>CM062818.1:1546090429-1547340429 GCA_031772625.1 Pinus tabuliformis
TGACTTCTTCTTCCATCATGGCGCTTTTTTCCCTTAACCGAACTCTTTCCTTCATGAGTTCTTGGAGCCTAAGATCACCCTATTGGATCTCTTCATCAGGTCCCAAGCGTTATTTTTCATCCAGCTGCACGATCCCTTCTTCCAAGGCTCCGTGAACCGTCATATCCACAGGTACTGCTATGCGGAGACTAGGCATAATATACTCCATCAGTATTATAGTGTTTGCTCCATATGCCAGCCTAGAAGGTGTCTGTCCAATCAGTTTCTTGCACGTTGTCCTATAAGTCCACAAAACTGTTGGTACGCATAGGTCCCAATCACTTCGCTATGCATTATATACCTTGTTCAGTGATTCGTACACTTCATTAAATTCTTCTTCGTGGGTAACCTTCTACACACTCATTCTTTCCACTCTCTATCGTTCCAACTTGAGGGACCATTCATGCAATTTCCCCCTCAACACATGCTTATTGACCGTATTCCCAAAAGCGAAGTTCATGTGCATCCACGCAGGTTGTTTACCATATGCCTGTACCCACCTGGACAGATGCGTGTGTGGACCATCCCGTCCATTGTATTTATCTGTTAGTCACATCTTAGGCTTCCCAAAATGCATGTGCATCACTCTCCTGCATTCGCACCAATCGTCAAAGCTTCCTTGGTGTGTACCCCACCACCTCATGGGCGTAGCACGCAGTACCCACTTCAAGGCTTCGAAACATTGTTTTTCTGGCACCTCCCTTTCAAATCTATCCAATAAAGCATCTACCTCACCTAATGCATCATAAGTAGGGAGATCTCTCACTTCTATCGATACGCAGCTCAGTGATCTTGTCATCATATTACAGTTCAACGTGGTTACCTCGTGTAACCGGCTCTACCATCACTCTATCTCTTCATCTGAATCCAAAGTACAAGAGCTTTCGCGCTCCCATGACATTCGTCCATCCACGGTGGCATTTACCCAATCTTTGTCTTGCGCGGTTATTTTTTAGATGTAGTCCAAATCATCGTCACTTTCATAGTCATGCACCAGCTCTATATAGCGCGATCCCTCAGCAGGGTCCAAAGGTATAACTATGCACAGAGACTTCTTCTCAAAAATCATCTTGCGCTTCTTCAGATTGATCACCCCATTCATGTCAGTGGCCCAATCAATTCCTAAGAGTGCGGGGTAGGGATTGTTGCCATCAACAATCTCTATCACTTCAAAGTCTGCTATTGCGCTCACTCCTTCAATATCCATGGTGATTCCCTGCAATCTCCCCATAGGTATTATCTTTTGCTAGTTCGCCATTCGCAGTTGGATAGGAGACCATTGTAGCCTAGGCCTTCCCATGCGCTCCCACGTCTGCTTCGGCAGATCGTTCGCATCCGATCCTAGGTCTAGAATTACTTATTCCATCTCATATTCTCCAATCTGCGCGATCAACCTCATTTCTCTTCCCATCCTCACCAAATGCTTTCCAATCATCAGGACTACATGCGGTTCTCCTGGCACGGTCCCGACGCATTTGTTAATGAGTTCTTGTAATCCTTTTACAGCCTTACTATCACGCAGTAGTTTCATGCATGTTTCTAGGAATGTCGTAAGCATAGATAGCTCCATTTCCGGCTCTGGTCTATCCTTGCTTTCTGAAGTGGAGGCATCAGCGAAGATCTTTTTAGCTTCCATGAAGGTTTCCTAAGCGCACTTCAAATCAAACTCTGCTTCTTTCGTCGGATCCTTGCAAACCCAAGTACTATCTTCAAGTTGTTTGCCTTTATCATCCCCCATTGAAACTCCACTTCAGAGCACAATGTTCACATTTGGATCTTCCTCACGCGGCTCAGAACTCATCATCTGTAGGTTCTGAGTCAGGGGAGGTGGTAGCGCTCCCTTGTTGCGTATCCTAGCTATTAGCGTAGGACAATCCTCCGTCTCATGATCAAACAAGGTACAATACAGACATGATGGACGCATTGGATTTGTACAATCACGGGCATAATGTCCTAGTCCTCCGTAATTGTAACATATCAGCTGTCTGTGACCTCTTCCTAGTCCTCCTCCACCTCAGCCTCGCCCCCGCCCCTGAAATCCAATTCGCACCACTCCTGTGTTCTGGTCAAGGGGCCGCATTTCGGCCTGAACTCTGTAGGTAGGAGTTCTATCCATCATCAGCTCATAGCTTGTACAAGTGTGCTCATCATGTCCAACCGTTCTACAAAAATTACAGAACAACTGTTGCAAATTCTATGTGTACTTATGTAACAAATGGTAGTTGTCCGTAGCATGCTTTCCTCCTATTTGACAAATCACGCAACACAAAGCAAGTGCCACGCTAGGTCCTTCTTGTGCCTCCAATTTTAACAGAATCGTACCTCCTCCCACAAGGTAATTCACGAACACCGGGCAGTGGTCCTTGTCATGACCCTTGTTAGAGTCGGTCTTTTCATCCCTTCATCAACGATCAAAATCTTTTTTGTTGCATTTCATTTTTAGGTGTCTCATTTAGTCCAGTCAGTTGCATTTAGCTAGGAAGCATAGATTATCTGACGGAAGCGTTTATTCACTCATCTCCCTCATGTCATGTACCTGCTGGTCCATATCCACTCATCAAAGTCAATTTTAAAGTCATGTATAGTCTTGTTTGGTCTTGTGGTTAGCGAGGAGTCATTTCAGTCATTAGGTCTAGGGTTTGGTCTTCAGAATGTCAAATAATTCCAGCAGGCCATGAGGATGTCTCCAATAAGTTTTCATTTCAGAATTTTCATCATCAATAAAGCTCGAGAATGATTCTTCTTCAAAACTCTGTTTTGAAGAAGAAATCGTCAAATTTGTTTTTTTTAATGAATATGTAATTCTCAAAGCTCCTTCAGTTGTGAAATTATTCAAGCACAACCCTGGTCTCTTTTTCCAAATCCAATGACATCCATCCCTGCAGAATAGACAAAGAGATTCATCATCAGTTCAAAAAAGCAAGTGGAAACAACAAAAAGCAGAGTTTGAAATAAATTCATTTGCAAATATTATGAAAGTGGGTTTCATGAGCCAAAAACTTAAAAGCTCCTAGTTTATAAGTCATTTCCTCAAATTGAAAAGTTCATTTGCACTCTTGGAAGCAAAGCAAAGTTGTGTTTGAAGGTAAGCAAGAGAAATTGGGAAAAATCTGTCAAAAACAGGTGTGCGGCGCATTGGCTGACGGGCGTGGCGCATACAGCCAGCGCGGCGCATTGGGCCGCGTTGCGCAATGTAAAAATACACAGGTGCGGTGCATTGGGCGTGATGCGAGGTGCACACAGCCAGAGAGCCCGAACCTTGCCAAAACTCGCTCCAATCGCCTGAAATTGCTTGGAATGATCTTGATACAAAGTAGGTACAGTCTTCAAAGTTGTTTTCTATCCAAGTTTGATGATGGTTTGATGGTGGTGCTTCATGATGCTTGTGTAAAACATCAAACCCTACCTCTTAAATTACCTCAAGGAAACTTGCTGCTAGGGTTTCAAAATCACTACTTTGTCACCAAAATTCACTCCCTCATCCCATTGGTCCCTTGTTTTCATCATTCCCTAAGTTTCCCTCTCCCCCTATGCTCATTAATCCCTTATCCTAAGTTCCCTTTCTCAAAATCCCAAATGCACCAAACCCTAGTCTCATACTTAAAATTCCCAAACCCTAATGGCTATGCCAAGAGCTTCATGTCACCATTAGGCAGAATGTACCATCATTCAGAGGGTTTTCATCATCATGCCAAGTTTCACTGGGTCATTTTATGCCTTGTTCATGCTTCAGTTGTGCCTAGGTAAAGTTCGTTTCCCTCTCCTAGGGTTTTGAAGGCAATTTCTCTTGGATGGTCAAATCATCAGAAAAACTTGTATCCTGATGTTCATACACCTTCCCCTATCCCTAATGTATCTTATTAAACACTTCCCATCACTGAGATCCCCCAAATTCCTCATTTTTTCACAAACCCTAGTTTCTTGCTACAACTTGACAATTTCCTAGGTTGGGCCTGTGTTTAGCCCTTTTGGATCCCTTCCCCTCACTCAATATTTGACATTCCACTTTCTCCTATTTCCTAACATCCCTCCCTACTTCCAAAAATTTTCTCAAGAATTTAGAAGCCCCTTATCCCCTTCACTTCGCTTCATTTCAACAAATCCCTTGTTCCACACATCGGGATAAGTTTTACTCCAATGATGCTTCTGAGTAATAAAAGATTAATTTGGAAAAAATGAGAGAGGTTTTTGTCCAAAATAGGCCAAGGAATAAAAACCTCATTCACTTTTTACACAGGTGTCATGGTTTTAGAGAAACGTCAAAAATACAATCGCCTCAGGGGAATTGATGCACCTCTGAAGTGACCTTGGGAAAATCAAGTTTTCTCCTATCATGGTTGGCCAAATGACTTTCTTGTTGAGTCAAATGATAAGTAGACACAAATATATTTCCAATGAGCTATCATGAGCTCAATTTTGAGTTGAGGAAGATCTTCAAAAGTTGACTGCAACAGCACTCCGCCCTGAGGCAGCCTCATTTGGCACATTTTGACCAATCTTGGGAGATTTGACGTTTGATAGGGAAAATGAACTCCAAATTGAAAATTTCTAGTTGGGTTGGAAATTAGACTCAAATACCTTTCAAAGAGATATCCTGAACCCAATTTGGACCACATAAAGGTCATCAAAACTGGTCTTCAAAAAGGCACCACGCACAGAAATATTTAACACAGGGTTTTCCTCCCTATGTGCCGCGCCACGTGGCGCTCGCATTTTCTAGAGGGCTCCAAATCCAAAAAACTTTGCATTTATGGATTTTTCATGAAAAATAATGGTTTCTGGTGCATGGCCAAGAAATTTGGGCAAGTTTTGAGTCCTCGGGAGGTCAAAAACACTCAAAAAATGACCTCACTACCCCTATTTTGACACATAGGAAGCAGTCTTGGGAGATTGAAGTTTTGGAGGGGAAAATGACATCCAAATTCAGAAATTCTTCTTGGGTTGGAAAGTAGATAGGTAGGGCTTTTCAACAAGCACACTTGGTCTCAATTTTTACTTTAGGAAGTGCCTCAAAACCAGCTCCAAAGTGGCACGACACATAGAGAATCAGGGGCGGCGCATAGATGATTTTTGCCTATTTTTCACTATTCAGCTCAGAAATTCGCCCAGTTTTGAACAGTTTTTCTTTTTGATGTTACTCTTGACCTTGCATGATGTAATTTGATAACCATGATGTAATATTGGCACATTTTTACTTGTTCTAGAGGATTCATTCACTAAAAGGTGAAAATTAAATGAATGAATCAGTTTCCTAACATATAGGGGTAAGTTGTTTGACTACCTAGATTTCAGTTCCTTGTTTAGAATTAGTTCAAACAGCTCCTAGAATGATGAGCTTGACCCCTAGAGGCATGGGAAAAAGTTAGGCTTGTCTATATCATGTAATTTCTCAGTCATTTTCAGGGTTGGATACTTGGGATTGCTTGGCACCCTATTGTACATTTCATTTCTGCAATTTTGGCAAAGGAAGGACCAGGGTTTTGCAGCACTTGTTGGGATCCATGTGGCTCTATGTTTCAATGGTGTGTTTCTCTATGTATTTTTAAGTTCACTGATTTTTATATGTATCATTTTCCCTTCTCTTTTCTTCTGCAATTAAACAAATGAGTGATTAAGGTAGAATTCATTGGACTACTATTCTCTGCCTTGATATTTTGTTTAATTATTCATGTTTTCATCTGTTTGAGGAGGACTCTTGAGACCCTATTGCCTTCCTTGGCTCCTCACCGATCTGATCCACCCATTCATTCAATCCAAAGCATCAAAACTACTGCCTATCTTGCCCCTACCTGAACTCTGCAAAAATCTAGCCTCATCCCGGACCCAAAATTTGCCTGTCCCTTTTTCCAACAAAAACCCCCAAAAACTCAAATCAAAACTTTGCACTTAATACCTAGCCTAAAATTAGTTGCTAAATCAGTCATCTCAAGCCCCATCTAATTATCTTTCGCTGAGATTGACCTGGAGAGAGCCCTCTCCTGTCCTCGTAGGGCTAGCTACGAGGCTGAGCATGGTTTGATGTGGACCTAGAACCTTGTCTTTTCAGCCTGAGGCAAATCTAGGCTCTAACATAGTGGCGACCATACTGGGGAAGAAAGTTTATTTTCATTGTTTGGCTTTGTAGACTACAGACGGAGCTTGAAGTTAGCCAGGTAGCCTTTGAAACGCTTTTGCTTTGCATTAGTGCAAGTAGATAAAATCTACTTCAGTCAATCTCCGGTCTAGTTTATAAACTGAACATCTGATCTAAACAATCACCCCAGTACATGTATCAAGTTAGATCTGATGGTTGATGGTGGACAACGATCAGACATAAGAATGCTGAAAGCATTCACCTGGTGACTCCAACTCAATGTAGAGACTCCACTGGAGGACTAACTCTTCTCTAAGAAAATGGAAGGATCTTACACAAAGTCCAGGTATCCAAAGTGGAATGGTATTTAGGATCTACTTTGCTTTCTTGTAAATTACTTCTTTGATGTTCTTAAAGCTATCCTGAAAGTTTTTCATAATTTGTTGTATGATAAAGGTGATCAAAATCTTCACTCGATCTATTCAAAAGGTGTAAATACTGAGTTTCCCTTTGATCCTGGCCTCCTTACTTTTCCCACATCTCATGATGACTCTCTTCAGCGTGATGAGCCTAAAGAAAACAAACCTGATCCTGTAGCTCTTGTATATACTCCTACACCTTTTATAGTCCCGGATAGGTATAAACCTCTTGTTTTACCTTCTATTCTCCATGCTTTCCCTACAAATTATTACCTATATTTGTCGAGATTTGATGGTGAATGTAAGAATGTCAACGCTGAGCAACATGTGCAGAATGTTGAGACTTTTCTTGATCTTTTTGAAGTTGATGAAGAAGATGTTAGTATTAGGCTTTTTGCTCTTTCTTTGCAAGGCAAAGTCAAGAGTTGGTTCAAAACCCTGCCTGATGCGAGCATCTCAGATTTCCAGCAGTTCGTCAAAGTTTTCCTCGACAGGTGGGTGGTAAGACAAAACCCTTTCTTGATTATAGAAGAGTATAACCAGCTGAAAAGATTTCCAGGGGAGACAGTACAACAGTTTTCAGCCAGATTTAATCAAGTTTATTATTCAATGTCGGTTGATATAAGACCTCCTCCTAGATCTGCTCTCTTGCACTACCCAGCTGCCTTTGATCCGGAAATGGAGTTTCAGCTGAGAGAAAGGAATATTGCAACACTTGAGGAGATGCAGAACAATGTTGTAAATGTAGAGGCTCACTTGCTGATCCGAAGGGCAAGGTTGAAAGAAGAAGAGACGAAAAACATAGAATCTCTAGAGGTAAAGCTTGACATTTTGGTAAGTGCAGTGGAAGAGATGATGCAAAAGATCACTACAAGGAATGATTATGATGTTCAATCCCATAGCTCGCTGATTGAAGAAGAACAAGTTGCTGCTCCAAAACATCTTCTTTCTTATCCTAGTTGTCATAGATCTGATAATGATTGTTTTATAGATCATCTTGGAGAAGAGAAATCTGTTGATATGATATATATGCTTGATGATGTGTTGTATACTCATGATTTGCCTCAGTTTGATTAGTATGATGATGATTATGTTGTCCAAACAGAAGCTAATCTTGCAGACAAATCAGCAGCTAGTTTGTGGGAGGATGAAGTCCACTTTCAGCAGCTCGAGTACAGTGATCAACCGATGCATATCAGCTATGATAGTGACGAGGAAAGGGCAGGAAAGTTTGAAGTAAGTGAAGGATCTTTGCCTTTTTGTTTTACTTCATTTCAGTTCATCAGAGACAACATTCATGCAATCAGAAATCAACAGTCTCTCAGTTTTAATGTTGAGGATGAGACAGATAGCGAAATTCTTGAGCAAGTTGTTAATGAGAAATCTTCCCCTGAAATGATTGATGAAATCATTTTGGATACAAAACCCTCCCTAGCACCAGATTTGCAGCCACCAAACACAATTGAAGATCAGATTATAGATGAAGGCGTGGAAGCCGAAATACATGATTTAATGATGCAAGAGGATTCTGTACCCTTTTGTTTCGAAGCATTTCAGTTTATAAGGCAGAATCTTCGTAATATCTCTAAAGAAAAAGATGAACAACCAGTAGGATGTCATACAGTTTTAATGGATACATCGCAGCAGTCTTCTCAAATTTTTGATGATCCTATTGCTCGTGTGTTGGATGATGTTTGCTGTAAAAGTTCTTCCCCATTGGCTAACCATGTGCCAGAAAAGAATGTTGATAATAATCTTATTCAAAAATTGCCTTCATTGTCTTGTTTAATAGATTTTTCATTACAAAGTCCATATCAAGGTTTGTAGTCATATGAGGGGATTGATAAAGGATATTTTTTTTCTATTTGGAATCAACAACAGAGTTTGGTTATTCACGAAATTCAAGATCCTTTTGGCAGCTTGCTGCAATCACCAAAGAAAACCAGCTCAGATGTGAGGAAAATTTCAATATCCAGCTATGAAGATTACCTGGACCAGAGCAATAATGTGTTAATGGAAATCAGTAGTGATGTTTATGAAGATCCTTTCGCAGTATTCTTGAAGTCATCCAGTCAATTCATGCTTTTCAAGTTTATCGAGAGTCAACTTAATTCCGACCTTCTATGGGAGTATCCGTTCAGTAGTTTACTCTTGTTGTTCCTAAGCGAGCACTTGCGGAGAATTCAAATAGCAGCCAGGATGCTTACATGGTTGCATTGGTTGTTCCATTTCACTTGATCGAGTGGTGAAAAGAACACTTAGAGTAGATTTGTTAGTTGTGTTTTAGTCATGTTTGGTTTTATTATGGTTTTCAATTTTAGTTTTGAGTCAAATTTTCAGTGAATAAATGAGTTAACAAATCTTGTGTGGTTTTTTCAAGTCATTGACTCCATAGCCCAATGGACGAAGGCACTGTCTACTCATCCAAAGATCTATAGTTCTTGGCACCTCCAAGGAGCTACCATCCCCATTGGAGCCAATGTTAGAGTCGGTCTTTTCATCCCTCCGTCAGCGATCAAAATCTCTTTTGTTGCATTTCATTTTTAGGTGTCTCATTTAGTCCAGTCAGTTGCATTCCGCTAGGAAGCATAGATTATCTGACGGAAGGGTTTCTTCACTCATTTCCCTCATTTCATGTACCTGCTGGTCCGTATCCACTCATCAAAGTCAATTTTAAAGTCATGTACAATCTTGTTTGGTCTCGTGGTCAGCGAGGAGTCATTTCAGTCATTAGGTCTAGGGTTTGGTCTTCAGAATGTCAAATAATGCCAGCAAGCCATGAGGATGTCTCCAATAAGTTTTCATTTCAGAATTTTCATCATCAATAATGCTCGAGAATGATTCTTCTTCAAAACTCTATTTTGAAGAAGAAATCGTCAAATTTGTTTTTTGTAATGAATATGTAATTCTCAAAGCTCCTTCAGTTGTGAAATTCTTCAAGCACAGCCCTGGTCTCTTTTTCCAAATCCAATGACATCCATCCCTGCAGAATAGACAAAGAGATTCATCATCAGTTAAAAAAATCAAGTGGAAACAACAAAAAGCAGAGTTTGAAATAAAGTCATTTGCAAATATTATGAAAGTGGATTTCATGAGCCAAAAACTTAAAAGCTCCTAGTTTATAAGTCATTTCCTCAAATTGCAAAGTTCATTTGCACTCTTGGAAGCAAAGCAAAGTTGTGTTTGAAGGTAAGCAAGAGAAATTGGGAAAAATCGGTCAAAAACAGGTGTGCGACGCATTGGCTGACTGGCGTGGCACATACAGCCGGCACGGCGCATTGGGCCACGTTGCGCAGTGTAAATTAACACAGGCGTGGTGCATAGGTGGGGCGCGGCACATTGGGCGTGCTGCGCGACGCACACAGCCAGAGAGCCCGAACCTTGCCCAAACTTACTCCAATCACCCGAAATCGCTTGGAATGGTCTTGATACAAAGTAGGTACAGTCTTCAAAGTTGTTTTCTATCCAAGTTTGATGATGGTTTGATGGTGGTGCTTCATGATGCTTGTGTAAAACATCAAACCCTACCTCTTAAATTACCTCAAGGAAACTTGCTGCTAGGGTTTCAAAATCACTGCTTTGTCACCAAAATTCACTCCCTCATCCCATTGGTCCCTTGTTTTCATCGTTCCCTAAGTTTCCCTCTCCCCCTATGCTCATTAATCCCTTATCCTAAGTTCCCTTTCTCAAAATCCCAAATGCACCAAACCCTAGTCTCATACTTAAAATTCCCAAACCCTAATGGTTGTCCCAAGAGCTTCATGTCACCATTAGGCAGAATGTACCATCATTCAGAGGGTTTTCATCATCATTCCAAGTTTCACTGGGTCATTTTATGCCTTGTTCATGCTTCAGTTGTGCCTAGGTAAAGTTCGTTTCCCTCTCCTAGGGTTTTGAAGGCAATTTCTCTTGGATGGTCAAATCATCAGAAAAAATTGTATCCTGATGTTCATACACCTTCCCCCATCCCTAATGTACCTTATTAAACACTTCCCATCACTGAGATCCCCCAAATTCCTCATTTTCGCACAAACCCTAGTTTCTTGCTACAACTTGACAATTTCCTAGGTTGGGCCTGTGTTTAGCCCTTTTGGATCCCTTCCCCTCACTCAATATTTGAAATTCTACTTTTCTCTGTTTCCTAACATCCCTCCCTACTTCCAAAAATTTTCTGAAGAATTTAGAAGCCCCTTATCTCCTTCACTTCGCTTCATTTCGACAAATCCCCTGTTCCACACATTGGGATAGGTTTTACTCCAATGATGCTTCTGAGCAATAAAAGATGAATTTGGGAAAACTGAGAGAGGATTTTGTCCAAAATAGGCCAAGGAAGAAAAAAATCCTTCAATTTTTACATAGGTTTCATGGTTTTAGAGAAAAGTCAAAAATACAGTCGCCTCGAGAGAAATGATGCACCTCTGAAGTGACCTTGGGAAAATCAAGTTTTCTCCTAGCATGATTGGCCAAATGACTTTATTGTTGAGTCAAATGATAATTAGACACAAATATATTTCCAATGAGATAGCATGAGCTCAATTTGGAGTTGAGGAAGATCTTCAAAAGTTGACTGCAACAGCACTCCACCCTGAGGCAGCCTCATTTGGCACATTTTGACCAGTCTTGGGAGATTTGACTTTTGACAGGGAAAATGAACTCAAAATTGAAAAATTATAGCTTTTTTGGAAATTCAACTCAAGTACCATTCTAACTAGCTATCCCGCGCCCAATTTGCACCATGGGAAGGTCATCAAAACGGGTCTGCAAAAAGGTGACATGCACAAAAATTTTTAACACAGGGTTTTCCTCCCTATGCGCCGCGCCACGTGGCGCTCGCATTTTCTAGAGGGCTCCAAATCCAAAAATTTGCATTTCTAGATTTTTCATGAAAAATCATGGTTTTTTGTGCATGTCCAAGAAATTTGGGCAAGTTTTGAGTCCTCAGGAGGTCAAAAACACTCAAAAAATGACCTCACTACCCCTATTTTGACACACAGGAAGCAGTCTTGGGAGATTGAAGTTTTGGAGGGGGAAATGACATCCAATTTCAGAAATTCCACTTGGGTTGGAAAGTATACAGGTAGGGATTTCCAAAAAGCACACTTGGGATCAATTTGGACTTCAGGAAGTGCCTCAAAATCAGCTCCAAAGTGGCGTGACGCATAGAGAATCAGGGGCGGCGCATAGAGGATTTTTGCCTATTTTTCACTATTCAGCTCAGAAATTCGCCCAATTTTGACTAGTTTTGCTTTTTTATGTTACTCTTGACCTTGCATGATGTAATTTGATAACCATGATGTAATATTGGCACATTTTTACTTTTTCTAGAGGATTCATTCACTAAAAGGTGAAAATTAAATGAATGAATCAATTTCCTAGCATATAGGGGTAAGTTGTTTGACTACCTAGATTTCAGTTCCTTGTTTAGAATTAGTTCAAACAGCTCCTAGAATGATGAGCTAGACCCCTAGAGGCATGGGAAGAAGTTAGGCTTGTCTATATTATGTAATTTCTCAGTCATTTTCAGGGTTGGATACTTGGGATTGCTTGGCACCCTATTGTACATTTCATTTCTGCAATTTTGGCAAAGGAAGGACCAGGGTTTTGCAGCACTTGTTGGGATCCATGTGGCTCTATGTTTCAATGGTGTGTTTCTCTATATATTTGTAAGTTCACTGATGTTTATGTGTATCGTTTTCCCTTCTCTTGTCTTCTGCAATTAAACAAATGAGTGATTAAGGTAGAATTCATTGGACTGCTATTCTCTGCCTTGATATTTTGTTTAATTATTCATGTTTTCATCTGTTTGAGGAGGACTCTTGAGACCCTCTTGCCTTCCTTGGCTCCTCACCGGTCTGATCCACCCATCCATTCAATCCAAAGCATCAAAACTACTGCCTGTCTTGCCCCTACCTTAACTCTGCAAAAATCTAGCCTCATCCCCGGACCCAAAATTTGTCTGTCCCTTTTTCCAACAAAAACCCCCAAAAACTCAAATCAAAACTTTGCACTTAATACCTAGCCTAAAATTAGTTGCTAAATCAATCATCTCAAGCCCCATCTGATTATCTTTCGCTGAGATTGACCCGGAGAGAGCCCTCTCCTGTCCTCATAGAGCTAGCTACGAGGCTGAGCGTGGTTTGATGTGGACCTAGAACCTTGTCTTTTCAGCCTGAGGCAAATCTAGGCTCTAACAACCCTAACCCTTACGTTTAACACACCATACCTCTTCACGCTCTTTTGGTCGAGCTGTTCTGTCCTGTTTCAGACTCTTCATCTCAAGGCATAAGTTTTTCAACTGCACGTGGATCTGCTGAACTCCCAAGTTAGGATCCTGTATTGGGGTTTCATGCAACCTCATCACAATCTCCAAGGCCTCTGCCTAAGTTGTTAACCTCTGTTGTGACAGCGCATTCCTCAAATGTGGCGTTAACAATGCTACAAACCATTCGCGGTGTTGTCCATCTGTCAAAGTCATATTAGCTTCGCGAATTGTGCACTTCAGCCTCTGATCCAGCTCCCAAGGAGTCTTGCCTAGTAACATTGTGATCTCTTTGAATCTAATGATTGACTGCGCCTCTAACTTTGGCCTGCTAAATTCTCTATTCAATGCAATTTGGATATCCGCGATCCCTGCATTCAGATTGTCATTATAATGCTTAATATACCAAGTTAGCGCGCGATCCTCCAGAGTGCTGACCAACGTTGCTTTCTTTATATTATCATTTGTAACTTCTTGCGCTTCCCACACGACTCTTATCACGAACCAAAACTGATCTAGATCTTCATTTCCTACTCCATTGAACACATGAAACTTTATCTCGCTTGCCATATTGACTTGTGGTGGCGGCAGAGGTGGTACAGGTGAAGATGGAGGTGAAGGCGGTGAAGTTGGTGGTGGTGTGGGTGGGGGTGGTATGCATAGAATCCTTTGCCTTATCAAATTGATCGCACTTCGCGATGAGACCTTCGCGAGCTCTTCCTCGTCCCCTCGCGGAGGTGAAATCAAAGGGTTATTCTCTGGTCCCTTACTTCCTTCGTTTCTATAGGTTTTTCCACTTCGCGTAGCTCTAGACATCAAGGTAATTGCATAACCCTCTTTTCACATAATAACATTTTAATCCAAGTATTTAGAGACTTTACGTACTTACCTCACGGTCCTTTGAGAAAGCGTCTCTCTACCTCACTGTAGCTAACTCAAGTATCCACCACGAACTCAGTAATGAATCCTCCTATAATCTGATCAAGCCAGTGATCAACAACGCGTGTGATCTTATCCTTCAATGCTTCCAATCTACGCACCAACTCTGGGGTCCACACAATAGGATTGTCAAGCTTCCACCTTTCTTGGCTATCTACTAGCTTCGCGATCCACTCATACAGCTTAGTAGGGAAGGATGTGAAGAAAATTTCATGGATCTCTGTGTACAGATAGCAATCTAACCACTCTTCTTTTATCAGTTACAGATTTCTATTCTCCTGCGCCGCGAACTCGTGAATTCTCCAGTCCAACCAACCTTCAAACTCCTTCTTAGTTGGATTCCATTAATACGACATAATACATCTCTATGCATATTCTAGTCCCGGCAATGGAACCATTTGTTGGCTTGAGGGGGCCTGACCCAAGTTTAGAGTTATTTAGACAAACAAATCCTTGTACTACTGGCCCTTTCGGCAACAACCTGCAGAGTGTGGACTGAGGTCTCACCCAAAGCAGTATGGGGGCATGCTGGAACCAATTTTCCGCACCCTTGCGATGTCTGAGGGGTCAGTTTAGTCCAACTAGGAATGTCTTCACGTAGGTCACTTCGCACACTTTCCTGACCTGTGAGGCCTTCACGCTCTATTATACTCACCTTCACACAGCCCTAACCAAGGGCTGAGGTGCTTTCGCACTGCTAAAGCAGCGATCTGTGTTATTTCCCCAAGTTACACCGCAGATCTTACTTATCTTCTTATAACAGTTAGTTATCTTCACGTAAACAGATACTTATCTTATATTCGCTTATTTGACACATTCACATAAGTTCATGCAGAAAATAAACAGTAAACTTGCAATTCATACCCAATATACTTCAATGCATAAAACAAGAAAAAGACACAGAAATAATGTAAAACTTCTCTTTATTAATGCTTCAATCGGTTACAGACTCAACCTGCCCTGCGCACTTAGCTGCAGGGGTCCGCGCACTCAACTGTGAACTACTAGGCCTCTGCGCACTCAGCTGTAGAGCCTTCTCCTACTCTACTACCCAAAGACATGACTCGATGCTTCAACTAAGACTCAATTCATCATCATTAGATCTTACAGACTTCTTAGATGTCTCTTTACACTTAGAGCCTCGCTCTATTTATACAATCCCATGGTCCACAGACCATGGGTAGAACTCTCAAGCCGACATTACATTACAAAAGTAAGGGTGGACAACCCTATGACTCAATTACAACTTCGTGCTCTGCGCCCACAAATCACGGATTCTTTACATCAGACTTAGTCAAAACTTGGGCTTTAAGCCCCAAAACTTGCCTTGGGGGATCCCGCACCCAACAATAACCCTAATCTTGTGAGTGCTAATATACATAAGAAAGGTTCATAGATCTCATTCTCACACTTTCCATTGGAGATCTAGCCATTCTCATAAGTAGAATTATCCTTGGATTCCATTTGTGCTTCTTTTCTCGGTAAGTTTCTCAAGTGGTGCTTTTTGTTGCTTTTGATTTCGCTTTTTCTTTCACTTTTGTCGCTTTTGTGTTTGCAACTTTCATTTTACCTCATTCTTCCTATAACAAGTGGTGTTTATGTTATTATTAACTTCTATAAGTGTCATTTTAGTCTTTTGAACTTCTTTTCAAGTGTCGCATTGCATTCCTTATATTTTCACCTACCAGTAATTATTGTTGTTGGGTGTATTTATACATGCATGTCCTATTCTTTTCACTACCTTTTTTTCTCAATGTTAGTGACTGATTTGAATGATTCTTAGTTCGATCCACACCCTTCCCCTTTTCAGTGACAAATATAGATTTTTTCTTTCTTCCAGCAAAAACTATGCAATCCTTAAGGCTTTATTCCCTCCTCAACTATGCATTGCAAAATTCTCTCAAGAAGAGGCCCCTTCTTGCCAGTTGAAACTACAAAATGTGTAGTCACTCACCTCTCTAACTGTGCATTGCACAATCACAACCAGCAGTGAGGCCTCCCTGCCAACAGCAACTATCAACTACACAAACCAGTCTCTCTCTCTCCCAACAGAAAATTTACATTACAAATATCCAGCCCACAGTCACCTCCCAAATAAATAAGAATTGTGCAATCCCCCTTCAAAAGTTGTGCAGTGTGCATTTCTAGTTCTCAGTCTTCCCCTGTGGTGCACAACATTGTGCAATCCCTTTTCCTAGTGACTGTTTTTTACTTGTAAGTTGATTATTTTGCTGATCTCTTGTAGAGCTAACTTGTCATCACCATGAGTGCATTTTTTGCAGCAAGTATTGTAGATCCTAAACACATCATTTTTTCATCATTAGGTAGCACCATGCCTCACAAGAAATCACCATCAAAGAAGGTCACAGAAAGAAGTACTAAAGAGGCCATTTTCAGTGCCATGACAGGAGTCCCTATCCTGTCAAACACACAATGCTATATTGAAAAGGATTCTACTGTCACATGGATCACCATCAAAGATGCATTCACTTCAACAAAGTTTGAAGAAGATCTCGAGGATAGGGAAGTCTATATAAACATACAGTGATCAGGGTTCCATAAGGTGGCCTACAAATATCCAATACTACCATGTGAAAATGTTATCAAGTGGATATTGCAGGGTCTAGACACCAAGAGCATGGCATTAAATAGTGTCAGTGGGAAACAACTTGCCTCCTATCAACCACATGACATTCACTTGATTTACAACTTGCCCAAGCCTGAGGAGCACCTAGATTCTCAACTCTATGTTGCTTGGAGTTATTTGAATACAAAAGAATTGATCAAGTCATCGTGGAAAGAACTAGCCAAATTTCACCAAAATCTTAACAGTGTTTACAAAACCAAGTCTCTCAAAATAGTTTACCAATACTTGATGGCTATGTGTTTCCAGGTATATGGATGAAAGAATACTAAATATTTCCTTGAAGTATGGATCTATATGCTATATATGATCCTCACAAAAGGGAATATATTCCATAGGTCACATCTATTATACCAATAGTTGAAGATCAATTTAGATAAGGCGAAAAACACACTGCAAGGAAACCAACCACATTTTTACATATCTGCCTATTTACTTGATGGAATATGTACTCACCATGAATTCCCTGGTCTAAAATGGAATTGGACACCAAGAGAGCTCCATGTCCATGTGTATTGAAAATTGTTGTTAGAGTACAGTTACAGGGGAATGTATGAGAAACTTGTTGAGCACTTCTTCAAGGTTTTGTATCAGATGATCTTTGAGGAAGAATCTCCTTGCATGTCCCATGAGGCAATGAAGACAGTGGTAGAAGTAGCATATTGGTTTGCCTCACCCGATGGCACATACCTCAGAGTGTTCGGTTCTCAGAAACCTCCACATATTTTTCCAAGGTATTCGACTAATAAGTTGGTCATGCAGGAGGTTTCCTGTAACCTTCTCACAAATCTTTCTCAATTGCTGCAAAAGAAGAAGAAGGCACCTTGGCCTTCATTTCCTCTACAAGTTGGATCCTATGAGCTTAGGAGGTTAAATGTCATTGAGGCATAAGTAAAACAACTTAAAAGCCTTAAGTTCAGTGAGATGAGCTTCCACATGTATGATCCCATAGGAGTATGAAAAATACATTGCGCTAAGTTTCATTTTGTCTGGGCATATTAGTCTTATTCCAAATTAGAGGAATATAAGATCAATAATTACTATAATTCTTTCCAATCACATGCACGAGGCAAAGAATCAGTCCCTTACATTATAGTACATGTGCATTATCTAGGAGAAAAAGCAGCAGGAAATGCCCACTCTAGTTATTATTAAGTATAAGAGGAAATTTGTGCATAACCCAGGAGTAGAGCAAAGCCAAAAAAATTAGCAGATGCTATCGTTTTGAGAGTGGATTTTGTAGCAGAGGAGAGGAGAAAATAGTTAGAACAATTAAAAAGGAAGTGGCAGGGAGAAGTTAAGAGGCAGGAGAAAGAAGGAAAGAAAGAGGAGGAATGGATATAGAAATAAGAGAAAGAAAGAGAAGATATGAAGGCATAGGATTAATTGAGAAAGAAGGAATAAGAAGAAGAAAGATAAAAACAACTTGAGGAAGAACAACAAAAATAGTTGGAAGATGAAGAAAGCAAGCAAAAGTAGGATGAAGAATTTGCAAGAGAAATTGAGGAGCAGATACAGGCCCAAGACATGGAGATTGAGCAGGAGGAGTAGCATTAAGAGGCCTAAATTGTGCCCATTACATAAAAAGTCAGCAGTCAACCTTCACCTCCTCTTACAAGTGGCCACATCCCATTTAGCGAAATGGGAATATCTCCTCCAGATGATGATATGGTCATGGATATTTCCAACCTGACCTTTGATCAGATAAAGAGTAGAATAATACAGGAAAGGTGGAAGTATTTTCCTAATGACCTGGTTCATCTTGCTTCCATTCATACAAAAAGGGTGATTGTGACTGATACCAGAAGGAATCCAAGGATAATTGCATCAATAAATTTAGCCTTTGCAGGGGCTACAAAAGTAAATACAGATTTCTTGATGGAGGAGAATAAGCAATTGGAAAAGGATCTAGTTGTTGCAAGACAATAGATTGATCATCTCCAAGCCGAGAACCAAATACTGTATTCCATTGATTCTCACTTGGAGGAGCTACAAGTAGTGATATATGATGAAATCCAATCATTGGGAGACACCATGAGACAACTTTATGAAGAGATGATCACTTTGCATAAGGTGGTGGTGCCCTTGCATGACATGCAAAAGAGATCGTAGGAGAATGTGAAATTTTTGAAGGTGATTCATGCAGCCATTAGTGTGATCTAGGAATGGGGAACTAAGTACAGGAATGCACCATCAGAGTTGGCCAGAAAGACAAGACAAGAAGCAGAATTAGAAAAGGTTGAGGTTAGAATGATTTTATAGAGTAACAAGAAACTCGGTACATATGTGGCCAACATTATAACTGCCTATGCAAGGTTGTATCATAGTTTGGACTCCTTGGTCAGAGCACACAATATTCCTTATGTTGGAGCATTTGCAGAGACAAAGGGAAAAAATGTTATCAGGCAAGAAATCCAAGAATACTTGAAAAATTTGAAGCAAGTTATTACTAAAGAGGATTTGGAGATCATAAGGGATAACATGCAGCTATATGTAACTGGACCTTCCAAGGTAAACATGAATTTTTTCTTATTATGGAATGAAGCTCAATCTAGTTCCAAAACTATCTACCCAAATGTTATGGAGGCAAGAGTCTGATATAAGCCAAATCTTCCATCCAAGTTTGAGGACATAGCAACATAATATAAAGCTTGGTACCAATATGTTATCACGTAGCTATAATTGGAAGTTGTCGAGCTAGAGTTTCCTCAAACTCAAAGCATAATGTATAAGGTTTTTTCTTATTAGGATCTAGCCACATTTTTGTCCTATGTGGAGAGTTTTATATTATTGTATTTAGAAAATGATAAAAGTGTAAATGTAAATGGAAGTCCAAGAGTAAAATGTGGAATATGAAGAGTCATTAGTTATAATAAAGACAAAATAAGTCCAAGAGTCATGAGGGAAAATTTAAAGTCACAAAGGGTGATGAAATTTCATCCCATTTGTTATAAATAATCCCTCATAACTCAAACAAAGGGCTTGGCCCTTGAGATTGGCAGTCTTCTCTTCTCTACTCTAACACAAGAGTGAGTATCATTCTTTGGAGAAGTAAGTAGTAACCTCATGTTCCACTATTGGGGCTAGTATCATATCATTGTATCATATACTTTGAACTTTCACTTAAGGATAATAAGCTCTCAAAGCCAACACACCTTCATGCATGTATCGTGGATGTTGTAGGACTATTCTTTAAATGTTTACGCTATATGTTATTTTGTTGATGCTAATACCAATGACCTATTCTGTTAACTTTAGTATGATTCTTGTTGGATGTGTTTTGTATCTATTTTCATGATTGTTATTATCTTGTGAACTATTTTACAGGCTAACTAATGATTCTTTATATGTTTGTGTGTCTCTTTTAGGATAGTACTATTACTTTTCTTATAGAGGCTCACCCTTTCCTCTTTGTGTGAAAGAACCTCTTATGCATTACAATTGATATTACACAAAGTTTACTTACTTGTTATCACCAAAGATATGTGTATATCTTATTATATGTTTATTGCAGCCAAGGCACATATTTAAGATCATTGTTATGGAAACTAGCTATATTTCTGGTTAGGGATCCTACTCCAAATGGTGTGAGGTATAATTGGGATTTCATATCGAGGAGATTGCCCCAGTTGACAGATTTTGAGCACTAAAAATAGTTGGTGATAGAAGGAGGGCCACATGACAAGCTGAGCCCATGAATTCTGGTTTCAATTTTTCATCTTGAATGGCTTCCTCCCAAATCATAACCCCAAGATGTTTTTAGAGAGTTGTAAATATGAAATTTTCTACGCAGATAATTCATAACTTATCGAATATGAAGTTTAATGGTGAGGTTGAAACAACCATTCTTGAACACACCCTCCAATTTCTTAAATTTTGTGATTATTTTTAAGTAAATTGTGAGGATTTTGCTTACATATTGTTCATTCTCACCCTTGAAGGTCATGTTAAACAGTGGTGTTATACATTGTTGGTTGATTCTATTCACTCTTTCAAACAACTTGTCATGGAACTTCACCAAGCCTTTGACAAGTATGATTATCAAAGTATATATAAGAAGATTATTTTCCTTAGAATGAAATATTATGAATCCATGGAAGCCTTTCTTGATCACTTTCTTCACTTTTTTTATGAATTTTCTAAGGAAGACATAGATTGGGATTTTATGAAAGAGAAGTTTCAATATCTTGTATAGATTTCTTTGAATCCTCTTAAATCTGAATCTCTTACAAGTCTCCCAACTTTTATTGGTCATGGAACACTTAAAGTTTCAAAGGAAGAATCTGATATTTCTTGTGACTCTTCATCTTCTCTCATGTATTTATCAAATGAAGCAACCCCATGTACCAATGTTGAGGTTGGAAAACTTGAAGATCAGATTATTGATCCAATCCCATGTCCATCTTCCCCTCATAATCAAAATTTGGATCTGTGCTTAAATCTTGAATCTGATTTGATTAATGATATTGTTTCTTCAAGATATATCTCCTGCTCTCCATCAGCTACTCCTTTTGATCCTCTTTACCTTGATTCACTTGATCAACCTATTTTATCAACCTCTCTTGAATCTCATGAGGATCAAGTTCAAAATGATGTTGTTGAAGAACAAGAGATTCATGATACCTTTTATGATGATTATGTGTGGGCCTTAGATTGTGAACAAGAATCAGTCATAGTATATTATTTCTCACTTGATATTTCCTCTTCTTCATCATCATTTTCTCACTTTCTTGACATGTTTAATGAATTTGTTAAATTAGTTCTTCTCCTTAATAATTATGATCTTAACATTAATAGTATTAATTGCAGTGAGGAATGGTGGGATCTTGAATTTCAATTGAAAGAATAAATGATTGGATCTACTTCTCATGGTTTGTCTTATTCCTCACCTTTAGTGGGTGAAGAAGTGGAGTTTGCAACTCCTTTTACTTAAGCAAATCATTCATTTGATTCATCCAATCATGAAGAGTCCCTGGACTTGAATGTTAAATTTGATCCAGATAGTGGCTTTCTTAATGTATTCACTGATACATCTAGTGATGATTTTGTATATTCATTTGTTGATCTTTCCAAGACACTGGTGTTTGATGATTCATCATTTGACAGTTTCGAAACTTGTCAAGAAGTCGAGGAACTTTAACCTTCGTTGATGGTTATGTCAGGATCTCACAATCTTGGTAAGTGTTACAAACATGATCATATCAATTATTTACCATGGGAAAATATTCATGATTTTATTTACCATGGGAAAATATTCATGAATTGACTAGACATATTGAAAATGAATTCTTCTTTTCATCTCAAGATTCTTCACCTTATTATCATGACCAGATCGTTGAATGGTTAGAAGAATCTTATCTGGCAAGCCCATTTGCCAGTAACAAGCTTCGATATTACTTAATGTTTGCTAAAATTAAAAGTTTGAATGAATGTACTTCCATAAGAAATTGTCTAAGTGTGTGTGACCATCAAAACATGTCTACATATTGTTTAGCACAAGATTTCTTATCATACTTTTTTGTTATTGTTCCTCGCCTTCAAGTCTTGGAGTGTGTTATATCAATTTATCTTTCTCTTTTTGTGATTCACTTGATGATATTTCTTATTTCTCATTCCCTCACCTATATATATCACAAAATTCTTTGTTGGTTGCATTGGAAATTTCATTTCACATAAGCTTGGCCTCTCCTTTGTTAGTTTAGGAGTAGGATTAGTTGAGTTTCTTGCTTGATTGTTTTGATTATCATTCTTTTATTTGTCTTTTCATTTTGTACTTTTATTTTGCATTTGTTTGTAATAAGTTTTTTATGAGGCTATGTAGTTTGGTTCTGAACAAGCATGGAAAAGTTCAAGAGGACATTGGGTAACTATTAACACTTGGTTAACTGTCAATTCCCTTCTTTGCATGGGCCTTGCATCTTTTAGTCCATGATGCTTAGATGGAAAATATGTTTCTTTCTCATAGAAAACCTTAGTAGATCTACAATGCTCGTATATTTAATATGATATTCTCCCTTAAGTTGGCCTTTTAAATATTTGGCTTGTTTTAACATGTCAACTTGGTCGAGTAGAGAAGGGAAAGGAGGAAACTTAAGCAAGATAAATTACTTCAGAGGTATATGTTTAAGTCTCTATAAAACAACGAACAGCCTCTATTACTCTTAATAAGTCAGCATCCCTCTTCTACCCGTGGAAATATAAATGCCAAAAAAATTCCAATAAGCATGTTATAGCCTAAATCTACCTCAGGCTGAGAAAGGCAGGTCTAAGGTAACATCAAACCACGCTTAACGTGGTAGCTAGCCCTACTAGGTCAGGAGAGGGCTCTCTCCTTGTCAATCTCAGGAAAATATAACAAATAATGCAAGAGATGACTAATGTAAATACTAATTTTAGGCTAGGTATATGCTCAGAGGAGTTTGATTGATTTTGATGGTTGGTTGCTGGATCAGATGAGGAAGGCAGTTTTGGGTCCGGGAAATGAACTCAGATTTGCAGAGGTTTCTGTGGGGCGAGGTAGGCAAGTGTTTTAGCACTTTGAATTAGGTGTAATGGTGAGTCTAAAGACTGGTGAGGAGTTGGAGAGGGCATGCAAGTGTCATGAGTCCTCTTCAAACAGCAAAAAACATGTAAAACTAAATAAACCCCAAGGCAGAGCACTGAAACATCAATGAATTCCACCTTTTACACTTGATTCATTTAGTTATGCAGAAAGAGAGATGATGGCACACATAAACATATGATCAACTGAATAACAAAGGAGAAAAAAATACTAATTCACCTTGCCACAAGAATCCCACAAAATGCTACAAAACCCTGGTTTATTTCCTTGCCAAACTACAGAAGTGACATACAATAGTGCTCAATCCATCCACAAAAGTCCAACCTTGACAAATGACTAAGAAAGTACAAGATATAGGCATCAAACCACCTAAGCTAGCCATCAGGGGTCGAATCCATGAGTCAAGGAGCTGTTTTAACAAGATCTAAACTAGGAACTGAAAAATAGGCAGTGGAACAGCTTGCCTCTAAAACTATGGAAACTGATTCATTCATCTCAAAACCACCTAAAACTGATGTATCTACCTCCTTAAGTCAATTTTCATCATTTTTACATCATAGTACATAAATTTACATCATATTACATCATGAATTTGACCATGAGAGAAGAAAAAGTCAAACTGGTAGAAAACTAGGCGAAATTCTGAGTTTTTGAGCAAAATTGGCAAATTTTTCTCCTATGCATAGCGCCACTGATTCTATGCGTAGCGCTTTTTCCAGGCCAGTTTTGGAAGGCTTCCCGAAGTCCAAATCAGGTGCAGAATAGCTCATTGGAAATCTTGGTGAGTCTACTTTCTGGGACAACTTGAATTTTTTGATTTGGAGTCCATTTTCCCCTCCAAAAATGAAATCTCCCAAGACTGCTTCTTGTGTGGCCAAAAAGTGGCAGAGAGGGCACTTTTTGGGTGTTTTTGGCCCTTTTGGAGGTCCAGAACTTGTCAAAACTTCTCAGCCATTTCTGAGCATGCATAAATTTTCATGGTGATTCCAAAAATGTAAAGTTTTTTGCAAATGGAGGCCCCCATCAAAAGCGTAGCGCCAGTGGCGCTACGCACCTACTGAAAAAACCTGTTTTTTGCCTCAAAAAATTCAAAAATGACAAAAACTTCACCAAATTTCTTGAAATTTGGCATGAGTGATCCTTGTTATGTGCTATGTTGGGCCAACGATGCTTCAGGCAAGATCTTGAGCTTATCTTGCTCTTTTTTGCTCCTCAAAGCTCTCTTTAACTTGGCTTTTAGGCTTCTTATCCTTGTCTTACAAATTTAGTTCCGGGCCAAATAGTGATAAGCCATGTGGTGCAACATTTTCTTCTCCTTGTTAGCCTTATCAACCAGCTTCTCAAGGTGGATATTCACTCTTTCCAACCATGATTCTTGGGCAGCCTCTATTTCTTGTTCTAATGATGTCATCTTGACTTTCCTTCTTTTTGCCACTTGCTGGTTTTCCTTTATGGTTTGCAGCTCCATGATTGCTTGTTTGTCCTTCAATTGCTTGTTCTGTTGCTTAAGGAAGTTAATGATCCACTTAGCCCTCTCAAGGTCAAGTGATAAGGCATGGATGTCAGCTTCTTTCTCTTTGATGACCTCCTTGAGTCTTGAGTTTTGGGAACCCATGTTATGCCCCTATACCAATAGGTGTCATATATCATGATTGACTTGATGAGCTATGTAATATGTTCATACCTTTACTTGTTGCAAAGGTTTTCCATATTTTCAAAAAAATCAAAAATTTTAAAAAATGTAAAGAGGGTATACCCTAAAAGAAAAATCAAAGGGTAAAAAGAATAAAAAATGGTCAAAAAAATAAAAGAAAATGAACCCCAACAAAAAGAAAGACCAGGAAAGTGTGCAAGTCTAAATGCCACTACTTTTTTACTTATGTAAAATAAACAATTGTGTGTAGCTTATCACCTATGCCACAATTTATGAATAGTCAAACAGTTTAAACTTGGCTAGTTCATATTTCAATTTTATGTTTTAGAAATAGAAAATAAAGATCTAACCAAACAATGTAATCTTGGCAGATAAGTAGATAGGTAGAGTGGAAAAAGGAGCTCAACAGTTTAATCTGAGCCCTTGGATGTAATAAGTGTAGACTTATATAGGCATTTCCATGTAAAAGAAAAGAAAATTTGATAAGGGTTTGCCAGTCTAAGTGCACCCAAACAAAGAAGTAAAAATGCTAGGTTAAAGTAGATAGGGTAGGTAGATGATGGTTGCAGAGTTACATGTGGTGAATGATGATTCTAAATGTGCTAATATTTTAATTTCATCACAAGGCAAAGGCATAAATCACATGCAAGGCACATCAAGCAAGCAAAGTCAAGTAATTAACTCCCCTCTTCATTTTCCCTAAATTTTCACTAATTTCCCCTAAGTACCAAGGTGTCTATTAAATTAGAGGAGCTCAGAGCATTTCTCTAACTTCTGGAGGGACCGGACCCTCGGCCCAATAATTTATAAAGCCTAAGTACTTAAAACCATTCATAAATAATTCATTCCCCTTCATAAGTTTTTTCCTAAGTAAAATTCTATTTTACTTAGGAAAATTACAATATTTCTCATAAAAACCAATTTTCACTTTAAGCCTAAGTTTAAATACACACATCAAATGTTTTTATACTTAGCATTTTTTCGTTCATTATGACATATTAACTATTAACTTGTATTAATTTATAAATCCCTTATAAAGTTTACCCTCTCCCGTATTATTGTAATTATGTAATAATCCCGAAATATTATATATCCCGCCCTCGGTTAAATATAACCATAATCTGTTTTAAAATAGGATTAATGAGTTAATCAGTAACCCATTAAGAACCTCGACCCTCCACTACATTAAACGGGATTAATTAACCCTCATGGTTAATTAATAACCTCACCAGCCAATCCCGCCACCCCTGATGTGATTAAATAATTCTTAAATATATTGGGCCCGCCATTGTTAAAACCCCGTCACTTCATACTCCCCAACAACCGTCCGATCACTCCTTCCATATCCAACAGCTATAATACATATCACACGGCCCTTTGTGACCGCACATTAGCATGCGATCACAAAGCGGTTTCACATACAGTACCCCACCACGCGTCAACCGCTCTATGGAATCGCTAGCCCAATGCTAAATACCGCCCTTCCCCATAAGCAGTGCGATATAAAACTGCTTACCGCCTTCCCACAAACGAAAAAACATCATGTCGTTTGCCACTGACATCACCCGTCTAAATCCAAAAACCCGCCAATCTTTGACTTTGTAAATAAAACAAAAACAAATCATTTTCACTGTTTTATTCGGTAAACCTGTGCGCCCATGCAAAAAAATGTCGAGGTCAACTAGTTCGAGCTTTCAGTCGCCAACCTGCTCCAAACCTTGCAGCCGACGCCGCCCAGAACCCTCCAGCCACACCCAGTACCTGCATTTCATTTCTCATCCCCCAAAAAAGGTATTTATCAAATTCCCAACAAAAACCCTGCAAATACTTGTTTTCCACTATAAATTGACGAAAAAGGCCCAAATTCATTATAATTCAGTTATTATTTTTGTCATTTAAGTCCCCCATAGCCTCTGTGTTGCCCATTTCACAAAGAAAACCACAGTTTCCTTCTGAATCCACAAGAACCAGAAATGGAAACCCTGGTGGCTTTGAATGTTGCACCCATTAATGCCCCTCATCGAGATTTAGACTATCTGCCTTTGGCAGATAAGGACTTCCAAATAAAAGACCTAACCACTGATAAAAATCACCTCAAAGTCTTTTGCCAAAGTAGAGATGACTACTTGAATGGCTATGATGCCATAGGACTGTGGGAATCCAATCTTCCCATATACTTTCTCCCCTCTGTCCATGTTTTCCCTGATATAATTCATCAATTCCATGCAAACTATGACCCCATTCACAGAGCAGTCATGTCTCCCAACCAAACAGTCCTTTTTACAATAACTACTGAATCAATTAATGAGATGCTGCAATTTCACCCCAGTCAGGCTCTTACCCCCATTTCCATTGGGAATTTACTTGAAAAATCAACTCAATTATCCCAAGCTGAGCTCACTCACCTCTTCCAAACTTTCATATTACCACAGTATCAAACTAAAGATCCCCCACCTTATATGTCATTTTTCTTCACAAATACAGGAAAACTCATAGTTGATATTATATCAGTAGTCATGGGGTTCAACACTAGTGAATATGTAGATGAATTGACCCTAGTGATGATGTCTATTTTTACCCCAGGACAACCTCCTGCTGTCAAATATGATTATGCCTCTTATATTGCTGATAAAATTCATGACTAGTTCATGAGACTGGAGAATGAAAGAGTTTTCAAGTTCTCCACCTTCATATATCACCTTATTCTCTACTATCAATCAAACCAATTCCCATTTTCTGTCAAGAAACTTGATACTAAAGGCAATCCAAGGTCTGTCATCTTTTGGTCTTCCATCTTCCATAAAGATTTTGATTGCCCTTATTCCTTTAATCATTTCATTGATCAGTTTGTCCATCCAGTAGCCACCTTGCTGACAGGGAGTTCCCCTCCCAAAATTAGTGATGACATCAAAAGGATTCTTCAACTTTCCAAACAGTACAAAGTGGGTGATTGGTATTTATACCAAAATCACACAAAATTCAGGATATATGGGTGTGAGCTTTCCCCATTCAAACTACCCAAATATGTTCCAATGAGATTATTTGCATTGGAATACTATAGGTAGATGACACACTCAGATGTGACACATTTCACTAAGGCCAAGAAGAAAGCCCAACTCAGAATCAAGGATCACTTAGGACCAATTGTCTGCAACTCTAGAGAAGCATGGATAGCAGCAGAATGAATTTTAGAAGATGAGCTGAAATTAAACAAAAGTTTTAAATGGATTCCATATGACCCTCATAGTTTTATCTATGATAGAAGGATGAAAAACAGATTATCACCATACTTCCATCATAGAATACTAGAGATTGAGCAATTTTCCAATATGGATGAATGGAGGGAAGGAACATTGATAGAAACAGATAGTGAACAGGTTGATATAGAAAATGTAATGAAAGATCTTGAAAAAACACTTGACCTAGATTCTTTTGGACAGGTACATTTTGAGACTTCTCAAAAATCAGCACCAGAAATCAGTGCCTCAACAGTTAATACTTCACAAAGGCACTCACAAGAGATAGGTACACTACCAGTAGAAATATCACAGGGAAGAGGAAAAGAGGCAAGCATTCAGGGTACAGAACAATCCACCATGTCAAAGCAACCTGAAACTTCTCAGGAGCAAATTCAAACACAGGCCCACACACACACTCTTCCAACTCAAGTCAATGTGGGAGAGCCCCCAATTTTGTAGACTCCTCTGAATGAGGAAAAAACAAAAAGAGAAACAGGGAAGTAGCTACCCTGGCCAGTGGCCCATCAGACCAGCCTGGTGCTAAGAGGCATAGGCTAAATCCTCATTCAGAAGAGGAATTTTTTGAAGAGACTATTGATAGTCAAAGAAAAGAAGGTGTAGATAGTCATCAAACTTTCCCAGTAGGTGGGACACCTTCTAGCTCACAGAGACAAGAGCTGGAGAGACAACAAAGTACTGAAGTGTCATCCTTCAGGCCCCCAGGAAATGACAACCTGGATATCAAAAATAAATTCAAGGAAATAAAGGCTATGAATGAGCCATTGAGGATTCAAGTCTACAACCTGTATTTAAAACTGGCACCCACCAATCAGAACAGGTTGATGTCAGCTTATGACATCAAGGAAGGCAAAATGCAAATTAGCTTCTTTAAGCCCAAAGTGCAGCATCCTCAAACAAGGGCAGATTATCTTCAAACAGATTTTGAGGTCATGGCAAAGGACATTCATCCCCTGGATCAAATTGAGTTACACAGACAAACAGGGGAAATGATCTATTCTACATTGACTGGTAAGGCCATGATGGCCCAAAGACTAGAAAATTCTTTGAATAATACAACTGCCCAATTATAGCTGGAGAAAGCCTCCTCACAGGCTAAAGACAATAGAATTAAATCTTTAGAAGAATTGATCATTGGATTGGGGCATAATCCAAAGGATGTGAAGGCTGTAGAAGCCTTAATTAAAAATAAATATGAAGACATAGCTGCCTTAAGAAAGCAACTAAAGTTGCCTCCTTCAAGGCATCCACAAACTGCTGAGATCATAAAACAGAGGTCTGAAGAAGAGCTTATGGACTTAGTCCTTAACCTTAATGAACAGCTGAAGGAGACTGAGCAAGACTTAGAAAAGTCATTTAAGAGCAAGCAGGGAGAGTCGACCTCTCAGCCTCCAAATGTGATACCAGTGGTTTCCACTACAATCCCCTCAACACTTGGAACAGCTCTGGCACCAAATGTCCCAGTGGTCATAGCAGAAGTAATAGCAGGAACAATAACAACAGGAACAGCACAAGCAGGTATTTCAGGTCTAAGCATAGAAGAACTGATAAATTCAATGGAGGATATGAAGCTCCAAGTTTCAGAATTACAGAAGGTAAAAGATCAATTTGTTACCTTAGAACAGAAATATGATCTTTCGAAAATAAATTTTGTAGAAAAGGTGAGGGAAAATAAAGGGTTAGAAAAAAAGGTGAAATCATTAGAAAAAGACCTCGCATTTGATAAACCCTTAGCAGATATTAGGAAGATTCTTTGGACCAACATCACTCAGTCAATAAATGATGTTTGGCCATCCATACAAATAATTTTTGAGCAGATTGATTTGGTAAAGGTAGCTCTTGAAGAAATACATAGAACTAAGGAAGAATTAAGAAGGATGCCTGACAAAGCTACCAGGCTAATAAATTTTTTGAATAGCAAGAATAAGTACCAGCTTGAAGAACTGGGCATTAAAGAAAAAACAAGGACTATTCTGGAAATCAAGAAGGTATTAACTAAAAGGTCTCTAATGTAGAATTTGGAAAGGAGATGCCTAAACATGCAAGAGGAAATTAATGTTTTTATGAAGAAATTTGGCATTTTGCAAAGCAAAGGACTCCCCTGTCCTTTAGTAATTAATGATAAACTTATGAGACATATAAACTATGTTGATAAATTGGCCCAATATGCAGATAACCAGGCTAGCTCATCAGCTAGTTCATCTGCACCAAAGGCACTGCCTACAAGCAGAGTTCTCTATGACAGTCTAGAGAACCTTTTTATGTTAAACATGAGTTAAAGAATTTGTTTCCAGTTCAGCCTACTTTTTTCAAGTACACCGAGACTGATGAAATCCTCAGAAAACTTCAAATGACCAAAATACCATAGGAAAAATGGTGGGCAGAAATGCTAGACATTTTGTAATCTATCCTTGGTAAAAATGTAAATTTTCATTATTTATTACGGTCAATGATGGTAAAAGAGGATGAACAAGGATCAAACAGGTAAACAGTATCAGAGCAGGTCAAAGTGTATCAAAAAGAAAGTGAAAAGAAGAACAACCAGCACTAATTTACAAGGAAGACAACAAGCTGCCTTGTCATAGGGCCTGCCTCCAGCTCATTCACAAAAAATAGGGACAGCAAGCCATCAGTTTACTTTATCTTCTATCTACGAGACCATTTGTCTCTATTTTTATGTAACATGTAGTTAGTCATCCTAGAATATATCTCTCTTTGTTATGAGATATTTTATTGTAAAACTTTTGTATAAAGACTCCCTCATTCGGAGTATTAAGTGTGGATTCTTAGACATTGTTGTAAAGCTGATTACTTTGGAATAAAGTGTTGTTAGACAAATCTTGCATGGCTGGCTGAATGAAGAATTAATACAAAGGACTTTTCATAGGATTCATGTGTCAAACACCGAACAAATAAGTATCTATATCTCATGTGTTATTGTTTTCTTGTTTAAATATTTCAATTGTGTTCCATATATGAATATTAAACGAAGAAGTGTAATTCAGAAAGTGCTTAAGTGCAATCTGTCTTTAAAAGCATTTTTATTCTAAATGTTTTCTTCTAAACTATCATAGGCAGTGAATTCTTAATTGCTCCTGCTTCTTAGTTTATCATTTTGGTCATTTAGTAAAAAATTCTTAATTGCTTTTTATTGGTGATCATCCAAGTTCCCTCCTCTTAAAACATGTTGAAGGATTCTTAATTTCCCTTCATCCCTTTTAAGTCCATTCCATCTTTTCAAGTCTCTATTTGCTCCCTATTTAGCTATCTTGCCCTGTGAAGCCATCCTTTGTTGAAAAACCAAATCTAGTTGAGCCATCTTCTTTTGACTCCATTAGCCCAATGGCCTAAAATATTCAGTCCTACCCCTCTGCTACTGAATTTCACCACCAAACACAATCAAAACCCCCAAGCTTTCATAACTAGCCTAATATCTTCCAAAACAAAGCTAAACCTTAAAGAGAGAGCCCTCTCTGGATACAGATTGGCTAGATTTTGTACCTAAAAGTTGGTTTGTGGTTACCTCGGACCCCTTTCCCTCTTCTTACAACTTCTGGGAAAATCTGAGTGATAACAACCCAAATCAATGTCCTCTTCCTAAATCAAAACAAAATCTCTATCTTGACCTTCAGAAGGCCCTTCATCATGCAAAGGTTGCTTTCCTTTATCCTATACCTGTACTGCTGAAGAAGAAGGCAAAGCCCCTTTCACCCCAAGTGAAGATAGCATTTGCCTGTGATTTGGTGAAGGAAACGAGACCCCTTCCACCCCTGGTGGAGATAATACTCGTTTGGTAGCTACAAAAAGTCTTCTTGTACCTTTTTCATAAGTTATAAACACAGGAATGTGAGCCTCTTCAGTTTTGCTTTCATGCTCTTATTGTTGCCGGGAAGGTCCACCTTCCTCTTGAGGATCTGCATAAATTTGAGGCACCTTGAAAATTTCATGGGCAATGAAGGTTTCCCATGGCACTCCCAACTGAGTGAGCTGATGCACAACAATAATCTTGATGACAGCGAAGTGATAAATACTGTTAAGCTACTGTGGGTATGGTTTTCTCTTTGCAATCACAGTCATCTTCTCTATGTTCTTGCAAATGAAATATGGAATACTCATCATTCTAACCCTGGTAAAATGCATAAGTAATCTGATATGATAAGCATAGAGTCTGGAGAACCTTCCCTCGCATGTGAAGTATTTGATGATGAGTTTCATAAGTGGAACATACCGGTCCTCCAAGAACTTGAAAGGAACCACCCTACACAATTTTCCATGATACTTGGCCTTAATGTATTTTTCATAATGTTGTTTGCTGATATTCTGTCTCTTATTCCACCTTTCCCCTACATCAGGCATCCTAGTTGCTTCTGCAATAATGGCTGGTGAAAGAGTGAAATTGATGCCAGCAAGGTTTACCATATTGTCCTCCATGTTGATGACAAATTGCCTTGCCAATTCATGGTGATACTTAACCCTCTCAACCATCTCACAAAACTCAAAGCAAGATTGGTATCTGAAACAAGTGGTGGCAAGGGGGTAAGCAAGGAGTTCAGCAATGCTAATAGGTTCCTCTCTGATAATTTTCCCACCCTTGTGAGGTCTCCTAGGTTGTACATTCCTTTCTCTTGAACTGTCACTTAATGTCTCCTCCTCATAGCTTGATTCACTGTTTCTTGCCATGGTGTTGGTGCTTATCTTAGGAAAGTGATATGATGATGATGTGGTGAAAAATGGTAATGAGGGAGGACAACAATGATGAGTATGAAGAGATTTACTAATAGGAAATGGAATTTGGGAATGAAGGAATGAGTTTTGGGAAACTAGGGTTTAGTGAAGGGAATTAGGGTTTGGTGAGGGATTTAGTTATTTTAGGGGAGTGGAATAGGGTAAATGGGATAAATGGAGTGATTTAGGGTAATGAAAGAGGGAAAAGGGTTTTAATGATATGGATTATGATTATGGAGTGAAAATTGACAATGAAATGGCAAATAATGAAGCAAGCTAGGGTTTCACTTTAAACATGCAAGATTCATGAAGAACACAAGTATGACCTCAAATTCAGCTTTAGGATGATGATTACTTACTTGTAGCATGAAAATGCAGTGTTTTTGAGGATTGTTGAGCAATTTGGAATGATTTGGCAGCTTATAGACTGATGCGCAGTGCACTGGGCCCAATGCGCAGCGCCCTTCTAATGTGCAGCACCCGTGCAAATTTACACTACAAGATAGCCACTGATGTGCAGCGCACTACCTCTGATGCGCATCACTAGGCAAGTTTCCTTGAAAAACAGGGTTTTTGATCTCCTTTGCTCCAAATCGCGATTTTTTCTCTCCAATGGTCTTTTGCAACAATAAAATGATGAATGGCTCCTCTTTTGCTTTATATATGGATGACTTTAAATTTTTCACTTATACAAACCCACTTTTCTAATGTCCAATTCACTTTTGATCATTAGCTTTGTTTTTCCATTGGAATGGACTTTTCTTAATCATTTGGTAAACTTGATGCTTTTGATGCTTGTGTTTTTCTCTGCAGTGGCTGGAGTTGGAAAGGTTACCAGGGCAGCAACTTTAAACTTATTACATATAGAAAATATTGAAATTACATAAAAGTTTTGTACATAGAAATAAAAACTCTATTTTCACAATCACTTATTGAGCATGTCATCATTGAAATTTTGATTTTGTGAACTTATAATACCTCCTCATGTGCCTGTTGACCTCTTATTGAGTTTTTGAAGACCATGGTGGCAAACCCTAGACCTAGTGAGACTTAAAAACCCTAAAATGACTTTTGCAAATGGAATGAAATAAAATAACAGTAAATGACCTCAACATGTGAAAATAAGCCAGCAAGTAAATGCCATGAGGGAAAATGACTATGAACCACTACCATCAGTTGATCCATGACCTAATGGAATGCAGCTGATCGGATGGGACACCTAATATGCATGCAAAAAGAGAAATTTGATCATTGATGTAGGGATAAAGATACTGACACTAACAGAGCATAAAGTTATAAAATAAACAATGTGTGAAAGAAGAGAAAGGCTTCTTGCGCAAAGAGGTGAAGCAAGAAACTTTGTTGGGGTACTGAATAGGCTTGCTAGTAGCGAAGTGATGCTTATTATTCCTTGAAGTGACTCCACTAGGGTACTGAAAAAGCCTACTGGAAGCAGAGCAACACCAAAGATAATATTAATACTTTGACATCTTACACTCATGTTCCTATATACTCCTAACCCCTAATACAAAAAAATTGAGGTTTGACTTGCTTAAGAAAGTGTTTGGTTGATGAAAGGAATAAAAGAAATTATATCTTTAATCAACCTAAGTAAAGAAACTATGGTGATCAATGGGATGAAATAATACCTCCTCAGAGGCTAGATCGGTATGTAAAGTTAGACCCATATAGAGAAGCTAGAGCTCTTCTAGTGTGTTGCCAAGTGTTGTAATTGCTACAACCCCCCTCTAAAAAAATTCCCACGCTTTGATTATGGAGCCTACCTTTAACCATAATAATTCTCCTTTAAACTAGCATCAAGTGTTCTTATTATTTATTAATTGTCGCAATGAATTTTTCTCTCATGTTAGGCTTTTGATTTCTTAATTTTGTTTTCATGTGACGACAATTAGGCCTTGTCGACAGAAGTTTCTCAACTTCTTGAGACAAGAAAGGAATTTCTTGAGCATAAGATAACCCTTGCCTAATCAACATTGATTACATGCCTTGCCTCGAGAAATTGGGAAATCCTCTGTCACAAGAAACTACTCAACTCCCTGTGAAACTGAACTACATAATCCTTTAAGGAATGAAACTATTGTAAAAGCAAACAACACAATCACCTTGTGAGAGAAAATTGTGCATTCCACTATGAAACAGAATTGGGTAGTCCCTTGTCAAAGTGAACTACAAAGTACCTTGTCCCAGTGAACTTTGCAGTCCCTGAAATTAGCTAATTGCACACTCCTAGAAAATAGGAGGTGTGTATTCTTATCCAACAATGTGGCACGAGTTTTTATTTTTTATCTTCCGACGTGTGTTAGTTAACTAGAGGTGGTTCCTTGATTTTACGCATGCAAACCTCAAACGCTAACCCTAATCTCGTGAGTATTAATCTATATATGAAAGGTCATAGAATTCATCCTCACAATTTCCATTGGAACCCTATCCATTCTCATGAGCACAAGGAGCTTTGGATTTCATTTGCACTACTTTTCCAGGTAAGTTTCTCAAGTGGCACTTTTTGTCGCGTTTGCTTTCGCTTTTGTCACTTTTGTATTTGCAAGTGTTGTTTTTCCTCGTTCCTCTTGTAACAAGTGGCGTTTATATTATTATTAACTTCTACAAGTTTTTTTTTTAGTATTTTCAAAGATTATTTTCAAGTGTTGCATCACATTCCTTGTATTTTAGCATACCAGTAATTATTGTCGTTGGGTGTATTTATGCATGCATGTCCTTCTCTTTTCACTATCTTGTTTCCTTGATGTTAGTGACTGATTCGAATGATTAACGGGTTGATCCAAACCCTTCCTCTCTTCAGTCACAAATCTAAATTCTACCCTTCTTCCAACAAAAATTATGCAATCCTTGAGTCATTATGCCTGCCTCAATTGTGCATTATGCAATTATTTCAAGCAGAGGCCCCTTCCTACCAGCTAAAACTATGCATTTCACAGCCAATCGCATCTCCAACTATTCATTCTCAATCACAAACAGTAGTGAGACATCGCTACCAGATGCAGCTATGCACTACGCAATCACAAGCAGCAATGACGCCTCCCTAACAGCTGCAACTGCACACTACAATATAGTTTCTCTCTTTCCCAACAGAAATTGTGCATTGTGTAGATCTAGTCCACAGTCAGCTCCCTTGCAAACAAGAACTGCATAGTCTCCCTTTATAATTTGTGCAGTGTGCATTTCTAGTGCTCAGTATCCCCCTTTAGTGCCCATCATTACACAATCCCGTTTGCCAATGATTGTTTTCTACTTATAAGTTGATTGTTTAGATGAGATCTTGCATAACTAACTTGTCATCTCCATGAGTGCATATTTTGTAACAGGTACTGCAGATCCTAAACACATCAGTATTTCATCATCATGTAGCACCATGCCTCCCAAGAAAGCACCATTAAAGGAGCTCACAGAGAGCAGTATTGAAGATGTCATTGACAGTGGAGTGACAGGAGTACCTATCCTATCAAACACATAATTATATATTTAAAAGGATTCTACTATCACATGGATCACCATCAAAGATGCATTCACTTCAATAAATTTCAAAGAAGAGCTGGAGGATAGGGAATTCTATATGAACATCTATTGATCAAGGTTCCATAAGGTGGCCTATAGATATCCAGTACTACCATGTGCAGATGTTATCAAGTGGATATTATAAGGTCTAGACACAAAGAGCATGGCATTAAATAGTGTTAGTGGGCAGCAACTTTCATCTTATCAACCACATGACATTCACTTGATTTACAAATTTTCCAATCCTGAGGAGCACCTAGATTCTCAATTATATGTTGCTTGGAGTTATTTGAATACCAAAGAAGTGATCAAGTCATGGTGGAAAGAATCGACCAATTTCACCGAAAACCTAATATTAATTACAAAACCAAGTCTCTCAAAACATTTTACTAGTACTTGAGGGTTATGTTTTTTCAGGTATGTGAATGAAGTAATACTGAATCTTTCCCCAAAGTATGGATCTATATGCTATATACGATCATCACAGAAGGGAAGACATTCAATTGGTCACATCTATTATACCAGCAGCTACAGATCAATTTGAATAAGGAGAAAAACATACCGCAAGGAAAGCAACCATGGTTTGACATGTCTGCCTATTTACTTGATGGAATATGTGCTCGCCATGAATTCATTGGTCTAAAATGGAATTGGACCCCAAGAGAGATCCATGTCCATGTGTATTGAAATAGTTGTTAAGAGTACAATTATAGGGGAATGTATGAGAAACTTGTTGAGGACTTCTTCAAGGTTTTGTATCAGAAGATCTTCGAGGAAGATGCTCCTTGCATGTCTCATGAGGCAATGAAGACAGTAGTAGAAGTAGAAAATTGGTTTGCCTCACTTAATGGTACTTACCTTAGAGTATTCGCTTCTCAGAAACCTCCACATATTTTTTTGAGGTATGTGACTGATCAGGTGGTCATGTAGGAGGTTGCCTATCACCTTAGCATAGGTATTTCTCAGTTGTTGTAGCAAAAGAATAAGGAACCTTGGCCTTCCTTCCTTCTTTGAAGTGGGATCCTATGAGCTTAAGAGCTTAAAGATCATTGAAGAAAAAGTATAACAACTTAAAAGCCTTAAGTTCAGTGAGATGAGCTTCCACATGTATGATCCCAAAGGAATATGCAAAAGATAATGCACTAAGTTTCATTTTTCCTGGGCTTATCAGTCTTATTCTAGGACAAAGGAAGAGAAGATGAAGAATTTCTATAATGCTTCCTGACCACATGCAACAGGAAAAGAAGCAGGCCCTTCCAATATAGGACATGAGTAGGACGTTGTCCAAGAAGGAAAGAAGTAAGAAGTTCCCACTCCAATTAATATTAAGTATAAGAGGAAAGTTGTGCATAACCCAGGAGCGGAGCAGAGCCTAAATTTTTGAGAATATCCTATCATTTTGAGAGTGGTTATTGCAAGAGAGAAGAGGAGAAAATAGTTATAAGAAATTAAAAGGAAGCAACAAGAAGAAGAGAAGAGGCGGGAGAAAGAATGAAAGTAAGAGGAGGAATGGATACAAAAATAAGATCGAGAAAGGAATGAAAGAGAAGATATGCAGGCATAGGAAGAATTGAGAAAGAAGGAAGAAGAAGAAGAAATACATAAACAACTTGAGGGAGAACAATAGAAGTAGTTGGAAGATGAAGAAAGAAATCAAAAGCAGGATGAATAATTTGCACGATAAATTGAGGAGTAAATACAGGACCAAGACATGCAGGTTGAGCGGGGTAATGAGAATCAAGAGGCTGACATTGTGCCCATTGTAGAATAAGCCAGCATTCAACCTTCACCTCCTCTTATAGGTGGCCATATCCCATTCAGAAAAATGGGAATATCTCCTCCTGATGATGATATGGTCATGGATATTTCCAGCCTGACCTTTGGTCAGCTAAAGAGAATAATAATACAGGAAAGTCAGAAGTATTTTCCTAATGACCTGGTTAATCCTACTTTCATTCATACATAAAGGCTTATTGTGACCAATACCAGGAGGAATATGAGGATAGTCGCAACAGCAAAAGTAGCCTTTGTAGGGGCTGCAAAAGTAAATACAAATTTCTTGATGGAGGAGAATATGCTATTGGAAAAGGATCTAACTATTGTAAGACAAAAAATTGATTATCTTCAGGTTGACAACCAAAGACTGTATTCCATTGATTCTGACTTGGAGGAGCTATGAGCAGCAATATATAATGAAATATAATTATGAAGATACGATCATTATTCATAAGGTGGTGGTGTCCTTGCATGACATGCAAAAGAGATCACGGAAGAATGTGAAAGTTTTGAAGGTGATTCATGAAACCATTATCATGATCCAAGAATGGGGTACTAAGTATAGGAATGAACCATCAAAGTTGGCTAGAAAGACAAGCCAAGAAGTAGAATTGGAAAAAAGGTTGAGGTGAGAATACTTTTACGGAGTAACAAGAAGATTGGTACATATGTGGCTAACAATATAACCACCTAAGCAATGTTGTATCACAATTTGGACTCCTTGGTCAGAGCACACAAGAATCCTTTTCTTCGATTGTTTACAAAGGCAAAGAGAAGAAATGTTAATAAGCACAACATCCAAGAATACTTGAACAATTTGAAGCAGGTTATTACTAAAGAGGATTTGGAAATCATAAGGCATAACATGCAGCTATATGTATCTAGACCTGCCAAGGTAAACATGAAGTTATTCTTATTATGGAATGAAGCTCAATCTGGTTCCAAAACTATCTATTCAGATGTTATGGAGGAAAGAGTCTGATATAAGTTGGATAATCCATCCACATTTGAGGACATAGTAACACAATATAAATCTTGGTACCAATATGTTACAACAGAGCTACAAGTGGAAGTTGTCGAGCTAGAGTTTCCTCAAATCAAAGCATAATGTATAAAGTTTTGTCTTATTAGGCTCTAGCCACATTTTTGTCCTATGTGGAGAGTTTTGTCTTATTGTATTTAGAAAATAATAAAAGTGTAAATGTAAGTGGAAGTCCAAGAGTCAAATGTGGAATATGAAGAGTCATTAGTTAGAATAAAGACAAAATAAGTCCAAGAGTCATGAGGGAAACTTAAAAGTCACAAGGGGAGATGAAAGGTCATCCCATTTGCTATAAATAAGCCCTCATAACTCAAAAAAAATCCTTTCCACTTGAGATTGGCAGCATCAGATTCTCTACTCTAGCATAGGAGCGTGTATCATTCTTTGGAGAAGCAAGTAGTAACTACATGTTCCACTATTGGGGCTAGTGTCATATCATTGTATTGTATATTTGGAACTTTCACTTAATGATCAGAATCTCTCAGAGGTAACACACCTTCATGCATGTATTGTGGATGTTGTAGGACTATTCTTTAAATTTTTATGGTATATGTTATTTCATTCATTCTAATGTCAATGAACTATTTCATTAACATTAGTATGTTTCTTGTTGGATGTGTGTTATGTTTGTTTTCATGATTGTTTTTATCTTGTGAACTTGTTGACGGTACTGGAAATTTGTCAACCAAGGGGTCTCCCTGATGTGAAGTCCCAATTATACCTCACATCATTTGGAGTAGGAGCCCCATCCCGAATATCATCTTGGTTGCCATGTACTCTTATAGATATGCCTTGGCTCTAACTATCAGCAAGAGAGAGGATTACACATGCACCTTTGAAAAGAAAGGGGGTGTGCCTGGTGACTTTTCGATCATAAGAGTGTCAAAGTTCTTTCACTGCGGAGGGGAGGAGAAGTGAGCCTCTAAGACAGAGTTAGTAGTTTCACCCTAGTACACACATGAATAAGAAGGGTTCGTACAACATGAAGTGGAATAGTCCACAGAGATGTGACGGTCATTGAAACCAATATAACAAGGAAGATTTGTCTATTATCCAGCGGAATAGTCCATGAGGATGTGACAACGATAATAGAAATTACAATCAAATTCTCAATATGAAAGTACCAAAATAACCGAAATAGTTCAACTACTTTAGCATAGATGAAAGAAAACATGAATTACAAACATTCATAGAATAGTCTTACAAATATCCATAATCCATGCATAAATAACATGTTGGTCGTAAAGGCTTATGTTATTAAGTAAAATTTCCAAGAAACCTATATACAATGAACATCACTAGCTCCAATAATGGAGTGTTAGAGCCACTCCTTGCTCCTCAAAAGAATTAATATGTCTCTCTAGTTCCTTGCGGAAGGATCCAAGGTGAAAAGTCCTTTGCTCATACAATAAGGGAGTATATATAACCAAGGGTGACTCTTTGACTACCCTCATGACTATTTGACTTCCTATGAATTTTCCACTTACATGACTCTTTACATTCCATGTGTGTCCTTTGGACTTCCACTTTACAATACATTTTGTATACAATATACATGATCCACAATAGTGAGGTGGCATATGACCACTCATGACAGAACATGACATGAAACTGTTGACATGGATTGCTTGATGATGTGGAAAATTCAAGCCACTATTGTTGCTAAGTGTTGGATATCCTCTTGAAGATGCTTTTATTTCCACCTTCGCATGTCTTAGTGATGAGGAATCTCCAATGATCTCAAGTCTTGAATAGTGGTCACAAACTAGTGTCCCTTCGCTTTCTCTTGATCGATCAACTTGTGAGTTCAATTGTGAGAGAGTCTTTGATCATGCTTCCCTCCTTCTCCTTATTCATCATCTTGTCATGATAAAGCACCTATTCCTAAAATTCACTCATGACGAGACGACATCAAACTGAAAACCCCCTAGTCTAAGATGATGCATTTTTATCCACCAACTAAGCTCGGAACAAGTGACATGCTGAGAAGAGGGACTCAGTGACTTCGTAGTACACAGTTCCTGTAGCCAAGGGAAACCCTTGAGCTCTGATACTGTGCAGTTTGCAGTTCAGACATGTTTGAGGTACAAGATTGCACAGCTTCCAAAGCCAGTGGGACAAGATGAAGGGATGGGAACTAGGAGAGCTCACTATGCAGTTATAGGATTCAAGGAAGGTTGGGCTGCTATAGAGTTTCATAGTTCAAGAGATCAAGGGATGAGCTTGAGGCTTGTTATTGTGCAGTGTGTAGTGGAGGCCTGGCTGGGAGGAATGACTGTGCAATTCTGGAAGTGAAGGTCAGGGCTTGGGCACAAAAACTGTGCAGTGCAACATTCCTGGGAGGTAGGAACTGCGCATTCCACAATGCCAAGTAGAAAGACCAAAGCGAGAGGATTGATACTGCATAGTGTGCATCTCAAGGGAGGCTCGATGAAGCTAGGTTTCACGGTCGGGAAGTTTTTCCGGAAATAGCTAAGTGTGGGATCAATGAGATCGGTGTGAATGGTGATGAAATTTGACTATAATCACACACTTAGAATATTTTACGACATGACAACATACATCATTTGAACACATGAACAAATAATTTTCCTCTATGCGACAACTTTACGACAAGTGCAACACCAAATATGTACTTTGCGGCGACTGTGACGACACTTATGTGACAATGCTCAAAACTTTGGAAATGAGTACGATGGGTACTTACAAGGTTATAACAACCCACTTCCATAAATATGACCTCTTAGAACCACCAGAACGGTCTTATACACAAGATACGACAACTAACATTCTAAAAGATGACACTTTTCCCATCTTGCAAAGGGGAACACAAGGCTCTCAAAAAATAAATAAAATGAATTTCAAAGTTTGCAACAACCACCAACAAGATAAAGGAAGGCTCTAAAATTGGGTATTGAAAAAAATTTTGGAGGCTGTTGTAGCAGCTACAACACTTAGCGACACACTTGCATAATTCCAGCTTCTCAACCTCGGTTAACTTCTTCTGTGTAGGGCCTTGGTTCTTCAAGGAGTATTGATTCATCGTACAGATCACTTTGATCTCCCCACTTACCCCATGCATAGAAACGGTCCCCTTTATGCCCTCTCATTTGAACATAACATAAGATTCAACTATATCACAATGTTTCAAGTTGGGAAGGGTAGTGTAGCTTTCCAGCTTAATATTTTCAAAGTATAATTTTTCATCTTTGGTGTTGCTCCGCTGCCAGCAGGCCTGGAAAGTACCATGGCAGAGTCACGCGGGAACACAAACATTTATCCATTTCCAGCGAGCCTGGACAGTACCCCGGCAGAGTTTCTTGCTTCACTTATTTGTGCATGAATCATTTCTCTACTTTCACCTTTATTTATTTATTTTTAAATAGGATTGTGCATCGACACTTATTCATTTTTGGGCGAAAGAGGGATCCCAATTTATTGAGAGTAGAAGAGGTTGTTACTTCAAAGAAACATATAGAGACCTTTGATTTAGGTTTGCTTGTTTATATTTTTCCCCTTCTCCTCTTCCATTGATTAGATAAGCATGAAAACATTGAAACACAAAACCGACTGTAGGCATAAGGTTTCCAGAGTAGACACGCGTTCATGGTTGGACCAAAATCTCCTTATGACAAATTGTATTTTCCATTGGAGCTTCATCCACCAAAAGATATAACCGACACAAGGAAGGTGGAATGGAGGTTAGCCAAATGTTGAAGTGTCACAAGACTCTTTAAACTTCATCCACACACATACCAAGAAACCAAAATAGGTCTAGGCCCAATGCTTGTTCACATGATGAAAACAAAAGGAGACAATCAACAAGAAAGAAAAACAAAAGAAACAAAACGAAAATAAAGACAACACACAACAAGGAAACAAAACTAGAAGACAAGAAAAAGAAGCTAAATCAAAGCATAATGCAAGAGAAAAGTAAGAAGATACTAAAGATAACAAGACGGGATGGGTGCAAGAGAAGAAAAACTAAGATGCAATTAATCCTACGCCTAACCTAGCAACTAGAAGGTCGGCGTCATGTATAATGGAATTTCCAATGTAGCCATTGTTAGGGTCCTATAATAATAGTATTCATAATTTTGAATTGGCTATGGTTAGTTTTGTAATATTGTACATACTTTTGCTTTCTGAAAAATGTTTCCATATTAAAAAAATTAAAAAATGTAAAGAGGGTATGTCCTAAAAGAATAATCAAAGGACAAAAAGAAAGATAAAAATATCAAAAAAGTGAAAAATATGAACCCCAAAAAAACAAATAAAACAGATCATGAAAGTGTGCAAATTCAAGTGCCACTACTTTTTACTTTACCATGTAAAATAAGATTGTGTGCAACTTGTTAGAAATGCCACAATCCATGATAGTCAAACAACTTAATCTTGACTCATTCATTTTTTTTTTTAATTTTATGTTGATAGATAGAGAATAAAGATCTAGCCAAACTATTTAACCTTGGCAGATCATTAGTTAGGTAGAGAATAAAAATGTGTTCATCAGCTTAATCTGAGCCATTGGATGATACAAGGTTAGAAGTAGATAGTTTGCTTGTCAAAAGAAAAGGAAATAAAGGGTCTGCCAGCTCAAATGCACCCAATAAAGTGAAGAAAAAATGTTAGGATAAATAAAGGGTAGGTAAAAGAAAGGTTGCAAATGTACAAGGTTGCTCAGTCAAAAGCACATATATCATGCTTAATCCTATGTTTCATATGCAGGAAAATTTATGAGAGTGAAAAGATGTTCACAAGCTTGTTCGATTAATTTCCCCTCATTTCGTTTCACCCTCACATACTTACTTACTAATTTCCCCATTATCTCATCATTTCTTATTAAATACCCTTTTTCCCATCATTTTCACCCTTACCCTTTGGTTTCACACATTTCCCTAGTAAATTACCTTCCAAAACTCACCCCCTTATCCAAAACCCCTTTTTCCTAGTGTGAAACCCATTCCCCATTGCAAATATTACCTTCCCCCATTATTAATTTCCCTATTTCCCTTCAAAACCCATAAAAACCCCCTAATCCTAAGTTTTTGTCCCCCCTGCATTATTTAATTAACTCCCCAAAATCATATTTTCCCGATAAACCCATTTAACCCACCAACCCTTGGTGTGGTTAAGAAACCCCGCCACAATAAACCCTGGTCCCACTTTATTAAACCCGAGCTTATATTTAATCCCTACTTTATTCATTAATTAATTACAAATTATTTGTAATTAACCCCCCGAACCCCCCAAATCCCAGTCCCAATCCCCTTCGTGCATCTTGACCACACGACAGCCCTCCGATCTCCCACACCCAAATCTGACGATGCGCATCCATATCACGCACGATCACTATCCGACCATTACCAACCTGAGAGCATGCGAGATTCGCAATTTTGCTCGGGCACTATCCTGCTACGTGGCAGCCCCACGCTAGATCGCATGCTTGCAAGGAAATACCGCTTGTCCTCCAAAAGTGGTGCGATGGCCCAAAAAACCACCTCCCTACCAAGACTAAAAACCATCCACTATTCATTTGTAAATTCTGTGCCAAAATGTAATCGTTGCCAGTTAAAAGGCAGGACAAGCTCCATTTCACCCTTTTCGCTTGTTTTCACTATGAATGTTGCTCAAGCCATTCTGTGACACCCTGAACCTCTGCAACCAAAATTGACCACTGTATGCCATCCGAAGAAGCTTCAGACACCCAATTTGAGCATCCAGTTCACAAATGAACCAACCGTACCCTCTACAGTCACCATTGAAATCAGTTTGCAGCCAATACCACCAAATTCTAGGTATTCTTGGGAAAACCATAATGGCTCTTTAAATTTCAAAACGTACAGTCCAGTTTAAAGATTAATTAATTGAAATTAATTAATACATTTGCCTAATTGAAGAGTAATTTACCTGTATACCTAAAACCCCTCTTTTGCAAACTATAATTACCCTCTCACTGAACCAGAGCTTCCAAACCTTACTTTTGCAGCAACCACAAGCCTAATTCATACCTCTATTTCTAAATATGGCTTCCCAAACCTCTCTAGACATGAGACCCCTGTCAACCCCTCACCTGGACATCAACCATTTGGCACTAGCAGACAGGGATTTTTAGATAAAAGATACTGCCTCACCAGCCTACCTTCTGAAGCTCCACTGCTAGAGTAAGGATAGATTCCTAAACCAAAATGATGACATCTACCTTTGGGAATCTAATTTACCCAAGTATTTATTCCCAAAAGTGCACCCATTCCCTGATATCATACACTTATGTCATGCCTGCTATATCCCTAGCCAAAGAGCTATTTTTGCCCCTAATCAGCAGTTGTTTTTCACAATCACTCCAAAGTCTATCAACCAAATGCTACAAGTCCAACCTAGCCCTAATGAGACCCCACTATCCATTGGAGGCCTATTGGACCATATATCACACTAGACATGGTTAAGATAAGACAAATTTTCCAAACTTTCATCATAGAAGGCCGCCATACTCCCAGAGATAGTCCACCTTATGCTACCACCATTTTTTCAGAGGCAAACAGACATATAATCACCATGCTTTCTTGCATCCTAGGATATACCACAGATGAGCATGTGGATGAGTTTATCCTGGCCTTCCTATCCATTTTTACCCCAGGCAAGCCTCCTGTTGTCATATACAACTATGCTCAGTTCATTGCAGACAGGATGCATGAACAGTTCACCAGACTGCCAACTGAAAGAGTTTTCAAGTACTCTTTAGTGTTATTTCACATGTTTTTGTATTATCAAGCACATAAATTCCCTATCAGCATCCAGAAGTTGGACACCAAGGGAAAGAGAGGTCAGTTATTTATTGGAAACCTTTGATCCAGAAATACTCCATAGCATTCACCTATAAGGACTTCATAGACTCATTTGTCCATCCAATCATGAACATGCTGAACAGTACCCCTCAACCTAGAATCAAACAAGAAATAAAAAGGGTGTTATAGTTGGCTAAGAACAACAAGGTGGGAGACTGGTATTTGTACCAGAACCACACTGAAATCAGAGTCTATGGATGCCAACTTTCCCCTTATAAACTGCCCAAATACCTCCCCATGAGGATATTTTCACTTGAGTATTTTAGGCAAATCATCAATTCAAATGAGGTCAACTTCCTAGTAGCTAGGAAAAAGACCCAATTTAAAATAAAGAACCAATTGGGCCCCTTCATATGTAATAACAGAGAAGTTGGACCTGAGGCTGACAAAATGTTGCAGCACATGAAATTCAGGAATAGATTCATGTGGCAGTATGACCCTCATGGGGTCATAAAAAATTGAGAATAAAGGTCAAATTGGGACCTTTCATCCACCATCCAAGACCTGATATTGAGTAGTTTTCCAACAACCTAGAATGGTTGGAAAACACATTGATTGACATGGATAACATGGTAGTGGATGTAGAGAACAGACTCATTAATGTTGAAAAGCAAATTGACCGGAGTTCTTTCCTGTAGTTCCAGAACTATGGGAACCAATGAGTAATCCTCCTGTCTTACAGACCTCAGCCAGTGAGGACAGGAATCCAAAAAGGAATAGGGAGGAGGGTTCTAGTTATGACATGGAGACTACAGATGAGTACTTTGAACTCAGAAAAAGGCCCAACTTGAATCTTGTGTCTGAACAAGAAGAGAACATTGAATTAGTGGAAATTACTGACACTGAAACAATGGGAGAAACAAGCAGAGGAACAGTTGCTTCAGGAGAGACACAATAACCATCAACCTCCAACACTCAAATGATTGAGAGACAGCTAAGTGTTGAGGTTTCATCCTTCACTAGGCCAGCAGATAAATAAAAGGACATTAAAGACATGTACAAGGAGATAAAGATGAGGAATGAGAAGTTAAAGGCTGAAACATATGCCCAATACTTCAAGCACACACTAGCCAACCAGAGCAGGTTGATGTAATCTTTTGACATCAAAGCAGGAAAGATTCAGGTCTCATTCATGCAGCCAACTGTCCAGCAGCCAAAGACCTCAGTTGATTACAGAAAACTAATTTTGAGGTATTGGCCAGGGATGTTCATCCCATTGACTAGATAGGACTTCATAAACAGACTGGAGAGATGATTTACTCCACCCTAACAGGAAAGGCCATGGCTTCACACAGGCTACAGGGTTCACTAGACAACATCACAACCTAATACAAATAGGCCTCCTCACAAGCCAAAGACAACAGGATCAAGTCATTGGAGGACTTGGTCATTGAGTTGGGCCATGATCCAAGTGACATTAAAGCTGCTGAAAATTTGATCAAAAAGAAGAATGAGGATATAGCAGCTCTCAAGAAACAATTAAAGCTACCTCATTCAGAACACCCACAAACAAAAGAGGTCCTGGAGAGCCAAACAAATCATGAGGAAATGATGGACCTGGTGCTTCAATTGAATGATCAGCTAAAGGAGATGGAAAAGGAATTGGATAGCTTGATACAGGTAAAACAAGCTAGTCTGGAGATTGCCCCTGCCACTATTATCCCAACAGTAACAATTGCAGTACCTTCTACTTTGGCAACATCCTTAGCTCCTACAGCTCCAATGGCTACAGCACTGCCAGCTTCTACACCGTCTACATTAGCAATAGGGTCTACAGCAACAGGGTCTACAGGAGATGATGCAAGCAGATTGGTCAAGGCAATGGAAGACATGTCCATTCAGACCAATGAAATGAACAAGATTAAGGAGAAGGTGACCAATCTGGAAACTGACTACAAGCTTGCCCAAAGCATGCACAAAGAAGAAGTGTAGAAAGCAACCAAAATGAATGAAAGAATAAAAAGCCTGGAGAAGGAACTTACATTGAAGGAACCCCTTGGACAGACTAAGGAACAATTATGGGCCAATATCATTGAATCTTTCAATGATATTTGGCCATCCATCCAAGTAATTTTTGAGAAAATTTATTTGATAAAACAGGTTACATAAGCCATACAGAGAGTAAAAGCATAACTTGGAGACATGCCAAAGGAAGCTACAAGGATTATACACTTCCTCAACTCCAAAAACAAGTATGAGTTACAGGAATTAGAGATACCTGATATAAAAGGTACAATTTTGGAAGTGAAAAGGGTCCTCACCAAGAGGAATTTAATGTTAAACCTAGAAGACAAGTGCCAAACCATGCATGTGGCCATTGACAGATTCATGGTCAAATTTGAAATTTTGAGGCAAAAGAGTTTACCGAATCTCTTGGTAATAAATGATAAGTTGATGGCACAAGAGGACTACAATAGAAAAATTAGAGAAGTAGCCAGAGATCAAGTGAATACTTCATCCATGAAGGGCATACCTACTGGCAAGGTCTTGTACCAAACTTTTGAGAATTTGTTTTACCTCCAGCATGAGGTAAAACACCTTTTTGTGAATAAGCCTACTTTTTCCAAGTATACAGAGGCCGATGAGATTTACAGGAAGATGATAAATATCCAATTACCAGATGCTGAAACATGGGAGAAATTAAATGACTTACTGTAGAAAGTCAAAAGGTGAAAATGTACAGTAAGAGTAAAAAGGCATAGTAAAAGGATAATGACAGGTCAGCCAGGTCAAAGTGTATCAGGTGAAAGTGTATCAGTTGAAAGGTCAGAGTAAATAGAACATCCAACGTGAAGACTAAACAACAAAGTAGAGATTAAAAGGCAAAATATCAAAGATTCAAGACAGCACAACCTAATAAACAGGGACAGCAAACAGCAGTTCAATAGCTGTCTCTATCTTCTTGCATGAAGATTTTTCTTTCTCCTAGATTAGTTCCCAAGACAGTTTGGGATATTTTGTAAATTATTTTTGTATAAATACTTCATAATTCGAAGTATTGAAGGTGGATTGATATACATTTGTAAAGTTATTTTGATCATAAACCTGAGGGTTATTGTACCAATTTTCAAGTCAGCAGACTGGAGCAAGTAATAAAGAGATTGCATTACAGGATTCATGTGTAGAGCTATTACAATGAAGTATTTTCTTTGTCAATTTGTTATTCTCTTATGTTTTTCACAAACTTAAATGTTATCTAAATTTGAATGAATTAACTGGAAGTTTATCTCAGAATTTGTTTAAGTACACTCTGTTTTCCACAGTTAATCATTTACATGTTTTCTTCTGATATCTGGATCTGAGAATCCTTAATTGCTCTCCCATCCCGGTTGACCTCTTTCATTTTCTTCATAATCCAGCCTAAGGAAACCTTAATTTCTCTTTGGATCCGATTGAAACCCACTTCACCATCCAGCCTTGAGATCTAAAGTAACTCTGCTATCTTGCCCTGTAGACATTGTTTTTAGAACTTGATCCATTCCTTTTTGTTTGACATTTGACCCCATAGACCAATGGTAAAAGACACCCCTCTTTCATCTAAGTAAGTGATCCCACCACCAAATCTAAATCAAAACCCAAGCACAATCATAACTAGCCTAAAATCAAATAACTAAACAAAGTTAAATCAAATAGAGAGAGCCCTCTCTGAGAATTAGGAAGGCTAGATCCTAATCTCCAAAGTTGGTTTGTGGTTACCTCTAATAATTTCTTTCTCAAACACTCAAGAGAAATATTGGAGTGATAACAGCCACCATAATTGTTCCCAAACTGCAATCACAAAGATACAATCGATTAAAATAGATATAAAGCAATGTGCAAGAGAAAATATGAGACCTTGAATAATTTGCACGAAAATTTAAAGGTCTTGCCTGTGGCCAGAAAGATGTGTCACGACCACTACTTTCATCCAATTCACATTCTTACCTCTCTAACGGAAAGAATAATCAGATAAACCTCGAGGACTTCATTCCAATGCACCTTCTTGTGTGTCATCCTCCTTAGCAAGCATGAGAAAAGGCCGAAACTTGTTTATTGTAATGGAGCTTGCTAAGTTAGATTGCTCCAACCATTCAACGATTGGATCATAAAACTCACGATGATCCTTTTGAAAACCCAAAACTCTTTGAAAATATGGATTTTCAATTAGAGGCACATGTTTATAATGAGAATATTGTGAGGCAGAATAGATCTGATTATATTCAGCAGTCATGTCAAGAAATTGAGGACCTGACATAAGCATCAGCAAAGGCTGAAGTGCCTCGACCGCTCGGAAAAAATCCAAATAGTGAGATGTTGAACGATGAAGATTGAAGAATGTAAAACAAATTCCATTGGATATATTGGTGGTAAAATGATAACATGAATGACAATCATCAAAGACAGAATAATGATCAGATGAGATGATTAAAGCATCATATTCCTAGTTTCTAATAAATTAAGATAAATCAATTTGAACAGTTTTGTGAATGCTCTAAAGAATCAAACCAAGTTCCTCGCAAGCCAAATGTGAAAAATCATTTTCCTATAACTTGTGACAAATTGTGCAAGCATCGTAATCATGAAAAGAATTTAAAAGGGATGCCAACGTAAAAAATACATGAGACCAGTTAGGAAATGGTGAATGGAGAAGAACTTGATTTGTGTGATGAATCGTACATTCCTTATTACTTGATATTATTTTAGGTGTGATGAAGGGGAATATTTGCAATATAACGCAAGAAAAATCAGGAGCTGACTATTAAGAGAAGAATCTGATAGGCATGATTCCTTCGGCCAAAATAGTCTTTGAAATTATCAACTTCACAATTCCGTGACTCTATGAGAGATACATATTCCAAACCCAAGTTTGATGTGAGAGATTTGCATGAAGATGAATAAACTAAAAATTATTCCTGAATCCGGTTAGAAGTAAAATATTGAAAATTTGAAAGATCATACCTGAAATACCAAACATTTTTCAAAAAGAAATTTACATTAACTGAAACCATGTAGAGAGAAGGGTTGTGTGGGAGAAACCATATCTGGCTTAGTTCGGGGGGCTTACCATAGTCAAGAGATCTTGACATAACCATCAAAGGAATTTGAAGTGCCTCGTCTTCCTGGCACGTCTTGGAACTTTCTAGAATTGTAAAATCACATTTTAAAGATTTTACCAGATCGTGCATGGTGTGAGGATAGTTACTACCACCGTTTCAATAAGACCACTACTCACTGGATGGCAGCCATATTTATCACTAGTTTGACCAGATTCTTCAACTTTAGCAACCATATTACTCAATTCGAAAGGTTCTTCTGATCATAAATTCAAAGATAAATGAATCGAGGAAATTTCATGAGCAAGTTGATTTGAAGAGTTGTCTTCATGCAAGTGAAGAGATGATGAGGGTTGGGAAGAGTACTCAAAGATTTTATTTTTTTCATTTGCATCATGGATAATCTCACCAACTTATGCCAATTGAGAGGTTAAATCATTGGATGATGGACTTGAAGAACATGGATTACCCCCATCGCAAGTAGATGCATCGAAGACGATAGAGCACAAGGGATAGTGAGATGAAGAGGAAGTTTTGATAAGCACATCTTATTTGACTGAATTAGATTCTGGATCCACATTAAAATCTTCATGAGAAACCAAAATATTAGATGATGCACCTGGTAATTCGTGATCACATACATCAATTAAGTCATCATCATTATAATGATTGTTGTCTGAGGCTATGGATTGATTGAAAGAATTAATTACATTTGATTCACTACTAAGATTAGCATATTGAAAATCATCCAAGAATGGAAGCGCATCATCTTCACATGGAGTATTTTTTAAAATAGAAGAAATATTAAAAGCATCTTCACCTTCCTACTCCTCTTCGTGTGTAAATTGACTTCCTTGTATTTGATTGCAATTTGAACCAGCAACATGAAAATCAAAAGAGTGTGAAGGGCTAGCTAGTGGAGCAATTGATTGGGCGGATCACAGTACAAAGAATCATGGCATATAGATGATAGAGGATCACATAAATCTAGATTAGATTGGAGGCTAGAGTTATGAATGATAACATCATGTTGCGAAATGAGTAAGTTAGTCTTCCCCGTGGGCTTCATGAGCCATTATGGGATTTCCTCCATTGAATTTGAGTCATGAGAAATGGAAGAAGAATGAGAAGGTGGATTAAGAATTTGATTTTCAGATTTCCCAACTTCATAATCACTGCAAGGAGGCACCCACATCGGGACTAGAAAAGGAGGAGGACAAGGAACAAAAGGAATAATAGGTTCCTCCTCTAAAATTAGAGGTGTCTCGTGACTCACAAAAGTTGGGGAAGTAGGAAAATCAAGGGTTTCAGGTTCACCGTGTAAAGAGATAAGGACCAAGCACTCAAACTCTTGCTTCAAGAAATCCTGATTCATGTCTTCTTCATAAATTTCACAGCAGAGGTGAAGGAATCGATCAGAAAAATCCTCATTTGATTCGTTAGGCTTCATTCTTACGAGATTGATTCTTTTACAAACATCTCGGTAATTATACCTATCAGAGGCTTGATGAAGCTCCCTAAGGAACTGACGAAGGGAATGGATGGAATCAGGTGGCAAGGTTTAACACGACATTCAAGGGTGACAAAGAAAAGAACACAAGCAAACTCTTCATCATTGATTTCGTAAGATTCACAAAATTTAAGAAAATTAGAAATGTGCTCAGTTATGGATGTTCCATCCTCACCATCAAACTTTAACTGGGACAAGTGATAAAGAGGCTCATCAAGGATTGAAAATCAATAAAGGGAAAAATTAGAGAAACACCTCGGGAGTAAGATTTGAGTATGATCCATTTTAGATAAGAGGTTCAAACCAAATTCAACGAGCTCACCTTGTCATATGGTGTTGGAAATTCGTTAACCATGAGGTCTCCCCGATGTGAAGTCCTAATTAGACCTCACATCATTTGGAGTAGCAGCCCCATCTAGAATATCAACCTGGTTGTCATGTATTCTTATAGATATGCCTTGGCTCTAACTATCAACAAGAGAGAGGAGTGCACATGCACCTTCGGAAATCAAGGGGGTGTGCTCGATGAGTGTTCGATCATGTGTGTCAAAGTTATTTCACTGCAGAGGGGAGAAGAAGTGAGCCTCTAAGAGAGAGGTAGTAGTTTCACCCTAGTAGAGACACACATGAACAAGAAGGGTCTATACAAAATGAAGTGGAATAGTCCACAGAGATGTGACGGTCATTGAAACCAATATGACAAGGAATATTTGTCTAATATCCAACAGAATAGTCCATGAGGATGCGACAATGATAATAGCAATTACATCACATTCTCAATATGATAAGTACCAAAATAACTGAAATAGTTCAACTAATTTAGCACAAATGAAAGCAAACATGAATTATAAACATTCACATAATAGTCTTACAAATATCCATAATCCATGCATGAAGAACATGTTGGCCTTGAAGGCTTCTGCTATTAAGTAAAATTTCTAGGACACCTATATACAATGAACACCACTAGATCCAATAGTGGAGCATTGGAGCCACTCCTTGCTCCTCAAAATAACTAATTTGTCTCTCTAGTGCCTTGCAGGAAGAGCCAAGGTGAAAAGTCCTTTGCTCATATAATGAGGGAGTATTTATAACCAAGGGTGACTCTTTGACTACCCTCATGACTGTTTGACTTCCTATGAACTTTCAACTTACATGACTCTTTACATTCCATGTGTGTCCTTTGGAATTCCACTTTACAATACATTTTGTATACAATATACATGATCCACAATAGTGAGGTGGCATATGACCACTCATGACATGACATGAAATGACACTGCTGACATGGATTGCTTGATGATGTGGCAATGTCAAGCCAATGTTGCTACTAAGTGCTAGATTTCCTCTTGAAGATAATTTTCTCTCCACCTCCACATGGCTTGGTGATGAGGAATCTCCAATGATCTCAAGTCTTGAATAGTGGTCGCAAACTAGTGTCCATTCACTTTATCTTGGTCGATCAACTTGTAAGTTGAGCTGTGAGAGAGTATTCGAGCATTCTTCCCTCCTTATTATCCTTCTTCATCATCTTGTCATGATAGAGCACCTGTTCCTGCAATTCACTCATGACGAGATGACATCAATCTGAAAACCCCCTAGTCTAAGATGATGCATTTTCATCCACCAACTGAGCCCGAACAAGTGACAGACTAGGAAGAGGGACTCAGTGATTGCATATTGCATAGTTCCATCATCTAGGGGAAAATATTAAGCCCTAGTACTGCGCAGTGCATAGTTCAGGAAGGTTTGAGGGACAAGACTGCGTAGTTTCTATAATCATTGGGACAAGATGAAAGGTATGGACACTGGGAGAGCTCACTACGCAATCCTGGGAGTCAAGGAAGGTTGGGGTGATGTGGATTTTCATAGCTCAAGGCCTAAGGGGATGAGCTTGAGGCTTGTGATTGCACATTGCATAGTGGAGGTCAGGCTAGAAGGAATGACTGTGTAATTCTGGAGGTGAAGGTCAGGTCATGGACACAAAAATTGCAGACTGCAGCAGTCCTTGGAGGTAGGAACTGTGCATTACGTAGTGACAAGAAGCAAGGTCACAACTAGATGACTGAGACTAGATAATGCGCAGTTCAAGGGAGGCTCGGTGATCCATTAATGAAAAAGGTATTACAGACTGTTGGAGAGGTAAATCCCCTCTGCAGACAGAGGCGATCCCACTAGCCCAAAATGGGTCTAGCAACAATCGAACAATGCTATCACGCAAGTTCCTAATTGCAAATTAAAAGTGGATTATGAGAACCTACTTGGATTCCAACGCTAGTGTTGTGGAAGAGTTGACACTCCCGTTCCTTTGCTCCAGTCGGTCACGATCCTCACGATCTCCGTGAATGGACACCTGCACATGCAAAGAACGATACGAATACAAGCATAAAATCCAATAGATGCAATTATATATCGGTCAGAAAAGATATAATTCAAACATCATCATAATGAACAGCAAGAATGGAACCATAATGATAGTCATCTATTATTGATAATCAACAAAGGAGTATACAACCATAGTTCTGACATCAAATCCTCCTTTGGCTGGGTGATTAGCTACATATGTCTTGCAAAGCTTGTCGGGATCGGGAACAAGCCTCTCTCTCTCTTTGATTATGAATGCAAAGAAGACTCTTACAGCAATCTCTCAGACTTCTGATAGTATCATTCTCCCTATGCTCAAAAACTAGCTTGTCAAATGCACCAGAACAAGCTTTTATAGATGGAGGAGGAGGAAGAGATACAATGAATCCAGACATCCATGGGATAAGCATTATCCTCGAAAAGCTATTATGGATAGAGATACGATGAATCTCGACATCCATGAGATTGGCATTATCTTTGGAAAGCCTCTTGAGTCGAAAGGAAAAAACTTTCGGGCGTGCGTTTGTTAAAAACCTTTTCCAAACTTGGTAGGCGCGGGTAAGACTCTGAGACAGAGCGCCAACGGGCGCGCCCTCTTTGGAGAATTTCCCCCATTGGCGCGGGTGATACACTGTGGATCCGCGCAAATGGAAAAAGGGGACTTTTTAAGGATATTCTGCAGGAGATGTCTTCAAGGCATATGAAGTCCATACTTAGGGGAACATAATGCAAGTTTTTTCAAGTTATGTCACTTCTCACAGGTCCCGGAATGAGTCCTCCAAAGTGCGGGGAAGGGGTAACAGGGACGGTGACCAATGGTGACAAATTACTGTGTAACACAGACTTTATGTGAAGTTGTTTATGTTACTTAGTGCAATGGATCAAAAATGTTGCAAATAACATAAACACATAAGAAAATTGAAAACACATTCAAACACATCAAAATTTAATAAAGGAGTTCACCAGACTTCCTGGCTACGTCTCCTGGTCCTTTAGCTTCCATTGTTGACCGCTTCATTTTGTCTTCAAAATGTTGTTACAAGTATGAGCTCAAAAACAGAGACTCAAATGAGAAAATGGACCTCACCATTGCGTTCAGCTTGAAATTTCGAGTCAGACGAGTACAAACTTGACCATATTTGGCCACTGTGACCTCCAGACCCCCTGGAATGATCCAAAACTGTCTTTGCCCCTTCAAAACCACTCTCTACTGATAAAAACCACCTCGGCCTACTCAAAACTACCTCAGTCTGTGTGTTGGTGGTATGGCGGGTTCGGCACCTGCAACTGTTTAATAAAAATTTTGTTCGGCTTTGTTTCAAGCCTGAACATATGATATGTTGGTTATCATAATGCATTGAAGTTGTTGCATATATATGGTTTTGGTGGGTTGAGGGTTTGAAACCCCCACCCAACTATTCTGTCGTTTGTTATGTTGTTACAACGTATATGCGATGTATTATGTGTTGGCTCTGTTGGTTGATACATTAATCATATGGTATGATATACCATGTGTTGTTGTGACTTGCGGTGAATGTGGGATATTACAATATGTTTGCGGACTATATGATAACGATAAATCCAAAGGTCCGGCAGTCGTGGGGTTGACCCCGACCGTCCGACCTTTTTCCGGCAACTCAATCTCGCTTCAAAATAAATACAATGTTATCACTTCCATTAACAAGTCCTAATGTAACCCGTCCGGTGCAGTCCTTCCGATGAAAACTCAGGCTTCCTGGAGGGCAGGGGTTCAATCCTCCCTAATCCCCAAAATTTTGGAAATAAGGCCACATTGGGCAAAATCTGCGCTGCCACGTGTCAACACCGGATTGGTCGATATCAACCAATCACAATCTGCCATGTCACCTCCTCTGCTGAAATCATCCAGGACCCGTGGATCATTCTCAAGGTGACATGTGTCCCTGCTGACGTAGGCTTTGACCTGGTTGACCGTTGATTTTTTTGACTTTTTTCCCTAATTCTCCATAAACTTTGGTTGGCCCTAACTTCTCCATCCGGACTTGGATTTACGCATCATTCGCATTATTGGAATTGTGTTGACGAACACTTCGACTTGATCCCACTTTCATATTCATTTGAATATTTTGATCTAGAGGCAAAACTGGATCCATTTTGGATCACTCCTCCCCACTGGAAGCTTTTGGACCACCAAAAGTTGTTTTTAGCTATCGAGTAAGTGAGGATAAATTTCCTTCACTTTTCCAATCTCTATCCATCGTGCTTTACTTGGATTTGTCCCTTTGAGTCCAACTTGAAAATACTCAACATTTCCCCGTCGCGAAGTCCTTATCCTCTTGTCAAGAACTGTATCCTCTTGTAGCTCATTAAGATACTCAGGCAAAAGATCTTCAATGGAAGGTAGCTGACTTTGTTCTTTGGGATCTTCAATCAATGAAGGCTCATACAATCGCAAGTTTTCAACATTTACAACGGAATAGATCTACATATAAGCTGGTAGATCTAAGCAGAAAGCATTTTCACCAATTTTGTCAAGTATATTGAAAGGACCATATCTAATTGGTTTCAATTTTTTACCTTCCCCTTGCAATATTTCTTTTCTAATGTACAACCAGACTTGATCACCAACTTGAAAACTAGGCTCAACTCGATGCTTGTCATGCCACGCTTTATAATTTGCTTGGCTTCTTTCCAACTGTTCCTGTACTGCCTGCTGAATTTCCTAGATTTGTTCAATGAACTTGGTGGCTTTGTCCACATCACTGTGTCCATCAACTACTATGTCTTTACCGAAGACAAAATCCAAGGGAGACTTTGGTATAAAACCAAAGCAAGTCTCAAAAGGAGATCTCTGAGTAGAAGAATGTTTTGCATGGTTGTAAGCATGTTGCACATAACACAAATGCTCATCCCAAAGTTTGGGATGCTTGCTACAATATCCTCAAAGCAACTGTATCACTGTCCTGTTGACCACTTCTGTCTGACCATCTGTTTGCAGATGAAATGTCGTGCTCTTCTTTAACTTTGTGTCCATTAACTCCCATAGACTTGACCAAAATTTCCTGACAAATCAAGAATCTTGATCAGATACAATAGAAGTGGGTAACCCAAAATGAACCCATACATTTTGAAAGAACAACTTTGCAGTTTGTTCAACTGTGACATGTTTATTACATGGTGTCAAAATACACATCTTACTGAACCTATCCACAACTACATACAAATAATCATGACTCTTTCTAGACTTTGGAAATCCCCCAACAAAATCCATGGAAACACTTTCCCAAGGACGAGAAGGAATTGGAAGTGGAGTATACAAGCCTAATTTTCTATTACTTGGCTTGCTTGTAGCACACATAGTACATCCTTTAATATATCTAGAAACTGTCTCATTCATCCGTGGCCAATAACAGAATCTTTGTAATTGTGCAATTGTTTTACTTATACCAAAATGACCTGATATGAGAGAAGTATGTGCTTCTCGAATTATATTAACTATTTTAGTTTGTGGAATGCATAACTTTCCAAAATGATATAAGGGTTTGTCCTTTATGAAATAATCCAATTCTTCTACCTGCTTTCCATGACTTAAAATTGCATATACATCCTTAAAATCTGTGTCTTGAGCATATTGTTCAATGTAACTTTCATGAATTACTGAATTATGCTTAAGTATTGTGGATGCATTTATAATTGGTCTTGATAACATGTCTGCAACCTTATTATGTATGCCCTTCTTATATCTGATAACAAGATGAAATTTTTGTAGAAAACCCATCCACCGATAGTGTCTTGATTGTTGCAATTTAGTTTGTGAGTGTAAATATTGAAGTGGTTGATGATCTGTGTGTATGATGGTTTTTTTACCCATTATGTAATGTTTCCACTTTTTAACACTCTAAACTAATGCATATAATTCCTTATCATATGTAGGATAGTTAACTACTGCTGATGTGAATGTCTCAGAATGAAAGCATATAGGATTTATGTGCTGCATCAACACTGCCCCTATAGCATATTCACTTGCATTTGTCTCGATCTCAAATGGACATTGAAGATCTGGCAGTGTTAATACTGGCGTTGTACTGATCCTTTCTTTCAATGTGTCAAAGGCTTTCTGCTATTTGCCTCCCCACTGAAACACCTGTTTCACACTTTTCAAAGCATGTAAAGGAGTTGCAATCAAAGAAAAGTTAGCAATAAAATTTCTCCAATATTGTGTTGCCCCTAAGAAACTTCTAACTTTTGTAGCAGTATTGGGCTTAGGCCAATTTACAATGACTTCAACCTTAGAGGGATCTATCTTCAATTCACCACCCCTACAATATAACCCAAATAATTCAAAGATGTTCTGCCAAATTCACATTTTGACAGTTTTACATAGAGATTTTCTCTTTTCAAAACATCTAAAATCTGCTTTACATGCTTTACATGTTCATCCCACATTCTACTGAAAACAAGAATATCATCTAAATAAACTATTACAAAATCATCAATGAATGGCCTAAATACATCATTCATGACTCGCATGAATGTAGTTGGAGCGTTAGTTAAGCCAAAAGGCATAACCATCCATTCATAGAGTCCTTGCTTTGTTTTGAAAGCAGTCTTCCATACATCCTGTTCTGTAACTCTGATCTGATGGTAGCTGCTTCGCAAGTCCAATTTAGAGAAGTAAACTGTATCTTTTAACTGATCTAACAAATCATCAATACGAGGAAGACGGTAACGATTTTTTATTGTGATTTTATTTAATGCTCTAAAATCAATCCAAATTCTCCATGAACCATGTTTCTTTCACACTAACACAATAGGTGATCCACACGGTGATGTGCTTGGTCGAATAAACCCTTGATCGAGCAACTCCTGTACCTGCTTCTTTATCTCTGCATTCTCTAGAGTTGATAACCTATACATTCCAATGTTAGGTAGTGGAGCATCTTGCTACAAATAAATCTCATGTTCTATCTCTCGCTTAGGTGGAAGCCCTCTAGGCTCTTAAAACAGAATCTCATAATCAGAAACAACTTTAACTAGATCTTCTTTCTATTTAGGATTACAACCTTGGAAGGCATCGATTTATCAATATCCTTTGCTTTTACAATCATAAGTAAAAATTGTTTACTTGAATTTACAATTCTTTTCATCTGTCCTGAATTTATGAGAGAGAAATTATCTTTGAGTTTATGAGCCCTTACAATATATTCAATTCCATCCTTAGTGAGTTGATACTTATTTTCAGTTCGATAGAAGATAGCATTTCTATCGTACAAGTATGGACTTCCTAATACAATTCCACATATGTCCAATGGGACTATGTCTAACTCAACCTCATCTACAAACTTTGACCCAATAGCAAAAAAAAGTTTACATTGTTTCGTCACTTGTAGCTTAGTTTTATCACACACCCAACCTAATGGATATGGCTTTTTATGAGGTTTTGTTTCTAGACCCAACTTCTTTACAATTGCTTCAGAAATCAAATTAACTTGTGACCCACTATCAAATAAAGTATCAATTTTAGTATGCTTGGAAATGACTCTAATGTGAAATAGCTCATTTCTTTTCCTCTCATCATTATCATTATCAATAGAATGTGAAGAAGTACTTGTAGATTCTTTAGAATCTTTACCTTTTATACCTGTAGTTGTAACCATTGTCTCGTCACCTGAATCTGACCCCAAGTCCTTTTGAATAGCAGTAGCATTCTTCCGCTCTTTACTCCCAAACTTCTTAGGCTTCAATTCTGGATGCAATTACCAGCAGTGTGCGTCATCGTGTCCTTCCTTCTTACAATGAGTGCATGAAGGTTTATCTTTCTTCACAGTGTTTGTTTTCTTCTCCTTCCATTTAAGTTTCTCCTTGACTTTATTCTTGCTTTCAATAGGTTTGGATGATTTTCCAACATCTTGAGTTACATTTTTGCCTCTCGCTTCTAGATGAGTTGCTTGAACCGATACATCATCTAAGCTAGTTGGATTAAACATAAGTATGATATGCCTCAAATAACTATGAAGATCACCTATGTATTTCAACAGTGTCTCTGGTGAGTCCAATGATATGCCTAATGTTAAAGCTCTCTTACGAAATTCCTGAGTATAAATTTGAACACTTTGACCTTTTAATTGACATAGTGTTTGCCAACTCATCATTGCTTGTGGCATATAATCCAAAGGATAAAATTGTTTTTTAATAGCAGAAACAAATTAATTCCAAGTTGAAATGATTTTACCATGCTTTTGGAGATCTGCTTGTGTCTTGCCTTCCCACCATACAAGTGCGGTTCCTCCAAGTCAAAGGCTAGCAAGCTGGATCTTCTTCCTTTCTAAAACAACTTTCTGCACCCTACAATACACTTCAATTTGTCTTATCCAATTATCAAACTTTTCAGCGTTAAGTTCTCCATCATAAATCGGCAAATCAAATTTTACATCTAATTTGATCAAAGAGGATTTCTTCTTTTTCTTCTTAGAAGGACTAGATTTATGAGAAGAAGAGGATGATGATGACAATGATAATGATGATGGAGGAGATGGTGGAGGAAGCATTCCTCCCTTTCCCTTATCTTCTTGATCTTTAGGTGATGAAGTGCCTTCATCTTTGTTCTTCTTAAACTCGCGATACATCTCTTCCACCATTTCACGTATCGTCATGAAACTATCCAAGAATTGAGATTCTGACCCAAGTGGAGTTTCATCCACCATCCTTCTTTGTGAAAAGACCCTTCCAATCTCTGGATTCACCTCAACAAGTTCACCTTCACCTCGTCCGAGCCTCAACCTAGTAAGCATTCAAATCTTCACACAAACTTGTCAAACCTTAAAAACCTTTGAGCTCTGATACCACTTGATCCGTTAATGAAAAAGGTATTACAGACTTTATGTGAAGTTGTTTATGTTACTTAGTGCAATGGATCGAAAATGTTGCAAATAACATAAACACATAAGCAAATTGAAAACACATTCAAACACATCAACACAACAAAATTTAATAAAGGAGTTCACCAGACTTCTTGGCTACATCTCCTGGTCCTTTAGCTTCCAGTGCTGACCACTTTATTTTGTCTTCAAAATGTTGTTACAGGTATGAGCTCAAAAACAGAGACTCAAATGAGAAAATGGACCTCACCATTGTGTTCAGCTCAAAATTTCGAGTCAAACGAGTATAAACTTGACCATATTTGGCCACTGTGACCTCTAGACCCCTTAGAATGATCCAAAACCACCTCTGCCCCTGCAAAACCACTCTCTGCTGACAAAAACCACCTCGGCCTACTCAAAACTGCCTCGGTCTGCGTGTTGGTGGTATGGTGGGTTCAGCACCTGCAACTATTTAATAAAAAATTTGTATGGATTTGTTTCAAGCCCGAACATATGATATGTTGGTTATCGGAATGCGTTGAATTCGTTGCCTATATATGGTTTTGATGGGTCGAGGGTTTGAAACCCCCGCCCGACCATTCCGTCATTTGTTATGTTGTTACAATGTATATGCAATGTATTATGTGTTCGCTCTGTTGGTTGATACATTAATCATATGGTATGATATACCATGTGTTGTTGTGGCTTGCAGTGAATGTGGGATATTACAATATGTTTGTGTATTATATGATAACGATAAATCCAAAGGTCCGACGGTCGTGGGGTTGACCCTGACCGTCGGGCCTTTTTCCGGCAACTCAATATCGCTTCAAAATAAATACAACATTATCACTTCCATTAACAAGTCCTATCATAGCCCGTTTGGTGTGGTCCTTCTAGCGAAAACTCAGCCTTCCAGGAGGTCAGGGGTTCTGTTATCACTCAGATTTTCCTTGAAGTTGTTGGGAAGAGGAAAGGGGTCTGAGGTAACCACAAACCAACTTTAAGGTATAGAATCTAGCCAATCTGTACCCAGAGAGAGCTCTCTCTTTATGATTTAGCTTGGTTTTGAAAGATATTAGGCTAGTTGTGAAGTTTAGGAGTTTTGTTTGAGTTTGGGTGGTGAGATTCAATAGCAGAGGGGTAAGACTAAGTAGTTTAGGCCATTGGGCTAATGGAGTCAAAGAAGATGGCTTAACTGGATTTGGTTTCTTAACAAAATATGGTTTCACAGAGCAAGATGGTCAAACAGGGAATGAATAACAACTTGGAATAGATGAAATGGGTTTAAAATGGGTGAAGGGTAGTTAAGAATCCTTCAGCCTATTTAAAGAGGGAACTTGAATGATTACTACTAAAGAGCAGTTAAGTATTCTTTAATAAATAATCAAAATGAACGAACTAGAAAATAGGAGCAATTAAGATTTCATTGTTTATCCTAATTCAGAAGAAAACATGGAGAATAATAACGATTGAAAACAAAGTGCAATCAAGCATATTCTGAATTACTCTTTTTCGTTTATCATTCAGATATGAAACATAGATGATATAATAAACAAGGAAAACTTTAAAACATAAGGTATAGAGGACTTATTGATTCGGTGTTTGATTCAAGAAATATGTGGAAAGTCCTTTGCATCAATTCTTTATCTAGCAAGCCATACAAAAGTTGGTCCAACAGCACTTTATTCCAAAATAATCAATATTACAGCAATGTCTAAGAATCCACCCTCAATACTCCAATTGAGGGGGTATTTATACAAAAAAAATTACAATGAAATATCTCATAACAAAGTGAGATATAAACTGGGGTGACTAATCATATCCTTCAAGAAAATAAGGCTAGAAGACCTTGTAGATGATAGATAAGGCAACTGAATGGTTTGTTGTCCCTATTTTCGAGAATGTGCTGGAGTTAGGCCCTATGATTTGGCCTCTTGTTGTCCTTGGTGTAACTATGTGCTGGTTACTCTGTTTTGACTTCCCTACTGATACACTTTACCTGCATCTGATACTCTTTACCTGTTGAACTCTTTTCATCGTCTTTATCTTCATTGACTATAGTAAAAATCAAAATTTACCTTTTACCTAGAATGAATTACAAAATTTCAAGCATTTCTTCCCACCATTTTGGTTGTGGTATTCTGGTTTTCTGAAGCTTTATGAGGGTTTCATCTATTTCTGTATACCTAAAAAATGTGGGCTGAATTGGGAACAAGTGCTTTAGTTCATGTTCGACATAGAATAAGTTCTCTAGGTTGTCGTAGAGCACTCTACCTGTAGGCACTGCTTTTATTCCTGATGCACTTGGAGATGAACCTGCTTGGTTGCCTGCATACTTATTCAATTTCTCCACATAATCTTTATGCCTCATTAACCTTTCATTGATCACTAAAGGAGAGGGTAGCCCTTTATTTTGCAAAATATCAAACTTCTCCATAAAAGCATTAATTTCTGCCTGCATGTCATGACATCTTCTTTCTAAATTCTACATCAAAGTTTTCTTGGTTAATACCCTTTTGATTTCCAAAATGGTTTCTATCCTATCATTAATTCCTAACCCTTCCAGCTGTTCTTTATTTCTAGTATTCAAAAAATGTATGAGCCTATTGGCTTCCTCGGGCATTTGTCCTAATTCTGCTCTTGTCCTTTGGACTTCTTCTTGGGCTACCTTCACAAGATCAATTTGCTCAAAAATCACTTGGATGGATGGCCAAACATCATTTATGGATTGAGTGATGTTGGCCCAAAGAATTATCTTGATTTCTGTTAGAGGCTTGTCAAATGTAAGATCTTTCTCCAATTATTTTACTTTGTTTTCTAACATTTTAATCTCTCTTGTTTTTTCCACAACATTTACCTTTGAGAGATCATAGCTTCGTTCCATTTTGGCATATTTCTCCTTCAGCTTATTTAGTTCTGAAACTTGTAGTTTCAGGTCTTCCATTGATTTTATTAGCTCTTTTGTGCTCAAATTAGCAGTACTGCCCTGTGCTACACCTGTTGTTCCTGTTGTTATTGTACCTGTAACTGCCTCTGCTGTGACTGCTGGAATATTTGGTGCCAATGCTACTCCAAGAGTTGATGGGACTGCTGTTGATACTACTGGTATTACATTGGGAGGCTGGGAGGTCGACTCTCCCTGCTTGTCCTTCAATGCCTTTTCAAGTGCTTGTTCAGTATCATTCAGTCGTTCATTGAGCTTTAAGAGTAAATCCATCAGCTCTTCTTTAGATTTTTGCTTTATAACCTCATCAGTCTGTGGATGTCTTGAAGGTGGCAGTTTTAGTTGCTTCCTTAGGGCAGCAATATCTTCATCTTTCTTTTTGATCAATGCTTCTGTAGCCTTTGCATCTTTGGGATCATGGCCCAATCCAATAATTATTTCTTCTAAGGTTTTTATTCTATTATCTTTGGCCTGAGAGGAGGCCTTTTCCAAGTGTAGTTGAGCAGTAGTGTTGTCCAAAGAATTTTGTAACCTGTGGGCCATCATTGCCTTGCCAATCAAGGTTGAGTAAATCATTTCTCCCGTTTGCTTATGCAACTCAATTTGATCCAAAGGATGAATATCCTTTGCCATGACTTCAAAATTTGTTCTGAGATAATCTGCTACTGATCTAGGCTGCTACACCTTGGGCTTGAAATAGCTCATTATCATCTTGCCTTCTTTGATGTCATAGGCTGACATCAATCTCTGTTGATTTGTAGGAGCCATCTTCAAATATTGGTTATAAACCTGCAGCCTCAATGGATCATTCCTGGCTTTTATTTCTATGAATGTTTTCTTGATGTCTAAGGCATCAATCCCTGGTTGCTTGGAAGAAGATATCTCTATGCTTTTCTACCTTTCTAGCTCCTGCTTTTGAAAGCTAGTGGATGTTCCTCCTATTGGGAAAGTTTGCTGGATTTCCATTCTTTCTTCCCTCTGACTATCTGTATTTTCTTCTACAAATTCCTCCTCTAAAAGGGGATTTAATCTCTGTCTCTTTGTTCCAAGCTATCCTGATGGTTCACTGGCAGGGGTAGTTTTTTCCCTGTCTCTCTTTTTGTTTCTTTCCTCATTTAGAGGAGTTTGCAGAACTGGAGGCTCCCCTATATTGATCTGAGTGGGAGGAGTCTGTATTTGAGCCTGTTCTCTGGAGGTTTCAGGTTGCTTGGACATTGTAGGTTGTTCAGTGTGTTGAAAGCTGGTCTCTAATTCCTTGCCCTTTGATGACCCTGTAGCTGGTATACTTGTTTCTTGTGAAGGTTGCTGAGAGGTTCCAGCACTAGAGGCACCAACTCCTGACCTTTGAGATAACTTAAATGGTACCTGCCCAAAAGAATCCAAGTCAAGTGTTTTCTCAAGATCTCTCATAACTTTCTCAAAATTGACCTGTTCACTATCATGCTCTACTAGGGTACCTTCCCTCCATTCATCCATATTTGCATATTTTTCAATTTCTGGAATTCTATGGTGAATATATGGGGACAACCTGTTCTTCATTCTCCTATCACATATAAAACTGTTAGGATCATATGGTTTCCACCCAAAACTCTTTTGTAACTTAAGTTTCTCTTCTAAGAAATTTTTTGCTTCTTTCCATGCTTCCCTAGTGTTGCAGACAAAAGGGCCTAGCTGGTTCTTGATTCTAAGCTGAGCTTTCTTCTTGGCATTAAAAAAATGGACTAGGTCTGCATTTATCATTTGCCTGAAATATTTCAATGCAAAGAGTTCACACCCATAAATCCTGATTTCTGTGTGATTCTTATATAGGTACCAGTCACCTATCTTGTACTGCTTGGAGAGCTGGAGGATTTTCTTCATATCACCATTTATCCTAGGAGGGGAAACTCCTATCAATAAAGTGGTTGTTGGATGGACAAATAGGTCAACGAACTCATTGTACGTGTAAGGGGTCTCAATGGAAATATGGAAAATGGGACTCCAAAAAATCACAGACCTTGGATTGCCTCTGGTATCAAGTTTCTCGACAGGGAAAGGGAAGTTATTTGACTGATAATACAACAGAAGATGATATATGAAAGTAGTGTATTTGAAGACTTCTTCATTGTCCAGTCTTAGGAATTAGTCATGAATTTTGTTGGCAATATAAGAGGCATAATCATATTTAACGGTAGGGGGTTGTCCAGGAGTAAAAATTGACAATAACACCAAGGTTATCTCATCAACATACTCTCCAGAGTTGAATCCCATGATTGAGGCTATCATATCAATAATAATTCTTCTTGTATCTGTAAAGAAAACCTGCAGATAAGGAGGTGGGCCTTTAGGCTGATGTTTAGGGTCCATGAACATCTGACAAATGCGAGTCAGTTCTGATTGAGACAATTGGGGAGCTCTTTCAAGTAAGTATCCCATAGAAAGGGGAGTGAGAGCATGACTGGAGTGGAATTGCAGCATTTCATTGATGGACTGAGCAGTTATGGGAAAAAGGATTGTTTGACTTGGGGACATGACTGCTCTTTGGTTAGGGTCATAATTGGCACAGCAGTGATGAATGATATCTGGGAAAACATGGATTGAAGGGAGGAAGTACATGGGAAGGTTGGATTCCCACAGTCCTAAGATGTCAGAGCCATTAAGATAGTTGTCTCTGGCTTGGCAAAAGATCTTAAGGTGGTTTTCATTACTGGATAAGTCTTTTATCTGAAAATCTTTATCAACCAGAGGCAGATAATCTAAATCTTTGTGAGGGGTGTTCATAGGTACAACATTCAGAGCTATATGAGTTTCCATCTCTAGTTCTTGTGGATTCAGGAATGGAACTTGGGTTTTTTGTGAAAAATAGTGAAAAGAGCAGGTTTGGGAACCTATATAGTGAACAACAACTGAATGTATATTGAAATTGGTCCTTTCTGTGGAATATTCAGTATAAAACCAAAATTTGCAGGGTTTCGGTGGAAATGGGTAAATACTTGTATTGGGGAAGTGAACAGTGCAATGGCAGGATGGATAACAGGTTTTGGACGGCGTCGCTACAAATTTTCTGACCAAGTGGCGGTTGAAAAGCTTCAGCGGTTGACTGGGACGTCGCTTTGCATGGGAACACAGTTTGCCATATAAAACATTGAAATTGACATTTCATTGGTTTTATTCGGAAGATCTATGTTGGTGGGGGGTTTTTTGGGATTATCGGGCGGGTGACGTACGCAGGGAAATGACGTTTTGTCGTTTTGTGGAGGCCGGTAATTGGTATGTGATCGCACCACTTTTGGAATTGGGCGGTATTAGACCAGAGGACAGCAATTCCACTAGTCACATGCCGCGCGGCAGAGGTACGGGAGGAAAACCGCCTAGTGATCATGCGCTAACGCGCGGTCACCAGGGGGGGTGCGATATCGATACCGACCGTCGGATGATGGGGATGGGATCGAACGGTGGACGGGAGGCATATTGCAGTGGAGTTTGACTGTGGCAGGCCCAACACAATAAAAAATATTTAATTGTATTGGGGGTAATGCGATTGGTTGGGGGGTGGTTCTTAATTAACCGTAAGGGTTAATTAATTCCAATTAATCATGTTTGACAAGTATCTATGGTTATATTTAACCGGGGCGGGATATATACTATTTCAGGGTTTTATATAGTTAAATAATATGGGAGTGGGTTAATTTTTCCAAAGGATTTATATAATATAAGTCAGAAATTAATATGAAGCAATGTGATAAAAAGCGCTAAGTAAAAACATTAGAGTATACATTTAAACTTAGGCTTAAAGTGGAAAAGGGGTTTTTATGTGATATTGCGCATTTTTCCTAAGTAAAATAGGATTTTACTTAGGAAAAGACTTATGAGAGTGAATGAATGATTTATGGATGGTTTTAAGTACTTAGGCCATTTAAATTATTGGGCCAAGGGTCCGATCCCTCCAGAAGTTAGAGAAATGCTTTGAGCCCCTTTAATTTTCAAAGACCTTGATACTTTAGGGGGAATTAGTGAAGTCTTTAGGGAAAAATATGAAGGGAAGTTAATTATTTAACCTTGTTTTGCTTGAACTACATCAAGTGTAATGTTTGCCTTGCACTTGTGATAAAAGGGAAACTTAACACATTTAGAGACATTATCCATCACAAGTAATTTTGCAACACCATCTACCTACCCTACCTACTTTAGCCTGACATTTTTTCTTCTTTATTAGGGTGCACTTGGACTGGCAAACCCTTATCACACTTTTTCTTTTACATATAGAAATCTATCTAAGTCTAACCTTAATACATCCAAGGGCTCATACTAAATTGAGCTCCTTTTATTCACTCTACCTATCTACTTATCTTCCAAGATTAAACAGTTTGGTCAGATTTTATTCTCTATCTCTAAAACATAAAATTGAAAGTATGAACTAGTCAAGTTTAAACTATTTGACTGTTCACCAATTGTGGCATAAGTTACAAGTTGCACACAATTTGATTATTACATAAGAGTAAAAAGTAGTTGCATTTAGACTTGCACACTTTCCTTGGTCTTTCTTTTGGTGGGGTTCATTTTTCTTCACTTTTTTTACCATCTTATTCTTTTTACCCTTGATTTTTCTTTTAGGGTATACCCTCTTTACATTTTTTAAATTTTTTGATTTTTTGACATTATGGAAAACCTTTGCAACAAGGAAAGGTATGAACATATTACATAGCTCATCAAGTCAATCATGAAATATGACACCTATTGGTATAGGAGCATAGCAGTGGCTCCACTTGGGGATGGCTTTTCTTGGTGGAAAGTCAAGAACAGTAGGTCAGATAGCCTCTGAATGACTTTGACTATGCTGTGAAATCTTCTTCTACTTGTTGCTCTATTGTATGTATGACAGTAACACTTCTAAAGTTTAGGGCCTTCTCTTCGGGCTTCAACTCTAGCAAGTTACTATCCAATCCAAACTGTGACATTACCAAGGATATAGTATTTACATGTTAAAATTAGAATACATTAAAAGGTAAGATCATAGTAATGCTTCAGCATTCAACCATTAACTGGCCCTTCTTCTGTTTCTATGCCATCCAAGTTTTTGAGATAGTAAGTATTGTTCCCTTGTAAGGCATGGATAATAAAAGGTCCTTTCCATAGGAAGTCAAACTTCCCATGTTTTCCCTTATCCTCTCTCCTGGAATCCCATCTTAAAACTTTGTCTCCAAGGTAGAAGTCTTCTGCCTTGGTTCTTTTATCAAATATTTTCTTAAGTTTCTCTTGTAACACTTGGGATCTCTGATACACTTCCTCTCTGGTCTGTTGCAGATGGATGGTCTAGTTTATCCTCCTTTGAATATCATTGGGTTCCACTTGAGCTTCTTGAAGTAATTTCATTACAGGAACTCCTAAAGATGAAGGAAATACAGCTTCCATGCCATAGACTAATTCATAAGGACTAGTTCCAATAGATTTCTTGGTGGTAAGTCTATCTACCCATAGTGCATTAGTAAGTTTCTTGTGCCAATTTTTCTTGTTCTCTTCCAATAATTTTTTAATAATATTAATTAGGCTTTTGTTGGAAGACTCAGCTAGACCATTACCTTGAGGGTAATAGGCTATGGAATGGCCTAAAGTGATATGGTACTTATTACAAAAACTTATCATTTTCTTGGATTTGAAGGCAGCAACATTATCAGTTATGATCTTCTCAGGACAGCCAAATCTAGACAATATGTTGGTTTCTAAGAATCCTATAATCACTATGTCATTGGCTTGTCTAGAAGGAATGGCTTCTATCCATTTGGTGAAATAATCTGTGGCAGTGAGAATCCATTTATGTTGGCCAGAAGAGGGAGGATGGATTTCTCCAATGAAGTCCAGGCCCCATTGTTGGAAGGGTTTTTCAGTGGAAATTGGTCTCAGGGGTAAAGGTAATAGTTTTCTCTTGCCTTCAAAAATTTGACATTTATGGCAAGCAGTGACAAATTTCTTTACATCAGTGAACAAGGTTGGCCAATAAAATCCAGCCCTCAGGATCTTGTCTGCAGTTGCTTTCCAGTAAAGGTGTCCACCACAGTCTCCTGCATGAAATTCTTTGAGAACCTTGTCAGCTTCTTCTTTTAATAAACAATTCAATAGAATTCCTTTGTGATTTTTCCAAAAAAGAGAATTATCTAAAATACAAAAACTTTGAAGCTTTCATCTTTAAAAACCTTTTCTTTGTTCTGGATAACCCTGGAGGAGCCTGCAGGTTTAATAATACATAAGTTATATCAGCATACCAAGGTGAATCTAAGAAGGCCTAGCTAATTTGTGGAGTCGTCATCTCCTGTTCATTATCCATTTCATTAATGTCTAGGGCTTGACAATTTGTTTCAGTCATGAGTTTGGCCAATCCCTATCCTTTTATAAGCTTTGTAGGTTTTATTTCAATATCAGACTCCAATATAGTAGCAATCCATTTACCTCGTTTTCCTTCAATTCCATCTTGAGTTAAGATGTCTTTGACAACAGCATTTGGTACATAGGCTATTACATGGGAGTACAATATGTAGACTCTAAAGTCTTTAATAGCTTTTACAAGTTCAAAAGCTTGTTTTTCCATGATTTTGTATTTTAGTGGTGCATCCCTAAGTTCTTTACTAAAAAGGCTATAGGTTTTTCACATCCTTGATCATCCTTTTGTAGTAAAACAGTTTCTATGGTGTTTTCTTATGCAAATGAAAATATTATGAAGTCTCTGTCAAACTTTGGACTTGTAAAGACCGTTATTCTGGTCAAAGCCATTTTAATTTCGTCAAAGGCTTGTTTGGCTTCAACTGTCCATTTAATACTTGAATCCTTTTTCAACATATTACTAAGCAATCTAATTAATTCAGCTAAATTAGATATGAATCTTCTCAAAAAGTTAATCTTTCCTAGGAAAGCTTGAAGTTCTTTGACATTTCTAGGGTGGGGTATTTGCATAATAGCTTCTATTCTAGCAGGATCAATTCTGATGCCCTCTTTGGAGATAATATGGCCTAATAGTTTGCCTTCCTCTAGACCAAATAAGGACTTCTTAGGATTTAAAGAAATACCATATTTTCTGCATTTTAAGAATACTTGTCTTAGATGATCCAAATGTTGCTGATCTGTTTTAGAAAAAACAGTCAGGTCATCTAGATATATAACCAGAAAATCATGAATTTCTTTTGCAAATGCTATGTCCATTACTCTTTGGAAGGTCGCCCCTGCATTTTTAAGTCCAAATGGCATTTTGACATATTTGAATGTGCCCCATGGTGTTGTAAAAGCAGTCTTTTCCTAGTCATCAGGGTGAACCAAAATCTGGTTATAGCCTAAGAACCCATCCAAAAGTGAAATCCTAGAAGCACCTACTACCCTCTATAAAATGTGATCCATCTTGGGTAAAGGGTAATTGTCCTTCAGAGAAACCTTATTAACATTTCTTAAATCAACACATAATCTGATTTCTCCAGTTTTCTTCCTAGTAGGTACTAGATTAGACACCCACTCTGAAAACCTGATAGGAGCAATTATCCCTACTTCATACATTCGTTTGATTTCTTTTTCAATTAAGGGCAGCAGTATAGGGTTAATCCTTCTGAGCTTTGCTTGAATGGTTTCTGATTTTCCTTCAGAGGTATTGTATGCTGAATTATGGAGGTGTCATAAGATTTCAGGTCTTCATAACTCCAGGCAAAGACATCCTGGAATTCTCTCATTAGTTCAACATATTTGAGTTTTTGGTCAGGGGCAAAGATTTAGATAACTTTACCATTTTCGGATCTTCCTCAGTTCCCAAATTATAGTCCTCAATATCTGCTTTTAAGGGTTCCATCTTAGGTTTCTTTGGAATATCATTGAAATCAAAGAGATCTTCCAAAGGAGTTAATCCCTGAGGCAAATGATTGTCTTTTAAATTGATTACTTCAGATTCTCCTTCAATAATTTCATCAATATCCATTTCTTTAAGATCCTGCATTTCTTTGTTGGTAAATTTTGTTGGGTGAAGCATTTGAGTTGCACTTTCTGCTGAAATGTCTGTTTCTATCTTATTTGTTTGATCAAACTCACTAACTATATCTACATCTATGTTAATGTTAGAAAATTCTTCATCTAAGGTCAAGAAATTGTTAATCTGCTTATCACTATCAAACACTTTCCAGTTCTTCAAATTGTCAAGTATAGCTGGCCTATGTCTAATCTTAGTTGTGAACTAATGATTAGGTTCGAATGGTAATTTGCAGGTGCTGGCAAACATTGCCAGACTATGAGCTTGCAAGTTATGTTTTCTTGGGATTTTGGCAAGCTTAGTTTCCAGAAATGTATTGAGAATCTCTATCACTGTATCTCTGTAATACTTCAATCTGGGATCATTTGTTGAATACTGTCCTTTAATCTATTGAACTATTAACTCAGAATCTCCTAAGACAGACACCCTAATTGCTCCTAATCTCTTAATCAATTTAAGACCTAGCAACAGAGCTTCATATTCTGCCATATTATTTGTGCATCTAAAGTTTAATCTGTAGGCATGGCCTTCAACATGATCGTTTTCAAGATTGTGCACCCAAACTCCTGCTCCTGCTCCTAATTTGTTAACTGAACCATCAAATTCTAAGTGCCAAAGAATTTCATGTTCATAATTGGTGTCAGGAGTCTCAGGAATCTGTTTAATAGGGAGATCTAGTTTTTTAGTTTCTTCCGGTTTCTCTTGGGTGTCTGATGTTTCATTGTTCTCATAAATTTCTTGTATTTGAACACTAGATTTTTCATTTGTAATTTCTTTTGGTTCTGCTGCTAAAACTTCCAATTCATTTGAGGAATCACTTTCAGCATTGTAAAGAATGAAAGAATCCATATCAGAGTGTACTAAGTAGATAGGGAAATTTTGGGGTTTCTCCTGACTACTTACAACATATTTCATTAAGGTTTCTCTGTATAGTTTCTTGGGTTGACCGAACACTGAAATAGTAGCATAAGACATGTCCAATTGTAGAGATCCTTGAAGCTTTGCACCCCAAGACCTGGACAATAACATGCCATACTTTGGTGGAATATCAGCTACTACTATGTCCATTAAGATTGTTTTGGCAGGATATTGAACTAGTGATACACACAAGTCTTTGATTAATCCTAAACATCTGACCTGACTTGAATCGAAAGAAAAGAGGTCTTTGTACGGCCTGGTGATGTCTAGGTCTAATTTCTCCATTACAGATTTAGGAATTAAGTTATGAGATGCACCAAAATCAAACATGGCATTATGAAGTATTTTATCATGTATGTTCAAACTTACATAGAAAGGAGGGATTCCTCCATCTACTGTTTTTCCATTCACTTCAGGGCCAAAAATCAATTCAGGCTGGTCATCAAAAACATTTACTAAATCTTCATTAACCGAGATTTTGAGTGATCTACTGATTTGGCTTCTGTAGACATCATGCTTAGCTAATTCAAATAATGGAACAGCTATTTTTAATTTGCCTACTTCAGTCTCCAGATTAAAAGGTTTTTCAGTTTGAGTTCTTGTATTTTGGACAACTGGATTCTCTTTTTCTTTTGTATTCTCTGTGTTTCTCTCCTTTTTAGGAGTGGGATTATGGGATGAAGTTGTTTCCAAATCAACTTCTGGAGGTTCTTCCACGTTTCCTTTGGAAGGAATAAAAGTGGAAGGTTGTCTGTTATTTGGTTGATTATCGGATACATCTTCAATAATTGGGTTAGATAGATTAAGATCTGTTCTGGAAAGAATATGTACAGGGGTGGTGTTGGTCTTACCTTTGTTAGGCTGTTTTGTAGCTTCCTGTTTATTGGTTCCAGGGATATCTATTCTTCTGCTCCTCAGGTTATATTGTTTGTGGACTTCATAAATGGCTGTATCATATCCCTCCCTAAAGTCAAATGATTCACCTGACTGAGTTTGGAATTGTTTAAGAATATGAGCTTCTTGATCCTCTTGGGTCAAGAAAACTTGTTGTTCATTGTTGAGTCCCATCAAATTGATTTGGGTATCTTATGTTGGTTCATCATAAGTTTATGCTTCAGCATAATTTTCCTAGAATGGGGGCCTAAGGTTTTGATCAGGGCCAGTCTTTCCGGTGTTCGGGTTTTGGTTCTTCCTGAAATTTGGATTTCTCCCAGTATTACTTGGTTGACCATCCCAAGGGGATTTCCTTTCAATCGTTTCTACTCTATCTCCTAGCCTATCCATTCCTTTAATAATAGCATCCAGTTTCTATTCAAAGGCTGAGGGTTCTTCTTTCAAAGGTATCCTTCTTTCACTTCTAGCTTTAGCTCGTTTGGATATCAGGTTGGCTTCAACACTGACAGCTATACTTTGCATAACTTCTAAAGTCTGAGGAGCTCTTTCCCTAAGTTGGTATGCCATATCAGAATCAAATCCATCTAGGAATTTAATCAATGCCAAATCGAGAGGAGGTTTGAGGTTTTGAGGAATAGCATTGTAAACATTATTGAACCTAGTACAGTAATCTTGTACAATTTCTCGTGTTCCTCTCTTCAGGTTTTCATATTCTGATAAGATCTGGAGAGGATCTTTCTTCTTTTCCCATCTGTTCAAGAATGTTGTATAAACAGCTTGTAGGTCATTGATATTGTTTGCAAGAAGGGCTCTAAACCATGTTCTAACATCTCCAGTCAGACTTTGAACGAAGATCCTCATTCTGACATCATATGTATCAATTTCATATATCTCAAAGTAGTCTGTCATCTTTTTGGTATGTTTTTGTGCAGTGTAAGTGCCAAAACCATAAAAAGGGGTGATTTTACTTTGATAATCTTGGGGCATAGCCCCTGGATTGGCTGACAAAACCATAGGAGTGTATCTATTTGCCATTACAGTAGATAGGGTTGAAACAACAGCTGGGGTTGGTCTTGGAGTGATGGGTGGAGGGGTGGAAGGGGTGGTTTGAGATTGAGATGTCTGAGGTGCTATTGATGAACTTGGAGAGGCTGAAGTGATTACAGAAAGGCTTGGTGTTCCTACAGAGGTAAGCTCAGATTGAATGCAATTCTGCAAATGTCTGTGAAGATGTGAAGTGACAATCTCAAGTTGTAAATCTTCGATAAGTAATGGGTCATAAATTGTGTGGGCTAACCCAGAATCAGAAAAGGTTACAAATAAAGAGGTCTCAAAATACTCATCAAAGGATTCGACCTCAAGGTAAATCCACTTCACAGGACAGGATCTTGATCTATATAAAGGCCGAGAACTAGCAGAACTTTCTTAGATTTCTTTTCTCCTAAGAATCCTAGGGATCAAATTAGGGTTTTCAAACACAAGTGGTGGATTTGGATCAGGGTTAGATCTGGTGTAATGAGTCCTTTCTGAAGCCAAGTTTCTAGGTATGTTTTAGTTTTTTCTCTAAATGGGTTGGACAATACAACTTCTTATAGTTTCTTTAAGAGGCTTTAGGTATGGGATTTGAAATTTCTTAAAGACATATTTAATAAGAGGAACTGATCAAGTATTTAAAAGCAGATGTTCAATCCATAAACTAGATCAGAGATAGACTGAAGCAACATTCAATTACTTATGCAATTGCAAAGCAAGAGCATTTCAAAGGCTACCTGGCTAACTTTAGGCTCCGTCTGTAGCTTATAAAGTAAACAATAGTAACAAACGAATTATTCAGATCCCTAGCAGAGTCGACACTATGTTATCACTCAGATTTTCCTTGAAGTTGTTGGGAAGAGGAAAGGGGTCCGAGGTAACCACAAACCAACTTTTAGGTACAAAATATAGCCAATATGTACCCAAAGAGGGCTCTCTCTTTATGATTTAGCTTGGTTTTGAAAGATCTTAGGCTAGTTGTGAAGTTTAGGAGTTTTGTTTGAGTTTGGGTGGTGAGATTCAATAGTAGAGGGGTAAGACTGAGTAGTTTAGGCCATTGGGCTAATGGAGTCAAAGAAGATGGCTTAATTGGATTTGGTTTCTTAACAAAATATGGTTTCACAGAGCAAGATAGTCAAACAGGGAACGAATAACAACTTGGAATAGATGAAATGGGTTTAAAATGGGTGAAGGGAAATTAAGAATCCTTCAGCCTATTTAAAGAGGGAACTTGAATGATTACTACTAAAGAGCAATTAAATATTCTTTAATAAATAATCAAAATGAATGAACTAGAAAACAGGAGCAATTAAGATTTCACTACTTATCCTAATTCAAAAGATAACATGGAGAATAATAACGATTAAAAACAGAGTGCAATCAAGCATATTCCGAATTACTCTTTTTCGTTTATCATTCAGATATGAAACATAGATGATATAATAAACAAGGAAAACTTTAAAACATAAGGTATAGAGGACTTATTGATCCGGTGTTTGATTCAAGAAATCTGTGGAAAGTCCTTTGCATCAATTCTTTATCCAGCAAGCCATACAAAAGTTGGTCCAACAGCACTTTATTCCAAAATAATCAATATTACAGCAATGTCTAAGAATCCACCCTCAATACTCCAATTGAGGGGGTATTTATACAAAAAAAATTACAATGAAATATCTCATAACAAAGTGAGATATAAACTGGGGTGACTAATCATATCCTTCAAGAAAATAGGGCTAGAAGACCTCATAGATGACAGATAAGGCAACCGAATGGTTTGTTGTCCCTATTTTCGAGAATGTGCTGGAGTTAGGCCCTATGATTTGGCCTCTCGCTGTCCTTGGTGTAACTATGTGCTAGTTACTCTGTTTTGACTTCCCTACTGATAAAATTTACCTACATCTGATACTCTTTACCTATTAAACTCTTTTCATCCTCTTTATCTTCATTGACTGTAGTAAAAAACAAAATTTACCTTTTACCTAAAATAAATTACAAAATTTTAAGCATTTCTTCCCACCATTTTGGCTGTGCTATTCTGTTTTTCTGAAGCTTTCTGAGGGTTTCATCTATTTCTGTATACCTGAAAAATGTGGGCTGAATTGGGAACAAGTGCTTTAGTTCATGTTCGACATAGAATAAGTTCTCTAGCTTGTCATAGAGCACTCTGCCTGTAGGCACTGCTTTTATTCTTGATGCACTTGTAGATGAACCTACTTGGTTGCCTGCATACTTATTCAATTTCTCCACATAATATTTATGCCTCATTAACCTATCATTGATCACTAAAGGACTGGGTAGCCCTTTATTTTGCAAAATATCAAACTTCTCCATAAAATCATTAATTTCTGCCCCCATGTCATGACATCTTTCTAAATTCTGCATCAAAGTTTTCTTGGTTAATACCCTTTTGATTTCCAAAATGGTTTCTGTCCTATCATTAATGCATAACCCTTCCGGTTGTTCTTTATTTCTAGTATTCAAAAAATGTATGAGCCTATTGGCTTCCTCGAGCATTTGTCCTAATTCTGCTCTTGTCCTTTGGACTTCTTCTTGGGCTACCTTCACAAGATCAATCTGCTAAAAAATCACCTGGATGGATGGCCAAACATCTGTTGGCCCAAAGAATTCTCTTGATTTTTGTTAGAGGCTTGTCAAATGTAAGATCTTTCTCCAATGATTTTACTTTGTTTTCTAACATTTTAATCTCTCTTGTTTTTTCTGCAACATTTACCTTTGAGAGATCATAGCTTCGTTCCATTTTGGCATATTGCTCCTTTAGCTTATTTAGTTCTGAAACTTGTAGTTTCAGGTCTTCCATTGATTTTATTAGCTCTTCTGTGCTCAAATTAGCAGTATTGCCCTGTGCTACACCTGTTGTTCCTGTTGTTGTTGTACCTGTAACTGCCTCTACTGTGACTGCTGGAATATTTGGTGCCAATGCTGCTCCAAGAGTTGATGGGACTGCTGTTGATACTACTGGTATTACATTGGGAGGCTGAGAGGTTGACTCTCCCTACTTGTCCTTCAATGCTTTTTCAAGTGCTTGTTCAGTATCATTCAGTCATTCATTGAGCTTTAAGAGTAAATCCATCAGCTCTTCTTTAGATTTTTGCTTTATAACCTCATCAGTCTGTGGATGTCTTGAAGGTGGCAGTTTTAGTTGCTTCCTTAGGGCAGCAATATCTTCATCTTTCTTTTTGATCAATGCTTCTGTAGCCTTTACATCTTTGGGATCATGGCCCAATCCAATAATTATTTCTTCTAAGGTTTTTATTCTATTATCTTTGACCTGAGAGGAGGCCTTTTCCAAGTGTAGTTGAGCAGTAGTGTTGTCCAAAGAATTTTGTAACCTGTGGGCCATCATTGCCTTGCCAGTCAAGGTTGAGTAAATCATTTCTCCCGTTTGCTTATGCAACTCAATTTGATCCAAAGGATGAATATCTTTTGCCATGACTTCAAAATTTGTTCTGAGATAATCTGCTGCTGATCTAGGCTACTGCACCTTGGGCTTGAAATAGCTCATTATCATCTTGCCTTCTTTGATGTCATATGTTGACATCAATCTCTGTTGATTTGTAGGAGCCTTCTTCAAATATTGGTTATAAACCTGCAACGTCAATGGACCATTCCTAGATTTTATTTCTGTGAATGTTTTCTTGATGTCTGATGAATCAGTCCCTGGTGGCTTGGAAGAAGATATCTCTACGCTTTTCTGTCTTTCTAGCTCCTGCCTTTGAGAGCTAGTGGATGTTCCTCCTATTGGGAAAGTTTGTTGGCTTTCCATTCTTTCTTCCCTCTGACTATCTGTGTTTTCTTCTGCAAATTCCTCCTCTGAAAGGGGATTTAATCTCTGTCTCTTTGTTCCAAGTTGTCCCAATGGTTCACTTGCAGGGGTAGTTTTTTCCCTGTCTCTCTTTTTGTTTCTTTCCTCATTTAAAGGAGTTTGCAGAACTGGAGACTCCCCTATATTGATCTGAGTGGGAGGAGTATATATTTGAGCCTGTTCTCTCGAGGTTTCATGCTGCTTAGACATTGTAGGCTATTTAGTGTGTTGAAAGCTAGTCTCTAATTCCTTGCCCTTTGATGACCCTGTAGCTGGTATACTTGTTTCCTGTGAAGGTTGCTGAGAGGTTACAGCACTGGAGGCACCAACTCCTGACCTTTGAAATAACTTAAATGGTACCTGCCCAAAAGAATCCAAGTCAATTATTTTCTCAATATCTCTCATAACTTTCTCAAAATTGACCTGTTCACTATCATGCTCTACTAGGGTACCTTCCCTCCATTCATCCATATTTGCATATTTTTCAATTTCTGGAATTCTATGGTGAATATATGGGGACAACCTGTTCTTCATTCTCCTATCACATATAAAATTGTTAGGATCATATGGTTTCCACCCAAAACTCTTTTGTAACTTAAGTTGCTCTTCTAAAAAAATTTCTGCTTCTTTCCATGCTTCTCTAGTGTTTAAGAAAAAAGGGCCGAGCTGGTTCTTGATTCTAAGATGAGCTTTCTTCTTGGCATTACAAAAATGGACTAGGTCTGCATTTATCATTTGCTTGAAATATTCCAATGCAAAGAGTCTCATTGGAACATACTTTGGTAGCTTAAAAGGGCAGAGTTTACACCCATAAATCCTAATTTCTGTGTGATTCTTATATAGGTACCAGTCACCTATCCTGTACTGCTTGGAGAGCTGGAGGATTTTCTTCATATCACCATTTATCCTAGGAGGGGAAACTCCTGTCAATAAAGTGGTTGCTAGATGGATAAATAGGTCAATGAACTCATTGTAGGGGTAAGGGGTCTCAATGGAATTATGGAAAATGGGACTCCGAAAAATGACAGACCTTGGATTGCCTCTAGTATCAAGTTTCTTGACAGGGAAGGGAAGTTATCTGACTGATAATACAACAGAAGATGATAGATGAAAGTAGTGTATTTGAATACTCCTTCATTGTCCAGTCTTAGGAATTGGTCATGAATTTTTTTGGCAATATAAGAGGCATAATCATATTTAATAGTAGGGGGTTGTCCAGGAGTAAAAATTGACAATAACACCAAGGTTATCTCATCAACATACTCTCCGGAGTTGAATCCCATGATTGAGGCTATCATATCAATAATAATTCTTCCTGTATCTGTAAAGAAAACCTACAGATAAGGAGGTGGGCCTTTAGGCTGATGTTTAAGGTCCATGAACATCTGACAGATGTGAGTCAGTTCTGATTGAGACAATTGGGGAGCTATTTCAAGTAAGTATCCCATAGAAAGGGGAGTGAGAGCATGACTGGAGTGGAATCACAGCATTTCATTGATGGACTGAGTAGTTATGGGAAAAAGGACTGTTTGACTTGGGGACATGACTGCTCTTTGGTTAGGGTCATAATTGGCACAGCAGTGATGAATGATATCTGGGAAAACATGGACTGAAGGGAGGAAGTACATGGGAAGGTTGGACTCCCACAGTCCTAAGATGTCACAGCCATTAAGATAGATGTCTCTGGCTTGGAAAAAGATCTTAAGGTGGTTTTCATTACCGGATAAGTCTTTTATCTGAAAATATTTATTGGCCAGAGGTAGATAATCTAAATCTTTGTGAGGGGCGTTCATAGGTACAACATTCAGAGCTATAGGAGTTTCCATCTCCGGTTCTTGTGGATTCAGGAATGGAACTTGGGTTTTCTATGAAAATTAATGAAAACAACAGGTTTGGGAACCTATATAGTGAACAACGACTGAATGTATAGTGAAATTGGTCCTTTCTGTGGAATATTCAGTATAAAACCAAAATTTGTAGGGTTTCGGTGGAAATGGGTAAACACCTGTATTGGGGAAGGGAACAGTGTAATGGTAGGATGGATAACAGGTTCTGGATGGCATCGCTGCAAATTTTCTTGCCAGGTGGCGGTTGAAAAGCTTCAGAGGTTGATTGGGACGTTGCTTTGCATGGGAACACAGTTTGCCATATAAAACATTGAAAATGACATTTCATTGGTTTTATTCGCAATATCTAGGTTGGCGGGGGGTTTTTTTGGATTATCGGGTAGGTGACGTACGCAGGGAAATGACGTTTTGTCGTTTTGTGGAGGGCAGTAAGCGGTATGTGATCGCACCGCTTTTGGAATTGGGTGGTATTAGACTGGAGGACATCGATTCCACTAGTCGCATGCCGCGTGGTGGAGGTACGGGAGGAAAACTGCCTGGTGATCACGCATTAATGGGCGGTCACCAGGGGGGTGCGATATCGATACCGACCGTCAGATGATGGGGACAGGATTGAACGGTGGACAGGAGGCGTATTGCAGCGGAGTTTGACTGTGGCGGGCCCAACACAATAAAAAATATTTAATTGTATCGGGGGTAATGCGATTGGTTGGGGGGTGGTTCTTAATTAACCATAAGGGTTAATTAATTCCAATTAATCATGTTTGACAAGTATCTATGGTTATATTTAACCGGGGCAGGATATATACTATTTCCAAAGGATTTATATAATATAAGTCAGAAATTAATATGAAGCAGTGTGATAAAAAGTGCTAAGTAAAAACATTAGAGTATACATTTAAACTTAGGCTTAAAGTGGAAAAGGGTTTTTTATGTGATATTGTGCATTTTTCCTAAGTAAAATAGGATTTTACTTAGGAAAAGACTTATGAGAGTGAATGAATGATTTATGGATGGTTTTAAGTACTTAGGCCATTTAAATTATTGGGTCGAGGGTCTGGTCCCTCCAGAAGTCAGAGAAATGCTCTGAGCCCCTTTAATTTTCAAAGACCTTGATACTTTAGGGGGAATTAGTGAAGTCTTTAGGGAAAAATATGAAGGGAAGTTAATTATTTAACCTTGTTTTGCTTGAACTGCATTAAGTGTAATGTTTGCCTTGCACTTGTGATAAAAGGGAAACTTAACACATTTAGAGAAATTATCAATCACAAGTAATTCTGCAACACCATCTACCTACCCTACCTACTTTAGCCTGACATTTTTTCTTCTTTATTAGGGTGCACTTGGACTGGCAAACTCTTAACACACTTTTTCTTTTACATATGGAAATATATCTAAGTCTAACCTTATTAAATCCAAGGGCTCAGATTAAACTGTTGAGCTCCTTTTATTCACTCTACCTATCTACTTATCTACCAAGATTAAACAGTTTCGTCAGATTTTATTCTCTATCTCTAAAACATAAAATTGAAAGTGTGAACTAGTCAAGTTTAAACTATTTGACTATTCACCAATTGTGGCATAAGTTACAAGTTGCACACAATTTGATTATTACATAAGAGTAAAAAGTAGTGGCATTTAGACTTGCACACTTTCCTTGGTCTTTCTTTTGGTGGGGTTCATTTTTCTTCACTTTTTTGACCATCTTATTCTTTTTACCCTTTAATTTTTCTTTTAGGGTATACCCTTTTTACATTTTTTAAATTTTTTGATTTTTTGACAATATGGAAAACCTTTACAACAAGGAAAGGTATGAACATATTACATAGCTCATCAAGTCAATCATGAAATATGACACCTATTGGTATAGGAGCATAACAGGTTCAATCCTCCTTGATCCCCAAAATTTTGGAAAGCCACGTGTCAGCACCAAATTGGCCCATATCAACCAATCACAATCTTCCATGTCACCTCCTCTGTTGACATCATCTAGGACCCGTGACTCAATCCAGGGGTGACACGTGTCCCTGTTATCGTAGGCTTTGACCTAGTTGACCGTCGACTTTTTTTTTTACTTTTTGCCCTAATTCTCCATAAACTTTGACTAGCCCTAACTTCTCCATCTAGACTTGGATTTACGCATCGTTCATGCCTTTAGAATCGTGTTGACGAGCACTTTGACTTGACCCCACTTTCATCTGCATTTGAATATTTTTATCTAGAGGCAAAATTGGATCCATTTTGGATCACTCAGTTAAGCTAGGTTACTCAGTGGGGAAGTTTTTTCGGAAATGGCTATGTGTGGGATCAGTGAGATCGATGTGAACAGTGATAAACTTTGATTGTGATCACACACTTAAAATATGTGACAACACAACAAGATAGATCATCCGAACACATGAACAAATCTTTTCCCTTTATGCAACATCTTTACGACAAGTTACGACAAGTGTGACACCAAAGATGTACTTTACAGCAACTGTGATGACACTTGTGTGACAGTGCTCAAAACTTTGGAAATGAGTGCGATGGGTACTTACAAGGTTAGAACAACTCATTTTCACAAAGATGACCTCTTAGAACCACCAGAATGGGCTTATACACAGGATATGATAGCCAACATGCTAAAAGACAACACTTTTCCCATCTTGCAAAGGGGAACACAAGACTCTAAGAAAACAAATGAAATGAGTTTCAAAGTTTGTGACAATGACCAACAAGATCAAGGAAGGCTCTGAAATTGGGTATAGGCCAAAATTTTGGAGGGTATTGTAGCAGCTACAACAAAACTATTTTGTAATATAACTAACAATTCTTAATATGTTTGTGTGTTGCTTATAGGATAGTACTATTATTTTTCTTCTAGAGGCTCACCCTTTCCTCTATGCATTACAATTGATGTTACACAAGGTTTACTTATTTGTTGTCACCAAAGCTATGTGTATATCTTCTTATGTGTTAATTGTAGCCAAGGCACATCTTTAAGATCATAGTTATGGCAACTGATGATATTTCTGATTGAGGCTCCTACTCTAAACTGTGTGAGGTCTAATTGGGACTTCATATTGAGGAGACCCCCCTAATTGATGGATTTCTAGTACCATCATCAAATTATCACTATCTTATTTCTTGAATTTATGAAAAATGGTTGAAATACAAAAATAAAATAAAAATCAAATGAGCACACCATATAGACAATGAACATAATATGTATCTTGGGAAACCCAAAACAAGATAAACCTATCTATATGGTGAGATTTATTCTCTGCTCTCTTTTCTTCAATTGTGAAATTCCAATACAAAGAAATGGGAGGCACTCACTATGGAGTTGTCTTTGACACTATGGCCCCAATGGATACTATAGAATATTCTTCCTCCTTTGTTATACTCTCAAATCATACTCCTAGATGTTCTTCTCAACTATGGAATAAGTACAATACTAAAGAATGGAACCCTCTCTCTTCTAATGGCCTAATAGTTAACATAGCTTGATAATTAGCTAGGGTTAGGGTTTTTACATCCTCAACCTTCAATTAGTGATAATATTTGGACCTTCTAGAGTATTCTATAAATTCCGCACATGGATGTTCCCACACCTAAGTTATGTGAGTTGACATGGCATCCACTCAATATTATGGTGGTCAGCAAGGTAGGTCAAGAGGCATAACTTATGCATATGAACTCTAGTTGAGGTGATTTTTGCACTAGTAGAAAGTGCTTAGTGTGTAGAACAACATCTAGGGTCTAGGAACTATGATCATAATGTTTTTACCCCAAAAGTGTCATTTTGTGCCTTAAATGGATGGATTTGAAAGGTTTCAAACCCTAAACCTATAAATTGGGACCTGCCACTAAAATCAGCCCTGCAAGACAATTCCTCTATTTTTTTCCACAAATAAATTATTTAGATGAATGACTATTTGTATAATTATCAATTCTAAATAAATAAAATTTAAGAGTAATTTGAATATTCCAATGATAAACTTGTAATGTTTACATAGTTAAGGAGCCTAATGAAACAAGTAAATGGATAAAGTGTAATCCATTAGGATTCAAAAGAAAAATCATTGTTCAGAAAACTGAAATATGGAATATTAATAAAAATACAAAGGATATAATGTTTAATAGCCTAAATCCTACATAGAAGTTGGAAATAAAATTATATGGTCATTGTTAAGAATTATTGGGAGGTAGTAAATGTGACAATAGAATAAGAAGTTCAAATTGACATTGACATGGAAGATGCAGGGGGATGAATAAGGATATTATTGGTATATTAAAAGGATAGAAACCAATATGTAATTGAGTCTCGATGTTTTTGTTAGAATTATTTCTCTTTGAGAGAATTTTGATCTAGCCAAACCCCTTTGGCATATAGATTTCAATGAGTCAATACAAAAGGTTTTAGTCTTCCATCCTTGAAATAATCAAGTATGTATCCACCACGTATGCCCCATCAACATGCTCCTTGACTCTTCCCTCAAAAATAACTTTGAAACCCAAGACTATAAAATATTGTATGGAGTTTTCTTCTTACCTTCATAAATTAACAATTAGTTAGATAAACACGTCGTGTGCGTATAGAATTATTGATTTTCCCCTAGAAAACTTTGGTAGTGTCATTAATCGGTCACAAAATCCCCAAAACCTTAATATAATAGTCATCATCCATATTAAACAAGTATCTAACTTCTTGTATCACCAGCAAAACATGGGTATTGGACCTTAGTAACATATCCTCCTTTTACCAGTGCATATTCATATACTATTCCTAGGCTTCCTTCTCCACCACCTAGTAATTTTATCATATTTTTGTTTTCCACTTTTTGGATATAAGTATAGAATGGGAAAGAAATAAAGTTTCAAATCCTTTTCATTCTAATCAGGGGTATGAATGCCACAATCAAACAAGTGAACAATTTTACATGAGAAAATTATTGTGGAATTCATATATTCTATCATTACTGGAGATGAAAGTGGTTTCATGATCATTGTTTAGTCAAGCCTACATTAAACCTTCCTATGTAGGAGAAAGAAATAAATCCATTCCTCTTCCCATACCATTTCATACTATGTTCCAAATATTCTACTAAGAATTAATCAATATAAAATTATTCCTCCCTTTATGTTCTTAATATTTATATGTCTTAGAAATATTATGTTACTACCTATAATTTTAGCTAAAACCTAGGGAATGTAATATTTTATTTAATTTGTTCCCCAAAATTCTATTTCACATAACCCTCCATTCCATGGGTAGCTATCAATAGCTAAAACATTTTCTCTATGTTGATTGGGATTGATAGTCATGCTTTAGTATTGTTGATCATTTGTATCATTATGGTTGTACAATCTTGCAACCTTGAGGACAAAATATGAAACCATCACTACTTTTGGGATGAAACATGCCTAATAAATGTCATATAAAATATACTTATCTAATTTTACCATTTTTCCTTCTTTATGATATTTTGATACCATTTCTCATCTTCAATATCATTATATGTGTTAAAAACTCACATCTTGGGTAGTTTTCTTTTAATCAAGTTTCTATTGTATGTCACAAAATACAAATAATTTGCACTGGAAGACAACCCTATTTAGTTCCCTTGAAAAATCCCTAAATCATGTTTTCATGCAACTTTAGTCTTTCTATAACAATGTATAAAAGCAATCCAATTTACAACCTTATAAAGAAATTTCTAATGAATTAAAAATTGTTGTGAGTGGTAGGTAGTTTATTTTCCCCTTTTTGCTTACTAGTTTCTTTTGAATATGTACCTTGTAAAACTTTCCTCATGTTATTTTCCTATTGGAAAAATAATTGTCTTTTATGACTACATGGTAGGAAAAGACTTGGAATGGTTTTAATAGTTGTTGACCTAACCAAGTCTCAATTCCCATGTCTCATTTCCCTAGTCAATATCATATGTGGATACTTATTGAATAAGTTGGTATTAGATGATTTCAATGTATTATTAAATCTCAAAACATTTGTAACATCCCTATCCACTTCTTTTACCTTTTTCCCATCAATATACTCTATCATATCTACTTTTCCCATTATATATGCATTGGTTACTTTCCATGAACATATGAATCCATGCAGTTTTTTGATAGCTTCTCCTAAACTTTGTAACCCATTCTTATCTCATAACGAGGTAGGTTCGAGAGAATGGAAGTACTTTATAGAACTACAAGAATTGGAGGTGCGAAAGTGGCTTTATGACTGTTTGGCAATGATAATTGGCTAACTAAGGCCCTAACTATCAATGACCTTACTTATTAGGTGTCAACCAAGAGTCACCTTCCTTGTTTGTATATAATAATATACTCTATGATTTTCCCAGTGGTGGGTTCCAAAAGTATTTGTGATTAATTTTCATGTGTTAGAAAACCTACCACCATGTTAATGGTTATTCCTTGAACTTATAAGAGTTCTATCAATGATGATTTTCATGTCTAGGTTGTTTAATGACAATTTTCTTCCATCAACTCAAATTCCAGTGATAACTTGACCACATTTTCTAGATATACATTTGATAAATTCTTGTAGGTTTATTTTTAACCATGATCTCATTAACCACTAGACATTACTAACCACTTGTAATTAAATCATATTAATTGGGAGCTCACCATTTAGGGAGATAAGATCTTATCTATGGTGACTCTTCATCCATATACACTTCAATGACTATGATTCAATGGTTCTTAGTCATTTAATAGTTATCATATGGGTTATCTCCAATCTGACCCTTACGTTTTTGTGAAGCTTTCAAATGAGCAATCCATTATGCAATTTCATTAAAAAATAAAAATGCAATCGATATAATTACTTACCTTAGCAACTTCCCTTGTCAAAATTTAGTCAAGAGGGTGTCCACCCTAGTTGCTTCTTTCATGTTATTTAATGTGCCAAAAGAGCGTCATGTAGTTAGTTGGCCTAGTATAGTATCTTTAAGTCATAATATTTTGTGATTCTAACAACCAAAAATGCACTTATCCTCTCATCCTAGCCATTTTTTCTATTGTATTATGGAATACTCTTATTATGCACAACTTTGAGAATATTATTCATTGAAATCATGATGGTATTCATGGAAAAATTAGTACCTTAGTTGAACATGATCTATATCAAACTTCTAAACCTGCATATTGCATCACCCAATAAAAACTTGTAGCTTCTTGTGATGTTTCTACTTTGATTTCCTTAGCCTCTACACACATTTTGAACAAATCTATGGTGACAATAAAATTTTGGAATTTTCTTCTTTATTGGAACAAAGGGTATGATAAGGCATATTATCCAATGTTCAAAGGGTTGCATTAGGTGTATCATGTGGATTTTGTTGTAATCCCTTATATTTGGCTTGGTACTAACATGTTGGAACAATTTACACTTCTTCACATGCTTGAAGAAATCTTCAAAAATATTCCATTTTCACAATATTAAATATATAATTTTATGAGTGGTCCTTGTCAAGAAAAAAATTCCTCCAAGGATACCTAAATGAAATCATCTTTCCAATCATTCCATCTCTAATTATAAAACTCATTTCGTAAGAAATTTATCCATCCATTTTTATTTTGCATAAGGTGCATGTTAAGACCTTAAATCTTGAAGTTGATTTGCAAATTATTCACCTTTGAACATTGGTAATCCCTTTAGATGCTTTTTCATGTTGTAAGAAATATTATAAATCTCCTAAGTAACCTAATACATCTTGTACTTTGAAATAATTTCCATCAAGGAAGTCTCCATCCTACCATCGTTTGGGTTCTCTATTATCAACCTTAGATAAATGGATGATGCTAATACGAGATTTTCCTATCTCAACAAAAATATGAAATTTAAGCATTATCAACCATTGGTTGAGCCTTCCCAATAGGAACAACTTATCGGTGATGTATTATAAAGCTTGATTATTGATATAATAGTTAAACATATTGGATAACAACTAACATGGAAAGTATCCAGATAATATACCATACATAAATTTTGTTGCTTATTAGTTTTGTAGTTGTAATGTCAGTGATAGCTTTGTCTCATAAAAAATCTTGGGTGATCTAGTTCCTAATCACCATATTGTGTGAGGACAACTTTGATAACAATACCCAAGACATCACATGCACATGAAATTATTTTTATTGTTGGTAAATCTCAATATTAGAGCTTTCATGATCTTTTTTTTTAGTGTTTCAAAACACTACTAACATTCATTAGTCAATATGGATGGTGTCTCCTTCTTTAGCAGCAACTTCATTGGGGATTCTATTCGTGCATATACTTTGGAAAACTTTCAAGAATAGCTTATATGCCCCAAAAATAATTGGTTGGTGGTTCTAAGTCTCTAACTACCTTTACCTTCTTAGTATCTACCATCATTCCTCCACTTGGTACATTGAATCCCAAGAATTTTTAAATATTGCAACAATATTGATACTTTTATCATCATTCAAGGTTAGGGATGTGATTTTTGAGATAGCCAAATAGTGTTGAATCATCTAGATGAATCCCTAGTGATTTACAATAGAAATATTTGAATATATTAGCTATCATTTTGGGAGAAATAGGGAAAGAATTAAGTAAATAAAATATAATTCTTCAAAATTCATAGTTTCCCCATTTAATTTCAAATTTTGTAAGAGGATGATCATTATCCCTTAGTGATACCTAACTGTGTCTCAAATATCCATATAGAAAGAAGTAGATTTCTATTCTACCAACTTATTCTATTGTTCAATCTGGAAAAATGTGTGGGAAAAGGATTTTCTATGTTACATGAATTGATCTATGAAATTATACACATATTATTGCTTTTCCATTCTTCTTCCTTTCCACTATTATTGGCAATACCCACCCACTCTCCTTTATTAGGAAAATAATATTGCAATATAACATATTCTAAATTTCCTCGTATTCATTTGCTTTGTACTTCAAATTCATTTTATATGGACTATGTCCCACCATATTTTCATTAGTATGAAGTTCAATTTGTAGTTCTACAAATTCCTTCAAAATGCCTTTTAGATCATGATAACTATAGGAGAAGACAAAATATTCCTAAACATAGTGATGGCCTCTATTACCATTATGTCATCTTAGCAATCAATGATATCCAATTATTAGGGATTCCCCCTCCTTTACAATATTGATCTTCTTTAGAAGTTCTCATGTGCCTTCTATGTATGTCCAATCAGCTAGTTTCCCCTAAATCTATCCAAGATTTATTTGTCCTTTGATTTTCTTATAAAGAGTATGCTCTTCATTAATGAATGTTGATACCTTGAATACCAATATCTCATTTTTTGGATGCATGCTCTCGCGTAAAATTTATATCATTTTCAGTATTGTTGGTCATGAGTTACATCCACACAATATCCCAATCCTTTATTTCATTGTTCTTCTCCTTATGGAAGTTCTACTTGTAGGCCAAGCCATCAATAAATCCTAGAAGGAAATATATTTATATCTCTTCATGAATTTTAATTTGTTGCAATGCTCTTGTTTGATCTATAGCAAACATTGCATATGTTGGACTCTTACTACCCTATAATAAGCACATTACTTTTCACCCTTGATATTGTTAAATTAACATAATAATATGGTCACGGTCTTCCAAAAAGCAATAAATATGCTTCTCTTATATGGTTAAAGACCTCAAAACTAGTATATGTCTTGATCTCATGGCATCTTGTCTTAATTATAAATTCAGTACTTCATCCCAATGTATGGAGGAAATAATATTGATGTTGGTAAGTGGGTTGACCACTACATCCAATGTCAACTTATCCATGGTAATCATTAGAACTTGTATGTTTTCTTGGAAATAGTGTTGACCTTTCTTACTTTCATGATATCAAAACCTAAATAATCATCCTTTGGCATTAAGTACGAATCAAAGGAACTCACAAATATTATTCAGGAATTGTTTATCTCAAGGTAACACCTACAGTTAATTAGCTCTTGTATCGCTTTTCAATGATCCTACCTTCCTACTATCGAGGTGTGGTCTTTGTAAAGTACTGGTTTTCTTTAGTTTTGTTCCTCATTAGAACAAGGTGGTTTGAGCTCATTGGGTTTGATTGTGTTTCAATAAAATCTTCCTCATGATCCTCTTCTTCTTTGATCACCTTAATCATTTGGCAACGTTGAGGTAGTATATCGTTAAATACAAGATAGACTTTTGTATCATGTGTTTCAATACTATAGAGGTAATAACACACTTATCTTGTGATACTAAAAATATAGTTGTTGACCATGTGTCCCCCTAATTCACAAGAGAAACACCCAAATGCCTTCCTTCCTATAGCCATGGTCATTAATGAAGAGATTCCTCCTAGTATGTGAGAGTCACAAGATTATTGATTCCATGCATATTTATTTTAGAAAAATATACTTTAGCTAACCAAATAGTACCTCTTTTAGTCAAGAGTCATATCATGTAAAACTTTTCCCCGCATCTAACCAAATGCACAATCTAAAATTTGTAAAATTCAAGGTATTTATGTTGAGGTACTAATATGCCTCCTTAAAGTAATTAATCATGTCATCTCAACTTCTAAACTCTATCGTCTCCTCTACTTTCCTGCACCATTTTAATGTTGTGCCCATTAAATTACCTTTGGAAGGTAATCCATTTGACCAATGGTTGTTTTTTTCTAAGCTCCAAATGGGTGTTCAAGATGAACGAATAATATTCAACACTTCTTGTTCCATTAAAAGAGGGTAGTTTGGATATATAAATTTAATGAAATTATTGAGTTTTTTATGCTTCTCTTCATAATAGATATCCTTGCACATTTCTATATACAAAGTTTGAATGTGTTGTCTCTTGATCTTTGGTTTCTTCAAAATCTTAATGGATTTTCCCATCAATCCCTTGTGTAAAACATTTACCATGCATCCTTATATTCTCATTCGAACTCCATTGCATGCTTGGACTATCTCAATTAGAAGAAAAAAATGCAAGCATCACCTTTCAATCCTTTGGTAATACCTCTAAAGGTTGCCCATTGTCTTTGTTTCAGTCAAGATTACACTTCATTTTAAATGTCATCAAACTTTTTATTTCACTCACTTTTTTACTTTTCCCCAAAACTCCTTCTATAGTTGGCTAATTATATGATCCATTTAGTATAAAGTCCTTTCAAGCTTGTAGAATGCCCCTAAAATGTTGGGTCTAAAAAATACCCTAACATCAAACACAAAGTAATAGCAACAAAACCTTTCACAATTAAGTGATTCAACTCAAGACTCTAAAACTCTATTGCTAGCTAAATAAAGAAATGTATCAAAACCTTTACTCATAGCCTATATCAAGAATTTTATCACAATATTGTTATTCAAAATAGCGATAACATAAATGATAGGGACAATGATAACTTTAAGAAAGAAATGTGATAAATGAATCACTTGTAATTACTTAAAATAATAATGCCAAACATTAAAACACCAACTAATTTATTTCTCTATCATAATAGCCATAACGAATTATACAACCAATCAAAACACAAAGTTTATCCTTAGAAACAACCCAAATATAGGGAAGAAAATCCATTGCGAAAGAGGTTGAGTAATTATCTTTTAATCAAGTTACATGATCCAAATATGTCATATTTACTACTCAACCCCAAGTACTTAGATCATCAAATTAATATTCAACCAAAGACATGTCACTTAGTTTTTTTTTATAAATATGTCTATTTATAATATATGAATGTTTAACAAGACAAAATTTGATCAAAGTATTTTTAAATTACTTAATTCAAACTTTTTATAATTTATATTGTTATGAGAAATTTCTTTCGATAAAATCACATTTATAATCTCTAATTAACACGTTTCAAACCATTAATTGTCTCACTTAACACATATCAATATTTATTCCACAATTATAATAGGTTCTTACCAAACACATTCAAAAAATCACAACTAACCCAAATATTAAACCATAATAACAACATTGCATTATACTATTTGATAAATCCAATACGACAGGATATTAGTAAATGATGCAATTCATTAAATACACTAACCATGATTATAGAAAACTATCTTTATTATCTAAAATTCAAGAATAGATTAAGAATACAATAATACCAATTTTCATTTTACATGATAAGAACCATAAAAACATATCATCCATACAACATGAATTTACAACTGGTCTCACATAAAATTTGCCAACTAGAACCAGAAATCTAGAACTTTAAACAGCTCAAGCAAATCAATGAAATTTTGACAACGTAGGCAAATCGATGATGAGAGGACAATAGGTAAGCCTTCTAAGCTTCCACAAGCTAACTTGCCAACTAATAATCTAGAAGGATAATAATTTAGAAGGACAAAATTTCTCAATGCACCTTTGAACCCACCCACCCAAGTTATGCAAACTATTAAAAATGATTTATCACCCATCTCTTTTTTATCCACATTTTTGAACCCACCCACCCATGTCATGCAAACAATAAAAACTTAACCACCCAATGCAGTGATGCAAGTGATTCAAACTTAATAAATGATTTACATGCTACAAAATTTGTCATAAAGTAAAATTTGACTATGTGAACCATTTTTTGCCATTAAAATTAGGTGATAAAGCCCCCTGATATACCGGAATTCCTTGGAAAGGATTTGACATCCAAGTCAATTTTAAAGATTATATGAACACATTAGTCCACTAAGGGTATCATGGTATTCATTCGAGATAAAGCTCCTAAGTGATGCATGGCACATTAGCCATGCCTATCCACATACATTCATATTAAAATATTAAATGCATATAATAATTAAATTACAATCAAAAATAAATTCAGTAATGGTTAATTATGCCATGTGGTGAATCATTGTAGAATTACACCATTCGTTAAGTTAGGCCTATCTCACCTCTTGTATGGACTATTGTACTATAACCTTATCATTCTATTTGTACAAAGGACTTAGTTTGATGTTACATCATTTAATATTTGTCCTTATTATTATGAAAATCATGATAAGCTATTTATCCCTCTTAATTATTTCATCACTTGTAATAGGGACAGTCCATTTTCTACAAAGTACAATATGACTTCTTTGACTGGTAGCGTGATAAAATTTCATGAGATTTTCTATATGATTGTTTTCTCAAACATTATATATTTTATTTACAATTTTCCTACAATAATAATTATTATAATTATATTAATAAATAAACAAATATATTATAATTAAATTTAAAAGTGATATCAATAAATAAATAAAAACATTATAATTTAATATTTTTTAATAATAATAATAATAAATATATATGTAAATTATATATTATATTTCAATAAAAATTCTCTCTTATTATTATAGAAATTGTATAATCATTAATAAATTTTTTACATAAAACTATATATAATATTAGTATTATTAATGTTTTGATAGATGTATTTTATTTCTAAGGTTTTTTAATTTATTATTAAAATTTAGATAAGTAGGTTTTCGGGAAATATTATTATTTATAAGTAAGAGTAATTTCATTTTTTATGGTTGAAATTGTTGTGAATTTAATATTATGTTGTTAGAGACAATGTATCTTCACCTTAGTTTATGTTTCAAAGAATTCGGTTGTCATTGAACTTCATCCATTCTACTTAATTTTTAAATTGAAATTGTTGCGAATTTATTAGGTTGTTGTTAGAGACAATGCATCTCCGCCCTAGTTTATGTTTCTCGTTGTTTTAAAGAATACGGTTGTCATTGAACTTCATTCCAATTTCCTTAAGTCGGTTGATTTCCACTTACTAGAAGAGAATAAATTTCCTTATACATGCACAAAATCCACTCCTCCTTAAAAAAATTACAACTTTGAACTTGCAATATCCTCCTTGCATTATTAGAGGCCTTCATAAAGACACTAGAGAATCCCACTATTACCCACTAGTAAGAGCATGAAGTCATTATTTTAGAGAAAGAACAAAGACAAAAAAGAATAACAACTTAGGCACTCACCTAATAAGAGCCAGAGACATCTAAAGTGCACAAAGTCACATAGTTACATTTCTTTTATTTATAGTCAAAAATAATACCAACTATATTAAATTTCTAGTAAAATAATTAACTTGTCTATACTAAGAAGCAAAATAAAAACCAGAAAGCTTAACCTGAGTAATTTCAAAAAGATATATAAAATAATTTAAATTGAAAAAATCATAAAAATGTTTATTTGCTTCACTTTGATTACAACTATCGCTAATGTAAATAAATAAAATAAAATATTTTTTTTTATATTTTTATTATTTGCACTACTATCTTTATTTTATAACCACCTTAATATATACATATATTCTTATTATCCTATAATTTATATTATCATCTCCACTTTAATATACCTTAATACTAATAAAATATCTATCTCTACACAATTACATTATTGCTTACTCTTACTTGAAATACCCCTCCCACATCTGCTTTTTCTTAAATATTGTCATTATAGCATTAAACATAATAAGCTTCTACCCTCATATGAGGGAGGGGTATCTATGGTGGAACTTCACGAGATCATGACTCTTCATGGTTTTCTTTCTAACATTTTGTGATATTATTAACATGTGAAGTGAAATCTTCATAAAGCCACGTGACCGTGTCGCTACATATAGGCATGAAGTGATGATTTAGTGTATGGGTTGATCCATGACAAAATGTTGATGTTGAATCTAGAAAGAATATGAAGTAAAGGCGTAGAAAAAGAATGTTGGACATGACTTTAGGGTCATTTTGTGAAAGACTTTTCAAACTAGAAGAGGCCATGAAATGATTATGAAATGACCAGCTAGGATTGCAATACACATTTATATGACACGCGTGCATTCAAAAAGTTGGATTGGCTTCCCTTGGGGCAGAATGATGACAATGTTGAAATTAGAATGATGGTTTTCAATAGCTTGGCTTTCAAGGAAGACGACATTCTCTTCTTCATGTTTTCCAAAAGTGAACACTGGAGGTTATCATTTCCACTACTTTTTAAACATTCAAATTGCATACTTGACCACCCACATCAAACTCATGAGGGTCATAAATCTTTTTAGATACTTCCAGCACAAGGGATTGGAAATTATAGCAAAACAGCTAAGGGTTTGGTTGATTTACAATAGATTTCACAAATAATCCCAGAGACAACTATCATCAGCTTTGAAAGATACATATAAATAGTTGTTCCCTTTAAGCATTATGGCTATTGGAAGATATGTTTTCCCTCATTTCTGAAGCTTTGACTCAGAGGACAACATTCAAGGATTACTCATTAAAGTGGCTTGATTTGAGGGATATTTGCAGGGCCTACATATACACATTAGGGGTGGGAGGGCCACATAGCCCACTCCCATTCTCATCCTTGGGTGCTTTGATTTTTTATCATTTCTTTTACTTTTATACTTATATGTCACATTACATATATTTTTTCAAACTTTGTTTCATTCCATTTCACACTTTCCTAGGCACTTTACCTCTACATATCACAATCACACTAATGAATGTGGATATATGACTCCCTCCACCTTTTTCATAGTTATTGGACACATTACACTGAACACCAATAAACACACAAAATAATGCTTATTATAATATAAATATAAAAGTTGCACAAAATTCCATATGAATATGGATTTTCGGAACTAAGATTATATAGAAACTAGAGTCCCAAAATTTCAACAAAGGGGAGATGGGGATATGTGCGAGAAAGATGTAAAGGCCATGGAGTAGCACGAGGGAGGTAATATTTTCAAATGGATTTTATATTAAAGTCAATTTAGGATTTTTGAAAAAAAGAAAAAGTGTATTTGATCTTATCTATTAATGTATCGAGGTATTTTTTTTATTGAGTAGATTTTGGATGGATTAAAGTAATTAGAGTCAGAAGTATTGATAGGGTAATTATGTCATCAAAATTTATATAGATCGATAAAATGTTAGATTGGGTTGGCATTTTTTTTTTACATTAATTAATCTCTTTTTTATAGATTTTCATTTTTTATTTTTTAATAATTTAATGGATAAGGAGGTGGTTTTAAATCAAAGTCTATGGAGTTTTGAATTTCGGTTCTAAAACCTTAGAACAATATTTTTTTGCTTAAATAAAGTTTTAAATGATTTATTTTTGCTATGGGTTTGGTTAATTATTTTATCATTCCACCATCGAAGGATTTTGTGATTGGTTGGTGATTAATTGGGATCATTTAATGGAGTAAACCCAAGAACTTTATAATGGATAGGAAATCCATGAATCATGATTTTGGCCTTTATTAATGGTTGGTTAGTTTCAAGGGGAAATTATATTTGATTGACGAAAGCATCAATGTGTTGAACAAGATATATCACAAAATTTCCATTTGGTTGTCAATCTTAATTTTCTCATAGTCATATGTTTAGGGCCTATCCTAAAATAACATTACCTTTAAGAAGAATTCAAAGCATCCAAGAGATGGAGCTAGAAATATGGGTGTTCGTGTTGTCCTCGAATAGCATTCTTCTTAGAGCAGTTGGGACTCTCAATGTTCCTCATTCAATCACTACGAGCATTGTGGATAAGATCCATTTGAGGAGAACATTGATGATATTGGGTGAATGGAAATTGGGGATGAACCCAAAGGTAGGACATGAGTAGAGTTGGATGTGGTAGCAATTTTCTCTTGGTTATTGAAGTGGTCCATTCTCCTTTGCAAGTTATAGTGAAGTATATCAATGGATTATCCCAAGAGGTAGTTCAGTCATATGGTGAAGAAGGAACAACAAGCTTTTGTTTGTTTGATTCATATGATCTGAAAGTAGGGTTAGGACTATCCATCGTTAGATCCCCAAGTATTTCCTACTTAATTCAAATGGGATGAAGTTGTAGGAGTAAATATTCTTAGTTCCCTCATTGGAAGATGGTATGTTGATGGCAACAAGTTTGGGTGCTTCAAAGTTATCCATAACGTGGGTTTCAAAGTGAATGTCAAATTTCATAAGCAATTTTTTATTGACTAATCCATCCTCTTACAAGATCACAATAGGTATTACAAAAAGCATTGTATTTATTGATTATAATCTCATTTCTCATTTTAAGATAGGTCCTTTATTGTCTCTTTCAAGAGGATTTGTAGTGGATGATTCAACCAAGTGTAGAAGTTCCAATTAAGTACTCATTGGGGGGACATAATCCATCTTATTAAGAATGTCAATTCATTCAACTCTACATTGAATGAGGGTTTTAGGCCAATGTTTACAAACTTAGAAATGTCAAAAATTCACTAAGTTGACATTGATCTTGCTTCAAAGTTAGAATAGAAGTTCCCATCCTCTTCATTGGTGGTGACTTCATCCAAGCTCAAGATTTCGATGCAATGGCTATCTCATGTAAGAATGGAAAATATATGAAAATAGATTACAAAATTCAATCTATAAATTCTAAAAACTTCCCTTCATTATAACTCTAATACTAGGAGCTTGAAAAGGCATGGGAAAAGGTAAAAGGGTAATTTTAATTTTAAATTGGAACATGGTCCATGCAAGGATTTGGTTATGGATGGGACATAATGCCACATCTTTTTCGATTTATGTTGTTTTTTTGGCATGTTTTTGGTCATATGGAGTTTCTATCTTTGGAAACATATTACAAGGCTCTTATGAGCCTAATATTTAGAATATGACAAGACGATAGATTGAGGAACTTAGAGGTTTTTATCTAGCTTAAATAATGCACAAGCCTTGTTTTTCCTTTCATTCTATGTTTTTCAAATAAAATGTAATTTTTAGCTTATTTAAACAATGATACTTTATTCCCAAATTGGGGTGATCTATCTAAAAAAATGAAGTATCGAGAGTGGTGTCCTCCATTCCGTCGTCTTCTAAGAGTATTAATGGAGTGGGTGGCATGACCTTCTGCCTCCAAGATAATTGCATGCAAGAGATGCACTCTCACATGCTTCATGTTCAGTGCAATAACAATCCCTCGCTCATGATGGTTAAGAATACAAGCTCCCATTTAAGTCTTCAAGATTTCAGTAGGCCTGGGAAGGTGTGGGAAAGCAGTCATCTCTCGCAATTCATCTGGGTTTGTTTTGGTGGATGGTATGTCAACATTTTGTTTGGGATAGCTTGGGCTTATCACCAGTGGGGAGAAGGAACCCTTTCCTTCCCTCTTCCCTACAAATTTCCCACATATTTTTGTTTTTGGGTTTATTAGGTGGTCTCTTTTCTCCAGGTGAAGGTCGTGAACAATATGGGGATTGACATATTGGTTTGGGGTTCATTGGTCACCTTGTGAGTAATCGTCAGGATCGATAGCAGAGGGGATAGGCTATTAGTCTTGGTCTGAAGAACTTCTTATATGCATGTTATTCACTTTTTAGGTAATTACCTCTCCTCGACCCTGTAACTTTCTTTTTCCTATGTCAATTTTTATTATGATCTTATTGCATTATGGAGTGGTAGTTGCGTCAATAAGCCTTTTAGTGTCTCTAATGGTTTTGTGTTTTTTCAGTTTATGAGCGTTGGAGCTTGTTGAGGACCTAATGTTACCTATATATAGTGGAGGGACTACCCACCTATTGAGGAGTATGGAACTTTTGTTCATGTTCTTTGGATTGTGCGAGGAGTTAGGTTTTATTGGTATTAGTTTTAGATTCCTTTTGGTTATCTAGGTTTTTTTTCCTTTGGAGGTGGAGGTTATGTATATCATCTATCTGGGGGTCACAGGTGTGTTCCCTTACTCTCTTTTTTTGTCCTCCTCTGTTCAACTAGATTCATGGCCCACCTTCGAGCAAGAGGGCGTCGAGGTGAAGGGGGTTTGAGCCATCCTTATAGGAAATGTGCAAAGGAATATTCCAAGGAAGCCATTGCAGCCTTCTATGTGACGACCACCCCTATCACATGAAAGGATATTCGAAAGTGGGAAGCCCAAGTCACTAAGGAATGACTTGTTCATTCATATACTAAGTTGCTAAGTGAGGTATTCCAATGGATTTCTAACCCTAGCCACAACAGGGAAAGAAGGAACTATTACATGCAGTCAATCACTCTCCATTGGTAGCTTAAGATGTTTTTGGGTTGTGTCCTCAGAGAAAAAATTGAAGACACAAATTATAACATCTCCTTATTGAATAAAATCTAGAGGAATCAATGGAAGATGTAGGGCAGCTTGGATAAAATGGATGCTCGTCTTGCTCACATGGAAAAACATATTGAGTGTGATTTCAAGCTTTAAGAGCCTCCTAGTTCGAAGGTGGATGACCTTACCCCAATGACTTCTACAGACTCTTGAACTGATCGCTATGTGGTGCCTTTATTTTGTACGACTTCTTGATTAAATATTTTTCTTGTATATATGTTGTTGATTCTGTTTCTAATAGTCTCATCGACTTATTTTCTACCAATCCTCATCTTGGGTTTCTAATATGGCAAAGTGAGACTAGTAAGGTTATGATGAGAACCAACTATGCATTATGATTTTTGCAAGTGATATAATTGAACTTACAAAAAAAAAATGCTACTTGATTTATTAAATTGCAATATATTTTTCTTCATGAACCATAACTACACAAATATATAATGGTGTGTGTGTGTCCTTTAAAAATAAAAAAATAAAAAAATAAAATAAATATAAATATATATAAAGATAAATATAGATCTTAATATTAATATATAAGGGTTAGGAGGTGTGAGAGGGTCATTTATGACCATGGTTCATGTTAGTTTTTATAGCATCAAACATGTGTTCTAGTCTCAACTTTGGTCAAAGAGGCTAAGGAACACAGGAGCTCCAGAACCCCAAAAGAGTTTCAAGAGAAAACACCTAGAGATGTCTCATTAAGTTAATCAATAATTAAATAGTTCCTAAGTCTAACCTAGGAAAAGTGATTAATTAACAACTCACATGGAAACTCACATGGATCAACTTAGAAATGATCTTAGCCATTGATGAGGATTTAATCATGGTCATTGGTTCACCATAGGGAAAATTTTAGGGGCTAATATTCGCAAGTGAGCTAATTTTCCATGCTTTTTCCAAAGAAAGATATGTTAATTTCCATTTTTTCTAAAAATGTTTCACCCAAATTTTATAGTAAAAAAATATTTTATCTTAAAAACCACTCAAATTATATATAAATACTATATAAAATTATTATAAAATTGAATATTTTTACAAAAGTACCAACAAACATTTTATAGATGGCATATCATGGACTAGTGAGATTCTCCAAGGTTTCTAAACAATAAGATAAATTTCCATCCTTAAAATTTTTCGTGGTTCACCAATGAGAGATTATAAGAGGAGGTAAATGGGATTGGAGCAGTACACACTAGAGTGATCGATTTCCTTGGTAGATCGAGCATTAAGCAGTTGAGCGCAGAGCATTCGAGCCAGAGGGGACATAGAGATAGTGAGGGAGCAAAGGCAGTGAGCCCAGAGGAATTTTTCCAATTCCGAAGAGGCATCAACAAGTGGGAGAGCTATTCTAGAGAGAATTTTCATAGGGTTTGCATAGGTGCTTCAATAAGCAATTCGATTTAGTTAAGGGAGGTCAATTCAACTTACAGAGGTTGGTATAATTTTCTAGAGGGCTGAAGAGTCAATTCCAGTAGCAAAGACATGTGGGACGACTTGATCAAAGGCTGAGATAAGCCACACATGCGAGGGGCAGCATAGTGACTGCATAGAGAGCCTGTGTAAGAGTTTGGACGACCATATTTTCTTATGCAAGCAGTGTCAGGATTGTTTGTGGAGAGAAAGAATTCTCTCTCCAACATTTTTGCTGATTGGATAGCCAGTTGGGCGTTCATATATTGTACTCATATTATTTCATTGTTGCATAATAATAAAACACTCATGTGTTGCACGGTTTTCCCACATTGGGTTTTTTGGAGGACATTTGTCCAAAAATAACTGTGTCAATTTTATTTTGTGTGTGCTAGCATTTTCTCAGTTTCAGTCATTTTATTTTCCACGTCATTTTTATGGTGATAATTTTAGTTGTGATTTTATTTGTTATTTGTCATAGAAAATAAATTGTACTTAATAATAAACAGTTAGAAGAATAATTTCCAATTGCTGCAATACATTAAAAATTTCACATGGTATTAAAGCATGTTCGAGACAGATCAGTGGCTTAGTGACAAAGAGAAATTTTGCATCTTTAGAGGCAATGTTTGAGCAGAATTTTTGGGTCTCTGCAAAGGGCTAACTAGGCAATTTGAATTGTTGGATAGGGGTTTGATTTTTCAGTTGCAGAGTATAGGAAAGGTTGATGTGTTCAGTAGCAGTTCCAATAGGCAGCAATGTTGTCGAGAAGCAGTTCTAGTGAGTAGATCATAGAATGCGTTGGGCAGATCTTGGCAAATTTGATTAGCAACAATATTTGTTGTAGTAGAATCAACTTCGGGTGGAAGAGAACAAACACACAGAGAAAGGAATTTTTAGAAGTTCCCTAAGGGTTTCCAAATCCAATTTTCTAGAGGAAATCTGAAATTTCCAAAACATAAGGCATTAATAGGGCAGATCTGTGCATTCTAGGAGGGAGTGCAACAGAGAAAACAACCAAGCAGGAAGGGGAGGATTTTCTTGTTTATTTCCCAGTATTTGAGTTTCACAAATTTTGTATCTTTCCAGAGATGGTCATATGAAATTACCATAGGATGTCGTGCAAGTTAGCCAAAAGGTAGATCTAGGTAGAAGATCAACTTCCATTTGCCAAAGATAGGTGCCAGAGGAAGTTCGATCTGTCAAGTGTCATCTGCAAAGTGAAGCCATTTTCCAATAAGGGACAAAGCTCAAAAGGAGATAGTGGGACACGAGATCTAGGTGGAGGAGGAGTATGAGACTCTAGTGTGTCAAGTGGGTAGGTTCCAATACAATTACAAAAAGGATATCAGTCAAATCAGTTCCAATTTGTTGCAACGGACCATCACCTTTGCTACAGGAGCCCACAGTATCATAGTAGTAAGATTCAATTTCAGTAGAGCTAGTTGTAGTCAGTACATTTTAGACAATTGCAGAGCTAGTTGTAGTGATATGGGCAGTGTGAATTTCCCATTTACAGTATGCAAGTGCATTTCTAGCCAGAAGATTCCTAGTGCAGAGCTACGTGGTCCATTTTCCAATGCAGGAGAACAATGCAAGTTGATAGGAGGGAGAAGAGAGATTTCCCATAGGGAGATTGAGACTCAGAGGGAGTCTAGCTTTAGAGGGAGCATCCCTATGAAGATAACACTTCAAGATATGGGGAGATCAAACTAATCATTGTAGTAGTTGCAGCAACAGTGTAAGAGATAGTTGCAGACCAATAGCAATAACAGTTTGAGTAGGTCAAAGTTTAAATTTGTAGAGATTTAGGCAAGATCCAAAAGGATAAAATTAGAAAAATGTTTCCTCATGGATCATTACCTTTGCTACAGGGGCCCATAATTTTCAGTAGTAGGAGGATTAGTGTCAGATGGTGCAGTCAAATCTTGAGAGATAGTTGCAGAGACTAGTTACAGTCAGTTATTGAGTGGCACAGAGCCAATCAAGGCATAGACAGTTACGCAGTGGACAGTGCAGAGGATAGTAGCAATTAGAGACTCAAGAGACAGATGCAAATCCAGTTCAGACACACAATTGATTCAATTTTTAGTTCTTAGTTACAATAGTTGCAACAGTAGCAGGAACATGAGATCAATTGCAGCGCAGAGAGAGTTGGCAGTAATACAAGGTGCACAGTGCAGTGCCAACAATAGCACAGATGCAGTATGGTTCAACTACAGTGTGGAAAATGAATCAGATTTCATAGTAGTTGGTGGGCAATGGTAGATTGTAATAGTTGTTAGACATCAACAGTGTGTATGGGAGGATGTTATGAGATAACATAACAACTTCCTAGCTAAGATGGAGTGTTATTTTTTGTAGCATCAGATAGGTGTTCTAGTCTTGAATTTAGTCAGAGAGGCTAAGGAACATACAAGCCCCATAACCCAGATAATATTTTAGGAGAAAACACGTAGAGATGGCTCAATTAAATTAAATAATCAATAATTAAATATTTCGTAAGTCTAACTTAGGAAAATTGATTAATTAACTGGAATTAATTGAGAAAGATGAGATTTCTCTAGAAACCCACATGGATCAACTCGAAAATAGTCTTAGACATTGATAAGGATCTAATCATGGATGTTGGTTCTCCAACAAGAGATTATAATAGGAGATCGATGGGGTTGGAGCAATACACACTAGAGAGATTGATTTCCTTAGAAGATCGAGCATCCAACAATTGACGAGAGATTTTGAGCTAGAAGGGACACAGAGATAGTGAGTCTGGAGGAAGTTTTCTAGTTTCGGAGAGGCATCAACAAGTGGCAGAGTTATTCCTCATATAAGTTACACATGTGCTTTAGTGAGTAGTTCAATTTAGCTGAGAGGGAGGTCGATTCAACTTCCAAAGGTAAGGATAATTTTCCAGAGAGCCAGAGAGTCACTTCCAGCAGTAGAGACAGGTAAGAAAACTTGAACATTGGATGAGATAAGCCATACGTGCGAGGGGCAACGCAGTGACTGCATAGAGGGCCTGCAAAGGGTTTGGACAGCCAAATTTTTTGAGGCAAGTACTGTCAGGTTTGCTTGTGGAGAGAGAAAATTTTCTCGCTAATATTTTTGCCAGATATTTGCAGATTGGATAGCTAGTTGGGAATCCATAGACTATACTTAAATTATTTCACAGTTGTATAATACTAAAAGCCTCATTTGTTGCACCAGTTTTCCCACATTGGGTTTTTCCGGGGACATTTGTCCAAAAATAACTGCGTCAAATTTATTGTGTGTGTGTTAGCATTTTCTTAGTTTCCAACATTTTATTTTCCGCAACGTTTTTATGGTGAAAATTGTAGTTGCGATTTTATGCATTATTTGTAGTAGCAAATAAACTGCACTTAAAAATAATCGGTTAGAAGAATAATTTCCAGTTGTTGCAATAGACTTGAAAATTTCACAGTTCACAAAAATAAATAGAATTTTTCCTCAGGTTTTGGGAGGGATACCAATAGAAAGGCTAATTCATTAGAAATTTATCAAGGATTAATTATGTTAAAAAAGAGAGATGTGACATAAGTGACAATAGTTAGAGACTCTATTATTATTTGACCACCACTCTATTAGTCACCTCTTCAAACTTTTACTTTGCATCAACTCACCCAAAGGATCATTGGTTTGTTGCAACACTTAGCTTCTATCTCTTGATTCCATTTTTTTAGAATGTTATATGTTGAGGCCAATTCATAAACCAATCATTGCTCAACACTAAACGAAGGTTTTTTAAGGATAAATTGGGGTATCGATATAGTGTTCCCCTTCCTTAATCAATATTAAATTATGTATGAAGATCCTAATGGCATACAAATGTATTGTATTAAATCCTTAACAATATAGGAAGTTACTTCACCTATGTCACTCACTACTACCCCCCATGGTGATGGTGTGTGAATTTATGAAGAAATTGATGGATGGGTGGCATTTCATGTGTGATTTTAATAGCTTTATAAGGGTCCACTGTTATTTACTTTGTCTATGTGTTTAGATGTTGGAGCATTGTTGTAGCAAGAGTCATTAAGAAATTCACTTACAACCCTAAATTGGATAGCCATTTGTGTCCCTTCATGGCATTTCTAAGTTTTTTTGTGGCACCTAAGCTATGCCTATTGGATTTTATGATCATTCTTGGTTATTTTAGTTCTCCCTTGGGGCTCCTTGACTATTGGTTAGTTCTTGTTGGTGTGGACTTCTCTCTATAGTCTTTGGGTGGTTATATTATGTCTATTAGTTGATCTACGTTAGAGTCCAAGGGGCACATTTTAGAATTACAATGGGGCACTACCATTGTAATAATATATGACGTGGCTTGTGCAAATCAAAGGAAAATAACAATGGCTTGTTATAATTTGAGAAGGATGTGATAGAATTCCTATGTAGCATCACCAACTCACATTTTATATGGTCTAGGTTGAGAGAAGAATAAAAAATAAAAGAAGGGATGAAAATAAAATACAGGTGATTATGCCATGGAAACTACATTAGATCCACTAGATTTAAAAGGAATGTAAGCATGAATTCACACCTTTGTGATAATTTCTCATGGGAAATATATTGAGTTTTAATCTTAGCTTATCTCTATGAAAATTATAGTCTCTCGTATTGTGGCCCATCTTGATTTATTTTACGGAGTTGTCTTCAGTGCGACTTTTTGGACTTTCTAGTGCCAAAATCTGGCGGAAAATTTTGGGGTGAAATCTTGATTTGTGTTATTTAAACTAGTTTTTTGACTTTATGTATGGATTTAGCACACTAAAAAACCCCTAAGGAAATTCGATTGTGGAGGGGTTACCCATCAAACTTGTGATTTCAGTAAATTCTTGCCAGATTTTAGAGAAATTAGACCGGAAAAGCTTCCAAAAAGTCTTTATTATCTCCTCCTCCTTTGTCTACAATGACTATCTAAGAGTCATCCTCACAAGCTCAATTCCGGACTACGGAGTGGAATTTATTGGATTAGGGAATTCCTAGTGGAAGGTTATATTTGGTATTAGTTAGAAGAAGACAAGTAAGAAAGAAATGAATACATGAGCTTCCACGTTGGATTATGTGTAGAGGCCCTAGGGTAGAAATATTAGTTGTATGTTTTTAAGTTTGTGTTATGTAATATATGGTAGATTTGTTATTGCCTCAATTTGTAAGGAACTACACCTAGCAAGAACTTATAATCCCATTTGGTTCAACATCTGGTGCATTGTAACATTTTTAGCTAAAGTAATCAAATCATTGACATGTGGTCAAGGATTCAATTTGGTATGATCTATTTTAGCTCACTATGCATTAAAAAATATCATAATTAACCCAACATTGAGAATCAATCAAATCAAGGTGTTGGGCTCTTATAATTACTTGTTTTTCAATAGTAACCCCTGATAAGTTTGCATCTTTGGTAATATAGGGTAACAAAGATTTCATATACCTATCAACTAAAAACTTGCAGGGATATTAAGCTTGATCATTAGATGTCTCCTTTTCCATTCATAGATATGGTCTAAGGTATGATAGGGAGTGTCTTGTCAACATGACATCAATAACTTTGTCCATATCTCATAGTGGACTAGTAGTTGAAAATGGTTAAAAAGAGTCATTGCTAAAGTTTCAAAATCAATATTGTACCCATGGACACTCATCACACCACTTTGTAACTATTTATATTAAGTTATACTAGATGAGTCAAAGTATAAATTTTCATTCATTAATGAATTCAACAAACACCAAAAATGGAACATTATGACATAAATACCATGAAATTTCTAAATTTCTAAATTTTCATTCATTAATGAATTCAACAAACACCAAAAATGGAACATTATGACATAAATACCATGAAATTTTTAAATTTCTCCTTCAAACTTAAGAATGTCTAAAAAATGTGTAAGTGCCAAAAACTAGAAATGTGTAGATACCAAAAACTAGTTAAAATTATGTAACATATCAACCTCATTTATATTTTTAAAAATTAGTTAAATTCAATTGCAACATAAATTAATAAAATATAAATATATGAAACATGTAATTTCCAATTAAAAATACACAACTAATACATATTCATTTTTTTACCATTTTTAATATACATAAACATGTAAGGCATATTACACACTTATTTCGATAAGGAAAAGTAAGTACACACAAAAATATCAATTAAACTACTTTGTATGGAGCAAAAATAGTAAAAATAAAATAGCCCGATTCAAAAGGATCGTGATCAAATAACATTATAGCACTAACCTAGGCTTTAATAGAATTTTTGGACTCCGTGTTTTTTGGGTGGGTAGGTTATCGCCATTATGTATATTTTTTATTTATATTAGTATGTTACATACTATTTTTTTTAATGAAACAAATTCATTATTTTATTAATTATATATATAACAAATTTATTATAATTATATAATATATATATATATATATATATATTATAATTAATAAATAAAATAGTTTTTTTATAATATAATATTAGGTAAGATTATGATTTATTATGGTTTATATATATTTTTGAATATATAAATGGATTCAACACTCTAAAAAACTAATGAAATATTATAAATTTGTAAATTAAACAATTTCAATTTATAAAATTTAATTTTTTTTATTAACTTTTAAAGGAAATTGACTAGAAAAATACTCGTCAAAAAATCATCCCATCTATTAATTAAACTAAATGATATATAAATATAACAAAATTATACAAAATCTAAAATTAAATGACAAAATAATTTAGACTATGGAACTCAATTTTATTAAACTCATCATCCCTATCCTTTTTAAAAATAAAAAATAAACCAAATTTGTGTTTAAAAGTAAACCCAAAATGATTTATTAATACTTGTTAATATTTTTATAAATAAAATTAATTTAAAACTTCACTCAAACCCATTCAAATCTATCATCCATGTCCTAAAAAAAAACGTAAACTTGTATTCAACGGTAAATAGTGATCATGAAAAAATCCTTAATATTTTTACAAATAAAATTATTAACTAAAGAAGTGCAAAGAACAAGTACATAAACTTTCGTTAAATTTCGAAATTTTGAAAAAAATATTAGATAGTATATTAAAAAATTTGTATTTTAATTTTTAATATAAAATTTAACCAATTTAAAATGAGTATCTAATGTTATAATAGATAAACATTATTATTATATTTAATTAATAAAATAAAATTTAAAGTTTTTGAGGATAATTTAACTAGCGATTATTGTGTAAATAAAGTATTATGTATGAGGAGGTATGTTGTTCAAATTTCTATCATTGAAGTGTGCTTGCAAATAAGGGCCTATTTATTTGCCTAAGTTTATAGTGGTAGTGATTAGAATCGACATGATGCTATGTGAGTACAAGACTGACCTAATTGTCATATATATATATATATATATATATATATATATATATATATATATAATTGTTAAGAACCTTTTTAATTGTGTTGATAGGGATATTATGACACTGTAAATATTTGTTTGTAAATATTTACATGTTGGTTCAATTAAAAAATAACAAAAAGTCAAAAGTAATATTAAAAACAATATAAAGTTTATTATGGGGAGATATAGTGTCCCTAAATAAATGTAAACATTCAAATGTTAGCTAAACTAATAATTAAAAGTTAAAAATAATCTAAATGAAAAAAAAAATAACTCATTTAGAATAACCTAACATAAATAGCTACACAGTGATGTACTTTTGCAACAATTATTTTTATTACTTATAACTATTATTTTACACTTTATGAGCCTCATATGGAGAGGAGTTAATATCTAATATATTTTATTTACATAAAAGTCTATGTTTAAAGTAAATATGTATAATTTAGTAATAGTCATAATTCATATTGAATTAAGGTTAGAAATCATTATAATATTAGTTGGATTTTGGTTTTTCATTCTTACAACTCTATGCATCACATTTTCATGGTTGCCCCACTTACTTAAGATTTCTTCTAATGCTTAATCTACTTGTATGATTTTCATGATTGTGGATGTTATCATTTGAAAATAAAGGTGCATGTTGAGTAGATTTTATAGTAACTGAGAATTTAGTAAAATTGATAATTGATCTGAATCTACTTGTATGATTTTCATGATTGTGGATGTTATCATTTGAAAATAAAGGTGCATGTTGAGTAGATGTTATAGTAACTGAGAATTTAGTAAAATTGATAATTGATTTATAGGATTATAAGATTGATGTTAGAATTTAGTAAACAAATATTAGCATATAAGGTGTATGTTTTATCTTTGTATAGTTAATTATTGCAAAAAGATTATTAATAAAACAAAAAAGATGCAATGGCATTCACATAGATTAACACAAAGTTTTTATTCTCGAAACTAAAACCAAGAAAACCAAAAAGATTTTTCAGTATGTATAATTCTTTACAATATTACAATAAAATATGTATACCTATGACATCTATAAAATCACCAATCCATTTACCCTATATTATAATACAATTGTGTTTTCTTAACCATAATTACAAAACCATGATCTAAACCACCATGTGCCATAAAACCACTAAAAATGAAAATTATGTGCTGAAAACTACTAAAAACAGATGACAAAAACCATTTGTTTTCCATGTGCACTACCTCCAAAATTGTGCATAGGGGGGATTCTTCTCCCCTACAAGTCCTGTGAGCAGGGGGGCTTCTCTCCCATTGTGCCCGACACATTGTACAATGTGTGGAAATAGTTATGTAAAGAATATAACACATACCCAACATTCTCTCTCTTGTTGTTTTCTTTGCATCTGGGGGGTCACATGAGTACATGATCAATAATCCAAGGTGGTAATGTCCATTATTTCTCTACACTAAGAGAACTTCTTAGTGCTCACAAATTTTGTACATGAATCTGCAATATTTTTCAAATTGTCCACCTTCACCAGCAACACCTTCTTTTCTCCAATCATATCTCTCACAATGTGATATTGAACATCTAGACACTTTGTCTTAGAATGGTATGTTTTGTTCTTTGCTAGAAATATTTCACTTTGACGATCACAATATATCCTCACATCTTGTTATACCAACCCAATATCTTAACACAGTCTTTGTAAACGTATTGGTTCCTTGATTACATCAGTGGTTAGCATTTAAATAACTTATGTAGTTGAGAGTACCACTATAGACTATCTCTTGATCATCCACCTGATTGCTCCTCCAAATAGGTTAAACACATACCCACTTGTAGATCTTTTGTGATATAGATCTCCAACCTAGTATGTATCAAAAAAGCCATATATGTCCAATAATCTATCGAATCCTAGTCTTCTTTGGTAGCACAATCCATAAGTACTAGTGCCTTGCTAATACATGAAAACCCTCTTTATTATTATCTAATGCTCCTTCATTGGTTTCAACATATACTGACTCAAAACTACTAGGGAATATGTAATTTTGTTTTTAGTACATACAATTGCATACATCAAGTATCCAACCACACTAGTATATGGAGCATGGGACATATCCTCTTTCTCTTCATGTGTCTTGGGACACTAATATGCAAGTAATTTTACATCTAAGGAAATATTTACTAATTTACATTCCTGCAAATTAAACCTATGCAATATTGTCTCAATGTAGTTCCTCTAATTTAACTAGAGTTTCATGTTTTCTTAATCTCTTTTAATTTCCATGCCCTAAATGAATTTTTTAGAAACAAGGTCCTTCATGTCAAATTTAGAGGACAACTAAATTTTCACTTCTGGATGATTTACCCTCCTTTCCAATTAGTAGTATGTGATCATCCATGTACAAGACCAAATAAATAAGATGATCACTGACCAATATGAAATACATATAGTGATCTACTTTACTACTTGCGAAGCCAAAGTATCATTTTTTGGACACGACATCATTAGAGATTGCTTTAACCCATATATGGACTTTTTCATCTTGCATACCAGATCTTTCTTTCCCTTCACCACATATATTTCGAGTTGTTTCATGTATATTTCTTCTTCCAGACCCTCATGCACGAATGTGTTCTTCATGTTTTTCAGTAAAACTTGACTCGATGAAAGAGTCAAAGTTACTTGGTCAATAGTGGTGGTTTTGGGCACATGGTTTTGGTTTCCCATGGTTTCATGTATGTGTATTGCATGTAATGAATCCTTTGAAAGGTGTGGGAAAACTTCATTATAATTGGCGAGGGTGGTGATAGTGAAGGCTCAGTTGGTTGGGTTTTGTCCAAGGGACTAATGTAATTTTGTTAGTTGGTTTCTCCGCTAATTGGACTTTTCTAGGATAAAACATCATGCTTATGTTTTATGTTTTGTTGTTCGTTCTTCAATATTCTCTTGGTAAATTTTATTTTCTCTTTGGTAATTTTAACATGCTATCACATCCAAGTGTTGGCTTTAGGGGGATGGCTCTAATCCCAAGGGTTATCAACGAGTGGATGTCACAGCAAGTAGATGCAATAGTGTGTGTGGATTTCATGGCTGTGGAGTCGATGTTTTGAAATTTGTTAAGGCATTAATGTTGGAGATATAGATTGAGTGGTGGCTCATGGGTTTATAAGCCATGATAAATGATATCTAAAAATGTATCATAGTTTTATACAAAAGCACATGGCTCAATCCATATTCAAGGTAGTGGTGGATAGTGTGTGATCTACACAACAATTTGGTACCACATGGAATGATGGAAGTGTCACAGGGCTTTGTTCATAGCCTAAGCATGAAAGAGGAGAGAAACACGACAAAATGGTAGTCTTCGTAGGTGAGAGGATGACCATAGCAACAATGAAAAAAATATTAATGTTTTATAATGGAGTTAAATTTTTTATTGCATGTAAATGGACATATTGCGGTAAGACCTAATAAGGCATGTGTACCCCTGGGAAAATACTGGTAAAGTCTAGAGTTATGCCTAGGTGATAGGGAGCATGTCAAATTAATGAATACTTTAGGTATTAAATTTGAGGTGGGTAGGGCCTAGAGGTGAACGATGTCGGCTTACTTGGTTGGTTTTGGTCAAGGAAAAGCTCGAGTCAAGTTTTAAGTGGGGGTAGTTAGGTAAAACTTGAGTCGGTGAAAGAGCCAAAGTTACTTGGTCAACAATGGTGGTTTTAAGCACATGGTTTTGATTTACCATGGTTTTATGCCCATGGATTCCATGTAATGAAGCATTTAAAAGGCTTGGTAAAAAACTCATTGTAATGGACCAGGGAGGTGAGTGGTGAAGCTCACTTGGACATCTTTTGGCCAAGGGAATAATGGAATTATGTTAGCTTGCTTTTCCTAGATTGGGGTTTTCTAGGATAAAACATTGTGTTTATGTTTTTTGTTTTGTTACTTGTTGTTTTTTACCTTTTCTTAGTAAATTTTGTTCTCTCTCCAGTAATTTTAACACATTTTCATTTGTTCTACTTAAAAAGAGAAAGTAACAACAACAGATAAAAGAAATCTAATATAAGTTATCTTAAAAATAGGAATAAATATCTTGTGAAAATAATTTCCCTCTACCTATGAATAGCTTTTTACTCTGGTTTCTACATTCAGCTTCTTCTTAAACACCCATTTGTTGCCAATGGGCTTTCTTTTGGCTAGAAACTCCACTAGATCTCAAGCCTCATTCTTGTCCAAAGTTGCCATTTCTTCAACCTTGGCCTTTTTCCACAGTTTTCCATCCTCTAGATTCACTTTCGCCCTAACGATTGTAGGATCATCATCAACAATTAACAAATAAAAATTTGATCAAAAATGAAGTGTACCTTTCTAGCTACCTTCTTTCTAGAATCGAACTCTTCACTATCGAAGAATGCAATTCTTCATCTTATTATTACTATTCTCATATAGAGTTTGATTCATCATCCTTTAATTAAAACTCTATATTATGTACTTACTTCTCCCTTGGTAGAACTTCCTTTTGATGACATATTTGATTTCTCTAAATACAACATCTCAATTATACACATCCTTCTTGGTTTCTAGATTCCAAATCTTATTACCTTGTGTGCTACCTTTAATCCAATAAAAGTACACTTTTTAGCTTTCTTATACAACTTACTCCTATTCCTCTTTGGAACATGAACAGAAGCATCACATCCAAATACCCTGAGATGTTTAAGAAATGGCCTTTTAACCATCCCATACCTCATTTGGAGTCTTTTCATCCAATGTTGAGGAGGGTGATTTATTTATTAGGTAACACGCATTGTCCACTTCCTCTACCTAGAATTCCTATCCTAATGTGGCACCTTTGAGCATGCTCCCTTCTTTCTCCATTAATGTCCTAATCATCCTTTCTGCAATTCCATTACGTTAAGGTGTGTATGGAGTATAATTGTTCCTTTTTATATCAAAATTCTTATGGAATTGTTGAAACTCATTTTGCAGAAATTTCCACCATTATCTATTGTCAACACCTTAATTTTATTTTCATTATTTGATTTTCCCTAAGATCATTAAACTCTTTGAATTTTTCAAAGACTTCATATTTCTTCCTAAGAAATAAATCGATGTATTCCTCAAGAAGTCACTTATAAATGAGACACAATAAATGGATTTACCTGGTGATAGAACTAACACAGGTACAAACACATCACGCACCAACTATAACATTCCCTTTTTCCTTGGAGCATTAAAAGAGAATAATACCCGATTCTACTTCTCATATAAACATTGTTCATAAAATTAAAAAACAAAGAGAAATTAGACATACCTTCTACTATACCATTACAATATAGTACTTGAAGGCCCTTCTTTCTAATATATCCTAGTCTTTAATGTCAGAACATAGTATTTTATCCATTAACTATAGAATTTTTTCCTTATTCAACTCCACTCCCAGGAATAATGGTAATATTGCACCCATCGCTAACAAAGCTTACCAACATCTTATACAGAGTTCCAATCTGAACTACCTTTAACAATATCATTGCGCCTCAAACCATCCTATATATGTCCTTTTCAAACTTTGTTTTTACACTTGCATCACTTGTCTTGCTTATGGAAATCAAATCTCTTAGCGATCTTGGGATGTGTAGAACACTAGAGAGTGTTCTAATCCTTTCATCCATGAGCTCCAACTTAAATTTTCCTCAACTTATGATTCTATATGTCAAGTCATATCCTATGAAAACATCACCACCATTATCCTTTTCACACTCACAAAACCACTCCCTATGAGGAGTCATATGAAAGGATGCACCTAATTCAACCAACCATGCCTCATTATCTATATGTGTATTTGAAGAATCCAAGTACACATCCCTTCCATTTGAGGAGGTTTTTGCTTATATAGAAGGAGCATTATCAAATCCCTTCCCTTTCTTAGCAAATTTGAATCTACAATCTTTCTTGTAATACCTTCCTTTCCACATATCTAACATACCTTTACAAATTTTCTTGGAGATTTAGATCTCCCACTAAAGGACTTATTTTTATTTCTATTATGGGAACATCCTCTTACAAACAATGCATATATGCTCTAACTTTCCATGTTTTCCCATACTGTCTCCTTTGATAACAAGGATGAGACTATTTCATTCAAACTTAAAGTAGCTGCATTACTACCTATGGGAACAACTTGACTATCCCATGAGTATATTAAATAACACAACAAATTAATACACTAATCTTCATCTAAAATATTAATATAAATAGAAAATCTACAACTTACCACAATATTGAAGGCATTTAGATTCCTTGTCACTGAGTTTCCATCCTTCATCCCTAGGTTATAAAACTTCTTTTGTAGAAACAATTTGTTCACTGGGGAGTTAGATTTATACAAAGCCCCTAACTTGTTCCATAGAGCCGTTGATATAGCTTCTTGTTAAACATTTAGTAATACTATATATAAGAGACACAACCATATTGTTCTATTTTCCTTTCGATCCAACTTGGTTGAGTCTTCTATCGACATACATGTAAATGTAGTACCTGAATCCATAGTGTTCCACTAATATTTGTCAAGAAAAAGATCTTCCATTTTGAGCTTCCACAGCTAAAACTTTTTCCCATTGAATTTCTTTATCTCTATCCTTAAATTGCTCACCATTTCCTTTCACCATCAAAATTAATTTTATAGATCTCCCATTGTACCAAGTTCTACCCTAGGCTTGAGGCAATCCCTTTAGCCACAAAGGCATCCTCTTGAAGCCAAAATTGCTTCGATATCAAATGTAAGTTTTAACCCTATACATTTAATTGACGCAAAATGGATTCTTAATATAACATAAAAGATGCAATGGTACACACACACATTTTCATGGAGTTTTTACCCTTGAAACCCAAGTAAGCAAAATATAATATATTTATTTATATTATTACAATATCTACACACACACACACACTGCAAGATCCATAAAACCATCAATGCATTTGCCCCATATTAGAATACAACCATAGTTCCTTAACCATAATTAAAAAACTATGGGTTGAACCATAATGGGCCAAAAAATTAATAAAAGTGAAAACTATGAGTTGAAAATGGTCAAAAATCGATAATAAAAAAACCACCATTTTTTTTCAAGGGTGTTGGCCTCGAACCCTTGTGAACCCTCCACTCATTTTCCTTAGGACAACTTATAGTGCATGGAGGTAATCATGTAAAGAATATAACACATACCCAATGAAAGACGACTCAACATTACCAATAGCAAATGCAAATTAATTGTCTTAGATTTCACCTTGCTTTAATTGGATGCTCCATTCATTTCCCTCGGTTATCTTGCAATAGATAATATTCTCTTGAGGATTCTCTAATATTCATGCACACCTCTAACATCCTTACTTGGATGTTTCCATCTCCTCCTCCATTTCTTCAACTCAAATTCCTTAAGTTTCTCTCCTTGAACTCTAGACCCATTGGGTTTTATGCCCTATTCCTTCAATTTTCCCATCTCCTTAGCCCTCTCACCATTAATGAATATTCTTCTTTCACTAGATGGTCCATAGTTCCCATCCCCCAATTATATGACCATCAAAATAATCAAGTAAGACAAAGGCAATTAATTACCAACCACACATAGGATAATAATTCAAAAGTAATATGTTGCAAAACGCAAGTGATAAATCTAGATTACATTTGTTGGGTCTAAAAATCCCCATTGTTAGGTCTTGGATGCCAAAAAACACCCAACTAGAAAACCTCATTGAGTCTTGAATCCAAGGACTACATTCCCAATAAATTGTCAATTAGGTGATCATATTACCAATCCCAAGACCACCAACATACTATCCCCCTCTACTTCTAATGGTCCTTACAACAATTGAAAAATATTTGAGGAAGAAACAAAATATTAGTCGAGGATTACTTATTTAAGACCCTTATTGTTACTAAAAACATAATAAAGAATTGAGCTTGATTAAATATGTTTTAAGACTTAAAAACTACAAGTTTCTATTGAATACATTATTTGATTCCATTGAAGAACCTTGCCTAACATATAGATATTATGATTTTACAATGGCATGAACTACATAACTTGTAATTATAGAGATGCTTACCTTAGTGGACCAAAAAAACTATGATTAATTAAATTGAGCAACTAAAATTATCAAATAAAATGTCACCTCATTGCATGTCACAATAAGGGGGCATATTAACAAAATTAACTATAAGACAGATGTACCACATGCATTACTACTAACTAAACATGTAACATATCCACATATTCCTTATGCAACATAGTGGTAGCATATCATGTTGACTATGACAAGATCTTGAGCTTTATCTTCAACTTGAAACTAAACAAGTAACATGGAAATACAAAACTTTGCCTTAAACAAATTAGCATTTATCATCGTGAAAACTTAAGCATTGGATTTTAATCCACGCAACATTATTCATAGCTTTAATAAATTCCTTATAACCACTATCATTATGTGCAACCAGAACCTCATTTTAATTATATAACTATGGCATTTACTATGGTTTAGCAACAAATATAATAAACAAATTTATTATATTACAAATTTATACATTAAGTAAAACTTGATTTCAGTGATGTTTCTATTCTTATTTTTACAATTATTACAATCCATGATTATATTTTGCAATCATTTAAATATTCTCAGACAAGTGACTAAACTACCACACTTATTCCTCTAAGCTTCAGCACAAACTTACTCTCACTAAGAACTAAAGTTATTGCTTTGCAATTCTCATCATTAATCACCAAAATACTTAAAAGAGTACAACCAAAATTATCATCAACCTTAAATAATAATACATTTAAATTTGTCTCTTATATATTATATAAAAAAATGAATTCATCTATATTGAATTAAGTATTTCAACGTGCATGGATGTAATTTCAATGCTAAGAGGGGTAACTGAAAAGGGGTCATGTACCATTTATGTAAATTTTCTAATTTTTATGTAGGTAGGACCTATAATGTTATGAAGAAGGTTTTAATATTTTTCTTAAAAGATGAGGTTAGAATTACTATATAACTATCATTGCACCAAAACATTACTCAAGTGGATCTTAATGATTGCTTGCAACTTGATTTATGAATAATGAATTCTCACAACAAAATCATTATAACAGTATAGTCGTATCTCTCTCATGATCCCCTTCAAGTAAAACCGTGTTAAGATAATATCTCTATATGATTGAGTTCACATGCTAAATGCAAGTTATTTCCAGTTCAAATTCCTCGTTGAATATGAAATATTGAAAGTGACCATCGAAGGGAAATTGTCACACTCAAATGGTGTGAATGTGATAAATGAAGGGAAATTGTTGAAATCCATCTAGTAGGTCTTATATTAAAGACAATATCTTGACTCACGAGTGAAAATGACTATGGAGAAATTTTTGCTATTATGAAATAGTGTGATAATTAAATTTGGCTAAAAATTACAATATATTTATAAATAATTATTTGATTTAAATTTTCGATATTATAAAATAGTAATACTAAAAAATTAAAATATATTTATAAATAATTATTTGATTTAAATTTTCGATATTTATAGTAATACTAAAAAATTTAAAAAAATTATAAATAATTACTTAAGTTTAAAAAATTTGAAATTAAAATTTTATTTTATTTTTTTTAAATAATTAAAAATGGCATTATTTTGTGATATTATGTTTTTAACAATGTGATATGCATATGACATATTTTTTTGAGGTATAACAATGTTCTATAATAAATGTTTAGTTGTTATAATATTGAGTTTTTAATTTAGTTTCAAGGTTTAGTTCAATTGATTGAGTTTTCATTTTAAAGTATTTTTGCTATTGAGAAGTCATGTGTTCAAATTTTTGGACACCCATGGAGTGGATCTCTTCAAGTGGATCTGTTTGGTACAAATATTTTGTGGACATAACGGGCACCGATCTCCAAGATTTGTGAACCAAAAAAAAAACAACGAGTTCCTAAATTTATTTCGTTGACATAGCGGGCACCGATCTCTGATCTGTGAACCAAAAAAAGAAAAACAACGAGTTCCTCAATTTATTAGGTTATGTTGAACAGTAAACATCCTTCACCAGAAAGTGTTTACTAATAAATATTGAAGTTCTACCTAAGTTTCAAAATCAGTTGCCTAATATACCTATCTATAATTAATATTGAGGTACTACCTAAGTTTCAAAATCAGTTGCCTAGTATACTTATCAATGATTGTGTTAAGCTCAAAAATTTAGAGATAGTACCTTTGATTCAACCTCGAAATTCTGTGATGACAAATGATCAATTTACTAATTCGCTTTTTAATAAATAATCTCCATAAAATAATAAATTTTCCTTAAAATTAAGATTACACTAAATTATTTGAATTTATAAATTAATTATATAAATTTATAAACTAACATTTTAAAACAGTTTCTTAGTGATTTTGTATATGAAATTGGTTTTTTTTTTTTTTTTTTTTAAAAGCCATTAAATTATATGTTAAAAAAGAAAATAAAAAGGTTTATAACATCCAATTTCTCAAAACGAATCCCATGAGAACATTTGCCATACAAAACTAGCTGGTATCCATTTATCCAAAGTAAAATATGATGAAATAAACATTAAGAATAATAATAAAAATAAAGTCTATTCATTGAAACCAAAACTAAGAGAGACCAAGACCATGATTGTATTGCATAAAAGTCATAAATGTTATATCATGCACTTTGATACTAAAATATAATGGTTGTACGTTTTATACCAAAATATAATGAGTTTACGTACATGTGGTTGTTATTGAAAGGTGAATGGATCTTGCTCTCACTATCTCACTTTCTGTTTATTCACAATAATGTACAAGAGTTTCTATTAAAATAGGTTGTAGTCGAATTATATAGTTATATAAAATGGGAGATGGGTTGGCTGGGTATATACTTAACGTTTTCAATATAGTCTATAAGATTTAACATTTCCAATGTAGTTTAAATGATTTAAAATTTGAATCTTTAAAAAAATATAGAATATTGTTAAATTAAAGTATATTTAAATAATTAAAAAGATTTAATTATATCTTATATAAATATTTATTTTATAAATTAATAAATATAGTTACCACAATAAATATGAGTATATGAGCAGGTAAAAGAATATTTTTTATGGTCCAAGTAAGTGATGATATGTTTCGCTAAATTGCCCATAAGGTTATAAGATACTGAATTCATGGAGGTGTCTTTACAACTTGGATGAGAAAGAGAAACAAAATTAGGAGAGAGATTTAGAAATGTTATAAAGTAGTCTAATAGAGATTGCATGGGTGTAATATTGAAGACTATTTGAACCTATTCACTCCATAGCATGACCAACATTGCTCTCTATGCTATTATTTTCAAATCTCTTTTAACCCCTTGTCTAAGTCCTTCATGTCACAAAAGAGGCAACATCTATTCCTTTAGTGGTCATGCACCATGGGAATGTTCACTTGATACTAAGGTATTCTCAAAATAGCAATGTATGAAGTAGGTTGTGGAGGGAGCTTGTTCTTCTTTAAAGGGGTGATACTAAAGGGAGTCTTCCATTTATTATTAGTCTCCCAAACGTCCATTTTTTCCTACATGATTGAACTTGACTAGACATTGTAATATTCATTGCATTGGTTGTGTGAAGAATGAATCAAGTGAGATGACAATGAGTTGGTATTCTCCACTCTTGTATGTATGTACTATGATGGATGGTGTTTGTCAATCCTTTGTGCTTATGCCATCATGAAAGAGCAAGGGGTGTACATCAAGGTGTGATTTATTTCCCCATCCTTTTTGTACATCAAGGTGTGATTTATTCTCCCATCCTTTTTGTACATCAAATATGCACCTAACCCAATTCTAATATTCAGTTGTAGATCTACCCACTTGTTTAGATTGTAGATGAATCAATGGAAAAATGATATGCGTGCATAATCTTTTCTCACTATTAGCATTCGTTGGCATAGTCTAAAACATTTAAGTTTAAACCAGGATACCCTTAACACTTACCACTACTAATATCACTTTATTGAATCACTTCTCTACTTGAAATTTTAAAAGTTCTAGATTGTATTCTCTTAAGGTTATTCTACAAAAATTAATACAAATGCATAATGTTCTCTCATTGTTAGCATTCGTCTAAAGGTAAATTGACAAGTCATATAAAGAGTTTACCACGAAAAAATGTATTAATTATATTTTTTTGTAAGCTTGGTATGACCTTCTCATTTTCGAGTTTTTACATGTTCGTTATTCACCCCATTTCCGGGGAGGGTAGCACAAGAATCGAACCCAAGATCTCTGATTCAGTGAGACTTCATTTCCATGGCCGCCACTTAAGCTACCCCATGCGGACAAAATATATTAATTATAATAATATAAATGAACAAATGTTAAAACAAACTACCCAAATAAACAAAGTTAGAAATAATAAATAAACACTAAATTAATTAAATATAAAAATTAAAAAAATAAATAAACTTTAAATTAATAATAATAATAATATAATCTATGAAAAATATTATTTATATATATAATCTAGAAAAAATATTAATTATTTTTATATATTTTTATTTTAATGGAAAAATTATATATGTTACTACAATTTCCTGCCTAAAGATAAAAATATATAAAACTAATTACATCAAACTAAAACACCCATGAGAATTCCCCATTAAAATAAAAATATATAAAAATAATTATATTAAAAAAAACGTCCGATAACAATGTTAAAGTTTCTGCATTGTATTTTATATATATATAATTAAAGTTATTCTCTTAAGGATTTTTGTTTACGATATATAATTTTTTGTTAATTAAATAATTTGTTTTTAGGAACGATAAAGATTTTATATAAAAAAATATAGTATGAAATTGAAGCGTTGTAAAGTTAAAGTATTTTAATTTACAAATGAGAAAAATGAGAAGTATGTTGTTTGTTTTTTTTATTATGGTTTATAGATTTTAGAAATCAATGATTGCTACATTTACGAAATATTTGTATCAAGTAAATCTATTCGAATTGAATACTTATTACTCGCTCAATCTTAGAGTTTAATCTCAAGAGTGTTGAGAGAATTGAACCCATGACCTCTCAATAGAAAACGTGCTTTAACAAGGGGGCTTGTCCAATTGAGCTAACCCTTGGGGCTTAAAATTTCCTAATAGGTCACCCATCTTAGTACTACTCTGGAACAAACACACTTGACTACAAAGTTCTCATGAGATTTGATGCATTAATGTTGGTGTGATACAAGTTTAGAAGTATGCTTCCTTATTTTGTAAGCATTAATAAAAAAAGTAAGCATAATATCTCTAAAGAAGTTTTAAGATTTATTTTATTGTGTTGTGAGATGCTTTCTATAACATAGTATGAGAGAGATGTGTAACTTTTTCCATGTTTGATATGAAGTTGATGCATGACATTTGAAAAAAACATTTAACAATAAAACATATTTCAACATCAATAAAAAAATTCAATGACCATCTTTAAGTTATATATATATATATATATATATAGAGAGAGAGAGAGAGAGAGAGAGAGAGAGAGATTGTTTGCTCAAAGTACGAGATAGATGGATCTAGATTGGTGATTGTCAAAATGCCCAAAAGAATGTCATTGACTTATTTCTCTACATACTCACATGACCTACATTCCAACATTCCTTACATGATCATATCCTTACAAATTGGTTGCATAACAATATATAAAAACAATACATTAGTAAACTAGGTTTTGGGTTTGACTTCTTGTCACCATTGGTTGACATTCTATAAAGAATTTCTTCTTCTTCTTCCCCACTTTCGACCAGGCTTCTTTTGAAGTAGGTGGAGTACTTGTTGATTCTTCTGAACTTGGAGTATCTTGAACTATTGATTTTTCTTGTTCCAAAGTTCCAAAGCCTTCAACTTGGTCTACCAAATTTTCCATTGGTCGAGGTCCTAGTTTCCCTTGAGTTTCTTGCCTTGAATAATGTGGGACTAGATTTTCTATCTTCAAGTTTTGGGATACATGTTCTTATTCCTTTTCCAGAGATGTGAAGGCATTGTAGGTGGAGATTTATCATGCAAAGTGATCTGGTGATCTTTTTAGAGACAATCCTATAGGTAGATTTTTGTTGATGTTTCCTTCTATTTTAAGACCATTTTGAGCATTTAGTTATGATAGGACTTGTTTCAAGATAAGTCATTCAATGCAAGGAGACTCTCTCATAATCTAATTTTTGGGTCCAATAAAAAAATTTACCAGTCAAAATAATTTCTACTAGAAACCTTGAACTAAAATCTATTTCCACACAATTTTTTGCATATTCTGCTATATTATGCCTTTGGCTAATCCCCAAATATGAAGTGGAAAATTATGAAACCTCGCTTGTAGCTAGAACCTCTGTCAATGTATTGAACGTGGGAGACCAAGGCTTCACACATATACCTACATTATCCCAAAACCATGAACTCGAGTTAAGAATCAGATCCCTATCTTCAGAAATGTTAAACTCAACAATGAAAAATCCCTTTGCACAGGAGTGGATGAAAACTTGTTTGATTACTAGAATCCAATATTTTTAAATCCATTCATGAAGGTGTACTAGTCAAGTCCAAAACCCATAAAAATAACAAACCAAGCTACTAGAAATGAGAAAAATTGCCTCTCCATCAACATTGAGTTTAATGGAAATGGAAATATGTGGGATTACATGTGCTAAAAGAGAGGGAGAACGAGTAGAAGACTTTTGTAGCACATCTTTGAAAGAAATATCTCTGGAAGCACCCTTGATGAGATTATACACATACTATCCACTAGAAGGCACACTAGAGGGAGGGACGTGACTCATATTGACAACTAAATAAGTTATTGGAATTGAAGATGCCAAGGATTTGATGGCTAGCAGCATGGAAATAGCAGAAAATATTGAGACACGGAAGCTTGAGTTGCTAGGGTTAAACCCTAGTGACAACGACCCATAGGAGGAACTCCATTTTATTTGTTATGTGTGGTTTTTATATATATTGTAATTGAAAATATTTTTTTTTATCTAATTCCATTAATAGGTGCATTCTTATTCAATTTGTATTTTTTTCACTCTCTCTCTCTCTCTCTCACACACACACACACACATATATATGGAAAGTGAAAATGACTCTATTGATAGGTTCTTTCACATCCTAGTATAAGGGAGATGTGCAATTCCTTCATTTGACATGTAGCATTTAAAAAATTCATAACAAAAAAATATTTTAATGTTGGCCATTAATAAAATATTTAGATGTCCACCTTAAATAAAATATTCAATGTGAATTGTGTTTTACCTCAAGTGGTTGGGAGGAATATTTGTATCCTCCCTACCCACATTCGATTCACATAAGTGACATGTTGAGATCATAATGTGTATATTATTACAATGATTTATTGTTAACCGGTTTAAAATATGTGAGTATCAATTCTCTGTGACAAGGATACAAAAATAGTTAATTAAAAAAAAATTGGGATTTGTCATGACCTCCCATGGAGTGAAAAGAGGTCTCGTGGTCTAATTCCATGGTTCTTTTTTGGACTGTTGTACAAGATATCATACTACATTTCGCTTCAAGTTGATCCATTTTTGCTTTTATTGAACAAGGAGATTCATAAAATTTACAATCTGAGTATCATAATGTTGTTCATTGTTATGAACACTTATAGAAAATAAAAGAAAGAGCTATGTTGTTGAATAATGAATCCATACAGGTGAGGATAGTTTTTTAGTTAAAGGAGGAATGACCTGCTATAGAGTTTTGTGAACCCAACGTTTTGAACAACCAAGTGAGTCCATTATCAGGGGATGCATCAATAGATATTCTTCAGATCTTAATGATGTACCCAGGAGCTATATATAACCTAAATATAGCTCTTTGATACATCATTAAGATCTGAAGAATATCTATTGACGCATCCCCTGATGATGGACTCACTTGGTAGTCCGAAATGTTGGGTTCACAAAACTCTATAACAGGTCATTCCTCCTCTATCTAATAAAGAGCTATGTTGTTATATTAGAGAGTTTCCTCGTGTCACAATAGGATCCTTTGAATTCCCTAGAGATTTTTTAAAGCCATGTAGACTAACCCTTTCACAATTATATTAAGAGGTAGTAGGGCCAAGAAGAGACAAATATGCTAGAGCAAACCAATGGAAGACAATATTAATCATAGCCTTTGAGTGATGCTTAAAGACCATTCACCAAATAAACTAAATAAAAAGTTGTTAGAATAAGAACTAGAAAGGTTGGAAGAAGTTGAGAAATGATACTAGACCATAAAGACGGTAGAGTTTTCTTAAATATGAATCTATCATACATGGAAAGTGATCAAATTCTTCAAAGTGAGAACCTTGATTGAAAAAAGAAGAAAAAAAAATGATTTAGAACTTAAAATATTTAATCTTTTAATAATCAATAATAAATTCAAAATTAAAATAAATTTACATTTGAAATTTTATATAATTTAAAATTTAATAGACATTTTCATTAAATTTTTCTTAACATATGGTTGTTTGTGATTACCAATGGTTTTTAAAAATAAGATTATCAATTGTAAATCTAATTTAAGCCTCAAAGTAGGAATAACAACTATTCACAAGGGGCCTATCGAAATTATTTGTTCCAAATTTAAAACAACAAAAGCAACATAGTATTATGTGCATGTAAATATTTTTTATGCAGAAGTTGAAAATTTACATTGATCTTGACAATACAATGTCAAAGAAGAAAAAGGAAAAGACACCCCTAAAGGCGGTTACCTTTCTCTTAGGTCATGATGACTAGGAGAGTACAACATGAAGCATATTAATGAAAGTGTAAGCACGGTCCCCGAAGTCTATTTCCGATTGGATTTGAAGCGTAAGGGCGTTGTCTAACGAATGAATGTAGAAAAGTATATGGCCGGAATATTATCAAGTAAAATGTGGAATTTGATGAAAAGTAATGAAAAGTGGTCGAATTAAAAATTAGGGACCCTCATCTCGTAGCCCCACTCTTTCAAATTAATGCGCAATTTCCATGTTATTTTAAAAATTCATCTTTGTTTTGAATAGTTGTATGTGTAAATGTGGTTTTAGTTCGTACTTGTTATTGTCAAGGTTTTATATTAATTAAAGGTCGAACTTGTCATTAATTATATTTTTGAAAAGAGGTTGTAAATACTTTTGAAATGGTGGAGCTAAGTAGGAGGATAGAAGAACCAAGGAGAAGCTATTGTAGCCTTTGAATGCATTTGATAATTATAATTTTTAATTATTCTTTATTCTTTGTGACCGCTGCTTAATCTTCTTTACACTTAGAAACAAGTCTTAATCATTCTCTTTTCAATTTTATAGACTTTTTAAAGATTAGAGTCTATTTTGTAGAAATTTAGTAAAGTAACTTTTTCTACACGAAACCAAACCAAGAAAGTAGATGTTAAGGAAAATTTAGGAGTGAAAGTGGTAATGATCATTTTTAAGTACATATAAAAGTCTAAAACATTGATTCACATCTCATAATTGTGTGAACCAGTGAAACAAGTAGATTTGAAAATAACATGGGGCTTCACTCAATGAACCTCTGACATATCATGTGCGTTTGTGGCATATTATATAATACCCTTAATTTGACTATATATTGGAAAATACCTCTAAAAATAGTGTTATTTAACCCCCTACCAATATGAACCCAATACACCTTCCCAATTTAAAAAACCCCTATTTTCACTAGATATTATAGGTATCCATTTTTTCATTAACATTTTTAATACCCCTTTATATTTTTTCATTAACTTTGAGCTTCATTTTTTATGCCTTCCAATATAAAAGCCCTTTATCCCCTGTATATCCCCCCAATTTATTATGTCATTTTTTCCTCAATATATATCTCCCAATATGAACCCACGTGATATAGTATTATTGCACTAGTGAAGCCCCCGTGGAAAATAAGGAGGGGATTCTTCATCCTCCCCCATTTTTCGTAACTCCGACCTTCTCCTCACTATCAAAGAATAACACCTTATTTTGTCCCTCAATGTGGCCCTTCCGATCTAATGCCACCTTCCCCCCTCCCCCCTCATAGCCCCAACATTATGTCGGCTCAATATTTTTGCCTCACCCTCACTTTCTTAACTCATTCTCTCCTTCAACTATTTAGCTATGTACCTTATACTACAATGGAAGGACATCAATACTTCTATTTTGTGTGCTCACCAAAGGAGTTTATGCCCTCATGTGAGCCTATGCAAGTCCTATTGAGAGTTCAAGCATACATAGGGTGATGTATAGTATTCCACTTTGCAATCATCTCATTGGAAATCCCAGTTAGAGATGGGGACAATGGAGGAGAAGATAAATGCTTGCAAACTAGAAATAGAGAGCAAAATTATAAGAAGCTAAGCAAGAGAGGTAAGAGAAAAAGTTTCTCTAATGTGTCTCACTTAAAAAAAAGCATGGAATTGAACTCCTCAATTACAACTCTCTCAAACTTATTATTCAAATTATCAATTCTATAAGACATTATGTGATATAGAAATTCATTTATACCTCACCCACACTCCAAACCCCAACTTGTGAAACAAAACTAAAGACATAACCAGACATCAACATTTACATTAAGATAAAATTTACAATAAATACAACCTTAAAATATTAGTTCTTTTACTTTATTTTATTTTATTTTTAATTGATTAATTTACTAAGCAATATATCAACATTTTTTTATTTTTAATTGATTAATTTACTAAACAATATTTCAACGTTATTGGGCATAAAAGATATTTTATTTTATTTTTAATTGATTAATTTACTAAGCAATATATCAACATTTTTTTTATTTTTAATTGATTAATTTACTAAACAATATTTCAACGTTATTGGGCATAAAAGAATAATTTTGTTTTTAATGGGAAGCTTTATATAAAATTTTAATAGAATATATAAATGTGAAAATCCTTTTTATTTATATTATAAAAATATTATTTTGATTAAATGTCAAATAATAAACAAGCTTAATAATTAATAATTTAAATTGTAATCAACTATATTAAAAATAGTTCCCTTAAAAGTCATTTTCCAGATGTATGGGATGACATCCATAGGCTTTAGGCTTTATATATTATTAGGCGACTTAACATGGGATTTATAAAGCAAGTGCACTTTGCAATCTTCTTAGGGCGTGACTCTTATCCTGTTTCATGCCAAAGCGAAAGAAGAAGTTAATCAAATCAGGAATAATGAAATATATCTCCGCTTGTGTCCAACATTGCCCTTAAAGTACGTAATTGACCGTCCTTTCCTCGCATACACCATATAATAAAGGATGGCAAAATTATCATGACATTCACTCCAACCATGTGGGAGCTTTGCCCATTCTTGGATATATATGTATTTAATAACATGTTATTTATACATATAGCTATTTCTGGCATATATATATATATATATATGTATATAACCAATCTGTATATATTAGAGCTATAATAAAATTTGATTAATGAAGATTAGTGTTTTTTTTAATAATTAAAATTATTGATAAAATTAATTAAATTGTAATTATTAAAAATATAAATATAATAATAAATTAATGAAAAAAATTTAAAGATATAAAAAATGTAATGATAGATTTAGAAATGAAAAAATAAGATAATATATTTATAAACGTTTTTATCAATTTTTAATTTATTGATTGTGTAAAATTTATAAGGGGTTTATTAATAATTCTTGTAAACATGATAGTCTTTTTCTTTCTTTTCTTCTTTTTCTCTTTTTTTAACGACAATGAGAATTTATATTACAAGAAAAACTATGTGTGTGGAACGTAGTTTTATATCAGAGAGGGATATATGCCTTCATATCGAGGCTAGATAGTTCTACAGACTCCTCAATCCTCTCGTGAATAATGCCTAATTGGCAACAAGCTTGTTTTACAAAATTAGGTCATTGGAAGTGAAAACTTTCTATATGAACAAAATTAAACAAAACTTACAATACATTATCATCGAACATATTACCAAGGGATCTTAGCATTATCTACCTTCTTATATTCTTCCAGAGTGGTTGCATTCAAATCCAGGGATGACTCTCTCTCATCTAGGCCTTTCAAAGATGGGAATTTTCATAGTTGAACATGCAATTTAAACCAAATTCACAAGTAAGACAATCAAAATCATCAAGGAATATGATTGTTCTCTCGCACTTGGGATAGAGTGTGAAATTTTGACTCTATTGCAACAACTAGAAATTATTCTTCTAACTAAATATTATTATGTGCAGTTTATTTGCTATTACCACAAATAACAAATAAAATCATGACTGAAAATTTCACCAAAAATAAAATGCACTGCAGAAATAAAATTGGAATTGAGAAAATAGAGCGCACACATACAACAAAAATGACACCGTTATTTTTGGACAAATGTCCCCCGGAAAAACCCAATGTGGGGGTGCAATAAATGAGGGTTCTATTATTATTATTCAGCTACAAAATCCGAGTACAATAATCTGGATGCCAAACTGGCTATCCTCTCCTGAAAAATCACTTGAAAAATATATAAGAGAATTTTCTCTCTCTCCACAAGCAGTCCTGGCTTGATATGGCCCCACAATCAACTTCCAATATGCCTCTACATCAACCTCTACACAAGCACTACACAGGATGAAACTAACATTGCTTGGAATAATTGTTCTCTACCTCTATTGGTTGTCTCTGCCACTAAGAAGGATTCACTGGCCCTCTGGAAGATTTTTCCTGACACTTAGCTACTGAATCGATATCTCCTCTATTTGAATCAAATTGCCTCATTGATGCTCTGCAACAGCCCCTGCATAGCCTCCTATGGAGTAACTCGACCTCTCTCTGTTGCCTCTTTCAGATTTGGAAAATCCTCTAGAATCTCTCTGTTGCCTCTTTCGGATTTGGAAACTCCTCTAGAATCTCTCTATTGCTACTCCTCTACCTATGCTATTGATCTCTGGCTCAAATTTTCTTCCTGGTTGAATCTTTTCTCTCTGGGAAATTCGATCTGCCTAGATCACCTACTCACTCAATGTGTATTCTCCATCCCAACGTCCTACTCTTATAATCTCTCGTTGGTGAACCAACGACCATGATTAGATTCCCATCAATGGATAAGATCATCTCAAACTCAATTCATGTGAGTTTCTAGAGCATTCTCACTTTTCTCAATTAATTCCCTTTAATTAATTGATTTCCCTAAGTTAGACTTAAGTATTTTTTAATTATCAATCAATTAATTTAATTGAATTGTTTTTGGGTGTTTTCTCCTGAAACCTTTTCTGGGTTTTGGAGATCTTGTGTTTCTTAGCCTCTCTAACCAAAGTTGAGATTAGAACACTTGTCTGATGCTACAAAAACTAACACTCCCTCTTAGCGAGGAAGGTGTTCTCTCCCATAACATCTTCCCTCACATTGTTGATGTCTGACAACTGTGACAACCTATCACTTCATATCAAGCTATTGTGCATACTATGATTCGTCTTCCAATCTATAGCTGATCCACCCTACATCTGCGTTGTTGCTGACCTTGCATTGTGCCACCCTCCACTGTTTCCAACTTTGCTATGTGTTGCAATTGATCTCATGTTTCTTTTAGTGTCATTGTTGCAACTACTACAACTAAGAACTGAACTCTAAATCAACTGTGTCCCTGTAATAGCTTTGAATCTATCTCCTAAGTCCCTGACCGCAACTAGCCTTTGCACTGTGACTAGTTTTGTACCCCTCAATAACTGACTGCAACTATTTCTGCAATAGTCCCTTAAGAAATGATTGTGCCATCTCACCCTGATACATCTACTACTGAATATTGTGGGCCCCTATAACAAGGGTAATGATCCATGAGAAGATTATATTGCAAATGTTTCTGATCCTCTTCTATAAACCCTGCCCAAAACTCTGTAACTCTAGTGACTAGAGTTCAATGTCACCCGAGTTCTCTCCTAGAGGTATAGTTGCATACAATGTGAATTCATCCTCCAACTTGTTATACAAATTATCAATCTCCATTGAAGTTGTTGCCTTCTCCCGCTTCTCCTTCTTTCCCTTTTGCTTATTTGGACATTAGGTATTGTAGTGACTGAACTCACCACATCTGAAGCACTTAATCTTTGACAAATCTTTCTTTTTCTTTTCTTCTCCCTTTAAGCCTTGTCCCTGATTGGGAAATTTCTTTGATTTCCCCTTTGATGCAAGGGATACATTCCCCTCATCTATTACACTCTTCAATCCTTTGCTATTGTTGCCACTGAAATTACTCTCAGCTAGAGCAAGCCTCATCTCTTCCCGAGTGAAATCGATCTACAATTGATCCCATCCAGGTAGTTGATCTTGTCTAGTAATATGTTAGGCAAAAGTTTCCCACTCCTTGTTGAAACAATTGATAGTTGTATGCACCAACTCACTCTCGAGAGGTGTCTCTCTGACTACTACAAACTCATCTCAAACATTTTTAATCTAGTGAGATAAGGAGTGACCCCTTCACCCTTATGCATCCTGGTGGTCCTCAACTTTTCTTTCAAGAGCATCTTCTAGTTCTTAGAAAGATTCTAGAAAAGCGTAGCAATTGCATCTCACATTTATTTGTCCATATTATTAATTGCTAAGTGTGAGACTATATGATCTCAAACTCCATCGAGAATCAACCACTTTGCTTTGGCCATCTCCTTATTGTAATTCTCTAGATATCGTGGATTTGTAGGTATGGATATAACAAAAGACATATCAGGAATTGAGCAGTCTTTAGGAATTAAAGCGAGGAGCAGGAGTAGTAGGAGGATTAGGGACATATAGCTAAGCAGTTAGAGCCTTTATCGGGTCGCAGGGTTCGAGTCCCGCTATGTCTGTCAGTCATCATCCTAGAAATTTCCACAAGTCGGTCCCTAGTATCATGTGTAGCAAAGAGTCTACATTGCATGTTGTTCGAGGGGCTGATGGGAGGTGAGGAGTGGCGGTGCGCTGTCTCTCCGGTGAGGTTCCTGTCAGGGTATGGCAAAGGGATGATGGTCTGACCTCGGATGGTTGGGTGGGTTTCAGGTGGAACTCCCTGGCTTGAAGCAGGAATGTGCTGTGTTGAAGTCTAAAAAATATAAGTCAAGGATGGAAGGCTGGTTCAGGGAGTGTTAGAGTCAGGAGATCAAATTTTAATGTCCGTAGGTGGTCGAAGGAAAATATTTGAGTCAGAGTGGTACTGTAAGAGTTGGATGTGCTGAATCCATCATCTTATAGAAAGATAAAGGTTGGAGGTGATTGTCTGGTCTGGAACCTTTTTCTGGTCTGGAATATTTGTTTAATTTTGCCGGGGTTTATCACTTTGGGGCTGTTGGCGGTTAAGGGGTTGTTGGCAGGGTTAAAGGTTTAGGGATGTTGGCGGGAACAAGGGGATGTTGGCGGGTAAAGGATTGGAGTTGTCTGAAGTCAAGATCTCTCATCCTCTATAAAAGATAAGGTTCTTGGAGGGCTCTTTGGGATGTTTGGTTTGAAGGTGGGGTGATGGGGTTGGCCGAAGGTTCAAGGCTCAAGGCTGGCCGAAGGTTGGTCAAAGCTTGGTTAAAGATTCAAAATCAATCAAATGGGCCTTCGGCCAGCCTTGAGCCTTGAACCTTCGGCCAGCCCCATCACCCCACCTTCAAACCAAACATCCCAAAGAGCCCTCCAAGAACCTTATCTTTTATAGAGGATGAGAGATCTTGACTTCAGACAACTCCAATCCTTTACCCGTCAACATCCCCTTGTTCTCACCAACATCCCTAAACCTTTAACCCCGCCAACAACCCCTTAACCGCCAACAGCCCCAAAGTGATAAACCCCGGCAAAATTAAATAAATATTCTAGACCAGAAAAAGGTTCCAGACCAGACAATAACCTCCAACCTTTATCTTTCTACAAGATGATGGATTCAGCACATCCAACTCTTATAGTACCACTCTGACTCAAATATTTTCCTTCGACCACCTACGGACATTAAAATTTGATCTCCTAACTCTAACACTCCCTGAACCAGCCTTCCATCCTTGACTTATATTTTTTAGACTTCAACACAACACATTCCTGCTTCAAGCCAGGGAGTTCCACCTGAAACCCACCCAACCATCTGAGGTCAGACCATCATCCCTTTGCCATACCCTGACGGGAACCTCACCGGAGAGACAGCGCACCGCCACTCCTCACCTCCCATCAGCCCCTCGAACAACATGCAACGTAGACTCTTTGCTACACATGAGACTAGGGACCGGCTTGTGGAAATTTCCAGGATGATGACTGACGGACATAGCGGGACTCGAACCCTGCGACCCGATAAAGGCTCTAACCGCTGAGCTATATGTCCCTAATCCTCCTACTACTCCTGCTCCTCGCTTTAATTCCTAAAGACAACTCAATTCCTGATATGTCTTTTTTTGGATATGTCTTCGAACCATGCTCATCTAGTAGGAAATACATTCCGACTTTCCAGATAAAATAGTTAGAGGCTCCAACTATCCTATATTGATCTTGAAGTCTTATTAAGGCCATTTCATCAAAACTCAAAACTGGGAAAATAAACAGGAATCTCCTCCCTTTCCTGCTTGGTTACCTACTCTGCTACTTGCACTCCCTCTTGAAATACACATTTTCCCTGTTGCTACTACCTTCTGCTACTAAAAGTCATGAAGTTCCTCCTAGAACTAGATATGGAAATGTGTACTTTTCTCTTCCACCCAACACTGATATACTACTACAAAAACCACTGCAAAATCACTACACCCAGATCTGCTCAAAGAAAAATTTTGATCTTCTCACCAAAATTGCTTCCCGGTAACACCACCACCCATAACTCATTGCAACTTAGGGTCTTCTATTTTTCTGCTACTTGAAAATCGAACCCCAGATTTGTTAATTTGCACTCCTGGATGGCCTTTGCACAGACCAAGAAATTTTACCCAAAGACTCCCTCTGAAGTTGTAAAATTTCTCCTTAGCTTTTGAGCTTCTTATTTGTCTTCAACACTACATTAATACCATGTGAAATTTTCACTCTATTGCAACAACTGGAAATTATTTTTATAACTGAATATTATTATGGGCAGTTTATTTGCTATTATGACAAGCAACAAATACAATCACAACTACAATTTTCACCAAGAATAAAATGCACTGCAGAAATAAAATTGGAACTGAGAAAATAGATCACACAAATAGAATAAAAATGACATTGTTATTTTTTGATAAATATCCCCGGAAAAACCCAATCTGGGAAAATTGGTGCAACAGATGAGGGTTTTATTGTTATTATTCGGTAGCAAAATATGAGTATAATAATCTAGATGCCAAACTAACAATCCTCTCCTGAGAAATCACTGGAAAAATATCTGAGAGAATTTTCTATCTCTCTACAAGCAATCATGGCCTCATTTGGCCGCACAATTATCTCCCAATCTGCCTCTACGTCAATCTATGCACAAGTACTGTGGAGGCTGAAACTTGTACTACCTGGAATAGTTACTCTCTACCTCTGTTGGTTGTCTCTACCACTGAGAAGGATTTGCTGGCCCTCTGGAAGAATCCTCCTAACACTCAACTACTGAATCGATCTCTCCTTTGGCTGAATCAAACTGCCTCCTTGACGCTCTGCTCAACCTCCTATGGAGTAACTCAACCTCTCTCTGCTGGCTCTTCTGGATCCAGACAATCCTCCAAAATCTCCTGTTGCCGCTCCTCTTCCTTTGCTAATGATCTCTGGATCAAATTCTCTTCCCGACTGAATCTCCGCTCTCTGGGAAATTTGATCTTCCTAGATCACCCACTCACTCGATGTGTATTATCCATCCCAACATTCTGCTCTTATAATCTCTTGTTGGTGAACCAACGACTATGATTAGATCCCCATCAACAACTAAGATCATCTCAAACTCAATCCGTGTGAGTTTCTAGAGAATTCTCACTTTTCTCAATTAATTCCCTTTAATTAATCAATTTCCCTAAGTTAGACTTAGGCATTTTTTAATTATCAATCAATTAATCTAATTAAGCCATCTCTAGGTGTTTTCTCTTGAAACATTCTGGGTTTTGGAGATCTTGTGTTTCTTAGACTCTCTGACCAGAGTTGAGACTAGAACAACTATCTAATGCTACAAAAACTAACATAGAGGACGAACACCAAAGACATCACCCTCCACAGAGAGACCCTTACTGTAAACATACGTGGATTGTCATCCCCTGCTAAAGTAGTGAAAAGCGAGCTAAGTTTCCAACTTTTCTTGTGCACAAAACATAATGTCACAACCCAAAGGGGGATTCCACCAAGGAAAGGGAGCTTATCTGTCTCCTTAACTCTTAATTTCCTCTGTGAAGATAATCCCAAGTCATCTCTTCCAAGTGCGTTATTGCACCCATTGCAAGCCATCATGGATGGCCACCACTCTCCAAAATTAAACTCAATCCTCTTTGTGTTATATTAGAATTTATTCATCCCTCCCTCGTCATATAAGGGAACACAATATCCACAACAAACTAATCCATATTCGCATTGAATACATTTGATGTTTGAATGATTGCATGCCAAATACTCTATGGAGGGCCCACGTATAAAGTGAGCCTCGTCCTAAGTTGGCCTCACCTCTTTGATTATTAAATTCTTAAATTCCATCAACTATTAGGGAATTTGGTTATAGATTGGGTTCCCATTCACCATGAGGACACCCACCTCTAACTTAGTTCCTTCATTTTCCATGTTATCAACTTCAATATTTTTTCTTCTGAGAATATGAAAAAATGAACTACAGAGAAGGATTGAATGACAACCCTAGTTCTTTCAATTAGATTTATTAATTTCCTTTCTTTTGGCAAGGTATTGTTCACCATGTGTTGAGTGATTAATTGTGAGTCTCCTATGACTTGAAGGATATTGATTTGAGTAGATTTGGCTAGAAGAATTCCATGACACAGTTCATATGCTTCCATGTGATTGTTGGTTATGTGTCATAGCCCCCAAGAGTATTTGATTTCTTTTTTTTATTTTTTCCATCAAGGTTTACTAATACCCCTCCTACTCTTAGCACCCCGGGATAGTCTTTCATACTTAGCCATTTGCAAAAATTATAAGGGAAATTTTATTACTTCTAGGATAATATAAACATTTATGTGTTAAAGTTTCTTTTTATTTTTTTATTTTGTTAACTCGATTAACAATTGAAAGGTTGAAGAAAAACATATATTTGTCAACATTCATATAATGTTGTTTTACACTGATGTCCTAGTTAACCAACCTAGATCCATCTTAACTATGGATCAATCAAGCAACGAGAGGAATTAAATATCTCAAGGTGCAAACCTCTTTTTTGAGTGCAAAACTTGAGAAAAAATTTACACATTGAAAAATTTGATCTCTCTAGATGCTTAATAAATATAGAATTAAAATAGATCTAAATTATTTTTATTTTTATTTTTATATAATTAAATCAAATCAAAATATTTATATAACATAATAATACATTACAACATTTCTTCCCTATTAAATTTTAAAACACTTCTCAACACAATAAAACAATCAAATATCATTAAAAATATTAACCATCAAAAACTTAAAATTTTGATAAAAAAATTCTTCAATTATTATACTTTAGTTTTTATTTAATTTCATGCCAATTATAATAAACAAATGGTCATTGTTGAAATGGCTGCCATTTACCCTTTACCACTAGTCGTGCAAACATTTTCCTAAATTAATATTTTAAAAAATGAGGAACCACTAACACAAACAAAACTAGTAACATTGGAGGTAAAGATGACATAACTTTCTGAAACATTTGAATAATCTGAAACTTTTTATATCCTATTAAATTCATGATTGAAGTGGACAATAATTAAGATTTTCTTGATATATTAATAATTTGGAAGGATGCCAATGCTTATGTTCACCGTGGAGTTTTGGTTTGGGTTTTTCTTCCCCTTTATTATTATTTAAGCAGTCGGAAGGGGGACAACGATTATTATTATTATTTAACAAATGGGAAGGAGGACAACAAAATAAAATAGATGCACACCTATTAACACTTTGTTAAGAAACTTGGGGTGATTAATATATATGGTGTGGGTGTAAATATACACTTTCATTCTTTGCAATATTAGATTTAAGCTTATTTAAATAGTGAAAGTGATATCTATTAAAAATAAAATTATTTTTTTAATAAAATAAAATTTCAATTTGATTTATATGATTTTTTAAATAAATTAATTTAAAATGAATAAATATTTTGTAAAAAAATTTATAATTATTTTTTTGGGCTTGATTTATAGAAACTTCAAGTACCATGGTTTACATAATATTTTATAACATAGCAATCACTGATTAAACTAACCCATAGATATTTTATAATTCAATTTTTAATAATCAATTTAATTTATAATTTTTAACAAAATTCCATACATATATACAAAATATTTTTACAATTTTTTTGTTGTTGTTTAAGATTCTATTAAAATTTATGGAAATATGGTTTAAATATTTTACTATGTTGCCAGGAAATGGGGGTTCGGGGACGGGGACGGGGACAGGGACGACATTTTTTGAAACAAGGAGCGTGGGTTTGTCGAGTAATATAATAATATTAAATTTTATAAATTATAAATTTATAAATTATAATTAATAACATATATGAAATTTGAATTTAAACATGCACATCATTAAACATTGAACATTCACATTGAAATTTCAAAATTTATCACGAAAAAATTGTTCAGTGTTTACATGTTAATAAGAATCATGAATCATGATATATGTCCATTGTCATACTACATTCAAAATTTTCCTTAAGGCATCTCCAAATAGGAACTAGGAAATTTTAAAATACTAAATAAAAATAGCTAAAGCCTAACAAACAATGGCTTCCTCAAGCCATGTCATCAACATCCATGTCACCAACATCACTTAGATCTTCAGCTAGCATGCTCTCCAAGTAGGAATCACTTTCATCTTGAGCCTCTTGCTCATCCATAGCAATTGGAGGTAGCTCAATAAGGCCATCTGGTTGTATCTCCTCGTCCACACACATAGTGTCATCTGTGTGTTGGTCCCATCTCTTGAAAAGACCATCCTTGTACCCAGGGTCCTTTCGAGATATGAGACGAAGTGTGCTATGAATGTACACTAAGTTCTCTGCCTTCTTTGAGCCCAACCTATTTCTTTTTACTGAATGAATAAAGGCATACGTACTCCAATTCTTCTCACAAGATGAAGAACTAGCTACCTGAAATATTAGGGGAAGATCATTAAATCAATTAAAATTTTTAAAATAAAAACCAAAACTAAAATGGAGATTTAAAATTTAAAATTTAAAATTAATTTCCTATATTTAATTGAGAATTTTTCAAATTTTGAATAAGATGAGGAACTCCAAACTAGCTACTTGTCCAAGTAACCGTATGGCAAATTGATGCAACTCAAGAGCATCGACACCATGAAGCCACCATCAATCAATTGGATCCTTCTTCTTGCGTCTATCTGCCCAAAGATGCATGTGAACCAAAGACACCTCAGCCACGTGAAAATTGGGCAAACTGAGATCGTATGTCAGAGGCTTCTTCTATACTACCCTAAATTTTCTTGACAGTGTACAAGAATCCTTTGAACACCTCTCTATCTTGGGATGGAGGTCTCCTTCTTGTTGTGGGATCATACCGTTTTGGATTAATTGCATAAGATGCCATGTGAAGAGGGGTGTTCAGTTTATTCAAACGCCCATGTATAAACTCTTTTTGTTTTGGCCATAAAGTAGGATCCTTCCTATCTATGATGGTTTAGATCCTCTCACACATGGAGTCCATGTTCTCATAAATCTCACCTAAACATGGACCATCTGTGTCTGCATAGTGGATCATATCACAAATTGGTTCTATAATTTCCACAACAAATTTGGCATCAACCCAAAAATTATCATTCAAAATCAACCTCTTCACCTCCAAAATTGCATTTGAGATAGATAACCTCCATTGTTCCCACATGTCATTGACGATTGTGGCAGATAAATCCTCCTTCATCTCCACAAGATGCCTAAGTAAAATGTAGTAAGTTGCAAATTTGGTATCTGCTGGTTTAAGAAGCTCCATTTTTTCATGCTTATAGTAAATGGCTTGTGATTGATGATGGTTGCATATAAACATTTGAATTTTTCCGCCATTTTCAATTAATGCTTGAATCCATTCAATTTACCCAATGTCCTTCAATGCTTTATTCAAAGAATGCACTGCACATGGTGTCCAAAAAACATGCCTGGGTACATCAAGGACAAAATTAAAATATTAATAAATCAAAATGTAATCAAGGACTAAAGTTAAAATAAATCAAACTTGTACTCAAAATTAAAAATTTAATTCATGTAATTTAAATAGAAGATAAATCAAACTTGAAAGTTGAAACTTGTCACTTACTTGTACTCCTTCTGAACCATTGCCCCTACTACTTTGCACACTAGAGCTGCATCAGTAATAACTTGAAAAACATTGGTTGGCCCCACCTCTGCAATGGCAACACATAATTGGTCTTTTAAGAACATAGTGTTCTTTTCTTGACCAGAACAATCAATGGCCCTGAGAAAATAAGGGCCAGACATGGAAGAGACAATGATGTTTATTAATGGATGATTCCTACAATCAGTTCATCCATCCATGACAATTGAGCATCCATCTACACTCCAAGATGCCTTCAAGGGTGCCATTGCCTTCTCAAGACGAGTTTTCTCTTTGTCCACCAATACAGTTCAAAGCTTCTCATAACAAGGAGCTTTATACCCTTGAGGTCCATCATTAATAGCACCAACAATTTGTTCAAAATAGGGGGAACGGGCTGCATTGAAGGGAATCCCACATGCAAGAAAAAATCTTGCTATTGCAAGATCAACACCCTCCCTATCTTTCACATCAAACATGTCATAAAGGCCACCAAGTTTAGGCTTCTTGCATGTTTGACTGGTAGTGCTTTTTGATGCTTTAGATGACACTGACACATGCTCATCACCAGCTTGAACTTCATCATCAGATGGTAATTCTTCTTCATTTGAATCATCATTTTCATTCACATTGCGACATGGCCTAGAAATTTATTTGCTTGCCTTACCATCAACCTTTTGTTGCTCTCATTGTGCATTAGGGAGTCTAGTGGGATCATTTGGGTCTCCAGTACAAGCATCAACACCCTTCCTTGGTATCTGCATAAAATGAGATTTAACTCTGGTATAGCTCCCTTTCCATTCAAGCTGACATAAAGTGCATTTTATTGTTGGTCCCCCGCAACACCTTTTGGAGGTTTTTTCCTATCCACATATTTCCAAAGTGGATATTGTGCATTTGATGAAGACATTTTTTATTTTGCAAATTTTGGAAGACACTTTGAATCTGTTTAACAAAATTCAAAGTAAAATTTATGTTAATAGATGTTAATAATAATTATTAATGAGAGACTAAGGTATATTTTATGACAGCATAACATTGTTTTCTGTGTAACCATGACAGCTATGTGAGAGAGCTCAAGGCTACTACTAAAACTGAGGATACATACTAGGATACGACATACATGAATGTTTATGCTACTTATTTCAAACATAAAACAAGAATTTACATGTAACATTGTAAGATATCTAATGCCAATGCAACGAGTCCAGCATTTACTTAACTTAAGTAAATTTTGGACTCAATTATTTTGGTGAAACTTGGGACAGATTTTGTCACACACATCTGACTCAGATAAACTAGCCAAGTTTGCTACAAACTCAAGAGTATGCTCAAAACTCCTAAAGTATTCTCAGCATTTTAAAGAAAATGATGATGAATTCTCAATGTTTATGCTTCAAGTTATCGTTGTGTAGACTTGTATGGGCTATATATATATTTCTGGGTATAATCGAAAGTACATAATATTTCTTGAAACATTCCCTTGACTTGTGTTAGTCACTGTAAACACTTATTTGAAATTAAACTCAAGAATGTGCACCTACAACCAAGCACCCAAAACTGTTTGACAAATTAACACAGACAATTCCAAATAAAACTCATTAGCCAAACAGAGCCATTTTTAATTGGGAATATTACAGCTTGATGAAATCCCTTGTGAATAAACTTCTCTTTATTTCCTCACTGCTTATAAACTTAATGAAATTATTTCATATTTTGCATAGGAAATTGAAAGTCCTAGAATTTGCCATCGCCATGTTTAATGACATAAATAAAATCTCGCCTTCGATTAAAGTCAAGTCAAATTTGATTGTTGATTCATATACAATAAGAAAATGTTCCACATGTTCATTGGTTTGGTGTACAGTCAGTGTGATTATATCACGATTCACAACCCTTATCACTGCTGTGAAGCTAATGAGCCAAAGACAAAATTCCCTGCCTTCAGCAAAGCTATTGTGCCCAGAACTGAGCAAGTAGCCTTTTGGTGGGCCTTTCCTGTCTTACTTTGCACTTAGGGAATACATCTTAGCCTGTAGGCATATTCTAATATCTGTGATATTGCTGCTAAACCCATAGCCTTACTGTGGTATCGATTTTACACTTGAACTTGGCCTTGCCCAGTCATCAAGAGAGCAGGTCATTTGTAAAGTGGTCCACTGGCCACTGGTAGGCCCTGAGTTTGCTTCCTGATCACATTTTTCAAATAAACTATGATGATAACTTCTAGTTTCATTAGGAAAAATACCAAATGGTATTCAATTGAAAATTAAGGCCACATCACAGGGATATACACTAACCAACAATTTATGTAGTGCACTATCTATTTGAGATTGCAACAACAAAAGAGATGTCTCCAGAAACAAGAAACATGAAAACTTCAAATAAAAACAGCAAGAAAGAAAAACCATCCTGAGGTGCAGCAAACAATTGACTGATGTAACAAACAAAATATAAAAGCACATTGATGTTCATAAACAATTCCTGTCGGTGATCAAGGTAACACTTAAATGGGATGGCCACAAATTTTACGAAAATCTAATTGACTAGAGATTTAATATGAAAGGCTATAAATGTTTCATAGCTTGAACAACAACATAGACGTCTCCCCTGAACACACCTGAACAACAACATAGAAGTCTCCCCTACGCAAACACTAGCTCAAACTGGCCGACGTCTCCCCTGTGCAAACAACGTCCTCTGCCAACCGCTGGTGATGGAACGCCTAACGCCTAACACTGCTCTGTCCGTCTGAAGGTGGCGTCGAAGTTGTCCACTGCCGTCGGAAATGGGTAAATGGGAACAACTCAACAAAAAACAAAAATGAAATTCGATGTGTGGGTTAGTTAAAAGTTTAGGTTTTTTTAAGTTTTTGACCTTTGTTAATAATAAATATCATATTATTAAATTTTAAATTTCAATAAAAAAAATTATTTGAAAATTAGATTTTTAATATAATATATTTTTATTTTTTTTGAAGAATCCAAAAAAAACTCAAACCGAAGAATCCAAGAACTCATTAAAAGAAAAGAACCCAATTTTTTTTTTTGGAGAACAAAACCCGGTTCTTATGGGTTCTTAGAAGAACTCCTACCCGAATTCGGTACTTAGAGATGGAACGAGGGACGGGTTCGAGAACCCCACCCCGGGTTCCAGAACCCGTGCAACATAGATATTTTATATTTTTATTTTTTTTGATAGATTTTTCAAATCAATTTTGTTTAAAATATAATTTCAAAATTTTAATTTAATTATCAAATTTTCATAATAAAAATATCCTTACCTTTAAAAAAATATTAAATCCATTTATATATTTAAAAAATATATAATTTAAATAATTTAAAAAATGTAAAATTGAGATTGTGTGAACCATTGTATTATCAGAAAGCTATTATGGTTATTAAAAAAAAATAAACCTACATATAAAACATTTAGATTTATGCTCTAGTGATGGTTAAATACTACCTTAAAACATACAATGCGACAAACACATCCTTTCGCTTGGTGGATTAAATTTTGATTAATTCCCCAATTCGGATTTAGCCAGAAGTCATGATTTATTTTCAAATTCCATCTTTGCGGCTGGGCTTGTGGTGGCGGAGGAAACGGGAGCGTGTAGCGCAAAAAGAAAATTGGAAAGCGTAAAGATGGAGAATAGAGAGATGGCATGTGTTTCACATAAATGCCATCACGTGCATACACATCATAACATACATGCATGCCATCACCAACCTGCCCGTTGATGACCGCCCTGCCCAAATCCGTCCACAGCCAACCAAAGGCCGCCCCGATGGGGATAAAACTTCCGCCTCAACCACGCCGGCGCCGGGGGCCCCTGCTGCCGGTATCTCTGCTGGCAGGATATTCTGGCGTGCTCGGGTGTTGGAAAGAACCACTGCCCATGACCATACCTTTCCATTCCGTACACATTGTACGGGCTCACGGGCATCAGGTTGTAGGGTTCCCCTACGCGGCTGCTCGGATTAGCCTTCCAACCGTCCATTAACATTAAATAATCAAAATAACGTTAAGGAATAAAACTGTCATTTAACTTTGAATGAACAAAATGTTTTCCCTTTTGTGCATAGTATAAATCAGGATCGTATGGATTTTGCCAAATTCCAGCATTAAAGATTTTTTTTTTAAATGCAGAATGTTTTTTTCTCAAGGAAACTCAAGAAAGTTTTGTTCATTTTATTTTTAATGGTTTTATTTATAAAAATATAGATTGCAGTGGTTAGTTTTATAATTCAATTCCTGAGATTATTGGTTTATTTTTCTTTGCTTTCCTTTTTATTTTTACTTTTTTTCCCTTACATTTTAAATTTTTTGTATTTAAAATTTTCTGTGAAATATTACTTAAATTGGGGTAAAAATATGTTTGAGAAAAAGAAAAAATATCTAACATTTAAACTATTTGATATGGAAAAAAGCATAATCTAATTATTAGAAGTATTTTTTGTCGGAATATATAGTTTTTGGTAAAACTTTAAAATTACGTCATTTAAAATGCATTTTTAAATACATGAATGATTCAACACCTTGGGACACTTGAATTTTGTGGAGATAAAATTTGAGATTTAAAAAAATTTTCTGTTAGATTTTCATTAAATTTAACACGGATTTTTGTTAGAATCAAATGATATTATTTTTGGTAAAGTCATGAATTTTAGTTATTTAAAATGTGTTTTTGAATGCATAAATGGATTAGACACTTTGAAAAACCCCAACACATTGGAATTGTGCATATTACACAACAAACATTTCAGATTTTGTGAAATTCCTATACAGATTTTGTGTAAAATTGACCAAAAAACATGCTCAAAAAGGCAAAACTTCTAACAATTACACTATGTTGAAAAAGGTTTTGCCTTTTTCAAAAATTTCCACCGGATTCTGGCACCAGAAAATCCAACAACTTCCTTTTCAGCTGCACAATACAGTTTTTGGTAAAATTATGAATTTTAGTTGTTTTAAAATGTCTTCTAACAATTACACTATGCTGAAAAAGGTTTTGCCTTTTTCAAAAATTTCCACCGGATTCCGGCACCAGAAAATCCAACAACTTCCTTTTCAGCTGCACAATACAATTTTTGGTAAAATTATGAATTTTAGTTGTTTTAAAATGTCTTTTTGAATGGATAAATGGGTTCAATGCCCTAAAACCCCTGAGACTCTTGATTTCTGTGTATTACACAATTAAAACTTAAGATTCCAAGAAATTCTTGTGGAATTTTGGGTAAAATTGACAAAAAAAAAAAAAACATGCTCCAAAAAAAAGTAAAAATGTCTAACAATTAGATTATCCAATATTGAAAAAGAAACTCTAACTATTAAACATTTTACCTTTTTTTGTGGTGATACATTTTCGATAAAATTGTGAATTCTAGTTGTTTAGAATGCATAAATAGATTCACCCCTAAAAATTGTTTGGAGCATTAAAATTCCGTAGATTACATAATTAGAACTTAAGATTCCAAGAGATTCCAACCAAATTTTAGATAAAATTAACAAAAAAAAAAACATGCCTTATAATTTAATTAAATAATTTTTTTTAATATTTTAAAAATAAAAATGTTTAAAAAATTAGATTTTTTTTAATAATCATATTATGATATCTGATTATAAAAAAATGTTAACAATCACAATTTATTATTATTAAATTTACAAATTAATTATAAAAATTAATTTGATGCTTTTAAAAAATCTTATTACTTTATGATTCTACAAAAATAAAAAATATTATAATATATTTAAATTACACATTTTCCACATCTAAATTATTTCTAACCAATTGAAATCAGTATAATATTTCTAACCCATTCAAATCAGAATAAAATTATTATAGAGGATTTTAAATTAACCTAACTCATTTTTAAAAGCCCAATTAAAATTAAATTAAGTTTCAAAATTCTTATTTCTATTTTATCCTAATTTTAATTAATTGAATTTAGTTTAGAGTATCCTTTTTATCTAAATCAAATTTTATAAGTTAATAAATTTACGTTTTAGAAAAGAGTTTTATAAGTTAATAAATTTACGTTTTAGAAAAGAGTTTATATTAAGAAATAACCTAATACCAACCCACCCCTCTTACCTTGCATAGACGAATTCCGGTAGCTTGAAAATTTTGATGACGGCTTCAACATTAATTAGCTTGATGACGTGTCATGTCGACATGGCACCGACCGCGAAATGTGGCTGGGCTGTCGATCAACAAGGAGATGCGCAACTTTTAGGCGCCTGGTTTGACAATAGCCGTTAGTTTGATAGACCGAATGGGTCCAAAGTTTATGAAAAACTTGCAGGCTTATGAGTGCGTTCCTGTGGCCAGACTAACAATGTAGGGCTTGTAGTTGCTATTCGATAGGGACTGGAATTCAGCCTGTATTTTCCTTTTCTTTTCTTTACCCTTATGTGTATTTATTGATGTATTCAGTGAGGAAATGATGGTGCATTAAATTCATGTAAATAAGGAGTTCAGGTACTTTGTGAGTAGAAGATTCACCAGTGAGAAGATACGGGGGAAGGGATTAATTTCAAAGCAGAGGCTGAGATGCAGCAGTGGTGGAAGGATTTAATGGAAGAGCATGAAGCCCCGTGAGCTTTCAAGGCTGTAAATTCATCTTTTGCCTTTGCATTAACGACATTCATAAGCTTCACGTACCTGTGCAGTAAAGTTTTGATCTTTGGGTTTCTGATCGGCTGCAATCCATCCTTTGCTTTGCTTCATCTCACCACCGTCCCTCTCTCTCTCTCTGCCTGCTCTCGTGAAACTGTTTAATTTCTGGACCGTTCATGTCTGTTCAGCTTTTCTATATAATTTACTCCACTTGCCTCTGAGATTTTGGCTGTCAATGATTTCTGTGCTAGAATTCGTTTTAATTTCAGATTGATTCCTTCTTTTTCTGATACAAGCACAGTGCTGCTGTATATGCTATATTCATAGGCCTGTTATTGGTGAAATTGCTGGGACGATGATTGAGAGGAGAAGGCCTGCGAAATTGGATAAGAAGATGAATCTTGCTGCAGTGGTTAGTGTATTGGTGATAATGATCTTGATTATGCTCTCCAGTTTAATATGTTTTGCATCAGCAGCAAGGCCGTCTGCCTTTTTCCATGCAGAAATGAAGAATAAAGATCATAAAGCTGCCTCTGGTTTCTTTAAACCCTCTGGCAAGGATTGCAGTTCAGGGAAGTCTAGTCTCAGCCACTGCAGCCCTCTTCCCAAGCAGATGGGCAATAGGAATACAACTGGAGCAGATAAACGTGTAGTTCCTACTGGCCCAAATCCCTTGCACAACAGGTGAACCAGAAGGATTGTATGATATTATTTTATCATGGAGGCTGATGATCAGCCTAGGGTTGAGATTTCAGTGCAGAAAAAACCAACTATTATCTATCTTTCTATATATGTTTATTACTATTAGTATATCTATATACCTATATCTATGCAAAAGCTGAGCTGTGTTAGAGTTTTAGGCTGCCTGAGAAACTCTGTAGAAGATGTTCATGACAGCCATGAACAGGACCAGCAAAAAGAGTATTGTAACATAGAGCTGATCATGCTATTTGATCATAGCTGCAACCTTGTGGTGTAGTAATTTGAATTGTGGTAGGTAGAATATTGGCTCATCGGTTTTTCATGGACCGAATTTTGTCTCAGTATATATTATTTTTATACATATGTTGATATATGCCACTTTTAGCTTCTGGAGCATTGGTTTCATGTCCCAGAAGCTCAAAGTGGGGTGAAATCATTCTATGTTTGCAGCGAACAGCAGCAAAATTTGTTCTTGTCCAATGGCTAATTGGAATCTATTTTATACATTTGGTGTCTTTTTACTAGATTTTGAGTCCAGGCATAATCCGATCTGCAGAAGATGTTTCATATGTATTGATGATGATAATACCTATTGTCAAGTTTTTGCAGTTGCTTGTATCTCTCAGCTTTTATAAAACGAGAAGAAAAAGCATGAAGATAACTTGCTAAAGTCCGAATCCAGCTATGATAAGCTGTTCGATCGCCGAGAATTTGGTATTTTACTATCTGTTTTTATGATTTGCATCTGAATGTATAGATTATATAACACAGAATAGAAGAAAAAGCATTGAGATAACTTGCAAAACTCTGAATCCAGATATTATAATCTGTTGGCCAAGAATTTGGTATTTGACTATCTGTTTTCATGATTTGCATCATGTGTAGTTTCTTTTCATATTTAATGTATTGCTCAGAAATTTATATTGAAAATATATGTGAGAGGATCCTGGAACAAGTATTAAAGTGTCTGTTATCATGATTTGCATCTGAATGTATAGAATTTTTCATTTTTCATATATGGCTTACAATTTTATATTCAAGATTTATGTGAAAGGATCTGAGATTGATGAGAGATGGTGCTGTATTAGAGTTGTGCAGAGAGATAGATAATCAACAATAGAGGTACTTCAATAGAGAAATAAATAATGGACTTCAAAATATTCATGGCTATTATTTCATTTTATTTAATCAATGAAAATTTGGATTATTGTTTTAAAGAACTCAAAAATGATTATTTAACTTGCAATAATAGAAAACAAAGAAATCTAAATGCACTGCACTAATAACGAGCATTGGGAATGGATTTTAGTTTTAATGCCTTGATGAATTATTCGATTCTCAGTTAAGTGGAGACATGTTGTAATTGGTTAGTTGTGGCATTTATGAAATAGTTGTATCTGGTGTCAGGATTTTCCATAAAATTCTCCTTCCCATTAAAAAACAATGAGCATAAAAAGTTTTTATTTTCTAAATTTTTTCTAACAGTTTAAGGTCTGATTATTCTGCTGAACTTAAAAAATGATTGTTTAACTTCAAATAATAAATAAGTCAAAGAAGTCTGAGTGCACTTAATAATGAGTATGGTCAGATATCTTAACTCCAGTTGTTTGGTAAACAATTGATTCATGTGTGAGTTCAAGCTTCTCAACACATATTGTAATTTGGCTATTATGATATTTATGAAATAATTGTATCTGGTGTAATCTTAACCATGGATATTATTAATAATTTTTTAGTAAAATTCTCATTCTATTAAAAAACCATTAAGATGAAGGAAGAAGGAAGGGTTTATTAGGTAGATTTTTGCTATCAGTTTCACGCCGGATGGATTAATACAGTCTGCACAGAGTAGTGAGCATTGAGAGTTTCCTAATCTAGATTTTTGCCATCAGGTTCACGCCAGATTGATTCTATTTTGATTGAAAATCAGTCTGCGCTGAGCAATGGGCATTGAGGAGTTTGTTTCTTATATAGATTTTGCAGCCAGTTTCATGTCTATATGCTTCTGTCCTTATTGTTATTGCCGCCATTGATGACCATATGCGTCCCAAATTCAGCTTTAGAGACTGATGCACGGCATGTCTGGAGTTGATATCCCTGGGATTAAGTTACTGGAACCTCGTGTTTATAACACCACGATTGTTTTACTAAATTGTGGTGTCTACCATGATGTGTGACAATAAATTTCAGAGAATCATCAATCTCTGATAATGTTACGTTATAATAATATATAAGATAAGGCGCAGTAGGGTTCATTACAGGGTCACACGCCTGCATAATCAGCTTTATTTTGGAAGGGGTAAAGTGAAGTGAAAAAGTAGGGCACCTTTCAGATGTTAAGCAAGATCGAAGCGTTTATTGGAAACAAACTGACAAAGCCAATCTTTCCTATAATGACCGATTATAGAGCCAATGCAAAAGGCAATACCCAAAAGTTATTTCAGGCGAAAAAACAACACAAAATCTCCGAAGATTTCCTTCTTATTGGCAAACAGATGCAGTGGGGAAGAAAAACTGAAACTGTATTGAGCCCTCTTGTGCGTTGGGGCTGGAAAGTAATTTCCTTTTCCTGCCTAATACGACGACTGCAACCCTGATTTCACTTTTTATGCACAGATGCGCGCAGAGATCGATACAGCCAAGACATCTCTCTCTGGAATGGAAGTACAGCAGGACACTGTGTGTATTTAATTTTAAGGAGTTTGCTTGCGAATTTAATGGGCCTGTCTCCCCATTTCAAACTTCGAAGTTAATATAATCATCCCCGGGATTAGAATAAGCAAAAAAACCCCATGGGTTCACTGAATTGTCTGGTTGGTGGCCACAAGCGACCAGGTGGTCCGAGACTGTTTCCCTCTCTTTATTTATGAATGCATTCATTCCTGTCAGGGACACTCAGCTACCCCTCCCCCACCTCGATTTTCTTGTTACGATTCCGCTAAAACGCTGAACATTTTTGTTATGTTTTCATTAATTCACTAGTACTGCCATGTTATGTAGCCGACGAGGGATTTGCTTTTGACTCGATGCAGAGGGAAGGAGTGGGTGATCGGAATCTGTGTCCCTCTTCCATGTCGTTGCACCATGCATGAGTACATGGGCAATAATGCTTGGCATGCTTACGAGGGCAGTGGCACTGCTGCAAATTCGTCTCTTACAATAATATTATGATATCCACTTCCCAATGTGCCACTGCCACTGGTTCAAACGGAGTAGCCAATCCCATACAAAAAGGAACCTTTTCGCCGGAGACAAATGGGAGTATGAGAGTTTAGTCATGATTAAAAGCTGTGTACCAGAGAATTATGGTCGTTAAGGTTTTGTCCAATCCTGAAATTGATGGAAGTGTTATGGGAATGAAAACTCTTTATCAAAATGCCCATATCAAACAGAAAAGCAGCTGTAAACTAGATAAAGAAACACCAATCACCTAAATTTTTTAATTAATTAGTTAAATCTTAGTTTCAATTATTTTGTTAGATTGTGTTGATCAAAATAATATGATTATATTGATATTGGAAAGTTGTGGTGTAACTCCTTACTCTCCATAACATTGGGAAACCAAAAATTTTTGGCAATAAATACTTATCCATTGTTTATTATGATTAAATATTTATGTTTATTGTTTTTAGAGAAGGTATACAATTTTATGAATTGTATTTTTAAGAAAATATATGGATAATATATAAAAAACATATGAGGTAGGTTTATGTGTGCTTTTTTTTATCACAATGTCTTTTATTGGTTGGTTTTTAGTTTTTAATTTTATTTGCATATATGTTTTTTATTTTTCTCTTTTTCTCAGTTCTGTCATATTATCAAATTTTTTAGTTAGTTTTTTTAACCAAATCTATAGGATTTCTATAGGTTGCTACACTATCAAATCTTTTAGCTAGTTTTTTCTAACCAAGTCTATAGAATCATAGAAACACCTCATAAGAGATTGAAAATTGTGAGCAAAACCAAAGAAAAAATTGTAATGCATGTTCAAGTTTGTCATGATTTTCTCCATCCTCTACTTTTGCATTCTTAATTTCTCTTCCAATTCTATTTGCGTCGTCAATTATTGACTCTCTAATTGCATAATGGTATGTGAAATTGTGAAATTTTCCTATTCAAATCATGGGAGTTTTACCTTGTTGACCAATATGTTATCATGTCATCCATAAAGGGGGTTTTCTAATTATGAAAAATAGAATTAATATACTACGGGTATTGTCAGGAGGTGTTAGGTATAAGGGTTTATAGCTATGGGGGAGTATAAAAAAAGACATCTACTAAAAATATATTTTTTCTTTTAATTGAAAAGATGTATTATGATGGGGAACATGTCGGGTTGCCCAGACTGCCTATAACCCATGATGCTCCAAACACAAACACTGCTTTAAACACATTATGGAATTTCAATTATGTAGTCAAAATAAGAATAGAGATTTCCTTTTCCAAGGGCCATGAGTGGGCTTTCTACCACCTTGCAATCCTTATCCAACCCCCATTAACTCCACAAGATTCAACTCATTAGATGTCACAACATGCTGGCCAAAACAGGGTTCCAACGACTCACCCACAACCTTGAAAATGCTTGCTATAGGCGTTGTGAAATATTTTTCCAACACTTCCAGAACTCCATCTTTTCATATTCCAGGGAGGTGAAATGACTTGACCCTTCCTAGAATCGATTACTCACATCCTAGAATCGCTCCTTAACACTACACATGACCTCATACACCCTCCTTAATGGGGATTTACCATTATAACTCACACTTACCAAGTAGGAACAAATTTGCAGAGCTTTGGACAACATGCTAACAAAATAGGGTACTTTGGTTCTCTCTGCACATGGAGACTCTTCACATTTGACAACATGAAACATTAATCAATAAGGTGGCTAATGAACAAAGGGGTATCGACCATCGCACATACATATAGCACACATCATACATACGTTGCACAAACTAGTACAAACCACCCACACACAACATAGCTTACGGTCTTCACTAAGTTGACAGTCTTTAATGCATTCGACACATACATAAGCAACTACAACGCAGGTTCTAACTCCGAACATGCATACAATATCTCAAAAATGCTCACAAGCTCTCATACAACACTACCATATGCCAACAATGATTACACACATCCATAGACTCGTAATCATACATTCTAAACACCTCAACAACCACTACGACAACCATATGAAGCTACAACTTCATACGCACAAGGGTGAATATTTCAACTCCAAATTTCATTTAATCCCAAAGCATAATTTGACATAAAAGCTTACAACCTGACATATTTCAACAAATTTCAGATTCTTAACTAGTGCAGACAAAATACTTCCTTAATAATAGGCAGACAAAGAAATTACCAACATAGAGGCATATAAACCTATTACTCATTAATCAAATTCACCATATAGTAAACTGGCTAGATACACAATGTGGACATGTGCAGCCTAGGCCTCTCATCCTCTGCCTCTTCTCCTAGTGTTAGAGCTTCTCCTTCCTTCTCCTTCTCTCCTCTCTGCTACACACTACTCTTCTCAAACACTATTCCTCTTTAAAAAGAAAGCTACATGGGATAACCAAGAGTCACAAGTGATGATTCATTTCCCCTTCTCACAAAATATGGTAAACTAAAATTACATTTACATTAGAAAATATTTCCTCCAACTTATTCTAAAAATGAAACTCACATACTAATGCAAATATCTACAATTTAAAATCTCTCGCAACATCACCATGTGACCATCCCATCACATTGGCAAGATCCAGTCCAGTCTTCATCGAACTATGTGCTCCATTTATGCACTTGCATCAGACTTCCAAGGTATGAAAATATATGACCTCTGGTCATATTCATCTGGTCTTCTCGTGACAACCTAAACTCGTGAGCTACAACACGCCTCTGCAGTAACAAGCCTCCACCTTTCTACACGATACTTCACCAAACTTTCTCCTGAGTTTGGGCTTTTGGCATCTTCCTGGTTCTCTTCTCCAAAACCCTGCGAGCACTCCTTGCTCTAGGTTGCTGAAAATCTCCTCACCTTCCTTCACTATCATCTGTACAGTGAAACAAATCTCTTATTAGATCTTTAATCAACTTGTACCTTATTTTACTGCTTCCTTTGTGAACTCTAAACTTTTACTTGTTTCCGAACTGTTTAAACTTTCCAATACATCATAGGTTGTCTCTTCATACAACCAACTATACCTTCCTACTTTCCTTTTGCTAATTTCATCCTGCTAAGTCAGTCCTTGGTTGAAATTTATTGTCTTTAGTTTGATCCTCAAATCTTCATTTGCTTCATCACATGTGTTCATCACCCTTAGGTTGTTCTTCCATGGTTGCAACTCAACTCCCTTGAGCTTTTCCTCCAACTGAGCATTTAAATCTATCTCATCTTCACCTACAACAAATCCCATTTTCATTCTTCTGGAGACTTCATCTATAACCTTGGTCTTCCTTATCTTTCTGTAGCAGTTTGCTCATCATCTCTAGCTGTAATTTGATTTCAACTACTTCTTTATCAAGTTTGTCCTAACTTGAACTACTATGGCTTCTCTCTGAACCTTCACTATGAATTTCAATAGTAAAAAATATCCTTTTATGAGCTCCTCCCCGTTCACAGTGAGTTGCACACAAGCCACTGCAACACGCTGACTCCATCAACCTATTTATACAAATACCATACTAAGATCTTCCATGCCTAGTCTTCTCCTGATATTTCTGCAGACTCCTTCTTCTGGAATCTTCATCTGAGCACTCTATGCTCTTCTGGTTTTTGCAAGCAATTGGCTCACCCTCGCCCTTTGGGAAATTTGTTGTTATTCCTCACTTTCTATTACAAGGTTCATTTCCATCATCCTCAGCTGCAAATATTCATCACTGCTACTTGTAATCAACAATCAATCCATAATTACCTAAAAAAAAGACCATTACCTCCTTGTTCAATCTTCACTTGAACACATAAATGTTGTTGCAAAAATATTCTTACTGCTGTCATCTCTTTTGCTGTTGTAGACCTTCCTGTTCAACACCATTTTTCCTGCTAATTATCCAACAATAACTATGGTAATTTTCACTTTCTTGTAGCAACTGTTTCACATGGTTTAATTCTGCCCTCAACCATCTCCTTCCCAAATCCTTCATCACTCATTCCTTTGAGTCCAACTACCTTGGCACTTTTCTTCCTCTGCCACTCGTCACCCATACCAAGTCATCCTCTTGGTGTCTTCTCTTCTCTATGTTCTCTACAGTAGAACCTCTTCTTGAGCACTCTTGCTCCTTAGCTTTCAGAGATATCGACTGCTACATCTTCAATTGCTTAGTCTTCTTAGTTTTACTATCGGGTTCTGTCACCATTTATTCATCCAAGTGCTTTTCTAGCTCCTTCTCCTTTGACATAGCTTACTTGCTAGGGCAGGTGCTACCAATTCAGTCTTGCAAACAAAATTATTTTAATGACACTAATTAACATAAACATCATATTCAATTTTATAATATTTATAACAAGATCTCATCTTGCACTACTTGCTGAATCAATTCCTCTCCAACCAATGCACATTTTCTTTCTCAAGGGCATATCGATTCTTCACTCGCCTGTAATCACCTCACTTATTGCTGTAAGGTTCTTTTTCTCTTCAACCTCTTTTCACGGTCATGCTCTCTTCAAACATGCAAGCATCTCCACTATCCAATCTCTTCTATTTTGATTGCATCACTGAAGAGAAATCAATTTTACTTCAAGGTAGACACTCTCCATTATGTCTACACAACACCTCACACTCAACAAATCTCAATTAAACAAGGACTTACCTCAACCTACTTTAACTCTGTTTCCTCCAAGAGCTTCCTATAACTTTCTCCAAGAGTTGTAATGTTGAAAGATTTCCATGGCTCCGTCATTCTCTAAAAACATATCTGAGCTATTACACCACTTGACGGGGACATGCCAGGTTTCCCCTGCTTCCCATAACCTAGGATACTCCAAACACAAACACCGACAACTTTTCTTTAAACACATTTTGGAATTTCAACAAATTATTTAAAATATGCAATCAAAATAAAAATGGAGATTTCCTTTTCCAAAGGGGCCATGAGTGGGATTTCTACCACCTTGCAATCCTTATCCAACCCCCATTGACTCCATAAGCTCCAACTTATCAGATGTCACAACATGCTAGCCAAAACAGGCTTCCAACAACTCACCCGTAGCCTTGAAAATGCTTGTTTTAGGCGTTGCAAAATATTTTTCTAGCGTCTTTTAAAAACCTATAGGTGTTGCGAAATATTTTTCTAGTGCTTCCATAACTCTGCCTTTTCATATTCTAGGAAGGTGAAATGACTCATCCCTTCCTAGAATCGATTACTCATGGCCTAGAATCACTCCTTAACGCTACACACGGCCTCATATGCCTTCCTTCATGGGGAATTACCATTCTAACTCACACTTACCAAGTAGGAACAACTTTGCAGGGTTTTGAACAACATACTAACAAAACATGGTACTCTGGTTCTCTATGCACATGGAGACTCTTCACATTTGAAAATAGTCAACGTTAGTCAATAAGTTGGCTAACACATAAAGGGGTATTGACCATCATACATACATATACCACACATCATACATACGCTGCACAAACTAGTACAAACCACCCATACGCAACACAACTTACTATCTTCCCTAAGTTGACAGTCTTCAATGCATTTGACACATACATAAGAAACTACAGTGAAAGGTCTAACTTCAGACATGCATACAATATCTCAGAAATGCTCACAAGCTCTCATACGACACTACCATATGCCAAAAATGATTACACACATCCATAGACTCACAATCATACATTCTAAACAACTCAACAACCAGGCACTATGACAACCATATGAAGCTACAACTTCATACGCACAGGGGTGAATATTTGAACTCCAAATTTTATTTAATCCCAAAGCATCATTTGACATGAAAGCTTACATTCATGACATATTTCAACACATTGCAGATTCTTAACTAGTGCAGACAAAAGACTTCCTTAATAATATACAAATAGAGAAATTACCAACATATAGGCACATAAACATATTCTTCATTAATCAAATTCACCATATAGTAAAGTGGCCAGATACACAATGTTGGCATGTGTAGCCCAGACCTCTCATCCTCTGCCTCTTCTCCTATTGCTGGAGCTTCTCCTTCCTTCTCCTTCTCTCTACCTCTGTTGCACACTACTCTTCTCAAACATTACTCCTCTTTAAAAATAAAACTACGTGGGATAACCAAGAGTTACAAGTGATGATTCATTTCCCCTTATTACAAAATATGGGAAACTAAAATTAAATTTACATTAGGACATATTACCTCCAATTTATTCTAAAAACAAAACTCACATCCTAATCCAAATATATACAATTTAAAATCTCTTCCAACATTACCATGTGACCTCCCATCACATTGGCAGGCTCTGGTCTAGTCTTCATTGAACTTTGTGCTCCATCTATGCACCTGCATCATATTGGGAGGGAGGTTCAATAAAAGGATTTTGGGAGATATTTATCAATATCTAGTGAAATTAGAAATATTTTTTAATATTGCATGAATGTATGTGCTATTTCATAGGTTCATTGAGTGACAATCCTATGGTGAAAGCCTTCCAACTCGCTAATGATACTCAATATGTATGAATCTCCATGATCCAACAATTGGAACAATTTCTTGAGTGGTTTTTCTTATAGAAAACATGATTGAGATTGAGATAGAGAGGTTCAACAAGTTCTACCATTATGACACCCACAAACATAGTATTGTGATTCTCTTCATCATGATTAAAGATAGACAACGGGGCCATGCAATGGTTAAAGCAACTGCAATCTTGAAAGACACCATAGGTTCAACATAGAAATAAACTATAATCTATCCATGACCAATTCTTCGTTGCATACATATGACAAGTCCCAATATAATACAAACCCAACTCCCACAATACCCAACAACCAAATGCTTTAGAAATGACCCAATGAGATCCCACATGCACTATGAAGACCCATTGCTTTAGAGTTAATATGCCCATTGTTCTTAAAATGTTGAAGTGTGAGAGAGGTCCTAAAGGTTGAGTAAGATTTATGACATTCTCCTTGAACCTCTCCAAAGGACATATGTCAATACTATTCTAGACAATAACTTGTAATCAACTTAGATGCTCCATACTTGTAGGATTAATAATAATTCAGGGCCAACCCCAATTTTTATTAATACTGCTTTGTCTAGGTAAAATTTAGAATTTTCTAATCTATTCGCTTGTGAATTACATATTTCCTGAATGTAAAAGAAGCCAATTGTTTCAAAATAGGAAATGTGTATTTCATTGTCTTAATCATTCTAGATTGGATTGCTTCACATCTAACAATGCACTTTCTTACCTGCACAATGACTAATGATGAATCCCCAAATACTAGAGCATTCTTGATATTCAATCATGAAGCAAGGCCAATCCAAGGCATAAGGCATGTATGTCCACATGATTGTTTGTAGTTACTCTTATTCCCTAAGCATATGACATTTCCAGTTTTCCACCTCCCACCCTAACAAACAAACCTGCCACCTCTAGATTGCCTTTAAAATAGGCTCCATGAAGTGAAAGAATATGTTTTTTAGACATTGAAACCCAACTTTGAAATTTTTAAACATCCAAATTAGGTTTCTAGGTCTGTCTTGAATGTGGCTTTTTGATTATCGATCTAGACTGAAGGTTGCTTCCCATAAGTATGTCTTTTATCCATAGTTTCTTTTGAGCCTCCAAGTCTGCAAATGAAAATTTAATATTAGATTGTGAGAGAAATGCTTCATTCATCAATCCTATTGCATGAGCAACAACTTGACTTAAGGTACTTTATTATGAAGAAAAGACACTCTTATTCCCAACTAACCATATTTTTTAGTATAAAGATTTGGGAATAACCATTGAAATTTTTTAAAGAGTAAGTTTCTTATATAGTAATCCTAGGTAGACATATTTTCAATCCGCAAACATATCTTTCTGATTATGAGTGTGCATGAATGGGGTTCTCAAATATTCAAAAGGAAACTACTAGACTAATTTAGCAAAGGGACATTTTAAGAATAAATGTGAAGATTATTTTTTTGTTGAAAGCCAAAGAGGATATCTAGATGGCCCCATGATTTCCATTATTGAAGATTCTTTGTTGTTAATATATTCTCATGAACAAGGATGTAGCAAAAGATGTTTCTTTTCAAAAGACCATTTGAATGGAAAATGTGCTTCCACATATTAGACCTAGGTGGCATATGCAATGAACTGGTTTGCATTTGATATACCTCATTGATAGAATAATTTCATGATTTGGACACCACCCTCTCCTATCATTGGATTCGAAGAATGGTAGAAGTAGCCCCTTCAAGAAGGGAAAATTAATCACATATTTGTGATGGAATACCTTAGGGAAGGTCTAACTACTTCTAACAACTCTACTTACCATTAAAGTCCCATTTACATAATATGTAACAAATATTTTTTATTCCACTTTTGGCTTAATATTGACTTTGTCATTGATGAGTTTACTATTGGAAACTTATGAGCCCATGATATTTTCCTAAGGTATTAGCATGTGATGAAGCCTATTTAAAGGCTTGAATAATTCCATTGTAAAATTCCTTGAGCGACTCATTCTTTGGCCAACTTGGCCATATTGACCAAGGTGAATGAAGATATGTCTTTGGAGCTAGTTTTCCCAGTTAAAAGTTTCCAAGGTAAAAATATCTTATGCATTTTGTGATAACTAATGTTACTTCTCTCACTATGGGTCTTTCATTTAGTATTAGAACAAGACAAACCTCGTCTCTTTAGCAAGAATGGTTTAATGATGGGAGTCATGGAAATAATATATCATATGCATGTAATAAACAAGGTAGATTCTTTGAGAATCACATTCATTGACATGAAATTATAAGCATTCATTTGGGGTTGTAATTTAATCATATGTAAATGGGGATATGGTTGTATAGCCAATTTTTGCATGTGTACCCCTAATTTCAAGAATCATTGGTGTAAAATCTAGAAACATACCTAGTGGATAAGGGGCACATTGTCTTCTTGGAAAGCCGACTAATAAAATTTGAGTGGGGCAAGTTGTATCCTATGTCAAGTTCAAAATATGGGATCTTGGGTTAATATTGACTTGTTGGTGGCTTGTGAGCTCATTGTATTAAGTAACCTACGGTATTAGGATCTGATGGAGCTTGTTTAAAGGACTAAAAACTCTATTATAAAATTCCTTGACTTGCCTATTATTAGGTTGGCTTGGCCAAATTTATTTATTTGCCTTTTTTTTTTTAAAATAATAGTTGCACAAATTATATTTATAAAAATTTTTAGCAAAAGTTGCAACAAATGTTACATCACCGTATAATTCCAAAGGGTTTCAAAATAGTAGCTACACATTCCATAAAAAGATGTAATACTAGCCAAAACTAGAGACTTACATTGTCCTTAAAAAAAATTACCCACTTCTCCTTGATTTTATATAATTTATAATAGACACTTGATAATCCAACAATATTGAAAAACATGAAAATTAACAAAGAACATAGTGGTTAGAATCATCATCCAAACCTATACTTGTTGGTTCAGTTTCCTAGTTATCTTCTTGTCAAATTGGTGCATTATTTGTTCCTCTTTGAAATATCCACTAGATGAGTTAACTGAAAGTCTTTAGTTTAAGGTCATGGATTGGTCATCCCTACACAAATTAAGTGTCAAAATTTCAAGGAGGTTAAATTCAACTTCGACAACTAGCAACAACTTATTCAATTCCACAAAAGACCCATGATTTCTACTACCTGTGTTGTAATCTGACACTCAATTTCATGAATTATGAAACATGATTGAAAATTGAATACCTATTGAAGTGAACATGCTCCTCATGGATTTTGAGGATAAAATAGATTTCTTATAATTCTATGCAATTGATTTGATGCCTTGTATGATGAATTTCTTTTGCAAGTGAAATTTTTAGCACCCTACCTACAATAGACATAGTACTCTTCAAGACCTAGACACTTTACAATTCCCTCTATTTAGACTAAAGTGTTGAAAACACTTCCCATAACTTAGGTTCAAAGTTTTGTTGAATCCTAGGAGACATGAATTAGTTTGGCCAACTAATTCCAAGGTCAATGCTAACTTTGAATCTTCTATATCTCTACAAGTTAATAATCCATAAGGGAGGTGGTTCATTGGAAGATATCTGACACAAATAATTAATCTAAGCAACAAATTAAAAGAAAGAATATTTGTTACATGGAAAAGAAGCTTGACATGCCCCTTATGATTGTCAAACATTGTTACCATTATCTCACAATGGGCTAGAGGAATAAGAGAAAATGCATTATAATCATGTGAGTTCAATGCAAGGAGCATGTGAATGAACGACTCATGTTCCTTCTCATTACAAATTGTATTTATGATGAGATGGTTTGGAGTGTGCGCCATGTAATAGTTTATGAATTCATGAATCATTATAGCTTGATATGTGATAGATTAAAGCCATTAAACATGTCTTTGTACTATTCATTAAATTAAGAGATGGATTGTTGATATGATGTTCTAGTGACCACAAGATCCCCCTCTTTTATACTTTAGGCATGTCTAGCCCACTAGTTTTATTTTTTGTTTTTTTCTCACAAGACATGATAGAAATTGATGAAGAAAATGAGCTCACTTCTTATTTATTCCATTTTAGAATTAAACATAGAAGATTTCTCTTGGTTTTGAATTATAGACCACGTGATTGATAAAAGTATCATAGTATCCTATCACTATAATTGATTTCACCCCAGTGCCTTTTTATATTTTGATTCTTTGCCATAGAGCATATGCTTTTACTTTATTTTTGGAAACAATACCAAGTTCCAAAGAGTAATAGGATTTATTTGTCCCTCAGGGGTCCATGATGAACCCTCCCCTTGAACTTGTCACCCTAGGCAACATGGAAATATTGGCCATTGTGAATGAAGATATATATTTGAAAGATGGTTTTCCCAATAAAAGGGTTTCTAGGGCTAAAATCTCTTATGCATTTTTTGATTGTTGTTATTTCTTCTCTCACTATGGGTCTTTCATCTACAAATAATGAGCCAACTTTAACAATAAATAACATTGGAATTGAAGAGAATGGATTCATTCCCATAATTCAATGTTCACTGATATGAATGGAATTTCTACTACTTGAAACCCAAGATAAATGATCTCAAATAAGGGTTGCTAAATATTTACAAAGATTCAAGATTGAGGAACCTTTATTAGCAGGATCAAGTGAACTAGGAAACGTTCTCTTAAAAATGCAAATATATTTTTTATGCAAAGATAATTTCCACCACTCTCTACATTCATAAATAAGTCTCCATATAATTTTTGCACCTAAAGCTAGATTCATCAACTTGGGGTTCATTATACTTGGACCTCCATTTTTTGGGAAAGATCTTACTATTTCCCATTTCACTAAGTGATATTTTTTCTATTAGAAGTTCCCCCTTCCATAAGAAAATTATAATTTCTTTTCCAATTCGATTCATGATGTTGATAGGTGTTCACATAACAAAGCCTTGGAAAATTGGAAGAGACAACAACATAGATTTAATTAAAATTACCCTATCAGTGAAATTGAGCCGTTACACTCTCCAATACTGCATCTTATTTTTAATATTTTAAACAATATGATTCCACTCAGTATATTTAGGTTTTCCCAAGGAAGTAATCATATCTAAATATTTGAAGGGTGTCCACTTGTTGATGGCTTAAATTCTAAAATTCTAGCAATTCTTTCTATTAAAAGAGGAAACACATTCCATCCAAAGTTATGAATCTTACCATTGTTTTTTTTTTATTGGTGAAAATCATGAGATCATCCGGGATATACTTGAATCTACTTGTAGTTATTATGGAGGGTCCTCCTGTATGCAAAGTATCATTTGCAAATTGGGAATGGTTATAGATTTGATAACTTTAGCAATAGAAATTATCTCTAGCTTTCCATCAAACCTTCATTTATGTAGCCTTCTACTTAATGATTCTACCATAATAATTTATAATAAAAGGGAAAGTGGATATGATGTATACCTCTTAAGCATACGAAAAAAAAATCTTGTAGGATCACAATTGACTAGGGGCCAATCCACAAACTAATAATGCATGCTTTATCTACTTTATTATATTTTCATCCATTCCAAATCTAGAAAATACAACAAACAAAAAGGAGTGTCAAATTCTACCAAAGACATTGGCTAAGTCCATTTTTATAGTCATACCTCTTTCTCCTCTTCTTTGTGTAGAGTGCACAACTTCTTGGTGAATAAATATATTGTGAGCGAATTGTTTTTTCTCCATGAATTTACCTTGATTTTTTGATATTATCATGGACAAAATATTTATAATCCTACTAGTTAGGATTTTAGTCAATATTTTATAAGAAAAACTACAAATGGAGATGTGATTGAATCAAGGAAGGGAACATGGTTTAGATGCTTTTGGGATTAGGGAAATAAAGGAAAATTTTGTTTCCCATCCTATTTTGGATTTCCCCTTTTTCCAATTTAACATTTGAATAAATAAAATTCTATAGCATATCAGTATGCTCTAAGTAAGTGAATAGATAAACCAGTTGGGCCTAGTGCCTTATCTAGTTCCAATGTTCATATAGTCTATTATTTATTTCTCATGGATCTCCTATAATAGGTCATGATTATCTTCTTCATTTATTAAATAAGTAATATATTGTAACATTTCCTCAACCACATTGAAATCAACATCCTCAATGTTTGTATTTATCTCTTTAAAACGAAGCTATTCCTCTTCTTTATTAGTATCAAAGAATATTGCTTTCTCCCATCAAATTTTACTATTTATTTTACATTGTTTTTGAGTTGTCTTCCTTTAGTATGTTTATGAAAAAGGTATTATTTTTATCTCCATATTAAATCTAAAGGATTTTTTAGTTCAAATTCCATGAATTCTCTTCCTTCAATCATGATGAAATTCATGACTCAAATTTTTCCCATCCAAAAGACTACTAGGAGAGATGATCTCATCTTCTATTCATAGTTGTTGTGTTTCTTGATGCTCATGAATTTATATTTTTTCCTATTTGTTAGGAAAAAGATAGGAATTTTCCCCCACTCCTTAAGATCAAATTTCACAAATATAATATTTGTTTCCTAAATAAATGAAGGATATCCTTGTAATTTTATTCTTAAATTTCTCTAAACAATCCTTCGGGTTGCTTCCTCCTGTAACCATAATGGGTTGAAGTGAAAGGATACGGGACGAATATTTTCAAAGTTTTGGAACACAAGAGATATGGGATCATGGTTGAATACCCCCAAAGAATAATATGTAAATATATGAATATATCATCCAAATATAAGTCACTATGTAGAAGGGAATGATCCAAACACACCACAATATAACTAGGGTCTATTTTACGATTTGACAATGTATGTTTCCCTTTCTTTGGGTAAGATATCAATAAGAACCCATTCTACTATCAAATATTATATCTTTTATCCAAATTGTCTGCTCACTATAGAGCCCTATCTTTTTTATTTTTGTGATATCACCACATTAGAACCCCCCCATAACAATATTATTTTCATCCATACCTTGCTCTTTCATTTCTATTAATCTTCTCCAAAAATTCAATTTTCCCCATATTGGATGAGGTCATAAACATTAAATATTTTAACTAGGCTACTTGTCTCTCTTTCTTTTCCAATACTAATAAAATTTGTTATTGAGCAGCAATTTCGATTGTTACCTTAAAAACATTACTATCCATCCATCAAGAGAAATATTTATGACTTTAGGTAACCCTATCTCCAATTCCACTTCCACACATATATTGACCATAGGGTGTTTCACTTGGGAAGCAATACCATACCACATGCACTCATATTTGGGGATATATATTGAGGAAAAAATGACATAATATATTGAGCATATAATAGGGGGTAAAGAATTTTTATATTGACAAGTATAAAAAATGGAGCTCAAAGTTAATGAAAAAATATAGAGGGGTATAAAAAATGTTGATAAAAAAATGGATACCTACAATATCTAGTGAAAGTAGGGGTTTTCTAAATTGGGAAGGTGTATTGGGTTCGTATTGGTAGGGGGTTAAATAATTTGGCTTTTAGAGGCATTTTCCAATATGTATTCAAATTAAGGGTATTGTTTACTATGCCATGAACACATGTGATATGTCAGAGGTTCATTGAGTGAAGCCCTCGTGATATTAACACAGACAAACATATATGGTTTGGGTTTAGATCTATTAATGTAATGAACTAGTGCATTACCAATCAAAATCAAGTTTATCGTCATTCCAACAATGGAGTGGAAAAATGAGAGAGATGTACCCATATTAGCATAGTTGAAGGAATGCTTACTTCTAGTGAAATATAATGTTCATATATTCAAATAAATGCTTTAAGGCCCTATAGAATATTGATTACTCTTGAAAATGAAATGCATATCCTCTTTATTTTCAAAGAAAAGAGAAAATTAATCTCTTCCATAAAAATAGTGAAATAGATTTCCTTGTGTCAAGGGTCTCTTGTTCTATATGATCCATTACTCCATGGCCTTGGGGGAGGGTCATAAACTAGTACACTACCCTAAGATGCCATGCTTAGTGAGAGCTTAATGCCGAAAAGCTATAGAGGGGAGCTTAACCTTTGGAATGTTAAGGATCCTTTTAACAAATCTTGAAGGGACATGATGAGCCTTGTGGGATTTATGAAGGGAAGCTACAAATACTTGGAAAGTAAAGGGGTGGGGAAGGAAGAGCAACTCCTCCTAAATCCATGCCTAACACAAATGAAAATATAAAAGACAAAGAAATGAGAGAAATGGTTTTATGAGAGAGAAAAGTTATTTATATAAAACTCTCTATATATATTTAAAATGTAAACCTCTAAATTAAATTATATAAAATAAACTTAATAAAATTAATTAAAAAATAAATAAAAATTATATACAATTAAACCAACTAAACATTTAAACTTTTAAATTGCATTATATAAAATATCCTTCATAAACCCAAAAATGCATTACTAATTTTCTAAGTTTTCTTTATTTTCTAAAATACTTACTTCATCAGACCCTTTTAAAAATTAATAAATAGATAATCTAAATAATTTTAATTTACTTCTTTAACTCTAAAGTTAAATTAAATATTTACTTCTTTATTATTATTATTATTTAAATTATAAAACTTTATTAAATTTTTTAAAATCTCTAAATTCTTATCATTTAACTAATTCCTTTAATAAAATTTCCCCAGAGTATTTCTTTTATTATATTATGTTTTATTATACGATGTAATAACATATAAGGTATAAAAATTTATAACTTAATCTATTCCTTTAAATATATAATTTGTATTTTCTTTTATACCAAAATTTTTAAACATTTATAATAATACATAAATTTATCAATAAACCTGACTCATTTTTAAAACATACACCATAACCTATTTACATTATATATATTTTATTTTCTTAAAATAAATAATAACTTAAAACCTAAAATATAATTCTCTAAACATTTATAAGGATAAATAATTTAATCAATAGATCTAACCAATTTTAAAAACTTATTTACATTATATTTTCTTAACATAAATAATAACATATAACCTAAAATATAATTCTCTAAACATTTATAATGATACCTAACTTAATCATTAAATATAACCTATTTTTAAAAGCTTAATCAATAAATCTAACATATTTTTAAAACTTGTAATATAACCAAATATCACATTTTTCTTAAAATAAATAATAACTTATAATCTAAAATATAACATAATTTTAATAGCAATTTAATATCAATTCAAATACAATGTTTCTAAAAGCATTCAAACTATTTTCATGAAAAGTTACAATAACATATAACTAATCAAATCTAACCAAACCTTACCATTTAAAAAGTATTCACTTTATCAAGTTTACTTAAAACTTGTAATACGCAACTTACCCAATTAACCTAATCAATGTTAATTTAATTTTATCATAAATTAACATAATTTAATATTATAGATATTATTTTTTTTATACATTATACTAATATAACATATTAAATAGAATTTTATTCTAAATATAAAGTGATTTTTTCTATATCTTATCTAAATTATTAAGAATAACATTATAATTTTAAAGGCAACTTATTAATGTGATAATTGTTTGGTTGGAGAATGTTTATGTTTTCGTGTGACTATACGTTTTATTTTTTGGTGGAATAATTATATAATATGATAATTGTTTGGTTGGAGAATATTCATGTTTTCATGCGTATAAGTTTCGTTTTTTGGGTGGAATAATTATATATGGAAAAATCAAGGGCAATTTAAAGTAAGGTTTTTTTTCGGTTATTTTATTAAACAAAATTTTGACATGAGATGTTCGCAGAAAGAAATGTTGGAAAGGACCTAGCATTTATATGGTTTGTAAGAAAGTTGAATAATCTATACCACATCTCTTTATACATTGTCCTAGCACACAACGTATTTGCCAATAAGTGAATAGTGATTTAAATGGCAAGTGGAATAATCTATATTCACATTTTCTATTTAAAGTTGGGCCTAGGGAATGGTATTAACAAAAATGCAGAGCTCATTAATGTTTGGGGCTGATACACTTTTCCTTATTGAAGAATATAAAGAGGATGGAATTTTATGGCGATTCAAAGACAACTATTGAATGGACAAACAAAAGATTCTAGTTTCATTGTCTGCATGTTGAGGCTTGGTAGCTTAAAATTCGAGCTTTGCAAGAAGAATTTGATGAAGCCAAAATTTATCTAATTTTCAGGGAATCAAATCATTTGGATGATTTCTTATCAAAACATGCAATTTTGTTGAGGAATGGCCTTGTTGAGATTAGAGAATTAAGGGATAATCAAGTGGTATCCCATTCCTTTGTCTTTCTAGTATCCTTGGTACTAGCCATAATCAAGATGTAAACTTCAAAATTTGTGATGTCATTACAGAATGAGTCCTGCAAATGGGTTAAACATTGCACCTTTTTATTTTGAAAAAAAAGGTTTAATTCATCATGATTATACCAATAGGGAATTTATAAACGTAGCGGACTTTTCACTAGTATGATGGTTGATTAGTTGCAAGTAGATTATGCTTACTTGCTCCACTTTTTCCTTTCTCTTTGATGTATCACTAATTAATTATGAGATTTTTATGTTTACTTAGTTAGTCCCATTTTCTCATTTATATACTTTTATGTCAATATTTTTTGTTGTGAGTCAAATTGCTTTCATTAATTAATCAAAATTTTACATATGATTTTCCATGGACTCCCTTCTCTCTTGGCCTCACTCCGACTGAATTTGTTGGCAAGGAGAGACAAAAAAAGCTAGAAACAAAATTCCAAAAACTACAACATATCCATATCCTAGATACACTTAAGCGACAAAATACATGGAGAATACATACATGACTAGTTTGCATTAAAGATTGCGGGGTTGGCTGAGACCTGCCTAGCTTGCCAAGGATCATGAGGACCAAGTCCCTTGTGGGCATGAAACTCCAAATGCTCCATTCGACATTCAATCCGATCGAGTTTCTTCGTGATGTGTCGATGATTTCTATAGATTGAGTCGAATCTATCCAACATAATCTACTAGTTACGCTGAAGATAATTCATGAAGGCAATCACTTTATTTCTATCATCATGTCATTGTTATTGCATTTCAGCTATGCTCACTGTGACACAGTGAATCTGTCTAGCAATAAACTTCAATGAGGGTGGTTCATGCACAGAGTCAAGAGCTGGGAAATTTTCACGAGCTAACTCCCCATTCGAGATCATGTCTGGATCCCCTTCTTCTCCCACACCCTCTCTTCTTTCTTGGCCTACCCCTTCTCCATGGGGAGTTCCCCACGTCTAGCATGCTCCCACTACCTGTACATTATTTACGATCAATAGAAAATTATTGTGAAACCTTGGGTAATTAGGGTTCAGTAATTCGATCCTAATATATAGTTGTATGCTTTGATTCATAAGATAATAGTTATAAACAATAGAGACCCAATTAGGGTTTTAGAGAAAGGAGAAAATTGCTAATACAACAAATATGAAATAAAAAACATCATGCCAAAAAGTTTCCGAGAATATAACTCCAATAGTTTCATTCCCCACAATTCAGACCAACTCCTCCCCAAAGAGCCTCGGTCCGCAAAATCCAGAACCCCACCAGGAAGAAGAAAAAAATTCATTCATTTAGACAAAAAAAAAAAAAAAAAAAAAAAAAAAACAAGAAACTTTCCCAAAACTACTTTAACCAAATCTAACAACTCACTTATATATCAATTATATATATATATAACCACTTTTAAACATTTCATACACAAATTATTAAATTAAAAACAACTACCAAATACATATAATTGCATATTCCATTAAATCCTAATCTTAAAACACCTTGAAAGTATTAAACTACTTATCCCCTTCAATCTTGGTTTTCAGTTTATGATGACTCAACCATACACGATTTGCTTTAATATAGCTTTATGAGTAGGTCTCATATCTCTTATGTGGCTCGACCTGTGTCAGTCACTAAGAACTTCAATCCTCATCTCTATTATGCTTAAGTAATATAGTTTTACAAATACGTTTCATATTTCTTATGTGGCTCAACAATCATTCATTTTAATAAGAAGGTTGCAAAAGGTCTAGATAACCCTATCATCAGGCCAAGGGATTACAACATTAATTTGTTGCCAGTCTCGTTCTTCTTAGCGCAATATGAAAGAAATAAAATTTTCATTATTCATTGCCATCCTTATTGTCTTTATTTCCTTAAAACACTTTGCTTTTCCTTTCCAACCGTGTATTTTTATGTACTAAACCATTTACTATGGGTAAATTTTACAATCATAATCTTAATGGTATTAGAAAGATTATGCTATTAGAAAAATACTTAACCAGGGTTAACATTTTAACATTTATCGTTGAATTTCATTTTACTTGTGTGGTAGATTTTTATATGTATAATATTGTTATTTATACACAATATTAAAAATATCCTTTTCAACGTACTTGTAAAAATTAGTTTATAATATTAAATAATATATATGAGGTAAATTAGTTTATAATATTAAATAATATATATGAGGTAAATTAGCTTATAATATTAATAAATATATATGAGGTATTGTTATTTTTATTAGGTTTAAAATGGGATTAATAAATAAATATTTTATTTTTTAAATTATATTAATAATTTTTTTTTAAGTGAACAATATTTATATTAATTTTTATACTATTTATAAAATTAATATATAAACTATATGAATTTTTTATTTTTTTACCATTTATATGATTTTAAAATAAGATTAACTCAATTTTTTTTTTTTTTTACAATTTATATGATTTTAAAATAAGATTAATTCATATATGTTTTGGTTAAATTTTAAAATTATATAAACATAATTTAGTTGGATTATTATGTCATTATTAATTTGTAAAATAGTATCTATATCATTTTAATCTTCAATCATTTATAATTTGAAAAAATTAAATTTTAATTTTATCTTTTTTCACTACTATAGATATATAAAAATTAAACTATAACATTATCATATTTTCTATTATAACCATATCTTATACTTTATTATCCTTTTATTATAAATCAATATGAACTATACTCTTTATCATCCACATTTTATTATCACACATAAAACCATCACAAGTTTAAAATATTCCCACACATACATATATACATAAATGTATGATTAATGTTTGCAATTGAAAATGTTATCTCTCAGATAGAAGTGGTGATTTGTAGTGGAAGGTTGTGACCCTTATGAACTACATATTATTTTTTCAAGTTTTTCTATCTTAAGCAATTTAAGAGATTGCAACAATTAAAAAAAATTAAATAAACTTATTTTTGAGCTATAAACAATATTATGTTTTTACATGGTAAATTTTTTATAGGATAAAGAAATAATTATGTGTTTTTCCTAAGAAGTTAGGGTTCAAAATAAGAGAAGGTAGAGTATGTGCACTTCTATAGACATTTGTAGTCAAATTATAACATAGAGTTGGGTCCATTGTCTCACAAACAAGGAGATTTCATACACCAAACCATATATATATATATATATATATATATATATATATATATATATAATTATAATTTTAAGGTCATAATTAAGACAAACATTAAATTGGTGTATAAGATCCCTTATGACTTTCAACTTGTAATATCTGATGTAGACACAAGTATTCTTAACCATTAAGTCCACTATATACTTTGAGTCAAAGGTAAAAATTAAAAAAATTAAAATATATAAACTTTAAAAAATAAATTGTTGTTATTCTTATTTAAGGTCACCATTAAATTAACTACTAAATTAATATATAAAATACTAATAAAAGAAGACCCTATAACTAATAAACAAAACTAGTAGTCTTTAAGTGCGACTTTTTGGAAAGTTTTCCTTTAGTAGTCTTTAAGTGCGACTTTTTGGAAAGTTTTCCTTTTTATTTCTAGATCTAATTTGTCTAGAATCCAGTGGGGATTCATTGAAATTACAAGTTTGACAGTTGAAGTGTCCCAAAGGTTTTTGAGGGTAATCCATATATACAGTAAAAAAAGCCAACTTAAACAACACAAATCAAGATTTGGCCACATGTATTTTGGCCGAATTTAGGCCAGAAACAAAATCGGTTTTTCTTTGGAATTCTAAGATACAATTGTGAGTGAGATTCTGATAACAACACAAATCAAGATTTGGCCACATATATTTTGGCCGAATTCAGGCCAGAAACAAAATCGTTTTTCTTTGGAATTCTAAGATACAATTGTGAGTGAGATTTTGATAGACAATTTTTGTTTTTGTTTTCCCTTTGAATATGGTGATCCAATTTTGAGTGAAATTGTAATTTTTGTTGTTTAAAATGCGTTTTTAAATGTATAAATCTATTCAGCACCTTGAAAAACTCGAAATACTTAAACTTTACAAATTAAATAATTAATTTTATGATTCTTAAAAATCTCTACAAAATTAACATAGAAAAATCCATTAATTAAACGACATCATCATATAAATCCCTAATTATAATTATAATTTATAATAATAATTAATTAACTAAATTATTTTAAAAACAATATAAATGTTAACCTCTTCAATTTTAACAACGCGACAACATAGCAACTTTATATTAAAAATTCCCTTGCAACATGTTAGCCCATTCATTACAGTACTTTGTTTATTAAGAAATGCCTTGAGCTTTCCTGTTATGATATAACCACAAAGTGAAAGGCATATACCCTAAATTTAACCTCGCTTTCCTGTTATGATATAACCACAAAGTGAAAGGCATATACCCTAAATTTAACCTCGCTCCAATGCTTCTGGCCAATAACCAATATACTTAACTTACCTAGCACATTCTGATACTAATCACCACCGAAAAATTGACGGCTGGAGCTTTTTGCATGGAGGTTTGACTACTTATACAGTGGATTTGCGCAGACGGATTTGCTTATGTTGAAAATCCCCACGGACATTTGAGCAGCTACCAGATTGACGAGACAACAATTCATTTTTTATTGCAGACCGTCCTCGAAAGGTTACAGGAATGATCAGTTAAGATTTCCTTTTGGTTTTTGTTTTTATTAGTTCCATTTTCCGCACTGGATCATCATGGATTCCTGTTTCTCCCATCCTCGGCGATGGACTTAAAACAAAACGACGTTGCTTGCGTTACGCTATCTCTCTAATATTCATATTTTTGCTCATGATTTTATGAGCACGTCTTTCTAAATTCGATTTTACTTTATGTACCGCCTCTGAATATTATACGATTCTTTGAGACCTGGTCACAGGGGTACTCATACACACCAACTCCACTTTAATGAATAATGGCAATGTGTTGCTCATAGATTTCATCGCAAAAGATCGCAGCACAGTTGTAGTAATAGCGCCCTTTTTGTCTGTATGTATGCAGCGGAATTCATTGTGATAGTTCGATTTTTTGTTTTTTACAAGTTAAGTGGCAGCGAAATTATGAGTGGGAATCGATGGCTGGCTTCTCGACATGAAACGCTGTTGCCTCGTGGTAGAATTTGGCACCTGCTAGTCGTGAAACACGACTGATTTTTCACCGGTTATATACCTAATGCTGGCAATCATTATGAAAATCTAAAAGATGTTGAAATATTTACTATTTCTTTTTTCAAAAATGGCTTCCCGGAGGCATCTGCTTCTCTCTTAGTTTGCTGACCTCATAAGTAAGAGGTGATTAATACTAAACTAATTTATTATAATGGGTAAGTAGGTATGGGTATTATCCATTCAGTTTTACCTTTAGTTTTGTATTAGTTTATTTTTGACAAAAATTTTTACTCGTTATCTATAATGTTACTAATTCAATTATTGTTATTTATTATTATTATTTAAATTTATTTATTTGTAGTTGAAGTCTTATGATACATGATCTAGTAACTTTCATTTCTATTAGTTACTAATTTTTTGTTTTTAGTTTTATTTTATTTTCATTTTTTTTCTTCTAAATTTTCTATTATTTATATTTTCATGAATTTTAATTTTTTCTCTATATTTTAAATTTAAGATGACTTGTTATTAAGAGTTGTCTTTAGTGCAATTTTTTAGACTTTTGGGTAGGAAAATTCGAAGTGAAATCTTGATTTGTATTATTTAAACTAATTTTTTGACTGTATATAAAACACTATATATATTAATAAAAAAGAATATATATATATATATATATATAAAATATTAATTAATCATATTTCTTAATTAAATAATATTAGTTAATTATATTTCTTAATTTTTGATGATGATATATAATAATGTAATATTTTATTAATTATTTTATTTTTGTGATGAAATTTTTATAGTTTTATTAATTTTTAATCTAATTAAACTATATTTAAAATAAACAACACATAATAATTACCGTATAACCTTTGTTTAAAAATACTTTTCTCAAACTCAAAACTATTATAATAATAATCAAATATCAAAACTCATATGATTATTAAATAAAATTTAGACTTGGTAAATCAAATATTCAAAATAACCCTAATTAAAGTAATACTAGTACAATTAAAAAAATACACACAAAGAAAAAAAAACACACAAAAAAAATCCATGTAGAAAAGAGTCAAAGTGCACAATTTATATAGTAATTACTTAACTACTAATGCACTGCACTGAGTTATATTAATATTTTGTTAAGAGGGGATGAGGTATTTTATTCTCCATTCATATTATAGTTTAATAGAATATTAACCATTTTTATTGTATAAGGATAATTAAGTAAACATATATATTTATTTATATCTATATCTATCGTACATGCATAATTTAATATATATTTTTACAAAAATTTTAATATATTTGTTTTTTTTACATTAAACATTGTTATTTATATTGGTTGGTTTTTAGTTCTATACTTAATTTTAGAAATAATTTTTAGTATTTTTTATCTACAAAATTCTTAAATATTAACATAATAGTTTGGTGCATTTTCAAAACATTAAAAAACAGATCACCAATTAAGAATTCACTTATAAGTGAGGGCCTCCCAAATAGGTAACTTAAGACTTATCTAACCATTTTTAGGCACATTTAACTTTTTCTTTTGCACTTGATAATGAATTTTTCAACTTTAATATGTTCTTAGGAGCGTTAAGAAGTGATCACCATATCTTGTGTGCCTAATGCATTAATTGTGTAGGATATTGAGGATATCTTATGTAGATCACACATGAGTCCAACAAGGGAAGATTATGAGGTTTTTCCCCTACTAAAGGATAAACAAAACTTAGCTAGCTCAAGGACATTTATCACCCCCATGTAGTTGCAAAGCCATCAAAGAACTAGATCTAACTTTATAGGAATTTTGGAGGGAAATAATCATCTCTTCAAGGAGGTTGCCCCTTAAACATTTTTTTGTATAAATAAGGGGCCTTGGTAGCCCAATAGGGATTCAATTTTTTTGGAGAAGATAGTCAGCATTAGAGAAATACTTTCTTGCATGTTATTTCAATTTGTCATGTTTTATGATAAACACATTTGTTGATTAATAAAAAGTACCCTTTTGTTTCCAGTGTAATTTTCCTCTAAGGGACCTAAGTGTCCTTGGGTTAGGGCCCAACCGAGGTGATAAAGCCCCCTTTTTGTACATTTAATTTCCATGCATTTAGCTTAGTTATGTTTTTTTGCAAATCTCATCTCTGAAAAAGTATTGTCTTTAGAGGCTTAATGAATAAAGTTCTTTCTAAGTTTGTTTATGTATCTTTCTCTAATGAGAAAAAATGGTTTATTTCCTGTAGTGGTAATATTTATTTAAATTTCAACTGATCCTTTATGTTGTTTTATTTCTCGCAATTAGTAATTTATCAGTCATTTATACACTTTTCTTTTACCAATCAACCATACATTTTGCTTTCAGTTAGATAGTTATGCTTTATAGGAATATTTAGTATTCTTTTGATCCATTTGGTTAACTTAGGACATCATATTTTCACCTACTATTACTCATTTTTGCAATGTGCCAACAAGTTGATTTCTACCTAGACAAGCTACATGAAACTTCAGTTTTGCTCATTTTTTGCATGAACTGATCCATTGGAGGTACCTGAGCTTGGAATGGATCCATGTATCCTTCTAACAACTTCCTCCACCTTATTCATCCCTTAGATTGCATTTCAACCTCATAAATTTGCTCTCGACTGTTTCTTGTAGCAAAACAGGGCCATCATGTAGTAGTATGCAACTTGCCTTATAACACCTCCAAATTTGTAGCTAAAGCTTGTTTGAAATTACTTAACATATTACAACATTCACTAGACCATGGAGATGGAATTCATCGGTTCAAAAACCCCTTAGAAACTTTACCCTAGTAGCTGTAGCAAAAATCAATTTCTTTATGGAATTAGGGTTTATTGTTTGTATGTCTCCTTTTAGCTGCAAATTGATTTATCATGCATCATAAAATAGACCTGATTTTTTTCTCCATCATTCGTGAAATGAGTTTCTTTTCTTTTCTGCAGCTAGCAAAGGTTTCTTTCATGTCTTTTATTTTCCTGCAAAACAGAGTAGGTTTACTTCTTGTCATTTATCTTTCTAAAAATAAGGTAAGGTTACTTTTGGTCATTTACATTTTTTCAAATAGAATAGGATTTATTTATGTTGTTTCCTTTCATGCAAGTTACAATATATCTATTTACTATTCATTATTTTTCCCAACATTTTCTGTAGCCTAGATAGAAAAAGTGGTGTCTATGCATTTTAGCTTCTCTTTAATTGCATCAGATCAACCAAAGTGGAATTTATTGTTTGCTCCACATATAGTGTCAATACCTCTTAAGTTTATATGAACCTTGGGTTGATAATTAAAGTTGAGACCCTCAGGATTTTCAACATTCGTGTTGTGTTCGCTATAAGAGCATCTGTCGCACTCACACACGGAGTAACATTCACTGTCAGGTAAAAGTCATCTCGATCAATGAATTGTCAATCACGAGTGTCGCGCTTGTCACTTGCACCGTCAGTTAGTCATGTTGAACATGTGTGTCTGGATGGTTTGGGTCATTTTGTCATTGAGTCATGTGAGTGTGTGTTCGTATGATCACATATGTATCTTTCGATCATTCACACACTTAGTCATTTTTGCTGAAGCTCTGACGACTAGACTCCCCTCTGATAGCCAGACCATCACCCCGCTTTCGACTCAATCGACTGTCAAGCAGAACAATGCAGAAGCACCAAGATAGTCTTTTCAAGCTACACTGCCCACAAGCAATTCAATCAACACTCATGCTGGCCACCTAGACAGTCGGACCCAGTAGTCAACCCGAGATTGACTCCCCTAAAAAATTGTGCAAAGGCCATTGAACTTACTTGCTCAGCTGATTGAGGAAATTGCACAGACAGGTCAGACAGACACCAAGTGCCCATCTCTGACTCCCTCAAAAAATTGTGCAATTTTCCCAGTCAGTCATCTCGATAGTCGACCGACCATTCATCTCATAAATTGCACAGTGTTCATGAGCAGGCCTTTCATTGCCCATCAGTCAAGTCAGCTCAGAAATTGCGAAGAGATGACCAGTAGGCTGGCCTCTCGGCCTCAATGCAGTTTCCCTTGCCAGCAACCCCTAGGAGGAGACTGCTAGTTCCCTACAGGAATTGTGCAGTTTCTGTTGCTAGTGATTGAGCAACCAACTGCTAGTTACCTATGGCAATTGCGCAGTTTTGGATGCCAGTGACCCTAACAACCAACTACCAGTTCCCTCTGGGAATTGCATAGTTTTGGCTTCCAGTGACCCCAGCAGCCAACTGCCAGTCAAGGAAAATTTTAAGGATGGAAAATTTTCTTGAAGTTTCAAAACATGGCGAATCTCACTAATCCATAATATGCAAACTATAAAATATTTATTGATATATTTGTAAAATTATTCAAATTTATAATGATTTTATATATAGTCTCTATATAATGTTGGCGATTTTTAAGGTAAAATAATTTTATATTCTAAAATTTAGGCGAATCGTCTTTTATAAAATTGGAATTTGGCGAATATTTTTTATGGACAAATCATGGAAAATTAGCCCACTGGGCGAACATTAGCCCCTAAAATTTTCCATGCTGCCAGTTCCCTATGGGAATTGTGCAGTTTTGGCTACCAGTGACCCCAACAGCCAACTGCCAGTTCCCTCTGGGAATTGCACATTTTTGGCTGCCAGTCTCCCTGACAGTTCCTCCCAAAAATTGCACAGTTTCTGCTTGCTGACCCTTTATGTAGCCCGACTCGTTCCTATGGAAAATTGCGCAAATCTGGATGTCCAACCCCCGCTGTCCATTCGTTCTGAAAAATGTGCAGAGCATCCCTGCCTTACCTTCCTGCAGCCCAGACTGTCCCTCCCAAAATTTGCGGAATTTTTCCTCCCAGCCGAGCCAGACCTCGTAGATAGTCACTGTCGACTCAGATTGCTCGTCTCCATCACTCAGTGACTCTTGCGCAATTTTCATTAGCAGTGCCCGGAGCCACCATCCTTCTTCACATCCTTATCGCCTCTCTTGGTCACTTGCATATGAAATGATCATGCATCATGGTCGACTAGGAGGTTTTGGATTTGATGTCCTCTCGTCATGAGTGACTGCAGGTATGGGTACACCAACAAACATGGCAAGACAACGAATGGGATGAACGAAGGGAGCACATGCAGAAAGACATGTTTACCAATGGACGATCGAACGATGCATGTGAAACTATCGAACGTGACAAACATGCACCTTCACGAACTTATGAGCCTGCCAAGCCTTCCAACATGCAAGCAAGGAACAACATGTTAAAGCTTCATCAAGTGAACCAAGGACCATCGAACACTTCACACACTTTGCCATGAGAAGGTGAAGCTATGATACACCATGAAGACATCCATCACCCAGCAACATTTTAGCTCGACATGCACTCTAGAAGCAACACGAATGTACCAACACTGTCATGTCAAGTCATGTTGAGTCACGTCATGAGTCATGTCGCCCACATCTACACTATGGGCTTGTTGTCAATCAATGTGATGTAACGTGGAAGTCCAAGAGACCCACTTGTTGAACAAAGAGTCATGTAAGTCAAAAAGTCATGGAAGTCAAATGGTCATAACAGTAGTCGAATAGCCATAAGGGTCAGTTTCACCCTTGGCTATAAATACCCCCTCATTTTTACATGAAAGGACTTTTCACCTCAGCTCCTCCCACATAGCCAAGAGAGTTTGTAATCTTTTCTTTGAGGAATAAGTAGTGGCTCCAACACCTCGCACTCGAGGTTAGTGATGTATGGTGTAACGATGTGTCTTGGAACTTTCGCTTAATTCAGAAGCCTGCTAACAGGCCAACACATTTTCACACATGTATTGTATCTGTTGTAAGACTAATCTTAAACACTTGTAATGCATGTTGCTTTAATTTGTGTTCTAAATCTGAACTATTTCATTTGTTGTAATGCATAATCTAATAATGGAAATGTTTTGTATATGTTGTTAACACTGTATCACCCGTGTAGATTTCTGTCCCAGACATCAGACAAACCTCTCACATGAAGCTTCTTGTAACAACTGTTGCACTCGTTCAAACTGATCCATTGAGTGCTATACATGTTATATTACCTTGTATGTTGTGACTGTCACATTCATGTCGACTGCTCCTTTGAAATCTGTGCATGTCCTGTTGTGTTGTGTGTTCCTAGTAGTGTTGGGACTGCTCCCAATCGACCTGGAACTTTCTCTCACTCTCTCCCTTGAAAGTGAAAGAACCATTGATACCAATGAAACTTACACTCACTAGGCACGCGGACCTCACTTCTCGAAGGCAAAGAAAACCACTCTCCTATGCTCACAAGTAAGAGTTGAGGCAGATCTTTAAGATAATGGCAACCAGGCCATCGTACCGGATAAGACTCCTACTCCAAACGGTGTGAGGTCTAGTTGGGACATCATACTGGGGAGATCCCCTGAATGTTGGTGGGTCCAGCACTGTTAACATTTCTGGCACTAGAAGGAGGGAAACCAATTGTACATGGCTGAAATTCCCCTCACACTCACTCATCAACCATCTGGTCAAGGTAGTAATTCGCACTCCCTCTCACCTACACGTGACTCTGAAGTTGGTTACTCCTCACCTCCCAAAATTGAACACGAGATTCCATATCAACACCTTCACTCCATCCGTCCCATCACTCGCCAATTCGCGAAAGCAGTCGGACTAATCCTAGGCATACAACACCTTCCATATGCATCAAAGAAGTCAAAAGCCACTCCCACGAGAGTTGTTGTGTCATCGGTGGAAGAAGCAGTCCTTGCCACACTTGAAGGTCTGGTAGAAGCTATTGAAGATAGAGAGGAACCTCCGGTCTTCCAGTAAGGTGAACAAGACACTCTTGTGATATTGGGATCAGACTCCGGTATAGGAGGCAAAGGGGAAGGCAACAGAGGAGGTGGAGGTGGAGACGAACCATTAGACTCCGAAAGAGAGGAAGAGGACAAAGAAGAAGAAGAGATGGATGACCCAAATATTGAATGGATGACTCAGGGACCATTGGCTCTCTCGGCTGTTCTGCACAAGATGCCGAAGCGAACAGAGAGAATGAACATCAAGTTCAACCCTGACAGCATGGTGAAGGCAGAAGATCATTTGGACAACTTCTACCTACAACTGCAGACCCTTGAGGTATGGCATGACGACGTAGCTTGTATATTGTTCCCATGTACCTTGGACGGTCGCACAACTGCGTGGTATCACAACCTTCCACCAAACTCCATACAGAATTAGGGTGCATTCAAACGCATGTTCCTTGAAAATTTTGCTGATGACAAGACCCCAACTATGTTACTGAAAGAATTGGGTAGCTTGAAGATGGAGGGGAAAGAAAAGGTAAAAGATTTCAACCAGAGGTTTACACGCATATTGAAAAAATTTGCAGCGGACACCAAACCTCATGACTCCATCACTGTTGATTACTACACATCCGCACTGTCGACTAGCATTGCGCAGTTCATCAAGCGAGCTGCGAAACCAACACTCTTAGAAAATTGTGAAGAGGCTATTGTTGTCGAAAAATACCTGCGCACGATTGGACTCATCAAGGATGATGAACCAACAAAGGACTCTAAAGACACGAGTAGGAAGTCCCAAGCGATGGCGAGAAAGGGTAGAGACAAGGAAGCAAATGATATTGAAACCCTCACTCGCCTCGTCAAGAACTTAACAACTGAAGTGTCTGAGCTTAAACAACGAAAAACAGACACATTTGCAAGGAGCTATCTGCCTAGATAGAGATAGGGAAGCAACTCATCAAGCAGCAACTAGTCCGCTCAAGAAAATAGAGCTCTGTGTTCAATGTCGATCAGTGCGTAGATCTCGAGTTTTGTTCGTTCCACGAAGAACATCACCCCGAGAACTTCTATTCGAACTGGAAGCGAGTCACAAACTCGGTATATAGTCATACACTCGATGCAGAGAGCAGTATGCAGAAGCAGCCGGATGATAGAGATTATGATGAAGGTATTGCACCTATTGAGGCATCACGCTCTGAGCATGTGGTGAATGCATATCAGTGCTCGCAAGCAGTGCTGAAGACAAACACTGAGAAGCATCTCCTAAGACAAATTGATCGTTATAATCTTAGGAGTAAAGGGGCTCCCCTTACACTTGGGGAAATGCAAGAGAAGATTAGACTGCTGATAAGGAAGGTTGATCCACCGATTTCCCCAAAGCAGCAAACACAAAACTAGTTAGGGAAGATAGCGGCAGGAAAGAGTACTTCCATGAGCAACAAACAACAAACACTCCGCTGGACAACACGAACATCTATTCTACCTCGGAAACCTCGGTAAGTCTACCACCTTTGGACTACAACATTGTTGATGACTTGAAGAAAACTCGAGAAAACATCAGTTTGTTCCAGTTGGCCAAGATCCAGAGTTAGTGAGATATCCTGCTACGTGCACTAGGACAAACAACAAGAGATAGTGCAACCTCTACTAGCTAGCCTAGAGAAAGCACACCTCCCGGATCACTTTCCACTGTGCTCAATACACTCTGGCTGGAAGAAGCACACTCAGGTTGCCCCCCATCCTGCTAGCTTTTCAAATTTTCAACTGCAATGTTCACAACTGTCTGGTTGATTCCGGCGCGACAGCCAACATCATGTGGCTCTCCATTTCGAAAAAGATCATTGCACGATGGAGAGAAACATCCACGCGAATAATCCAACTTGGTCGAACATCGGTACCAACCATTGGTGAACTACGAGACGTGATCATCCAACTATCTCATGACGGTTGAGTCCACCAATGCATCAACATAGTGGTTGTAGACATCCCAGAAGCATACGATCTACTACTCAGCAGAGATTGGTCTAGTAAGCTAGACGAATATTTTTCTACAGACTGATCTCACATGTGGCTTAAGTAAAAGGGCAAATGCAACCAAATCTTGGTAGAGTCCGAGAGGTACATGAAGCATAATGTTACTCCCCTCAATGGCAAGAATGAACTATTGGCCTTCACATAACTCATGTTTGGAAACTACCTCTTGGAAACAACATTGGAGTGTTATCCTGCACGACGAGCTTCAACCTCATCAGACACACAGTTGGGACTCCTTCCTTGCCCAACTGATGGTAATAAAACTTGTATAGCTCATTGTACCGACAGTAGCAGTAGTAGCAACAACAGTAGTAGCAATAGTACTAACATGCTAAACATTCCATGTACGGATAAGTTGTGGGCCATGGATTTTGACAAATCAAAGGCACATGATGGCTCAAGGACCGAGTGTATCTCAACCATCCAAAAAAATAGACAATGCATGATCTCAAGCTTCTTGAAGTTCGAGTGCACAAACAATGCTGCTAAGTATGAAGCACTCGTGTTGAGCTTACAAAGGACCATTGCTACGCACAAACAAAGCATCTTGGGAACCTATGATCTGGATTTAAACAAGAACGCAATAAAGTATTGAAATAACCATAAATAAAGAGATGCAGCAAAAAATATACTTCATTTCATTCATGTAAAATACTGAAATATGCTTACAAATAGAAATGGAAATAAACTAGCTAGGGCAATGGTAGCTTATCTCTGAGAAGAGAGGTGGTAGCTACATGCCTCTGAACTATCTTACAATGAGGCTCGAAGGCCTATTTATTGTTGAGAAATAATGGAAAACCCTAAACATCCAAAAACCTAACCCTAGGAGATGTAACTTTGGCAAACGATCTCTGTTTGACATGCACAATACCTCGTTAGAAAGATCTATCCGAGGACTACAACTTTGGGATGAGAAAAATTAGTCCATTAACCCATGTTGCTCCAAATTTTCCCCAAAAAATGTCGTTTAGGGCCTCAAAATGGCTCCAGAAATTCAGGACCCGAAAAACTGCTAAAAATAGTAAACTGTGCTACAATTAAGGAAACTGAAAAACTGAAAGAGACAGTTGTGGGGGTCCAAGTGGGATAGGTGGGTGGCCACCAACATCCACCTGGATCATTCCTCCCCCCTTAGGAAGCAATGGTCCCCATTGCGTTGAGTTCCTCCATGAGATGAGGAAACTTCTGCTGAACTTGGTCCCTGGTGAGCTGTTCTGCAACCTCTGATGTGTCCAGTAATGGTGGGAAGCATGGTCGAGGGTGGTCCACATTGAACACTCGATGCAAGCGAAGGAATGGGGGAATGCTGTGCTCCAAAGCATTGTTTCCCACAACCTTGGTAATGGTGTAAGGACCATATCAGAGTGGTCTGAGCTTTTGATGGGCTCTTGTAAGGCGTTCTTTCTGCAGATGCAACCAGACTTTGTCGCCCACTTGAAACTTGTGTGGTACCTGATGCTGATCATGTCGCTGCTTGTACTTGGCATTTTCCAGAATGGAGCGGTGATATATCGACCCATTGGGTAAAGGTGCTCTAGGAGTCAGATCGAATGAATGCTTGACCTGACAGTGCAATGGTACCCCTGTGGGTGAGGAGAAGATGTCCCTGTCTTCTTTCATGACTGTATCCACCTGATTCTGCTACGTGGAGGAACCCTTCCCAGGGGCCATGGATGTGGCTACGATCTTCCCCTTACTTTGAGGGTGAACCAAACAAAAAATAAATTTCCTAGTCTGGGAGATGATCTTACTACCTTTCTTAGTAGAGATCAAAGAAGTGGCGGTAGGTGGGGCTACCTCTAGTATCTTGTATAATATATTACATAAAGAAATAATAAAAGTGTGAGGCCTTGAATCATGCACAACATGTCATCTCAAAAAGTATGGTTGGCCTAATAATACATCACAAACATTAAGTAGTGCACCATCACACAATACTTCATCTGTGTAGGGCTTGATGTTGTAGGGAAGGCAGAACTACTGGTGGACTCAGAGATCTCGTCCTTGGTGAAGCCACCCAATGCTGTATGGTTGCGGGTGTGGTATAGTTGGTAGGCCTAGCCGCTTCATGACCTCTACTGAAATGAGGTTCTTTTGGCTGCCATTGTTGACAATGAATTTCACTGGCGAACCCTTCACCCACATTTGTGAGTGGAAAAGATGCTCCCCTTCCTCTGGATCTTCGGGCTCATTCTTTTGGACCTTGGCGGTGACAATAGTCATGCTGGGCTCTGCATCAATGATTTTCTTCCCTTTGTCATTCCCCTTGTTGGTTTCTGACTCAGGGTCAGAACATGCATCTGATTTTGAAGCCTTCAACTCGGCCAACAACGACTGCTTGGTCTGACACTCACTTGTGTTATGAGTGGGGCTCTTATGGAACTCACAACACTTTCCTGTGTCCTTCTTTGAATTCGTGGTGTTGTTCTTTTCTTGCGGCTTCGACGGGTTTTCTTGGGTCACCCCGCCTTGGCTTTGTCCTTTGTTCTTCGGATTCACAGATCCAAAGTCTCGCTTCTTTTGTTTAAACTTTTTCTCGATCTTGACAACATATCAGTACGCCATGCCGAGCAAGGAGATTTTTAGGAACTCCATCTTGTCCTGGATGTACCTGTGTAGGCGGCCACAGTATTTGAGTAACAAATGCAACGCATAATCCTTGATACCCAACTTTGTGCAAAGGGTATGAAAAGTATTTGTGAACTCCGCACATCTTGGTCCCTTCCCTGCCGCAGTGTGGTACACTTTATGTATTGGTCCTCATAGCTCCTGACAGGGTAGTACTACTCCTTGATGGCATCTCAGAATGAATTCCAGGTGGGTGCGGCTGAAAATAGTGAGCCTGTACTTTCATCCTTCTGCTCACAATAGGTTTCCCACCAGTCCTTGACGTGGGGGGCTGCTTTAAGAAGTGCAAAAGTGATCTTTTCTTGGCTAGAAAAGTCATTAACAGAAAAATAACCTTCTAGCAGATTTAACCATTTATCTACAACATCTGCATCTATCTGACACTCGAATATGGGGATTTCAAAGTTAACTTGTACATTAAAGGGTGTGGCGTTTCCAGAGTAGCTGTTGGAAGCCGATGTGTTGCCCTTGGGTAGTCGCTGAAGTATCTGGGCAAAGTTTTCCATCATTGCGTTCATTTGTCGCTTGAGGACTTCTTCGAGCAAAATTTTGATAGGATCTCCTGCCCCCTCGTCTTTCTTTTCATCTGCCATGGGAGGCCGTCGGGATTTACGAGGCTGGTCTTGCAAATGTTCGACCAGTTCAAGCCGTAACTCCTTATATCTCGACCTCATTGGGGACATGCAAAGAAAAACAGAGAAAGAGCAGACCGCTCTGATACCACTGATCCAGATTTAAACAGGAACATAATAAAGTAAAGAAATAACCATAAATATAGAGATGCATCAGAAATAATACTTCATTTCATTAATGTAAAATACTGAAATATGCTTACAAATAGAAATGGAAATAAACCATCTAGGGCGATGGTAGCTTATCTCTGAGAAGAGATGTGGCAGCTACATGCCTATGAATTGTCTTACAATGAGGCGCGAAGTCCTATTTATTGTCGAGAAATAATGGAAAACCCTAAACATCCAAAAACCTAAACCTAGGAGATGAAGCGCCAAACTATGGGCCCCGTTTTGGGTAAATTGGTACATCAACTTCCCGGGGTTGTAACTTTGGCGTACGATCTCCGTTTGACATGCACAATACCTCGATAGAAAGACCTATCTGAGGACTACGACTTTGGGATGAGAAAAATCAATCCATGGACCCATGTTACTCCTAGTTTTCCCAGAAAGCATTGTTTAGGGCCTCAAAACGACTCTGGAAGTTCAGGACCCGAACAATTGCTAAAAATAGTAAATTGTGCTACAATTAAGGAAACTGAAAAAATGAAAGAGACAGTTGTGGGGGGTCCAAGTGGGATAGGTGGGTGGCCACCAACATCCACTTGGATCAACCTATCATGATCAGAGATGGCCAATCTTGGTGCAAATTACACACCACAGTAGCAGCAAATCTTTGGCTGCTTGACCAAACAATACCAGGATGGGTCTGCACGGGTAGATGATGACCTGAGTACACACTACACGTGAGCAATCCAACATGAGATTCTAGGTAAAGGAGGAGACAAGCCATTACAAGAAAGACTAGGTAACACATACATGTTGTTTGCACTCCTTTTATAGAAAAAATTGACTAACATTTTAAGTGATTGGACTACTTGCAAAGTTCGTCATCATACTTGGTTTTCTAATTTAAATACCGCACGTAAGAAATCTGGGAAAATCCACTTATGCATTGAATTTAGAAACTTGAACCCTTCCCGGAATAAAAAAAACTACCTCATGCCATCATCCGAGCCCATGTTGCACGCAGTGCCTGAAACAGTGGTGTTGTCTTCACTTGAAGGCCTTCTAGAATGCAGCTAGGTTCCAGTAGCAGAACCCAGTGGACTTTCACTGGTCCATGAGAACCTTGGCCCACACACATATCATTTGTAGTCACTGGGAAGGAGGATTGACAACCTTCCTTCCAACGGCAAGGATCTCAAACATTAATTTTAGTCGGCCGGGCTGCGCCTATGCCTTGTACATAGTCTGCTTGCTGTTTGTTGCTTTCATCATGTTTGCTTTGCTTATTATCTTTGTTTTTGCTTTGTTTGATTCTGTATACTATTTTTGTTCACGTTCGTCTTGTTTGTTTGATATATTACTATTTTTGTTTCCGAAAATATGTGCTGCCGAGTACTACGTTCTGACTTTTGAATAAAGTATGTGGCTGAAATTGGAAGAAACTTATGACACTGCAAAACTTGGCTAGTCTTGTGTTTGCCTTCTCTTTGCTTGGTTGTAACCTTCGGCCGATGAAGTCTTGATGGAAAATACAAACCGTCTGCAAGGGAAGTTTCCTAGTTATCTTCTTCTCAAATTGGTGCATTATTTGTTCCTCTTTGAAATATCCACTAGATGAGTTAGCTGAAAGTCTTTATTTAAGGTCATGGATTGGTCATCCCTACACAAATTAAGTGATAAAATTTCAAGGAGGTTAAATTCAACTTCGACAACTACCAACAACTTATTCAATTCCACCAAAGACCCATGATTTATACTACCTGTATTGTAATCTAACATTCAATTTCATGAATTTTGAAACATGATTGAAAATTGAATACCTATTGAAGTGAAAATTCTCCTCATGGATTTTGAGGATACAATAGATTTCTTATAATTCTATTCAATTGATTTGATGCCTTGTATGATGAATTTCTTTTGCAAGTGAAATGTTTAGCACCCTACCTACAATAGACATAGTACTCTTCAAGTCCTAAACACTTTTACAATTTCCTCTATTTAGACTAAAGTGTTGAAAACACTTCCCATTACTTAGGTTCAAAGTTTTGTTGAATCCTAGGAGCCATGAATTGGTTGGGCCAACTAATTCCAAGGTCAATGCTAACTTTGAATCTTCTAGATCTCTACAAGTTAATAATCCGTAAGGGAGGTGGTTCATTGGAAGATATCTGACACAAATAATTAATATAAGAAAAAAATGAAAAGAAAGAATATTTGTTACATGGAAAACAAGCTCGACATGCCCCTTATGATTGTCAAATATTTTTACCATTATTTCACAATGGGCTAGAGGAATGAGCGATAATGCACGATAAGCATGCGAGTTCAATGCAAGGAGCATGTTAATGAACAACTCATGTTCCTTCTCATTAAAAATTGTATTTATGATGAGGTGGTTTGGAGTGTGTGCCATGTATTAGTTTATGAATTCATTATAGCTTGCTATGTGATAGATTAAAGCCATTAAACATGTCTTTGTACAATTCATTAAATTAGGAGATGGATTGTTGATATGATGTTCTAGTGACCACATGATCCCCCTCTTTTATACTTTAGGCATGTCTAGCCCACTAGTTTTTTGTTTTTTTGTTTTCTCACAAGGCATGATAGAAATTGATGAAGAAAATGAGCTCACTTCTTGTTTATTCCATTTCAGAATTAAAGATAGAATATTTCTCTTAGCTTTGAATTATAGACCATGTGATTGATAAAAGTATCAAACCTATAACTATAATTCATTTCACCCCAGTGCCTTTTTCTATTTTGAGTCCTTTCCTTAGAGCATACACTTTTACTTTATTTTTGGAAACAATACCAAGTCCCAAAGAGTAATAGGATTCATTTGTCCCTTAAGAGTCCATGATGAACCCTCGCCTTGAACTTGTCACTCCAGACAACTTGGCAATATTGGCCAATGTGAATGGAGATATATATGTGAAGGATGGTTTTCCCAATAAAAGGGTTTCTAGGGATAAAATCTCTTATGCATTTTGTGATTCTTGTTAATGCTTATCTCACTATGGGATTTCATCTACAAATAATGAGCCAAATTTAACATTAGATAACATTGGAATTGAAGAGAATAGACTCATTCCCATAATTCAATGTTCACTGATATTAATGGATTTTCTGTTACCTGACACCCAAGAGAAATGATCTCAAATAAGGGTTGCTAAAGCTTTACAAAGATTCAAGATTGAGGAATCTTTATTAGCTGGATCAAGTGAACTAGGAAACATTCTCTTAAAAATGCAAATATATTTTTTATGCAAAGATAATTTCCACCACTCTCTACATTCATATATAAGTCTCCATATAATTTTTGCACCTAAAGCTAGATTCATCAACTTGGGGTTCGTTATACTTGGACCTCCATTTTTTGGGAAAGATCTTACTATTTCCCATTTCACTAAGCGATATTTTTTCTATTGGAAGTTACCCCTTCCATAAGAAATTTATAATTTCTTTTCCAATTTGATTCATGATGTTGATAAGTGTTCAAATAACAAAGCCTTGGAAAATTGGAAGAGCTAACAACATAGATTTAATTAAAATTACCCTATCAGTGAAATTGAGCCATTACACTCTCCAATACTACATCTTATTTTTAATATTTTAAACAATATCATTCCACTCAACATATTTAGGATGTCCCAAGGAAATAATCATATCTAAATATTTGAAGGGTGTCCACTTGTTGATGGCTTAAATTCCAAAAATCTAGCAATTCTTTCTATTAAAAGAGGTAACACATTCCATCCAAGGTTATGAATCTTACCATTGTTTTTTTTATTAGTGGCAATCATGAGATCATCTAGGATATACTTGAATATACTTGTAGTTATTATGGAGGGACCTCTTGTATGAAAAGTATCATTTACAAATTTGGAATGGTTATAGATTTGACAACTTTAGCAATAGAAATTATCTCTAGCTTTCCATCAAACCTTCATTTATGTAGCCTTCTACTTAATGATTCTACCATAATAATTTATAATAAAAGGGAAAGTGGACATGATGTATACCTCTTGAGCATAGGAAAAAAATTCTTGTAGGCTTGCAATTGACTAGGGGCCAATTCACAAACTAATAATGCATGCTTTATCTACCTTATTATATTTTCATCCATTCCAAATCTAGAAAAAAACAAAACAAAAAGGAGTGTCGAATTCTACGAAAGACATTAGCTAAGTCCATTTTTATAGTCATACCTTTTTCTCCTCTTCTTTATGTAGAGTGCACAACTTCTTGGTGAAGAAAGATATTGTGAGTGATTTGTTTTTTCTCCATGAATTTACATCGATTTTTTGATATTATCATGGACAAAATATTTTTAATCCTACTAGTTAGGATTTTAATCAATATTTTATAAGCAAAACTACAAATGGAGATGTGATTGAATCAAGGAAGGGAAGATGGTTTAGATTCTTTTGGGATTAGGTAAATAAAGGAAAATTTTGTTTCCCATCCTATTTTGGATTTCCCCTTTGTCCAATTTAACATTTTGTATAAATAAAATTTTATAACATATTAGTACGCTATAAGTAAGTGAATAGAGAAACCAGTTGGACCTAGTGCCTTGTCTAGTTCCAACGTTCATATAGTCTATTATTTCTTTCTCATGGATCTCCTATAATAGGTCATGATTATCTTCTTCATTTATTAAATAAGGAATATCTTGCTACATTGATGAACCCCAGAAATGGGTAACTATATGGGCTCATTTTGCCTATTATTTTTATTTAATCCACCATTCTCCATAGTTTTGTGCATGTTTTGAATACATTTATGTCAATAGAGTGAATGAGGATAGTCACTTTGCCACATAGTCTAATGAGTGTTTATTGCAGATTTTTGGACAAAGACCAGGCATTTATGAGCAGATTGGCAACCAAACTCGAGGAAACATGGCTAAGGAATTATAGGAGGGGTGTATCCTTCATTAATGACCCGTTCCTCGAGTTCTCCATCAACAGCTCGGAGTACAAGAGCCCACAAATTATGATTCCAAGGGGCAGCTGAGCAGGTCTAGTGAAGTTGCTGTTATCTGTAGTTTTAGGCAGCCGAGTTCCTAAAGTTTAGGAGGACTGTTGGGAGTCCTCACTTGTATAAATAAGAAGGCTTCAAGCCTCAGTAGGTTATCCATTTGATAGTCTATTTTTGCACTTTAGTGCAGCTTTGTACTCAACTCATTTTTGAGCTCTTTTTGCAGACAATTTTGTGATGTAACTATTATTTCTTTGATCAATGAAGATGAATCCAGCTTTGAACCAGCACTAATCTTTCCTAGGGGGTTGTAGCTCTTGGGGTTGGGCCCAACCCAAGTTCCCAACACTTCCTTTATGTATTTATATTTTTTTTCTTGCATTCATGAAATAATTTCTGTTGTTTAGGTTAAATCTTGCTTTGTTACTTAGGTTGCTTTTGATGATTAGAATAGTTGTTATTGCTTTAGGTTGATTAGATAGTTTGCTACAATAACAGAAAAAGATCCAAAAAGGCTACCAAGCAGGCCTTGGGACCATGATTTGAGACCAAGGCACTCTTGCTGCCACAAAAACACTGTTTTTGCTTTCCAATGCAATAGCTAGTGTGAGATTTCGAGTTGGAGAAGTTGATATCAGTTGGATTTACATGCTTAGATAATTTCATGTTCATTTCACATGGATTTCTCGCATAATTTTCTGTCCATAGAGTTCTGTTAAGCAATTTTCTGGTTTTTAGGTCAGAATTAGGTTAAATAGGCAATGCTGTTTTTTTAGTTCTTGCTTGGGTCAATTTCGAAAAGTAAGTATGCAGCTCACTTGTAGAACACTCCAGGTTGTCATTCTTCCATCACACAACCTCCTCTAGTCCATCTTATAACAAAAGAAGAGTAAGAAACCATTCCTCTTGAGACCATGGCTAAAAACATAAATGTTAGAGGAAATGGGGAGAGAATAGAAGGTGCCTTTGTTATCCGAGAAACCAATGGGGACACAAAGATGAAAAACATAAGTCCCTCAGCCTTACCTCACTTCTATGGATTGACTACTGAAGACCATGATACCTTCTTGTTTGAGTTTGTTGTCCTTTGCCGAACCTATGACTATGCAGAAGACGAGCAAAAGTTAAAACTCTTTCCCTATACCCTCAAGGATGCAACATTACGCTGGTTCATGGGGTTACCTAGAAACAATATCACAACTTGGGCTCAGATGCAGCAAGCCTTTAACAACAAATACTGGGACTACTATAGGTCAAAGGATACAAAGGAAGAAATCTTTTGAATGACCATGGGAAGTGATGAGTCTTTAGAAGACTATGAAGAGAGGTTTCAACTTAGTTATAAAAGGGCCAGGTGCACACTTGACCCTGAATCTCTGAAGTTGGTTATGCTCAGAGGAGTCCCTGAAGACTTTCTAGATACCCTCCATTTGCTGTCTGGGGAAGACATCTACCAACTACCTTATGATGACATAAAGATTGTGTTTAGAAACCATTATAGGGTAGCTAGAAAAAGAGGTAGGGGAAGCCAACCTTTAGCCAGTACTCCCTTATCCAGTTCATTCCTTAAAAACGAATTTGCAAATCAGATGGAAGATTTCAAAAGTGAGATGAGACAGACTATTGCCATGCAAATGGATACCTTGCGAATCCAAAAGAAGTAAGAGGAAGCCAAGAGGGCTTTGGCCATCTTTTGTCCCAGGTGCACTAGAAATAATCCCAGGAACGAATGTCCATTGCACTCTATAGAAGTGTGTTTTGTCTGTAAAGAAGACCATCATACAATTCAGTACCCTTCCTTGAACGAATTTAAAGCTATGTACCAAGGGGCTAAAGGAGCCACTGAACCACTCTACTTCATGAACCAAAGGAGGCCACATGGACCCAGACCTTACCAGCAGGGAATGCAAGGGACATCCCAGACTTATTACAACCCCAATCAAGCCACTTCCATGCCTTCTTGGGGTCCCCCTACTCATCCTTCCTGGTCCACACCCCCTCCTTGGTTGTATCCATCTCAATACCATACTCAACTAGCTGCTCATTCATTTCATTCTCACGCTCAGCCACAACCTCAATGGAATGCACCTCATCAGGGGTGGAGGCCCCAATACAACTCTCCTCCCGCTCTTTTTCCTCCACCACCTACTCAACCACAACCATTACCTCCTGCTCCTCCAAGACAACCCCAAATACCTGCTCAACCGAACCCGAACCCCAATAACAGATAGGCCCAACAGGTATATACTGGAGAAACAACATACCCTACCTATGTTGTGGAGATTCAGGAGATTAACCTTCGATTTGGGAAGGTCCTCCTAGATAGCCAACCCCCTCCTAAGGAGGATGAGGAAGAGAAACAGGAAAGTGAACCAAAAGCCATTCCACCCTTTCTTGAGAGACTAACTGGAACCACACAACCGACCCCAGAAGAAACTGAACTTCTGGGAGAACTAAAACAGTTATGTGTAAAAATACCACTTCTCCAGGCCATAAAAGATGTACCAATATACAACAAGTTGATCAAAGAGAAATGTTTTAGGCACCCAGGCAGGCGCAAGAGAGATGCCCCAACTATTAATGTCATAGGACAACTGTCCAACCTGATGTTGGGACAGGTAATTTGTCCAAAATATCTGGACCTTGGGAGTCCTGTAGTCGATATCCACATCAATGGCACCATAATCCCCCACACCTTGATTGATCTAGGGGCCGCCATTAACATAATGACCAGGGACACTTTGCTCAAACTCAACCTTTAGGGTTCCCTAAGAAAGATCTCAATAGTAATGCAGTTGGTAGACCGCTCCACCATGACCCCTAAGGGGATTGTGGAAGATGTCATGGTCTCCATTGATTCCTGGGAGTACCCTACTGACTTCTTGGTTCTTCAGCCAAAGGCAAAGCTCACTGGGTATCCTCTCATCCTAGGAAGACCTTGGTTATCTACTGTAGATGCTTACATCAGTTGTCGAGCTGGGAGCATGACCATCAAGAATGGGCATATGTCCAAACATCTAGTCCTATATCCTCCCACCAAACCTCTGCTAAAACATGACTTACCTCACTGGTTGGAGGAGGAAGATGAGGATGAAGTCTACTCCGCACCATTGTGCACAATGGAAGCTACCAAGGGGGGCCTCAAACCGAGGATGATCTTATTGAGAATTTGATTCAAGATCCACCCCCCACTGTGTTGCCATTAGAAGAGTTGGTGGAAGAAACCCAAGCCAATGATTTAGTTGATCTCTGTGTGGCTGATCTGACCTCTCTCCGAGTTAAGAATGTGGAATTTGGCCCAGAAAGAACCTTGAAGATCAACTCATCCCTATCCACCTCTCAGGAGAAAGAACTGTGTAGCCTATTGAACAACCATTTGGATGCTTTTGCTTGGAGCTATAAGGAGATGAAGGAAGTCGACCCTTTAGTCTATACTCATCACATTTACATTAAAGAAGATTGTAAACCAGTTAGGCAGCCTCAAAGGAGGATGAATCCAGCCCTTAAGGACATTGTCAAAGAAGAATTGCAAAAGTTGCTGGATGCAGGATTCATCTACCCCATCTCTGACAGTGAATGGGTTTCTCCTTTGGTGCTAGTGCCAAAGAAAAATTGGAAGTGGAGAATCTGTGTAGATTATCGAGAACTCAACAAGGCCACCAAGAAGGAACATTTCCCTTTGCCTTTCATAAATCAAGTGTTAGATGGCCTGGTAGGGAAGAAGTTCTTTTCCTTCCTAGATGGGTTTAGCGGGTACAACCAAATCTAAATCAGCCCAGAAGACCAAGATAAGACCACTTTCACTTGTCCATGGGGTACCTTTGCCTACCGGTCCTTCCCTTTGGTTGTGCAATGCCCCTGCCACTTTCCAGAGAGTAGTACTGAGCATATTTGCTAAAATGGTCCATGATTCAGTGCAAATCTATATGGATGACTTTACCCCTTCTGGTTCTAACTTCCAGGAAGCTTTGACTAACCTGAGCAAAGTTTTAGCCAAGTGTATTGAAATGAACCTGTCCCTCAGTCCTGATAAATGTGAATTCCTGATGACTGAAGGGACCGTGCTAGGTCATACAATTTCTCAGCAAGGATTACAGGTGGATCCCAACAAGATTGCTATCATCCAAAGGGTTCCACCTCCTCAAAAGGTAAGAGATGTTCGAAGTTTTCTAAGTTTAGCAGGGTATTATAGAAGATTCATTAAGTATTTTAGTAAGTTAGCCTCTCCATTGTTTCGTCTTTTGGGAAAAGATGCTGAGTTCATATGGACTGACAACTGTCAAGAGGCTCTGGATGCCTTGAAAGGTAAGCTGATAACTGCCCCAATCTTGAGAGGTCCAAACTGGGCCCTACCTTTCCACATTCACACAGATGCCTCGAACAAAGCTATAGGAGCAGCCTTAGGACAAGTTGAAGAGAAGCTACCATATGCCATATATTTTGTTAGTAAAAACCTGTCCAAGGCAGAATTAAACTACACTGTAACCGAAAAAGAGCTCCTGGCTGTAGTCCATTCCCTAAACAAGTTCAAACACTACATCACTGGCTATCAAACATTCGTACACACTGATCATGTTGCAATTAGGTATTTGATGAATAAACCTGATGTAAATGCTCATATCATTAGATGGTTACTTTTATTGCAACAATTTGATTTGACCATTGTTGATAAGCCAGGTAAGGAAAATGTTGTTGCTGATTTTCTATTTAGACTAGATCTGCCTGTAGGTGAAGAAGGAATGGTGGATGATAAAATGCCAGATGAACACCTATTTGCTATTTTAGTACTTTCTCCATGGTTTGTTGATATAGCAAATTATTTGGTTTCAGCACAGTTTCTGCCACACCTGTCCTCAAAATAAAAGAGCAAGATTGTGAGGAAAAGTGCCCCATTCACTTGGATTGTGGCAATCTTTTTAAACTTGGCCTAGATCAGATTTTGAGGCGATGTGTCAGGGAGGAGGAATTTTTTGACATCCTCCTAACCTATCATGATGGGCCCTGTGGGGGCCACTTTGTAGCAAAAAGAACTGCCTTCAAGATTCTACAGGTAGTTTACTATTGGCCCAATTTTCATCAAGATGTTAAAAGATACATGAGCCAATGTGACCGATGTCAAAGGATGGGGAAACCTACTCCAAAGGATGAGATGCCCCTGCAACCTCAAGTGACTTTTGAGCCATTTGAGAAGTGGGGCATGGACTTTGTGGGTCCTATCAACCCTCCTTCAAAACAGAGGTCTTACATCATTGTGTGCATGGATTACCTAACAAAGTGGGCAGAAACAAAGGTAATCAAAGTAGCAACAGAAGAAAAAGTAGTTGAGTTTTTGAGGGAAAATATCTTCTACAAGTTTGGCTATCCAAGAGAATTAGTCACAGATCAAGGAAGTCAGTTTACCTCCAATCTGATTGAAGACCTGCTCACACATCACAAGATTAAGCACAAAACTTCCACCCCTTATCATCTGCAAGAAAATAGATAGGTGGAAGTCACTAACAAAGCTTTGGAAGGGATTTTGACTAAGGTAGTGAGCAGCAGCAGAAAAGATTGGGCAGACCGATTGGTTGAGGCCACCTGGGCCTATAACACTACTTGGAAAACCACCACAGGTTTCACACCCTATGAGCTGGTCTATGGGAAGAAGGCTTTGTTGTCCATAGAATTTGAATACAATACATTAAGGATGGCAGCTCAGCTGAACCTAGATCTCAGCCATGCCCAAAAGGAAAGATTGCTTCAGCTAAATGGATTATATGAACAGAGAATGTAGGCCCTTCTCCACTCATAGGTAGTCCAACTTTAAAGAAAAATATGGCATGACCAACACCTCAAAGAAAAACAATTCCAGCAAGGAGATTGGGCATTGTTGTATGATTCAAGATACAAGGATTTCAAGGGAAAGCTGAGGACAAGATGGTTGGGACCATATACAGTAGAAAAATGCAATGACAATGGTTCAGTCCTTATCCAGACCATTGATGAAGAAGCCATCCCCATGCTTGTCAATGGGCATAGATTGAAGATCTACAGGAAGCCCCTTTCCAAGCAGGAGTTCATTGAGAATCTGGGTAAATCAGTGTTGGTAGTGGAGCAGGTCCTGTCTCCACTCCACCCACACCCTGAAAAAAAGGAAAAAAAGAAAAAAAAAAAAAAAAAAAAAGATCTCTAGGTGGAAACCTCTTGGAGGCACCCAGGGCAGGCGGTTAGGGTGAAAACCTCCTGGAGGCACCCCAACTGTCTCAAAAAAAAAAAGAGAGATAAAAAAGGAAAAAAAGAAAAAAGAAAAAAACCTAACTTCTTTTGAATAAATTGTTGGTTGTAGGAGGGTCGCACAAGAGGAAAAAGGCATGGCCAGGCTGCATGCACCCTTCACAGCCATCCCTCCATCACTATTATCCTTTCCCAAGTCTTGGTCTCATGTGTTCTAAAAATTTCGCATCCTATAGGAAACTCTGTGTATTCTACAGGAGGATCCTGTAGAAACTACATAAAGGCCAAAATCAATCTCAGAGAAGGACCCGAGGGTTGGAAATTTGTCTATGAGGCCTATGAACCTCCCTACCACCATCCATCTTCCTATTTCGCCATTCCATCCCTGTACACCCACATTTCCACTCGTTTTTTGTGTCCCTGCACAACCACATACAAAAATTTTGTTTCTTTCATTCTGAAAACCCAAAAAAAATGATGACAAATAAAAGCAGCAACATTTTTACTCATTCCTACCTGATACCTTCTAGCTGTTATTTCTTTTTAGTCGAGACCTTCTTCAATAGTTTTAGCCCTACTCAAGTATTAGCTTGAATTTCAAAAGGAGAAGTAGCTACAAGAAATCCTACAGGATTCCTGTAGCAGCTGATCCCTTTGAGAAACATACTCCAGAGACAGGGTCAGTGCAACATGACGTATGAAGCATGCAAGGAGTAGAGTGTGGATGAGAAGTCATCAGCATAAGCCCAAGGCTGAGCATGTAGAGCACCAGTAGCAACAACAACGAGGAAATGAAGTGCCAAAGTTCGAAACATGCATGACACAACAACGACTGAGTAGGTAAGTGCCTAAACCTATTCCTCGATTGCATGAATATTATTTCAAAACTGCATGAACTGTGGGAATGGTCACGATTAAACGGAATCAATGGCTAGCTAACTAGCCACCCTAATTCAGTTACACACCCTCGTGGAATTCAAATGAGCCCCGTCAAATTCAAACCGCCGATCAGATACGTAGCCAGCACGTGTGGCATGTCAACTCGGGAAGAAAAAATTCGGGACCAGTAGTGGTGGTAGCGTATAACAGGAGTAAGGGAGGTGATGGCGGTCAGGTGGCATGCAGAACCATTATGACCGTGGCGTAGGACCAACGGTTCGGATGGGGATAACATACCCATCCGGCCACCTCACCTCCTCACCACGGATTATGCCAACAGTTAAAGGACAGTGTGGTCTAAGCCTTCACCACCCTTTGTTTCATTCTTCATTCACGACGTTCTCGATTGCAGTACTCACCTACCATCTTCAGAACAACGAACCAATCATTTTCTACTAGTTTTAAAAAAAACCCTCCACCTATCGAGCTCTACAGGAGCACTGCTACATTTTACAAGAGCCGGGAGATTTCTATAGGAAGGGCAGAGAGCAACTCTGCAGAAGGAAAACTCGAGATTTTTATCAAAATTCGAGCTTGAAATGAGGTAGGCTCGGGAAACCTCTCTGCATATGACCTATTTGTATAAGGTGGTGGATTAAAAACACAACATTGGGTTGAAAGAAAGGAAAGTGAAGCTTAAAAGTCTGCCTGCATATTTTCTCTGAGTTCTACACAATTCTCTATTTTCTTCTCTACATTTGAAGTCTGTCTTCTTCTTTCTTACATTCTACTGTAGAGAAAACACATGCAACTGTAGATACCAACCTCTGAAGAAAAAAATTGAATTTGCAAGGCTATGTACTCTTTGAAAAAACCCTGTGTTATCCATTCTTTGTCCTGTAAAAAAAAAAAAAATTGATTTTTCTTTCCAAAAGTCGAGAATCAAATTCGGGATAAAAGTAGTTTTGAACAAGGGAAATATTGCCATTTGATGTTGTAAGGAGAAAGCACATGAGAAAATTCCCTATCTGGTTTAAGAAAAAGACAAAATTCAGCTATCCCTCTGTTTTCAGTTTTGCCTGCTTTCTCACCTGAGCATTTTTAGAAATCACTCAACACCATGCCAGGAGGCTTCATGAGAGAAGAACCTTTGAACTCTAGCAAATTGTATGAGCACCCTGAGGTGGTGGCCCTCTTCACCAGGGAAAACTAGATGCCCTTCTTTGAAATAATTCATGGATATGACGAGGAGGTGACTAAAGAATTTTTGATGTCCCTAAGACCCCATTCGAAAACTCATGCTACAGTGAGTTTTAGGTGTCTGACTCTAGAGCTTACACTTGATTTTATCAGCAGAATCACAGGTCTTCCACTTGGGCTCCCTTGGAGCAAGGAGTAAAAAACATTGGGATAGGTTGCAAAGAAGACATTTTTTTAGCCCGAGGAGCATCCTATAGAGGATAAAAATGGGGTCAGAAGGACAAGCTTACCTCCTCCATGGAATGAAGTCAACTACCAGATAATGAAATATATCACTTATGAAGGGAGGTTCAACATAATTTATGGTTATCAGTTCAGGTTGTTGCATGAATTGAGATATGGGATGGACCTACCTCCAGCTAGAAAACTCAGTCTCCCATATTTCCTCCTCTAGTCTTTGATAGAATGTGGCACCAAGCTAAATGCAGGGGTCCCAGACCAGCTGGCCCACCATGGGCTCATCAAACTATTGGTAGAAGATGCCCTACACACATATACCATCCCCATATCTTGGGAAATTTTGAGGAATATGTCCAGAGAAGATGACATCAAAACTTTGACTAAGGACATCAACCCATCTAGTAGTGAAGAGGAGGAGCAGGCAGAGGAACTTGAGAAGAACAGTAATGAGGAAGCACAAGACATTCAAACAGAAGGAAAAATAAAGGAGAAACAGAAAGAAGAGGAGAAATTTGATAAAACTACTGTTGAGCCTAAGGCAGAAAAGAAGACAACCTCAAAAACGGAGAAGAGGAAAAGGACAAAGGCTGAGAAGAAAAAGCCCAAAAGAAGACTGCCACAGGCAAGGCAGGGACCTAGCAAGAAAAAGAGAAGACACCACCAGAGATAGCAGAGACACAAGCAAAAACAACAGACACAGGAAAGACTATAGGAGATGAAGGAAAATAACAACAGGAAGAAACATCCCCTGAAACATTGGCAAGGGAAGCAACAATTGTGCTTGCTGCATTAAGCACTCCAACAAAACAAAAGGGAAAAAGAAAAAGGCAAACCTCTATGTATTTCAAAGCTAGAAGGAGCACCAGGATTAAGGTGGGCAAGCCCCAACCACCATCAAAAGAACCAATTGTCATTGAGGATGCACCTACTGAGAAGAAGGAGGAATCTCCCTCCAAGGTCTCTATCACCTATGAGAGAGGGAGTCCCAAAACATCCACCTGGAAGGAAAGAATCAAGTTGATGGACTCCAAAGCAATCCTATAGGAAGCTGAGACATCTCTACAGGAAACACTAGCCAAGTTGAAAGAAACCAAGAAATTAGAAGAGAAGGTAGCAAAACAGTCACAAGGGGAAGGCAAGGCCAAAGAAATACCTGAACCAAGCCCTTAGCCTAACTTAGGCTCCTATTACAATCTGCTAGAAGGTGGGAAGATCATCCCACAAAAATTCGCTGTGCCTCTTTTCTTTGAATTAGAACAAGAAAGGGTTAGAACCCACACCTGGATGCAAATTGCTAAATCTAAAGGAGTTGAAGATATAGGGCACATGGAAGACAAGATGAAAGAGTTGAGAGGGGAGTTGGCCATGGTAAGGCACATAGAGGGCAATAGAAGAGCCCAACTACAGGAAGAAAATGAACTGCTGAAACAACATTTACAACAACGAAAAATTCAAAAGGGAGACAGGTTGCCTATCTTGGAAGGGAAGCAATAACAAAAAGTTCCCCTGGCAGACAATGAAGCAACAGAGAAACAACAGCAAGAGGGAGAGCCACAGACTAATGTTGAAATGCTAATGAAACAACTGCAAGAAAAAGAGTCTCAGGCAACAGCTGAAGTGCAGATTTTGAAACAACAGTTGTAGGAAAAAGAAGCCCAAATGGCTTGCATGGCTAGCTGGGCAATGGAAGCCTTGCAATGCAGACAACTAGCTAAATCCTATGCATTGTATCTTAAAGACCAATGGCTCCAATTCCAAATTAAAACATTGGCCCAAAGGGGCACAATCCCATTCCAAAATTACAACCAGTTTATGCATTTATGTGATAGTAGCTCAGCTGAAGATAAAGCCAAGTTAGCAGAATTCTATTTACACAACCTGGCACTTCCTAACATGAATCTATGGGATCCAAACACTGCATTAGGAGACCTACAACTCATGGCTATGGCTTCTTGGTTGAGCCATGAGGAAAAGAGAGCAGCAAAAATTCAAAAGATTATGGCTAGGGAGCTAAGTGAGCCCCTCATGATAAGGCAAAACCAGCAGAACCATTAGATCTCATATATGCCCACCAGCACCTTGCAAACAATCCTCAGGTTGCCCCTGACTATGTTGAAAGGCAAGCATAGGCTATTGCTCACTTTGAAGATATGGAGAGACTGTTTGGTGATAACTGCCTTCATGCTTGCACAAGAAGATGGAATACCTTGTCCCATAGCCTAAAGATCAGGGAGTATCACTCCCCAACCAGAATGAGGGAAGCTATGAGGAGAGTGCCCTTATATAAACAATCAATGCAAAACTTGAAAGCCAACTGGATTGGTCTAAAATATAGTCCTCCACTGTTGCTAGGACTGTTGGAAGGAATTAAGGAGGAGGAAGAACAGAAGCAATGGGAGGAAGTGGACAGAAAAGCAGGTTTTCATGACAGAGAAGAGGACATCACCTCAGAGGCTTGGGATGTCAGGGAAGCTGTTAAAGCTATCAAAGATGAAGAACTGGATTAGTTGCTTAGAGGATGAGCAACACATTCAGCAGGGGGGTGATGATGAGCCCCAGAAATGGGTAACTATATGGGCTCATTCTGCCTATTATTTTCATTTAATCCACCATTCTCCATAGTTTTGTGCATGTTTTTGAATATATTTATGTCAATAAAGTGAATGGGGATAGTCACTTTGCCACATAGTCTAATGAGTGTTTATTGCAGATTTTTGGACAAAGACCAGGTATTTATGAGCAGATTGGCAGCAAAACTCAAGGAAACATGGCTGAGGACTTATAAAAGGGGTTTGTCCTTCATTAATGATTCCTTCCTTGAGTTCTCCATCAACATCTCGGAGTACAAGAGCCCACAAATGATGATTCCAAGGGGAAATCGAGCAGGTCTAGTGAAGTTGCCATTATCTGCAGTTTTAGGCAGCCGAGTTCCTAAAGTTTAGGAGGACTGTTGGGAGTCCTCAATTGTATAAATAAGAAGGCTTCAAGCCTCAGTAGGTTAGCCATTTGATAGTCTATTTTCACACTTTAGTGCAGCCTTGTACTCAGCTCATTTTTGAGCTCTTTTTGTAGACAGTTTTGTGATGTAACTATTATTTCTTTGATCAATGAAGATGAATCCAGCTTTGAACCAGCATTGATCTTTCCTAGGGGGTTGTAGCTCTTGGGGTTGGACCCAACCCAAGTGCCCAACACCTCCTTTGTGTATTTATATGTTTTTTTCTTGCATTCATAAAATAATTTCTGTTGTTTAGGTTAAATCTTGCTTTGTTACTTAGGTTGCTTTTGATGATTAGAATAGTTGTTATTGCTTCAGGTTGATTAGAAAGTTTGCTGCAATAATAGAAAAATATCCAAAAAGGCTACCAAGCAGGCCTTGATCTCCTTTCTCCCTCCTTGGGAGCATGATTTGAGACCAACGCACTCTTGTTGCCACCAAAACACTATTTTTGCTTTCCAATGCAATTGCTAGTGTGAGATTTCAAGTTGGAGAAGTTGATATAAGTTGGATTTACATGCTTAGATCATTTCATGTTCATTTCCCATGTTTTTCTCGCATAATTTTTTGTCCATAGAGTTCTGTTCAACACTTTTCTGGTTTTTAGGTCAAAATTAGGTTAAATAGGCAAAACTCTGTTTTTTTAGTTCTTGCTTGGGTCAGTTTCGAAAAGTAAGTGTGCAGCTCACTTGTAGAACACTCTAGCTTATCATTCTTCCATCACACAACCTGCTCCAGTCCATCTCTCAAGATTTCCCCCACTCATTCGCCATACTTCTCCAAGCTGCCCTAATTTCTACGTTTTTGTGCAAAATTGCTTTCTTGACCTTTGAACAAATCCAACTATCTCTTTCATTTATGATCTTCATCGACAGATTCCTAGACCCTTTGACACCTCCATCCAGCCTTCATTTCCCTTTTCCCATTGTTTTTCCCACCTTCAAACCTCCAAAAACCACTTTCGGCCTCCTCCTGTAGAACCTCTTGTAGAACTTCCTGTAGATCCCCTGCAGCCTCCTGTAGAAGTTCATGCGAGTGATTTTTTGAAGTTTGATCACAATGGAAGTCTCCAGAAGGGTACTAGGGACTTCTTAGGACCTCTCCACACCTTCCACACCTCATGCAAACTCCAACTCCATCTCCCTTCGCCACCAAATCTCTGCACAGTCACAAATAGTTAAAACACAAGCGTAATAATTCTGCATAAAATTGCTCAAAAGTACAAGAAGATGATTTCTTCTCATTTTCCTTCAGAAGTAGCTTGAATACATGCATTTTACCTTTTCAATAGTCAATGGCATCCATTTCAATAGTTTCCATCTCTTTTCTTACAAAAGTAGGGTTAGTGGGTAAAATTAGGGTTTGCTAGGGTTTCCATTTCCTTTTAGTTTTCATTTTCTTTCTGCAAGTAGACTAGCCTCTTTTGAGTTAGCTTTCTTCCATCACAGTTAAAAGCTTCTTCTGAAAACTCATAGAAGTTGGCTTAAGCTCCTAGCGAACTTGCGCCAGCTGATCAAGTGACAGCCTGCAGTAAGAGCTAGTACTTGTTCATATAGCACCATCGCTTCCAAGTTTGTTACGAACTACTAGGTTGATAAAAGTAAAGTAGGGATCCCTAGGAGTTGCAACATTATTGCTACAATACTGGAGTTCACCAAAAAATTCCTCAACCACATTGAAATCGACATCCTCATTGTTTGTATTTATCTCTTTAAAATGAAGGTATTCCTCTTCTTTATTAGTATCAAAGAATCAAATTTTACTATTTCTTTTACACTGCTTTTTAGTTGTCTTCCTTTAATATGTTTATGAAAAAGGTATTATTTTTATCTCCATATTAAATCTAAAGGATTTTTAAGTTCAAATTCCATGAATTCTCTTCATTCAATCAAGATGAAATTCATGAATCAATTTTTGCTCATCCAAAATACTACTAGGAGAGATGACCTCATCTTCTATTCATAGTTGTTGTGTTTCTTGATGCTCATGAATTTATATTTTTTTCCTATTTATTAGGAAAAAGATAGGAATTTTTCCCCACTCCTTAAGATCAAATTTCACAAATATAATATTTGTTTCCTAAATAAATGAAGGATATCCTTGTAATTTTATTCTCAAATTTCTCTAAACAATCCTTAGGGTTTCTTCCTCCTGTAACCATAATGGGTTGAAGTGAAAGAAGATGGGACCAATATTTTCAAATTTTTGGAATACAAGAGGTATGGGATCATAGTTGAATACCCCCAAATAATAATATGTAATTATATGGATAAATAATCCAAATATAAGTCACTATGTAGAAGGAAATGATCCAGACACAACACAATATAACTAGTGCCTATTTTACGATTTGACCATGTATTTTTTCCTTTTTTTGTGTAAGATATCAATAAGATCCATTCTACTATCAAATCTTATATCTTTTATCCAAATTGTCTGCTCACTATATAGCCCTATCTTTTTTATATTTGTGATATCACCACATTAAAACCCCCCATAACAATATTATTTTCATCCATACCTTGCTCTTTCATTTCTATTAATTTTCTCCAACTCAATTTCCCCATATTGGATGAGGTCTTAAACATTAAATATATTAACTAGGCTACTTGTCTCTCTTTCTTTTCCAATACTAATAAAATTTGTTATTGAGCAACAATGTCGATTGTTACCTTAAAAACATTACTATCCCAAAAGGTACTCAATCCTCTAGATTAATATCCTAAAAGGTACTCAAAAGGTACCTTACACTATGAACTAACCTATACTACACTTCCAAAATTTTGTGCCTAATTCTATTATTTCCTTTTCCTACATTTTAGTCTCTTGGATGAGGAGGATTGCACTTTTTTCCATTTCGATAAAATCCCTTTAAGATTCTACTTTATTGCAACTACCTAATCCTCTATAATTCTAGGAGAAATTTATCATTATTTGTTCGATTAGGGTTGAGAACCATTGCGAGGTAGAATCTCTATATTATGCAACCCTAGACTCTTTATTGCTATATTTTTATATCTTTATTTAAAGGAATTATCAATAGAGGTTGCAACCCCAAACTCTTTTCCTTCATTATTATCTCTTCCCTTTTATTTTTTGATGGTTTTCTGTTGGGGTTTTTTTCAGATAACATCTCTTCCTCATATTCCTGTGTTTGTTATCCATGAAATTGTTTGGATTTCTTCCTTTTAACCATTCTAATTAGAGTGGATATTGCTTTAACTTGGGATGAGATCATTGCTACATTGCACTTAGAAGGAAATAATGACATATTAAGATCTTCAAGACTAGGATTCTGTAGGAATTTACAGGGTAAGTTCCTCAGAAAGAACACCAAAAGGACACCGCTCACAACCAGATCTCAAATCAATACACCAGTATTTTTGACGTGGTTAAAACACTCAAAGAGGGAAACAGTTCACGGCCTGAGCCAACGTGGCCACTTCAGGCAATTTATTAATCAAAGAATGAAAATTTACATAAGCTTTCTCTCATAGATGGATTACCCTACAAATGACCCTCCATGCGCTTTAAATAGAATTCATGGACCAATCGGGTGTCAAGACACGGATCAAGTGTCGGTAATACCGAGGAGAGAATGAACCGTCGGATCACTACATATCGTGACCGTCGGATTGTAAGTTACAAAATGTACAACGGTAAAGAAACACACTTTACCTAACTCTATACCTAACTCTATACTAGACCAAGTTGAACTTAACTATATCCTATGTGTCGGAATATCCTAACATCCCCCCTTAAGAACAACTTGGGATAGGATTGAAGGATTTACAAATATGACACAATAGGAGAAGGAAGGAGGCACTAGAGCCTATCCCCCCTTAGTGACAACTTCCTGAACTCCAAGCATATATCGAAGTTTAGTGAACTTCGCCTCGGTGAGAGCCTTTGTGAAGATGTCTGCAACCTGATCATCTGTTGAACAATATTGCACTTCAAGAACATGGTCATGAATGAGCTTTCTGATGAAGTGCATGTGTAGTTCAATGTGTTTGCTGCGCTAATGCTGGACTGGATCTTTGCATAGCCGAATGGCACTTTGATTATCACACCAAAGTGTGGTTGGATGTTGCTGCTCAAAGCCAAACTTTGATAGGATCTGACGAAGCCACAAGGCTTCCTTACTAGCTTCCACGGCACCACGATACTCTGCTTCTGCTGACGAAAGAGAAATGGCAGCCTGTTTCTTACAAGCCCATGTAATAGGTCCTGAACCAAGAGTGAAGACATAACCGGCAGTAGACTTTCGATCATCAGGGTCACCAGCCCAATCAGAATCAGTGAAACCAACTAATAGAGGAGCTGCTTTGGCACTGTAATGAATCCCAAACTGTATTGTACCTCGAACATAACGAAGTATTCTTTTAACTGCTTTCCAATGACTTTCACGGGGGTTTTGCATAAAACGAGCAACAAGGCCAACAACAAAGGAAAGGTCAGGACGAGTATGGGTTAAATACAAGAGTTTTCCTACAAGTTGACGGTATAAGGTAGCATCAACTTCAGGAGAAGTACAAGTGACTGAGAGTTTGACTCCAGACTGAAAGGGAGAAGGGGATGGCTTACAGTCTTCCATGTGAAAATGACGAAGAATATCACAAGCATACTTGGATTGGGAAAGGGAAATACCCTCCTTGGATTGCAAGACTTGAAGACCGAGAAAATAGTGTAAGTGTCCTAAGTCTGTCATTTCAAATTTGCTTTTGAGGCTAGACTTCACATGGTTTATAAGGTTGGGATCACTACCAGTAAGAATACGATCATCAACATAAAGAACAAGGATGATAAGAGAGTTGCCCACTTTCTTGGTGTAGACAGTATTGTCAGAATAACACCTAGAAAAGCCAGATTCTAAAAGAAAGCTATCCATTTTGGCATACCAAGCCCGAGGAGCTTGCTTGAGACCATAAAGAGATTTCTTAAGTTGACATACAAGGCTGGAGTCTGTTTGGATGAAGCCAATGGGTTGTTCCATATAGATTTCTTCATGCAAGTTGCCATGCAAGAAGGCAGATTTAACATCCATCTGATGGACTTCCCATTTTAAAGAGGCAGCAAGGGAAAGAACAAGGCGGATAAAGTTCATTTTGGCAACAGGGGAGAAGGTTTCAGTGTAGTCAATGCCTTCAACCTGTGAAAAGCCCTTAGCAACAAGACAAGCTTTATGTTTATCAACTTTCCCATCTGGTCCATACTTGGTTCTGTAAACCCATTTGCATTTAACAAGTTTTCATCCCTTTGGTAAAGGAACAGGATCCCATGTATCATTTGCCAATAATGAATGATATTATTCATTCATAGCTGCTTCCCAATGTGGATGGCCTGAAGCTTCTGCAAAAGTGTCAGGATCATGATTTACTGGAGCTTGAGCCAGTAAAGAAGAGGCTCTTTCAAACTGAGAACGTGTACGTCGCTGATCTGTAGGATCACCGGCAAGATCACCTGCTGCATCCCGAGTAGCACGGACCCATCTTGGAAGTTGAGGATCCTGAGAAGGTGGGGGAGGATTGTCATCCTCACTTTCATCATCTGAAGAAGAAATGTTTTCAAAAGTAGAAGAGATAGGAAGAGGTGGCACATCCGCCGGACTAGGCTCGCAGGCCGATTTATTTTCATCAAATTTTACATCTCTTCTAATGATAACATTTTTGGACTTAAATGGAATAGGTCTATAACCTTTTACATCTTCAGAATATCCAACAAAAGTACATTTATCACTCTTAGGTTCTAAAGCTTTATGCTTTTCATCTGGAATATGGGCCCATGCTTCACTTCCAAAAACACGAAAGTGACTTACATCTGGTTTAATGGAACTCCAAGCTTCTTCTAGAGTGATATTCTTTAGAGCCTTAGTAGGAGTGCGATTTATTATATAATTTGCACAATTAATTGCTTCGGCCCAAAAACTAAGACTGAGTCCTTTAGATTGCAGCATACAATTAGCCATTTCCTTTAAGGTGCGATTTTTCCTTTCAGCTACACCATTTTGTTGTGGAGTGTATGTTGCATTTGAATTCCATTTTCGGTGCAAAAGTTGATGAATGTGTTTTTAACATATTCTCCACCATTATCAGTTCTTAGCTTAAGAATTTGATGTCCAGATTGTTTTTCAACAAAGGCTTTGAAGGCCAAAAAAGTGTTAAATACTTCGCTCTTGAGTTTTAAGAAGTATACCGAAGTGTGTCTGGAGAAATCATCAATGAAAGTTAAGAAATATTTGCAGCCAGAGAATGAAGCAACAGGAAGTGGACCACATAAATCACTGTGCACAAGCTTTAAAGGGGCTGAGGCGTGCCAAGAGGCACGTTTTTCAAAACTGTCCCGATGATGTTTTCCGAGTACACATCCGAAACAAACACCATCTCTGCAAGATACCATAGGAAGACCTGTCACCATATTTTCTTTACATAGATGCTGAAGGGAGCGATAGTTTAAGTGACCAAATCGCTCATGCCAAAGTTTTCTCACTTCATCATTATGAGCAACAAATACTGAGGGAAGATTTGATGACCCAAAGTTGTGAAACTTATACAACCTTGTGGAATCATCAGCAATACCAGTAGCTAGAATCTGTTTAGGATCTCTTAGATCCTTGATTACAACATCATGAGGTGAAAATTCAACAATTTTACCTTCACCTGAATGAGTTATCTGATATACAGATAGAAGGTTGCAGGATAAGGTTGGAACACATAATACATCATTAAACTGACCATTGTCTAGATGAACAGTTCCAGTCCCTACAACATTAAGAGATCTATCATCACCAACATATATATTTTTGGTGTTAGAATCATTTAAAGAAGAAAACATGGCTTTGTTTTTGGCCATGTGATAAGAGGCTCCAGAATCAATGAGCCACTCATGAGAATGAGAAGAAGAAGATACATTTAATGCATAACCAGACTGAGATGATTGACAACGACATGCAGAAAGTGCCATTCCTGAAGATGAAGATGAAGTTGAAGTTGAAGAATGCTCCACATGGATGTTATGTTTCTTCATTGCGGCTTCCAAGGCTTCCAGCTTCTTAAAGCATTTAGATTCTAAGTGGCCATCTCGATTACAAAAGTTACAATGTCTATTAGTCTTCTTCCATTTGTTTTTATTGGTCCTATCATTTTGCTGAAATGATCTTTCATTTTGAGGCTGAGTTTGCTTAGGACCCTTGTTTGGTTTAGGACCATTCTTTTTAGGATATGACTTCTTAGGATTCTTTGAATTTGGTTGCTGCTGGGTGGCTAACGCTTTCTTGGAAGAGTTTCCAAGATTAAGAAGACCAAGGTGTAAGAGTTTTTCTTGTTCTCTTATTAAAGAATCACAAAAAGAGTCAAAGGAAGGGGCCTTGTAGTCTTTTCCTTGACAAATGAAAGCTTCCCTTGTAGAATGGAAGGTGGAAACAAATACAGAGTAGGTTGGTCCCAACTTAGTAAGGATGGAATAAATAAGGTTACTATGTTCTTTCTTAACCTTAACACCTTCCAAGAGATATCTAAGGGTCTTGAATTTGGACAAGAAACCTTCAATGCAAGAAAAATTATTAGGATCCAATGTAAGCAACTCATTTTCAAGTTGATGGGCTCTAATTTTATTTTTAATCCCAAAAACTTTAGTGATTTGTTCCAATGCTTCATGAGGAGTATCAAGTTCTGCAATATGGAATCTAAGATCAGGAGAAATAGACATCCCTATCAAACCACGTGCTTGATCTTGTCTATTTTCCCATTTTGCAGCCTTGTCTTCATCTTTTGGTTTCTTCTCTCGGTCTGTGGCTATTATGTAGAGACCTTTACTTCTAAGTAAATCTTCCATGTAGGATATCCATTGGAAGTAGTTAGTGCTGTCAAGAATGACTTGGCATGGAATTTCCATTTTTAAAAAAACTGAAGCTAAAGATGCTGAAAGTAAGTGTTCCAATGGATAGATCTCAAAAAATTAGGTTGTTTTAAAAAAAACGGCTCTGAAAAAGGCTTCCGGATGAAGAAGTTATGGCTTTTTGAAAAAATATTTGTTGAAGTTGCCGGCAAAGTGCGCGAATGAAAAAAACGCCCCCAAAAAATGGAGATTTGAACCCAAGACCTCTACTTTCTTTAAAATAGCTTTGAACCAATTGAGCTATACAAAAAATTTGAGAGAGAGAGAGAGAGAGAGAGAGAGAGAGAGAGAGAGGGGGGGGGACCTTGGGTTGCGTGCTTGCCTTGAGAAAGCTCTTTTTTCCTACAAAACAAAAACACAAAACCCAACACGAATATGCAAAGAAAAAACGAACCTTATGGCTCGAAGTTAGCTTTACCCAAAAAACTAAATATTTTCAAAAGTTGAACCTTGCGGCTCAAAGTTAGCTTTAGCCGAAAAACTAAATATTTTTCTCAATGTTTCTGATTTTCCAAGATCACACTAAGGTGCAGGGAAAAGAGCATACGCATGAGAAAAATCCTTCCTTTCTGTTTCTGATTTGCCCAGATCGCACAGAGTCGCAGGGCAAAGAGCATACGCAGAAATGAAAGGTATAGATCCGGTTAAAAAAAAGGTAAATAAACCGAAACCGAAATAAGCAGAGAGAAAATAATAGTAAACTGCAAATAAAGACTGTATACCTCCAGATCTTAAAAATGACGCAGCTAGGGCTACCAGAAACCTTTTTGCATGAAATGAAAGGGGTTCCTCACTGGAACAGATGCTCCGAACACAACAGAGCAGTCCTCTCGGCCCGAAAGCAGTCAGAAACAGCAGATCTAGGAAACAGCAGTCGGATGCAGTTCTACCGGCTTCAGATTTGGATCACCAACGGACGCGGCCCTCAAATAGCTCCGATACCATGTAGGAATTTACAGGGTAAGTTCCTCAGAAAGAACACCAAAAGGACACCGCTCACAACCAGATCTCAAATCAATACACCAGTATTTTTGACGTGGTTAAAACCCTCAAAGAGGGAAACAGTCCACGGCCTGAGCCAACGTGGCCACTTCAGGCAATTTATTAATCAAAGAATGAAAATTTACATAAGCTTTCTCTCATAGACGGATTACCCTACAAATGACCCTCCATGCGCTTTAAATAGAATTCATGGACCAATCGGGTGTCAAGCCACGGATCAAGTGTCGGTAATACCGAGGAGAGAATGAACCGTCGGATCACTACATATCGTGACTGTCGGATTGTAAGTTACAAAATGTACAACGGTAAAGAAACACACTTTACCTAACTCTATACCTAACTCTATACTAGACCAAGTTGAACTTAACTATATCCTATGTGTCGGAATATCCTAACAGATTCATTCTTCCACTACAGATTACCTTAAAGGAATGGATTTGGGAGGGGATGGGAGGGAATTTTTAACATGATATTTGGCCATATACAGTGCTTCATTACATACTTGTGATAGAAAAATATACTTTCCAGGTAAAGATACCATTACATTAATTGATTTGGAGGTTGATAGTCTAGATGTACATAATTCTTTTGATCCCTTCTTGATTTGCTACTAGTTAGTATATTTTTACACTATTGGTTGGTAAGGTGTTAATTGACAAGGAAAATTTTCTTGAAGTTTAAAACATTGGCGAATCTCACTAATCCCTAATATGCAAATTATAAATGTTTATTGATATATTTGTAAAATTAATCAAATTTATAATTATTTTATATATAGTCTCTCTATAATGTTGGCGATTTTTAAGGTAAAATAATTTTATATTCTAAAATTTGGGCGAATCGTCTTTTATAAAATTGGAAATTGGCGAATCTTTTTTGTGGAAAAATCATGGAAAATTAGCCCACTGGGCGAACATTAGCCCCTAAAATTTTCCATGTTAATTGATTAACATTGGAAAATTTCCCATATTCATTATATACCTTACATTTAAAAGGGGATAATTTAAAATCTAGATTTTGGGTAAGCATCCATCCATCAAGAGAAATATTTATGACTTTAGGTAACTCTATCTCCAATTCCACTTCCACACATATATTGACCACAAGGGGCTTCACTGGGGAAGCAATACCATACCACATGCGCTCATATTTGGGGATATATATTGAGGAAAAAATGACATAATATATTGAGCATATAATAGGGGATAAAGGGCTTTTATATTCACAGGTATAAAAAATGGAGTTCAAATTTAATGAAAAAATATAAAGGGTTATAGAAAATGTTGATAAAAAAATGGATACCTACAATATCTAGTGAAAAGAGGGGTTTTCTAAATTGGGAAGGTGTATTGGGTTCGTATTGGTAGGGGGTTAAATAATGTGATTTTTAGAGGCATTTTCCAATATGTATTCAAATTAAGGGTATTGCTTACTATGCCATGAACAATGTGATATGTCAGAGGTTCATTGAGTGAAGCCCTTGTGATATTGACACACACAAACATACATGATTTGGGTTTAGAACTATCAATGTAATGACCCAATGCATTACCGATAAAAATCAAGTTTATCATCATTCCAACAATGGAGTGGAAAAATGAGAGAGATGTACCCACATCAGCATAGGTGAAGGAATGCCCACTTCTAGTTTGAAATATAATGTACATATAATCAAATACATGCTTTAAGGCCCTATAGATTATTGGTTACTCTTGAAAATCAAATGCCTATCCTCTTTATTTTCAAAGAAAAGAGAAAAATAACCTCTTCCATAAAAATAGTGAAATAGATTTCCTTGTGTCAAGGGTCTCTTGTTCTTTATGACCCATTACTCCATGGCATTGGGGGAGGGTCATAAACTAGTACACTACCCTAAGAGGCCATTGTTGTGGGGAAAAATGCCTATGTAGGACGATCCTATCCACCTAAGGTGTGACAGTGCCTTAGCAACAAACAGAGACAACTATTATGGTATTCTTCCTTTATGAATTAAGAATGAAGAGAGAGATGGATGGACTAACCGGTGTCTTCCGTTTGTCCCTCGATCCGGTTTCTCTTCTCTTGGAGAGTTCCCAGCTACTTGCCTTCTCACTCGCCCAGTTTCAAGAGGTTTCTGCAAGATCACAAGAAGAGAACACTACACAAGACATGGATTCATATTCATAACTAGTTCAGGATTAGAAATAAACTAAACATACTAATGCAATCATACATCAAAAATACATCAGTATATAGGAGAAACCAAGATAGCTTTATTGATGAATAACAAGGTTCAGGAAGAGATACAACCCAGAGGGCTCCAATCTAGCATCTCCTTCCCAGCAAATGGAATTCCTATCTTCACCCCCTTCAAAGCATTAAGCACCCAATGATTCCAATCTCAAACCAACAACAATTCTTTGCAATAACAAAATCCCAGCCTCCAGATCTCATGGAGGAGAGATCCATATATAGATGTTTGGAGAGAGGATGAGTCAGCTTGAGATCTGACTAGTGTCCTCTCCCTCTGTCAGTTCTTGAGTCCACTTGGAGGTTCTTGCTTCCACTTGGAGATTTGGAACCTCTTACTCATCACCAGTCGAATTCCCTGAGGCAAGTGTCATTTTGGAAGCTTCCTGGGTTTTGACACCTTGAGAAATGAGCCTGCCACATGTCCATTCTCGTTCAGCGCAGGTAGCCAGTGTTCCCTTTGACATTCAACACAGGTAGCCAGTGTTGGCTTTGACATTCAGTGCAAACAGGTAGTGTAGCCACTGAAATGATCCTGAATTGACTTGTTTTTGAGTAGTTTCTAGTGGAGAACTTCTGTGAATTGCTATGGTTTGTTAGCCTTGTTCCTCTAGGGGTAGCAACAACATGTTTAGGGACTTTGGATCCCTTAGATTATGGACATTTCATGCTCAATGTTGTAAGGCACAAAAATTTCTATAACAGTACACTTTCCTCCGTACCACAATCGGGTTGGGTTGTCTCGCCATACCATCCATATTTGGGGTAATGCTACCGATCCATCGTATCAGTGTTGCCATATGTTCAAGAGAAGTCATTCAGAAAAGTCAACCGTGTCCCATCCACTGCCATACATGATCCTTCATCCTTTCATGACCGCCACCCTGAATCATATGTCACAGATCGTTTTCACCTCCATTAAAATCATTAGCTCCGTTCCGTGTCACTGATGTGGGATTCATTAAGGCCCTCCTTTGACGGATCGCTTCTTGTCGACATCAGCTCATTATCCAAGAAGTTGATCTAGGACAACCCCTTCAGTACTTTGAAGCTTGCATGCCTCAATGGCAAGTTTCTCACTTCCGACGACAGGTATACATCAATGACTTTCGACCGAAAGATTTTGCGTGGTGTTCGACGCCAAGTCCTTTATTCACACCACGTGAATTGTACTGCAGTACCTTGAGGGTCATTATCATTATCGGTGATTCCTCTCACGCTTGTTAACGGTTTACATCATTGACCGGTAATCAAGCGATGTCTTTCCATGTTCGACTTCAGAACATTTCTCACATGGATCGACTTGTACTTAGAGTGAAGATCGAACGAGTTTGAAGACCCCGGATCTAGTTTCATCCATCCGGGCTGCGATATATATTCAGGAAAGATAAAGACATTGACATGTACATCATTGCAGCAGATAATCATCCTACTCAAAGGATGATAATTTCATCAAAATTATCAGTCTACCATTAGACGATTGTCTTTTCTATGTACATAAAAATGAATTTATAAAGCTGAGCATGGGAATGCCCGCCTCAGCTAGATCATGAAAGCAGTATGAAAAATAATGTATTGTATTGTATCTTATTACAGGTCTCCTCTCAGCATTGGATGAACTTCGGATCCCCCTGATAAAGCATTTCACCCGATAAACAACCTCATACTTTAGGGGGCAACTGTTATAGACATTTTTGTGCCTTACAACATTGAGCATGAAATGTCCATAATCTAAGGGATCCAAAGTCCCTAAACATGTTGTTCCTACCCCTAGAGGAACAAGGCTAACAAACCACAACAATTCACAGAAGTTCTCCACCAGAAACTGCTCAAAAACAAGTCAATTCAGGATCATTTCAGTGGCTACACTAGCTGTTTGCGCTGAATGTCAAAGCCAACACTGGCTACCTACGTTGAATGTCAAAGGGAACACTAGCTACCTGCACTGAACGAGAATGGACAAGTGGCAAGCTCATTTCTCAAGGTGTCAAAACCCAGGAAGCTTCCAAAATGACACTTGCCTCAGGGAATTCGACTGGTGATGAGTAAGAGGTTCCAAATCTCCAAGTGGAAGCAAGAACCTCCAAGTGGACTCAAGAACTGACAGAGGGAGAGGACACTAGTCAGATCTCAAGCTGACTCATCCTCTCTCCAAACATCTATATATGGATCTCTCCTCCATGAGATCTAGAGGATGGAATTTTGTTATTGCAAAGAATTGCTATTGGTTTGAGATTGGAATCATTGGGTGCTTAATGCTTTGAAAGGGGGTGAAGATAGTAATTCCATTTGCTGGGAAGGAGATGCTGGATTGGAGCCCTCTGGGTTGTATCTCTTCCTGAACCTTGTTATTCATCAATAAAGCTATCTTGGTTTCTCCTATATGCTGATGTATTTTTTGATGTATGAATGCATTAGTATGTTTAGTTTATTTCTAATCCTGAACTAGTTAGGAATATGAATCCATGTCTTGTGTAGTGTTCTCTTCTTGTGATCTTGCAGAAACCTCTTGAAGCTGGGCGAGTGAGAAGGCAAGTAGTTGGGAACTCTCCAAGAGAAGAGAAGTCGGATCGAGGGACAAACGGAAGACACCGGTTAGTCCATCTATCTATCTCTTCATTCTTAATTCATAAAGGAAGAATACTAGAATAGCTGTCTCTGTTTGTTGCTAAGGCACTGTCACACCTTAGGTGGATAGGATCGTCCTGCATAGGCATTTTTCCCCACAACAAATTGGCGACTCCGCTGGGGACATTTTTTTAGTCATTTTATTTGTGTTTCTATCATTGTTTGTTTCATAGACTCGACAGCAACAATCGAACTGCATCTGCTTTTCCCGGATGCAAAGTAGACAGTTGCTACTTTGATCCAATCACTGGACTTGTCTATGATCTGAACAATGGACTCACAAATGATTTGATGATCCTTTGTGATAGATCTTAGTACTCCCTCAAAGCATCCCTTTGATTACACCTTGCTTGTTGCTTTTATTTGGCCTAAAACAGTGAATTAAATAGCAATCTGTGACCCAGAACCTGAGGGAAACGAGAGTTTCTCCTTCAGCGCAGACCCAGTGAAGGGATTCTGCATTTCAACGCAGGTCCCGTGAAGGTTACCTGCGCTAAATGTCAAAACCCCTGTGTTGAGGTTGCGCTGAACCAGTTTGCCCTTGTGCAGCTGGGGTTCTCTGCGCTGTTTTTCCTTGTTTTGATCTCTGATTTTTGCAGCCTGTAACTAGCATAGGTACCAGTCTGATAACTCCTTTTCTCTGCTTAGATTCCGCCTCGTTTTGTACAAAAAGACTGTGAGTGTTTTTATGTGTTTGTGGCGTCATTTACAGTTTTCCTTTGCATGAGTGAAATAATCATCCTGTAGCCCTTGATTCAGATCTGTTGATTGTGATCTTAGAAGAGAGTTCATTGGCTGTTTGCAGATTGATTATACATTTGCTTTTGCTTATTGGTTTGAGTTTGTCTCTTTTAAGTGTCAAAACAAGTCTTCATTTCGAAAATCGTTAAGTGTTGTAATCTCTTCTACCCTCTCTGATTTCGGAAAAAGTAAACTTGTTTGTATTTGTCATTTAAAAACAAATTCAAAGTTGTACAAAAAGCTTTCTTTGTAGGCATCAATACTAAGAAAGCGGAAAACAAACACCTGCATTGTGCATTTGGATTTTGATAGTTTGCATGTTGGATTTAGGAAAAGTGCATTAGAGTGTGCTGATTGCTCTTTGAGAAAAGATGGTGTCTTTCTTTTCCCTTAGTAGCTAGGATTTTCAAAGTTGAAAAGATATAAAGCTTGCTTATCATCTTTAGACTGCATTTATGAATTGTATCATACATCTCGTGGTGAACCTTGAAAGGCAAACTTCTAAAAAGATCAACCTAAAATAAATTGAATGAACTTAACAACACTTTGCAACATAACGCACAACATAGAGGTCTAGGCTAGAGACGTGTTCCAGCGTCGTTAAGCCTGGTGACTGTCGATCTCGTGGATGGTGGGTGATTCCTCCTGAGGGACGATAGCGCCAGTATGGATTGTGCTCCCACGTACCGTCGCGTATATATTGGGAGACCCCTATAGGCATAAAACCTTTATCCTTAGGAAGCCGTGTCGGCCGTCCTACTGATCGCAATGCACTTAACACGGCATTCAGGAAGATCGACCGCCCGTACCCTAAAAAGTATTCTGCGGTTTTGCAAAAAGTTTGGCACACCCTCTGCCTAGAACTCCAGAGCAGTTCCTTTTGGCCTTTTTCAGACTCTATAACGGAAAAAAGTCCATCCAAGCATTTGTCACTTCGGGCTCGTTAAAACATCGAAGGAGACTAGAGTCATCTTTAGCTTTTTCTCGACTCTTTAAAATTGAAAAAGCAAGTTGTGTCTAAAGCGTCGTTAAAATTTATTTTAAACGGAACAATCACCCCTATTCCTGCATTGATCTTTAGGTTAAAAAAAAATGGAGCACACCAACCAAGGAATTCCCCTTGGTAGAAATCCTAGTCCCTTCTCCTCTTGGGGAGATGTTGGTGCACCCCACATGGCCACATTGTCACTTCCAGGACTGACAATTGGCCTGCCAGTCTGGCTCTTTTCAACAAATGTCGTTCAGAACACCACCATTCCTGAACAGTCGAGTCAACAGTTAGACCAGACCAGAGTTGCTCACCAGCCTTCTACTTCATCTAATTCTTCCTCTCCTCCTTCCTCTTCGCTTGACGGAATTGGTAAAACAAAAAACCAAGTTCCTAAGGAGAAGAAGGAAAAGAAGAAGAAAGAGAAGAAGAAGAAGGAGCCAAAAGCGACTGGGGGCAAACAAGTGTCGTCTGACAAGAATCCACACACAACACTGACCAGGCCTAAATCGCCATGTGTCATATGCAAGGGAGACCACTTCCACAAAGATTGTCCCTGCATCCCTCGGATACTAAGGGACTGGTCTCCCCGTTTGCACAATTCGGTAGCGTCGACCTCTGATAGCCATGTTGACAGCTCACCGTCGACTAGTGAAAGTGAAGTCCCAGGACAGAGAGGGAAAACTAGATTTCCCTGCAAACTGTGTGAAGGCGACCATGCCATCCACCGTTGTCCCTTCTTAGACGAGGCTAAAAGAGTTCTGGAAGATCGCCCGATTTTACGAGCGCAACTTCCTCCTGGATATCAAAAACTCCTGCCAAGTCCTTCACTAGTTGAGAACCCGGCTGACCCGCCCAGGTGGTCAGCCGAAGCACCTATAATTGAAGATGAACCGTCTGGATCCATGCTTGACGAAAGTCAAAAGGTTGAGACGGCAGTTGACCCGGTTTTTCCTTCAGAGGCTCTATCTTCGAATGATATCATCACAGAGGAGAATAAAGACGATACCGTCCAAATTCTCTTCATTTACACAGACTCCGACGAACAAGGGGGCAATTTGCCCATTCCTTTGTCGCAGGAAGGAACTTCGTCAGAGTCATACCCGGCCATCTTTTCGGTCCCACCACCAAGCAACCTGGTTGTGTCCTTTGACTGGAACCAACTAGGCAGACCCCGGTTGCCAGCAAGCATACCATTCAGAATTATTGTTCAAATATACAGAATGGTAATGGCTGGCACTATCATTGATGAGGGGGCATCTGTGAGTATCCTTTCCTCTATTGCTTGGAAAGCGCTTGGTTCGCCAACGCTTTTGCCTGAAATGAGAAATCTTTGAGGCTTTGATAAAGGAACCAGTCGACCTTTAGGGATCCTCCCCAATGTGCCCATAACATTTAAAGGGAAGACCGTTCAAATGAACGTGATAGTCGTTCAAGGACCCTTGGATTATAACCTACTCCTTGGACGAGACTATATATATTGCATGGGAGCTATAGTCTCCTCACTCTTTAGAGTAATGTGTTTTCCACATGAAGGAAGAATGGTCAAGCTCGTAGACCAACTTTCGTTTCCCGGATCACGCATCGCAAATAGTCATGTACCATCCCTAAATGGTCTATTCACGCAGGAAGTGTCTCAACCCACGGTCCGTCCTCTAACAGCAATTCACGGTTTGTCCTGGGTGATGTGGGGAAAAATGCCTATGCAGGACGATCCTATCCACCTAAGGTGTGACAGTGCCTTAGCAACAAACAGAGACAGCTATTCTAGTATTCTTGCTTTATGAATTAAGAATGAAGAGAGAGATGGATGGACTAACCGGTGTCTTCCGTTTGTCCCTCAATTCTGTTTCTCTTCTCTTGGAGAGTTCCCAGCTACTTGCCTTCTCACTCGCCCAGCTTCAAGAGGTTTCTGCAAGATCACAAGAAGAGAACACTACAAAAGACATGGATTCATATTCATAACTAGTTCAGGATTAGAAATAAACTAAACATACTAATGCAATCATACATAAAAAATACATCAGTATATAGGAGAAACCAATATAGCTTTATTGATGAATAACAAGGTTCAGGAAGAGATACAACCCAGAGGGCTCCAATCCAGCATCTCCTTCCCAGCAAATGGAATTCCTATCTTCACCCCCTTCAAAGCATTAAGCACCCAATGATTCCAATCTCAAACCAACAACAATTCTTTGCAATAACAAAATTCCAGCCCCCAGATCCATGGAGGAGAGATCCATATATAGATGTTTGGAGAGAGGATGAGTCAGCTTGAGATCTGACTAGTGTCCTCTCCCTCTGTCAGTTCTTGAGTCCACTTGGAGGTTCTTGCTTCCACTTGGAGATTTGGAACCTCTTACTCATCACCAGTCGAATTCCCTGAGGCAAGTGTCATTTTGGAAGCTTCCTGGGTTTTGACACCTTGAGAAATGAGCCTGCCACATGTCCATTCTCGTTCAGCGCAGGTAGCCAGTGTTCCCTTTGACATTCAACACAGGTAGCCAGTGTTGGCTTTGACATTCAGCGCAAACAGCTAGTGTAGCCACTGAAATGATCCTGAATTGACTTGTTTTTGAGTAGTTTCTGGTGGAGAACTTCTGTGAATTGCTGTGGTTTGTTAGCCTTGTTCCTTTAGGGGTAGGAACAACATGTTTAGGGACTTTGGATCCCTTAGATTATGGACATTTCATGCTCAATGCTGTAAGGCACAAAAATGTCTATAACAGCCATGCTTAGTGAGAACGAGAGCTTAATGCCGAAAAACTATAGAGGAGAGCTTAACCTTTGGAATGTTAAGGACCCATTTAACAAATCTTGAAGGGACATGAGGAGCCTTGTGGGATTTATGGAGGGAAGCTATAAATATTTGGAAAGTAAAGGGGTGAGGAAGGAAGAGCAACTCCTCCTGTATGAAAATATAAAAGACAAAGAAATGAGACAAACCATTTTATAAGAGAGAAAAACTATTTATATAAAAATCTCTTTATATATATTTGAAATCTAAACCTCTAAATTAAATTATATAAACTTGATAAAATTAATTAAAAAACAAATAAAAAATATATAAAATTAAACCAACTAAACATTTAAACTTTTAAATTACATTATATAAAATATAATTCTGTTGTGGCCAGCAACAACCCCCCCTTAGTTCATTTAAGTATCGACCAAAATACTAAATGAATGGGGACCCTTAGTTAATTTTTAGGAAAAGCAAGAATTTCTTTTCTTCAAAATAAGGTTACCATCATATGCTTAGGTAAAGCCTCTTGGATATTTTAAACCTAAGTCTATGATGAGGAGAAAATCTTTAAAGTCGCGTTGCAAAAAGATAGGAAATACCTTCATTTCTCTTTAAAAATCGATATGCGCAAGACCCTCGTGTTAAAAATAACATCGCATCGCAACAAAGTAATACCCATAAAGAAAAACTTAAAGATTCACCGATCTGCGATAACGCCGATCGCAAGATCGCATATCGCAGAAATGAGCCGGCAAGATTTGGCAAACATCAAACTTCTCCGATCTGCGATGTTGCGATCGTTGCGATGCTACATCCTTGCGATTTGCGATGGTATGATTTGTGATGATGCGATTTGCGATCGCGCGATATGCGAGGTTACGTAAGCAAATCATAAATTACTTCATTACGAATCCTTCGGGCATACCATTCAAAGAAAAGCCACTTACCATAATCTGACCCGAAATCATGTGCTTTTAATGATAGTAGGTGAATTAGTTGTCAGTTATTAAATGGATTAGAGACGCGTGCCTTGGTAGATATTTACTTCACGTAAGGTGGCAGATTTGATTCATATGCTGCATTTAAAACTCTCCCATCACCTTTCTGGATCAGTCATTTCCATTTCACTCGTAATCTGCAGGAACGAAGAGCTAAGACAATTCAGACACAAACGCAGAGAGAAATGGGAAAGAAAAATAAAGCTCAAAGCTCCGAAGCGAAGGAGAAGACTAAGGAGATGGCGCCTCTTTATACAGACACAGCCTGTAACAAAGATGCAGGGATATCAACATGGGAAAGCATGTACAGGCTGCTAGAGGAGGAAAAACCTAGAATAATGAAGGTTGCTGCTGTCGTGGGTGCACCGCGCTCTTCTGAGGCGTCCTTAGAGGACCTAGCATGTTCATTTCTTCACAGAATAGCGGCAAGACCCAAAATTCTACCATATACGGATATGAACAAGTGGATACTGGATGATGCTGACTTGAACAACAGACAATTCAAAGTTCAAGGACACGGGCTCATCGGATCGTTTGCTGCGCAAGATTTGAAGCTTATGTATCATCTTCCTGAACCGCAAGCGACCTATAACGCACAATTCGTTAAGAAGTTCGCGGCGGAGAACCCAGATCTATTAGACACCACCAAAGAATGGTCTAGAAAAGAGGAGCCGCTCAAAAAGGACAAAAACGGTATGTACAGCACTGGTTCCCTCACCTCTTCATATTGTTTTGCTGCGGCCATGCTTTGTAGGTTATTTGGGATGCTGGATATCAACAAGTTTTCGTCTGAATGGCTACCATTAATTGATGCTACCACAAACGCCGACATTATAGATTGGTCCAAAATCCTTTATGATAATCTATACACGGCTGTTATCAATTACCGGTCTAAAAGATCCTTGTCTCAAAGGGTCTATCCTCCTTTTTATCTGTCTGCATATGTTATGGATTCTGTTTGTCTTGTGTCTAAATTCCCTACTATGGGTTGGAAATGGACTACCCAAGACCCATTGCCCATCCATGTTTATCATAAGGTATTATGGGATTCCCAGTTTGCCCCTCACTTCTACAAGATTTGCCACGGGCTTATTTTGCCCCTATATAGAATAATGTATGATAAAGACCCCCTGAGGTGCTCTCCCGAGGCACAAATTGACATCATCCCCATCGCGAGATGGTTCGGGGAAGAATGGTTTACTTACATTAGAGTTTTTGGAAGCACTGTACCTCCACATGTCCTACCCCTATATGTCCCTGATAAACTTTTAGCTCGGGAAATTGCTTATCAAACCTGTTCAGAAGGCGGCCTGACCAAAGACCTAAAGGACAAGAAGAAGGCCATATGGCCTCAATTTCCTGTAGCTTGTGGGGCCTTCTCATTGTTCGATGTAGGACACGCTTTCGGCGAAGTGGAGAATGTGATGTGTCTTCAATTATTTAAATTCCCAGCAAGGCCATTTGACCCAAATGATGTTGCACAAGAGTTCACAACGAACGCCAAAATAAGAGTGTTCTCTGGAAAGAAAGATTTGTTTGACGATCTGTTTCAGAATAGAAGTTCGCTCCAAGAAATTTTGCAGGAAGCTCGGTCAAGGTTGTCTCCAGATGACCTCCAAAGATTATTGTTATACAGAGAAAGAAGGCTCGCCAGTATTCCTCTAGAGAAGTTGTGACTGCCTGCTAGAGAACCGACTCCGAGCATTAGCCTCAGCGAAAACTCTAGCACTTCCAGATCAAAGTCCAACGCCGCGCAAGGAGTACCTGAGCATCCTAAAGAGTCTGGATACGACCAAGGAAAAAACGAAGAAACAACTAAAGATACAGCTCAGTCAAGTGCAATGTCTCAACAGCAAGTTATCGCCTCCCCACTAAGAGATGTCCCCCCTCCTGTCATCGAAGCACCACTCGTCACAACAGAGCTAGACAAAGAATGGGAAACCTTCAATGAATTGATCAATCTTGAAGGGCAAGCCCCGGAAACACCCGTGAACAATACGCAGGTAGTACAAGAAGTGGTTTCGACCATAGTCAGCAGTGTCATAGAAGCAAAACGCGTTCCTATCGCTCCACCTTCTGAGCTTCTACTTAATGTAGAAGAAATTCCCCCACTAGATGTCTTCTATAGTCCCCAACACAAAGCAATTGTAAGGAGACAGAGGAAGAAAAGAAAACTAGAAAATACACTGTCACAAGATGCTGAACATTTGGACGTCTTATGGAAAGACCCCAATAATAACCCGACTGAAAATCTCACGAATTTGTCTCAGATCACAGGAGCATATGCTTCTGCAACTATTGATAAGGCATCAGAAGTTCAGTAACTATTGAAAGAACAAGAAGACCAGATACAACTGCTACAACAATAGTTGAAACAAGCCAACGCTAACATTGAAGCCTCCAAACAGCTCGAGAAACTACAGGAAGACTTTCAATAGATGTAGATAGGCTATCAAAGAAGTCTCGACGAGAAAGAAAAACAATTGCAGACTTTACAAGAAATGCATAAAGATGAGCCTAAGCTGGCAGAATTTATTTCAGAATCTATTGGCTTGAACGAGCAACTACTGCAGCAACAGGAAGAGTTGGGACGTAAAATATCACAGTGGAGTCACTATTGCGAGCTGAGCGATAAAATCACCAATCAAGTGGTGGACTTGCGGAGTGACTATGATCAGAGTGACAAAAGGGTGACAGAATATTTAACTTGGCAGGATGATGATGAAGGGAAAAGAGCAGGTGCACCCAGGATAAATGAAAATCATAAAGAATTGCTCTTTAATAAATGGGACGATCAAATCAGGCAGGTGGAGCGAGCAGCAGAGACAACGGTAACACAGGCAAGCATTCTTATCGACTGTGTAAATGAGAATTTACACAGGGCCAATTTAATTGCAGAGACCACCCCGGGGTACCTACCAAATAAGTTACAACTGGAAACAAAATGGAGGCAGAAAGCGCAGGAAAAGGGGAGAGCAATCTAAGCATTAGCCAGGTTGAATTGGGAATGTTACTAGACGTACTTGGTCAAGCCGCACAGCCAATGGATGACAGTGAAATGCATCACAAACGCAGCCGAAAAAGTAGCGCCAGCTCTCATAGATGCCGTTTTCGGAGCCCAGCTCAGCGCAGAAATCAGTCAGCCGACTCTCCTCAAGCCCATGTTGAACACATGCAACTTTAAGGACCAAGTTCATAAGTAACCTTATTTAGAATGTTGTTTTTTCTTTCAACTAGATTAGAAAAAGGACGGTCATTTGAAAACCGCATCCTAAATTTTGTAATAATACTATTATTAGAATTAGGAAGTAGTATTTTAACCCTTCTCATTGCATTTGGAGAGGGGTCCAGAAATTTGTCAAAAACTTGTCCTCGGAACATGCACTTCTGCACCCTCAGAGGAGGTTTTGATGAATGGATGGATCGAGATTTATTAATGTTTGCATTTTAATGTCTGCTACTGATGTTGCACTTTTGTACTCTTAGTAGATGTTAGAACAAGTAGAGGTAAATCGTTATTGCTTGAAGCTTATGAGTGAAACCAGTCATAAATGGTACTTTTATCTCTTGACCAATTTCTGCTTATATTCTTAAAGTGATATACAGTTTTCAGTTGTTTATATGTTAATGCATGAATATGTGGGTTACCATTTGGCACTTTTGTACGGTGGAGTCATTTATTTGTGTTTGATATGTGAATAACTTATTATGCGATATGCTGTTCACAACTGTTTTGCTTAACTTTTTATGCAGAGTGGTTTATCTTAATTGATTTATATTCTTATGATAGCTAAATGATCTTTATCACCAGTTATTGTTCGAAATCTCTTTAGATCGCATAATAGAAGAAATATACCCCGGGTTAGCGTAGATTAGATGTGTTGTTTCTTATTAGATTACAATAGCATAGAGTTAGTTTAGAAGTTTGAATTAAATTAGCTTTAAATATTCTTAGATCAACATCATCCAACTCTACACACACACACACACACCCCTTAGATTGGGAAACTAGTCCCATTATCCCCAGTCGGACCCGCTATACCAAACGGATAAGGAGCTGCCAACCAAGTTCCGGACCGGGTGGGTATCCCCCTTATTGTCGACCCGATTTTCGGGGCCTCAACAAATTCATAAAACCAAAAATGCATTACCAATTTTCTAAGTTTTCTTTATTTTCTAAAAATACTTACTTCATCAAACTCTTTTAAAAATTAAGAAACAAGTAATCTAACTAATTTTAATTTACTTCTTAACTCCAAAGTTAAATTAAATATTTATTTCTTTATTATTATTATTATTATTTAAATTACAAAACTTTACTAAATTTCTAATTTCTCATCATTTAACTACTTCCCTTTAACTATGTAATAACATGTAATCAATAATTTTTTTCCAAAACTTTATAACTTAATCTATTCACTTTAAATACATAATTCATAATTTTTTTATTATCAAAATTTCCAAACATTTATAATAATACATAACTTCATCAATAAACCTAACCTATTTTTAAAACATGCAACATACCCTATTTACATTATATATTATATTTTCTTAAAATAAATAATAACTTAGAACCTAAAATATAATTCTCTAAACATTTATAATGATACGTAACTTAATCAATAATTCTAACCCATATTTAAAATAAATAACTTATAATCTAAAACAAATAATAATAACTTATAATCTAAAATATAACATAATTTTAATAGCAATTTAATATCATTTCAAATATAATGTTTCTGAAAGTATTCAAACTATTTTCATGAAAAGTTACAATAACATATAACCTAACCAAACTTGACCATTTAAAAAGTATTCACTTTATCAAGTTTACTCAAAACTTGTAATAAGCAACCTACCCAATTAGCCTAATCAAACTTAACTTAATTTTATCATAAATTAACATAATTTGATATTATAGATATTAATTTGATATACATTATACTAATATAACATATTACATAGAACTTTATTTTAAATATAAAGTGATTTTTTCTATATCTTATATAAATTATTAAGAATAACATTATAATTTTAAAGGCAACTTATTAATATGATAATTGTTTGGTGGGAGAATATTCATGTTTTCATGTGTTTAAGTTTTGTTTTTTGGGTGGAATAATTATATATGGAAAAATCAAGGGCAATTTAAAGTGTTTTTTTTTTCGGTTATTTTATCAAACAAAATTTTGACATGAGATGTCGGCAGAAAGACATGTTGGAAAGGACCTAGTATTTATATGGTTTGTAAGAAAGTCGAATAATCTATACCACATTTGTTTATACATTGTCCTGGCACACAATGTATTTGGCAATAAGTGAATAACGATTTAAATTGCAAGTGGAATAATCTATACCACATTTGTTTATACATTGTCTCAGCACATAATGTATTTGGCAATAAGTGAATAATGATTTAAATGGTTGGGGAGTTCACACCGTTACTTAACACATTACAACGTTCACTAGACCATGGAGATGGAATTTATAGGTTCAAAGACCCCTTAGAAACTTTACCTTAGTAGCTGTAACAAAAATTACTTTCTTTATGGAATTAGGGTTTATTGTTTGTATGTCTCTTTTTAGCTGTAAATTTATTTATCATGCATCATAAAATAGACCTGATTTTTTTCTCCATCATTCTTGAAATGAGTTTCTTTTCTTTTTTGCAGTTAGCAAAGGTTTCTTTCATGTCTTTTATTTTCCTACATAATAGAGTAGGTTTACTTCTTGTCATTTATCTTTCTGCAAATAGAGTAAGGTTACTTTCGGTCATTTACTCTTTTGCAAATATAATAGGATTTATTTATGTTGTTTCCTTTCATGCAAGTTACAATAGATCTATTTACTATTCATTAGTTTTCCCAACATTTTATGTAGCCTAGATAGAAAAAGTGGTGTCTATGCATTTTAGCTTCTCTTCAATTGCATCAGATCAACCAAAGTGGAATTTATTGTTTGCTCCACATATAGTGTCAATACCTCTTAATTTTATATGAACCTTGGGTTGATAATTAAAGTTGAGACCCTCAGGATTTTCAACATTTGTGTTGTAAACCTGAGGTCCGTCACTTTTTGGTGTTGTTGCCAAAGAGGTGTCAAAGTAGGTATCATTTTCTGCTCTAAGTTGATTCACTTTCATTTATTTCTCGAAAAAAAAAATGCATCAAAATTTATATCTAAAAATTAAACACAAAAAATCATTCATTTCATGTCTCATAGAGTTAGAGATAATTAAGGAAAATTTCTACCTAATACCCCCACTCCTACAAATAGCCAACCTTCACTTGTTGACTGTGGGCATCCCACTCTTTCTACATGGGATGTAGAGGCCTTCTCAGGTGAGCAAATAGGGATTTTTGAGGAGCCTACAGGAGGAGAAGAACCTCCACTGCCCATTAAGAGTATGGATAGAAATAGACAACCTGGAGTCTTTCCTATCAATGAGAGAAATGTGGAAGTTAAAAGGAAAAATATCATCCCCATTGCTCTTCCACATTTCCATGGAATGGCTTTTGAGGACCTTGACACCTTCATCTTTGAATTTGTTGTAGTTTCCAGGACATATGATTATACATTATTTGAGAAAAAGCTCAATTTTTTTCCTTCTACCCTCAAGGATGTAACCTTACACTGGTTCATGAGTTTAGAAGGAGGTAACATCACTAGTCAGGATCGATGCAACAAACATTCAACACCAAATACATGGACTATTGCAAAGCAAATGATACAAGAGAGGAAATATTCAGAATGACCAAAGGGCCAGATGAATCACTAGAAGACTATGAAGAAATATTTCAACTGAGCTATAGGAGGGCACATAACTACACTCTTGATTCAGATTTAATGAAGCTAGTCTTGCTCTGGGGTTCAGAGAAGAACTAATGGAGACCCTCAACATGTTGGCCTATGGAGATATTTATCACCTCACTTATCAAGACATCAAAACAATGTTCAAGAACCAGAGTCTAGAGTTGCTATAAAAAATAGGTAGATTTAGTTAAGGTTTGGCAAGTCCTTCATCCTCTACTTCATTCATTAAGAATTAAATAGGAGTTATGTTGGAAGATTTTAAAAGTGAGATATTACACACATTTTCCTTGCATATGGGCACACTCCAGATTAAGAAAAAACAAGAAATGGAATTACCCATATTTTTCCTTAGATGCACTAAGAGGCACCCTAGAAATGAGTGCCCATTAAATGTTATATAAATTTTCTCTGTGTGTGAAGAGAACCACTCAATTGAAAAATGTCTATCTCTTCCATGTTTGTAAGAGGTGTGTTAAGGAGCATAAGGAGGCATGGAACACATTTTCTTTGTCAACCAGAAAAGGCCAAAAGGCCATCGACCATATCAACAAGGTATGAGTTATCCTTCCTCTTTCAATACAAGTTATAACGCACCATTTTAGTCCTAGTATCCACTTGACACCTCACCTTGGCCTAGGCCTACTCCATGGTCCCATCCTCCTGTTGTAGCGGCTACAACCACCCTCCAAAATTTTGGCTTGCACCCAATTTCGGAGCCTCCCTTGAGAGTTTCACTTGATGACTACACACACTCGGGTTCACTCCGTGAGCTCGTGTGAGTCCTTGCATCCACCTTTCTTGTTCATTTCATTCAAGTTTCTGCATGCTGGTGTCTAAGTCATGCTTGCGACCATGTTCTGGTTATGCTCAAAGTCTTCGCTTCGTATGTGCTTGTTGTGTTCGCTATGAAAGCATTTGTCGCACTCACACACAGAGTCACATTCACTGTCGTGCAAGCGTTGTCTCGATCAATGAACAGTCAATCACGAGTGTCGCGCTTGTCACTTGCACCGTCGGTCAGTCATGTTGAACATGTGTGTCTGGATGGTTTGGGTTGTTTCGTCATCAAGTCATGTGAGTGTGTGTTCGTATGATCACCTATGCATCTTTTGATCGTTCACACACTTAGTCATTTTTGCTGAAGTTCTGACGACCAGACTCCCCTCTGATAGCCAGACCATCACCCCACTTTCGACTTAATCGACTGTCAACCAGAACAACGCAGAAGCACCAAGCTAGTCTTTTCAAGCTGCGCTGCCCGCAAGCAATTCAATCAACCCTCATGCTAGCCACCCGGACAGTCAGACCCGACAGTCACCCCGGGACTGACTCCCCTCAAAAATTGCACAGAGGCCATTGACCTTACTTGCTCAGCTGATTGAGGAAATTACGCAGACAGGCCGGACAGACACCAAGTGCCCGTCCCTGTCTCCCTCAAAAAATTGCGCAGTTTTCCCAGTCAATCATCCCGATAATCGACTGACTGTTCATCTTAGAAATTTTGCAGTGTTCATGAGCAGGCCTTCTGCTGCCCATCATCGTAGTTTTGGCTTCCAGTGACCCCAGCAGCTAATTTACAGTTCCCTCTAGGAATTACGCAGTTTTGGCTGCCAGTGACCCTAGCAGCCAACTGCCAGTTCCCTCTGGGAATTGCACAATTTTGGCTGCCAGTGACCCCAACAGCCAATTGTCAGTTCCCTCTAAGAATTGCGTAGTTTTGGCTACCAGTGTCCCAAGCAGTTCCTCCCAAAAACTGCACAGTTTCTGCCTGCTAACCCTTCATGCAGCCCGACCCATTCCTTTGGAAAATCACGCAAATCTGGTTGTCTAGCTCCCGATGCTGTTCATTCCGAAAAATGTGCAGAGCATCCTTGCCTTGCCTTCCTGCAGCCCAGACTGTCCCTCCCAAAATTTGCGGAAATTTTCCTCCCAACCGAGCCAAACCTCGCAAACAATCACTGTCGACTCAGATTGTTGTTCTCCGTCACTTAGTGACTCTTGCACAGTTTTCATTATCAGTGCCTGGAGCCACCATCCCGCTTCACAACCTTGCCGCCTCTCTCAGTCACCTGCATCCAAAATGATCATGCGTCATGGTAGACTAGGAGGTTTTGGATTTGATGTCGTCTCGTCATGAGTGACTGCATGTACATGTACACCAACAAACATGGCAAGATGACGAACTGGATGAACGAAGGGAGAACATGCAGAAGGATAGGTTTACCAACGGACGAACTAACAATGCATGCAAAACAAACGAACGTGACGAACATGCACCTTTTCAAATAGATGAGCCTGTCAATCCTTCCAACATGCAAGCAAGGAACAACATGTTAAAGATTCATCAAGTGAACCAAGGACCATTGAAGATTCCACACACTTCGCCATGTGGAGGTGAAGCTATGATACACCATGAAGACATCCATCACCCAACAGCACTGTAGCTCAACATGCACTCCGGCAGCAACACGAATGTACCAACACTGTCATGTCAAGTCATGTCGAGTCACGTCATGAGTCATGTCGCCCACATCTCCACTATGGGCTTATTGTCAATCAATGTGATGTAACGTGGAAGTCCAAGAGACCCACTTGTTGAACAAAGAGTCATGTAAGTTGAAAAGTCATGGAAGCCAAACTATCATGAGGGTAGTCGAACAACCATAAGCGTTAGTTTCACCCTTGGCTATAAATACCCCCTCATTTGTACATGAAAGGACTTTTCACCTAAGCTCCTCCCACATAGCCAAGAGAGTCTGTAATATTTTCTTTGAGGAGTAAATAGTGGCTCCAACGCCCCGCATTCGGGGTTAGTGATGTATGGTGTAACGATGTGTCTTGGAACTTTCGCTTAATTTATAAGCCTGCTAACAAGCCAACACGTTTTCACACATGTATTGTATTTGTTGTAAGACTGATATTAAACACTTGTAGTGCATGTTGCTTTAAACTGTGTTCTATATATGAACCGTTTCATTAGTTGTAATGTATAATATATTAATGGAAATGTGTTGTATATGCTGTTAATGTTGTCTTGCCCGTGTAGACTGCTCTCCCGGACATCATACAAACCTTTCACATGAAGCTTGTTGTAACAACCATTGCACTCATTCGGACTGATCCATTGAGTGTTGTGCGTGTTATCTTACCTTTTATGTTGTGACTGTTGCATTCATGTGGACTGCTCCTCCGGAAGCTGTGCATGTCCTGTTGTGTTGTGTGTTCCTAGCAATGTTGGGACTGCTCCCAATTGACCTGGAACTCACTCTTACGCTCTCCCTCGACAGCGAAAGAACCATTGACACAAGTGACACTTACACTCACCAGGCACGTGAACCTCACTTCTCGAAGGCAAAGCAAACCACTCTCTTATGCTGACAAGCAAGAGTTGAGGCAGATCTTTAAGATATTGGCAACCGGGCCATCGTATTGGATATGACTCCTACACCAAACGTTGTGAGGTCTAGTTGGGACTTCATACTGGGGAGATCCCTTGAATAATGGCGGGTCCAACATTGTCAACATTTATGGCACTAGAAGGAGGGCTGCCAGTTGTACATGGCTGAAATTCCCCTCACACTCACTCATCAACCATCTGGTCAAGGCAGTAATTCGCACTCCCTCTCACCTACATGTGACTCTACAGTTGGTTACTCCTCACCTCCCAGAATTGAACATGAGATTCCATATCAACACCTTCGCTCCATCCATCCCATCACTCGCTAGTTCGCGAAAGCAGTTGAACTGATCCTAGGCATACAACACCTTCCATACGCATCAAAGAAGTCAAAAGTCACTCCCACAGGAGTCGTTGTGTCATCAGTGGCGGAAGCAGTCCTTGCCACACTTGAAGGTCTGGCAGAAGATATTGAATACAGAGAGGAACCTTTGGTCTTCTGGAATGGTGAACAAGACACTCTTGTGATCTTGGGATCAAACTTTGGTATAAGAGGCAGAGGGGAAGGCAGCGGAGGAGGTGGAGGTGGAGATGAACCATCAGACTCCGAAAGAGAGGAAGAGGACGAAGAAGAAGAAGAGATGGTTGACCCAAATCTTGAATGGATGACTCAAGGACCATTGTCTCTCTTGGTTGTTCTGCACAAGATGCCAAAGCGAATGGAGAGAATGAACATCAAGTTCAACCCTGACAGCACGGTGAAGGCAGAATATCATTTGGACAAATTCTACCTGTAGCTGCAAAAGCTTGAGGTATGACATGACGACGTAGCTTGTATATTGTTCCCATGTACCTTGGATGGTCGCGCAACTGTGTGGTATCACAGCCTTCCACCAAAATCCATACAGAACTGGGGTGCATTCAAATGCATGTTCCTTGAAAATTTTGCTAATGACAAGACCCCAACTATGTTATTAAAAGAATTAGGTAGCCTGAAGATGGAGGGGAAGAAAAGGTAAAATATTTCAACCAGAGGTTTACACGCATATTGAAAAAATTTGCAGCAGACACCAAACCTCATGACTCCATCACTGTTGATTACTACACATCCGCACTGCTGACCAACATTGTGCAGTTCGTCAAGCGAGCTGCGAAACCAACACTCTTGGAAAACTGTGAAGAGGCTATTGTTGTCGAAAAATACTTGCACGTGATTAGACTCATCAAGGATGATGAACCAACAAAGGAATTCAAAGACACGAGCAAGAAGTCCCAAGCGATGGTGAGCAAGGGTAGAGACAAGGAAGCAAATAATATTGAAACTCTCACTCGCCTCGTCAAGAACTTAACAACTGAAGTGTCTGAGCTTAAACAACGGAAAACAAACACATTTGCAAGGAGCTATCTGCCTAGATAGAGACAAGGAAGCAACTCATCAGGAAGCAACTGGTCCACTTAAGAAAATGCGCAGAGCTTTGTGTTCAATGTCTATTAGTTCGCATATCTCGAGTTCCGTTTGTTCCATGAAGAACATCACCTCGAGAACTTCTGTTCGAACTGGAAGTGAGTCGCAAACTCAGTATATAGTCATACACTTAATGCAAAGAGCAGTATGCAGAAGCAGCCGGATGACAGAGATTATGACGAAGGTATTGCACCTGTTGAAGCATCAATTTCTGGGCATGTGGTCAACGCATATCAGTGCTCGCAAGCAGTGTTGAAGACAAATACTGAGAAGCATCCCCTAAGAAAAAATTATCCTTACAATATTAGGAGTAAAGGGGCTACCCCTACACTTTGGGAAATGCAAGAGAATATTAGACTATTGATAAGGAAGGCTGATCCACCGGCTGCCCCAAAGCAGAAAACACAAAACAAGTCCAGGAAGATAGTGGCGGGAAAGAGTACTTCCATGAGCAGCAAACTGCAAAACACTCCGCCGGACAACATGAACATCTATTCTACCCCGGACACCTCGGTAAGTCTACCACCTTTGGACTACAAAATTGTTGATGAAATGAAGAAAACTCGAGAAAAAATTAGTTTGTTCGAGTTGGCTAAGATCCAGAGTCAGCGAGATATCCTGCTGCGCGCATTGGGACAGACAACAACAAACAACGCAACCTCTACCAGCAAGGGAGCAAGCACACCTCCCAGATCACTTTCCAATGTGCTCAATACACTCCGAATGGAAGAAGCACACTTAGGTTGCCCCCATTCCTGCTATCTTTTCAAATTTTCAACTACAATGTTCACAACTGTCTAGTTGATTCCGACGCGGCAGCCAACGTCATGCTACTCTCCATTGTGAAAAAGATCAATGCACAATGGAGAGAAACATCCATGAAAATCATCCAACTTTATTGAACATCGGTACCAACCATTGGTGAACTACGAGACGTGATCATCCAACTATCTCATGATGGTCGAGTCCACCAATGCATCAACATAGTGGTTGTAGACATCCTGGAAGCATACGGTCTACTACTCAGTAGAGATTGGTCCAGCAAGCTAGATGGATATTTTGCTACAGATTGATCTCACATGTGGCTTCCGTACAAGGTCAAATGCAACAAAATCCGGGTAGAGTCCGAGAGGTACATGAAGCATAATGTTACTCCCCTCAATGGAGAGAATGAACTGCTGGCCTTCACAGAAATCATGTTTGGCAACTGCCTCCTGGAAACAACATTGGAGTGTTATCCTGCATGACCAGCTCCAACCTTATCAGAAGTAGTAGAAGTAATAACAGCAGTAGTAGTACTAACATGCCAAACGGTCTATGTACAGATAAGCTGTGTGCCAAGGATTTTGATGAATTAGAGACACATGATGGCTTAAGGACCAAGTGTATCTCAGTCGTCCAAAACAAGAAACAATGCATGATCTCAAGCTTCTTGAAGTTCAAGTGCACAAACAATGCTGCAAAGTATGAAGCACTTGTGCTGAGCTCACAAAGGACCATCGCTACAAACAAACAAAGCATCTTGGGAACCTATCATGATCCGAAGATGACCAATCTTGGTGCAAAATACACATTGCAGTAGCAACAAATCTTTGGCCACTTGACCAAACAGTACCAGGATGGGTCTATACGGGTAGATGACAACCTGAGTACACAATACATGCGAGTAATCCAACATGAGATTCCAGGTAAAGGAGGAGACAAGCCATTACAACAAAGACCAGGTAACACATACATGTTGTTTGCACTCCTTTTACAGAAAAAAATGACTAACATTTTAAGTGATTGGACTACTTGAAAAGTTCGTCATCATACTTGGTTTTCTAATTTAAATCCCGCACGTAAGAAATCTGGGAAAATCCGCTTACGCATTGACTTCAGAAACTTGAACCCTTCCCAGAATAAAAACAACTACCCCGTGCCATCATCCGAGCCCATGTTTCACACAATACCTGAAACAATGGTGTTGTCTTCACTTGAAGGCCTTTTGAAATGCAACCAGGTTCCAGTAGTGGAACCCGGTGGACTTCCATTGGTCCACGAGAAGCTTGTCTCACACACATATCATTTGTAGTCACTGGGCAGGAGGATTAACAAACTTCCTTCCAACGGCCAAGATCTCAAACATAATTTTTAGTTGGTCGGGCCACGCTCGTGCCTTGTACATAGTCTGCTTGCTGTTTGTTGTTTTCATCATGTTCGCTTTGCTTATTATCTTTCTTTTTGATTTTTTTGATTCTGTATACTATTCTTGTTCATGTTCGTTTTGTTTTTTTGATATATTACTATTTTTGTTTCCAGAAATAAGTGCTGCTGCCTACTACGTTCTGGCTTTTGAATAGAGTATGTGGTCGAAATTGGAAGAAATGTGTGACACTACAGCACTTGGTCAGTCTTGTGTTCGCCTTCTCTTTGCTTGGTTGTAACCTTTAGCCGATGAAGTCTTGATGGAAAATATGAACCGTCTGCAAGGGAAGTTTTTGGTCCAACCGTGAACTTGTTTCCACACTAGGAAGCCCCATGCCTATACTCAACCTTCTTCTCTATGTGCTCAAGCTCATCCAACTAGTAGAAACGGAGAAGGGGAAATCTAAATGAGCAAACCTATGTCAGAGGTATTACATGATTCTTTGAAGGAACAACCTCTTCTTCTCTTAATAAGTCAGGATCCCTCTTCTTCCCCAAAAATAAATAAGTGGCTATGCACAATCCTCTTGAAAAACACAAAGGCGAAAGAAGAGAAAGGCTTCTTGCATAGAGAGGTGAAGCATGAAACTCCACCGGGGTACTGACCAGGCTTGCTGGCAGTGGACCAATGTGTGTGTTCCCTCGTGACTCAGCCGGGGTACTGTCCAAGCCTGCGGGCAGTGGAGCAACACCAGAGATGAAAACTTGTACTCTGAAAATTTTCAACTCGCGAGCTAAACTACCCTTCCCGGATTTGAAACACTATGATCAATTTGAACTATTGATTTTTTTGACTGAGTTGGCAAAAGGCGAACCATGTATGTCCATGGGGTAAGTGGGGAAGCTGAAGTAACCTGCATAATGATTCAATACTCCCCGAAAGAATAAGGCCCTATGATAGCAATGAATTGAAATAGAGAAGCTAGAGTTCTACCAGTGTGTCTCCAAGTGTTGTAGTGGGTACAACCACCCTCCAAAATTTTGGCTTGCACCCAATTTCGGAGCCTCCCTTGAGAGTTTCACTTGATGACTGCACACACTTGGGTTCACTCCGTGAGTTCATGTGAGTCCTTACATCTGCCTTGCTTGTTCATTTCATTCAAGTTTTAGCATGCTGGTGTCTAAGTCATGCTTGCAACCATGTTCTGGTTATACTCAAAGTCTTCACTTCGTATTTTCTTGTTTTGTTCGCTATGAAAGCATCTGTTGCACTCACACACAGAGTCACATTCACTGTCATGCAAGCATCATCTGAATCAATGAATGATCAATCACGAGTGTCGCGCTTGTCACTTGCACCGTCGGTCAATAATGTTGAACATGTGTGTCTAGATGGTTTGGGTCGTTTCATCGTCGAGTCATGTGAGTGTGTGTTTGTATGATCACCTATGCATCTTTCGATCGTTCACACACTTAGTCATTTTTGCTGAAGTTCTGACGACCAGACTCCCCTTTAACAGCCATACCATCTCCCCACTTTTGATTCAATCGACTGTCAACCAGAACAATGCAAAAGCACCAAGATAGTCTTTTCAAGATGCACTGCCCGCAACCAATTCAATCAACTCTCATGCTAGCCACCTGGACAGTCGGACTCGGCAGTCACCCTGGGACTGACTCCCCTCAAAAATTGTGTAGAGGCCACTAACCTTACTCACTCATCTGACTGAGGAAATTGTGCAGACAGGTCGGATAGACACCAAGTGCCCATCCCTGTCTCCCTCAGAAAATTGCGCAGTTTTCCTAGTCAGTCATCTCGATAGTCGACCGACTGTTCATCTCAGAAATTGCGCAGTGTTCATGAGTAGGCCTTCCGCTGCCCATCAGTTAGCTCAGCTCAGAAATTGCACAGAGATGATCAGTAGGTCGGCCTCCCGGCCTCAGTGCAGTTTCCCTTGCTAGCAACCCCTAGCAGTAGACTGCCAATTCCCTCTAGGAATTGAACACTTTCTGCTACGAGTGACTGAGTAGGAAACTACGAGTTCCCTTTAGGAATTGCGTAGTTTTGGCTGCCAGTGTCCCCAATAGCTAGCTGCTAGTTCCCTCTGGGAATTGTGCAGTTTTAGCTGCCAGTGACCCTAGCAGCCAACTGCCAGTTCCCTTTGGGAATTGTGCAGTTTTGGCTGCCAGTGACCCCAACAACCAACTGCCAGTTCCCTCTGGGAATTGCACAGTTTTGGCTGCCAGTCTCCTGGGCAGTTTCTCCCAAAAACTATGCAGTTTCTGCTTGCCGACCCTTCATGTAGCCTGAATCATTCCTCTGGAAAATTGCACAAATCTGGCTGTCCAAGCCTCGCTACCATTTCATTCCAAAAATTATGCAGAGCATCCCTGCCTTGCCTTCTTGCAGCTCAGACTGTCCCTCCCAAAATTTGTGCAATTTTACCTCCTAGCCAAGCCAGACCTCGTAGATAGTCAGTGTCGACTTAGATTGCCCATCTCCATCACTCAGTGACTCTTGTGTAGTTTTCATCAGAAGTGCCTGGAGCCACCATCCCGCTTTGCAACCTTTCCGCCTCTCCTAATCACCTACATCCGAAATGATCATGTGTCATGGTAGACTAGGAGGTTTTGGATTTGATGTCGTCTTATCATGAGTGACTGCAGGTACATGTACACCAACAAACATGGCAAGACGACAAATGTGATGAACGAAGGGAGCACATGTAGAAGGACAGGTTCACCAATGGATGAACGAATGATGCATGCGAAACAGACAAACGCGACGAACATGCACCTTTGTGAACAGATGAGCCTATCAAGCCTTCCAACATGCAAGCAAGGAACAACATGTTAAAGCTTCATCAAGCGAACCAAGGACCATCGAAGACTTCGCGCACTTCGCCATGCAGAGGTGAAGCTATGATACACCATGAAGACATCCATCACCCAACAACACTGTAGTTCGACATGCACTCCAGCAGCAGCACACATGTACCAGCACTGTCATGTCAAGTCATGTTGAGTCATGTCATGAGTCATGTTGCCCACATCTCCACTATGGGCTTGTTTTCAATGAATGTGATGTAATGTGGAAGTCCAAGAGACCCACTTTTTGAACAAAGAGTCATGTAATTCGAAAATTCATGGAAGTCAAATGGTCATGAGGGTAGTCGAAAAACCATAAGGGTTAGTTTCACCCTTGGCTATAAATACCCCCTCATTTGTACATGAAAGGACTTTTCACCTAAGCTCCTCACACATAGCCAAGAGAGTTTGTAATCTTTTCTTTGAGAAGTAAGTAGTGGCTCTAATGCCTCACACTCGGGGTTAGTGATGTATGGTGTAACGATGTGTCTTGGAACTTTCACTTAATTTAGAAGCCTGCTAACAAGCCAACATGGTTTCACACATGTATTGTATCTGTTGTAAGACTAATCTTAAACACTTGTAATGCATGTTGCTTTAACTTGTGTTCTACATCTAAACTGTTTCATTTGTTGTAATACATAATCTATTAATGGAAATGTTTTGTATATGTTGTTAACGTTGTCTCACCCGTGTAGACTTCTCTCCCGGACATCGGACATACCTTTCACATGAAGCTTGCTATAACAACCGTTACACTTGTTCAGACTGATCTGTTGAGTGTTTTACGTGTTAACTTACCTTGTATGTTGTGACTGCCGCATCCGTGTGGACGACTCCTCTGGAAGCTATGCATGTCCTGTTGTGTTGTGTGTTCCTAGCAGTGTTGGGACTGCTCCCAATCGACCTGGAACTCACTCTCACTCTCTCCCGCGATAGTGAAAGAACCATGGACACAAGTGACACTTATACTCACCAGGCACATGAACCTCACTTCTCGAAGACAAAGAAAATTGCTCTCCTGTGCTGACAAGCAAGAGTTGAGGTAGATCTTTAAGATAATGGAAATTAGGCCATCATATTGGATGGGACTCCTACACCAAATGGTGTGAGGTATAGTTGGGACTTCATACCGGGGAGATCCCCTAAATGATGGTGGGTCCAACACCATCAACACCTCCCCAACCTGTCATTTCCCCTTTTCAACCATACCAACACCAACCTCCTTAATGGGGTAATCCATCATTAGGGTGGATGCCTTAGGAAGACCAACCATTTACCCTAATCCCCCCTCCTCCTCAACAACAACTACCCAAAAATAATCCACCGAAACAACCACACATACCTGCTAAACCAAATTTGAACCCCAAAAACAAGCAGTCCCAACAATTCTATAGTTCAGAGACATCCTCTCTTACCTATGATGTAGAAATCCAAGAAATCAGCCTTAGGTATAGGAAGGTATTTCCTAATGCTCACCCACCTTCTCCAATTGATCTAATATCTTTCCTTCAGTGATGTTAAATAGAATTTCTTAAAGGGCATGAAAATATCATAAATGAAAAATCCATGAAGAAGAAAAAAAAAATTAAGACATTATAGACAATGCAACATGATTTGTTATCGAATTTCACTCACATTGTGTGAGCTACATATCTAGGCCCAACTTCAAAGTGGAAAGGCTTGTATATTACCTCAACAAATAAATGGAAAATGCATGGAAATACCTCATATATAGGAATAACCCAAAAATCCAATACTCTGATATCATTTCTGACTACAATGCATTCCTTGCAACATTTCGAGAAAAATGAGTATAAAATTGACTAGGTTCTCAAACTATCACCTCCTTGAATTTTGTGCCAAAACAGATAAAAATATTCTTAGAATATTCCCTTGGAATATTCATTGGAATATTCATTGGAATATGCTCCAAGAATATTCTTTAGTTTTCACGTTGAGATATGTGCCAATGTGGGATCTCTCTCTGCCTCCCAACTGCTCGAACGCCATTTCCTTCCTCTCTGCAGTTGTGACCCCTCTCTTGACCTCTCTTTGGATGAAGTCATTATATACAATTGCATTGGGCAGATAAACAATTCCCATAGTTGGAATGTTGGTTGGCATTGGATATTTAAAATGTTAGTACATTGGGTTTGGATGAGGATTCCAAGCTCAAACCTGCGGGCCCCCATTATTTTTAAAAACATTATATTACATTATAGTGAAATAGAATGCAGACTCCCCATATATAATGTGTGACAGCATTGGCCCAATGGTATGCCATTAGTCAACACTCATTGAGGTCGGGGGTTCAACCCTCGGCTATTACACAACACATTTCTTTTTTTAATTGGTAAGTCAAGGTGGCCAATTGCAGGGTGCCACATGGTGCCTGATAATTAGGCCACGTGGTGTTCATAGATTGGTCCACATCACCTACTAAACATAATGTCACTAGAACACCAATGTGATGCCACATGTATGGGTACCGTGGGTGAAATGTGGTTCCATCTAGTTGGTGCTACATGGAACCTTTTGGTGATGCCACGTGGCACTGTTGGTGCCAATTTTGAACTGTTTGCCAAATTTTTTAGATGAGAATAACTTTTTCATATGGAATCAGATTGAGTTGTCATTCACACCATTGGAATTGTATCGATGAGATATACAACTTAATGCTGGTTTTATTAAGATTTGAGGACTTCAAATTTTGAGCTTCTTTGGATCTTCCTGGATCAATCCTCACCAGTGAAAAACTTTTGGGCCTCAAAAATCCTTATAAATCAACATGTATGTGAGGGAATTTCTTCCTCACATTCTCCTTTTTAATCTATCTTGCATTCTGGGATGCATTCCCTTGAAACCCACTTGAAGGTACCCCACATCTCCCTATCTTGAAGTCATGGTCCCTCTATCCAGGATGATGTCTTTGAGAAACTTGTTCAAGTATTATGGAGAGAAATCATCCACTGATGGAACTTGAACACTCTTCTCTAGATCCATGCTCATGGGAGGTTCATAAAGTTTCAAGTTCTCTACATTGACTAGTAAATATGTCTACATATAAGTCGATAGATCAAGGAAATAAGAATTTGTCTCATTCTTTTCTAAGATGATGAATGAACCATATCTAATTGGTTTCAATGTTTTTGTTTCTCCCTTCAACCTGTCCTTGCTGATGTGAGGCCATACTTGGTATCCAATTTAGAACTGATGATCAACCCTATGCTTGTCATTACATGATTTATATTGTGCCTGACTCTTCTCCAAATTCTCTTGCACTGCTTGATGTATCATTTGGATCCTTTGAATGAAATTTTGAGCTTTTTCTTCATCACTTTGTTCATTGGAATCCTCATATTTTCAAAGACAAAATCTAAGGGTGACTTTGGAAGGTACCCAAAGCATGTCTTAAATGGTGAAATTTGACTAGAATATTGCAAATCCATATTGTATGCATGTTGAAAATAATGTATCTGTTCATCCCACAACTTAGGATGCTTGTTGCAGTACCCTCGGAGAAAATGAACCATTGTTTTGTTGATGACATCTGTCTTTTGTCGGTTTGTGGATGGAAATCCATACTCCTCTTTAGCTTGGTGTCCATCATTCTCCACAAGCTTGTCCAAAACTCTCTAAGGAATCAAGAATTTCAATCAGAGAAAATATATGTGGGTGGTCAAAAATGGACCCATACATGTTAAAAGAAAAGTTAAGCAGTTTGCTGAACAATAATCTTCTTTTTACATGGCATCAAGACACACATCTTGCTAAACCTGTCCACCATTACATACAAGTAGTCATGACCCTTTTTTGACAAAAGAAACCCCCCTACAAAATCCATGGAGACACTCTCCTAAGGATGAGAATGAACATGGAGTGGTGTGTACAATCCCAATTTTATATTAGTGGGCTTACAAATAGAGCACATCACACGCTCATTTACATGGTTACAATTTATTTCATCCGAGGCCAATAACAAAACCTCTACAAATGAGCCAGGGTTTTACCTACCCCAAAGTGACCAGACACAAGAGAAGCGTGATCTTCTTGAATTACCATGACTCTTTTACTTGTAGGAGTACATAACTTACTAATATGGTAGAGTAACTTGTCCTATAAATGATAGTTCTCCACCTGTGATCCAGGGGTTAGCCTCTAATAAACATCTTTAAAATATTTATCAGTAGCATTTTTCTAAACATATCTATCATAAGATAAAGAGGGCATTCTTCAAAACAATAGATGAAGATACAAGAGTTATAGAAAGGCTATCTACCACTTTGTTACTTGTACCCTTTTTTTACTTGATCACCAAATGGAATTGTTAAAGAAATCCCATCCATTTGATATTACAAGCTAGTTTCAACTTGGTCTACGACTAGAGATAATATAAGAGCTAACTGATTTTATGTGTGATAGTCTTGTTCCCTATCAAGTAGTGCTTCCATTTCTTGACACTTTGAACGAAGGCATACAACTCGTTGTCATACATAGGATAGTTAACAAAAACCTAAGAGAAAGTCTCTAGATGGTAAAAAATAGGTTTATGATGATGCATCAATATTGCATCCATGGCATATCCACTAGCCTTTTGTTATGATCTCGAATGGTTGCTGAAGGTTTGGCAAGGCTAGTACAAGCACTGTGTTGATCTTTTCCTTCAAGGTGTTAAAATCCTTTTGCTGCTTTCCTCCCCACTGAAAGACCCAATTTACACTAGTGAGGGCATGCAAAAGATATGTAATGACTGAGAAGTTAGCTATGAATCTTCTCCAGTACTGAAATGCTCCAAAGAAACTTATCACTTTTCCCTCATTTGTAGGTTTAGGACATTTTAAAATTACATCAACTTTAGAAGGATCAATCTTCAGTTGACCCCCTCCAACAATATGACCCAAATACACCAATGAAGTTTTTCCAAATTCACATTTAGACAACTTTACATAAAATTTCTCCTTTTTCAAAGTATCTAGTACTTTCTTGACATGTTTTACATGATCATCCCAAGTTTTTCTAAAGACAAGAATATCATCTAAATATACAAGCACAAACTCATCTAAGAATGGTTGAAATGCATCATTCATTACATGCATGAATGTAGTTTGGGAATTGGAAAGATAAAATGGCATTACCAACCACTCAAACAATCCTTACTTTATTTTGAAAGCAATATTCCATACATCATTTTCTACAATCATAATATGATGGTAACCACTGCGCAGATCCAACTTAGTGAAATAAACAAAATTATTCAACTGATCAAGAAATTCATCTATATGAGGGAGACATTATCAAATTTTCACTATGATCTTGCTAATAGACTGATAACCCACACATATTATCCATGTGCCATCTGTGTTCGACACAAACACGATTGGTGAACCACATGGGGATGAGCTAGGTCTAATGACTCCTTGGTCCAACAAGTCTTGCACCTGCTTCTTGTCTTCCTCCATTTCCACCACCGACATCCTATACATGCCAACATTTGGAAGTGGGGAATGTTTTTGAAGATGGATCTCATGCTGAATTTCCCTCTTGGGAGGAAATACACCTAGTTCTTGAAAAATATCATCATAGTTAGAAACAATATCAAACATTTATTTCCTGTGAGGATGATTACAACCTTTGAAAGCATCAAATGCCTCAACATATTTTTTCCTTATAACCATGAGCATACACTTCTTACTGGAGTTGACGAGTCTCTCCATATGTCCTGCAATTACAAGGATTGAATTGACTGTCATATGGTGAGCGTTGAAAATATATTCCCATCATAATTGGTGAGATGGTACTAGTTCTCATACCTAAAAAAGACTTCATTCCTATCATATAAGTATGGGATTCCCAAGGCTATACCACAAATGTAAAGTGGGACAATATCTAAATAATCCTCATCTATCAACTTTGAAGCAATAACAAATTTGACCCTACACTGCTTGGTGACATTGATTTTTTCATTGTCGCACACCCAACCAAAAGGATAGGGTTTTGGATGAGGTCTCATTTCTAAACCAAACTTCTTAACAATTGATTATGAGATCAAATTAACTTGAGAACCTGGATCAAATAATGCATCTATTTTTGCATGCTTAGATACAACTCTTATATGAAACAATTCACTTCTTTTTCTTTCATCATCATGAGATTTACTTTCAGAACTTGAACTAGCATGAAAGGAACCTTTACCTTGTACCCCAATGGCTATGATTTTCATCTCATCACCGGCTAGGTCTGGTTGTGTTGTAGCAACCATCTTCTACTTCCCTTTTACACCAAACTTATTAGGCTTTAATTATGGATGTAGCTTCCAGCAGTTCTCCTCATTATTCCCATATTTCTTGCAATGAGTGCAAGAGGGATTTCCTTCTCATTTGAACTTGTTCGATGGAGGCTTCTTTTGGGTAATCGTCTTGTCCATGCTTTCTCGTATTTTCAAGATGAATCAATTTCACAATAGATTCATCTAGATTAGTGGGATCAAACAACAACAATGAATGATAAAGGTAACTGTGTAAAGCGCCAATGTATTTCATCAAATTTTTTGGTGAGTCTAAAAGAATATTCAATACTAATTCTTGGTTCCTAAACTCATTTGTAAAACTTTGAACATTTAAAATTTTACTCTATCTCAATTTTTTCTATTCCATGCCCTCTTAATGTAGAAACAAACTTAGACCATGATGAAAGGAGTTTACCATTATGCTTACTACCTTTATGAACTTTTCTCTCCCACCATACAAGAGTTGTGCCTCTTAGCTGAAGAGATGCCAATTAAATCTTTGCGTTGCCCTCTTCAATTTTATTGTATCCAATAATAAACTTTGATTTGTGTAATACAATTATTTAGCTTCTCTATATTAGCTTCTCCATTAAACATGGGTGAATCAAATTTTACATCTACCTTTAAAAATGGATTTTTAGAAGAAAATTTCTGATGACTATTTGAATGATGAGAATGAGGGGAAGAGGAAGATATTAAGCTTGAATATGGAGATTCAAGATGTTCTCCTCCACCTCCTTGGTGTACTGACACATTATCATCTGCTAGAGCTCCCTCTTTCTTGCCCTTTTTTCCATTCTCCTTTCATAATCTGCAAACAACTTTTCCACCTGATCTACCATATGATAGAAGGTCTTATGGAAAGTCTGCTCATTCTCTATGTGCATGTCATTATCCTCCATTTTCTCTCTTCATGTTGCATGTCCAATATTGGGGTCAAAATACTTGATTTTTCCTTCACCCCCTTTGATTTTGGCCATGGTAATCATGTTTGACAATTGATGGTCGTTGTGCTAGTATTGTGCGTGAATGCTAGCATTGATTTGAACCAGACTGGCAAGAATGCGTGCTGCAACAAATGCATGGCTCAGAAGGATTCCTATGGTAGTTGCAGGCTTCATGTAGAGGATCATTATGGTGGGTGTGATTTCAGTTGTCCAAAGAGTCAATGAGAAGAGAATTTTTTAGTCATATTCCAAGTAGAAGATGGGCTCAAAGACTACATTGGATCCTCTCCATTGGAAAGTGCTATGAACACACATTCCAATGATATGCGGAAGTCCAAAAATGAACTCCTAGATCAAAAGATATGGTTTGCTGAAGTTCAGGGTTGTGATGCCTTAGGAAGTGTTGACGATGATGGACCAACCAACATTCAGGGGATCACCCCGATATGAAGTCCCAACTAGACCTCACTGTTTGGTGTGGGAGTCCCATCTGGTATGATGGCCCGGTTGTAATTGTCTTAAGGATTTGCCTCAACTCTTGCTTGTCAGCACAAGAGAGTGGTTCGCTTTGTCTTCGAGAAGTGAGGTTTGCGTGCCTGGTGAGTTTAAGTGTACTCGTGTTAATGGTTCTTTCATTGTGAGGGAAAGAAGGTGAAGGTGAGTTCCAAGTTGAAAGGGATCAATCCCAACTCGGCTAGGAACACACAACACAAAAGGACATACACAACTTTCGGCAGAGTAATCCACTTGGATGCGGTAGTCACAACATACAAGGTAAGATAACATGTACAACACTCACGAAACAGTCCAAACAAGTGCAACGGTTGTTACAACAAGGTTCAGGTGAAAGTTCTGTCTAATGCCCAACAGAGTAGTCATCACAGATGAGATAGCATTAACAACATATACAACAAATTTCCATTAACAGATTATGAATTACAACAAATTAAACAATTCATATGTAGAAAATAGGTTAAATAAACATGCATTACAAGTGTTAAAGATCAGTCTTACAACGGATACAATACATGTGTGAAAATGTGCTAGCTTGTTAACAGGCTTCTGAATTAAGCGAAAGTTCCAAGACACATCGTTACACCATACATCACTAACCCCGTCATTGGGGTGTTGGAGCCACTACTTACTCCTCAAAGAAAATATTACGGACTCTCTTGGCTATGTGGGAGGAGCTGAGGTGAAAAGTCCTTTGCATGTACGAATGAGGGGGTATTTATAGCCAAGGGTGAAACTAAATCTTGTGGCTGTTCGACTACCCTCATGACCGTTTGACTTCCATGAATTTTCGACTTACATGACTCTTTATTCAACAAGTGGGTCTTTTGGACTTCCACATTACATCACATTGATTGACAACAAGCCCACAGTGGAGATTTGGGAAACATGACTCATGATGTGACTTGACATGACTTGACATGACAATGCTGGTACATTCGCACTACTGTTGGAGTGCATGTTGAGCTATAGTGTTGCTGGGTGAAGGATGTCTTTGTGGTGTATCACAGCTTCACCTCCACATGGAGAAGTGCACGGAGTCTTCGATGGTCCTTAGTTCGATTGATGAAGCTTTAGCATGTTGTTCCTTGCTTTCATGTTGGAAGGCTTGACAGGCTCATCTATTCACGAAGGTGCATGTTTGTCGCATTCATTCGCTTCACATGCTTCATTTGTTCATTCGTTGGCGAACCTGTCATTCTACATGTTCTCCCTTCGTTCATCCCATTCGTCATCTTGCCATGTTCGTTGGTGTACTTGTACCCGCATTGACTCATGACGAGACAACATCAAATCCAAAACCTCCTAGTCTACCATGACACATGATCATTCGGATGCAGGTGACTAGGAGAGGCAACAAGGCTGTGATGCGGGATGATGGCTCCGGTCAACTGCTGATGAAAACTGTGCAAGATTCACTGAGAGATGGAGACAGGAAATCTGAGTTGACAGTGACTGTCTGCAAGGTCTGGCTCGGCTAGGAGGAAAAATTGCGCAAATTTTGGGAGGAACAGTTCGGGCTGTTGGAAGGCAAGGCAAGCATGCTTTGCACATTTTTCAGAATGAACAAGCAGCGGGGCTAGACAACCAGATTTGTGCAATTTTCCAAAGGAACGAGCCAGGATGCATGAAGGGTCAGTAGGCAGGGATTGCATAGTTTTTCTAGGGAACTGCCCAAGGGACTGGCAGCCAGAACTACACAATTCCTAGAGGGAACTTCCATTTGGCTGTTGGGGTCACTGGTAGCCAAAACTGCTTAATTCTCAAAGGGAACTTCCAGTTAGCTTCCCGGGAGACTGGCAGCAGAAACTGCACAATTCCTAGAGGGAACTGGAAGTCTGCTACTAGGGGCTACTGGCAAGGAGAAATGCATTGAGGTCGAGAGGCCAGCCTACTGATCATCTCTGCAAAATTTCTGGGCTGAGCTGACTGATGGGAAGCAGACGTCCTGACCATGAACACTGCACAATTTCTGAGATGAACAATTGGTCGACTATCGGGATGACTGTCTGGGAAAATACGCAATTTTCTAAGGGAGACAGGGATGGGAACTTGGTGGCTATCCGACCTGTTTGCTCAATTCCCTCAGTTAGTTGAGCGGGTGAAATCAATGGCCCTTGTGCAATTTTTTGAGGGGAGTCATTCCCGGGGTGGCTTTCGGGTCCGACTGTTTGGGTGGCCAGCATGAGAGTCGATTGAATTGCTTGCGGGCAACGCAACTTGAAAATACTAGCTTGGTGCTTCTGCACTGTTCTGGTTGACAGTCGATCAAGTCGATGGCAGGGTGATAGTGTGGCTATTAGAAGGGAGTTAGGTTGTTAGATCCTTCAACAAAAATGGCTAAGTGTGTTAAAAATCAAAGGATGATTAGGTGATCATACGAACACACACTCACATGACTTGATGATGAAACGACCAAACCATCCAGACAAACATGTTTAATAAGACTGACCAACAATGCATGTGACAAGCGCGACACTCATGATTGATCGTTAATTAATCAACATGACACTTGTGTGATAGTGAATGTGACTCTGATTGTGAGTGCGACAGATTCTTTCATAGCGAACACAATAAGCACATATGAAGTGAATACTTTGAGCATAACTAGAACATGGTCGCAAGCATGACTTGGACATCAGCATGCAGAGACTTGAATGCAATGAACAAGAAAAGTGGATGTAAAGACTCACACAAGGTCATGGAGTGAACCCGAGTGTGTGCAGTCATGAAGAGAAACTCTTGAAGGGAGGCTCTAAAATTTGTGTAGGTTAAAATTTTGGAGGGTGGTTGTAGCCGCTACAACACTTGGCGACACACTGGTAGAATTCCAGCTTCTCTATTTCAGTTCATTGCTAGCACAGGGCCTTGGTCTTTTGGGGAGTATTGAATCACTGTGTGGGTTACTTTAGTTTCCCCACTTACCCCATGGACATACATGGTTCACCTTTTTCCAACTTAGTCGAACACAATCAAAAGTTCAGCTTAGATCTCTTTGTTTTGAATCCGGGAAGGGTATTTTAGCTTGCGAGTTGAAGATTTTTAGAGTATAAGTTTTCATCTCTGGTGTTGCTCTACTGCCAACAGGCCTGGACAGTACCCTGATGGAGTCACGCAGGAACACACACATTTCTCCACTGCCAGCGAGCCTGGTCAGTACCCTGGTGGAGTTGCATGCTTAACCTCTCTGCGTAGGAAGCCTTTCTCTTCTTTCGCCCTTGTGTTTTTCCAAGAGGACTGTGCATAGGCACTTATTTATTTTGGGGCAGAAGAGGGATCCCAACTTATTGAGAGCAGAAGAGGTTGTTCCTTCAAAGAAGCATGTAAGACCTCTGACATAGGTTTGCTCATTTAGATTTTCTCCTTCTTCGTTTCTACTAGTTGGATGAGCTTAAACACACAGAGCAGAAGGCTGAGTATAGGCATGGGGCTTCCTAGTGTGGACATAGGTTCGTGGTTGGACCAAAACTTCCCTTACAGATGGTTCATATCTTCCCTTAGGACTTCATTGGCCGAAGGTTGTAACCAAGCACAGAGAAAACTGACTGTTGGGCATGGAATCTCCCCACAACATGTTTTGGGGCTCAAAGCCCAAGTTTTGGTCAAATATGTTGTAAGACCCCACGAATTGTGAGCACGGAGCACGAAATGTATGTTGAACCATAGGGTTGTTCGCCCTAATTTTTGTAATGTAATGTAATGTCATGTCGGCCTACCCATTGTCTGCAAACCATGGGATTGTATAAATAGAGCAAGGCTCTAAGTTGTAAAGAGAAGAAGAGATAGATAAGAATGAATGGAGTCTAGAAGATAGCGAGAATAGTGGAAAGGTCTAAGTGTCTTGGGTCATAGTAGTAGGAAGAGGCTCTGCAGCTGAGTGTGCTGAGACCTAGTAGATTCCGCAGCTGAGTGCACAGGGCGGAGTCGAGTCTGTAACCCAAGAACAAGAATAATAAAGAGAAGTTTGATTTCAAACACTGTGTTTCTGCTTTTGTATTACTTTCTATGCATTTATACTGTTTTGTTTATCGTGTGCACTTATGTGAATACTAAACACTGTTAAGTATGATTGGGTTCATACAGATAAGTTAAGTAATCGGGTAATAACGGGTTAATAGTAAGGAACTTGGGTAATAACACAGATCGCACCTCGAGCAGGGCTGCACAAAGGTAGCATCGTAGGCTGCGAGGGACCGATAGATGTGCATAGCGATGTGCGCGCAGGGTCAATCTGCGGACTATTAAAAACCATCAGAAATATCTAGGGTGCAGAAACCTAGTTCTATCACCCTCCCATACTACTTTGGGTGAGACCTCAGTCCGTGCTCCGTGGACTGTTTCCGAAAGGGCTAGTAGTACAGTGATTTGTTTGGCTAAATCATCTCTGAACCTGGGTCAGGCTTCTATAAGCCAACACTGACACAAGACTGGACAAGTGCTGTAGTGTCATAAGTTTCTTCCAATTTCAAGCACATACTCTATTCAAAATTCAGTACGCAGTAGTTGGCAACACTTATTTTCGGAAACAAAAATAGTAATATATCAAAGAAACAAAACAAACGTGAACAAAAATAGTAAGCAGAATCAAACACGGCAAAACCAAAGATAAAAAATCAAATGAAAACAACAAGTAGCAAGTAGACTATGTACATGGCACGGGCACGGCCCAACCTATTGAAAATAATGCTTGAGACCTTGGCCATTCGCAGGAAAGTAATCAATCCTCCTGCCCAGTGATTGCAAATGATACGTGTGGGGGCCAAGATTCTCATAGACCAGTGCAAGTCCACCGGGCTCCACTATTGGAACCTGGTGGCATTCTAGAAGACCTTCAAATAAAGACAACATCATTGTTTCAGGTACTGTGTGCAACATGGGCTCGGATGATGGCACAGGGTAGTTATTTTTATTTCGGGAAGAGTTCAACTTTCTGAAGTCAATGCGTAAGCGAATTTTCCCATATTTCTTGTGTGAAGGATTTAAATTAGAACACCAAGTACGATGACGAACTTTGCAAGTAATCCAAACACTTAAACTGTTAGTCAATATTTTCAGTGAAAGGAGTGCAAACAACATGTATGTGTTACATGTTCCTTGATGTAATATCTTGTCTCTTCCTTTACCTGGAATCTCATGTTGGATTGCTTGCATGTAGTGTGTACTCAGGTCATCATCTACTCATGCAGACCCATCCCGATACTGTTCGATCGAGAAGTCAATGATTTTTTGCTGTCGTAGTGTGTAGCTTGTAATGAGATTGGCCATCTTCAGATCGTGGTAGGTTACTAGGTTGCTTTGTTCATTCGTAGTGTTGGTCTTTTGTGTATTTAGCATGAGTTCTTCATGCTCAGCATTGTTGTTCATGCCTTCAAACTTCGAAAAGCTTGAAATCATGTGTTGTTCATTGTTTTGGATGACTGAGATACACTCAGTCTTTGGGCCATCATGTGTTCCCGACTTTTTAAGGCTCATAGCCCAAAATCTCGTTTGTACACGGAATGTTTGGTGTGCTGGTACTGCTGTAACTATTGTTGTTGCTACCACTGCTACTATCGGAAAAACAAATTTTACAAGTTTCATTATCGTCAGTTGGGCGAGGAAGGAGTCCCAACTACTTATCTGATGAGGTTGGAACTGGCCATGCAGGATAACGCTCTAATGTCTTTTCCAGGAGGCAGTTTCCAAACATGAGTTCTGCGAAGGCCAATGGTTCGTTCTCTCTATTAAGGGGAGTGACATTATGTTTCATATACCTCTCGGATAACACCCGAATTTGGTTGCATCTGCCGTTGTACGGAAGCCACATGTGAGATTAGTCTGTAGAAAAATATCCATCTAGTTTGCTGGACTAGTCTCTGCTGAGTAGTAGGCCATATTCTTCCTATATGTCCACAACAACTATGTTGATGCATTGGTGAACTCATCTGTCGTGAGATAATCGGATGATCACATCTCAAAGTTCACCAATGGTTGGTATTGATGTTCTATCAAGTTGGATGATTCTTGCAGATGTTTCGCTCCATCATGCATTGATCTTCTTAACAATGGAGAGTGGAATGACGTTGGCTACCGCGCCAGAATCAACCAAGGAGTTGTGAACATTGTAGTTGAAAAATTTGAATGAAAGCAGGAATGGGGGGAAACCTGAGTTTGCTTCTTCCATCCAGAGTGTATTGAACATAGTAGATAGTGATCTGGGAGGTGTGCTTGCTCCTTTACTGGTAGAGGCTGCGCTGTCCGTCGCTGTATGTCCATACGCTCGCAACAAGATATCTCGTTGACTCTGGACTTTGGCTAACTCGAACAAACTGATGTTCACCCGATTTTTCTTCATATTGTCGACTATGTTGTAGTCCAGAAGTGGTAAAATCACCGAGATGTCCAGGGTGGAACGGATGTTCGTGCTCTCCAACGGAGTGTTCTACAACTTGCTCCTCATGGATGTACACTTATCCGCTGCTATCTTCCCGGACTTACGTTGTGTCTCTTGCTTCGAGGCAGCCAATGGATCAACCTTATTTATCAGCTGCCTCACTTTCTCTTGCATTTCCCCAAGTGTAGGGGGAGCCCCTTTACTCCTACAATAACTGATAAGCATTCACCACATGCCTAGAACTTTGTGTTTCGTCAGGCGCAACCTTTTTGCTATCATCAGTGTCTTCCAACTGCTCCTACATGTCACCTTCTGCATCAAGTGTATGACTGTAGACTGAGGTAACGAATCACTTCCAATCTGAGCAAGAGCTCTCGAGGTGGAACTCTTCATGGAACGAACAATAATTAGGATCAACACAATGCTCGAGTTGGAACATAGGCTTCTACGCAAATTTGGAAGCAAACCGATTGTTGCTTGATGAACTGGTTGATGAACTGCTTGCCTGTCTCTATTTGGGCGGATGGCTGCTTGCAAATGTGTCCATTTTCCGTTCCTTGAGTTTGGACATTTCAGTGGCTAAGTTCTTGACAAAGCGAGTGAGGGTCTCAATATCAGTTGCTTCCTTGTCTCTACCCTTGCTCATCGTTGCTTGGGATTTCTGCTCGCATCCTTGGATTCTTTCATTGATTTGTCATCCTTGATGACTCCAACTGCATGCAAGTCTTTTTCAATAGCAATAGCCTCTTCATAGCTTTCTAAAAGTATTGGCTTTGCAGCTCACTTGACGAACTATACAATGTTGGTCGACAATGCAGACGTGTAATAGTCAACAATGATGGAGTCATGAGGTTTAGTGTATGTTGCAAATTTGTTCAAAATAGACATAAACCTCTTATTGAAGTATTTCACTTTATCTTTTCCCTCCATCCTGAGGCTTCCCAATTCCTTGAGAAACATGGTTGGGGTCTTGTCATCAGCAAACGTTTTGAGGAACATACATTTGAAAGAACCCCAATTCTATTGGAGTTGGGTGGAAGGCTATGATACTAAGCAGTTGTGCGACTGTCCATGGTACATGGGAACAATCTACATGCTACGTCATCATAACGTACCTCAAGGGTCTGCAGCTATAGGTAGAAGTTATCTAAGTGGTCTTCTCCCTTCATCGCGTTGTCAGGGTTGAACTTGATGTTAATTCTCTCCACTCGCTTCGACATCTTGTGCAAAACAACTGGCAGAGCCAATGGTCCCTGAGTCATCCATTCAAGATTTGGGTCAACCATATCTTCATCTTCTTCGTCTTCTTCCTCTCCGTCGGAGTCTGATGGTTCCGAATATGAGTATGTCGGTTCGTCTCCTCCTCCACCTCCTCCACTTCCTTCCCCTCTGCCTCTTATACCGGAGTTTGATCCCAAGATCACAAGAGTGCCTTGTTCATCTTCAAGGAAGAGTGGAGGTTCCTCTCCTCTTCAATAGATTCCTCTAGACCTTCAAGTGTGGCAAGGGCTTCTTCTTCCACCGATGATACAACAACTCCTGTGGGAGTGGCTTTTGGCTTCGTAGATGTGTGTGGAAGATTCTATATGCCTAGGATTAGTCCGACTGCTTTGATGAACTGGCTAGTGACGGGACAGACGAAGCGAATGTGTTGATATGAAATCTTTTGTTCAATTCTAGGAGGTGAGGAGTAACCAACTACAGAGTCATGTGAGAGGGAGTGTGAGTTACTACCTTGACTAGATGATTGATGAGTGAGTGTGAGGGGAATTTTAGCCATGTACAACTGGATACCCTCCTTCTAGCGCAAGGAATGTTGACGGTGCTAAACCCGCCAACATTCAGGGGATCACCCCGGTATGAAGTCCCAACTAGACCTCAAACCGTTTGGTGTGGGAGTCCCATCTGGTATGATTCTCCAGTTGCCATTGTCTTAAGGATTTTCCTCAACTCTTTCTTGTCAGCACAAGAGAGTGGTTCTATTTGTCTTCAGGAAGTGAGGTTTGCGTGCCTGGTGAGTGTAAGTGTACTTGTGTCAATGGTTCTTTCACTATGAGGGGAAGAAGGTGAAGGTGAGTTCCAGGTTGAAAGGGATCAGTCATAACTCAACTAGGAACACACAACACAAAAGGACATACACATCTTCCGACGGAGCAGTCCATTTGGATGTGGCAGTCACACCATACAAAGTAAGATAACACGTACAACACTCACGGAACAGTTCAAACAGGTGCAACGGTTGTTACAGCAAGGTTCAGGTGAAAGGTATGTCTGATGTCCGACAGAGCAGTGGACATAGATGGGACAACATTAACAACATATACAACACATTTACATTAATATATTATGCATTACAATAAATGAAATAGTTCAGATGTAGAACATAGGTTAAAACAACATGCATTACAAGTGTTAAAGATCAGTGTTACAACAGATACAATACATGTGTGAAAACGTGCTGGCCTGTTAACAGGCTTTTGAATTAAGTGAAAGTTCCAAGACACATCGTTACACCATACATCACTAACCACATCAGCGGGGCATTGGAGGCACTAATTACTCCTCAAAGAAAAGATTATAGACTCTCTTGGCTATGTGGGAGGAGCTGAGGTGAAAAGTATTTTTCATGTACAAATGAGGGGGTATTTATATCCAAGGGTGAAACTGACCCTTGTGGTTGTTCGACTACCCTCATGATCATTTGAATTCCTTGACTTTTCGACTTACATGACTCTTTTTTCAACAAGTGGGTCTCTTGGAATTCCATGTTACATCACATTGATTGACAACAAGCATATAGTGGAGATGTGGGTGACATGAGTCATGACGTGACTCGACATGACTTGACATGACAATGCTGGTACATTCGCGCTACTGCTGGAGTGCATGTCGAGCTATAATGTTGCTGGGTGAAGGATGTCTTCATGGTGTATCATAGCTTCACCTCCACATGGCGAAGTGCACAGAGTCTTCGATGGTCCTTGGTTCACTTGATGAAGATTTAGCATGTTGTTCCTTGCTTGCATGTTGGAAGGCTTGACAAGCTCATCCGTCCACAAAGGTGCATGTTCGTCACGTTCGTCCGCTTCACATGCTTCATTCATTCATCTGTTGGTGAACCTGTCATTCTACATGTGCTCCCTTTGTTCATCCCATTTATCGTCTTGCCATGTTCGTTGGTGTACCTGTACCTGCAGTCACTCATGATGAGACAACATCAAATCCAAAACCTCCTAGTCTACCATGACACATGATCATTCGGATGTAGGTGACTAGGAGAGGCAGCAAGGCTATGATGTGGGATGATGGCTCCGGGCAACTATTGATGAAAAATACACAAGATTCACTGAGAGATGGAGACAGGCAATTTGAGTCGACAGTGACTGTCTGCAAGGTCTGGCTTGGCTAGTAGGCAAAATTGCACAAATTTTTGGAGGAACAATCTGGGCTGCTGGAAGGCAAGGCAACCATGCTTTGCACATTTTTCAGAACGAATGGGTAGCAGGGCTGGACAGCCAGATTTGTGCAATTTTCCAAAGGAACGGGCCGAGTTGCATGAAGGTTCATCTGGTAGGGATTACGTAGTTTTTTTGGGGAACTGCTCAGATGACTGGCAGCCAGAACTGCACAATTCCCAGAGGGAACTACTAGTTGGATGCTGGGGTCACTGGCAGCCAAAACTGTGCAATTCCCAAAGGGAACTGCCAGTTGGATTCCTGGGAGACTGACAACAGAAACTGTGCAATTCCTAGAGGAAACTGACAGTCTGATGCTAGGGGCTGCTAGCAAGGAGAAATGCATTGAGGCCGGGAGGCTAGCCTGCATATCATCTCTACGCAATTTCTGGGCTGAGCTGACTACTGGGAAGCGAAAGGCTTGCTCATGAACACTGCACAATTTTTGAGATGAACAATTGGTCGACTATGAGGATGACTGGCTGGGAAAAATACACAATTTTTTGAGGGAGACAGGGACGAGCACTTGGTGGCTGTCTAACCTGTTTGTGCAATTTCCTCAGTTAGTTGAGCAGCTGAAGTCAATGGCCTCTGTGCAATTTTTTAGGGGAATCAGTCCTGGGGTTACTACCGGGCCTGACTGTCTGGGTGGCCAGTATGAGAGTCGATTGAATTGCTTGTGGGCAGCACAACTTGAAAAGACTAGCTTGGTGCTTCTGTGCTATTCTGGTTGACAATCAATAGAGTCGATGGCAGGGTAATGGTCCGACTGTCAGAAGGGAGTTAGTTCATTAGATCCTTCAGCAAAAATGGTTAAGTGTGTGAACAATCGAAGGATGCATATGTGATCATATGAACACACATTCGCATGACTCGACGATGAAATGACCAAACCATCCAAACACACATGTTCAACAAGACTGACCGACGTGACTATGACAAGCGGGACACTCATGATTGATCATTCATTGATCGATACGATGCTTGTACAACAATGAATGTGACTCTGTGTGTGAGTGCGATAGATGCTTTCATAGTGAACACAACAAGCACATATGAAGCGAAGACTTTGAGCATAACTAGAACATGGTCTCAAGCACTACTTTGACATCAACATGCAGAGACTTGAATGGAATTAACAAACAAGGCGGGTGTAAGAATAAAACGAGCTCATGGAGTGAACCCAACAGTGTGTAGTCATCAAGTGAGACTCTTCATGGGAGGTTCTGAAATTGGTGCAGGCCAAAATTTTGGAGGGTGGTTGTAGCTGCTACAACAAGAAGGAAGAAATATCGACATATCAGAAGTCAAATATATTGAAACCCTGGATATCAGCGTATTGGAATTCCGGGACATCAGGATATCGGAATATGAGAGGTTCAGTACATCGGAGCAGGCTATATGATAGGTTGGAGGATATTAGAACCCCAAAGATCGGCGTATCGGTGCATTGACACATCAGAACCTTAGCATATCGGAACATCGAATAGCGGGGATCAGAATATCAGAACTTCTTAAAGTGAGGAACATTTAAAAGTTGTGATATCCAATAAGTGTTGATAAGCCTTTATAAGCACCGAGGAATGCCAAAAGAATATTAACAAAGGATTTCGGTGCAAAAACAAAGGTTGACGGGCCCTCTTCTCTCTCCTCTAGCAAGACAAATGGCAGCATATGATTGGCTCCGATAAGCTATAGTGGCAGCTGATGTCAGCATGATGTGGCAGTAAGAAAGGACACGTGGCAGGCATATTCAACCTTAGTGGGTAGGCTAATGGACCAGAACTAGGTGACATGTGTCACCACTAAGGAGTCGCCATGTGGAGTGATGACATCATATCGGAGGATGAAGACATCAGAACTCTAGAACAATTGGAGTTTGGAAAAGTTCTGATAAAGGGGGATTTCGATATTGGGCTGGCACATGGTCGTGAGAGTTCAAAGAACCAAGGGCACAGAGCAGTTAACAAAGGGAGAATGGCCCCCGACAGGAGTCTGAAGGCTTAGCACCTTAATGCTAAGCGATAGGTCACAACTCTCATTCCTATGATGAGAAATGCTCAAAGGAGCTCAGCGGTAGAGGAGTATTAGAACACTACACCACTGTGAAGTTGTGATATGAAGTGTCTCCGATAATACAATATAGAGAGTTAAAGGCGTATGGGTCGGCAACTGTGAAACTGAATGCAAGAACATAGGAGTTGGTAGATTGAAAGGGGCTAAACCTGTAGACTGCTTCGCGTGCACAGACAACTATATTAAATGAGAACAAAGCGTTCACCTCTGTGATCTGTCAAAGATCTGTGGAGCGATAAATGAGATTGGGACTCTCGGAGAAGTGTGCAGGTCACCTGAGAATTAATTTCTCAGCATGGGAGCTCTACACAGTCAGAATATGGAGAACTGCAAGGTCCATCTCTATTTTGGAGTACTATGACAAGAAACCACTAGAAGACGCAAGAGAGGCAAGGGGAATCATGCATAATTATAGTTGGGAAGCTAAAGGATAGATAGGAAATATTTCCTTACGCAAAGTGCCTTAGCGAGACAAAAACCATCACCAATAATGGGGAAGATGGGGGAATTGAGAAAATATTTGAGCGTGTTTTGCTGTGAGTGAAGCGCGTTTTGACAGAGAGGTTGAAGCACTTGATAGGACTCTCTCTAATAGAGAAACAAGAGCACCAAGAGGGATATGTGGAGAATTGCAAGGGTAGCGCTGAAGAGTAGTTGGTGAACAACCCTTGACAGTGAAGGCAGAGTGTAGAGAAAGTGTTGTTGTGAGCAACAAGAGGAAATCTGATGCAAGTGAGGACAGTAGGCAGAGTGCAGAAGTTGAATATGCAAACAATCATTTATTGGTATTTTACTCGTATGATTGTATGCCTTTGTTTTAAGTTTGAAAATTCTATGAAATAGTAGAACAGTGGCAAGGGCAGGGTGGTGCCTCTTAGCAAGTTGGTGCTTTCTAACCAAAGGGGGTCAGTTCCTGTTGTGAGTGGGTGCTCACAAAAAAACATATGTAATTAAGTGGGTTCTTAATTTACATAATAAACAAACAACAAATTGGCATTTTTTTCCCTCTGGGTTTCCACGTGAAAAACAATGTGTCAAATGTGTGTTGCTCATGTGATTGTTGTTTGAATATGAGTGTCTGAAATATTGTTGGTTCACTGTTTTGTGAATGAATGCTCTCACAAGGTAAAGAATATAAGAAGGAACTATAATCATAATAAGAAAAATAAAAAGAGTTTCTTAATTACTGATTCACCCCCCGAAGCAATTCCTTATTTCAACAATTGGTATCAGAGCCAAGTTCCTTCAGCAACAGTTTAAAAACTAGAAGGTAGATGTCTAAGGAATTATGTCTAGGAAAGAGAGTCAAGAGGCTTAGTTAGGTAGAATAACAGTTTTTGATGGGACAAACTATGCCTTTTATAAAGTGAGAATGGAAGCATATCTTATGTCCTTGGGAGTAGATGTTTGGACTTCAGTGCTAGTAGATTACAAAGTCCCTGATATTCCTCCCACTGATGCAGATGGTAAAAAATTATATGGGAATAATGATCAAGCCAAGAATACCATTCTGTTTGGTCTTAATCAATCAGAACTTGTAAAATTTTTGCATTGTAAGTCTACTAAGGAAGTGTGGGTAAAGCTTAACCAGATTCATGAAGGACATGACAAAGTCAAGCAAGTGAAACTTTAGACTTTCAAAATGAGGTTTGAAAGCCTGAGAATGAATGAGAATCAAATCATAGAAGAATAGTTACTTAGATTTGATGAAGTAAATAATATGATTGGAGGACTTGGCGAAGAATTCAAGGAAGAGATCATTGTTCAGAAAATATTAAGATCTCTACCCATGAGATTTAATGCCAAAATCTTAGCTATTGAGGAAATGGATAAATTAAAGGATCTCAAGATGGATTAGCTGCATGGTACTCACACAACCTATGAGATGAGAGTTGTAATAGAGAAATATGAACCAAAGGAAGAAGTGTTCAAAGTATCCAGAAAGGGCAAGGAGCACAAAGATCATCAAGACTGCTCCAACTGTGAATCTGATCAGGAGTTGGCTCAACTAGCTAGAAGAATGAAGTATGGTTTAGGAAAATATAAAGGGAAGTTTCCCTTTAAGTGATTTGACTGTGGAAGAGTTGGAAATTTCTCTTCCAAATGCCCTTATAAAGAAAATGATGAAAGGGAAGATGACCTAAAATTTGGAAACAAGTCTCAGACACATCAAAAGAAAAATCCCTATAAGTAGAAGGGGTTCTACTCCAAAGAGGATAGCTCAACACAAGAGTTAGATTGTGAAGACTCATCATAGAATGAGTCAGATAAGTATCTTCTTATGGCCTTTGAAACAAACTCCAAAAAATAGGGTATTATGGACTCTAAAGAGGAATAAGAAGAAGGAGTGGTAGACCTTGAAGGGGAATTCATCAGTGCCCTCGACGAGTTAAAGAAAGCAAGGAAGAAAAATAAGTAGCTAGAGAAACAATTAAAGCATGTGGAGGAAGGTATGTATAACTCTGATTATGAGTAGTTTTCATATCAAAAAGAAAAGCTTGAAGAAGCTATCAAGAGCAAGGACAATCTAGTCCTTCTACTGAAAGAAAACCAAGGAAACTGTGAGAGACTGGAAGAGGAGAACAAGCAGTTGAAATAGGAGCTGCTCAAGTTAAAAAGGGAAACGATCTCACAGATATGCAAAGATGATATTCTGTCTTTGAAAGTTAAGATGGAGGAGGAAAAATGAAAAGAAGAGTTTCTTCAAGACCCGATTCAAGAATGGGAAGACAACAGTTAGAGTCTTGAAGAAGAGGTTGTCTCTCTGAGAACTGATCTCAAGAAAACAAAGACCGAGAAGGGTCTAAATGAAAAATTTGTTGAAGGGAAAAGTAGTGTTGGCTTAAGGGGGCCTGACCGAGGTTCAAAGTTTTTCATGCCAGCCAAAAAAACCCTAACTGTTGGCCCTTTCAACAACAACCTACATAGCGTAGGCTACAGTCTCACCTGAAGCAATATTGGGGGATGCTAGAACTAGGTTTCTGCATCCAGAGACCGTGTGATAAGTGATCTTAAACCCTTGTAGCTCAGATTTTCCTTCGCGAAGATCCGTATCCTTCTATGGTCCACTACCACAACTCTAAGAAAACGGATTCTAGACCTTCCCGAAGGTCTGCGATCATACTTTATAGACCTAAAGGAGGCAGACTATCTACTTTTGTGCACTAAATAGTAACCCTAGATTTACCTTCGCACAGATCTACCCGGTTCAACAAAAACAATAACAGATTTAACTTTTATCTTTGTGACAATAGAGAATTACTTAGTTCATGCATAGATCTTAAATATTCAAGAGATTCATGCAACAATTATACTTCATTTCACAGAAAATAGATCATTAAGCCATAATGCTTAAATGCAAGAATAATACACAAAGGAAAGATACTTGTTCCAAAATTAGTCTTTAATAGGTTCAACATTCAATTTACAAACTCTTCCATCCTACACACTAAGCTGTAGGGGCCCGAGCACTCAGTTGCGAACTTGCTAAGGTCTCTGTGCACTCAGCTGCAGGGGCCCGCGCACTCAGTTGTGAGCTTGCCAAGGTCTCCTCGCACTCAGTTGTAGGAGAAACAAGAGCCAAGCATAATTAAATAGTTTGTTGTCCTCTTGTGCTTCATGACATTTTGTGAGGAAATCCTTACAGAAATACTGCACCTAGTTATATTGTACTCCTTTCACGCACTGGGTAGCCAATGACACTACTAGCATCAGAACTTTGTCTCCACGACATTTCCTCATAATCTTGCCTACATGAATTTGGGTGGCGAACTGCACCGATTGGTCCTGAATGGAGTGGATAGGATATCCATGTAACTTCTTGACTAAACCAAACTATGCCTTCATCTTATCTTCCAGTTCATTTTCTCCACTCTTCCCTCCAAACTCTTTGGAAGGGTCTGCCCCTTTATAGGGTAGCTTTATAATCTGATGGATGAGCATATCCATGATCGGGATGGGTTCTACAAGCCATAAGCACCCATCATGCATTAGCACGAGTAGCTAGCGCACACAAACAATGTTGATAATGGACCTATGAAAATGTGGTACACAGAGCATGTGTAGCAACTCGGCCTGCTCGACATCTCTGACCCATTTCATGGGTTCTAGTCGTGTAACCCCAATTTCTTCGTAATAAATCTTCTTCATGTATTTGTGAGTAGCCAAATGATGGAATCTCTCATGGTCTGCGAGATCCCAATCCTCCATCTTCAGCACTGGAATCCACGCTAAGACTGCGCCTTCAAATTCAACCTGTTCTGGTAATGGGGGCATCAAGACCATAAACTTTCCTGAATCAGGGTCTTTTGTTACTTTTTTCTTCCCTTTCCGCGGAGGGATATACTTTGGGAGCCGTGTAATAGGCTCGCCCTCCTCAACATATAACTCTTCCACTCCTTGGAATTCTTCTTCCTCCAGGTCCACAATTTTCTCTGGATACTTATCCTTCCTCTCCTTCTGTCAAACCTCCGGGTTCTTCCTTTGGTGAATGTCTCACTGGCACAGGTTTCTTCTGCTTCTCTTTTGCAACTGATTTCTTTGGCCTAAGCGACCTCAGTTCCATAGGCATTGCGGGTGTAGCTTCCATGCTTTTTATTTCAGGGGCCGCCATGTCAGAGACGACAACTTCAAAACTAACAACCTCTGTGGGATTCATGGTAGTCATTCGTGCAAAGAACAGTTCACAGGCTTTTGCAGACAAATTTTCAAATGAGGGTTGTGACAAGATTTCTTCCTAGTCTTTGCACTTCATAATGCAAAGTGTTCTTTGGTAGAACAATTCTCATAATGCAAAGTGTTCTTTGGTAGAACAACATGCCCAATTTATAGGAGGTTTTGAATTCAAATCCGACCGTTCCCTCCAATTTTTGATCATAAATGCGTCTTTGGTGACAGATCTCCAAATATTTTCGCTATAAATGGCGCCTACCCCATTAAATCATTAACAGTAACTCCAACGACTACTTTTGGACCCTTCTGCGTGGTACCATCCTCCATGTTCTAGCTCATCCATCGCAGCTTCACTTGTCGCACTCTTGTCTTCCGTCGCACAACCTTCCTACTATGTTTTTCTCCGCTTTAGGCAGCGTAGTTTATAGTACCGCAATCCCTTACAACTGCCTAGATTACTAAGACTGTCCTGCTACCATGTAGTCATTACGTAGGGGAAGGATCCCATGTATACAGTTTCAACCTACTTCCATTCAATTTTCCAGGGAATGGCTCCCCATTTAGCTTCGCAAGCTTAACTTCGCCACCATCTGTGATCTCCTTAACAACATATGGCATCAACCAATGAATTTGAAATTTCCTTGGAAATTTTGTGAACTTTTTGTCATAAAGCATCATTATATCATCCAACTTGAAAGTGCGCAACTTAATATGCCTATCATGCCATGCTTTCTCGCATTCCTTTTGCACTTGCTAGTGAAAGCTTGCAAGAAAGTGTCCCTCTTCTAACTCCATTAGCCGCGCGAGCTGTACCTCCAAGGTCTCGCGATCCACCATCTCTGTCAAAGCTACAATACGTAAACTTGGCACTATATACTCCATATGCATCACTACTTCAATCCCATAGACCAACCTAAATGGTGTTTGGCCTGTCAACTTCTTGCAGGTCATCCTATATGCCCATAGCACTGCTACTACGTGCATATCCCAGTCATTCCTCTACGCATTGTAGACCTTTGTCAATGCATTCTCCAAAATTTTGTTAAATTCTTCCACCATTCAATTCGCCTGTGCGTGATAGGGTGTGCTCTTTTGATGATACACCTGGAATTCCTCAAGCGTCGCATTGATCGTTTAATTCAAGAAATGTGTACCCCTATCACTCGTCAACACCTTAGGGCATCCAAACCGTGTCAAAACATACTCAAACAAAAACTTCGCGGTGGTAGCAGATGTACAATCCTTCACTGGATGTGTTTCCACCCATCTGGTTAAATACTCTATTGTAGTGATGATATATTGAGCGCCCATCTTCTTTCCTGGTGGTTGTATTGGACCTATGAAATCAATGGCCCACTTATCAAATACCTGCAATGAAACCTGAGGATTTAAAGGAAACTCATCTCTTCGCAAAGGTTTTCCCGTTGTTTGGCAAGGATCGCACACCTTACAATATGCCTTAGAATCCTTATGTAATGTCGGCCACCATAACCCAGCACGCAAAATATTCTGCGTAGTCGCTTTTCCTTTGTATTGACCTCCTTCCACTCCTCCATGTGCTTCAGTGAGGATACTAGCGCGTTCAAACTGATGAACATATCTTTGCAGTATCTCATATGTTCCCATCTTATACAAGTGACCTGCAATTACTGAAAAATCTGTAGAGAGAACTACTAATTTCTTCTTTTGCTAAGTATAATAACCTTCCACGGCTATACTCGTGGTTACAAAATGAATGATATCAGCAAAATGTTCATCCACGACGTGCACTGCAAAGAGCTACGCATCCGACAGTCCTTCCTCCAAACTATTTGGTTCTTCACCAATTTCAATCCTAGACAGATGGTCGGGTCCTGCATTCAACCTTCCAGGCTTCACAATTACTTCAAAGTCATATTCTTGGAACAAGAGTAACCATAAACAAATCTTCCTATTAGAAAATTATATATATTATAGAGCAATGGAACACATAAAATATTTCAGAAATATAAACACAGAAAATGTATAAAACAAGAGAGACACAGATATATGTGGTTCACCCAATTTGGGCTACGTATACGGAGAAATAACCAATCGTTCCTTTTATATTATCCATAAAAGTGAAGAGATATAACCTACAACAGATCCATTGTAATTCCCTCTTTGCTCTCAATATCTTCTCTCTTCCCTGATCATAATACACATCTACATAGTCGCAATACAATTCCCTCATACATAGCAAGGGGTTTCCTTCTAGGGCAAAAAACCCTAAATTAAACATAACTTCTATCGTCATATTTTCGCTTAATGAAATGGCCAGATTGACTACGAATTTACAACATTTTACAAGGAAAATTTACATCTATTTTTATGCTTTAGGGGCACTGCCCCTGATCCCCCACCAGGGGAGGGCTCCAAATAATCGTCGTTGGCCCCCCCTAGACCCCTCTAGTGGCATACATAAACTGGAGGTGTTGCCGCCACATTAAGAAATGGGGTCCAATGCGGCGATACCTCTGAATAAATAAGACAATCAGGCTCCACACCCAACAATCTCCCACTTGGAGATTGATTATAGCAACTCCACCACTGCTTCATTTGATGGACAATGACTTCACTTTGGATCTGGTTGTTTCTCATCTTCATCATCATACTTGAAGACCAATTGAAACTGAGCAGAATCCCAGTTTCTCCCTGGTTACAACTTTTGTTAACATATCTGTATGATTTTGGCTAGTGTGTATCTTTTCCAGCTTCAACTGTCCATCTTCTAACACTGACCGTATGAAATGGTACTTGAGCTATATATGTTTAGTCTTGGAATGAAATGCATATTTCTTTGCAAGATGTATGGCACTCTGGATATCACTGTATAACTTGCCCAACTCTTGCTTATTACCCAATTCATCCAAAAACCTGTGTAACCAAATCATTTCTTTACTAGCCTCTATAGTAGCAACATACTCTGCTTTTGTTGTTGAGAGTGCAACAACACTTTGGAATTTTGAAATCCAAGTAACAGTTGTTCCACTTAAAGTAAACATATACCCTGTGGTGCTCCTCCTGTTATCTCTATCACCCACCATATCTGCATCAACATGTCCCTATAGAGCAATGTTTGAACCCCCAAAGCATAATGTTTGATTTGAGGTACCTCTCAAATACCTGAGAATCCACTTCACCGCCATCCAATGTTATTTTCCTAGATTTTTCGTATACCTACTTACAACTCCCACTGCATGTGCAATATCAGGCCTCGTGCAAACCTTTGCATACATTAAGCTTCCAACTGCTGATGCATATGGAACTTTAGACATATAAGCCATTTCTTCATGAGTCTTGGGACACACCTCCTTACTTAGTTTGAAATGGCTAGCCAAAGGTATACTAACTGGTTTTGCATTCTGCATATTAAATATTTTCAACACCTTTTCTATGTACTCACTCTGAGACAATGTTAATTTTTGATTCTTCCTGTCTCTAGTTATTCTCATACTAAGGATTTGTTTTGCAGCACCCAAATCCTTCATTGCAAATAAGTTTGCCAATTTTCTTTTGAGCACATTTATTTCTTGCATGTTAGAACTTGCAAAAAGCATGTCATCTACATACAATACCAATATAATATACATTCCATCATTTTTCCTTTTGAGATAAACACAATGATCAGAGTGACATCTAGTATAACCTTGTTCAAACATAAACTTGTCAAATTTTAGATACCACTTCATTTGAGCTTTTTTTAAGCCATACAAGCTCTTCTTCAACCCGCACACTAGTTTCTCCTTCCCTTTTACCTCATATGCTTGTGGCTGCTGCATATATGTCTCTTCCTCCAACTCCCCATGGAGAAAGATTGTCTTTACATCTAACTACTCAAGATGCAAATCTTCAGCTGCTACTAGACTTAAAGTAGTTCTGATTGAAGTCATTTTAACAATAGGAGAAAATATCTCATCAAAGTCTATACCCTTTTTCTATGCAAACCCCTTCACCACAAGTCTAGATTTATACCTTTTACTACCTCCATCTTCTTCCTTCAACCTGTAAACCCAATTATTCTACAATGTTGTTTTACCTGCAGGAAACCTGACTAAGTCCCAAGTCTGGTTATGTACTAAGGAGTCCATCTCTTCTTTCATGGCTTGCTCCCACTTCTTTCTGGTTTCTACCTGCATTGCTTCATCATAACATTTTGATTCACCAGAATTAACAAACAATACATAATATAATGAAGGAGAGTATTGTTCAGGGGGTCTACTTATCCTGGTAGATCTTCTAACACCACTTTCAGGTGTTTGAGGTGCTTGTTGTTGTTGTTGTTGTTCTAGTTGTTGATCATTATCATTTTTAGGCACCTTCACTTTTTCTGTGCTCTCATCGAGCACTATGTATTCTCTATTTTCTCTTTCTTGTTCTTTTCCTGCATCTGATCCTTATACAAAACCTTTTCATTGAATATGACATCTCCACTCCTAATGATTTTGTGTTTTTCATAATCATAAAAGCAATAACCAAAATCATTAACACCATATCCAATAAAGGTACATTTCTTTGTCCTTTTATCAAACTTTGTTCTATTTTCTTTATTAATGTGGACAAAGGCTTCACAACCAAAAGTATTTAATGATTAGTTTACCTTTTTACCTATCCATGCCTCCTTTGGAATACCACCATCCAAGGAACTTGAAGGCCTTTTGTTTATTAGATAAATATCAGTATCTATAGCATCTGCCCAAAATTGTAAAGGAAATCCTGCATGCAATCTCATGCACCTTGCACGCTCCATGATTGTCCTGTTCATCCTTTCTGACACACCATTTTCTTGTGGTGTTCTTGGAACTGTCTTCTCTCTGTGAATTCCATTCTTTGAACAATACCTATCAAACTCTTTGCTGCAATATTCACCTCCATTGCCTTATCTAAGACACTTCAACCTTTTTCCTATCTCATTTTCAACCAAAGCTTTCCATTGCTTGAAAGTTTTAAATACATCAGATTTATTTCGAATACAATAAATCCAGGTTTTTCTGGTTGCATCATCAATAAAAGTAACATAATAAAAAGAGCCACCGAGAGATGATACCTGAGCAGGTCCCCATACATCTTTATGCACAATCTCTAATTTTTCGCTCTTCTTTTCTTTCCCAACTCTAAGGAATTTGACTCTCTTTTGTTTTCCATAAACACAATTCTCACAAAATTTTAAATCAACATGCTTCAAACGTGGAAAAAAATTTCTTGAATGAAGAATTTACATCCCCTTCTCACTCATGTGCCTAAGATTATGATGCCACAATGGCATATCTGGTCCTGTAGAGGTTAAAGCATTAACATAATTAGAAATATCATTGCATAAATATAATGTACCAACCTTTTCTCCTTTTGCTATTGCCAGGGCTCTTTTAGTGACCTTCCAGGTTTTATCTGTAAAGGTAGTTACACAACCTTCACCTCCCAAATTCCTTGTTGAAATTAGATTTTTCTTCAGATATGGAACATGCCTTACCTCCTTCAATAGCCATTGATTTCCATTCTACTATTTTATGAAAATTGTACCCATTCCAATGATTTTACAGGGTTTATCATCAGCCAATCGAACCTGTCCAAAATCTCCTTGAACATAATCATGAAAATGTTTCCTATCAAGTGTGGCATGGAATGAGGCCCCTGAATCTACCACCCAATCATCAATAATATTTTCTAATGAAATAACCAAAGCATCTTGCAACACATCACCTGTGACATTCGCTTCATGATTGTTTTCTTTCTGCGCGTCTCCTTCTTTTCCCTTCTGAGACTTGTAGTCCTTCTTCAGGTGTCCTTTCTTCTCGCATTTCCAGTACACTATCCCCGATTTGGACTTGGATTTGCCTTTCCTTGACTTACTCGATATCCTGGGCACTTTCCTTTTTCCATTTTTCTTCCCCTAGTCTCTGCAGTCAAAGCATTACCTGATGTCTCACTGGAGATTTTCCGTCACATTTCCTCACTAAGGATTGCACCGAAAACATCATCAAATTTTAAAGTACTAGATCCAGAGACAGAGTTACTAATGGCCATAACTAAACCATTCCAACTTTCTGGCAATGAGCATAGAAATAACAGAGCCCTAACTTCATCATCGAAAGTTACCCCTATAGAACTTAATTGACTGGTAATTGTATTAAATTCATTTAAATGATCAGCAATATATCCACCTTCTGACATATTCATATTAAATAAACGCTTCATAAGAAATACCTTATTTGAGCCCGAGGGTTTTTCATATAGTTTGGCTAATGCTGAAATTAAACCCTCTATTGTCGTTTCCTTTAAAATATTAAAGGCTACCAATGCCGCTAGGCACAACTGTATTGTTCCAAGTGCCTTTCTATCGAGAATATCCCATTTTGTATCTTTCATATTCATTAGCTTCTTTGTCTTTCCGCCCAATGGTAGATACATATCTTTCTGATACAAGTAATCTTCCATCTGCATCTTCCACAGTTGGTAGTTATGGTCGTTAAGTTTTTCGACCCTAAACCTACCATCTTCTGCCATTTCTCCCAGTCAAATCAGGAACCCTTCTCTCCTACGAGTTTATTGGCCAAATTGACCTTCGGCTTTGATACTAGTTGTTAGAAAATTATATGTATTACAGAGCAATGGAACACATAAAATATTGCATAAATATAAACACAGGGAATGCATAAAACATTAGAGACATAGATATATGTGGTTCACCCAATTTGGGCTGTCCACGGAGAAACATCTAGTCCTTCCTTCTATATTATCCAAAAAAATGAAGACATACAACTTACAGTAGATCCAATGTAATTCACTCTTTTCTCTCAATCTCCTCTTTCTACCTCATTCAGAATACACATATACATAGCCACAATACAATTTCCTCATATATAGTAAGGGGTTGCTTTCTAGGGAAAAAAACCCTAAATTAAACATAACTTCTACCGTCAGATTTCCGCCTAATGAATGGCCCAGATTGACTACGAAATTAAAACATTTTACAAGACAAATTTACATCTATTTTTAGCTTCAGGGGCACTGCCCCCGATCCCCTGCCAGGGGGCTCCAAATAATCATTGTCGCCCCGCTTGGAGCCCCCTAATGGCTCACATAAATGGATGGCTTTGCCGCCACATTAAGAAATTGGGTTCAATGATGTGATACCTATGAATAAAGAATATAATCACACTCCACACCCAACACTTCCCCCCAAACACAGGCTTATTGACTAGGTAGTTTAGCACGGAGTGATATGTATACATTTTAAAGTGTCCACCCAACAAATAGTGCCGAAACTTTTGCAATGAGCAGACCATTTCCAACCCTTCATGCATTGTAGTAGAATAATTCTTCTCAACCTTAGATAACTTTCTGATTGTGAAGGCTATTGGATGATTAGTTTATTGTTCACCCGCCTATGTCAGTACTGCACCTAACATAATGAAAGAGGCATCTACGTGCACATGAAATTATTCTTCCAGTCTGGAAACACCAAAACAGGTGCAGTTACCATCTTTTCCTTCAAGACATATAGACTGCGCTGACAATCTTCATCCCAACAAAACATCACGTCTTTCTTCAATATTTTTTCCATCGGTGTGGTTATCTGAGCATATGCATTGATAAACTTTCTATAATATCTAGTGTGCCCCAATGTCGTGTGCAACTGTTTTACATTCCTAGGAGCTTCCAAATTCACAATCACAACGATCTTCGCAGGGTGCACCATCAATCCTTTCTTACTTACAACATGGTCGAGATAATTTCCAAAGGGCACACATAATATGCACTTGTTCAAGTTCACCGCGATATGATACCTTTGACATGTATCCAACATAAGGCACAGGCTCGTAACATGGCACTTCACCAACCCAAACACAGTCCAATCATTGAAATAAAACTCTAAAGAGTTATGGATAAATTCCTTGAACGTCACGATTACTACTCTGGAGAAAATTGCAGGCACGTTCTTCAATCCAAAGGGAATTACTGTAAATTGAAAGCAACGCCACTCCATCATGAAGGTCATTTTTCTTTGATATTTCGGTGCGATCTTTATTTGATGATATCTTGAAAATCCATCAGTGAATGAATAAGCCTCCGGTCTTCAAACATTCTCTAGTACTTCATCAATAAACGGAATTAGAATTGGATCATGCATGCATGCATAATTCAACTTTCTTAGATCTACGCATATTCGGTTTTTGCCTTTCTGTTTCTTCTCTTGTACCACCATTGGACTTACCCAATTAGATTCCTCTACTGGCTCAATAATGCTAGCATCCAACATCTTATCCAGTTCTTGGTGTACCTTTTCTTTATACTTCGGATTCTACTGATAAGGTCTCTGCTTAACAGGCTTTGCATCTGGCTTCAATGTAATATTCATAACACCTAAATCTTCAACAATCTCTTTTAAATCCAAAAGCTTTGTTGGGAATAAATCTTGGTATTCGCGTAGCAGCTCAGTTACCTTATCAACAATATCTTCATCCCAATAGTCTCATATCTTCGTGAACTTAGGTTCTGCTTTAGATCCAATATTTACTTGTCTTGTCTTCAAAGGTTCTGATATATCCGGGTTCACAGTTTTTGGTCCTTTTACTTCGCGTTGTCCTTCTGTCTCTGGAATGTTAATATTCCATGTGTCTTCTTCTTCTTCTTTAGTAGTCACATTGTAACACTCCAGCGCCTGGCATAGTTATGTACTCCAGTTCGGCTGAGCCCATTCTATCGGTTCCTTAAGTGTTCTGAATATAGCTGCTTTTATCTCCTGGAGCACTTCATCAATGCACTCAAACCCATCCTCAAAGCTAAAATTTAATAGAAAACTCTCCCTTAAGATGTCCCATTCAGCTGTCCCATGGCAAAGCGCCATCTCCAAAGACTAGTTCATTGGAATTGTATCTAAGGTATGATAAACAATGTGCACCCATTCTGGCTGGGGTTCTTTTCCCCAAGCCTTAGTCCATCGTGCCAAATGATTGCACAGATCATCCTTCCCACTGTATTTTTTTGTCATCTGAGTATTAACATATCTAAAACTTAATTTCATCATTATTCTATATTCCTTCCATCCGAAAAAGCTCTCCTTGTGCGTGCCCCACCAATGGGCAGGCGTAGCGCCAACTCTATTGCCTGGAAGTGATGTTCTTCTGGTACTTCCCTTTCAAATTCATCTAAAAAGAGATCCACAACAGTCAAACCATCTTAATGCGGAAGCTTCCTTACCTCAGTTGAGACACACTGCAGTGATTTGGTCATCATATTGCAACGGAGTGTAAGTATTTCATGCATCTGATTCTGCCATTATTCAAGATCTTCATCTGAATCTGAGGTGTAGGAGCTATCCCTGTCCCACACAATTTGTCCATCGGCTGTAGGGTTTATCCAATCTTCATCTCGCGATTTGATCTTGTATATCTGATCTAAATCATCATCACTTTCCACAAAGTTGCGAACAGGTTCAGTATAACACGCTTCTTCTACAGGGTCACCTTGAGCGACTTCCTTTCAAATGTCATCTTCCACTTCTTCAAGTTGATTACCGTGTCCATATCAAAAGCCTAGTCAATTCCTAGTACCGAGTTAATGTCATCCACTATTTCAATGACCTCAAAGTTAGCCAGTGTGCTCGCACCCTCAATATCAATCGTTACACCACATAAGCGCCCCATTGGACTAATCTTTTGTGTATTTTCAATGCGTAGCTGAATAGGAGACCATTGTAGTGCACGTATCCCCATCCTTTCCCATGTCTTCTTAGGTAGGACATTTGCATCAGAACGTAGATCCAAGATTACTTGGTCCATTTCATATTCGCCTATCTACGCAGTCAGCCTCATTTCGCACCCCGTGAATTTCTTATGCTTACCAATTTTCCTCATGGTGCGCTATTCAGCCGTAGTCATTTCTTTATTTCCGCACTTGTTTATTAATCCATTCTATTGCTTTCTTATCACATAGTAACTTCATACAGGTCTTCAGAAAAGTGGCTAGTACCAATGGATCTACCTCTTGTGTTGTACTAGCTTTTGGCATTTTCTTCTGGCTTCCTGAGGTGGAGGCCTCAACGAAGTTTTTCTTTTCTTCCATGAAGGTCTCTTTAGCGCAATTAATATCAAAGTATATTTCCTTCTTAGTAGCCTTGTGCATCAACCTATCATCCTTAGGCTACTTTCCTTTATCTACACCATTATCCATACTACTTCTTGTCTCTATATTTATGCTCTGATCTTCTTCGCGGTGTTTTTCACTCATCATTTTAATGTGCTGTGTAGGCCTCTCGGGCTGCGCCTTCTTTTCTTGCACCTTTTCCATAAGGACCAAACATTCCTCTATCAGATGGTCAAATTGTCAACAATATTGACATGATGGTTGCGTGGGGTTTGTAAAATATCGCACAAAGTGCCCTTCTTCGCCAAGTTATAACAGATCACCTTCCCACACCCTCAACCAACTCCACCTCCTCTTCCTTGTCCTCGGCCTTGGAATCCTCTGCGCACTGCTCCTGCGCCCTGATCCTGAGGCCGGTTCTCTACCTGCATTCGGTAGGTAGGGGTTCTATCCATCATAAGCTCATAAATTCTACAATGGCGTTCATCATGTCCCACAGATTTACAGAAATTACAAAACAATTGTTGAGGGTTCTGTACAAACTGCTATAGTAAATGGAAATTATCAGTTGTGTGCTGTCCTGTAACCTGATAAATAGTGCACCAAAACACAACTCCCGTGCTCGGTCCAACATTATTCTCTTGTTTCAGGGGAATAGGCCTCCCCCCAATTATATAGTTCTTATAGACCGAGCAATGGTCCTTATCATGTCCATGGCTATTGCACTCAAAACACCAGACTTCAACGCACACCTCTCGCTGGGCTTCCTTCCCTTTCTTCAAGCTCTATAACTCCAAGTGTAGGCTTTCCAACTGTGAGTGAATCTATTGCACTCCAAGGTTCGTATCCTATATGGGCGAAGCATCCAACCTCATCGCAATTTCCAAAGCTTCTGCTTGCATTGCTATCTTTTGTTGTGACAGAGGCACTCTCAAGTGCAGCAAGATCGATGCTATATACCAGTCACGATGCTAGGAATCTATAATTATCATATTGGAGTCCTTATTTCAACCTTTGATCAAAATCCCAAGGCGTCTCATCTACCTTCTGTCGAATTTCCTTAAACTCAGTTACCGACTGCACCTCTGACTTAGGCTTTCTAAACTCCTTATTCAGAGCTTGTTGGGTTTCTTCCAACAACACGATGGGGTTATCAATGCAATACTTGATGTACCTTGTTAATGTGCGATCTTGTAAGGCTTCGACCAGATGTGCTTTCTTGATGTTATCATTTGTAATCTGTTGTGTCGTCCATACAACTATTGTGACAAACCAAAACTGTTCAGGATCTTCGCTCCCTACTCCTTTAAAAATCGACATCTTCATTGTGTCTTCCATGTTGAATGGTGGAAGTGGAGGTGGAGGAGGTGAAGGTGTAGGTGTAAGGTGGAGGTGGAGGTGGAGTGGATGTATGAGGTATCCTCGGTATACCCTGTGTAATCAATTGAACTGCACTTCACGGCATAGTCAGCACCGCCCCTTCGTCGTCACTTGAAGGAGGTTCAATGAGCGGACTGTACTTTGAGCTCGATCCTTCATATATTCTAAAGAATCTCCCTCTTCGCATAGCCCCAAACACCAAGGCAACTGCATAACCCTCTTTTCACATAACAACATTTTACTGTAGGTATTTAATGACTTCAAATACTTACCTCATGGTCCTTTAAAGAGCCTTCATTTTGCTTCGCTATAGTTGATATTTCTATCGACCACGAAATAAGTCATCAAACTTCCCAATGTGCGATCAATCCAATGATCCACAACTCGCGGATATGGCTTCCTGATGCCTCCAAATGTCGCACCAGTTTAGGAGTCCACACTATAGGGCTATCAAGCCTACACATCCCTTGACTATCATCCAATTTAGACAACCACTCGTGTAGTTCATCGGGGAAGAATCATAAGAATGTGTCAGTTTCGTCTGTGTATAAATATCTCTGCAACCACTACTCATTGGATAATTTAGGGCTCCTGTTTTCTTCAGCTGCGAACGCGTGCATGTTTTAGTCAATCCACTTTTTAATCTATTTCTTTGTAGGAAAACATTTATCACACATCTCTTAGATAGGTCCCAATCTCGGTAAAGGAACCATTTGTTGGCTTAAGGGGGCCTAACCCAGGTTTAGACTTGTTCTTGCCAACCAAAAGAACCCTAGCTACTAGCCCTTTCGGCAATAACCTGCATAACACAGGTTGCAATCTCACCTGAAGCAGTATTGGGGGATGATAGAACTAGGTTTCTGAATCCACAGAGCATATGATAAGTGATATTAAGCTCTCGTAGATCAGATATGCCTTCGTGTATATTTGTATCCTTCTATGGTCCACTACAACAACTCTAAGAAAACAACTTCTAGACCTTCGCGAAGGTCTGCAATCAAACTTTATTGACCTAAAGGAGGCAGACTGTCCACTTTTGTGCACTAAATCGTAATCCTAGATCTACCTTCATGCATATTTGTATCCTTCTATGGTCCACTACAACAACTCTAAGAAAACGGCTTCTAGACCTTTGCAAAGGTCTGTGATCAAAATTTATTGACCTAAAGGAGGCAGACTGTCCACTTTTGCACACTAAATAGTAACCCTAGATCTGCCTTGGCACAAATCTACCTAGTTTAGTAGAAATCATAATAGATTTAACTTTTAACTTTGTGAAAATATATAATTACTTATTTCATGCATAGATCCTAAATATTCAAGAGATTCACGTAGAAATTATACTTCATTTTAGAAAAAACAGATCATTAAGCCATAATGCCTAACTTGAACAAACGTAATAATAATACACAAAGGCAAGATACTTGTTCCAAAATCAGTCTTTATTAGGTTCAACGTTCAATTTATAGACTCTTCCACCCTGCGCACTCAGCTACAGGGGCCCGTGCACTCAGTTGCGGACTTGCCAAGGTCTCTGCGCACTCAGCTGCAGGAGCCTTCCCCTTTCACCTAAGTATAGGAAATAGAGCTTTCCTACCTTAGCACTTGCCCAAAAATAATAATCTTCTTTCTTCAATTGATACTTAGACTTGCTATGTCTCAACTATATATAACTTTTTTCAATACAATAACATGGTCCACTATCCATGGGTGCGTCTCGAAACCATCCTATCACCTACCCATACAAGGGGATAAATCCCCTTAAACTCCTACTTAGCTTCATGCTCCACTTCCACATTTTGCAGAGAATTTACATTCTTTTACAAAATCTTTCTCAAAATTTGGTTACACTAACCCAAAATTGACCCTGCGGACCCTATCCCAACAAGGAGACTAGATCAAATCTTGAATAGTCAAAGGCCCTCAGGAATCAAAACCAGTCTAGGATACTCTAAGACACAAGAATATTTTATTGGGAAGATAAACTTCAAGTCCGCAAGATTCGAAGAACCATAGAGCCATGGGAAGAAGCATCATGAAAGAATTAATGAAGAAAAAAGAGTAGCCAGACAAAGAGGAGATCGTCAATGGAGAATGAACCAATCAGTCAAACGACTAAGGTATTTTCTTGCACAATCTCATAATGTTTCTAACAATAGGCATGCCTATTTTTTTTATGGTCACTGCTATAGGTGTCATATATTTTGACATAAAGCCATTGATTGTAGAAGGATCAAAGTTGAAAGAGATGAAAATCCCAGATATAATACGCATCGGATTTCTAAGTCTCAAAATTCCTCTCTCAGAAATCAGAATGTCTTCTCTCCCTTACTAAGTGAAGTAGAATGCTTCAAATGTAATAATTTTGGGCACAAAGCTAGTGAGTGCAGATGCCGGTTTGAATACCTATCTAAGTTGCAAAATGTCAGATAGACAACTATATAAGAGGATAATGGGAGCTGGAAGGCTAGAAAAGACATGCAGTGTGGACTTGCCTTATCAGCTCATAATGAAGAAAAAATGGTATGTGGATAGTGGTTGTTCCATTAAACATATGACTAGGGACAAAAGCAAATTTCTGTCACCTAAAGAAAAGGACAGAGGAAGCAATGTCACTTTTGGAAACAATGCTCTAGCAAGAATCAAGGGTAAAGTGTAGTTAGACTTACTAAAAAAATAGAAGCACAAAATGTTTTGTATGCAGAAGGTCTCAAGTATAATCTTCTCAGTGTTAGCCAAATGTGTGATGATGTCTATGATGTGACCTTTCGATCTAAAGATTGTGAGATCCACCACATAAATGATGGAAAATTGGTGGGGAAAGCAATCAGAACCCACAATAATGTATATGTGTTTAATGATTCCAAGGTTAACTATTATTTAAGAAAAACAAGTGAAGCACGGTTGTGGCACAAGAGGCTTGGGAATATGAATTTTGATAGTTTGATAAAAGTAAGAAAGATGGGAGCAGTAAGAGGATTACCAAGATTGTCGAAGCCTGATAACACAATCTGCAAGTCATGTCAGTTTGGCAAGCAGACTAGGACTCATTTCAAATTGAAAGAGTTCTCCTCATCCAGAACTCTAGAGCTTATTCACACAAACATTTGTTGCCCAACCAGAGAAAGAACCTCAAAAGGAGAGAGGTATTTCATGTTGCTCATTAATGATTTCACCAGGGCCACTTGGATTTTCCTCCTAAAAGAAAAGTTGGAAGTGCTCAAGCATTTCAAGAAGTTTAAATTTCAAGTAGAAAATGAGAAAGACTTAAAGATAAAATTATTAAGATCAGACAGAGGGGGAGAGTACACCTCAAGAGAATTTTAGGAATTCTATGAAGAGCACGACATCAGGAGGCAATACTCAGTGGCTAGAACTCCTCAACAAAATGGAGTAGTAGAGAGGAAGAATAGAACAATCCAAGAAATGGCCAGAGAAATGTTAGATGAAGCAGGAGTGTCTCACAACTTCTAGGGAGAAGCAGCCCAGGAAGCAATATATCTGTCAAATAGAACTCAACTCAAGCCTAATAGTGATAAAAATCCCTATGAGTTATGGAAGGGAAGAACTACATCAGTTAAACATCTCAAGGTGTTTGGAAGCAAGTGTTTCATTAAAAGGAATGAAAATAACCTTGGGAAGTTTGATTCACGTGATGATGAAGGGATATTGCTTAGGTACTCTATTTGAGGAAAAAAATATAAGTGTTACAACAAGCGGACAATGAAGATTGAGGATTGCATCATCGTAACATTAGATTAGGTAGGTTCGTAACTTGAATCATCTAAAAGAAATATGAATTCATATGATGAAGAAAGTTTAGATTTGAGGTCTGTAGATCTTGGAAGAAACAGATTCAGACAGTGAAGATGAGGAAGTAGGCATGACTTCAAGGCAAAAGACACCCTCCAAGTATGTACAAAAGGAACATTCTAAGAGTCAAATTCTTGGAGATCAAAGACATGGCATCCAAACCATAAGAAAACTTGTTGGCAATACAAGTTACGCAAATCTGGCTCTACTATCATAGATAGAACCCAAGAACCTTTGTCAAGCAAGTGAAGATAAGTTCTGGGTGAAATCCATGAATGAAGAACTTGAACAGATTGAAAAGAATGATACATGGGAGCTTGTTCCAAGGCTGAGAGAGAAAAATGTTATTGGAACCAAATGGGTTTTCAAGAACAAACTGAATGAACAAGGTCAAGTAATCAAGAACAAAGCTCGATTGGTCTGCAAAGGGTATGCCCAAATAGAAGGGGTATATTTCAAAGAAACCTTTGCACCAGTAGCTCGACTGGAAGCTATAAGAATATTTATTTCTCTTTCCATCCATAAGAATATCAAGGTATATCAGATGGATGTGAAGTCTTCCTTTCTTAATGGATATTTAGAAGAGGAGGTTTACATTGAGTAGCCAGAAGTATTTCTACTCACCTCTTATGAAGGAATCGTATGAAAACTAAAGAAGGCCTTGTATGGATTAAAACAGGCCCTCAGAGCTTGTTATGAAAGGATGGATAGGTATCTTCAGCAACAAGGGTTTAAGAAAGGCACAATTGATAGTAACCTTTATGTAAAATCTAAAGGCGACCATCTACTAATAGTAGTTGTGTATGTGGACGATATAATATTTAGTAGCGATATGGAATGGTTGGGGCATCAATTTGAAAAATGTAAGAAAACATAGTTTTAAATGTCCATGATTGGAGAACTGTCCTTGTTTCTAGGACTGAAAATTACTCAGTCTCCATAAGGAGCGTTTATATCCCAATCCAAATATCTGAAGGAAACTATGAAGAAATTTGAAATGAAAGATTGCAAACCTTTCAACATGACCATGAATATAGGCTGTAAATTGTGAAAAGAATATGGAACACTGCTGGTAAATCAGACTAAATATAGGTCAATGATAGGAATATTACTGTATGTGATAGCTTCAAGTCTAGACAACATGCAAGCAGTGGGGATTGTGGCCAGATTTCAGGATTTTCCACGAGAAATTCATGTTGTTGTTGTTAAGAGGATCTTCAAATATATTCAAGGTAAAATAGAGTATGGATTGTGGTATGCTAAGAGTGAAGATTTCAAGTTGAAAGCTTACACGGATGCAGATGGGCTGGAAGTATTGATGACAAGAAAAGTACTTCTGGTGCAACTTTCTTCCTGGGCAAATGCTTGGTGTCGTGGGTCAGCAAGAAATAGGGCTCCATTTCTCTATCGACTGCTGAAGCAACATATATTGCTACTACTACCTGATGTACACAAATTATATGGATGAAGAAAACATTGAAATATATATAGGTAGAGATGTCTAATCCCATTCCAATAATGTGTGACAACACAAGTGCCATCAACATCTCCAAAAACCCCGTTATGCATTCAAAGACTAAGAATATTCCTATCAAGTTCCATTTCTTGAGGGAATAAGTTGCAACCAACACTATCATACTTGAATATGTACCCATTAAAGAGAAACTGGAAGATATCTTTATCAAGACACTGATAAGAGAGCCATTTAAGTATCTCAGGCAACCGATAAGAGTTGTGAATCCTCCCTCCAAATGACTTCAACTTGGTAGGTGGTGATAGATACTCAACATGTGGAACTCATGGGAGAGTAGGCTGCAATCATTCAGGGGGAGTGCTAATGAAGTATTCTTTGCCACTGATGTCAAAGGGGGAGAAGATTGGCATTAGAGTAGACCATGCCTAGCCTGAGGGGGAGCTTATGGTGTTGCCATCAATGCCAAAGGGGGAGATTGTTGGACAATTGATGGTGGTTGTGCTAGTATTGTGCATGAATGTTGGCATTGATGTCAACCAGACTGGAAAGAATGTGTGTTGCAACAAATGCATGACTCAGAAGGATTCTTATGGTAGCTGCAGGCTTCATGTAGATGATCATCATGGTGGGTGTGATTTCAGTTGTCCAAAGAGTCAATGAGTATAGAAGTTCGAAGCCATCTTGCAAGAAAAATATGGGCTCAAAACCTACATTGGACCCACTTCATTGGAAAGTGCTCTAAACAAGCTTTCCAATGATATGTGGAAGCCAAAAATGGACTCTTGGATCAAAAAATATGGTCTACTAAAGTTCAGGTTTGTGAAGCATTATGAAGGAAGAACTATCGACATATCGGAAGTCCGGGATATCAGAACCCGGAGATCGATGTATCGGCACATCGACATATGTTGCCTTGAGAGGGCTTGACCCAGGTTCAAAGTTAATTATCTAAACAAATCCCTACACTACTGGCCCTTTCAACAACAGCCCGCGGAACGCAGACTTAGGTCTCACCCCAAGCAGAATGGGGGGATGCTAGAACCAAGTTTCCGCACCCTTGAGATGTCTGAGGGGTTGATTTAGTCCAACTGTGAGTATCTTCACGCAGGTCACTTCACGAACTATCTTGACCTGTGAAACCCTCACGATCTATTATATTCGCCTTCGCGCAGCCCTAACCAGGGGCGGAGGTGTTTTTGCGTTGCTAAAGCAACGATTTGTGCTACTTCCCCAAGTTACACCGCGTATCTTACTTATCTTCTTATGATAGTTAGTTAGCTTCACGCAAACAGATACTTTATCTTATATTCCATTTATCAACACATCCATATAAGTTCATGCATCATATAAACAATAGAAATGAAATTTTTATCCGATACATTCAATGCACAAGACAGGAAAAAGATACACAGAAATGACGTAAAACTTCTCTTTATTACTTCTCCAAAGGTTACAAATTTGGCTCGCCCTGCGCACTCAGCTGTAGCAGTCCGTGCACTCAACTGTGGACTACTAGCCCTCTGGGCACTCAGCTGCAGCAGTCCATGCACTCAGCTGCGGACTACTAGCCCTCTGCGCACTCAGCTGCAGAGCTTTCTCCTACTCTACGACTCAATACTCGACTCTACACTTAGATAAGAATTAATTCTCCATCTATTACTTCCATTTCTCTTTCTTCTTTACAACTTAGCCTCGTTCTATTTATCCCATGGTTCACGGGCTATGGGTAGATCTCTAAAGCTGACATTGCATTACAAAAATGAGGGCAGATAATGCTACGACTCATTTACAATCTTCATGCTCCACACCCACAAAACGCGGAGTATTTACATCGGATTTGGTCAAAATCTATGCTTTAAGCCCCAAAACTTCCCTTGGAAAATCCCGTGCCCAACAATCCCCCAACACAAACATTGTGACTTGCCCTCAAGTCACTTTGTCGGTGCGGAGATCTTCGCGCAAAGACCTCCAAACTTTGTCTAAACTGCTGCAAGATCGGTAGCGCACTGAACAACTGCCTACTGTATCTCCTGCGTGCGCTGTTCAGAGACTGCTGTAGCTGAACTACTTCCCCGCACCTCCTTTCAGTTGCCTGGAGTGTTAAGACTGTGCTTCGGTTGGCTAGTCAGATAGCCGGGCCACTCGTGTATGGCTTCAACCGACTATTGCTTACTTCTCCTGGGAAGGGTTCCCCAATTGACTTAACCAACTGCATCACGCATTTTACCAACTGCACCGTGCCACCATCTGTGATCCCCTTAGTAACATATGGTCCTATCCAAGGAATCAAACTGATCAACTCTCTCCGGTAGTCCCCAAATTCATCAACGTAATCATGTGCGTTCTATTTTATCACCACAGTTTTCTTGTCAAGAAAGTCCTTATGTATTCCTTCCTCAAGCTTCTTGACTTCTTCTTCCACCATGGCGCTTTTCTCCCTCAACTGAACTATTTCATTCATGAGGGCTTGGAGCCTAAGATCACCCTGCTGAATCTACTCATCAAGTCCCAACCGTTATTCTTTGAGTTCTTCCAACTGCACGATCCCTTCTTCCAAGGCTCTGCGATCGGTCATATCCATGAGCGTTGCTATGTGTGAGCTAGGCATGATATACTCCATTGGCATTACAACGTTCACTCCATAGGCCAGCCTAGAAGGTGCCTGTCCTGTCAGTTTCTTACACGTTGTCCTATAAGCCCATAAAACTGCTGGTACACACAGGTCCCAATCACTTCGCTGCGCACTACATACCTTGTTTAGTGCTTCACACACCTTGTTAAATGCTTCTGTGTGGATAACCTTCTGCGCGATCGTTCTCTCCACATTCTATCGTTCCAACTTGAGGAGATGTTTGTGCAATTTCCCCTCGAACACATGCTTATTGATAGTATCTCCCAACACGAAGTTCATGTGCATCATCGTAGGTTGTTTTCCATATGTCAGCATCCATCTGGCTAGATGTGTGCGCGGTTTATCCTACCCATTGCATTTATCTGTCAATCACACTCTAGGCTTCCCAAACCGTGTGCGCATCATTCTTCTGCATTCGCGCTAGTCCTCAAAGCTCCCTTTGTGTGTACCCCACCACCTCGCGGGCGTAGCGTACAGTACCCAGTTCAAGGCCTAGAAACGTTGCTTTTCCAGCACCTTCCTTTCAAACTTATCTAGGAAAGTATCTACCTCACTTAACCCATCATAAGTAGGCAGATCCCTCAATTCTGTCGATATGCAATGCAGCGATCTTGTCATCATATTAGAGTTCAGCGTGGTTACCTCGTGTAATTGGTTTTGCCATCAATCTATCTCCTCATCTGAATCTGAAGTGCAGGAGCTTTCGCACTCCTGTGAAATTCGCCCATCCGCGGTGGGATTTACCCAGTCTTTCTCTCACACTGTTATCTTGTAGATACAGTCCAAATCGTCGTCACTTTCATAGTTGTGCACCGTCTCAGTGTAGCGCGATCCCTCAGCAGGGTCTAAGGGTATAACTATGCGCAGAGACTTCTTCTCAAAAATCATCTTGCGCTTCTTTAGATGAATCACCCCGTTCATGTCAGTGGCCCAATCAATTTCCAAGAGTGCAGGGTAGGGGTTGCTGTCATCAACAATCTCTATCACTTCAAAGTATGCTAGCGTGCTCGCTCCCTCAATATCCACGGTGATTCCCTGCAATCACCCCATGGGTATTATCTTCTATTGGTTCGCCATTCACAGCTGAATAGGAGACCATTGTAGCGTAGGCCTCCCCATGCACTCCCATGTCTGCTTCGGCAAAACGTTCGCATTCGATCCTAAATCCAGAATTACTTAGTCCATCTCATATTCTCCAATCTACGCGGTTAGCCTCATTTCTTTCCCTATCCTAGTCTTGTGTTTTCCAATCTTCTAGACTACACGTGGTTCTCCTGGTGCGGTCCCAGCGCATCTGTTAATGAGTTCCTGCAATCCTTTTACAACCTTATTGTCACACAGTAGCTTCATGCATGTTTCCAGGAACATCGTAAGCACAGTGGGTCCATTTCCAGCTTCATTCTATCTTTGATTTCTGAAGTGGAGGCATCAGTGAATCTCTTCTTAGATTCCATGAAGGTTTCCTTAGCGCGCTCCAAATCAAACTCTACTTCTGTCATCGGATTTGTGAAACCAAGTACTATCTTCAGGTTGTTTGCCTTTATCATCTCCCATCACAATTCCACTTCGGAGCACAATGTTCACATTTGGATCTTCCTTGCGTGGCTCAGACCTCATCATCTATAGGTTTTGAGTCAGGAGAGGTGGTAGCACTCCCTTGTCGCGTATCCTGGTTATCAGCGTAGGACAATCCTCCATCTCATGGTCAAACAAGGTACAATACAGACATAACGGATGCATTGGATTCATACAATCATAGGCATATTGTCCTGGCCCTCCGCAATTGTAGCATATCAATTGTCTACGACCTCTTCATGGTCCTCCACCTCGGCCTCATCCACGCCCCTAAAATTTGGTTCACACCACTCCTGCGTTCTGGTCTAGGGGCCGCGTTTTGGCCTGAACTCTATAGGTGGGAGTTCTATCCATCATCAACTCATAACTTCTACAAGTGCGCTCATCATGTCCAAATGATCTACAAAAATTACAGAACAACTGTTGTGAATTCTGCGTGTACTTCTGAAACAAATGGTAGTTGTCCGTAGCATGCTTTCCTCCTATTTGAAAAATCGCGCACCAAAATGCAGGTGTCGCGCTAGGTCCTACTTGTGCTTCCGGCCTTAACGACATTGGTCCTCCTCCTGTGAGGTAATTCGCGAACACAGGGTAGTGGTCCTTATCATGACCCTAACCCTTTCATTTTACGCACCACACCTCTTCACGCACTTCTAGTCAGGCTGTCCTATCTTGTTTTAGACTCTGCATCTCAAGGCATAAGTTTTTCAACTATGCGTGGATCTACTGAACTCCCAGGTTAGGATCCTACATCGGGGTTTAATGCAGCCTCATCGTGATCTCCAAGGCCTCTACCTGAGTCGTTAACCTCTTTTACGACAATGCGTTCCTCAAATGCGGCGTTAGCGATGCTACAAACCATTCGTGGTGTTGTCCATCCATCAAAGTCATATTAGCTTCATGAATTGTACACTTCAGTCTCTGATCCAGCTCCTAAGGAGTCTCTCTTGGTAGCATTATGATCTCTTTGAATCCAATGATCAACTACGCTTCTGACTTCGACCTACTAAATTCTATGTTTAGCGCAATTTGGATATCCGTGATTCTCGCATTTGGATTGTCATTAGAATGCTTAGTATACCAGGTCAGTGCGTGATCCTGTAGAGCGCTGACCAGTGTTGCTTTCTTTATATTATCATCTGTAACTCCCTGCACTTCCCATACGGCTGTTATCATGAACCAAAACTGGTACGAATCTTCATTTCCTACTCCCTTGAACACAAACAACTTTATCATGATTGCCATACTGACTCGCAGTGGTGGCAGAGGTGGTACGGGCGAAGATGGAGGTGAAGGCGGTGTGGGTGGGGGTGGTATGCATGGAATCCTTTGCCTTATCAAATGGATTGCACTTCGTGGTGAGACTTTCACGAGCTCTTCCTTGTCCCCTTGTAGAGGTGAAATCAAAGGGCTATTCTTTGGTCCCTTACCTCCTTTGTTTCTGTAGGTTTTTCCACTTCGCGTAGCTCCGGACATCAAGGTAATTGCATAACCCTCTTTTCACATAATAGCATTTTAATCCAAGTGTTCAAAGACTTTACATACTTACCTAGCGGTCCTTTGAGAAAGCATCTCTCCACTTTGCTATAAGTGGCTGAAGTATCTACAACGAACTCAATAATGAATCCTCCTATAATCCGATCGAGCTAATGATCAAAAGTGTGCGTGATCTTATCCTCTGATTCTTCCAATCTGTGCACCAACTCTGGGGTCCACACAATAGGATTGTCGAGTTTCCACCTTCCTTGGCTATCTGCTAGCTTCGCGATCCACTCGTATAGCTCAGTAGGGAAGGATGAGAAAAAGATTTCGTGGATCTCTGTGTACATGTAGCAGTCTAACCACTCTTCTTTTGTTAGTCGCGGATTCCTATTCTCCTGTGCCGCGAAATCATGAATTCTCCTATCCAACCACCCTTCAATTTCCTTCTTAGTTTGATTTCAATGATACGACATCAGACATCTTTATGGAGATTCCAGTCCCGGCAACGGAACCATTTGTTGGCTTGAGGGGGCCTGATCTAGGTTCAGAGTTAGTTATCCAAACAAATCCCTACATTATTGCCCCTTTCGACAATAGCCCATGGAGTGTGGACTGAGCTCTCACCCAAAGCAGTATGGGGGGACGCTGGAACCAAGTTTCCGCACCCTTGAGATGTCTGAGGGGTCGATTTAGTCCAACTGTGAGTACCTTCGCGTAGGTCACTTCGCACACTATCTTGACCTGCAAAACCCTCGCGATCTATTATATTTTCCTTCGTACAACCCTAACCAGGGGCGGAGGTGCTTTCGCGCTACTAAAGCCGTGATCTGCACTACTTCCCCAAGTTACACTGCAGATCTTACTTATCTTCTTATGATAGTTAGTTAGCTTCCCGTAAATAGATACTTTATCTTATATCCCTTTATCAACACATTCATATAAGTTCGTGCATCATATAAACAATAGAAATTCAATTTATATCTGATACATTCAATGCACAAGATAGGAAAAAGATACATAGAAATGACATAAAACTTCTCTTTATTAATTATCCAAAGGTTACAGATTCGACTCGCCCTGCGCACTTAGCTACGGACTACTAGGCCTCTGCACACTCAGCTACAGAGCCTTCTCCTACTCTATGACCCAAGACTTGACTCTACACTTAGATACGACTTAATTCTCCATCTATTACTTCCATTTCTCTTTCTTCTTTACAACTTAGAGCCTCGCTCTATTTATACAATCCCATGGTCTGCGGGCCATGGGTAGATCTCTAAAGCCAACATTGCATTACAAAAATGAGGACAGACAACCCTATGACTCATTTACAATATTCGTGCTTCGTGCCCACAAAACGTGGAGTCTTTACATCGGATTTGGTCAAAATCTGGGCTTTAAGCCCCAAAAATTCCCTTGGGGGATCCCGCGCCCAACAACATATAAGAAGTCTGAGACATTAGGATATCAGAATATTGGACGTTTGGTACATCAGAGCAGTTTGTATCGGAGGTTGGAGGATATCAGAACCCCAAATATTGGTGTATTGGTGCATCAGCACATTGAAACCTTAGCACAATGAAACATTGGCATATCAGGGATCACAATATCGAAAATTCTTAAAGTGAGGAACCTTTAAAAGTTGCGATATCCAACAAGTGCTGATAAGATTTTATAAGCACCGAGCAATGCCAAAAGAAAATTAACAAATGATTACGGTGAAAAACCAAAGGTTGATGGGCCCTCTTCTCTCTCCTCTAGCAAGACACATGGCAGCATATGATGGGCTCTGATAAGCTACAGTGGAAGCTGACGTCAGCATGATGTGGCAGTACAACAGGACAAATGGCAAGAATATTCAACCTTATTGCGTAGGCTAATGGGCCATAACTATGTGACATGTGTCACCACTAAGGATTTTCCTGGTGGAGTGATGACGTCATATCGAAGGTCAGCATATCGAAGGATGAAGACATCGGAAATCTAGAACAGTCAAAGTTTGCAAAAGTTCTGATAAAGGGAGCTTCTAATATTGGGTTGGCAAATGGTCATGAGAATTCAAAGAACCAAGGGCGCAAAGGAGTTAACAAAGGGAGACTGGCCCCCGGCAGGAGTCTGAAGGCTTAGCACCTTAATGCTAAGCGGAAGGTCACAACTATCGGTCCTATGATGAGAAATGCTCAAAGGAGCTCAGCGGAAGAGGAGTATCAGAACACTGCACCACTATGAAGTTGCGATATGAAGTGTCTCCGATAATACAATACAAGGATTTAAAGGTGTATGGGTCGGTAGCTGCGAAACTGAGTGCAGGTATAGAGGTGTTGGTAGATTGAAAGGGGCTAAACCTGTAGACTGCTTCATGTCCACGAATGGCTGTATTAAATGAGAATAGAGCGGTCATCTTTGTCATATATCAAATACTTGTGGAGCAATAAATGAGATTGGGATTCTCAGAGAAGTGTGCAACACACCTTAGAATTAATTTCTCAGCATGGGAGCTCTACACAGTTAGACTACGGAGAACTAAAAGTTCCATCTCTATTTTGGGGTACTATGAAAATAAACCACCAAAAGGCACAAGACAAGCAAGGGGAGCCATTCTTAAGTACAGTTGGGCAGCTCAAGGACAAACTGGAAATACTACCTTACGTAGAGTGCCTTAATGGAACAAAAACCATCATCGACAACAGAGAATATGGGGGAATTGAGAAAATGTGTGAGCGTGTTGTATTGTGAGTGAAGTGTATCGTGACAGAGAGGTTGAAGCACCTGAGAGGACTATGTCCAATAGAGAAACAAGAGCAGCGAGAGGGTTGTGTGGAGAATTGCAAGGGTAGTGCTAAAGAGTAGTCAGTGAAGAACCCTTGTCAGTGAAGGCAGAACGTATAGGAAGTGTTGCTGTGAGAAGCAAGAGGAGATCTGCTGCAAGTGAGCACAATAGGCAAAGTGAAAAAGTTGAATATGAAAAAAACCATTTATTGGTATTTTATTTGTATGATTATATGCCTCTTTTTTTAGTTTGAAAATTGTATGAAATAGTAGAATAGTGGCAAGGGCAGGTTGGTGCCTGCATACTAAGTTAGTGCTTGCTAACCAAAGGGGGTTGGTGCCTCCTATGAGTGGGTTCTCACAAATAAACATATGTAATTAAGTGGGTGCTTAATTTACATCATAAACAAAAAATAAATTGGTGGTTTTTTCACTCTGGGTTTTCTCGTGAAAAACACTGTGTCAAATGTGTGAGGCTCATGTGATTGTTTTTTGAATATGTGTGTCTGAAATATTTTTGGTTCACTGTTTTGTGAACAAATTCTCTCAAAAGTTAAAGAATATTGAAAAAGAAGGGATTGTAAGCATAATAAGAAAAAGAAAAGGTGTTTCTTAATTACTTATTCACCCCCCCTCTCAACAATTCCTTATTTCAACAAAACATCCACACTCATAATTCTCATAAAGGAAGACCGCTCTGATACCAACATGATCTGGGATCTTTCCCACTGTGACGTTAAATATAATTGATTAAAGAGCATGAAATACCATAAATTCAACATCCATGAATAAGTAAGACAAAATGAAAACATTACAGATAATGCACCAAGATTTGTTAATGGAGTTCACTCACAATATGTAAGATACATCTCCAAGACCAACTTCAAAGTGGAGAGGCCTCTACATTATCTCAACAAAATTATGGAAAATACATGGAAAAAAGCATGGTAATACCTCACATCTTGGAATGACCCAAAAGTCCACTACTCAGATCTCAATTATGACTGCACTAGTGGATTCCTTGCTAAATTTTGAGAAAAATGAGTATAAACTTGACTAGGTTGTGGAACTATCACCGCCTCCTCAATTTCATGCTGCACTAAATCAAAATATGCTTGGAATATTCCCTTGAATATGATCCAAGGATATTCTTGGGTATCTGCCTCGTGACTTGTGCTTGTGTGGGACCCCTCTCAGCCTGACATTTGTCTGAACACCATTGCCTTCCTCTTCACAGTTGTGGTCCTTCTATCGACCTTTGTTTGAATGGAGTCATTATATTCAATTGCATTGGGTAGATAAACCAACACCCATAGTTGTCATATTTATTGGCATTGACTATTTAAAATGTTAGTACATTGGGTTTGGATCAGGGTCCTCGGTCCAAACCGACAGGCCCCCATTATTTTTAGAAATGGTGTATTATATTGTATTGAAATAGAACAAGAACCTCCCATATTTAATGTGTGAGGTTGCTTGCCCAACGATATGCTGGTGTTTAAAACTTGCCGAGGTCGAGGTTTTGACACCTACCCGTTACGCAACACATTTCTTTTTTTAATTGGTATGTCAAGGTGGCCAACCGTAGGGTTCCATGTGGCACCCAATGATTGGGCCATGTGACATTTGTAGATTGGTCCACATCACCTGTTGATCATGATTCCACTAGAGCGTGAGCATGATGCCACATGGATGGGTATGGTGGGTGACACATAGCACCCTCCGGTTGGTGCAACGTGGCGCTCTCTAGTTGGTGCCACATGGAAACTTTTGGTGATGCCACATGGCACTATCAGTGCCAAAATTTTTATTGTTTGCTAAAAACTTCAGATGAGCATAAATTTATCATACAAACTCAGATTGAGGTGTCATTCACATTTTTCGAATCATCACAATGAGATCTATGATTTTTTTCAGTTTTATTGAGATATGAGGTTTTCAAATTTTCAGCCTTTTTGGATCCTCTTGGATCACAAATAGAAAATATTGAAGAAGATAAGGAATACAACACTCCTCAAGCCAACAAACCTCCCTATCTTGAAAGGTTAATCCATCCTAAAACATATATCCTAGAAGATCATCATCACAAAGTATTTGGATCATGGCAACCCAACAGTAGATGTGCACATTAACAACATTTTAGCCCTGAACACCCTAATTTACTTAGGGGTTGCGATCAATGTCATGACCAAGGAGACTATGCTCAATATTAATCTCCAAGGAGCCTTAAGGAAAACCACCATGGTGCTGCAACTTACAGACAGATCCACAATAGCACTAGAGGGCATCATTGAGGATGTCACGGTTTCCATTGAATCCTTGGAGTTCCCTACTATTTTTTTTTCTCGAGCCTAAAACCAAGTTCAATGGCTATCATATTATTATAGAAATACCTTGGTTAGCTACTGCTAATGCTTACATCATTTGTAGCACTGGAAATATGACAATCACAAATGGGAATATAAGAAAACAAATTGCACTATCTCCTCCTATTCAACCCCTTGTTGAGCATGATTTTCCTATGTGGGTAGAAGAGGAAGAAGAAGAAGAACTTTATCAGTCATCACCCTACCCCATATGTACATTAGAAACCATTATTGGTTTCATGCAATTGGTTGAGGACAATTTGATTGGCAATTTTCTGCAAAATAAGTATGTTGTGACCATGAATATTAACAATCTAAAAGAAGAATCCTTAGTACAACCTACTTGATCCGAAGAAAACTCATGGGAAGATTTAATCACTATTGGTTTGGAAAAAATTAATTTAAAAATCATAGAAATCGGCCCCTTTAAAACTATGAAAATAAGCCCTTTTCTTTCAGTTGATCAAGAAGAAAAATTTCTCATTGTTTTGAGGCATAATCTTGATGCTTTTGCATGGGATTACAAGGATATGAAGGGGTTTCACCCTTCTATCTATACTCATCATATATATATTAAGGAATACCATAAACCTATTCACCAACCCTAGAGAAGAATGAAACATGAACTTAAGGACACTCTAAAAGAGGAATTGCATAAATTATTAGATGTAGTTTTTATCTATCCAATTTTAAACAATCAGTGGGTGTAACATTTAGTAATTGTGCTTAAAAATAATGGGAAATTTCGAGTTTTCATTGATAACAAATAACTTAATAAAGATACCAAGAAATATCACTTTGTTTTGCCTTTCATTGACCAAGTTTTGGATGTTCTTACAGGAAATAAGTTATTTTCATTCTGGATGGGTTCAATGGGTATAATCATATCCAAATTAGTCCTGAATACTAGGATAATACTACTTTCACCTTCCCACGGAGGACCCTTTTCTACATGGTCCTTCCATTTAGCTTGTGCAATGCTCCTTCCACCTTCCATAGGGCAGTATTGAATATTTTTTCTGACCTTGTACATGGCCCAGTAGAGATTTACATGGATGACTTCAAACCTTATGGAGATTCTTTTCAAGAAGCCCTCTCCAACCTATGAAATTTTTAAAAAGATGCACTAATATGATTCTCTCCTTAGGCCTAAAAGTTTCCAATTTTTAATGAATGAATGAATTCAGGCAGTTCCTCTCTAAAGAAGGAATTTAGGTTGATCCCAATAAAACCTCCATCATTAGAAATGTTCCTATCCCACAAAGAAAAAAATATGTTAAGATCTTTTTAGAACTTGTTGGATACTATTGAAGATTTATTAATGATTTTAGAAAAATTGTTGTTTTGTTTACTAACAAAAAAAATCATACTTTTGTTGGTCAAACATATGTCAAAAGGCATTTGAAGAAATCAAGGAAAAATTGATAATTGCACCAATTCTTAGGTCCCAAATTGGGCCTTCCCCTTCCACATTCACAAAAATGCATCATACAAAGAAATGGGGCAATATTGGGGCAGACTCAAGGTAAATTTGCTTATGCCATTTATTTCATTAATAAAAACTTGTCTAAAGTTGAACCCAATTACATAGTTACTGAAAAAGAAATTTTGTTGGTTGTGCTTTCTTTGAATAATTCAAGCGCTACATTACTAGATATTAGGTTTTTGTGCACACTAATAATGCAACCATTAAGTACATTATGAATAAAATTGATGTAAATGCTTGAATCATTAGATGGTTATTGATGTTACAACAATTTGATCTAACCATTGTTGCTAAATAAGGGAAAAAAATGTTGTCACTGATTTCTTGTCTAGGCTAACCTTGTCTGCGGGGAATGAAGAGATGGTGGATGACTAGCTTCTAGATGTGCACCTATTTTCCATATCAATTTTTTCTCCATGGTTTGCTGATACAATTTTTTTTTTTGGTTGTTGTCCAGTTCCCCCCTAACTTGTCTTCAAAGGAAAAGATTGAAATTATCATGAAAGGTGCTCCTTATACTTGGACTGGGTGCAACCTCTTCAGGTTGGAACCTCATCAAATCCTAAGGAGATGTGTACTCGAGGATGAGGTATATGAAATTCTCTCAACATGTCATGATGGACCTTATGGGGGCCATTTTATTGCTAAGAGGATACCCTACATTATTCTTTAGGCATGATACTACTGGCTTATCCTTCATCGAGATTCCTAGAGATTCATTACACAATGTGATGAATTCGAAAGGATGGGTAAACCTAGTCAGAGGGAGGAGATTCCCCTACAACTTCAAGTGAATTTTTAGCCATTTGTGAAGTGGGGCATGGAATTCATTGGCCCAATTAACCCTCCATTTGGTGGGAAAAAGTACATCATTGTGTGCATAAATTATTTGACCAAATGGTATGAGGTGAAGGTAGTCAAGGCGATAACATAATAGGTAAAAATGTTTTTAAGGGAGAATATTTTTTACAAATTTGGTTTCATAAAGGAACTAGTGAAAGACCAAGGTGCTCAATTCACTCCCAATATGATAGAGGGGATAGTGAGGAAACATCATATTAGACATAGAAAATTCACCCCATATAACCCTCAAGCAAATGGGAAAGTGGAGGTGCTAATAGAGCACTATAAAACGTTTTGACTAAAACCGTGGTTAGCAACAACAAGAAATATTGGTTAGAAAAGCTTGTTGAGGCCACTTGATCCTATAACACTAATTTTAATACCACCACTAGGTTTACCCCTTGTTATATCTTTGTAGACAAACCTTGACCAAAGAACTATGCCAAAGCATTAATTGTGAGGGGTTTTTATGAAATGGATGACCCAAAGAATTAAATACTTGTCAATGCCTATAATTCTTATTCCTTTATTAAAGTGTTGGTGTTCCATTAAGACAACATAAAATCTTTATAAGTTTTTTGAAGGAACATTGCATAAGAACTTAGATTTCTAAATATCCTTCTTGAACATCTAATCATATGAGCTGAGACAAAATGTATAGATGTATCTCTATATTGAATAGAATATGTTTAAGTATAACATAGAAGCAATACTATATTAATTTATGAGTATCCAATTATACATAATTTTTAATTATTACATAATAAAGAAAATAACCTTTCTAGGGATATCAGGGATACTGATATTCAACCTTGCCCTTCCCAATGTCCTACACTATCTCAAAAATATGTGGAAATAGATTACGAAAATCACTAGAAAACACTCACAAGTACACAAATGTTGCATAAATCAAATCCATAATCCTTTAATTATCTTGAAGATGAAATTATTATAATAGTATCACCCAAAAAATTCTCCAGGTATCAACCCTTGTTACTTCAAATTATAAAGTATATATAGAGTTCTTATAAAATATCTAATCTATTACAGATTTTACAATAAAATATAAATATTTATCCAAGATAATTTGGATAATCCTAATAAAATGATTGAAAAATAGAGATCCTCAAATTGATTTAGTGACTCTACACACTATTTGGGGCCTTGGTTTCCAACTCCTTGCTCAGAATCAACATCCTTATGATTCTACTCTTTAAATCTTTATCTTTTGCTGAAATGCTTCCCAAAAAAATTGTTTCAACTATTAAGTTCAACAAACTTATCCCATTTCTCTTCAACTGGACATGAAAACTTGATTACTCTTCTATAGCATGGAAAATTTTAGGGGCTAATATTCACAGGTGGTCTAATTTTCCATGAATTTTCCAAAAAAAAAGATTCACCAACTTCCATTTTTTCTAGAAATGATCCACCCAAATTTTACAATATAAAATTATTTTACCTTAAAAATTGCCAACATTATATAGAGATTATATATGAAATCATTACAAATTTGAATAATTTTACAAATATATCAATAAAATATTTATAGTTTGCATAGTAGGGACTAGTGAGATTCAACAATGTTCTTAAACTTCAAGATAATTTTCCATCCTTAAAATTTTCCCTGTTCTATAGGCGTCATCAAATTCAATATATTTTTCGAATGTTCATTTACTCATGAAACGATGGTGAACTTCATAAGAAATAAACCAATCATCAGCTATACCTTGAAGAAAATTTTGACCACTGATAGTTCCTTTAACCTTAGGAAACTTGGATTAGTCTATTGTTATATCATATAATAATCTCTGATAATATTCATCATGAATTAATTTACCCTGAGAACCTTTCAAAGAAGGAATTCCTTTTTGTTCAAGAGCATAAAACTTCTTATGAAATTTTCTGATTTGTATCTCCAGATTTTCACATTTGGTTTCTAATTGTCACATTAGAATTTTCTTGGTCAATACCTTTCTTACTTGAATAACTGCATCTGTCCTATCCTCAATTCCCATTTCCTCTAGTTCCTCTCTTGTCTTTGAATTCAAGACTTTAATAATTCTACTAGCTTCTACATGTTTATTGTCTAACTCTTCTTTAATGACTTCAATAGCCCATTTAGCCTTCTTTAGTAACTCCTCGTACTCAAAGATGATTTCTATTGATGGCTAGAAGTAAGAAAGTGTAGAATTTATATCTATCCAAATTTGTTTCTTTTCTTCTATAAAACTTTGTGCATTGATAGATTCATCTGAGTATTTCTCCAACTGCTTTATAAGTTCGAAATTCTTTTGTAGCTTTGGCATGTATGCATTATCTGCTTTAATATTGTTTTCTTCTAATCTCTGTAAGGATGATCCAGGTGGATATTGGTGTCCACACACCTTTTCCACTTGGACCCCCACCATTTTTCTTTAAGTTTCCTTAATTGTAGCACATTTTACTATTTTTGGTAGTTTTTCGGGTCCTGAACTTTCGAAGATGTTTGGAGGCCCTAGACGATGTTCTTTTTTGGAAAACAGGCAAACCATTTAGCATTGATAGGGGTTTTCAGTTGAAAGTTGCATTACTTATATAGATATTTCTAACGAGGTATCGTATGCATCAAATGAATATCATATGCTAAAGTTACGACCCTAGGAAGTTGATGTAGTAATTTACCCCAACGGGCCAAAAAACTTTTGGCGCTTCATCTCCTAGGGTTAGGTTTTTGGATGTTTGGCGTTTTCCATTGTTTCTCAATAATAAATAGGCCTTCAAGCCTCATTTTAATCCAATCTAGAAGCCATGTAGCCGCCACATATCTTCCCAAAGATAAGATACCATCACCTAAGCTCTTTTATTTCCATTTTACATGTAAACAATTTTTAGTACTTTGTTATTAATGAATTGAAGGTTTTTTTTTTGCTGTATCTCTGTGTTTCAGTTTATATCTGTATTTCATTTCATTCCTTCATAAATATGGATCATTTGTATTAGACCAATCTACTCTTTCTCTATTTTTCTATGCATATCCCCAACGAGGTTGGGGTATAAGGAGTTGGGACTTGAACTAGTTGAGCCTTTGAAAGATCATCCTTGCTGACACTGACGATGTCCCATGATGGAAGAAAAGAAGGACAAGGGAGTAGGCGATCCTATCAAACTGTTGCTTGAAGAAGCCCTCAAGCAACAAAGTAATGAGATGACATACAACTTTTCCCATATTATTTAGTGGATTCCCGTCGACAGCGCCAACCTCTCCAAGGTACGAGTGAACTTAGATATCACTATATTTGAAGGGAAAATAGATGAAATTTTTTATATAAATGGTTGAATTTGTTGAAAGGTTATTTTCGGGTCCATAGTTTCTCCGACATGGAGAAGATTATTTTTGCATTGCTTGAGGTTTCCCTCCATGTCAAGGGATAGTAGGAAACTTACTATGAGAAAACGGCTGAGGTACCCTCTCTATTTGTATCTGCCCCTCTTGGAAATATTTTCGAAACACTTCCAAGGAACAATAATACCCCATGGGGGGCTATGAGGACAAGTAAATACAGTGGACCACACTATGACAACAAAGGGACAAAGATGTGCATGAGCTCACAAATATTTTTGATACTCTACGCACAAAGTTGGGTATCAAATTCTTTGAGCGACGTATGGCACTCAAGTACCATGGTTGTGTGCAAAAATATATCAGGAAAAAACAAATTTCCTAGACATCTCCTCGCTTGGTGCAACACACTGATGTGCTGCCAAGATTGAACGAAAAAATAAACAAAAGAAGTGTGACTTTGGATTTATGAATCAGAAGTAGGGAAAGAGTTCCCCCAAACCGCAAAACAAAGGAGAGAGCCAAGGTGGAGTGACCCAGGAAAACCCATCGAAGCTGCAAGAAAATAATGGCACCACGAATATGAAGAAGGACATAGGAAAGTGGTGTGAGTTCCACAAGAGCCCTACTCACAACAAAAATGAGTGTCACACCAAGTAGTCATTGGTGGCCAAGTTGAAAGCTTCAAAATCTTATGCATGTTCTAATTCGAATCCAGAACCTGACAAGGGGAAGTAGGTTATTGACATAGAACCCAGTGCCACTATTGCCACCATCAAGGTCCATAATTTTGATCCTAAAGATCCAGAGGAGGGGAAGCATCTCTTCCACTCATAGATGTGAGTGAAGGGTTCTCCAATGCAGTTCATTATCGACAACGAGAGCCAAAATAACCTCATTTCAGTAGAGGCCATGAACCAGTTGGGCCTACCGACCACACCACACCCGTAACCCTACACCATTGGTTGGATTCACTAAGGATGATATATCCGTGTTAGCCAACAATGTCGCCTTCCATACAACATCAAGCCATTCATGGATGAGGTACTGTGTGATGTTTCTCCTCTTGAAGTTTGTGATGTATTATTAGTCCAACCATGTGGAAATGTCATGTTGTGTGTGAGTCTAGGTCTCACATTGTTATTATTACTTTTGGAAATAAGTTATATGGGATACCATAGGTAGTCGTGCCTATTGCCATCTCTATGATCTATGCTAAGAAATGTTGTAAGATCATCTCCCAAACTGGGAATTTTTTTCTTTCTTATTGCGTTCTCAAATTAAGGGGAATATCGTGGGCACATCCATGTCCCCTAGGAAGGGTTCCTCCACGCAGCAGAAGTAGGTGGGTAAGGTTGTGGAATAATACAAGGACATATTCTACTCACCCACAAGGGTACCCTTGCACTTCTAGGTCAAGCATTCAATTGATCTGGCTCTCGGAGCACCTATATTGAATGGGTCAATATACTGCCACTCCACTCTGTAAAATGAAGAGATCAAGCGACAGATCTAGGAGTTGCTTCAAAAAGGGCACATCCGATCAAGTTCATCACCTTGTGGGAACTTGATTATACTTGTATAGAAGAAGGATGAGACCTGGAGGCTTTGCATTAATTATCAAGTATTAAACAAAATCACTGCCAGGAATGGGTATCCAATTCCAATGATTGATGACCTTTTGGACCAGTGCAAGGGGGCCAATTATTTCAGCAAGTTCGATATGAAGTCTAGTTATCACCAGGTTCTAATAGAGCCCATATATGTATGGAAGACCACCTTCAAATCTAAGAAATTCCTTTTTGAATGGTTGTTCATGTCCTTTAGGTTGAAAAATGGCCATGCTACTTTTATGAGTCTGATGGATGATATCTTGCGATCCTTCACCAACTCATTCATGGTTGTTTATTTGGACGACATCCTTATCTTCAACAAGAGTTGGGAAGAGCACTTGCAACACATTCAACAAGTCCTTCATAGCACAAATTGTGTACCAACTTAGATAAATGAACCTTTCACATGAGCTACATCTAATATCTGGGTTACATCATAAATGAGCAAGGCGTGCATGTGGATCTAGCTAATATCCAAGTCATTCAGGATTTGTCAGCCCTGACCACTCTAACAGAGCTTTGCAACTTTTTCGGCCTTGCAATTTTTTATCGGAGGTTCGTGTTGGGATTATCCCATATCACTTGGCCTTTGAGTCAGATTACCAAGTGAAAAGCAAAAGAATTTTTTTCCTAGTCCAAGTCCCAACAGAAGGTGTTCGTTGAGTTGAAGCACCACCTCTGCCTTGCACCTGTACTCACATCGCCAGACCTGTAGCAACCATTTGAAATTAAGAAAAATGCCTCCAACTATGCTATTGGTGCAATCCTCTCCCAGCATGGGCATCTAGTGGCCTATCATAGAAAGATAATTTCCAATACAATTCAGAAGGGTTTCCAATAATGGAAACATTATATTATAGGGTAAGAGACATTCATCCATACCGATCACCGATCTCTTCTATTTATACAGATACAAGGGAAGTTTCAAAATGATTTCCATTAGAAGTGGTCTAAATATATGCAAAAATTCCACTTGAACATTAAATACAAAAATAACAACACCAATCATGTTGCAGATTTCCTTAGCTAGTCCCTAGTTGCAGCACTGACTATTGTTCTCAACTCTTGTGTCCATGAGACCTATGGTCAGCTGCAAATTTGAAAAAATGATATATATTTTTCCACCACATATAAGATGCTAGTGGATGGAAAGAAAGTTCATGATTTCCACCTCTAGGACGCATTATTATGCTACCTAGGCCACCTCTGTGTTACTTCAAGTGAGCATTCCAAGATGATTTGGAAGGCCAACTACAGTCGAGTTGTAGGATGCTTTGGTGTGGAGAAAACTATGTTCTTACTACAAAATTACTTTTATTGGAAAAAAAATATGACAGGATGTTGGAAAATATGTTAGATCCTACACTTCCTATGCGATCGCCAAACCAACCATCAAGAAGTAAGGCATGTACACTCCTCTACCTACTCCCGACCAGCCCTAGGAATCCATCTCCATGGACTATCTATTAGGCCTCCCTTCTACCAAGCATGGTAATGATTGTGTATTTGTGGTCGTGGAAATATTTTTTAAGATGGCTATATTAGTGACGTGCAAGAAGAGTATCACAACAAAGGACTCTACTAAAATATTAGTTGAACGAGTGTGGGTACATTTTGGGATTCCACAAGCCATTATATCAAATCAGGATAGCAGGTTCCTAAGCACATTTTGGTCAAGCCTCTAGACACTATTGGACACCAAGCTCACCAAGTCGAATGCATTCCATCACGAGATTGACGGCCACACAAAGGTCATCAACAGGATAATAGTGCACATAATTTGCATGTAAAACTCCAAGCATCCACGAAACTAGGATGAGAGCCTTCCCTATGTGTAGGACAAATATAAAATAGCTCTCCATAGCTCGACTGGTCTCATTCCCTTTCAAGTGGGTCTGGGATTTCAACCATTGTGTCCGATTGATGTTGCCATGCCTCATGTGACTACACAAACATAATCCATACAAAGACAGGCTGGGGATGATAAAGCAACCAACTTTATTGAATGCATCCACAACATCCACCAACATATTCATGACATTTTGGAGAAGTCTAATTCCAAGTACAGGTAGCAACATGATCAACATCGGGTTCAACACAAGTTTCAGGTGGGCGACAAAGTTTTCTTGCATTTGTAGAAAGAACGCCTTACCGGAGCCCATCAAAAGCTCATAATACTCCGATATGGGCCTTACACCATCAACAAGGTTATGGGAGACAATGATTTTAAGCTCATCATTCCCCCATTCCTTCGTTTTCACGTAGTGTTCAATGTGGATCGCCTTCGACCATACTTTCCACCACTACTAGACACATCAAACATTGCTGGACAAATCACACCAATAGAACTAAGCCCAGACTGCATGGAACAAACCACGAATGATCAGATTATGGAAATAGAAATTAAGAAAACTCACAAGTAGAATATCCAACTATATCGAGTTCTCAAAGCTATCCAACTCCTGCACCAAGGCGAGTGGCTCACCAGGGACCAAGTTCAACAAAAGTTTCCCAATCTCATGGAGGCACGCAACGCAATGGGGTCCATTGCTTCCTAAGGGGGGAGGATTGATCTAGGTGGATATTGGTGGCCACCCACCTATTCCACTTGGACCCCCACCATTTTTTCTTTTAGTTTCCTTAATTGTAGCATAATTTACTATTTTTAGCATCTTTTCGGGACTTGAACTTCTAGAGTTGTTTTGAGGCCCTAAATGACGTTTTTTAGAAACCAGGGAAAATTGAAGCTTGCAACATAATTTTTGAATTGAAAGTTGTAGTGCTCATATATATCTTTCTAATGAGGTATTGTATGTGTCAAATGAAGATCGTATGCCAAAGTTACAACCCCAAGAAGTTGATGTACCAATTTACCCCAATGAGGCCCACAAACTTTTGGCGCTTCATCTCCTTTGGTTAGGTTTTTGGATGTTTAGGGTTTTCCATTGTTTCCCAATAATAAATAGGCCTCTGGGCCTCATTGTAACATAGTTCAAAAGGAATGTATCCATCACGTCTCTTTTGAGAGATAAGATACCATTTCCTGAGCTAGTTTATTTCCATTCTACATGTAAACAATTTTCACTACTTTCTTGTTAATGAATTGAAGTTTTGTTTTCTTTGTATCTATATGTTTATGTTTTTATCTATATTTCATTTTGTTCCTTCATAAATCTGGATCAAAGGATATCTTAAGCTTATCTATTTCATCATTCTTAAAAGATAAGTTAGACATTACCTTTACTATTTTGTTTGTTGAATCATTACCCACTGACACTGTCTCTCCTGCAGGGTTATAGTGCTAACACTATTCTCTTTCTCTTTGACTAATTTCTCCATTTCTGCCTCCATCTTCTATATCTATAGATTTTGTTCAACAATCATGTGTAACATGGTTTCTTTTTCTTTCACAAGCTCTCCCACCTCTTGAGCTTGAGGATGCTCTGTCGTTGGTAACTTAAGTCTCCTACACAAAGCTTGAATGTCAACATTTCTGCTTTTGATAATTTCTTGTGTGGCATCAACATCATTAGGATCCAATCCTAACTTAATGATGATATCCTCTAAATATTTAACCCTTGTGTCTTTGGTGAGAGAGGACATCCTTTCCATCTTGAGCTGAATATGCATATTGCTAAAAAAACTTTGGAATTTTGAAATAGTCATGGCAGAATTTGTTAAAGAAGAATAAATTAATTCACCTGCTTGTTTATATAAATATATTTGGTCTATACGGTGAATTTGTTTCGTATCAAATGTGAAGAGAGAAGTTTTATAATCATCAACAATCTTTGGAACTAGAACTTTTGACTCTAAGAAAGCCAATTGAAATTGCTTGTTGTTAGGATCTAATGTAGACAATAATCTATTATGAGTAGATGAGCTCTACTTCCAAAATTGTGAATAAGTGGCAGACTTCAGAGACTCATTCTTCTTCTTAATCTCCATGAATCTAGTAAATATATTATGACTGCTAGAAGAAGGATAAGCTTTTGGGTCCTATATTGTTGATTCCATTTGTCTCAAAGTAAATACAAGATCACTTGACACCAACACTGTTGTTGTTGGCACATGTACTTATGGATTCATATGATTTTTACTTTGTTTCCTTGGTTTTCCTTCTTTTAAACATTCTAAATTCTGTTGAATTTGATCCTAACGTAGTAGGAGAACACTTCCAACTGTTCTTTGGAGTTCTTTCTCTTTTAGGGGAGGAGTTTCAACTATTTGAGTTGGTGCTTGTTCTTCTGAAATCTCTTGCAAAGTATTCTCCTCCCAAATTTCCCTATTGGAAAACTGCTCAATTTCTAGCTTTGAAGTATGAATATAAGGAGTAGAATTTTGTTCAAGTATGATGGATATTATTTTTCCAATAGGATCATAATGTCAATTCAAACTCAATTTAAACTTCATTTGGGCTGGTAAACTCTCTACTTCTTTATCACCAACACGGGTATTGATGATAAAAGAACTAATTTGAGCCTTTAATTTAAATTGAGCCTTTTTTTCCCTCGACACAAAATGGAACTCATCTACATTTAAACTTTTCCTTATAAATTCTAGGGAAAAAAATTTCATAGGCAAAAGCAATAGTAGCTTATATGGTGGAAACTCACAACCATAAACTCTGATTTTTGTAAAAGTTTAATACAAATACCAATCACCAACTTTTGTCTACTCACTTAATTAAAAATCAATTTGATTTAAGTTGAAATCCTTGGTGTTGCATCACTACTGAGAAGACAAAGTGATATATACAAAAACTGATCTACAAAATCACGGAAGGAAAATTATTTTGAGTTCTTCCTTACTAATGAAGTCCAAAGGATAAGAAACTTTGATTTTCCTTGTGAATCCTTATTCTATAGTGACATCTTGAATCTTTCATATTAATGTTATAGGAACAAGCAGACCAACACAAATTGGTGTTTAAAAGCTATTTCAACACCAAACTTAAAAAATTCTCATGGATATTATCATAAATATATTAGTTGAAGCTGAATAAAACAGAGGGTTTCTTTTTGGGTGAAAAAAATGCCAAGAACCTTAAAATAACCTCATCAACCCATTCATCACTTTGATAACCTAATAGACAACAAAGCATTGAAATAATTTGTCTGGACATTTCTGGGAACATGGCAAATTCATCACTTTGAAATAAGGTGGATTTTGACAAGGAAATTCAGATCCTTCTAGTAAAATAGATTCGAAAATAAAAGCTCTCTGTTGGAAAGGGAGTTTCTGGTAAATTTCCATTAAAGACTCAATTGTGAAGACATGTAGGGAATTGGGAACACTTATCTATAGATCTTGAAGGATGGACTTTGGGGTAATGTAAAAGAGGGGTTCACCATTCCAAGCTACAATTTCTCTTTGGTTGGGTAAGTATCAAATTTCACACCAAGTGACGAACTCAGGAAAATGGCAGGTTTGGGGATAGGTAAACTATGGTAGCATGGATTCCTAGAAATTAAATTCATCACTGAAGTCTTCAAATTTATGGAAAGACAAATTATTTAGCTCATAGAGGTCGAATTCACATTTATTTTCTATAATTTTACAATATAAGCTGAAAAATGTTAATTCATCTACATTTTGGATCACAAGAGCTATATGGTTTTCAATTTTCAATTTTTCCTTCCCTTTATAATTGCTCATTTTGAAAATTTAACAAATAGTGAAGCAAATTCAAATACCATAGAAAGTTCAAGATGCTAAGTGGACCACTTTTGAACTTTGAAATTCCTCTGTCAAACGATTTTTTGACAATGATGTGAACTCTGAGAATGTTTGGTTGAACAATTGATAGTGAATTTTGTCTTTAGGATAGATTTACTATCTTTTAGCAGCTTAAATGATCTGATCTCAAACATATATTTGAATGTTTGTGGAAATTAAATGTGAATATTTTGAGATTAAATAATTGACAATTGGAAAATGGGATAGTTGTGGATAAGTTGGTGGAGAAATAGTGGCAAAATAGCAATGGACTATTTTTGTGGAACAATGGATATGCCAGAAAGGCAGTTTGCGTGTGTGGGGGGGGGGTGGGCTCGCAATTGTATATCGCCCATTGATCAAAGCGGAACTAATCACCACCATTGGAAGGCACACAATTTTTATTGCAGTAGAAAAGACCATTTATTTATATAAACATTAAAATAAAATAAAGAAATGTGCATAATAGAATGGGAATATTTATTACAAAGTTCTTAAATTAAAATATTTTTTGACTTTTTTAATAAGAACTTCAAAATTTTGATTATAACAAGAAATTGTTACAACATCAGCTCCATTTGGAGACTACTTCCTCTTGCGGGATGCAAAGAACATGCAAATATATGTGCCTTCTCCTCAAGCTATGGAGTCATTGATGTAAGAAAAACACACTTACTCTATAAATGTAAATTAGATCGATTATTTACAATGATAATGAAAGAAACTTACTTAATATTGAATTTAATGTTTCAAATATTTCCCACTGAATGTCAATGAGAAATAGTTTCCTTCCAGATTATGAATGATGAAAGTATTATTCTCTTTGACCTCTGTAATCTTGAAGGGACCCAACCAAATATTCTCAAACTTTCCATGTTTACCTTTGTATTCTCTTCTTGCATCTCATATTAGTACTAGGTCTCCTTACCTAAATTCTCTTTCTTTGACTTTCCAATCAAATAAAATCTTCATCTTATCTTGATACTAGAGTAGCTCATGCTGAAATTATTCCCTGTCTTGATTGATTTCAATCATTTGATTGACTCTCTTTGAAAAATCATATGTTTCCTCATAGGAGTCCTGCAAGATTTTCATCATTGGAAATGCTAACCGAGTAGGAAAAATAGCTTCAGTGCCATAAAATAATTGAAATGGATATTTTCCAGTATATCTCGTAGGTGAAACTCTATTTTCCCATATTGCATACTTTAAGTGACTATCCCAGTTCCTTTTGTGGTATTCTAACACCATTTTGATAACTTTGATTAAGCTTTTATTTTGATGACTCTACGAATCCATTCCCTTGTGGATAGTAAGGTGTAGAATTATGTAGAGAATTTTGGTATTTTTGACAAAACTCTATCATTTTAACAAAATTGAAGGCTTAAGCATTGTATGTAATTATTTCTCTCAGACAACCAAATCTAGATAAAATATTTTCTTCAATGAAATTCATAACTACATAACTATTTGTGTTTCTGACATGGATAACTTCTACCATTTTTTTGAAACAACCTATTGTTGTTATGATCCAACTATATTGATTACTAGACATGGGATTTATTTCACCAATAAAATATAAACCCCATTGCAGGAAAGGAGCTTCTACTAATACATGAATAAGAGGAAAAGATGATAATTTATGTTTACCTATAAAGATTTGGCAAGGAATGCAGCTCCGAACCTTTAATCCAAGTTAAGTAAATAGCTTAGGTTAATAGAAGCCTACTCTCAGTATCGTGTGTGTAGTCTCCCTCCAAGAATAGTGACCTCCACATACTCCTTCATGAAACTAGTCGACCACTCCTTCTGTTTCACTTTCAGTTAGACATAACAATAAAATATTCAAAGGATCCTTCCAATACATGTTGCCATTAACTATGCAATATTTCATAGACCTAAGTCTAAGAGATCTGCATTGATTCTTTGTGAATTCAAGAGGACATTTGAAATTCTGCAAAAAATGAACGATATCCTTATACCAGTTTGACAACATTTTTTTAATTATCAATATGCAAAGAAAAATTTGTAGGTATCGAACTAGAAGAAGGTTCTTATGGATTCTTCTCCTCTGAATTTGGAGAAGGTTCTTGTGGATTCTTATATTTGATATCTGTATAACTGAATTAACACCCAAAATTTTAGAATTTGATTATATTAGCAATTTATCCAATCCTTGTCCCTTTACCAACTTTGTTGGTTTGATATCCAAATCAAACTCTAAAATCTTAGCTATCCACCTTCCCCTTTTTCCATCTGTATCAGGTTGAGTGAGGATTGTCTTTACTCCATTGTTGGGTACATATGTTATTATTTTAGAATGCAGTACATAAGTTCTAAAATATTTCAAAGCATGAACTAAAGCATAAGCATGTTTCTCAATAATATCATACTTTAGTTATGCATCCCTCATGACTTTACTAAAGAAAGAAATTGGTAACTCACAACAATCTTCATTTTGTTGTAATAAAACTGTTGCTATTGTAGTGTTTAATGCAAAGGAGAAGATACTAAAAGATTGAATAATCAAGGCTAGCTAATACTGGTGCTTTTGAAAGTGTCTTTGAAAATGAGAAAATGAAAATCTAGCTTGTGCATTCCATTTAACTTCATGATTCCTTTTTAGCATATCAGTGATATCTTTTACAATTTCAACATAATTAGGTATAAATCTTCTCAAGAAAATGATTTTTCCTAAAAATGCTTGAATATCCTTCTTCGTTCTTGGCAAACTGATTAACTGAATAACACACACGCTTTTTGGATCTATTATGACTCCTTCCTTTGAAATAATATGTCCCAACAATTTTCATTCAGAAATGCCAAACACCGACTTTTTTGGATTAAGAGAAATACCAAACCACCTACACCTCTTGAAAACCTTCTTTAAATGTTTAATATGCTAAGAGTCAGATTCAAAAAAGACAATAAGGTCATCAAGGTAAATAACCATGAATTTATTTGTTTCTCCAACAAAAGCTAGATCCATAGCTCTTTGGAAAGTTGCTCCTGTATTTATTAAACCAAAAGGCATTTTGGCATACATAAATGTACCCCAAGGTGTAGTAAAATAAATTTTACTCTTGTCATCTTCATTGACCAATATCTGGTTATATCTTGAAAAGCAATCCAACATTGAAATTATGTTTGATCCTGTTAATTTTTGTAGCAAATAATCCATCTTAGGTAAAGGGTAATTATCCTTCAAAGGTAATTTGTTCAGATTCCTAAAATCAACACACAACCTTATTTCTCCATTATTTTTCCTAACAGGGACCAAATTAGCTATCCAACCATAATATCTTATAGGTACAATGATTTTTGCATCAAGTAATTTCTTCACTTCCTTCTCAATTACTGGCAATAAAATTGGATTTATTCTTCTCAATTTTTGCTGAAAGGGTTTGGCCTTTGGTTTTAAAGAAATATTATGTTCAATAATATATGTATCATATGTATTCATATCTTCATACCTCCATGCAAAAACATCTTTATATTCTTGAATAATTCAATTTATTTATCTTTGGTTTCTTGTGGCAGAGACCCTGAAATTTTGATGTTTTTAATATCATATGGAGTGTTAATATTGCATTCATGCACACCATATTCTTGGGAATTTAGGTAAGAGGACTTAGGAACATAATTTTGATCAAATAATATTTCAAGGGGGGCTAATCCTTTTGAAATATTATTATTAGACAGCTAAATAATATCAGGGCCTGTTATCTTTTGCTTCAAATTCTCATCTTGATGAAATATATTTTCCTGTATTTCCTCATTATTTTCTTGATCAATATGTAGGCATGAAAATTATTCAATTGCCTATATAATCTTTTTCAATTGTTCATCATCTTCAAATACTTGCCAGTGTTTCACATTGTCTAGGATAGAAGGCATGTATCTAACATCAACCTAATATTGCATCCAGAAGGAATATGGAACTTAGAAGGCGCTTGTTGAAACTGCCAAAGAATCTGCTTGTACATTATCCTCCCTTGGTAAAGATAGAATATTGAAAACCTAAAAATAATTTTCTATGCATTCCCATACCTCATTCATATAAGCTTTCAATATGGGGTGTTTAGTATAACAATAACTCCTAACTTGTTTCACCACTAATTCAAAATCACCAAATACTAATAATATTTGCACTTTCATTTTCTTAGCTAATTCCATACTAAGAATTAACACTTCATATTCTACTACATTATTGGTGACTTTGAATTCTAGTTTGAAAGATTGATTAATAATTTTATTTTCTAGTGAAATCAAAACAATTCCAGCCCCTGATCCATCTCTGGAAGAAGTTCCATCAAAATACATTCTCTAAATATCATTTTCTAAAGACTCGGGAATATTTAGAGTGTCTTCAATTCTATTTTGTACACTACATTCTTTTTTTGTAGCCAAAACGAAGCACCCTAAGTCTTGGTCAATGGAATAGATATGGTGATTCACAACTTGTCTAGCATTAGTAACTGTATTTATAAATCTAACTTCTCTATACAATCTTAAATTTTCTCCTCCATAAATTGGAATGGTGGCATATGACATATCCATTTGTAAATTTCCTCCAAGCTTAGCACACCAGGACCTTGATAGCAACATACCAAATTTGGGAGGGATATCTGTGACTACTATATCCATTACCACACTTTTTACATGGATTTGAGCTAAGGTCACTACCAAATATTTGATTAGTCCCAAACACTGCACCTTCTTAGAATCAAAAGTATACAAATCATGGTAAGGCCTTGTCACCTGCAATTGAAGTTGATCCATAATGATTTTTGGCATTAGATTATGAGATGCACCTAAATCTAACATACAATTATAAAGGAGAAAATCATGGACCTTTAGAGTTAGATAAAAAGGAGGAACACTCTCATCTTGAATATCAAGACTTGGACCAAAAATAATATAAGGTTTTTCATCTTGCAAATTGATCACATCACCTTCAACATCCACACTTGAAGACTGCATCCATTTAGACACTTGTTTCTTATAACCAAGATTTCTTGTCAGTTCAGATAAAGGAATTGGAATTTTAACCTTTTCTAATTCCTTTTCTACATTAAAAATAGAAGGAACCACCTTTTCCACTTTTGACTGATCTTGTGACTGTGTTTGCTGCTATGAGGATGAAGCTTCAACAATTTTATATTGTGATACATCAAAAGTGACTTTCTTAATTGGTCTACCTGGATTTTGTCTTGGTCTTAAAGCATATCCTTTATTAAGTTCAACAATTAGAAATTCTAAAAAAACGTAATATTTGAAAACTTCAGAAGATTCAACACTCTAAACTAAAGATTGGTTTTGATTTATGGAACAATAGCACCTTCAAGCGGTTGAGCAACAAAATAATTCATATAATTTACATCTGGTGTTATTTTCTCGATATCTTGATCATCAATCATTAATAGACGTTGAATTTGTTGGTCAGTATTTTTTTCTATTTGTATAATCTATGGTTGGAAATGCCTTCTGTAAGGTCCCAGAGGTCTATTTACATTTTTTTGTGCTTGTCTAGGCTGATTTTTCATTCTTGAGATCCTCTTAGAGAAGTTTCTTAACATTGAAGTAATTTCATCTATTTTATGATCTTCTTCCTTAATTTTGGATGATGAACCAACTTATGTTTTTGCTTTTAACTTTCTCTTTGCTTCCTCTACTTTGTCTCTCAACTTGACTGATGCTGCTTTGTCATCCTCAACTTAAATTGCATCAGTTTGCACGTCTACCAATGTTCTAGATTTCATTCTCTCAACATTAATGCAAAATCATCATCAAAAGCCTTATAAAATCTAACTTTTGCCGAATTAGCTGGGGGTTTACAATATGCAGGCATCTTGTTATAAATTTTATTGAACCTTTTAATGAAATATGATACAGATTCATTAGGATTTCTTTTAAGATCATCAAAATCAGTTAAATAATAAACAAGGTCCTTCTTGATTCCCCACTGATTTATGAAAATATTGGTTAACTCTGCCCATGAATGAATAGAATTTTCCTGTAGCTTCGTGAACCAAACTCTAACATTTCCTTCCAATGATTGGATAAACAACCTCATATATACATCTTCATGTTCTATATTCAAATTATCTGCAAAATCTAAGAATGCAGATAAATGATCTTCTGCATTTGATCTTGTTTCCCCATTGTATCTAGGTAAGTGCTTTAGATATCCATCAGGGAAATCATGAAGTTGATCTATTGGTGGCAATATTAATGTTGCATATCTAACAACCATAATTGGTTGTGGACTTGGCTGTTTTGGTGATGAATGTTTCTTAGGGGATGGTTGTTTTGAGATTATAGGATTTTTTGGAAATTGAGGATAAATAATTAAATTTTTTACTTTAGGAGCAATTATCTCTTGATCTTCATATGCCAGGGGATTTGTATAAACTTTGAATTCCTCTTCAGGTTTATCAAAAGTAGAAGGATAGGTATGAATAACAGAGGATATAAAATATCTTGGTTTGAGTCCAGGTAATTGTAATTCAAGTTCCACTTCTATATCAAAATATTCTGAAAGGGACACATGGAGTTCAAAAGAGTCAAGTTGATGAAGCAGTAGAGCATTTTGTAGATCTATTCCTTTAGAATGAAGTTCCAATACTTTAGGAGGTAGATCAGATAAATTAGAAGGTATTGGGATGAATTTTGATTGTTCAGGTTGTGAAACCATTTCTAGTAAAATAGAAGAATAAGAAGAAGAAGAAGAAGAAGAAGAAGCTTCAAGTATACATCTGAGGGAAACAATACATACACATCTCTCTATATCTGATAATGGTGCAAGTAGTTCAAGATGAAAATGAGATCTAGTATGCGTGCATGAAGCTAAATTTTAAAACAATGAAGTCACCAGGTCAAATATTTAATCCTAGTAGCCTCTTATTCACCATTAATAGGAAACTTGATTCATTATCCCAGGGAAAAAATTCTTCAAAATTAGTTCCCCCACAACCACGCATTTTGGATGTTGTATCTTTGTAGACAATCCTCGGTCAAAGAACTATGCCAAAGCATCAATTTTGAGGGGTTTTTATGAAATGGATGACCCAAAGATGTAAATACTTGTCTATGCCTATAATTCTTATTCCTTTAGATCAATCAAAAGTGTCGATGTTCCATTATGAAAGAAAACAATCTTTATAAGTTCTTTGAAGGAAGAATGTAGAAGAACTTAGAAGATTAAATATCCTTCCTAGACATCTAATCATCTAAGCTAAGAAGAAATGTATATATGTATCTCTATAGTGAAAAAAATATGTTTAAGTATAACATAAAAGCAATAATCTATTAATTTATGAGTATCCAATTAAACATATTATTTAATTATTACACAATATAGAAAATAAGCTTACTAGGGATGTCTGGGAAACTTATATTCAACCCTGCCCTTCCCAATGTCCTACAGTATCTCAAAAATATGTGGAAAAAGATTATTAAAATCACTAGAAAACACTCACACATACACAAATTCTGCATAAATGGAAACCAAAATACTTTGATTATCTTGAAGATGAAAGTATTACAACAGTATCACCAAAAATATGCTCCAAGTATCAACCCTTCTTACTTCAAATTATCAAGTATATATAGGGTTCTTACAAAATATCTATTCTATTACAGATTTTACAATAAAATAACTCTTTATCCAAGATAATTTTGATAATCCTAATAAAATGACTCAAAACTATAGATGCTCGAATTGATTTAGTGAATCTGCACACTATTTGAGGCCTTAGTTTCCATCTTCTTGCTTAGAATCAACATCCTTCTGATTTTGCTCATGAAATCTTTGTCTTATATTGAAATGCTTTGTGAAAAACCTGTTTCAACTGATAAGTTCAACAAACTTATCCCATTTCTCTTCATCTAGACATGAAAAAATGATTATTCTTCTATAGGCCTCATCATCTTCGGTATATTTTTCGAATGTTGGTTTAATTATGAAAAGGTGGTGAACTTTATGAGAAATAAACAAATCATCAACTATACCTTGAAGAAAAAAATGACCATTGATACTTCCTTTAACCTTAGCAACCTTGGATCTATTTATTGCTATGTCATGTAATAATGTCTAATAATCTTCATCCTGAATTAATACACCCTAAGAATCTTTCAAAGAAGGCATTCCTTTTTGTTTAAGAACATAACACTTCTTATGAATTTTTTTGATTTGTATCTCCATATTTTCACATTTGGTTTCTAACTGCAACATTAGATTTTTCTTGGTCAATACCTTTCTTACTTCAATAATTGCATCTGTGATGTCCTCAATGCCCATTTCCTCCATTTCCTCTCTTGTTTTTGAATTCAAGACATTGATAATTCTATGAGTGTCTCCAGGTTTATTGTCTAGCTCTTCTTTAATGTCTTCAATAACCCATTTAGCCTTCTTTAGTAAATGCTCCTACTCAAAGATGATTTCTATTGATGGCCACAAGTCAGAAATTGCAAGATTTATATCTATCTAGATTTGTTGCTTTGCTTTTGCTAAAATTTGTGCATTAATAGATTCATCTGAGTATTTCTCTAGCTATTTTATAAGCTTGAAATTATTTTGTAGCTATGGTAGATATGCATTAGCTTCTTTAATCTTAATGGATTTGAGACTTCTGCGATCTACATTATGAGTGGTTATATCTTCCGGATCCATTGCATTTCGTTGTTTTATGCATCAACGTTTCGAACCATCATCTGTGGTTCATCATCAGGATTTAGATTTGTGAAGAAGTCAGAGAAAGATGAGGATAAATAAATAAAGGTTATGGTAGGTAGTGTAAAGAGCCAACATGTTTTGATGAAGGTTAGGTTTTTAATTAATTTATAATTAATTTAATTTTGTTTAAATTTAAATTTAAATTTAAATTAATTATGAATTTTGTTTTAATTTAATGTGTTTTCAATAATATAATATAATATAATATAATTAATTTTAGTTTGATATAATTTTAATTTTAATTTTTAATTATATTCTATTTAATTTTAATTTAATTTTATTCTAATTAGGTTAACTAAATTGGATTAGAAGATTTAATTTATTTTAATTTTAATTTAATTTAATTTGTTTTAATTTAATTTAATTTCAATTATATTTTTAATATAATTTATTTTAAATTAAATTAAATTTCTAATTTTTATTTTAAATTTATTTAATTTTAATTTTAATTTTGTTTAATTTAATCATGATTTATTTTAATTAATTTAGTTATAATTTTAATTTTAATTTAATTTAATTATGGTTTTAATTTAGTTTAATTCCCCGGATGCGGGTGATTGAGGCGGCATTTACGGTGAAGAGACAGGAGTGGGGCGAGGCAGTTCGACACCTGCCCACCCAGTACAAAGAGTTAAATACTTGTAAGCTGGAGAGCGCTTGGCATGCGCGCAGTGTAAGGTTAAACAACTCACATTCTAGTGGCTCTGGTTCATACTTCTTGTCTACCGCGACGGCTCTTCCCTCCGCACGCTCTGACCTGCAAGAGATGATGGCGTTCTTCAATGCTGCAGTAATGGAAGAGGCATCTCGAGGCATGCCAGGAAAGGTTAAGGCCAGGCTCTGTCCTGGGTTCGCGATGAAGTCATTTGGGCTGTTTCACTTGGCTCATTCCCTCGCCTCAGGTCTCATTTCGGTTTTCAGGCTATCTAAGGTTAGCTCTGTTTTCTTTGAGGTCTCTCGGCACTTGCTGGGGAAAGTCTCTTTGGAGCTTGGCTCGGCCCTCCTGGAGCGGCTCGTGCTGCTCCTCTTGTTCCTCCGCTGGGTTTCGAGCTATTGTCTGGTGGTCTTAGTCTCGGCATTTCATCATCCAGTCTCAGGTCTTGTCTCTGGCTTCAGGTGGTGGGTTTTTAGTTGTGTTTTCATAGCTTCTGTCCTGACGATTTATCATCTGGTCTCAGGCCTCGTCTCTGATACAGGGTGGTAAGAGATTGGCCATGTCAATCTTAAGGTCGCTTGAACTTTCTCTGGAGAGAATCACTTAGTGTTCAATTTGGTTTTGCCGACGAAGGGTATCCGTAGGCTCCCCTCCTGGTCTCAGTGTCTCTGTTGCTCCGCTTGCCTAATAGCTGCTCGGCCTGTCCGGCATCTCACTGTCGCACCCTCACAGATGCCTCGACTTCGCCAAAGAATGGGGTGCCGAAGAGGCCAGCCCCAGTGTGCACCAATAAGCTCGTCTTTTGATTCACCTTCCCTCTCCAGTGAACTATTTACCGGTCGCTACCCCAACATGTGCAGTGGGAGAGGGCAGCTCCGTGCCTCCAAACACCACCCTGGGCCTCCTTCCTCGTCTGGCTCTGCAATTTTCTCTTTTAATAGCTCCCTGCATCAGCCTAGGATAACGACTCACATTACGGTGGTCTTCCATGAGACTACTCAGATGGAGGACTCTGATTCTCATCCGGGAGGATTGGGGGCAGTCTCTGTTCCTTCTCCTTCCATCCAACTAGGAATTGGAAATGCGCCTTGGCAGGATTTGAATTTTGTGGGTTGTAGCACTCAGGATGCGGAGATGATGCCGGTTGACCCTGGCCCCTCTGATCAGAACGTTGCTCAAGCTAAGGATGTGCCAGAATTTGGATGGTGCCGTATCATGGAAGAACCACAAGATGACTAGCGTGCTCTCCCCGGCGTCGTTTTTTTGGTTATGCTATGTCTATCACTGGGCAAGTTTGCTATGTAAACTGTGTTGTGGATTTCCTGTGTTTTTTGATGTTTTTGTTAACTATGAAGCACCAGGAGAGTATCATCCCGGTCCCCTGCGCGGGTTCTGAATTCTGTCTTCTCACCTGTTTTTTTCCTGACAGTTCTGCCTCTCATCAGAGCAGAGTCTTGACTTCGGTCTCTATGTAATTATATTTCTCTACTTTGTTAATAGAATTAGTCTTACTCAATAAATAAATAAATAAATAAATAAAATAAATAAAATAAAAAATAAATAAATAAATAAAAAAATAAATATATATATATATCTATATATATATATATAGATATATATATAAAATAAAAAAATTTAGTTTAATTTAATTAAATTTTGATAGTGAATGAGTTTAATCTTACTAAAGTTTTTAAGGAGTGAAACAGGAGGACCAAGAAGCAAAGGGGTCGGGATTTGTCTAGGATGTGGTGGAATCCCCTGTTAGCGTGGGAATCCAGTTATCACTTATTTTCCAACCGTCATCACGATTTAGGTTATTGGGGTGTTTTCTTATTTCGATAGCTTCTCTAAATTTCCTATGGTGGTAATGCTCTATTTTGGCCATAACACAGGAGTTTTCGATGCAAATGTGATGATTGGTTTTACTAGAGTGCTCAGCCAAAGCTGAGGTTTTGGAACGGTTATGGTTGATGTCAGCAGCATGTTCTTGAATCCTAGTTAATATAGACCGGCCGGTTTCACCAATGTATGTCTTACCACATGAACAAGGGACCAAATAGACCCCTTTGTGGTGTTTAGGGTCAATAGGATCTTTTACTGATTTAAGACATCTGTTAATTGTTTTCATAGGTTTGAAAGTGGTTTTTATGTTCTTCTTTCTTAAGATGTGTGAAATCTTATCAGTGGTGCCTAGAATGTAGGGAAGGTAAACTTTACCAACGTAATCAACATTGTGTTGTTTGTTTCTGGGATTCTCAAATTTCTTGAAAGCATTGATTCCTTGGTGTCTCTTGTATCCATTCTTTTTGAAAACATCCAAGAGGTGGTTCTTTTCCTGCTCAAAATTATCATGATCTGAAATACGTATTGCCCTCATGGCTATAGTGTTTAGCACCCCAAGTTTCTGAGCCAGATGATGGTGAGAGTTAGCATATAGGTAATGTTCAGTGTGTGTTTTCTTACGATAGACCTGGTGAGATATTGTGCCATCCTGGTTCCTTTTGATAAGGATATCAAGAAAGGGAAGACAACCACTTTCTTCCACTTCCATCGTAAACTTGATGGAATTTGATTGGCTGTTAAGGGGTTCTAGGAATTTGTTTAATTTTTCTTTTCCATGAGGCAAAATGACATAAGTGTCATCAACAAATCTTTTCCACAGTTTAGGTTTTAAGGGGGGAGACTCAATGGCCTTGGTTTCAAAATGTTCCATGAACAAATTAGCAATGATGGGAGATAGGGGTGATCCCATGGCCACACCACAAGTTTGTTCATATATCTCATCCTTGAAGCTGAAAAAGGTGGATTTTAGACAGATTTCCACCAATTTAGCTGTGTTAGGGTCAGTGATTTTGTGAAAAACATCCATGGCTTCATCTATAGGAATGTTGGTATAGAGAGCTTTTACATCAAAGCTCACTAAGATGTCATCTTGGTCTAGTTTTGTATGTTTGATCTCATTAATGAAATGATTGGAATCTTTAACAAAGGAGCTAGTGCTACCCACCAAGTGTTTAAACTTTTTAGCAAGATATTTCGCGAGGTGGTAAGTAGGGCCTCCAATCATGTTAACAATGGGTCTAATAGGTATACCTTCTTTGTGAATCTTAGGGGCTCCATATATCCTGGGGGTGTAGGGGTTGGTTTCAATAAGATTCTTCATATTGTGTTCATTTCTTAATTTTACTAATTTATTGACATTCTTAGAGATCTTCCTTATGGGATTCTTTTTTAATTTGATGTAGCAACCACTATTGGTTAAGTGGTCCAACATTTTCTCATTGTAGTCTTTTGTGTTCATTATAACTGTTGCACCCCCTTTGTCCACCTTTAGGACCACAATGTCAGGGTTTTGGTTTAAAGTTTTGAGAGCTAGGTATTCTTGTTTTGAGATGTTGCTTCTTGGTGGTTTAGCTTTTCTGAGGATTATGGAACAATCCTGTCTGAAGATTTCCTTAATCTTGTTTACTTCTACTCTCTGTAAGGATCTCTTAAGCTTATCTATTTCATCATTCTTCAAAGATAAGTCAAACATTTCCGTTTTTATTTTCTCTACTGAATCATTGACCACTGAATCTATCTCTCCTGTAGGAGTTATAGTGCTAACATTATGCTCTTTCTCTTTGACTAATTTCTCCATTTATGCCTCCATCTTTTGTATTTGTAGACTTTGTTAAAAAATCATGCACAACATGGTTTTTTTTTTTTTTCTTTCTTTCGCAAGATCTCCACCTCTTGATCTTGATGATGCTTTGTCATTGGTAACTTAAGTCTCATGCGCAAAGCTTGAATGTCTGCATTTATGCTTTTGGTAATTTTTTGTGGCATCAACATCATTAGAATCCAATCCTAACTTAATTATGATATCCTCTAAATATTTAACCCTTGTGTCTTTGGCAAGGGAGGCCATCCTTTCCATCTTGAGCTGAATATGCATATTGCTCAAGGAACTTTGCAATTTTGAAACAATCATGGAATAATTTGTTAAATAAGAATAAATTAATTCACCTACTTGTTTATGTAAATCTATCTGGTCTATAGGGTGAATTTGTTTTGTATCAAAAGTGAATATAGAAGTTTTATAATCATCAACGGTCTTTGGAACTGAAACTTTTGTCTCTAAGAAAGCCAACTGAAATTTCTTCTTGCCAGGATCCAATGTGGACAATAATTTACTATGAGTAGGAGAGGTCTGCTTCCAAAATTGTGAAGTGGTAGACTTTAGAGACTCACTCTTCTTCTTAATCTCCATGAATCTAGTAAATATATTCTGTCTGTTAGAAGAAGGAGAAACTAAAGGGTCAGATGTTGTTGATTCCATTTGTCTCAAATTAAATACAGGCTCACTTGACACCAACACTGCTGTTGTTGAAACTTTCGTAAATATGGTCTCAAATGGTTCCTCCTTTGTTTCCTTGGTTTTTCTTCTCTTGAACACACTAAATTCTGTTGAATTTTATTATGAAGTAGTAGGAGAAACACTCCCAACTATTCTTTTTGAGTTTTTCCTCTTTTAGGTGAGGAGTTTCAACTGTTTGAGTCAGTACCTGTTTTTCTTAAATCTCTTCCAAAGTATCCTCCTCCCAAATTTCCCTATTGGAAAACTACTCAATTTCTGGCATTGAAGTATGAATATAATGAGCATACTTTTGCTCAAGTCTGATGGTTGATATTTTTTAAATAAGATCATAATTCCAATTAAAATTCAATTTAAACTTCATTTGGGCTATTAGGTTATCTACTTCTTTATCAGAAGCCTTGATATTGACGATAAAAGAACCAATTTGAGCCTTTTGTTTCATTGACACAAAATGAACTTCATCTACGTTTACACTTTTCCTTATAAATTCTACACGAAAATTCGCAAAGGCAAAAACACTGGTAGCTTATATGGTGGAAAATCACAACCATAAAATCATATTTTTGTAAACATTTTATACAAATACCAATCACCAACTTTTGTCTGCTCACTTAACTGTAAATTCCTTTTGATTCTATTGAAATCCTTGGTGTTGCATCACTACTTAGAAGACAAAGTGATATATACAAAAAATGATCTACAAAACCACTGAAGGAAAATTCTTTTGAGTTTTTCCTTACTAATGAAGTCCAGTGGCTAACAAAATTTTGTTTGCCTTGTGAATTATACCTTTGTAGTGGCATCTTGAATATTTGATATTGATGGTATAGGAACAAATATACCAACACAAATTGGCGTTTAAAATACCTTTCAACACCATACTTCAAAAACTTATGATGGATATTATTAGAAATAAATTGGGTAATGTTGAATAAAACATAGGGTTTCTTTCTGGGTGCAAAAACTGACAAGAACCCTAAAAGAACCTCATTAACCCATTCATCACTTTGATAATCTAATATACATCAAAGAATTAAAATAATTTGTCTAGATAATTCCGAGAATATGGCTGAGGAGTAAGGTGGATTTCGACGAGGAAATTTGGATCCTCCTGGTAAAAAAGATTCAAAAATAAAGGTTATCTGTTGAAAAGTGAGTTTTTGGTAAATTTCCATTAAAGACTCAGTTGAGAAGACATGGAGGGAACTGGGAACACTTATCTACTAAGCTTGAGGGATATACTCTAGGGTAATGTAAAAGAGGGGTTCACCATTCTGGACTACAATTTCTCTTCAACTCGGTAAGTATCGACTTTCACACCAAGTGACGAACTCAGGAAAATAGTGCATTTGGGGAAAGATAAATTCTGGTAGCATGGATTCCCAAAAATTAAATTCCTCACTGGCGTCTTTAAATTTTTGAAAAGCCCAATTATGTAGCTCATAGAAGTCAAACTCACATTTAGTTTCTACAATTTTAAAATCTACGCTGACTAATGGTAATTCATCTACATTTGGGATCACAGGAGCCATAGGATATTTAGTGAGCACCAGTATTGCAGCAATAATGCTGCAACTCCTGGGCTGCTTACTTTACTCTTATCAACCCGGTAGTTCGTAACAAACTTGGAAGCGATGGTGTTGTATGCACAAGTACTAGTTCTTACTGCAGGTTGTCACTTGGTCAGCCGGTGCAAGATCACTAGGAGCTCAAGCCAACTTCTATGGATTCCAGAAGAAGCTTTATATGTGATGGAAGGAAAAAGAGATTACTCTACTGATGCTATTCTACTTGTAGAAAGGAAGACTGAAATGTAAAGCAAACCAAGGAAATCCTAGTTAACCACTAATCCTACTTTTGCAGAAAACACTATGAAAACCATGAAAAGAATGCCATTATCTACTCAAGGAAGTAAACAACATCTACCTAAGCTATTTCTGAAAGTAAATGAGCAAAAAACATCTTTTTGGATTTTTATGTATTTTTATGTGAATTTGTTATGCATGTAATTTATTTGTTTGTGGATGTGGCAGCGAATAGGTGGCGATGGAGGGCGGTTTTGGGACTTGAGAGGATGTAGGATGGTGTGGATGGGTCCTAGGAGGTCTCAGGTGGCCTTCTAGAGGCTTTTCCCAAACTCGGCCTTCAAAAGAAAGCCTACAAGAAAATCTATAGGAGGACACAGGAAATCTACAGGAGGAAAAACAACGTTCTACAGGAGGCCTACAGGAGGAGGCCGAGAGCAGTTTTCACTGTTTTGAAGGTGTGAGAGTGGGTGGAGAAGGTAGATGAAGGTTGGAATGAAGTGTTAGGGCACCTAGGGTCTACCAAGAATCATTAGGAGAGAGAAAGATGATTGGATTTTCTCAAGGAGAGAGAGGAAAGTCTATGGAAAATGCAGGAAACTAAGGTAGAATTGAGGGGAGACTTGGGCGACCTGTAGGGCATGGATTAGATGGAGGATGGAGTGGATGATAGGCTGGACTACTGCTAGAAGATATCTGCTACATAAACAACTGACAGTCAACCAATGAGATTAAGCAAGCAAGGAAATAAGTGCATCTAAAAAAATAGAGTTTTTGCATCAAAGTAAACTATGATCTATGGAAGAAAATGCTGATAACCATTGCATGAAAGAAAAGCATGAAAGAAGATTGTTGCAAATAAGGAAATGAGCATGATGAAGAAGTTCTGAAGCAAAGCAAACTAAACTATGAACCAATTAGAAAGCTGCAAACACTAGAAGTCCTATGAAGGAGGAAAATCTGTGTTTTTGGGGTAGCAAGAGGGTCTTTGCCTCAGATCATTGTCCCAAAGGGAGGAAGAGAGGCCAAGGCACTACTGCTAGCCTTTTGGATCTTTTCTTTATCACTGCTTAACCTGCTATTGAAAACAAAAATGGAAGAAAACTACTGAATCATCAAAAACAACCTATTCTTAACCATAAAAGAAATATATCTAACAACAACCTAATCTACAAACTGAAATGAAACATACAAATACAAGAAAAGAGGAGCTTGGCTGCTTGGATTGGGCCCTAACCCAAGAGCTTAAACCCTCTGAGGTAACTCAATGTTAACTCAAAAAGGATTCCATCTTTATTCTCAAAACAACAACAAGGTTACATGAACTATCAAGATAATAAGCTTGAAGTTGAGCAGAGTTACATAAGCAATACTGCAAAAAAATTTCAACAAAAATTCGACCCTAGTGAGGCCCTAGGCCTCTCTACTTATACAAATGAAGCTACCAACAACTTCCTCAAAATCAGGGAGGCTTGGCTCCCAAAACTCGAGATAATCATCAGTTATCCTCCACTTGCTCGGCTGCTTGCTAATGCAAGACTTGGCTGTTTGTACTCCAAGTTGAATGAAGGGGAATTCGAAGTGGGGAGTAATAAATGAGGGGGATTCCCTCCTATGAGTCCTCTCCTTTGTACACTTTGAGTTATTGCTGCCATTTGTCCATTGGATCCTTTACTTTGACCATAAAATTCATCAATAATCTACATTAAACACATATTAGACCACATGGCATCATAACTAACTCAACTCACTCTATAAGCATGAATATAATTAGAAAATCATACAATAAGCTAAGAGAATGGTTGATTTGACTAATTTAGGAGGTAAAATGAGCCCATATAATTACCCATTTATGAGGCTCATCATCACCCCCCTATTGAAAGTGTTGCTCATCCTCTGAGCAACTTAGTCCATCTCCTCATCTTTTATGGCCCTGGTGGCCTCCCTAGCATCCCATGCTTCTGATGTGGTCTCCTCTTCTTTGTCATAGAATCCTACCTTCCTGTCTACCTCTTCCCACTGTTGTTGCTCTTCTTCTTCTTTTCTGCCTTCTAGCATGCCTAGCAGCAGTGGGGGACTCAATTTGAGGCCAATCCAATTGACCTTCAGCCTCTGCATGGAGCGCTTGTACATTGGCACTCTCCTTAATGCCTCTTTCATCCTCATTGGGGAATGATACTCCCTGATTTGCAGACTGTGTGGTAAGGTGTTCCATCTCCTCATACATGCATGCACACAGTCATCCCCAAGTAACCTTTCCATATCCTCAAAATGTGCAATGGCTTGTGCCTGATCACTAATATATCTAGGGGCAATTTGAGGATTATGTGCAAGCAGGTTATGTGTGTTGATGAGTGCCATGGGGTTTGATGGCTCAACTCTGATCATTAAGGGCTCATTATATTCCTTTATCATCAACCTTCTTATTTCTGCTGCCCTTAACTCTTCATGGTTCATCCATGAGGCCATGGCCATTAGTTGCAGGTCCCCTAGCCTAGCATTTGGGTCCCACACATTCATGTCTATGAGGGCCATATTATGCAGGTAGAATTCTGCCATCTTTGCCTTATCTTTTGATGTGCTTTGGTCACACAGGTCCATAAACTACCTGTAATCTTGGAAATGCATGGTGCCTCTTTGTGCCAAAGTCTTTATCTGAAATTGCAACCATTGGTCCTTGAGATACAGGCCATAGGATTTTGCTGGTTGCCTACATTGCAATGCCTCCATGGACCAGCTGGCCATGCATGCCAGTTGGGTCTCTTTCTCTTGCAGCTGCCTCCTTAGCAATTCATTTTCTATTTCAAGTTGGCTTCTTGCAATTGCTTCTCTGTGTCTGACAGCACTTAACTCTCTGCCCATTTCTCTGAGTTTGTTCTCCATATGGCCAATATCCTCAACTCCTTTGGATTTGGCTATTTGCATCCACCTATGGGTCCTTATTCTTTCTTTCTCCAATTCAAAGAATAGTGGAATTGCAAATTTTTGTGGAATTATTCTTCCCCCCTCAAGAAGATTGTAGTAGGAGCCAAGAATAGGCTAGGGATCAGGTTCTTGTGCTTCTATTTCTTCCTCCTTTCCCTATGGCTGTCCTTCTACCCTTTTTTCAAGCTTTTGGGTCTCTTATAGTTTTGACAATGTGTCTTGTAGAACTGTCTGAGCCTCCTGTAGGACTATTTTTGGGTCCTGTCATATTTTCTATACTCTTTTTGAAAACCAAATATGGAGGTGGAGACAAATAATTTTGAGAAAAACAGAGAAACAAAGGAGACTTTTTTTTTTTAAATAAGCAGGAATTTTTTAATGTATTTTTTCTCTCCTAAACACTTATTTCCTCCTCAAATTGAGACCACTTCTTTCATATATTGATATTCAACAGGGGGTATGCATGAACCTTACCTCTTTAGACCGAAAATCATGCTAAAAATCGTGTTTTCTCCCTTCAAAACAACTCACTGCCCCTCATGTAGAAGCTTGCTATCCCTCCTATAGATTTCCTGTAGGTGCTCTTGTAAAAAATCCCGAGAGCAAAAATATGGAGAAAATCGATGGAGGATGGTGGACACAAGGCTGTGGGGTCATAAGAATACTACTGTGTGGCTGAGTTACGAGGAGAAACTAAAGAAAAGGTGGTGAGAATGCGCGGGAGGAGTGCTCATTACCTTTTATGGCTATTTCTAGTTATGAGTGTTGAGCTAGCAAGGCACACGTTGCCCAGATTAGGACCGTTGGTCCCCAGCTACTTGGTCATCATGGCCCCCCTCATAATCATCCCCTCATTACTAAATCGGAGTTAAGTCTTCCTCCCACTACCTGTCCTTTGCATTTTGTGCTGAGTTGACTGTGAGCACGCGTGGGTGACATCTCGGTTAAGTGGAGTCAACTAACTGAAGGTGGCCAAGTTAACTGGCCACCTTTCCCTCATTCGACCTCAACCATCTTGTTGCTTTTGCATGACTTCTAATTAAACCAATGCAAACATAGGAGTGACTTAGTTACTTACCTATGATCCGAGTGTATTTGTTGTGATGTGTTGTGGCTTTCTCTGCTGCATGCCTTCATTTCCCTTTATGCATGTTGTGTTGTTGTGTGTTTTTACAGGTTCTTCTTTTGTTGGAGCTGAGCTGCATGTGCCTTTTCATCCTGTGCTGTCCCTTGCTGCTGGTGCTAGACTTCTATGGAATCAGCGGTTGTGGGTTTGCAGGACAATGACTTGTTTTGTCCATATCTCCCAAACGGTAGACTGGATTGACCTAAAAATTTCTGAGCATGTTTCCATCATCATTATGCACCTCCCCATAGAAAAAATTTGGTCAATGGATGCACGGATCTCGAGAAAAACTAAAAATGGCTGAAGGTGATGGAGGTTGATTTCTTGGAAACCGTGCACTGGAATTTGCTGAAACTACTTGGGAATGTTACTATCATCCATATGCATCTCCCCATGAAACAATTTTTTAAATGGATGCACGGATATTGAGAAAATGAAAAAATGGCTGAAGGTGATGGAGGCTGATTTCTTGGTAATTGTGCACTAGAATTTGCTGAAATTGCTTGAGCATGTTACCATCATCCATATGCATCTCCCCCTGAAACATTTTTTTTAAATGGAAGCACGATTTTCAAGTTATGGAGAAAAATTTTTCTGCTCTATGTATTTTTGTATCCTATAGTAAAACAGAGCAGCTTGTAGTTTTTTTGGATAGCAAGGAAAATGAGTGGTAGAAGCTCGAGAATGATGGGTGGATGGTGTTGCTTCCTCTCTTATTTTTTTGGTTTTTTTCTTTTACTGAAAAACTGTTTTTTTGTGTTTTTCTTGGATAGGAAGAAAAATGATGCTTGGGGTGTGATGCAGGTTTGGAAATGATGGCAAGGAGGTTTGAAGACTGTAGGAGGGTTTATAGGTTCTTCATGAAGCTTCCCTATCCCTCAAACTGCCTTTTGTATCCATTTCTAGCTCTCTGTAATTCCTACAGGAGCCTCCTGTAGAAAACACAGAGCCTCTTGTAGAAAACACAGTTTTTGAAAAAGAAGCACAGTGGGGTGAAAGAAATGCCAAAAATGATGGAGAAAGTGTGGAGAAGATGAGATGGGTGTTGGTATGAATGTCAGGGTCCCCTTGGCACCTTCTTCTACTCCCTGTAGTCCTCCTACAAACCTGCAATGCAACAAAAAATTCTCCTTTTTTTCTCTTTTTTTTTTTTTGAAAACAACTAGGGTACCTCAGAGAGGTTTTCACCCTAATTGCCTGCCCTGGGCGCCTCCAAGGGAGGTTTTCACCCAGGGATATTATTTTTCTCTTTTTTTTTGTCATCACTGGGCCACCTCAGAAGAGGTTTTCAACCCAATGATGGGATTCAAGCACCTCATGGAGGTTTTCACTTGAGTCCTTATTATTTTTTCCTCTTATTTTCATTTTTTTCCTCCTACCCTACCCTACTTGAAAAACAAAATCACTTTCAAGTATAAGAATACTTCCAACGAAGCCATGTGCAAATCAAGATGATAGACAAAATGATGTGGAGGCTTGAAATATATGCTTTGACATGTACCTGGATTTCAGAGACCAAATGATTTGATTTTGAAAGGATCAAGCATAGTTGAGGAACAGAGTGATGCTGCAACTTAGCGACTGTTTGGAACCATATTTCAATATAGTTGTGATGTCCTTGGTCCTTTTGCTGATCTGGATCATTCTTCATGTCTTCTTCTACCATGACCTTCACATCTTCCTCTTTTTGCTGATTTTTCTCTTGAATACATGGAGGATTTGATGGTAACCATGAGGGAGCTCTCTTGATCTCTGATTTTGATGTCTTCTCTTCATCAAGTGCAGCCCATGGTTCTTTGATCTTCTCTTTTGAATATTCTTCTTCTGGATGTGATCCTTCAATGATATCAATATAATCTCTTTTTTGCAATACTCTTCCTGAGCTATGGTTGTAGAAATTTTGAATAATATCACACATATTCACAGAGATTATCCTGATTATACACTTATAAGCGGAACATGCATAATACATAACCTCCTCTACGTTGATCATCAATTTACAGAAGCATAAACATTCACAGGCGTACATAGAAGCATCAATCACACATATCAACACAATATTTTCCCGGGGAAAGCATCTCGCTAAAAACCCCAACTATCTGTATATTATAGTGATTAAATCATGTAACATTACAAAGTACAATGCTTATCACAAGCAATCCAGTACCAGATCCACCTGTTACACACAATACAACTCAGATCTGATCTCCAAATCTATTCCACTGCTTGCCTGCCTCCACAACTCAATACCTGCTCAAGAATTAATGAGAATGGTTTGCCAAACTCGTATTTCACCTGCAAAGAATCACTCACACTATGTTGGACGTGAGCACAGGCTACAATTCTTGGTATTGGCAAATTCATTGGCATACTCAATCCCTCTGATTGTGCAAATCATCATGCACAGATATAGTCACAACTGATAGCAATCTGATCCTCTAACACCTGTCCCTGCTGAACTGAACATGCACTGACATGCAACTGAGTTAACTGATGTATTCTATAGTTGCATTATGAGTTAATAACTTGTGAATTAATTAATAACTAATTCACCCAACTCATCTGTAGTCTATTGATCAGTTAGACTAAATACAACTAGTTTAACAAAGTTAAACTGAACACAACTCCATCAACTGCACCTCCAGTCCACTAAACTTAACTCACTTGAGTTCTAACTGAAGTCTTGCATGAAAATATTAGTCATCCCATAGGTAACCACGTATTTCCTTTTGGGATCTGCATGTACCACATCCGTAGCTCATCCTGAAGTGCTCCAAGAGAATAAGACAAAGTTTATAGTCCAAATATTATTATGAGACAATAATATTTGACTTTTCTATTTTTGACAGCCGGTCTAAAAATAGACTTTGATCACTCATACTGTGATCACTCATACTGTGGTCACCCATACTATGGTCACCCATAATGTGATCACTCATACTGTGATCACCCATACTGTGATCATCCCTGCTGGGATCAAAAATAGAACTTGCGCCATAATTTGCCTGCGGGCCCACTTAGTGAAGGCGACTCCTTTCCACTAAGCTCCATCATCTTGTTGCAATCTCAACAAGCATTCTTGTTGCACACTTTTCAACACTCCCTCTCAACAAGAAAGGCTTCCTCTCAAACCCGATCCTGTAACTCTGGAATGTTCTCCATGCAACACATCTGGCCAGTCCACTTGCTCTGTCATCAAAGTCTCTGACTGCTATTGCCTCTTTCGACTGAAGACTCTGCATCTCTGTGCTCTTCAGTATCTGACTGCTCTAGCCTCTGTCACTTTGATCTCTGACTGCATCCGTGCTGCTGCTGGTTCTATCTCCCAGCATTGCATCTGCACTGCACCTACCAACTAACCTCCCTGTTGGGCTAGAAACACCCTCTGATGCTGAAGCTCTACCTGCTGCTGACAAGTGCTCCCTCTCTGACATCTGCGCTACTGCAACATATCCATGCATCTCGCACCATTGCATACCTCTCTATGCCACCTAACACTGTGCAAAACACTTGTGCCTCTCGCATTGTTGCAGCCTACTAGCTATGCGTTGTCTTGGGATTCCCTGCACTGTCGCTCTCTCTTCCGCTCCACCCGCATCTGTCTCTACCCAATCAATCAGTTCCTGCTACTACACATTGGGGCTCCCGTAGCAAGGTCTCATCCAAGAGGTTGGGTACCTCAAGGATCCTGCCCCTCCTCCTTGGGACGATCACTCTATATCGCCCCACCTCCTACCTGGAGGTATGGCTACATGCGATCCCTCAGCCCACCTGGCTCGAAGTTTCCCCCTACTGGAGGTCTCTGCATGAGTAGATGTCTCTAATCGATCTCCTCTCAGCTTCCCTTGTTGTGGCTCCTCCACAACCTCCTGAAGCTGCTGCACCAATCGTGGCTCCTCCACAATCGTCTGAGACTTCTTCTGGCTCTGTATGTTGAGAGGTAATGTATGCTCCCTCTCAACCACCAAGTCTCCATCATGACAACGAAAGCATCTCACCTTCGACTTGTCAACCTTCTTCCCATCATTGGAAGAACAAGATTCGGAAAGAGAAACCTTCTGCTTCCCCTTCTTCACCTTACTCGCTAAGGCACAGTTCTCCTCATCCTGCATGGATGAAGAACCGTCTCTGGCACTCCGTCTAATCTCCTCCTACATCAAATCCGACCATAGTCGTTCCCAATTTGGCAGTTTCTCCCTTCCATTCACCGAGTCCTGGTAGCTATGCCAACTCTTAGGAAGGTCAAGGAGTGCTAGACTCACCATCCTCATCCGACAGTCACCCTCACACTTCCCAGCTCATCCCGGCATTGGGTGAACTTCGTGAGATACTAGGGCATACTGTCTCCATTCTCACACTGAATGTTTCTGAGTTTTATCTCTTGCTTTGGAATTAAATTTGAATTCCACCAGCTCAAAAACTCAACCACTTCCGATCTAGAATTCGTGAGAACAAAGTATTTCTTGTACAGAGATTGACTGTCTGGGCATTCACCGGATATCTCACCTTCCAAAAGAAGGATGAATCCAGAGGCTACCTGGCCTGATTACAGACTCTGCCTAAAGAAATAAAATGTAAACACTTTCTGAATAATAGATCCGATGATCAATCCTCGCTTGATATCCTGTAAAAATCTCTTCTACAAATCAAGCAGCTCTGATACCATGTAGAAATTTTGAATAATATGACACATATTCACAGAGATTATCCTGATTATACACTTATAAGTGGAACATGCATAATACATAACCTCCTCTATGTTGATCATCAATTTACAGAAGCAGAAACATTCACAGGCATACATAGAAGCATCAATCACACATATCAACACAGTATTTTCCCGGGGAAAGCATCTCGCTAAAAAACCCAACTATCTGTATATTATAGTGATTGAATCATGTAACATTACAAAGTACAATGCTTATCGCAAGCAATCCAGTACCAGCTCCACCTGTTACACACAATACAGCTCAGATCTGATCTCCAAATCTATTCCACTGCTTGCCTGCCTCCACAGCTCAATACCTGCTCAAGAATTGATGAGAATGGTTTACCAAACTCGTATTTCACCTGCAAAGAATCACTCACACTGTGTTGGATGTGAGCACAGGCTACAATTCTTGGTATTGGCCAATTCATTAGCATACTCAATCCCTCTGATTGTGCAAATCATCATACACAACTATAGTCACAACTGATAGCAATCTGATCCTCTAACACTTGTCCCTGCTGAACTGAACATGCACTGACATGCAACTGAGTTAACTGATGTATTCTATAGTTTCATTATGAGTTAATAACTTTTGAATTAATTAATAACTAATTCACCCAACTCATCTGTAGTCTATTGATCAGTTAGACTAAATACAACTAGTTTAACAAAGTTAAACTGAACACAACTCCATCAACTGCACCTCTAGTCCACTAAACTCAACTCACTTGAGTTCTAACTGAAGTCTTGCATGAAAATATTAGTCATCCCATAGGTAACCACGTATTTCCTTCTGGGATCTGCATGTACCACATTCGTAGCTCATCCTGAAGTTCTCCAAGAGAATAAGACAAAGTTTATAGTCCAAATATTATTATGAGACAATAATATTTGACTTTTCTATTTTTGACAGCCGGTCTAAAAATAGACTTTGATCACTCATATTGTGATCACTCATACTGTGGTCACCCATACTATGGTCACCCATACTGTGATCACTCATACTGTGATCACCCATACTGTGATCATCCCTGCTGGGATCAAAAATAGAACTTGCGCCATAATTTGCCTGCGGGCCCACTTAGTGAAGGCGACTCCTTTCCACTAAGCTCCATCATCTTGTTGCAATCTCAACAAGAATTTCTTGTTGCACACTTTTAACCAATGGTGAATACCATTGAGCTCAAGAGGAGTTGTTTGGAAGTGTTGTACCTCAGCATTGTAAATGGGTTGAGTTACTTCAATGTGTGGATTTGGAAATGGTGGTATAGGTAGTTGAGTGGGAGTGTATATTTGAGATGGATGTGGATGGAGTTGTGGTTGGGCAGGTGGTGGAAGCAGAAGAGCGAGAAGAGAGATGAATTGGGGCCCCCACCCCTGATGAGATGCATTCCACTGAGGTTGGGGCTGAGCATAGGTTGAAATGAATGGGTGGCTAGTTGGGCATGATATGGAGATGTGAAGGACCAAGGAGGAGGTGTGGACCAGGAAGGATGAGCAAGGGGGCCCCAAGAAGGTATGGATGTGACTTAGTTGGGGTTGTAGTATGCCTGAGATGTCCCTTGCATCCCCTGCTGAGATGGTCTAGGTCCATGCGGCCTCCTTTGGTTTATGTAATAGATCTGTTTAGTGGCTCCTTTGGCCCTTTGGTATACAGATTTACGTCCGAGCAAGGATCGGCACTTGTCTGTAGAATGATTTTCTTCACAGATTGAACAAACCTCTATAGAGTTCAATGGGCATTCATTACTAGGATGCCTCCTGGTGCATCTAGGGCAAAAAATGGCCAAAGCCCTCTCTGCTTCATCTTGTTTTCTTTTGATATGTAAGGTATCCATTTGCATGGCAAGAATATGTAGGATCGCACTCTTGAAGTCTTCCAACATGTTTCCAATTTCACCTTTAATGGATGAGTTGTAAGAAAAGGTATTGCCCCCAACATTTCGGTTTTCAGCCATTGGCTCAAAGGAATGTTTTCTTCTTCTTCTTCACCTATAGGTTCTTCAAATATGTCTTGCTGTTCACCTAAGGGTTCTTCTTGATTGCAGCAGCCGAAGAAGATAGAAGGCTGGCTGTGTGAAGCAGTGGGGGTGTTGGGAAAAAAATCTTCCTGAGTTATCTCTATTCCTACAAGGCATGAAAGGAAATATTTTTGGTTGGTTTTTGTTTCTTTTTCCCCACACTAATAGTACCTGCAAAACTAAAATTGATTGAACAAAACAATTTGCAACTAACTGAAATGAACTTGCTGAAATGAAATTTGCAGAATTGAAGAGGAAAGCAAGGAAATGCAGAACTGAAAGAAAGGAAGTGACTATTCTACTTTTGCTGAAATGGAAATTACAGAATTGAAAAGGAAAGCAAAAGAAATGCAAAACTGAAAGAAAGGAAATGACTATTCTACTTTTGCTGAAATGGAAATTGCAGAATTGAAAAGGAAAGCAAAAGAAATGCAGAATTGAAAGAAAGGAAATGACTATTCTACTTTTGCTGAAATAAACTATTAGCATAATGTTGCAAGAAGAAAATAGAAGAAAGTAGTAATCACAGAATACTCTGACGCTTCCTCGGAAACGGTGCCAAAAAGTGGTGAGCACCAGTATTGCAGCAATAATGCTGCAACTCCTGGGCTGCCTACTTTACTCTTATCAACTCGGTAGTTTGTAACAAACTTGGAAGCAACAGTGCTATATGCACAAGTTCTAGTTCTTACTACAGGTTGTCACTTGGTCAACCGGCGCAAGATCACTAGGAGCTCAAGCCAACTTCTATGGATTCCAGAAGAAGCTTTATATGTGATGGAAGGAAAAAGATATTACTCTATTGATGCTATTCTACTTGCAGAAAGGAAGACTGAAATGTAAAGCAAACCAAGGAAATCCTAGTTAACCACTAATCCTACTTTTGCATAAAACACTATGAAAACCATGAAAAGAATGCCATTATCTACTCAAGGAAGTAAACAACATCTACCTAAGCTATTTCTGAAAGTAAATGAGCAAAAAACATTTTTTTTGGATTTTTATGTATTTTTATGTGAATTTGTTATGCATGTAATTTATTTGTTTGTGGATGTGGCAGCGAATAGGTGGCGATGGAGGGCGGTTTTGGGACTTGAGAGGATGTAGGATGGTGTGGATGGGTCCTATGAGGTCTCAGGTGGCCTTCTGGAGGCTTTTCCCAAACTCGGCCTTCAAAAGAAAGCCTACAGGAAAATCTACAGGAGGAAAAACAACGTTCTACAGGAGGCCTACAGGAGGAGGCCGAGAGCAGTTTTCACTGTTTTGAAGGTGTGAGAGTGGGTGGAGAAGGTAGATGAAGGTTGGAATGAAGTGTTAGGGCACCTAGGGTCTACCAAGAATCATTAGGAGAGAGAAAGATGATTGGATTTGCTCAAGGAGAGAGAGAATTGAGGGGAGACTTGGGCGACCTGTAGGGCATGGATTAGATGGAGGATGGAGTGGCTGATAGGCTAGACTACTGCTAGAAGATATCTGTTGCATAAACAACTGACAGTCAACCAATGAGATTAAGCAAGCAAGGAAATAAGTGCATCTAAAAAAATAGAGTTTTTGCATCAAAGTAAACTATGATCTATGGAAGAAAATGCTGATAACCATTGCATGAAAGAAAAGCATGAAAGAAGACTATTGCAAATAAGGAAATGAGCATGATGAAGAAGTTATGAAGCAAAGAAAACTAAAGTATGAACCAATTAGAAAGCTACAAACATTAGAAGTCCTATGAAGGAGGAAAATCTGTGTTTTTGGGGCAGCAAGAGGGTCTTTGTCTCAGATCATTGTCCCAAAGGGAGGAAGAGAGGCCAAGGCACTGTTGCTAGCCTTTTTTATTTTTTCTTTATCACTGCTTAACCTGCTATTGAAAACACAAATGGAAGCAAACTACTGGATCATCAAAAACAACCTATTCTTAACCATAAAATAAATATATCTAACAACAACCTAATCTACAAACTGAAATGAAACATACAAACACAAGAAAAGAGGAGCTTGGTTGCTTGGATTGGGCCTTAACCCAAGAGCTTCAGCCCTTTGAGGTAACTCAGTGCTAACTCAAAAAAGATTCCATATTTATTCTCAAAACAACAACAGGGTTACATGAATTGTCAAGATAATAAGCTTGAAGTTGAACAAAGTTACATAAGAAATACTGCAGAAAAATTCAACAAAATTCGACCCTATTGAGGCCCTAGTCCTCTCTACTTATACAAATGAAGCTACCAATAGCTTCCTCAAAATCAAGGAGGCTTGTCTCCCAAAACTCGAGATAATCATCAGTTATCCTCCACTTGCTCGGCTGCCTGCTAATGCATGACTTGGTTGTTTGTACTCCAAGCTGAATGAATGGGAATTCGAAGTGGGGAGTAATAAACGAGGGGGATTCCCTCCTATAAGTCCTCTCTTTTGTCCACTTCAAGTTATTGCTGCCATTTGTCCACTTGATCCTTGACTTTGACCACAAAATTCATCAATAATCTGTATTAAACACATATTAGACCACATGGCATCATAACTAACTCAACTCACTCTATAAGCATGAATATAATTAGAAAATCATACAATAAGCTAAGAGAATGGTTGATTTGACTAGGTTAGGAGGTAAAATGAGCCCATATAATTACCCATTTATGAGGCTCATCAGTTTTCAGTCTGTAATTCTCCCTTCCCTTTTCTGATTGCTAATTTTGAAAATATAACAAATAGTGAAGGAAATTGGAACAACAGAGAAAGTTGAAGATGTTGAGTGTACCACTTTTAAACTCTGAAATTCCTCTGTGGATCAGTTTCCTGACAATGTTATAAACTCTAAGAATGTTTGGTTGAGCAATTGAGAGCAAATTTTGTGTTTAGGAGAGATTTACTATCCATTGGCAACTTAAATGTGTTATGCTCTTGACCTGCGAGAAGATACTAGAATACCAAATATACGAAGAAATATACCCAGAACACAACAATAAGAAATAACAGCATGTATTTTATTATTCAGAAATGAAAGCAATGTTCACTTGCCTCTTTAAGGGGGCAACCTCCAATAGAGCTGGGCTCAATTACAAAATAAGACACGAAACTCCTCGAGGGGAGTCTCTATCCTTTATATAGGATTCATACATGCAATACCATGGGTCAATACCATGGTTCTTATTAATACCATCTATCTAATATCATGGCCCATTTGCAACTATTTGTGGTCCCTTCTTTAAATGTGGGTCAACCTCTTAAAATTATTAATATGGGCTTTATTGACTCTTTCCTTAACTATAACTATGACTCGACCCTATTACATAAATAAGGGGGTTAGGGTTGGACCCTAACATGCCCTGCCCCATAAAAATAGCCTTGTCCTCAAGGCTGAAGCTACGGAAATTACTGAAGGACAGTGGCTGGTTCCCAGGTTGCATCTTCTGGAGAGGTGTCTTTCCACTTGACGAGGACTACCTTGATCGTGCGGCCGCGCAGGTGCCATTCTCGCATGTCAAGAACCTGTTCAGGTTGGAGCCAATTTGAACCTTCTTCATCCAATTCCGGTCGACTAGTTTGAATTCGGCAATGGTTCCCAATCACTTTCTTGAGGCATGAGACATGGAAGACTGGATGGATTTTTGTTGTGGGTGGCAAAGATAGCCTATAGGCTACTTCTCTGATGAGCTGAAGTACTTGATACAGTCCATAGAATTTTGGAGATAATTTCTGACAACCCTTGTCTTTGAGTGATGTTTGCTTATATGGTTGCAGCCTCAAAAATACCTGATCCCATTCTTGAAATTTGCGTTCCGAACGATGTTGATCTGCCTGTTGCTTCATGCGGTTTTGAGTTTGATGGAGATTCTCTCTGAGGTGGGCCAGCATGGTTGTGCGGTTCTGTAGGAGTTGATCCACTGCTTGTACCTTCGAGCATCCCTGGATATAAGAAGTAGGTGAAGGAGGGAGTTGACCATAAAATGCTTCATATGGAGTCATTTTGGTGGTGGCATGATAGTTAGTGTTATACCACCATTCGGCTAGAGGTAACCATTGTACCCATAGATGTTGCTTTTCTGAAGTGAAACACCTAAGGTAGGTCTCCAGACATTTTTTGACTGCTTCAGTTTGACCATCAGTTTGGGGATGATAGGAAGTACTAAGTTGTAGTTGGGTACCTTGTAGCCTGAAGAGTTCCTGCCAAAAGTTACTGGTGAAGATTGGGTCACGATCAGACACAATGGAAGTGGGCATGCCATGCAATTTGAAGACTTGGTCCATGAAAGATTGAGACACCAAAGCCGGTGTAAAAGGGTGGGGTAGGGCGAAAAAATGAGCATACTTAGAAAGTCTGTCCACAACCACCATGATGACTGACTTGTTGCCTAACTTTAGAAGACCTGTAATGAAGTCCATAGAAACTTCCATCGAGATTGAGGCCGAGATGGGCAATGGCTGTAATGTGCCTAGGGATTTGACTGTTTCTCCTTTGTGGCACTGACATATGTCACGCTTAGCTACAAAAGTAAGAATGTCCTTTTTCATGCCTGTCCAAAAGAATGAACGTCGAATGCGAGCATAAGTCTTCTGAAAGACTGAATGGCCTACAGTGGGAGATGAGTGGAACTCCACCAAAATGCGACTTTTGAGGGTGGATGTTGGTGATATCATGACTCTGTCCTTGTAGAAAAGAATCTCATCCTGCCAAGAGTAGCCCACTATGGAATTTGGATCCACCTGCAATTTATTAATGAGTTGGGAGAGCAAAGGATGTGAAAACCATTCCTTGTGAGCCTCTTCAATCCATTCTAGAATGGGAAGTGAGATAGCGAGCAGGGTGCTTTCCTCCTCAAATTGGCGTGATAAAGCATTTTCTATGACATTTTCGCGCCCTTTCTTGTAAATTATCTCATAATCATATCCCAACATTTTGGCGAGCCATTTATTTTGTTGTGGCGAGGATAGGCGTTGCTCCAAAAAATATTTAAGGCTTTGATGGTCTGTGCGGATTTGGAAATGCCGCCCCAATAAGTATGGTCGCCAGGTATCTATTGCATGTAATATGGCCATCATCTCCTTCTCATAGGTAGATTGTCCCAGCTTTGTCCCACATAGTTGTTGGCTAGTGAAGGCCAAGGTTCGACCTTCTTGCATTAAGACTGCCCCAATACCCGTACCTGAAGCATCACATTCAATCACAAAAGATTTGGTGAAGTCATGTAGTGCTAATACAGGAGTGGAACTCATGGCATGTTTGAGAGCTATAAATACCTGTTGCGCTTCATCATTCCAAAGAAATGAATTTTTCTTGAGAAGGTGAGTGAGGGGTCTAGCAATGCAACCATAATTGCGGATAAATTTGCGATAGTAGCCTGTGAGACCCAAAAATCCTCTCAAGCTCTTCAAGGTCTTTGGTTGAGGCCAATCCTGCATTTCCTGGATCTTTTTGGGGTCCATCCTGACACATTCACGCCCCACAATGTGGCCCAAATACTCAACTTCTTCCATCCCAAAAGAGCACTTGGACATCTTGATAAATAATTTATGCTTCTGAAGTAGTTTCAAGAGCAGATCTACATGCTGAAGATGTGTGGCCTAGGTGTGACTATAGATGAGGATGTCATCAAAGAAAACAAGAAAATTTTTTCTGAGATATGGTTTAAGGAGGTGGTTCATGAGGCTCTAAAAAGTGGATGGTTCATTACAAAGACCAAATGGCATGACCAAGAATTCATAATGGCCTTCATGAGTTCAGAAAGCAGTCTTTGGAATGTCTACTTCTTTCATGCGAATTTGGTGATATCCCGAGTGAAGGTCGAGCTTAGTAAAGAATTGAGCCCCATTTAGTTCATCTAGAAAATCATCAACAACTGGGATGGGAAATTTATCTTTGACTGTTAGCTTGTTGAGGGCCCTGAAGTCTAGACACATATGCCATTCCCCATCTTTCTTGAGCACCATGACCACAGGCGATGAACAAGGACTAATGCTAGTATGAATGACGCCTGCTTCTAGGAGTTCCTTGATGATTTTTTCAATTTCATTATTTTGGGTGAACGGATATCTATATGGGTGCACATTTGGTGGTTGGGCCCTTGGGACCAAAGTAATGCTATGATCATGTTCCCCTCTCGAGGGTGGAAGTTCATGAGGCTTGTCAAAGGCCGGTAGATGGTTGTTTAAGATCTGTTGCATCTCAGGATGAATATGAAGAGAAGTGGGTTCGAAGCCTTGGATGGCATTAAATTGGGCTATAACTCCATGGTGGCCCTTTCTTAACAATTTTTCCATCTTATGCAAGCTGATAATAGAGGGGGCACCCGCCTGGAGTCCGCGGAGGGTATGTGTGTGTTTGTTCTGATTAAAGCTGATATATAACTCTTGGAAATACATTGTGATTGGGCCGATTGTGCGGAGCCATTCAACACCTAAGACAATGTCACACCCTCCCATGCGTATGGAAAACATGTGGGTCTTTAGCTGATAATCCCCCATTTGAAGTTTGACATTATCATAGCGGCCTTCACATTTCATTGTCCCCCCATCAACAATTTTGGACCTGGAAATTAGAGACTGCTTTGACAAAACAATGCACTGCTTCAGCGACTCTTTGATGGATAAAGTTATGTGTACTGCCACTGTCAATCAAGACTACTATAGGGCGATGCTTAATAAAACGTCTGATTTTTAGAGTTTGGGGAGCTTAAGCATGAAGCGAGATAACTGGTTCGTCAGGTGTAGCTGGGAGCTTATTGTCTGGTTGGTTGTCCTCATCTTCCTCCTCTGAATGGTGGGGCTTCCTTCGATGAACTGTGATCAATAGCATCAATTTGAAAGAATTTGGGTTCCTTGCATTTATGCCTCGGGGAGTATTTCTCATCATAGTAGTAACACAATCCTTGCTTTCTTCTTTCTGCCATTTCCGCTGGTGACACCTTTTGAACTTTAAGTGTTTGGGTGGTGCTTGGAGCCTGGGTGGGGCGACCCTTGGCTATGAAATTTGGACGAGTCAACTGGGCTGCTAACGCGCGTTCTACTTCACGAGCTATCTTGCAAGCATCCAGCCATGAGATTGGGTGTTGTAGTCGGACGTGGGCTTGTATGGCTTCTTTGAGACCACTGAAAAAACATTCCAAGTAGAACTCATCTCGTAGACCTCCTGTGTGGAAGGCTAAGGCTTCAAAGGCTGTAATATATTCTTGCACTGTTCCTGTCTGTCAGAGCTTAGTAAGACGACCCAAAAAATTAGATTCATGGTCGAAGCGATCCGAAAGGGCTTTTGCGAATACTTGCCAAGTCACGGGCCTTCCATAGCAACGTTGATTCCATTGCCACCATTGCCATCTTTCGTTGTCCAAGTACATGCTACCCACACTTAGTTGAGTCGCATCATCTCTGATGTGATTCAATGTGAAATATTGCTCCATTTGTGCTAGCCATGTGGCCGGATGAGAGCCATCAAATTTATACATGTCTAGCTTGGGTGGTCGCGGCTGGGACTGTTGGTGGTTTCCAAAGAGGTGAAGAGAATGGCTAGACTCACCCTCAATGTTTTCATTAAAAGCACATGCCTCTAATTGTTCCCCCGACTTTCCCTCTGTCATTGTGTCAGCTAAGGTCTGGATCGTCTTCATTAATGCACCCAATTTTTTTTCAAGGGTGTTGATCTTCTCATTGGCCATAGCTTGAGCTCTGTTTTGTACCATGCACCGATCTAGTGCATTTGTCATTACTACGAAAAAAATAAATAAAATTTGGAACCACCCGAAATTTTGACGCTAACAAATGAATGGTACCACCTTGCTCAGCTCGTCAACCTGATTGTTATGGGCTAAGTCTCATATAAGCATCCTAGGAAGGTCTCAGACTCTTTTTTCTTTTTTTTACTCTGAAAGGAGTTTTACTCCTCACTTAGGAATACTGTAGTAGCTGAATCCCAGAAATGTAAATTCTGCCCAATGTCCTGCGAGAATCATGCCCAGGTATAGGGGGCCACACAAATAGTCAGTTCTGTTGGCTAACCCTCAACTACAAAGTATGAGTAGGAATGTGGCAGTGATCGAACCCCTGCTGCTAGATCTGAATGATGGATCTAATAGATTTTATTGGCGGATCTAATAGATCTGAATGGTGGCTCTGAGGGATCTGAATGGCAGAACTGATTGTTGCGGCTGTGACAACACCCCACCTGCTAGATCTGATCTAGCAAAGATGATGCGTGATCTAGAGAGAGACAAGGGAACTATGGTCTCAAGGAGTGTCAGGTGCTACATATCACAATATACATAAGGGTTTGACAGTAGTACTCGGCCCAATCTTTCAGGGCACTAACTAAGGAGGATCAACTATACCCTTAGCCGTACAACCCGACTACCCTATCGTACGCGTGAGTAATCTCCCCGAGTGCTGTTGTTGGTGTACTATAGCAGCAAGATGGACGACAGGTTATCTATGGAGAGGTTTCAAGAGAGCCTATGGGGCTTTCGCTATACCCAGAGGGTACTTGGAAGACAGTCCGTGCGCGGTTCTATCTAATGTGCTACTACTCGAAGGGGTACCCACAGGAGTTACAAGGGAGTCCAACAAGCGTGACCACCTCTTGTATTTCTTGTGTGCATGCATCCCAAAAATCCGCAGGTTTATGCGCTCAACGACAGATCCTGTGGTTTAAAGATGCCAGAACACGTCTCTAGCCAAAATGTTTTTTGCTAAAAATAGAGATCCCACTGGCCCTAGAAGGTGCTCTGATACCACTTGTTATGCTCTTGACCTATGAGAAGATACCAGAATACCAAATATGTGAAGAAATATACCCAGAACACATAACAATGAGAAATAACAACATGTATTTTATTATTCAGAAAGGAAAGCAATGTTCACTTGCCTCTTTGAGGGGGCAACCTCCAATAGAGCTGGGCTCAATTACAAAATAAGACACGATGCTCCTCGAGGGGAGTCTCTATCCTTTATATAGGATTCATACATGCAATACCATGGGTCAATACCATGGTTCTTATTAATACCATCTATCTAATACCATGGCCCATTTGCAACTAACTGTGGTCTCTTCTTTAAATGCAGGTCAACCACTTACAATTATTAATATGGGCTTTATTGACTCTTTACTTAACTATAACTATGACTCGACTCTATTACATAAATAAGGGGGTTAGGGTTGGACCCTAACAAAATGATCAGATCTCAAACGAGTATTTGAACATTGGCAGTGATTATATACAAATATTTGGCCATTAAATAATTGACAATTGGCAAATGAGATAGTTGTGGATAAGTTGGTAGAGTAATAGTGACGACCTATTTTTGGAAGAATAATGGATATGTTCGAAAAGGCAGTTTGTCGGGGTGGGGAAGTAAGTGGTTTTAAGAAAGGGGGTGCACAATTAATAAGTGTGCACCATGTCACATTGAATGATTTTCTAAAACCAAGTATTGTTGACCCCGCTCCCTTCGTTAAATGTTAGGAGTGTGTGTGGAGGGGGGGAGGTCCTGTAATTGTAGATTTCCCATTGATTGGAGTGGGCCTAATTGCCATCGTTGGAAGGTGTGTGCTCTTTATCACGATAGAAAATACCATTTATTTATACAAAAATAAAAATAAAATAAATAAATGTGCATAATAGAATGGACATGTTTACTACAAAGTGCATAAATTTAAATATTTTTTTACTTGTTTAATCAAAACTTCGAAATTTTGATTATAACAAGAAATTTCTACAACACCCCCTTTGAGTTGGTCTATGGAAAGAAGGCCCTACTATCTATTGAGTTTGATTAAAATACGCTAAGAATGGAAACACAAATTGACATGGACATCACAAAATCTCAAGAAGAGAGACTTCAGTAGCTAAATTCACCTGATGAATTTAGATTGCTGGATCTAATGCACATTGAAGTAATTCAACTACAAATGAAAATTTGGCATGATAAGAATATTAAGGATAGAACCTTCCAAGAGGGTGATTGGCCCTCTTGTGGGATTCTAGTTTAAAATATTTCAAGGGAAAACTCATGACTAGATAGATGCGACCTTATCTAGTCGAAAAATCCCACGATAATGGCTTAGTTTAGATTAAGACAATTGATGAAGAACATATCTCGCTTCTAGCGAATGGATACAGATCGAAGTTTTATAGGAAGCCCCTCTCAAGGGATGAGTTTGATAATTCAATAAGAAAATAACTAAATGTTATTAAGAGAACTATAGTTTCCAATCCATCTAGCCTCTTATAAGAAAAGAAAGAAATAAAAAGGAAAAAAAACAAAAACAAAAAAAAGAGAAAAAGAGAAAAACAAACCCCTAGTGAAAACCTCCCTTGAGGCACTTGAGGTAGGCTCATAAGATGAAAACCTCCTTGAGACAACCAATGAGATTAAAGAAGATAAAAGACACAAAAATAAAATATCCCTAGGTGAAAGCCTCCCTTGGGGCACCTAGGGAAGACCCACTAACACTGAAAACCTCCATGAGGAAACCAGTGGGCCTCATAATAGAAAAGAATTCATTTGTGTTTGATCTATTCTTGTAGTTTTGCAAGTACAATGTAAATCTAGAAAAAACATAGAGGAGCAACCTACAGTACAAGCATTGACCTTTAGGAGGATCAGGAAGATTCTTCACATTCATATCACTCATTCCCACACCATTCCTCAATTTCATTGATCATTTCTAGGTCTCTCCCATTCATTTTATTCATTATCCGTAATTTCTATAGGAAATATCTTTTTTTCTATAAGATACCACAAATAAAGGAAAAATAATGCAGGGTTGAAGTTATTTTTTTTTTCATCTGTGAGCAAAGAAGAAGGTACCTAGGAGTACCTATCACCCATAAATCCCATCATCGCCTACTAATTTCTATTCTTCCCTTCACTGTTTCACTATTCAATCACAACAGTCCATCACTTCTACATTTTTCCACTAATCATAAGTAGAAAATACCTATCCATCACATAAGTAGAATCTGAGGATCTTCTATGGATGCTATAGGAAAACACATAGTCCTCTAGTAGTCTTCATAAGCCCTACAGGCAAGTATGCACCATGGATAAGAAGAGCCTTGAATTACACCATATTCAGTGGTCAAAGAAATCATGATTGAGTAGCTAGAGGACCTCTTGTAGGCTGAAATAGGATCTTCAACCACCTATAGTAGAAACATTCAACCACCTACAACAACAATATTTGGTCCATTGGAACTAACGATATTTAGAGCAACAACAAAAGCCATGAAAATATTCCAAAAGGTTTTTAGAAGTTGCAGTACCAATATTATAACTTCCAACAAATCATCAATGGTTAAAAAACATTCAAAATTTCAGGATCATCAAAGACAACCTCAACAATTACATCAACAACCTCCATAACATTTTGCAAGAAAACACCATAGGAAAGGCCTAGGTATGAAACTCCCAGATTCTCCCCTTCAAACTTATTCTAGCTTAAAAAAACATTGAATGTTTATGAAGGACAACCATATATGGTAGTCAACTTCAATTTTCTCCAAAGGACACCCACACATGCCGAATGAGGAAAACATAAAAAAGGGGATAACTTGAGAGAGTGGGTTGACATTGCTTACTCATTGTGGAATGTGAAACTTGATTTGGTAGGTGGGGGCCAACTCACATAATTCTCTGAGCCCATCACCTAGCAAATGACCACTTAAGTTGAGCCACTCCGAGTCTATTTTTGCATGCAAGTCTATTTTAAACCAAGGAGGCTCCACTAGTGCTATAGGAGGTCGACCCAGCTAAAACATTTCCAAAATAGACCACTACAGGAAGCTATGGGATTATGCAAATGTTAGATACAAGAAGTTGAGAGTGTGCTATAAGAAGCCCAATTCTTCCCATAAAAACCATCAAGCATCAAGAAATAAAGGAAAATCGTTAGAGGAAATGTAAGTGAACTTTCTCCTCACCAACATTTGGCATGATATTCAAGAGAACGTCTCAATTATCCAAAAAATGCTTTGTAATGTTACAGTTTGAATTTCAATAAGAACAACAGTGGAATTGGCTGAGCATTTTCTTAAGGATATGGTGTGATAAAAAAAAAAAGATGCATGTTGTAATTGTCCTTTCCTCAACCTTGAAAAAAACTATCAATTTTTCTCTGTTACAACATTCTCCACTATACAAGAATCCCTAGTATCTTGTAGTAGTAGAAGAAAAATACCTTTTTCCATTATGTTAGAAGTATATTAAGCCATTGGAGGGGGATTTAAAAAAAGAGAGCCTATAGACCCCTCTAGGATCCATCAACACCTTGAGGTCAGAAACATTTTAACAAATTGTCAATGGATAGGGTTTATCGAGAAGTTGAGAGGCTTTGATGATGAAATTGATCAAGTGTTTGCCTCAAATATCCAACAACTAGAAGGGCATGAGGCTACTACTATGGTTAGAGGCCACATCATATATTTAAATGAATAAATTATTAGTAGTGTTATGAAACCAGCTCACAAAAAGATAGAAAAGATAGATCAACACCTTAGAATCTAGCCTCTTCGAGGGGGAAACCTCCTTTACATTACACATATGAACAATTCTTGGATGATACAAATGAAAATACCTCCTTTCTATATATAGGAGTCTAAGGGGTCATAATATAATCAAAGCCGACATAACAATAATAATGTAAGGGCATAATAATAACAATAGTGGGCTTCTATGGGGCACAATAGTAACAATATGGGGACTACATGGGTACACCAATATAATAAGGGGGTTGTACTAATAAGAATAAGGGATTACACTAGTAGTATAAGGGCATAACATGCCCCTCTCCTTCAAAAAGTGTTGTCCTCAACGCTTGAGTAGTTTTTAATGCTTCTGTATAAAAATTTTGTCCTCCCATGTGGAATCTTCAATGGGTAAGTTCTTCCACTTGATGAGATACTTTGAAATTGATCGATTTCGTAGCTATCGGGTTCTTGTTTCTGTGACTGCTCCAGGTTCCAATATGATTTTTCCTTCCTCTTCAAGTTTTGGCAATAGTGTTTGAATTGGGATCTTCTGCAACTTTTGAATGAGTGGCCATACTTCTTCATCCTTCTTCCATTCATCCCTTTCTTCATTTCTGGTTCGATAATATAAATAGCACAGAACAATGCTTCCACATCCTGATCCTTTCTTGAGAGTGCATCTGCAACAAATTTTTTCTTCCCTTTTCTATAAATGATGTCAAAGTCATAACCCAACATAATTGTGACCCATTTTTTCTGTTCTTCTAAAGATAATAGTATTTCTAAAAAGTATTTAAGACTATCATGATCCATTTTTACCTTGAGGTGTCTTCCCATTCGATAAGGTCACCATTTCTTAAGTGCATGTAGTATTGTCAACATTTCCTTCTCATAAATAATGCTTGAGATGTAGCAGTAAAAATACCCAATCACCTACATCAAAACATTTTTCACTACGATGTTGATCTACCTGTTGTTTCATTCGATTTTGCACCAAAGTGGCGTTATCCTTTAAAAGTTGGAGAACTCGTTGTTGATGCTTGATGTGATCTTTCACTGCTTGAACCTTTTTCTTCTTGATATGTCCTTATATCTTGAGAGTTTGAGGAGTGGTAATTTCTTCCAATGTTTTACAAGATATGGTTGGATTCATTTCTTGATGTTGGATGTGATCTTTCACTTCTTGAACATTTTTTTTCTTGATATGTCCTTCTATCTGGATAGTTTGAGGAGTGGTAATTTCAACCAATGCATTACAAGATATGGTTGGATTCATTTCTTCTTTCTTTATGTGATCATTCACTTCTTGAACCTTTTTCTTCTTGATATGTTCTTCTATCTTGAGAGTTTTGGGAGTGGTAATTCTTGCCAATACTTTACAAGATATGGTCGGATTCATTTCTTCTTTCTCTGGGGTTGGGTCCTAGCATATATCCTCTTCTTTTGATGTTTCTTGATACTTTTATTTCTCCTCTTCATACTCTATGTAAAATAATTTCTTCTCAACACACTTATGACCTTTAGAGCATTTTATATCACAATTGTAACAAAGCCCTTTTCTCCTTTCTCTTCCAATTGTTGTGGTGTAATCCTTGTAGGTTGTGGAAGGCTAGGTGAAACAACACTTCCATCTTTATAGTTGTGAGGGGTAGAATTCCTTGTTGCCATAATTTTGCTTTCCACTTTGTAACAAAGCCCTTTTTCTCTTTTTTCTTCCAATTGTTGTGGTGTTGCTCTAAAGAAAGTGTTGTTCTTTGTATTCTCATAATGTGCTATAAATTCCTCCATGAAAATTGACCACGTAACAAATTGTTTACGAGAACAAAGCCCTTTATACCATAAAAATTGATCTTGTTCTAAATATGAAGATGCAATAGAAACCTTTTGTAATAGTGGTACACCATGTAGATCAAAATATTTCTCCATCTGTAGTATCCAATTTATCGGATCTTTGCCATCAAACTTCCTCATCTCGTTTTTTCTTGATTTTATGAGTTCGATATTTGAAATGACTGTAAATCTGTACTTTCGGATCTTTAAGTTCTAAAATTGCGACCTGCAGTAGCCCTCTGCATCCTCTTTCCAATGCCACCAGTCTGATCGAATTTAGATTCTCCAAGAAAGAGTTATGCACAATCTCCCAAGATGACCTGATTATATACCTTTTCAGAAGAGCGAAATTGTATGAAGTGCCAAATGTCACTGTTTTAACCTTAGGATTTGAAAAATATACACAAGAAACTACATTCCGTCCTCTTTCTACAACTTCTTACGAAATTTCAATTTGATGCTCAAAACAAAAGTTATGACTATTTTCCCCAAGTCACCTGTTTGGAATGAAATTTGGGAGTCTGCAAAAAGGCCAACGTCCTCAGATCATATCTCCACAAATATAGCGCAAAACGCTTTGAAATTTGGATCGAGGTTCATAACGATTTCGTCCCAAATGGGTTTTTTTTTTTTAGCATCGGAAATGTCGCAAAAAAAAAGTTATATCGCAAATGCCACGATGACCTGTTTGGAGCAGAGAAACCCTGGAATTCAAAGCTCTAATACCAAATGTTATGAAACCAGCTCACAAAAAGACAAAAAAATATAAATCAACGCCTTATAATTCAGCCTCTTCGAGGGGGCAACCTCCTTTACATTACACAAATGAACAATTCTTGGATGATACAAATGAAAATACCTCCTTTCTATATATAGGAGTCTAAGGGGTCATAATATAATCAGAGTCGACATAACAATAATAATGTAAGGGCATAATAATAACAATAGTGGGCTTCTATGGGGCACAATAGTAACAATATGGGGAATACATGGGTACAACAATATAATAAGGGGGTTGTACTAATAACAATAAGGGGTTACACTAGTAGTATAGGGGCCTAACAAATAGAGTCACCACACTCCCCAAGGGGGTCAAATGGAACAAAGAGGAAAGGCTTGAGGTTAAAATTTTCTTCCTTTAGAATGAGGAACCCATAGAGGATAAAAATGGAGTGAGAAGGGAAAGCCTGCCTTACCCATGGGATAAGGTGGCCTACCATATCCTCAAATATAATTCATGTGAAGGAAGGCTCAAAATTGTATATGCATATTAGTTTAGGATGCTTTGCCAACTTATATTTCAAGTGGAACTTCCTTGCCAACAGAGACTCATATTTCCTCCTTTCCTCCTTTATTTTATAAAATAAATAAACATAAGGGTGAAAGGAGGAAAAATCCATTATATAGCTCACCATGTGTTGATAAGATTAATAGTCCTAAATGGTGAGTGCCAGTATTGCAGCAAGAATGCTGCAACTCCTGGACTTCCAACTTTACTTTTATCAACTCGATAGTTTGTAACAAACTTGGAAGCATCGGTGCTATATGCACAAGTACTAGTTCTCACTGTAGGTTGTCACTTGGTCAGCCAGCACGAGATCACTAGGAGCTCAAGCCAACTTCTATAGATTTCAAAAAAATCTCTATGTGTCATGAAAGGAAAGAAAGATTACTCTATAGATGCTATTCTAGCTGCAGGAAGGAGAAAGACTGGATTGTAAAGCAAAACCTAGTAAACCCTAATTAACAAGCTAGTTCTACTTTTGCCAAAAACATTATGAAAACCATGAAAGGAATGTCGTTACCTACTGAAGGAAGTAAACAACATCTAACCATGCTATTTCTGGAAGTAAATAAGCAAAAAACATATTTTTGGATTTTTATGTGCTTTTATGTGAATTTAACATGTATCTAATTTATTGTGTGTGAATGTGGTAGTGAACAGGTGGTGTTAGAGGGTGGTTTTGGAGCTTGGGAGGATGTAGGATGGTGTGGATGGGTCCTAGGAGGTCTTAGGTGGCCTTCTGGAGGCTTTTCCCACACTCGGCCTTCAAAAGAAAGCCTACAGGAAAAACTACAGGAGGACACAGGAAAAATATAGGAGGAAAACAGGGAAATTATAGGAGGCCTACAAGAGGAGGCCGAGAGCAATTTCCGCTGTTTTGAGGGTGTGAGAGTGGGTGGAAAAAATGGACGAAGGTTGAAATGAGGTGTTAGGGTGCCTAAGGTCTACCACGAATCACCAGGAGAGAGAAATATGATTGGGTTTTCTCAAGGAGAGAGGAAGAAGTCTAATGAAAAATGAAGGAAACTAGGGCAGAATTGAGGTGAGGTTTTGGGGACCTATAGGGCATGGATCAGATGGAGGGTGTGATTGCTGGTAAGCTAGCCTACTGGTGGAAGATATTTTATGCATAGAAACTGACAGTCAACCAAGAAAATCAAGCAACAAATGGAATGAGTGCATACTAGAAAAAAACAGAGTTTTGCATTAAAATGGCCTAAACTATGATATATAGAAGGAAATGCTGGGAAATGATGTAAGAAAGGAAAGCATGCAAATGGACTATTGCAAATCAGGAAGTGATAATGATAAAGAAAATCTAAAGAAAAGCAAAATTGGACTATCAACCTACTAGAGAGCTGCAAACACTACATGTCCTAGGAATGAGGAAAATTTGTGTTTTTGGGGCAGCAAGAGAGTCTTTTCCTCAAATCATGGTCCTAGAGGGAGGAATAGAGGCCAAGGCACAATTTCTAGCCTTTTGAATCTTTCCTGATCACTGCTTAACCTGCAATAAAAATCACAAATGGAAGCAAACTACTAAATCATAAAAAACAACCTATTCTTAACCACAAGAGAAATACATCTAACAACAAACTAATCTAAAAACTGAAGTAAAGCATACAATACAAGTAAAGAGAAGCTTGGCTGCTTGGATTGGGCCCTAACCCAAGAACTTCAGCCCTCTGAGGTAACTCAGTGCTAGCTCAAAAAGGATTCCATCTTCATTATCAAAAAATAGCAAGATTACATAAATCTATCATACAATAGTAAGCTCGAAATTTGAGCAAAGGTTACATAAGAAAAAATTCGACCCTAGTGAGGCCCTAGGCCTCTCTACTTATACATCTGGAGCTACCAACATCTTCCTTAAAATCAAGGAGGTTTGGCTCCCAAAACTCGAGATAACAAACAATCATCTTCCACTTGCTCGGCTGCCTTCTAGTGCATGATTCAGCTGCTTGTACTCCGAGCTGAATGAAGGGGAATTCGAAATGATGAGAAATAAATGAGGGGGATTACCTCCTATAAGTCCTCTCCTCTGTCTACTTTGAGTTATTGCTACAGTTTGACCACTAGATCCTTGACTTTGACCTCAAAATTCATCAATAATCTGCATTAAATACATGTTAGACCACATGGCATAATAACTAACTCAACTCACCCTATAAGCATAAATATAATCAAAAAATCATACAGTAAGCTAAGAGAATGGTTGATTTGACTAGGTTAGGAGGTAAAATGAGCCCATATAATTACCCATTTATGAGGCTCATCATCACCCCCCTATTGAAAGTGTTGCTCATCCTCTGAGAAAACTAGTCAATCTCTTGATCTTTCATGGCCCCGGTGGCCTCCCTACCATTCCAGGCTTCTGATGTGGTCTGGTCATGTTCTCCATAAAATGCTACCTTTCCGTCTATGTCCTTCCACTGCTCCTTCTTCTCTTCTTCTCTTCTGCCTTCCAACATGCCTAATATGAGTGGAGGAATCAGTTTGAGGCCAATCCAGTTGACCTTCAGCGTTTGCATGGAGTGCTTGTACATTGGCACTCTTTTCAATGCCTCCCTCAGCCTCATGGGGGAATGGTATTCTCTGATTTGAAAGCTGGGTAGGGTGTTCCATCTTCTCGTGCATGCATGCACACAATCATCCCCAAGTAGCCTAAGCATATCTTCAAAGTGTGCAATGGCTTGTTCCTAATTGGCTAGATATTTAGGGGCGATCTAAGGGTCATTGGCAAGCAGGTTGTGTGTGCTGATGAGTGCCATAGGATCTGATGGCTCAGCTCTTATTATCAATGGTTCATTCTGCTCTTTTATTAACAATCTTTTCATTTCTGCTGCCCTCAATTATTCATGGTTCATCGGTGATGCCATGGCCATTAATTGCAGATCCCCTAGCTTGGCATTGGGGTCCCACACCTTCAGGTCTGTGAGGGCCATGTTGTGTAGATAGAACTCTGCCATCTTTGCTTTGTACTCGAAGGTGCTTTGGTCATAAAAATCCATGAACTGCCTGTAGTCTTGGAAAGGCATTATGCCTCTTTGTGCCAAAGTTTTTATTTGGAATTGAAGCCATTGATCTTTCAGATAGAGACCATAAGATTTGGTTGGTGTTCTGCATCATAATGCTTCTATGGATAAGCTGGCCATGTATGCCAAATGAGTCTCTTTCTCCTGCAACTGCCTCCTTAGTAATTCATTTTCATTCTCAAGATGGATTCTTGTAATGGCTTCTCTATCTCTGAGAGCACTAAATTCCCTACCCATTTCCCTGATTTTGTCTTCAATGTGGCCAATATCCTCAACTCCTTTGGACTTGGCTATCTACATCCACCTATGTGTTCTTACTCTGTCTTTTTCCAATTCGAAAAACTGTGGAATTGCAAATTTCTGTGGGATTATCTTGCCTCCCTCAAGTAATCTATAATAGGAGTCAAGATTAGGCTAGGGGTCAGGTTCTTGTAGATCTTGTGCTTCCTCTTTCACCTCTGGCTATCCTCCTATCTTTTCCTCAAGTTTTTGTGTCTCCTGTAGTTTGGACAACGTCTCCTATAGGACTGTTTTAGGGTCCTGTAGAATTGCCTTCCCCTTCCATGTAGAAGATCTTGTAGTCCTCCTTTCATAGGTTATGGGCGTCTTGGAAGGAGATTCTTTCACCTTGGTAGATGGTGAATCTTTAATGTTAATGGGAGTCTTTGATGAGGGCTGAGGTTTGCCTGTTTTAATTCTGGTACTCTTCCTTGCCCTAAAATACATGGAGGTTTTTATTTTCCTCTTCTACTTCTACTTGAATAGTGTACCGAGGGTACTGAGGGCAGTTGTTCCTTCTCTTTCCACAGTTTCAGGGGACTCTTCTCTTTGCTCTTCCCTCTCTGCCTCCTTTTCTCCCTCTTCTGTTTCTTTTTCCTCCTCCTACTCTATCTCTTTTTCTACCTCCTGTTCTGTCTCTTCAACTCTCCCCTCCTCTATTTCTTTTCTTTCCTCCTTCCTCTCTTTCTTTGCTATGTCACCATTGGCTTCATCTTCTCCTCCTTGCTGTTCTCCCTCCTCATTGACAGCAGGACATACATCATAGGTTAATGCCTTGATGTCATCCTCAACTATCGTATTTCTAAAAACTTCCCATGCTATAGGGATTGTAAGGGTATGGAGGGCTTCCTCTACTAGGATCTTGATTAGGCCATGGTGAGCTAGCTGCTGTGAATTTCGTTCTTGTACCTTGGTGCTGGAGTCAATGAGGGACTGAAGGAGAAAGTAAGGAATACTGAGCTTTTGATGTGATGGGGTATCCATGCCATATCTCAATTCTTGGAGGATTCTAAAATGATATCCATAAACAATGTTGTGCCTCCCCTCACAAGAAATGTATTTGATCACTTGGTAGCTAACCTCATCCCAGGGATATGCTACACTAGCCCTCCTAATTCCACTTTTGTTTTCAACATAGGTTTTATTATCTTGGAAAAATTTCCTCTTGGCAACCTGGCCAATTGGTTTCTCATCTTTACTCCAAGGCAGCCCAAGAGGAAGGGTAGTGACCCTACTGATGAATTCAGGGGTTATTTCAATGGAGATGCCTCTAATGGTTACAATAGCATTGGTTCTTGTGTGAGGGACTAGAGAGGGAGCAAATTCATGGGCAATTTCATCATCAAGCCCTCTAAACTTCTCAAAGAAATTCATCCAGTTTTCCCTTGTAAATATTTCCACCACTTGAGGATGTGCATGGAGTCTAGTGGAGTTAGTGGGCTCTTTTCTCATAAACCCCCCTGTCATACTGCCTTTACTTCTTTTGGAAAACCAGATATGTAGGTGGAGACAAAGATTTTTGAGTAAAATAGAAAAACAGAGGGGACTGTGTTAAAAAAAAAAAAAAAAAAAAATTATGTTTTTCTACCCTCTTAAAGACTCATTTAATCTTCAATTTGAAACCAAATCTCTCATATTTTGATATTCAACAGAGTGCATTCATGAAGCCTACCTCTTCAGACTGAAATATGTGCCAAAAATTACATTTCCTCTCTTCAAAATGACTCACTGCCCCTCCTGTAGAAGCCTGCTATCCCTCCTATAGATTTCTTGTAGGTGCTCCTGTAGAAAATGACGAGAGCAAAAATATGGAGGAAATCGATGGAGGATGGTGGATACAAGGCTGTGGGGGCATAAGAAGACTGCGGTGTGGCTGAGTTACGAGGAGAAACTGAAGAAAAGGTGGTGAGAAAGCACGGGGAGGAGTGCTCATTACCTTTTATGGTTGTTTTCGGTTATGAGTGCTAAGCTGGCAAGGTGTACGTTGCCAAGATTATGACCATTGGTCCCCACCTGCTTGGTCATCATGACCCCCCTCGTAATCATCACCTCATTATTGCATCAAATTTAACTCTTCCTCCTAGTACCTATCCTTCACACCTTTTGCTTGAGTTGACAGTGCGTATGTGTGGGTGGTATCTTGGTTAAGTGGAGTCAACTAAATGAAGGTGGCCAAGTTAACTGGCCACCTTTCCCTCTTTTTATTTCAACCATCTCATTGCCTTCGTATGATTCCTAATTACAAAAATGCAGATAGAGGAGTGACTTAGCTACTTACCTGTAATCCAAGTGTATTTGCTGCCATCGACTGTGAGGTGCTGTGGCTTTCTCTGCTGCATGCCTTCATTTTCCTTCATGCATGTTGTCTCTGCTTGCTGATGTGTTGTTGTGTGTTTTGCAGGTTCTTCTTTTTCTGGAGTTGAGTTGCATGTGCCTCTTCAATCTTCAGATGTGTTGTCCCTTGCTGCTAGTGTTGGACTTCTATGGGATCAGCTACTACATGAATTCCAATAGGAGCTCTGTAGCTTCTTCTCCCCTTGAAACTTCAGCTATTTCCCTGTGCTTGGAGCTTGAGAATAATGCCAGAGATGGAGATGAATGATGGAGGGATAGTAGGTAAGCTTCAAGTAAAGTTAATGGTGCCCTTTCCTCCTTTTTTTTTTGTTTTTGTTTTTCTTCGAAACTGAAAAACTGTTTTTCTGTGTTTTTTCTTAGAAAGGAAAAAAATGATAATGATGCTTGGTGTGATGTAGGATTGGAAATGATGGTAAGGAGGTTTTAATATGGTAAGAGGGATTATAGGTTCCTCATGAAGCTTTTCTTGTCCCTCAAACTACCTCCTGTAGACACTTTTGGCTCTCTATAATCCCTACAGGAGCCTCCTGTAGAAAACACAAGGCCTCCTATAGAAAACACAGTTTTGGAAGAAGAGGTACAATGGGGTGAAAGAGATGTCAAAAATGATGGAGGAAGGTGTGGAGAAGATGAGAGGGATGCTGGTATGAATGTCAGGGTCCCCTTGACACCTTCTCCTACTCCCTGTAGTCCTCCTGCAAACCTGCAATGCAATAAAAAATCATTTTTTCTTTCTCTCTCTTTTTTTTTTGAAAAAAATTAGGGTGCCTCAGAGAGGTTTTCACCTAGGGATCTTATTATTTTCCTTCCTTTTTTTTTTTGACATCACTAGGCTGCCTCAGAAGAGGTTTTCAACCCAATGATGGGACTCAAGCACCTCATGTAGGTTTTCACTTGAATCCTTATTTTTTCTCTTTTTTCATCAATGAGTGGGTGAAGCGGAAGCTGAGACATGCTCCACTACCATCATTGTTTTATTCAAATCTTCAATAAACTCTCGCTTGGAGAGGGGTTTCTTGTAGACTTTCAACCGATGTCCATTGACAAGCATGGGGATGGCTTCATCATCAATGGTTCTGATCAAAACTGAACCATTGTCATTGCATTTCTCCACAGTGTAGGGTCCCAGCCATCTTGTCCTCAACTTGCCTTTGAAATCCTTGTATCTTGAATCATAGAGTAGTGCCCAATCTCCCTCTTGGAATTGCTTCTCCCTGATATTTCTATCATGCCATATCTTTCTCTGAAGCTGAACTACCTCTGTATGGAGAAGGGCTTGCAATCTGTATTCATCCAATCCATTGAGCTGAAGTAATCTCTCCTTTTGTGCATGGCTGAGGTCTAGGTCTAGCTGAGCTGCCATCCTCATGGTATTGAATTCAAAATCTATTGACAGCAAAGCCTTCTTCCCATAGATCAATTCATAAGGTGTGAACCTGATGGTGGTCTTCCATGTTGTGTTATAGGCCCAAGTGGCCTCAACTAATCTGTCCACCCAGCCTTTTCTGCTGCTACTCACTACCTTGGTTAGGATCCCTTCCAATGCTCTGTTAGTGACCTCCACTTGCACATCGGCTTGTGGATGGTAAGGGGTGGAAGTCCTGTGCTTGATCTTATAATGTGTGAGCAGATCTTCAATCAGGTTGGAAGTGAACTGACTAACTTGGTCTTTGACCAACTCTCTCAGATACCCGAACTTGTAGAGTATGTTTTCCCTCAAAACTCAACTACTTTTTCCTCTGTCACTGCTTTGATTGATTTTGTCTCCGCCCACTTTGTCAGGTAGTCGGTGCACACAATGATGTACTATTTCTGCTTTGAAGGGGGGTTGATAGGCCCCACAAAGTCCATGCCTCACTTCTCAAATGGATCAAAGGTCACTTGAAGTTGCATGGGCATTTCATTCTTTGTAGTGGGTTTCCCCATCCTCTGACACCGATCACACTGGCTTGTGTACCTCCTCACATCTTGATGAAGAGTGGGCCAATAGTAGCCTAATTGCAATATCTTGAAGGCGGTTCTATTTACTGCAAAATGACCTCCACAAGGCCCGTCATGACAAATCAGGAGGATGTCAAAGACTTCCTCCTCCCTGACACATCTTCTCAAGATCTGATCTAGGTGAAAGGGGCACTTTTCCTTACTATCTTGCTCTTCTCTTTTGAGGATAGGGGTGGTGGGAACTGTGTTAAAACCAAGTAGTTTGCTATATCAACAAACCATGGAGAGAGTACTGATATAGAAAATAGGTGTTCATCTGGCATTTGGTCATCCACCATTCCTTCTTCACCTGCAGGCAAATTTACTCAAGACAAAAAGTCAGCAACAACATTCTCTTTACCAGGCTTATCAATAATGGTCATATCAAACTGCTACAATAAAAGCAACCATCTAATAATGTGAGCATTTACATCTAGTTTATTCATTAAATATCTAATTGCAGCATGATCAATGTGGACAAAGGTTTGATAGCCTGTGATATAATGTCTAAATTTGTTTAGGGAATGCACAACAGCTAGGAGTTCCTTATCGGTCACTGTATAGTTTAACTCCGCCTTTGACAAGTTTTTTCTTATAAAGTATATGGCATAAGGTAACTTTCCATCAATTTGTCCTAAGGTTGCTCCTATTGCTTTGGTCGAGGCATCTTTGTGAATGTGAAAAGGTAGGGCCCAGTTCGGGCCTTTGAGAATTGGGGCAATCACTAGCTTGCTCTTCAAGGTATTTAGGGCTTCTTGACAGTTTTCCGACCATATGAACTCAACATCTTTTCCTAGGAGGCAAAACAAAGGAGAGGCTAACTTTCTGAAGTCTTCAATGAATCTCCAGTAATATCCAACTAAGCCTAGGAATATTCTGACATCTCTCACCTTTTGAGGAGGTGGGACCCTTTGGATGATGGCAATTTTGTTGGGGTCTACCTGCAGTCCTTGTTGAGATATTGCATGACCTAGCACGATCCCTTCAGTCATCAAAAATTTGCATTTTCCTAGGCTGAGGGATAGGTTCATCTCAATACACTTATCTAGAACTTTTTCTAGGTTAGATAAAGCTTCCTAAAAATAAGAGCCATAAGGAGTAAAATCATCCATGTATATTTCTACTACATCATGAACCAGTTCAGAAAATATACTCAATACCGCTCTTTGGAAAGTGGCCGGAGCATTGCACAAACCAAAAGGAAGGACCTGGTATGCAAAGGTACCCTAAGGACAAGTGAAAGTGGTCTTATCTTGGTCTTCCGGGCTGATTTGAATCTGATTGTACCCGCTAAACCCATCTAGGAAGGAGAGAAACTTTTTCCCTATCAAACCATCTAACACTTGATCTATGAAAGGTAAAGGAAAATGGTCCTTTTTAGTGGCTTTGTTCAATTGCTGATAGTCAACACAGATTCTCCACTTACCATTTTTCTTTGGCACTAGCACCAAAGGAGAGACCCATTCACTGCCAGAGATGGGATAGATGAATCCCGCAATCAAGCAATTTTTGCAGTTCTTCCTTAACAATATCTTTAAGTGTTGGGTTCATCCTCATTTGAGGCTACTTGACTGGCTTGCAATCTTCCTTGATGTATATATGATGAGTACTACTGAAGGGTGCACTTCCTTCATCTCCTTATAACTCCAGGCAAAGGCATCTAGATGTTTTCGCAGTATGCTGCATAGCTCTTTATCCTGGAAAGTAGATAGGGATGGATTGATTTTCAATGTTCTTTTTGGGCCAAACTCTATATTTTTAACATAGAGAGAAGTGGGGTTGGCCACACAAAGATCAGTTGAGGGGTTGTTTTTTATTTCTCTTATTACGTCTTCTAATGGTGATACACTGGGAGGTGGATTCTGAATCAAATTTTCAATCATATCATCCTCATCTTGTGGTTTCCCCCCCATGGTGATTTCTAATGTACAAAGTGGTGCATAATAAACTTCATCCTCATCCTCCTCCTCCAACCAGAGAGGTAGATCATGTTCTAGCAAAGGTTGGGCAGGAGGATATATGATTCACTACTTGGACATGTGCCTGTTCTTTATGGTCACGTTCCTAGCTCGACATCTGATGTAGGCATCGGCTGTAGCCAACCAGGGTCTTCCCAGAATGAGAGGATACCCAGTGAGCTTTTACTTTGGCTGGAGAACTAAGGAATCAGCAGGGTACTCCCAAGAATCAACGGAGACCATCACATCTTCCACAATCCCCTCAGGGGCCACTATGGAGCAGTCTGCTAGCTGCAGCACTATCGTGGTCTTCCTCAAGGATCCATGGAGGTTAAGTTTGAGCATTGTTTTCTTTGTCATCACATTAATGGCAGCTCCCAGATCAATCAAGGTATGTGGGACCATTGTGCCATTGATGTGGACATCAACTACTGGGCTTCCAAGGTCCAGATATTTTGGACAGACTATCTGCCTCAACATCAGGTCGGAAAGTTGTCTTATGACATTAATGGTTGGGGCATCTCTCTTGCGCCTTCCTGGATTCCTAAAGCACTTCTCTTTGATCAACCTATTGTAGATAGGCACATATTTTATGGCTTGGAGAAGTGGTATCTTCACACATAAATGTTTCAATTCTCCCAGGAGTTTAGTCTCTTCTAGGGTAGGCTATATTGTCATGGATAGTCTCTCAGGAAAGGGTGGATTTTCTTTAGGTTCTCTTTCCTCTTTATCTTCCTCAATCTCCCTGGGTGGAGGTTGGCTATCTGGGAGAATTTTCTCGAATCGCAAGTTAATTTCTTGAATCTCCACAGCATAAGTCGGGCATGATGGTTCCCCACTATACACTTGTTGAGCCTGTTTGTTGTTCGGGTTCGGATTTGGTTGGGCAGGCATTTAGGGTTGCCTCGGTGGAGCATAAGGTAATGGTTGTGGTTGGGTAGGTGGTGGAGGCAAAAGATCGGGAAGAGAGTTTTATTGGGGCCTCCACCCCTGATGAGATTCATTCCACTGAGGTTACAGCTGAGCATAGGATTGAAATGAATAGGTGGCTAGTTGGGCATGATATTGAGATGTGAAGAACCAAGGAGGAGGCGTGACTAGGAAGGATGAGCTCGGGTGCCCCAAGAAGGTATGGAGGTGACTTGGTATGCCTAAGATGTCCCTTGCATCTCTTACTGGTATGGTCTAGGTCCATGTAGCCTCCTTTGGTTTATTTAATAGATTTGTTCAGTGACTCCTTCGGCCCCTTGGTATACAGCTTTAAGTCTGGGAAAGGAAGGGAACTTATCTGTAGAATGATCTTCTTCACAAACTGAACAAACCTCTATAGAGTTCAATGGGCATTCATTCCTAGGATGCCTCCTGGTGCATCTAGGGCAAAAAATGGCCAAAGCCTCTCTGCTTCCTCTTGTTTTATTTTGATATGTAAGGTATCCATTTGCATGGCAAGAGTCTATAGCATCTCACTCTTGAAGTCTTCCAGCATGTTTTCAATTTCACCTTTAATGGATGAATTGGAAGAAGAGGTACTGGCTATGGGTTGACCCCCCCTACCGTTCTTTCTGGCTGCTCTAGGATAGTTTCTAAAAATAATCTTTATGTCCTCATAGGATAGTTGGTAGATGTCTCCTCTGGGCAGTAGATGGAGGGTGTCTAAAAGGTCCTCCCGAATTCCCCCGAGCAAGAACAACTTCAGAGACTCAGGGTTAAGTGTACACCTGGCCCTTTTGTAACTGAGCTGGAACCTCTCTTCATAGTCTTCCAGGGACTCATCACTTCCCATGGTCATTTAGAAGATTTCTTATTTAGTATCTTTTGACCTACAGTAGTCTCAATACTTGTCATTAAAGGCTTGCTACATCTAAGCTCAAGTTGTGATGCTATTTCCAGGTAATCCCATGAACCAGCGCAATGATGCATCTTTGAGAGTAGAAGGGAACAGTCTCAACTTTTGCTCGTCTTCTGCATAGTCATAAGTTTGGCAGATGACAACAAACTCGAACAAGGTGTTAGGATCTTCTATAGGTAGACCATGAAAGTAAGGTGGGGATGAAGGACTTATATTCTTCATTTTGGTGTCCTCATTGGTTTCCCGAATGGGGAAGGTACCCTCTATTCTCTCTCCATTTCCCCTAGCATTTCTGTTTTCAGCTATTGGCTCTGGAGGAATGTTTTCTTCTTCTTCTTCTTCCCCTATAGGTTCTTCAAATATGTCAAGTTGTTCACCTAAGGGTTCTTCTTGATTGCAGCCACCAAAGAAGAGAGAAGGTTGGTTGTGTGAAGCAGTGGGGGCGTTGGGCAAAAAATTTCCTAAGTTATCTCTATTCCTACAAGGCATGAAAGGAAATATTTTTGGTTGGTTTTTTGTTTCTTTTTCCCCACACTGAAAGTACCTGCAGAAACAGAAATTGCGAATTGAAAAAAACAAATTGCAACTAGCTAAAATGAACTTTTTGAATGGAAATTTGCAGAATTGAAAAGGAAAGCAAGGAAATGTAGAACTAAAATGAAAGAAATAACTAGTCTACTTTTGCCGAAATAAACTATTAGCAGAATGTTGCAATAGGAAATAGAAGAAAGCAGTAATCACAGAATACTCTGACGCTTCCGCGTCAACGGCCCCAAAAAGTGGTGAGCGCCAGTATTACAGCAAGAATGCTGCAACTCTTGGGCTTCCAACTTTACTTTTATCAACCCGATAGTTCATAACAAACTTGGAAGCGTCGGTGCTATATGCACAAGTACTAGTTCTCACTATAGGTTGTCACTTGGTCAGCCGACACGAAATCACTAGGAGCTCAAGCCAACTTCTATAGATTTCAGAAGACGCTCTATGTGTCATGAAAGGAAAGAAAGATTACTCTAGATGCTATTCTAGCTGCAGGAAGGAGAAAGACTAGATTGTAAAGCAAAACCTTGTAAACCTTAATTAACAAGCTAATTCTATTTTTGCCAAAAACATTATGAAAACCATGAAAGGAATGCCATTACCTACTCGAGGAAGTAAACAACATCTAACCATGCTATTTCTAGAAGTAAATAAGCAAAAAACATATTTTTGGATTTTTATGTGTTTTTATGTGAATTTAACATGCATCTAATTTATTGTGTGTGAGTGTGGCAACGAACAGGTGGTGTTAGAAGGTGGTTTTGGAGCTTGGGAGGATGTAGGATGGTGTGGATGGGTCCTAGGACGTCTTAGGTGGCCTTTTGGAGGACTTTTCCACACTCGGCCTTCAAAAGAAATCCTACAGGAAAAACTACAGGAGGACACAGGAAAACTACAAGAGGAAAACAAGGAAATTATAGGAGGCCTACAAGAGGAGGCTGCGAGTAATTTTCGCTATTTTGAGGGTGTGAGAGTGGGTGGAAAAGGTGGATGAAGGTTGGAATGAGGTGTTAGGGTGCCTAAGGTCTACCATGAATCAACAGGAGAGAGAAAGATGATTGGGTTTGCTCAAGGAGAGAGGAAGAAGTCCTATGAAAAATGAAGGAAACTAGGGCAGAATTGAGGTGAGGTTTGGGAGACCTATAGGGCATGGATCAAATGGAGGGTGTGATTTCTGGTAAGCTGGCTTACTGATGGAAGAGATCTGCTGCATAGAAACTGACAGTCAACCAAGAAAATCAAGCAACCAATGGAATGAGTGCATACTAGAAAAAAACAGAGTTTTGCATTAAATGGCCTAAACTATGATGTATAGAAGGAAATGCTGGGAAATGTTGTAATAAAGGAAAGCATGCAAAAGGACTATTGCAAATCAGGAAGTGAACATGATGAAGAAAATCTAAAGCAAAGAAAAACTAGACTATCAACCTACTAGAGAGCTACAAACACTAGAAGTCCTAGGAATGAGGAAAATCTATGTTTTTGGGGTAGCAAGAGAGTCTTTGCCTCAAATCATGGTCCCAGAGGGAGGAAGAGAGGCCAAGGCATTGTTTCTAGCCTTTTGAATCTTTCCTGATCACTGCTTAACCTGCTACAAAAATCACAAATGGAAGCAAACTATTAAATCATCAAAAGCAACCTATTCTTAACCACAAGAGAAATCCATCTAACAGCAAACTAATATACAAACTGAAGTAAAGCATAAAAATACAAGTAAAGAGAATCTTGGCTACTTGGATTGGGCCCTAACCCAAGAGCTTTAACCCTCTGAGGTAACTCAATTCTAGCTCAAAAAGTATTTCATCTTCATTATCAAAAAATAGCAAGATTACATAAAACTGTCATACAATAGTAAGCTCGAAATTTGAGCAGAGGTTACATAAGCAAAACGTCAACCCTAATGAGGGCCTAGGCCTCTCTACTTATACATCTGGAGCTACCAACAGCTTCCTTAAAATCAGGGAGGCTTGTCTCCCAAAACTCAAGATAACTAACAATCATCCTCCATTTGTTCGGTTGCCTTCTAGTGCATGATTCGACTGCTTGTACTCTGAGCTGAATGAAGGGGAATTCGAAGTGAGGAGCAATAAATGAGGGGGATTCCCCCCTATAAGTCCTCTCCTCTTTCTACTTTGAGTTATTGGTGCAGTTTGACCACTAGATCCTTGACTTGGACCTCGAAATCCATCAATAATTTTCACTAAATACATGTTAGACCACATGGCATAATAACTAACTCAACTCACCCTATAAGCATAAATATAATCAGAAAATCATACAATAAGCTAAGAGAATGGTTGATTTGACTAGGTTAGGAGGTAAAATGAGCCCATATAATTACCCATTTATAAGGCTCATCACTAGATGCGTTGGAAAGCCTACAAAATCTTGTTTCTTATATTAATTTCATAGACATGGACAGAGAAGCCTTTTTGGAGACACAAGCGCAACCTCAATTGGAGTTAGAGGGGGAAGAAACGAAAGAGGAAATTAAAAGAAAACCATAAGAAGCAGCTAATATTGAAGGGGAGGAATCAAGTAAAGAATCAAAATAAAATACATAAAAAGAGGCAGAAAGACAAACTGAGACACAAGTTGAAATAGATGTATAGGCAAAAATGGTTGAGCTAAGGAAGGGTTGACTAGGCTCAATTTGACAGAATCAAAGGCTAAAATTCCATAAGAGGTTGTTGTGTTATGCAACTAGATGAGAAAAGAGAAGAAAAGATAGATCCATGACTTGAAAATTAGCCTCTTTGAGGGGGAGACCTCTTTTATCTCACATAAATGAACAATTCTTAGATGATAAAAATGACAAGATCTCATTTCTATATATAGGAGTCTAAGGGGTCTCAATATAATTAGAAACTAAATAACAATAATAAGTTAAGGGCAACAAAATAACAATAGTGGGCTTTTATGGGGCACAACAATAACAATATGAGGGCTACATTAACAATAACAATAAGGGGGCTACACTAGTATTCTAAGGACCTAACATGCCCCTCCTTCAAAAAAAGTGTTTTCCTCAATGCTTGAGTATTTAAGGATGCTTTTATATAAAATTCTCATCCTCCCATGTGGAATATTCAGCGTGTAAATTCTTCCACTTAACGAGATACTCTAAAATTGATTGATTCTGTAGTTGTCAAGTTCTTGCTTCCATGACTGCTTGAGGATCCAATATGATTTTTCCTTCTTCATCAAGTTTTGGAAATATTGTTTGAACAGGGAGCTTGTCACTGATGACCATCTTTAATCATGAAACATGGAAAACTGGGTGTACTCGAGAAGATGCAGGCAACTCAAATTTGTATGCCATAGTACCATTCTTTTGCAACACCTTGTAAGGACCATAGTACTTGGGTGATAATTTATTATCCTTCTTAGCTTGCTTGAGGGACATTTGTTTATATGGTTGTAGTCGTAAAAATACCACTCGCCTATGTCAAAACATTTGTCACTACAATGTTGATATGCTTTTTGTATCATTCGATTTTGCTCCAAATTGAGCCTATCCTTTAAGATTTGGAGAACTTAATGTTGATGCTCGATGTGATCTTCCACTGCTTGAACCTTAAATTTTTCTCTTAAAGATGATGTGACGGATGGTGGATAATATCTGTAAAGTTCCATAAATGGGTTGATTTTTGTTGAAGTATGGAAGGAAGTGTTATACCACCTTTCAGCCAAAGGTAACCACTTGACTCATTGTGTTCGTTTATCATATACAAAGCAACACGGATATCCTGTTGGGTTGTGTTATATTCTTTCTACGACTAGCCCCAATACTTAAATTAGGGGGTTTGAGGCAGCTCCCCAGGAAAAAAATTTTGGACTCTATATTAGGTGGGCGAACCTACCTATGGTTTTGTGCATGGCTTTCGCACATGGTTTTGGGCGTGATGGTTTTCGGTCCATGGTATTTTGTAGATCCGGTCAAGGGAACTACAGTTATGTTCTAATCCAGGGTTAATGTATTGGGGTTTATGGCATGGAATATTTTAGGGGCTAATGTTCACCCAGTGGGCTAATTTTCCATGATTTTTCAACAAAAAATATTCACCAATTCCCAATTTTATAAAAGATGATTCGCCCAAATTTTAGAATATAAGATTATTTTACCTTAAAAGTCGCCAACATTATATAGAGACTATATATAAGATCATTATAAATTTGAATAATTTTACAAATATATCAATAAACATTTTATAGTTTGCATATTAGGGATTAGTGAGATTCGCCAATGTTTTTAAACTTCAAGAAAATTTTCCATCCTTAAAATTTTCCTTGGTTTATGGATGCTTCGACATGTATATATGTGTATTGTAACATTGAAAGGAACATAATGAAAAATCAATCTGGTAGTCCTGTTTTTGGGATCCATGGGAAAATCTCTATGTATATTTGTTTTATGTGTTATTCTCTCGCCATTGTTTAGAATTCATATGTAGGTAATTTTTGTACGGGGTTAAAACCTACATATCCTTCCAAACATTTGTTCATTATCTTAGTTTTCCTATCAGATTGAGGATGATAAGATGAACTACGAGCTAATTGAGTACCAAGACAAGAAAATAATTTCGTCCAAAAATTTCTAATGAAAATGGGATCTCTGTCACTTACGATAATATTTCAGTTTCCTTGTAGTTTTTGAATTGTTTCCATAAATGTAGTAGCAACTGTACTAGCTTTAAAAGGATGAGATGATGCACAAAAGTGTGCATACTTGGTAAGTGTATAAACTACCACCATGATGACACTCTTTCCTTTGGACTTGGGTAAACACATGATAAAATCCATTAAGACTTCCTCCCAATGATGTCTTGGCATGGCTAAAGGTTGTAATAGAACTGGGGTCTTAATCGTCTCAACTTTATTTTGTTGGAAAACCAATCATTCTACCACAAAATTCTGAAAATAAGATTTAAGGCCATCTTGAAAAAATTCCTTCTTGACTTTGTGTTAAGTTTTTTAAAATCCTAAGTTTCCTCCAAAGCGGGAGGTTTGTAATTCCAATTTTGTTTGAGTTGAGAATGCGTACATATATATGAGGGGTCTTTGTACCATAATTAATCATTTTTCCAAATAAATGTATCAAATATACTGGGATCTTGTTGCAAATTTTGAATGAGTGTCCACACCTCTTCATCAATCTTCCATTCATTCCATTCTTCAATTATACAATCAGTTTGGATAATAGAAATGGCATAGAGCAATTCTTCCACATCCCCATCCTTTCTTGAGAGTGCATATGTAACAACATTTTGCTTCCATTTTTTGTAGATGGTTTCAAAGTCATAACACAACATCTTTGTGACCCATTTTTTCTGATCTTCTAAAGATGATCTTTGTTCCAAAAATTAATTAAGACTATCATGATCTGTTTTTACCTTGAAGTGTCTTCCCATTAGGTAAGGTTGCAATAGCTTTAGTGCATGTAGTATTGCCAACATTTCCTTCTCATAAATAGGTTTGTGTCAATAACTTCCCTTGATTGGATGACTTTCAAAATTAATGGGTCTTCCTTCTTGCATTAAAACAACATCAATTCCATTTCCTGATGCATCAAATTCCACAATAAAGGTTTTTGTGAAGTCGAGTGTAGCTAAGACTAGTGCTTGGCACATTTCCTCTTTAAGATGTTCAAAGGCCTTAGCTTCTTCCAGACTCCAATAAAATTCATCTTTCTTCCGTAATGTTGTTAGAGACGCTTATATTCTCCCATAAGTATTAACAAACTTGCAATAATACCCTATCAACCCAAGAAATCCTTGAAGATGCTTTAGAGTTGTGGGGATTTTCCATTCCTTAATAGATTTCATTTTTTTTAGGGTTTATCTTAACACCCTCATGAGATACAATATGACTCAAATATTCCACCTCCTGTATTCCAAAGAAACATTTGGAGGTTTTTTCATATAATTTTTTCTCCTCCAATAGTTTGAGCACCCTGTCAACATGCTGAACATGATCCTTCTTGTAGATTAGTATATCATCAAAAAATACTAACATAAATTTTCTAAGGAAGGTTTTGAAAATAGAATTCGTCAAACCTCGGAATGTGAAAGGTGCATTAGTAAGGTCAAGTGGCATGACCAAAAATTCATAATGACCTGCACGAGTTCTTAATGATGTTTTTGGAATGTATTCAGTATTCATTCTAATTTGATGATATCCTGGACGAAGATCTAGCCTGGTGAAGCAAATTTTTCCATGTAATTCATTCAACTATTCATTAATGATAGGAATGGGAAATTTATTTTTAATAGTGAGGTTGTTGATCTCCCTATAATCTTGACACATATGCCATGATCCATCCTTCTAGTGCACTAATACTACTAGAGCAAAGAAAAAAATTTAGCTAGGTTGAATAATACCAACCTCTAACATTTCTGCAACCATACGTTCAATTTCACTCTTTTGGGCATAGGGATATCTGTAAGACCTAATGTTTGGAAGAATGTTTCCTAGAATCAAGTCAATAGCATGATAATGATCATGAATAGGTGGGAGGCTTTTGGGAGTCTTAAATACCTTTGAATGATTGTCCAAGCTTCTTTGGAGATTTGGAGAAATGTATGATTTCAATGTTTGAAGATCTAGTGGGAATAATTGTTCAATTATGCCTCACTTTTATTTCTTCAAAAGCTTTGTCATTCCATTAGAGATGATTATCTTCCCTAGTTTCCCTGTGATGCCCCTTAATTCAATTTCCTTTCCTTCCCAAGAAAATTTCCAGAAAAATTCTTGAAAATTAAAAGTTATCGTCCCCAAATATTGTAACCATTGGACTCCTAATACAACATCAACACCAACCATTGGAATGGAAAGCATTGGAATATTCAATAATTATTCCCCCATGGTTAGATTGATATTATGACACTTCCCTGAGAAATTTATATTTCCTCCATTTGCAACTGTCACTTAACACTCGATGCTGGATATAGAAAGAAATTCAATTTCTTGGCTATCTTACAATGAATAAAATTATGGGTACTACTAGAATGGATCAACATTATTACCTTTTTTTTTATTGATATATCCTTATGTCTTAAGAGTTTGAGGACTCGGTAATTCTTTCCAATGCATTACAATATATGGTCGGATTCATTTCTTCTTTGTTTGGGGTCGGTTCCTGGTGTAGATCCTCTTCTTTTGATGTTTATTCTTCCTTCTCTACCTCCTCTTCACAATCTATGTAAAATAATTTCTTCTCAGCACACTTATGACCCTTAGTGTATTTTCTATCACAACTGTAACAAATCCCTTTTGATATTTTTTCCTCCAATTGTTGTTGTGCCAACCTTATAGGTTGTGGGAGGCTAGGACAAAGAACACTTCCATCTTTATTGTCATGAGTGGTAGACTTCCTTGTTGCCATAATTTTGCTTTCAAATTTTCTTGCCACCTTGAATTCCTTCTCCAATGAATCAGGTTTCGAAAGGTGAACGTAATGTTGGATGTTATGCTTTAAAGTCCTTATGAAGACATCAATCCTATGCTCCTCTAGAATATAATTAACCTTGATATTCAATCTTTGGAATTCATCAATGTGCTCCGCAATTTAACCCTTTTGTTTGAGATTAATTAATTAGCTAAAGAAGATATTTCTCTTTATATCCTCATAATGTGCTACCAATTCTTCTACAAAAATTGTCCAAGTGACAATTGGTTTACAAGAACAAATCCATAAAGACCACACAAATTGATTTTGTTCTAAATATAAAGATGCAATGTGTACCTTTTGTGTGTGTCACATATCATGTATATCAAAGAATACCTCCATCTTTAGTATCCATGTTACCAGATCCTTGCCATCGAACTTACTCATGTTGATATTTGGAATGTGTTGGGTCTTAAACCCAAAATTAGAGTCTCTAAAATCATAATTCATGTTCCTTTTTTCCTCATCATGATATTCACGGATTACCTTGTCACTAGTGGGAATCCTTTCTTGCAGTAACTTTGTCAACCTTTCCAGTTTGACATTCATCACATCCATGTATACTTTAAAAAATCCCATAAATTCTTTTAAACCATCCTTAAAGCCTTCCATGTTTCCTTTTATTTTTTCTTCTAAACCACCCATCTTAACTTATAGTTAATTTTTCATTACTCTTTGCGAGAGCGAAATTTGTTGCACTCAGTCTCATAATTTTGATATATCATGTTGCATTTCTTCCTCTTCTTCATGCTTCATATTAGAGCTTTCTGTTTTCTTAGTAGGTGTGTCCATTTTTTTGTTTTGAGGCATTTTGGAATTAAACAACTATATCTATGCTTCACTATGCCCTTTGAATCACTTCAAATTGAGTTTTCAAACAAAAGTTATGCAAAATTTAAAAAAATACACACCTTTTTCTTTCTTTTTAGGAGATCGATATTGAAACTATTGTATCTCTATAATTTCAGACCTCCAAGATCTGAAATTTCATCTTGTGGTATCCCTCTGAGTATTCTTTCCAATTCCACAAGTCATACCAAGATTTAATTCTTCAAGAAAAAGTTATGTCTAATCTCCCACGATGACCTGATTATAGACTAGTTCAGTAGAGCTAACTTGTACAAAATGCCACGTGTCACTGTTTCAAACATAGGCCCTAAAAGTGATACAAAGAAAACTACATTTCGTGTAGTCACAATAAAGTTTTACAAAATTCAAATCTTATTCTTAGAGATAAAGTTATGACTATTTCCCTAGGTCACCTAATTGAGATTGAATTCTGGAGCATGTAAAAACCTAACATTTTCAGACCATATCTTAGAAAATATAGAGATCCAATATCTTAAATTTTTACATGAAGTTCACCAAGATTTCAGATGTATGTGGGAGAAATTTCAGCTTCTGAATCCTCATAGAAAAAAATTATAGTGAAAATTCCAAGATGACCTGTTTGAAGCAGTGAAACCCTAGAATCCAAAGCTCTCATACCAAATGTTGTGCAATTAGATCACAAATGAGAAGAAAATATAGATCCATGACTTAAAAATTAACCCTTTTGAGGGGGAAAACTTCTTTAAATCACATAAATGAACAATTCATGGATGATACAAATGACAATACCTCATTTATATATTTAAGAGTCTAAGGGGTCACAATATAATTAGAGCCTACATAACAATAATAATGTAAGGACACAAAAATAACAATAGTGGTCTTCTATGGGGAACAAAAATAAAAATATGGGGGCTACATTAACAATAAAAATAAGGGGGATACACTAACAATAACAATAAGGAGGATGCACTTGTATGATATGAACCTAACATGTTGAGACACCATCTAGGCTAGAAAAGAAAAGGAAAATGGGGGAGAATGGGAGCACTCCTGAAGAAACATTGGAAAAAGAAATTGTTGCTACCTTAGCAGCCTTGAGTACCCCAATAAGGCCCAAAATGAGGAAACCAAGGGAAACTCCATAACAAAATAAAGCAAGGAAAACTTCAACCACCATCTCCCACTCCAATCGCCATTGAGGAGTCAATTAGCCATAAGTAAGAATAACCTAAAAAGGAAAAAGAACAATAATTTGAGATAACCTCAAAATAACTCAAGGGAAAAGAGCCACAACCTTAGCCAGAAGAGTCAAGCACTCAAGATACAATGCTCCCAAAAAAACCCATAGTGTAACAAGAAAGAAATGTAGAGATATAGGAATATGCTATAGAACCACAGGGGCATGATATAAAGCTATACGAACCAAATTTTCAGCTATGCATCAAATTTTATTATGATTGGATTAATGTAGGGAATATTCTTTTTATCCACCTTGCATTGGTTCTATACTTTGAACTAGAGGTAGAGAGAGGAAAAACTTATAGATGGATGAAAATTGCAAAGTCCAAAGGGGTTGACGATGTTGGCATTATCGAGGGAAGGTGAATCATATGGGGGAGTACATGACCAAACTCATATTCCATGAATCAAACATAAGGGACCATCTCCATAAGGAAAAAAGGAAGTTGAAAGCCTAGTTGCATTAAACACAAAAGCTACTACAAGAGAAATGTCACCATGGAAAGTCTCTCCATGGAGGCTATACATTGTAGACACCCTTCAAAAACTTATTCTCTATTTCTAAAATATCAATGGTGTCAGTTTTAAATAAGTAAATTGGCACAAAAGGTTCCCTTCCACTATAAGATGTAAGAAAATTCATTGATTTTTGTCTCCAATGTAGCATTGAGGAAAGAGCTAGAATTGCATAATTTTACATGCATAATATAGTACTGCCCGACAAGAATATTTGGGACCCAAATTTGTAATTGGGTGATGTACAATTAATGGCTTTATCTTCATGGATGAACCATGAAGAAAGTAGGGCAGAGGATATCAAGAGAAATCTGGCCAAGGACGTAAAAGAACCGTTATGGGAAAGGGTAGAACTACTAGCCCCATATCTTGTCATTGCTAACCACAAGATCATAGAAGAAAATCCTAACATGGAAACAATATATAAAGAAAATAAAGAAAAATAAATTCTTTTCTTTAAATATACTCTCATATTATTGGGTGAGGAAATCCTACAAGCATGCCAAATAAGATGGCATACATTTCCAACACAATTTAAGAATAAGAGAATACATTCACCTAAGAGGTTGAGGAATACATTGGCCAGAACATCTCTATACAAAAGAATAATCCATAGGATTAGATTCCACTAGATTAGACTCAAGTTTAGATTCCTTTTCTGCTGGGTCTATAGGAGAATAAGGATCAGGCAAAAGAAAACACGGAGTGGAAAAAAATTGAGGAGAATGTAGGGTTTCATACAAAGCGGTTACCATATCTGAAATAGCTTGGGATGTCAGGCAAGCCATTAGGATAATGAATAAGAAGTAGCAAGATGAATAGGTTTCTCAGAGGATGAACAATAGTTTCAATATACGGGTATGATGGGCCTCCCAAATAGGTGTACTTTAAGGCTCATCTAACCATCCTTAGGCACCTTTAACCTTTCCTTCCACACTTGACAATGTTTTTCTCAAATTTAATATGTTCTTAGGAGGGTTAAGAGGAGATTTAAATATATTGTGTACCTAATGAATTAATTGTGTAGGATATTGGGGATATCTTATGTATCTCACCCAGGAATCCAGCAAGACAAGATTATGGGGCTTGTACACTGCAAAAGGAGAAACATAAATCAGTTGGATCAAGAACATTTATCACTTCCCTATAGTTGTGAGGCCATTAGCTAACCAAATCCAACCTTTTAGGGATTATAGAGTGGAACAATCCTCTCTTCAAGGAGGTTAGCCCTTAAGCCTTTTTTTTTTTATAAATAAGGGGCCTTCACAGCCCAGTAAGGATTCAAAAAATTTGTAGAAGATAATCAACATTAGAGAAATGATTTCTTTGTTGTTATTTAATTTTGTTGTGTTTCATGTATGAACACATTTCTTGATTAATGAAAATCACCCTTTTTTTTCTAGTCTAATTTTCCTCTAAGAGATTGAAGTCTCCTTGGGTTAGGGCCCAACCCATGTGCTCAAGCCCCCTTCTTGTACATTTAATTTCCCTGCATTTATCTTACTTATGTTTTTTTGCAAATATCATCTCTAAAAAACTATTGTCTTGCGGGGTTAATGAATAAGCTTCTTTCTAAGTTTGTTTATGTATCTTTCTCTTATAAACACATACATAATTTCTTTCATGTGGTCGTGATATTTATTTAAAGTTCAAATCGTCCTTTAGGTTGTTTCTGGAAATTAGTAATTTATCAGTCATTTATGCACTTTTCTTTTATGAGTCAACCATGCATTTTTATTTGATTTAGATAGTATTTCTTCATAGGAATATTTAGTATTGTTTTTATGCATTTGGTTTTTTAGTAAATCATCTTTTGACCCATTATTACTCATTTCTGCAATTTTCCAAGAGGTTGATTCATGCCTAGATGAGTTATAGGAAACTCCAACTTTTCCTATTCCTTGCACGAACTGATCCATTGGAGGCACCTTATCTTGTAAAGGATCCATTTACCCTTATAAAACCTTCATGCACCTTCTTCACCCCTAGATTTCATTTAGACATCATAAAGCTTCTCTTAGTCACTTCTTGTAGCAAAACAGGGCCATCCTATAGCAGTACAGAAATTTCCGTAGAACACCTCCAAATCAGCACCTAAATAGGGAAAATTTTAAGGATGGAAAATTATCTTGAAGTTTAAAAGAATTGGTGAATATCACTAGTCCCTAATATGAAAATTATAAAATGTTTATTAATGTTTTTGTAAAATTATTCAAATTTAAAATGATTTTATATATACTCTCTATATAATGTTGGCGATTTTTACGGTAAAATAATTTTATATTGTAAAATTTTGGCGAATCATTTTTTTGTAAAAGTAATGGAAAATTAGCCCACCTGCGAATATTAGCCCCTAAAATTTTCCATGCACCTAAAGCTTGTTTGTCATTCCCTAGCACATCAAAAAATTCATTAGACCCTGGATATGGAGTTTCAAGGTTTAGAGAACCCTTAGAAGCTTTACCCTAGTAGTTGTAGAAAAAAATGCCTTCTTTCTCGAATTTGGTATTGTTTGTATGTCTTCTTTCAGTTGAAAATTGATTTATCATGAATCATAGAATAAACCTGATTTTTTCTCCAACATTATTGAAATGGATTGCTTTGATTTCCTATGGTTAACATAGGTTTATTTCCAGTCATTTATCTTCCTACAAAACATAGTAGGTTTACTTGTCATTTATATTTTTGCAAATAGAGTAAGGTTACCTTTTGTCATTTACTTTTCTACAAATAGAATATGATTTCTTTCTATTGTTTCTTTTTGTGCAAGTTAGAATAGATCTATTTAATTTTCATTAGTTTTTTGAGCATTACTTGTAGCCTAGATAGTAAAAGTGGTGTCTGTGCATTCTAGTTTCTCTTAAATTGCATAAAATCAACCCAAGTAGAATATATTTCCTACCACACATATAGTGTCGATACCTCTTAAGTTTGTACAAACCTCCGGTTGAGAATTAAAGTTGAGACCCTTAGGAGTTTCAACATTCTTGTTGTAATCCTAAGGGTCATCAGTAGGTTCAATGAAGGGGTGATAATGTTTTTCATCTCTGAGTTCCTTTATAGTCCATTGACCCAAAGTTTTTTGTAGACCCACCTTAGAAAGTGAACCTGCTTGGCTATTCTGCTCCATGTGGACATGACAAAAGGATATATAATTAAAAGTAGTTGAGATATGAAAAATCTCCTCTAATAAAGTTAGCAAGGTTTGATTATAAAATCGTTGTGTTATTTTAAACCTATTTATTATAATCAATGAATCACCAAAAACTTGTAGAGAGGTGCAACCTTGTTCTTTAGCAAAAAGAAGAAGTTTTAAAGTCAATAATTATGTGTTGTTGTTGGACCCATGACCCAGTCCCTTTGTGAGCTTCATTAAGAGGAGTACCCACCCTCCATGTACCTTGGCCTCCCCCTAATATTCCCCATCAAAGTAATCCCAAATCAGAGCTTTTTCTATTTCTTCAGGTTGGACTAGTCTTTGTAAAGGGAACCTATATTTTTTTTTACAATAGCTGGAAAATAACTAAACATTGTGCCACAACTCTATCTAGGGAGGATGTTAGTTCTTGGAAGATTTCTTTATTCCTGGCTAGCCACACTCCCTAACATGTGAGTAAAGGGAATGTTCTGTAAAGCTTTAAATCAACTCATTGATTCCACGATTACCATGTTAGTGGAAAAATTTGTCCACTCCAATCCCCAACGAAACCCAACCTATTTTGGCAAAGTGTGCAAATTCTTTTGTAGAAGGGGAATTTGAGAAAAGGGTGTAGGATAGTTTCCTCATGGTCTTTGTAGAGCACACACCACCCCAAACCTTATTTTTGTTGTCTTATTCTAATACTATCCCAAGTTGATGTTTTTTTCCCTATAGACACCAAAAGAAAAGGTGGGATTTGGAAGGAAATTTGAGTTTCCACAATTTCTTCCACCACCAAATCTATTATTCCTACAAACATTTTGCTATTAAATTGTTATATCCCAATTTTGGAGAATAGTCCCCAAAAGGAGAGAAACACCATTTCAATTCATCTTATCTATCCAAAGTTTTAATATGGGAATTTCTCCCAACAATATAAACTTCTGGTGAAGGAGATTCCATTGTAGGAAATCTAAGTTGTTTTTTATTTTTCCAAGCTTGATCCCAAATGTATGTATGTACATAATCAACAATTTGATTAAAAGTAAACATACCTACATTATTGAGAGACTTCACCACAATCTGTGGAAGATAAAATCCTCATTGCTGCCCATCCAAGGATAAAGGCCACTTATTCTATTTACCTTCCCTACTCTCCATCAAAGGCCCCCCACATTAAAAAAAGTAAGAATATAGAAGGGCTTTCCATATCATTGAGACATTGGTTCACATTTTGTTAGGGGTCTGAATCCAATCTTTGATTCATAGAGGGAAAATATACTTCTTGTAAACCATCATTAGAGAAATTTTGAGGTCTAAAATGGGCCTCAAAACAAAAATGTACAACCAAAATCAACTTTATAAGAACTAATAGGATTCAGGGTGATGATGTCAACCATGGGGCATGATTCACCATTTTTGGAGTAATAAAGTAAAAAGATTAAAAAAAATAAAATTCAACTCGTATTTTCAACTTGTATCCATATGGTTTTACGCAAATTTTGAGCGAGAGTACTCGTTGGATGCATAATTTAATTCCTCATCCAAGGAGTAACCATGTTTCATACTTTCGATGGACCATGCTACACGAAAAATGAGAAATACAATCATAGTTTTCATGTATTTCTCATTTTTTGTGTAGCAGGGTGCATTGAAAGTATGCAACATGGGTACTCCTTTTATGAGGAATTAAATTATGCATCCAACGATTGCTCCTTCTCAATATTTGAGTAGAATTGTAGGGAGATAAGTCGAAAATACAAGTTGAAAAAGTAGTTTTTTCTTTTTTCCCTCTAAAATTTGATCATGTAATCTAATCTTATTTTATTATTTCCACTATTACTTTATAATATTCCTCAGGAGGCCCATTTCAAACCTCAAAATTTCTCTATTGATAGGTCCACAAACTGTCAGTTGTAAGTAGCCTCCAACCCACCTTTTCCACTAGTGATTTAACAAAAAACAATAATTTTTTCAACCCCCAACCTCCCTAGCATTTAGGCACTACGATCCAATCCCATTTCACCCATGACATGAAAAAATGGTCGTGTGTCCCAACCCACAAGAATCTAAGGCATACTTTCCTAATATTTTCTAAGATTCATTTATGAATCCAATACAATGACATCCAATACCTAGGAATAACGTCCTAAACTGATTCTACCAGCACCAATATTCTTGTCATTGACAACTAACGAAGGCTCCAAGCCTTCAATATATTTTATAAATTTGATGTCAACCAATCCTAGCCACTTTTCCTATAATAATTAGGTTTCAAGTGAAAATCCAGATATTTTGGACCCTCGTTAGGCTTTAATTTGGCAAATGGGAAGCTAATTTATAAGAATACCACTTCTAGGTCTTCAAAATTGAACAATGACTGTGAAGATTTTTGAAAATTAATTTTGATAGATGTGTCTCTTCCAAATAGTAAAAGGATATCCTTGATATCTTCCACATCTCACTGAGATCCATCATAGAATATTAGTATGTTGTCCACAAATAGAAGGTGAGTGATAAACAAATTTTCTGCCACAACAACACCTTTATATACTCCTATCCTCTTAGTGTCTTCTATCATTCTAATATGATATTAAACCACCAATAGAAACAACAAGGTCCAAAGTGGGAAACCTTACCATAGGCCTCTTTCCACATGAAAGAAAGGAGAGGTAGATGCATTAATTATAACAACAAAAGAGTATGTCAATAGGCAGGTCAATATCTAGCTTATGGAAGGTACCTCAAAACCTGTATGTGTTAGTATATGATGAAAATAAAACCGATTAACTCTATCATAGGCCTTGGATAGGTTAATTTTCAAGGCTAAACCTTTGAGTCTTTTGGTTTTTAAGACTCTGGAGTCCTTCCCGAGCCATGTCGATTGCTTCATGAATTTGCCAATCATCAAGAAATCCAAATTGCTCCTTAGAAATAACTTAGGAAAGGATCGATGTAATTCTTGTGGCTATTATTTTGGAGGTGATATTGTAATACAATTACAAAGGGAGATTGACCTAAAATCATCAAAATTCCAAGGTTTGTTCTTCTTCGGAATAAGGGATAAGAATGTATAATTAAAATATGGGAGGACACTTCTCGACCTCCTGGAATATTCCATCACTTAAAGAATATATTTCCAAATAAGTTCAAATAACCCCAAGAATAATTCCACCATCCAACCATCCAACCTTGGACTCTTGTCCTTCTAAAAAATATGGAGAATCCATAGATTCTTCTTCATTTATTTCCTTCATCAACTCCTCATTATCTCTCTCTTCCAAAAAACTTTAGAACAATTGAGATACTTGCACTATTTTTGCAATGGAAGTCACTCTACTAAACTTGAATACATTATTGAAATGGATTTTTCCAAGACAAGCTAAATCCTTGAAAGTAGTCAATTTATTGCCTTTAGTGATTTGAATTCTCTCAGCTACCGGAATTAACCAAGATCTTTTTACTTTTGTGATGTTAGCAGAATTGCATGCAAAAGAGTATAGAAAACCACATGTACATACTTTAAAGAACAGGAAACACAAAGGAAACCATCAAATCAAAGAACGCGCACAACTTGATAATGGAGTTCACCCAGTGTGGGTTACGTCTTCAGGCCCAGTGTCAAGAGTGGGGAGGCCACTTCATTAAATGTTGCAAGATGATGATGAGTACATGTTGTATTCTTGACGAGTACAAGGATGAACTTCGTTAACAAGCGTGGAATGTCTCTCCATGAGATGTTCTTTTATAAGAACTCTTACTCATATAAGCTCTCCTTTAGCATGACAAAATATCAAACTCTCACATGAAGTGGCATACAAGGATCCTCCAACAAAATGGAAAACAAGGATCTCAACATCAGATAATCATCTCAGCAAAAATCAAAAGAAGACATGGTATCAATGCATCTTATAACTCCACTGTCGGGGATGGCCTGAAAATGCACACCTGTGCTGAAGAAACATATTGCACAGTTGAATTCCTGAAAAAAATCGTGAAATTTGACTATAAACTTGACCCCTTTTCTACTCAGTCAAATTTGGGCTCCCCAGTGATCTCAAAGATTCTCTTCGGCAGGCTGACAAAAATTTGGCTACTTAGATGAAGAAACTAATCATTCCATCACGTTCGTTGTGAAAAACTGGTTCAAATGAGTATAAACTTGAGATATTTCTCACACCTTCAAAATTATGCCCCCAGGAAATCTTAACGATTCCTCATAGAGAATATTTTTTGAAAAATCCCCTAACATATGCTCTAACAATATTCCTAGAATATTCTTGAGGTTCATGTCTTCATTGGCATGCTTGTGCCCTCATCTATAATGTATTCTCCATGATTCCCTTTGAACCATTTGAATGAAATTTTATAACAAAGTGTGAGGGTGAATAAGACAAAGTGTGTGGTTGACACAATGGTTGGCATAGTCATGTTAAGTTACTTATTATTGGGGAGGTTTTGGGTTAAAACCCCATGGACTCCCAATTTTTCTTTAATATGTTTTAAAGCCCAATTTTGGTCTTAATATATTTTTCAAACCATATAATATATGGTATATGTGTGTCCATATTGTAACAACTCCCCAAACCATGAGAATAAGACAAAAGTGTAGGTTGCGCCATGCCAAGGCCACTTGGGCTTAATTTGAGGTGCCATGTGGCACCATGTGATTGGGCCATGTGGAAGCCTCTCATTGGTCCACATCATATGCCACTTTTGTCACCTAATTGCCATGTGTTGACTTGTGGTACTACCACATCACCAGTTTGTGCGTCCACCTAGTTTGCTGAGTAGGCTACCACATTAGCTCTGTGGGTCCCACTAGGCTTACTGAATTTGTTGCCAAGTATCATCTGCATGGCCTGCCACATGACATAATATTGACTTTGACTTTTACTTTTTCCCAGTTTGACTGAAATTTTTAATGAGCATAACTTTCGCATACAAACTTAGATTGAGGCACCATTTGCATCGTTGGAATCAGTAAGATGAACTCTACGCTCTAGCCTTATTTTAAATTATATTTAAAGACTTTTATTTTTTAGCCTTTCTGGAGCCACCTAGATCATTCCTTCCCACTGAGGATATTTTGGTCCTCCAAAAGAATAAACACAATCTGAAATTTGATGTACTCCCTCATCTGCACAACAAGTGTTGTAATAGGCCAAACTTATTTCTCCTTCACCTTTTCTCTTCATAGCCATAAGTGATTAACTAACACCTATATTCTATACAAACTTGTAGTACAACTTGCAAGATACATGTTATTTTACAAGACCAATCATGATCCAAGAAAACCCCATACTTTCCAAGAGTTTATAACACACTCTTTGGTTAATTTTACATTAGAATCATAATAGAAACCAATACCCCAACTATCAACAAAATGGCCAAAAAAACATCATCATGTTGAATTCATAAGTGATGGAAAACAAATCATCACTTTTAAAATAATTTCACATGTGATTTACAAATACGGCCATGAAAAGTTACTTTCTCTAATAAAACCATCTCTCACTCAACAAAGTGAATGGGTCATGATTCTGCAGTTGATTCTCTTGTCGGACAACTTCACTGGTTGGTTCCTTTTAAGGTTATTTCTGGTTCTTCGATCGTTGCTCTGGATGGAGCTCCCAACATGTAGCTCTTTGATAACAATGCTTGTTACAATGGTTGCAATAATTATTCTTCCTCCAGACCTACTTGACCTTATTCCTACCCAAATATGGAGAAGGATTTATATGTCTTTCGTTTTTCCTTGCTGCCATTATCTTCCAAAACTTGAAAACCACATGGTTATACAAGCCTCAAAAACTACATGGTTTTCTATGCCACGATTTCGGCTCATCATTAACAATATGTTTTTAATCAAAATTAAATTTATAATGTTGAGAATTTTTATACCTTGCTTGGTTGTCTATGGTTCGAATCTGATGAGAAGAACTTGCCTTAGCTCTTTCTCTGCAATGCTCACAAACATGGGAATATTGTGATGTTTTTTCAGCATCCTCTTTCCTTTATGTTTTTAGTAATGACTTGGATTCTTTCTGTGAACAACCCTTTGCTTTTGTTGCCTTTGAGCACTCTCCTTCAATGTACCCCAATCCTACAAATCAATGTCTTTGGAAAACCTCCAATGGTTGAGTCATTCCATGGGCATTAACACCAAGTCCTCCTCCTTTGTACTCCATCTTGGTAAGGAGTCTCATATTGTCCTGAAATGGGTACTTCAAGGCTTCTAATAGAAATAACATCATGTGAAAATGAAATTGAAGGATCACCAACATTGTTTACCTCAACTGTCTATTTTGAAGCAGGTGATGATGGCTTTGCTAAGCCTTCATTGCACTTCAACTTTTCCAAGGCCTCTTCCATGGCTCGTAGCTGAAGCTATAATCTCTGCTTCTCCTATCTGGATTTTTGTAGAAGTCTCCTCAATTTAGCATTCTTTGCTTGAAGGATATAATTTATTTCTTCATTTGAATGATCAGAAGAAGATGAAGAAGAAGAATATTCACTCGAATATGGAGATGGAGCATCATCCTCTGCTCTCTCTTTCGCTTGTTCCTCTTTTTCCATTTTCTCCTCATAATATGTATACATTATATCTACCATGCATGCCATCCTGAGGAGGTCCTTGTAGAGATATTTGTGATCCTCCATTTTCCTTATTGTTGGACATTTAATCTTTGGTTATCATTCACACTCGCAATTAGCATTAGCAAGAAGACCGCTCTGATACCAAACTTGATCCAGATTCTCTCAGCTACTAGAATTAACCAAGATATTTTTACTTATGTGATGTTAGTAGAATCACATGTGAAAGAGTATAAAAAACCACATGTGCATAATTTAAAGAAGAGGAAACATAAAGGAAACCATAAAATCAAAGAACACGCACAACTTGATAACAAATTTCACCCATTGTGGGTTACGTCTCTGAGCCCGGTGTCAAGAGTGGGGAGGCCACTTCATTAAAAGTTGCAAGATGATGATGAGTACATGATGTATTCTTTGTCAAATACAAGGATGAACTTCCTTAACTAGAGTGACATGTCTCTCCATGATACATTCTTCTATAAGAACTCTCACTCATATAATCTCTCCTTTAACATGACAAAATATCAAACTCTCACATGAAGTGGCATACAAGGATCCTCCAACAAAATGGCAAACAAGGATCTCAACATCAAAACATCATCTCAGAAAAAATCAAAAGAAGACATGGCATCAGTGAATCTTATACCTCCACTGCTAGGGATGGCCAAAAAATGCACACCTCTGCTGAAGAAACAAACTGTACAGTTGAATTTTTGGTGAAAAATCATGAAATCTGAGTGTAAATTAATAATGCCATCATGTTCCTTGCGAAAAATTGGTTCAAATGAGTATAAATTAAACATATTTCTCACACCTTCAAAATTATGCCCCAGGGAATCTTAAAGATTCCTCATAGATAATATTCTTTGAAATATTCCCTAACATATGCTCTAAAAATATTCATAGAATCTTCTTGAGTTTCATGTCTTCATTGGCCTGCCTGTGCCCTCATCTCTCATGTATTCTCCATGGTTCCCTTTGAACCATTTGAATGGCATTTTATAACAAAGTGTGACGGTGAATAAGACAAAGTCTGTGGTTGGCATAGTTGATCTGAATTGGATCATTATATTTTTTTCATCTATCCCGATGCATTTGGAGTGGAAAGAGTGGAGGAATCAGCTCACGGGACCATTTTTACTAGCGGGGCTCAGTTTGGCAAAACAGGGTCTGAAACCTTCGAGGAGCATTTTGAGGCATAAAATAATGTTTTTTGGGGGTAAAACTTTGCCGCTTACACACCGTACCTTTTCATGCTATTATACACACAAAGAGATTTCCAATGGCATAAGAATCACGTCAATTGGAGTCTATATGCAAACATTATGCCACTTAGAAGTTGACCTTCATGTTTTCACACATACAATTCGTGAGGATGCCACGTCAGCCCCCATTATTCATGGAAAAGGGGCTAGCCATGTGTTTGTGATGTAGAAGACTCTAGAAGAATCTATTTTGTAACTCTAGTTAAGAGTTGATGTAGTCAAACTTAACCACTAGTAGGTTGTTGGGTTGTGTTATAACCAGGCCACTAGGAGATAGATGCATTGCATTCTTTCGAGAGAATTTTGTTCCATAGTTGAGAAAAGATAGCCAGGAGAGATAGGAGGTAAAGCACACAGAGAGGATATGTGCACTGTAGCAGCCCACGGGCCACAGACATTACTTCTTTGTATCTACAGCCATATTTCCAAACAAAGAAAGAGAGTGAAGCGACCTCACCTTCCAGCTGGGTTTTTTCCTAAAAGGGTTTCCCAGAGAGCATATCTTGTGTATTATGTGTGTGTGAGCTTATTATGTCGTACTCTATTGTTCTGCTTGATGTACTTTTACATGCATGCACCAATTACAGTTAATTTTACAGATCTAGAAATTAAATAAAACTGTAATAGTGTAAAATCTCATATTTTTAATATAATATTATCAGATTTGTTGTCACGAACTGTCCAATGGAATATCCACAGCAGTTTACAGACCAATAGTCATGTTAAGTTACTTGTTGTTGGGGAGGTTTTGGGTTCAAAACCCATGTACTCCCAGTTTTGCTTTAGTATGGTTTCAAAGCCCAATTTTGGTTTTAATGTAGTTTTCAAACAATATAATATACGGTATACATATGTTCATCTTGTAACGACCCCCCAAACCATGAGAATAAGAAAAAAAATGTAGGTTTCACCATACCATGGCCACTTAAGCCTAATTTGATGTTCCATGTGGCACCATTTGATTGGGACATGTGGCAAGCTCTCATTGGTTCACATCATATGTCGTTTTTGTCACCTATTTTCCATGTTTCGACTTGTGGTGCTAACATATCACCAGATTGTGGGTCCGCCTAGTTTGTTGATTGGGCTGCCACATTAGCTTTGTGGGTCCCACTAGGCTTGCTAAATTTTCTACCAAGTGTCATTTGCATGGCCTGCCATGTGAAAAAATGTTGACTTTGACTTTGACTTTTGCCAATTTGTCTAAAACTTTGACTGAGCATTAATTTTGCATACAAACTCGGATTGAAGCGTCATTTGTGTCATTGTAATAAGGAAGATGAGATCTACGCTTTGGTCTTGTTTTCAATGAAATCTAAAGAATTTCATTTTTTGAGCCACCTAGATCATTCAGGGTCCTCTATGCTCCAAATTGTGCTTTCTGATCTTCTCACTTTAATAAAGTTTTGGAAGAATTTTGTGTTTTCATCCCCACATTCCAACTAGATAGTTCTACTCTTAAGCCTCTAGGTAGATTCTTTCTCCTCTAGAAACATTTTCCTCTCTTCTAGCGGCATCAATCTTCCTCTAGAATCCGTTGTAAAACAACCCTCTCCAACCTCCTCACCTATTGATTTTAATTCCAATTCCATAGTTTTGAGATCTTGGTCTTCTCTAAGCATTTTAGAGGTTGTCCATTTGTTAGTTTCTTCCTTAACCCTGTAATATTTTTTAGAAAAGTGGTTGGTTGTTGATAACTCATTTCTAGGATCAAAAGGAATCCTGGTAGAATGGACAAGAGTGTGGAAATATTGATCTTCGAGCCAAGAGGAATTGAATTTAACCAAAAAATCACCCATACCCAAAAAATTCAATAACTCCAAGAAGCCCTCCATCCTTCCACCAAAATACACCTATATATATATATATATATATATATATATATATATATATATATATATATATATATATGAATGAATGATAAGGAGACTATTGTGGATTTATGAAGTGTATAATTAATGTATAACTGAATTAATATAATATTTCTTAAAGGAATATCACAATTAAATTTTCAATTTTTAGTGTAATGGAGAGGCTCGTAGACATGTTGCACTCTTAGAATTTATGGGATAATGGTGTGTAAAGACTTTATTACCACCTTTTCCCTCTAGTGACTAGTAACTACAATTGATAGCACTAGTCATCCTCAATAATCCTCAAGAAGGATCTTACTGCCACCCTTAACTTGTAGTGATCACAACCAAACTTGACAATGGTGTCCTTCTTTATAATGATCTTATTGCCCATCTTCAGCCCAAATATATTACTAGCACCTTTAGCCACTAATCATTGCAACCACAATCAGTAATGTTTTCTTATTATGGACCCAAAAGATAATATAAGAAGCTAGTGATAATTTGAGCATAAGTACCTCCATTTGATCAAGTACACTCCCAGCCTTTTAGTCCACTTAGAATATGTTAAAGCATCCAGTAGTCTACTCAACCAACTATATGTTTAGAGTCACAAGTTCTAACATAAAAATGGTAAATCTTCGAACAAATCCTCACAGGCCAACTAGCCCAATCAATGGGAAGGGAACTTACTTCGTAATCCCTTTCAATGTATAATTCCCCAAGATTTAGGTCATGCCATTCCCTCTTCTCAAGAAAATTAAAAAATGGGCTTGAGGTGAATTTACAATTTTAATGAAGATAAAAATAAGTTTCCCTTTTGTCATTTTCCTAAAGTTGACTTGTAGGTTATTTTCCAAGTCCTTTTATCATTTCTTAGACTTTCTAGACACTAGGACCAATGGCCATCCTTATTGAAAACATTATCCATTCCCTTGAGTGCATTTCCCCATCTTTCCTTCAACATATTAGCCTACAAAATAAATAATCCTTCCAAAATACCAATGTATATGCAACAACATCATAAACCAAGATCATTATAACATGAAGTACATAAATAGGTATGTTATTCAACAAATGTATATAATATAATCACATCATCGTGAGGAATAGTCATGCTAAATATTTATCATGATCACTAATGTTAGATAGCCATGGCCAAGAACAATTAATGCTATATAGACCATTTCAAACTAAGAAATCACATAGATGCATAGGATCATCACTCATCAATAGAAGCAGAGAAAAAGGGGATGATGAGTTCATAAAACCATATCTAATTAGTTAAACTTAACATAATTGCATGTATAACACATTTATTATGTAGACATAACGTAATATAAGTGAGAGACATCATTCTAACAAAGTGCATATTCCCTATAACAACATACCGATTAAGGATTACCCCATTTTTGGATGAGGATTAAAAACCCCATCTCCTATCAATCATTAGAAGGAACACACTATATATTCAAAGGGTAAATGAGACAAAACTATTAGTCCCATACTTAGGGAGTCTCACCATGTAAATGAGGGGAAACTCATTACATATCATCAAGGAATAATTCATTAGCATTTAAGTGTACAAAATTCATTGACGACCAATCACCAAAGAAATTTGGTCATTATACTATACTCAACGATTATTGATTAGGGGTGTTTCTCACAAGCATGCGACTAGATCTTGAGTAGTTGTTAACAATAATCAATAAGGAGGCAAATAATCGATAATAAATAATGAACATAAGGGCCTGATCAACAACATCTTCTTAGTAGTACATGTACATTAATGGGTATTTTCACCATTTTCATTGTAAGTAAATATACATACCTCACACAAGGATAACGAATTAATAACAAAAAATTGGAATCAAAAGCTTTCCGCGTAATTGGCATACATTAGGGGGTATTATAGAAGACCATCTTGTTTCTTGTGATGTAATAGTTGAAGTTCTCTTATTGGTTTCTACACTCTTTCCTTGATAAATATTTCTTGGATCACTCTAATTTTCAACAACCCTCTCAATTTGCATGATTAGAATGCTTTTGGTCATCTTATAGACTCTTATCTTGTTAGTGTCTTAGTTAGATCATGCTTAATTAGAGGATGTGATTTTCCATTGTCATGGCCATTTATTCAAAATCATCTTGTAAATTATGGTTCATACCATGCATATTAGTAGTGATTTCAATCCATGGGTTAATCATACTTTAGAAACTTTAGGTAAGGCAGAATTTAGTTTTTGGGGTGTGGTAGTGGAAAGCTTGATATATAAGTTCTCTTCATTATAATTTTACAAAGCCATACATGAAATTTACACCTCATACAACTTCTCATTTGAAATTGACATCATTGAATGCTTATCCATGAAATCATGTGTAGATATTTTTGTTTTCTTTATTAGTTTTGAAGAGGTTTATGTAAATAATTTTGAGTTTTGTGGAAGTTAAATTCTAAAAGAGGGTTGTTTATTAGGAGTTTTTTGATACATTTTTAAAGGTCAATTTATGACGTCATGATAGGCTATGATTGTATCCCTTACATAAATACATAGCAAGGAGGTGCTATTGTAATATTTGTTTGGTTGTTAGCTAAATTGGTACACACTCTTATGGAAACTTCATAAAGCTCTCAATATTAAATCTAATTAAGTCATTTGGAAAATTTGGGAATACGTGGGAATCTAAGTCATTTTGGAAAATTAGGGAAGATATGGGAATATAATTAAGTCATTTGGAAAATTGGGGAAGAGGTGGGAATTCACTAAGAGGTGAAAATTTATTACCTCCTCACTTGGAACATTTAAAATTTAAGTGAGTAAAAAACTATATTTCACTAAGAATACATTTTTTCTGATCACTTATATATATATATATATATATATATATATATATATATATATATATATATATATATATATATATAACACGTATATACTTTTAGTGTAAAAGTTGTCTTATACCACTTTTTACTTCTTTACATTTTCAAATCCAACTTAAAGTTACATTTCATATTTGATGATAATCTTATCTCAAATAATAATTATGACCATTTAATAGTTATTATTCAATGCTACTGAATTATGCTAATAGCTCTATAATGTTAGAGTTTAGTTTTTAAAACTATAATTAGAAAATGAGACGCCCTTGATTGTGGGACAATGAATATTACATATGAGAAAAATACATGGTCCTCAAGGGACGTATGGAGTTTTGTTTCTTAAATTATAATTGGTGTATGAGATCCCCTTATTTTAGGGAAATGGATATTCCATATGAAGAATATACATGGTCCTCTAACTACTTATAGAGTTTGGTTTATTAAAATATAATAGGCATATGGGATGCATTTATTTATGGGAAAATGGATATTCCATATGAGGAATATAAATGTTTTGGTCCTCAAGGGACTCTCATACAACAAAGCCCGAAGTCATTACAAGGATATACTTATTATGAATTCAACATGTTACATGAAGGAATTGGCCTTGGATGGGGAGGATAACAAATTTTCTACCAACCGCCCAAAATACATCCAATTGATATAAACACAGAGATATCGTTTAATAACAATTTTTCCTTATATTTAATTTTAAAATTCCATTTATAATTAATTACTTCTTTTTCCGTACAATGTTTCAATTCACTGCTAAGTTCATGGTATTAAAGTTTCCAAAAAAAAAATAACACTATATTTTATAAAATCCATAATTGATTTTATTTATTAAGATGCAAAAAAAATCAATTTCTTAATAAAAATTATGAGAAAAAAATTAAATCATAAATCTGAGGCATTTACCCATTAATGTTTTGAAATTTTGATTTTCATATCCACTTACTTTACAACAACCCAAATTACCCTGAAACGGCATCATTTAAAAAACCCAAGGATGGTTGTTTTTTAATTAATACCCATGTGATTTATATATGTTTCTTTTTAATTAAGTAACTGACAAATTATCAAAAGTATATTTAATCATATAAAACACTTGAATGGAGAAGAGAATAATAACTTGTCAACTTTCTTTGTTCCTAGATTTTTAAATAGTCTACATTACTATTGGAGCGTACATGTTCACTTATCAATTTCTATCATCAACCCACTTATTTAAGGGTTCCTCAAAGTATACCCCATTCATGTCCTTTTACTCCTATTGGGGATTTTAGCACGACATACCATACAAATTTAAAGAAATGAATATGAAATTTACACGTTATCCACGTTCTTTCAACCCACTTCTTTAAGGATTCCTCAAAATATCCCCAATTCATGTCATTTTACTTCTATTAGGGCTTTTAGTATGACATACCATACAAATTTACACTTTATCCCCATTCTTTACACAAAATGGATATTCTTTGTCCACACCATGTCCTCCAATACAATTGTACCATGTCAATGTTTTATTTGTTAGGGAAATCCATATGAATGTTTTTGTTTTCAAAGGTGCTTTCAATTTCTAAACTTTGTCCACCACCATCTTTTTTCATTATTTTATACATGTTGGAAGGTCATTGAGTAACCACGCTTTGCAATGTAGTGCTCTCAAGAAGGATTGGTAGTCCATATAAATTTATCATCTTCACCCTTTTGATGGAAAGAAGCATTTCCTAAACCTACTCCACTACTTACCTACATTTGTTCAAGTTATAGCTTTCCCCTCTTACAATCTATATTCACTATATTTCAACATTTGAATGACATGGATATGCAATGTAAAAGTGTCCTTTGAGGGATGAAATTGTTACAAGGTCTTCATATAATTAATAAAGTTCTTTCACTCCTACCCATGGATCAAGTCCTATCTTTAACTTCCATTTCTAATCCTCTAATCTAGGAATATTTATACTAGCAAAAAGGTTTAACTGGTAATTTCTAATTGAAGCTTCAACGGATTAGACACATATCTCTTTTAATCACCGTGATGGTATGTTAGTGATACTTTTTTGAAATCAAATTCTAGAGGTTTCTTACTACCATGCCATTGCCAATCAAATGTGGGTTTTTAAGACCCATCCACCTTTTGACATAAGCTTTTATATCATTTTCTATTACACTAATGGAATCCTTTTTTTCTTTCTCACATTTTACACAAACTTAAAGGACATTATCCTAGTCCCATTAATACTTAATTTAGGAATAAGAACCATTGAGATCCAAAATATAAGGATTTATTTAAGAACACATTTGATTAAGGATTTTATTCCACTTAGAGAAGACCATTGATTACACTAAGTATTCATTCTCTCTTCTATATTCTAGGTTAGCCACCTCTAGTTCTTTATGTAACAAGCATTAATATTTAGTTAAAACATTATGTATTTTGATGAGCCTCTAAATTAGACATAAATTAAGGCCCGTGCCTCTAAATTAAACAATAACTGAAGGCCTATGACCATCCTTTAGCACATTAAACCTCTCTTTTTGCATTAGATAATTTATTTTTAACTTTAATATATTCATTAGGAAGGTTTATGAATAATTGGATATTTATGCCTAATATTACTTCTTTTTGTGGAATATTATGAGAATATTGGGCAGATGATGAAGAGTTGGAGGAGGAGATCATCTAGAGACTCGTTCCCTACTACTGGAGAATCAATAATAAACAACAATTCAACAAGATATTATGGAATTATGGCACAAATGGTGGAACTCCAATGATTGAGAAAATCTGGGAATGTGTTCCACTAATCAAGGGAGCAGATCCACCAATCAAAGGGACTAGATCCACTAATCAAGGGATTTTGGTGGGGAAAGCTTCCTCCATTCATGGGGAATGATTCCTAATCATTTTGTATAAGTACCAAGTCGAATTTGCCTCTAGGGGACTTTTTTTGTATCTTCAGACTTTTAGATTTTGATTAGTGTTATGATGTAGAGAGCTTGTAGTTTTGCAGCTCCATTGTATTTTCTAGCAGAGATGTAATTCTTTTTATGAAAATAATGAAGATTGATGTCATGTTCAGCTTCTAGATCTTGTTCTCCTCCATAGGTCTCTGAGTTTCCTTGGGCTTGGCCATCCCAGGAACCTTAGAGCCCTTTTTGTATCATTGTCTTTCCTTCTTTTTATTGCTTATTCACATGCATCTCTAGTTCTTATGTCTTTCTATTTCTGCATTTAGTTTCTTGTTGTAGGATTGATTTAATGGTTAAGTGATAAAAATAGAGATTGAGTTGTCAATGCAGTTAGGATAGGATTTGATTCATAAAAGAGGAAAGAATGTAATGACGGAGAGCTTAGATGATCGAGAATAGAGTGAGTAAGCGAGAGGTGTGTTACACAGTAATTTGTCACCGTTTGTCACCGTCCCTGTTACCCCTCACCCACACACTGGAGGACTCATTCTGGGACCTGTGAGAAGTGACATGACCTGAAACCACTTGCATCATATTCCTCTAAGTATGAGCTTCATTTGCCCTGAAGACATCTCCTGCAAAATATCCATGAAAACAGCTCTTTTTGCATTAGCACGGGTCCACAGTTCACTGCCCGCGCCAATGAGGGAAATCCTCTAAAGAGGGTGCGCCATTGGCGCTCTGTCTCAGAGTCGCACTCGCGCCAACCGAATTGAGTAAAGTTTTCAATGAACAAGCTTCCGAAGGTTCTCCTTAACCCATTCACCAACTGAATCTATGTTGAGCTAGGATGGTTTGGCTTCGAATCTCCATAGAAGGGAAGTGGTTTGCCACCTTTCATGGAAGTTTCCAAGTGATAAAGCCAATCCCATGAATAATGTGGTTGATCCTATCTCTTTCCTCTCTATCTATAAAAGCTTGCCTCTATGCCTTGAGCAAGCTAGTAGTCAGTAGTTCCAGCATAGTGATAGAGAATACCAGGAGTTCAAGAGTTTGAAGCTGCAAGAGCCTTCTTTGCACCCATAAGGCCAAATCCAAGTAAGGAGATTCTTGTCACCCAAAGAGAGAGAGGCTTGTTCCCATCCCGACAAGCTTTGCAAGACTTGTGTAGCTGACTACCCAGCCAAAGGAGGATTTGACGTCAGAACGGTTGTATTCTTCTTTGTTATTTATCAATAATAGATGACTATCATTATGGTTCCACTCTCATTCTCTTATGTTTGGTATCGAGTTATATCTTTTCTGACTGATATATAATTGCATCTACTAGATTTTATGCTTGTATTCGTGTTATTCTTTGCATGTGCAGGTGTCCAATCGCAAAGATTGTGGGGATCATGACATGCCGAGGCAAAGGAACGAGAGCGACGTCTCTTCTACGAACATTAGCGTTGGAATCCAAGTAGGTTCTCACCATCCACTTTTTATTTGCAATTAGGAACTTGCGTGATAGCATTGTGTGATTGTTGCTAGACCCGGTATGGGCTAGTAGGGATCGTCTCTGTCTGCAGAGAGGATTTACCTCCATAACAATTTGGCGACTCCGCTGGGGACTTAACGTGTTGTTTGATTTGTAAACTTTAGACGGAGCCTGAAGTATGGCCAGATAGCCTTCGAAACGCTATTGCTTTGCATTAGCGAAGTAGATCAATGCCACTTCAGTCAATCTCTGGTTTGGTTTACGAACTAAACAACTTGGAGTTTGTCTTGTCTCTTTGGTTTCTCTTGTTTTGATTGCTTAGATAGCTTTCTGGGTTGGATGCTCTGTTATCTCTTGCTGCCTGGTCTGTCTGGATATTGTCGACCAAGCCTTGGACTGCTTGTTTTTATTTTTAAGCTAGCAAACTTGATTGGCACTCTTTTTTGCATGACAGTCGTGCCAATTGGCGCCACTTTCCAGTGTACAGCCCGCGCCAATCCTCAATTGGCGCTAGTTTTCCGCCTGACAGTCGCGCCAGGCCTGTGAACTTTTCCAGTTTGCTTGTTTGCAGCCTTCCAAGCTTGGGTTTTGTGTCTAGTCACATCTTTTTCAATTACTCGAGTGTGTCAGAGTCTTGTTTGACTGGTTTTGAGTCTCTTTTTTGAGAAATTCTTAATTTGATTTCCTTTGATCATTACTTGGAGGTTTGTGTATGAGTGTTAATCGCCTTTGAGTGTTTTTAGTTTATGATATTTGGAACTCACACTCGTTTTTCTTGATTTGCACTTGATTGGTTCTTAGATTACATTAGAATCATCGTGTGTTTGAGAATTCTCTTGCATAGATCACACTTGTATAATTAGAATTCTCATTTTCAGGATATGAATGAAAAGTGTGCATAGATTACATTTGCATACTTTGGGTGTTTGCCATTTTCCACCAATTTCACATTTTAGCCCTAGAGCATCTAGTGGCTTTGTGCATCGAGCCTTCCTTAGGAGTTTTGGTCTTCTATTGGTCCAGTCAACTTTTTGGTTACTCTCTTGCACTTTCTCAGTGGTTGTCAAAGTATTTTATTGCGTTATTCAAGTGATTTACTTCTTTTTCACTTGGATTCCGCTCGGCTTCGTTTTGGGCCTAGATCACATGGCTCATTGAAGTCTTTGATGTTTTTCTTCGTTTTGAAGGACTGCCTTGGTATTTCGGGGACTTGATTGTGTTCTCATTGAGTGAAATTTGTCTCTTTTACTCGGTGTTATTATCTCTCAAAATTTGTTTAGTGCACTTTGCCATTGAAAAGAAAATGAACAATCTCTTTTGCGTTGAATTAGCTAATTGAAATTAGAAGCTTTTCATTGATTAGTGATTTAAAACAAAAAAAAAAAGTTTCATTTATTGCCATTAGCTGCATTAGAGTGGTTCTTGATTGTTTGTGGTCATTTTGTTTGTTTGAAAAATTCTCAACTCTCTCGTAGTTAGTATTCATTGAACGAAATGATATTCTTTGGCATATAGTTTGCATTTAGGGAATTGTGAGAGATTACATACGGTAGGACCTGGAAATTGAAACTTAATCAAAGATCAACCGTAAAATGAACTGAATAAACTTATAAACGCATTGGAACATAACGCTCACTGTTTAGAGGTCTAGGCTAGAGACGTGCTCCGGTGTCGTTAAACCGAGTCACTGTTGTTTCACATTACGGTTGGGTGATTCCTCCTTTTGTGACTCGATAGTGGTCTAACACGGACTTGAGCTCCCACGTACCATCACGTATATAGGGGAGACCCCACTAGGTTATCATCCTTTATCCACAGGAAGCCGTGTCTGCTGCCTTACAAGCCGTAACGCACCGAACACAACATTCGGGAAGATTGACTGCCGTACGGAAAGTCCTTGGTTTTCATATGATTGCCAAGGTGTATATGCAATTTTACGGGTTGTCTGGTAAACCCTTTGCCTAGTCTCTCCAGAGTAGTCACTTTTGATCCTTTTCAGACTCCTTAAACGAAAAGGCTCATCTGAGCGTTTGTCACTTCAGGCTCACTAAACATTCAAAGGAGACTAGAGTCATCTTTTTGTCTTTTTCTCGACTCTTAAAACATGAAAAGGTCAAGTTGTGTCCTTGCGTCTTAAAATTCATTTGGCCGCGATTAACATTACCCGGTTAGATCTTGTTTGCGTTAGCTTGAGTAGGCTTCTTTTCGTTCTCGATGGCAAGTTTTCCGGGGTTCACCAACCCAGGGACCCCCTCTGACGGGAACCCTGGTCATTTCGCTCCTTTTGGAAATGTTGGTGCTCCTTATATGGCAACGTTGTCCCTCCCAGGGTTAACTGTTGGGTTGCCGGTCTGGTTGTTCTCAACCTCTTTGGTCCCTGTCGTCTCACCATCTATTCAATCCATCCCTCCATATGAACAACATCATGTTGATTCTAAGGTGGATCTCTCCCCTTCTACGCCCACTTCTACGTCCTCATCTTCTACTTCACTTGGTTAAAGTCTAGATTCGAGTGACCAGGTGGCTAAGAAGAAGAAGAAGAAGGCTCCTAAGGGAGAGGTTACACGTGCAGCTACCCCTCAAGCATACCTGAAGTCGGGCCCCCTTCCGCTCCTCCGCGGAAGGTCAAGTTTCCTTGTTGATTATGCAAGGAGGACCATATTCTTCGCGATTGTCCTGGCATTCCCAGGGTACTAGAAGTATGGTCTCACGATCCGGCCCACCCCTCATCGTCCTCTGAAGCTCACGGTGATGCTACTCTATTAGTTGGAAATGGTAAGGGAAAAGGGAAGATTCGAATCCCCTGTAGACTTTGTGAAGGCAATCATCCCCTTCACCTTTGTCCACTCATGGATAAAGCCTTCGTTGTCTTGGAAAGTCTTACAACTCCTTCACCCCAACTTCCCGTTGGTTATCAACGTCTCTCTGTAGCCGCAGATCGTTCCCCTACTGACAAAGAGATTGATTCATATTCTTCTCTTGTCCAGCCTCCTCTTCCTGAACCTGGCTGTGCCCAGCCTGTTCCAGACCAACCATTGGTCGAAAAGAGTGTCAACTCGAGTCCGCCGCTCGCTCACTCTGTTTCGGAAGAGAATCACGCCCATGTTCTTCTCGTCTCTTCAGATTCTCCTAAGTCCCGAAATGACTCTCCTAACCCAGCTGCTCCCGAAGGTTCTCCTTCGGTTCCTTTAGCACATGGGGGCAATCATACGATTCCCCCACCAAGTAGTCTAGTCGCTTCCTTTGATTGGAATCGCCTGATCGCCAGTCGCCTTCCATCCCATATGCCTTTCCAGATCACTGTACATGCCTGTGCTACAGCAGTACCTGGCACTATTTTGGATGAAGGGGCGTCTGTCAGTCTTATGTCGTACACTACTTGGCAAGCTTTAGGTTCCCCGCAGCTTGGGCCAGTCACTCAGAATCTGTTGGCCTTCGACGAAGGAGCCTATCCATCTCTAGGAGTTCTCCCGAAGTTCCCTATTGCTTTGGGAGGCAAAACCGTCTATATAGACGTCTTGGTTACCCAAGGTGTTTTAGACTTTAGTCTTCTCCTTGGTCGTGACTATGTTTACGCCATGGGGGCCCTCGTTTCTTCGCTTTTCCGTGTGGTTTGCTTTCCGCACGATGGAAGAATTGTGACTATCAATCAAGTGTCATTCGTTAGTCCCCTGATGCCTCCTGCGCCATTGTCATCCCCTCCTAGTTTCCATCCACCAGTTGCATCTCCCCCACCCCAGATCAACTACGTGGCCACCTATCCCATGCCTGGATCCAGTGATGACGCCATCGTGCATAGTGTCCTGGGGGCATTGGGCCCTGACTTCCAAGATGTTTCCCTTCCACCGGGAGTGGCAATCTTGGAAGCCCCGACTTCCTATTCATTATGATGAAGTTCAGGTGGAGCATAGTTCCTTTCCGGTGTCAAGCTCCTTAAAAAATGAAACTAGGTTTGGTGGAGCATAGTTCCTTTCCGGTGTCAAGCTCCTTAAAAAATGAAACTAGGTTTGGTGGAGCATAGTTCCTTTCCGGTGTCAAGCTCCTTAAAAAATGAAACTAGGTTTGGTGGAGCATAGTTCCTTTCTAGTGTCAAGCTCCTTAAAAAATGAAACTAGGCTTGGTTGGAGCATAGTTCCTGATCTTCTGTCAAGCTCGTTAAAAAATGAAACAAGGGTTATGAAGATAGTTCTTTTACTGTGTCAACCTCATTAAAAAATGAAACAACTCCCTTTCCAAATCAAGTCTTTTGATTAAGATCTCGTAAAATACAAGTCGATTCTTTCATCGATCTCGAGAGTGAAGCTTCATTCCATCCACTTGAATGCAATGAAGCTTGGGGGGCATGTACCTCCTCCTGCGCCATTGCACTGGGGGCATGCGAACTTATAACAAGCATAGTTTTTCGTTTCAAGCTTGTGTAAACATGAAAATGAATCCAAGCAAAGTTCTCCATGGTTCAAGCTTGTGTAAAAATGAACCCATACCCATTTTACATCTCGTGATTGCTGTCTTTATCTGCTAAATTCTGCTAGATGAGCCTTGGTTGTTTTCATTCCATCGCCACCATCTCTTTGGCCAATCATATGCTCTCACTTGGTTGTTTTTCCTTCCCTGAGGAACCGCAACAATGAGTGGTTTTATTAGCCAGCCTCTCGACCATTACATGTTTTGAGCAGTTCCACCATTGCCGGAACTAGTTGCTACCCTTTATACCACTTGTTCCTCTAGGACGAGTCGCCTTTAAGCTCTTTTCTGACTCGCTAAACATGAAAGGATCGCCGGGTTACCCCTCTTGACTCGTTAAATATAAATAAGAGGCGGTCGTCTTTAAACTCTTTTCTAACCGTGTAAAAAACGAAAAGATCGTCGGACCCTTGTCATTTCAGGTTCGTTAACGGTCACGAAGCGATGTGGTTTCGATCACTTTTTTACTTTTTCAGGTTGAAATCACTACTCATGAAAAGTACTCCTCGATCGTAATGGTCGAGCGGTTCTTTCGAGCATTGTTTTATACTTTTTCGGGCTCGAGAGACACAACTTTATGAAAAAGGACACCCCTGGAGTTTTCTTTTCTGTTGTCTTTTCAAACTCTCTAAACATGAAAAGACGCCAAGTTCTTCCTTTGTCAGACTCGTTAAAACTTAATGACATCGGATTCTGTCATAATGACACCTTGCAAGCATATGCTATCCCCGTCAAGCTTGTCATCAAAAATAACTGGGGTACTCGCCAGAAATGGTGGGGAAATGGAACCATAATTATTGTCGTGTCAGCAGTATGTCGCTCTTGAACATGGCACTAGTCTACATTCGTGTTTGGGTGGGAACATCTCATCTTGTTTTACACTAGCCTCTGTGGGTTTGGGTTATCCTATTTGACCGCTCATTTTCTCATTGCCTTGTCACCATGACCTCTGCTCATTTGATGTCAAATACTGCCAAGTCCACTGTCGTGCCGCCGATATGTTCAAGAGAAGTTGACCTCTGCAGAATTACAACCTCCTTTTGATGCCTCACATAATTCTGATTCACCACAACATTCTTCCTCTGTCTCGTGTCACTGATGTGGGAAACACTATAGCCCACCTTTGATCAAGGTCACTTCCTGTCGACTTCAACTCATTATCCAGGAAGTTGATCTAGAGACTCCTTTTCAGTGCCTTGGAGCCTGCATGCCTCAATGGCAGGTTCTTCGTGTTCGACGAGAGGTTTTCATCATTGGCCTCCGATCGAATGATTATGCGGGTGTTCGACGCCAGCTCACTTATTCGCACGCCGTAGATTGTACCTATAGTACCTTGAGGGCCATTGTCATTATTGGTGGTACCTCTCGCGTCTGTTAACAGTTTTCATCATTGGCTGGTAATCAGACGATGTTCATGCATGTTCGACTTCAACTCATGTATTCGTATGCCTAAACTTGTACTCTGTTCGGGACGAGATGGAGCGCAAGACCCTGGATTTTGTTTGTTGGAATCCAGGCTACGATTTGTGGCTTATTATGATCATTACATGACTCATTCACTGGATGGCTGCGACCATGCCTGAGTCTATTTATTGAACCTCACTAGATGGCTGCGTCCATACCTTGGATCTAGATTATTATGTACTCTATTATGGATGGTTGCGCCCATACCACATATATCATGTACTTGAGATATCAGTTGTACTTCTTTTCGCAGGTTCTCCGGCGGCCGTGTTTTCAGTCACGCATGTTCTTGTAAAGCATTTCACCCCTCTCTCTCTCAGGCCTCATGCTTTAGGGGGCATCTGTTACACAGTAATTTGTCACCGTCCCTGTTACCCCTCACCCGCACACTGGAGGACTCATTCCGGGACCTGTGAGAAGTGACATGACCTGAAACCACTTGCATCATATTCCTCTAAGTATGAGCTTCATTTGCCCTGAAGACATCTCCTGCAAAATATCCATGAAAACAACTCTTTTTGCATTAGCGCGGGTCCACAGTTCACTGCCCGCGCCAATGAGGGAAATCCTCTAAAGAGGGCACGCCATTGGCGCTCTGTCTCAAAGTCGCACTCGCGCCAACCGAATTGAGTAAAGTTTTCAACGAACAAGCTTCCGAAGGTTCTCCTTAACCCATTCACCAACTGAATCTATGTTGAGCTAGGATGGTTTGGCTTCGAATCTCCATAGAAGGGAAGTGGTTTGCCACCTTTCATGGAAGTTTCCAAGTGATAAAGCCAATCCCATGAATAATGTGGTTGATCCTATCTCTTTCCTCTCTATCTATAAAAGCTTGCCTCTATGCCTTGAGCAAGCTAGTAGTCAGTAGTTCCAGCATAGTGATAGAGAATACCAGGAGTTCAAGAGTTTGAAGCTGTAAGAGCCTTCTTTGCACCCATAAGGCCAAATCCAAGTAAGGAGATTCTTGTCACCCAAAGAGAGAGAGGCTTGTTCCCATCCCGACAAGCTTTGCAAGACTTGTGTAGCTGACTACCCAACCAAAGGAGGATTTGACGTCAGAACAATGGTTGTATTCTTCTTTGTTATTTATCAATAATAGATGACTATCATTATGGTTCCACTCTCATTGTCTTATGTTTGATGTTGAGTTATATCTTTTCTGACTGATATATAATTGCATCTACTAGATTTTATGCTTGTATTCGTGTTATTCTTTGCATGTGCAGGTGTCCAATCACGGAGATCGTGGGGATCGTGACCGGCCGAGGCAAAGGAACGAGAGAGACGTCTCTTCTACGAACATTAGCGTTGGAATCCAAGTAGGTTCTCACCATCCACTTTTTATTTGCAATTAGGAACTTGCGTGATAGCATTGTGTGATTGTTGCTAGACCCGGTCTGGGCTAGTAGGGATCGTCTCTGTCCGCAGAGAGGATTTACCTCCACAACAAGGTGTGACAGAAATAGGGTTTTGAGATTGAAACAAAAGTCAAACAAACTATTGTAATCGAATCGAGAGGGCCAAGACTCTGTAATTTCCATTTTGTTGAATAATTGATTGAAGTGTGGTGTGGACACACTGTTCTGGTGCAGGAATTCATTTTTCTTTGTGTATCGGCGTTCTGGACCTTAATCGGGTGTTCTTCTCTGTTTATGTGCTTTATTGGTAAAATCATAGTCGATTAGCGTTAAGAGTTAACACTGAGATTTAGTGCTAAACCCTTGGTTAAACGTCTTTCCTTAGGTTCCGTATCGATTAGCGTTAAGAGTTAAAACTGAGAGTTAGCGCTAAATCCTTGGTTAAACGTCTTTCCTTAGGTTCTATATCGATTAATGTTAAGAGTTAACACTAAGATTTAGCGATAAACCCTTGGTTAAACGTCTTTCCTTAGGTTCCGTATCAATTAGCATTGAGAGTTAACACTGACAGTTGGCATTAAACCCTTGGTTCAACATCTTTCTTTAAGTTTTGTATCGATTAGCGTTAAGATCTAACCTTGAGATTAAGCACTAAACCCTTAGTTAAACGTCTTTTCCTTCAGTTCCGTATTGAGCACATGGGCGGTTTTCTAAGGATGGTAAGTGGTATCTCGTGCGCCCTAAAGGTGGGAAGTAGTATTCAAAAATTTCACGTGATTACCCTTAGTGGGTGACACGTAGCATAAGAAAACAACTTTTCTCGTGTGCTTTCGAAGTATTAACGGTCATGTAAGATTTCGCGCGAGATTGTGCGACAGCCGTTCGATTGGACGGGTCACATCGACAGTGGATATCGGCCTTGCTAGTTGGCGAGCGAGTTATGCGATAGCGGTTGGATCAGATGGGTCAGATCTGACGGTAATCGCGTTGGAAGCTGCACGCGATTTAATCTAGATTTTGGACGCGTTGTTTTATGGACTTTGATTTAATCCAGTTGAATTCTGAATCAATCATAGCCGTTCTTCATGAAAGGATGAGATCTGACGGTAATTGCATCAGAAGATGCACGTGATTTAATCTAGATTTCCGACACGATAAATTTTTCAATAGGATTAAATTTATTTGGGATCCGGTCATAACGTCAAAGAGTTGAGAAATGTGATATCTATTGGATCTGGCGAAGTGAGATCAACGACAAGGATTGAAGCACTTGATAAAGTCAAATAAGTGGGACCCTCTAGGTGAAAATCCACGTACAGAGTCTGTTTGTGCACGTTGATTGGTTACAAAGCTAAACCATAGTCGAATTACAGCCTACCACCTCATTTTCATTAAGACAAAACGACAAAAAGAAAACAAAGTTATTTTATTCATTTACATTCACAGCAGTAGAAGGTTTAATGGTTTGAATCTGCATGCTTAGGATAGTAGGATTGCATACATGTTAACCTAGCAATCTTCTGCAGCAAAACCTCTTAGGAGTTAGTTAGAAAATGGTGTGTTTTAGCATTTGATTTCATTCTCTTTCCTTGTACTTTCTTTCTTGCAATAAGTTAAGGTTCCATTTCAAGCATTTCATCTTATGAAATTAGTTTAGGATTTGACTTCAATACATGCACTCCATTCCATTACGACAGCAAAGGAAGGACACATTGTATGCTGCACATATAGTGTCGATACCTCTTAAGTTTGTACGAACCCCGGGTTGATATTTAAAGTTTGGTTGATATTTAAAGTTGGTAGCCTTGGGAGTTGCAGCATTCTTATTGCAATACCAAGGCTAATCACTTTTTGGTGTCGTTGTCGGCGAGGTGTCAAAGTATGCATTGTTTTCTTCTCTTGTTGATTCATGTATTTTTAATTTTTGAAAAAACAAAATATTTGCATTAGGCATATTTAATTTCAAAAGTAGAAAATTGCATTCCATTATAGTTTTCATTCAATCATAAAAACAAAAACAAAAAAAATTCTCCAACACCAACCCACCCCCCCATTTGATCACATGGTGCAATAAGAGCCATATCACCATCCACTTTTGCAGGTAGAAGAAGAAGAAGATGACAAATAATGGAGAAGAAATTGATGGTGATGATGACAATGAGGAAAATCCTATTGGATTTCCCATTCAATATACTGATGGAAGTGTACACATGAAGAACATCCCTCCCTCTTTTCTTCCAAAATTTCATGGTCTAAGGTCAGAGAACCCGGAAACCTTTCTCTTTGAATTTCAGATTGCTTGTAGATCTTATGGTTACTTATTAAAAGCTCAAAAACTGAGATTGTTTCCAACAACTTTGAAGGATAGATCTCTTAGATGGTCCATGAGTTTAGGGACTAATTCAATAAGATCATGGAATGATTTGCAAAAGATATTCCTAAGAAAATATAAGTTCATGATCTTAAAGAAGAAATCTTTAAAATGAATCAAAGAGAAGATGAGAGTCTAGAGGATCTAGTAGAGAGGTTCATGTATAATGTTAAGAGGGAAAAGCTACACCATTTAGGATCTGACACACTAAAAACCCTCTTACTTAGAACAATTAGGGATGAATGGATTGATCTCCTTAATCTCATGAGTAGAGGTGATGTATATCAATTGTCATTTGAGGAAATTTGTGAAACATGCAAACACATATCAAGAGGAAAAGCAAGAGTAGGTAAATCAGCATCAAGATTGGTAAGTCAAGCTAAACCTAGAAATTTGTTTGATGATTTTAAAATAGAAATTCTTAGCAATCTAACAAAACAAGTAGAAATGTTAAGAATACAATATGAAGGAAAAGAAAATGTTGATATTTGTGTTGCAGAATCACAGGATGTTAAACATTGTACATCATTACCAAGGTTGAAGGAAGTTCACCAAGAGAACAATGGAGCAAGTCAATTGCCAATGCAGCAATGTTATATAGCTCCAAGAGGACCATGGCAGCCTATTCAACCTGATATGATGCAAGAGCCTAATTCCCAATTTCAAGGTTATGCATATCCACCTCAAAGTAATTGGAACACACCTTTTCTTTGGCAACATTGGCCATCTCAGCCTCAAAACCAATCTTGGAAACAAGGTTGGCAAGGAACTTGTGGGAACCATCCACAATATCCTCAATATCCTCCATAACAAACTCCATGTTATCCTTACTATTCACCTCAACCACAACCACAACCCCATCCACATCCATCTCAAATATACACTCCCACTCAACTACTTGTACCACCATTTCCAAACCCACACATTGAAGTAGCTCAGCCCACTTACAATGCTGAGATACAACACTTCCAAACATCTCCTCTTGAGATCAATGGTATTCACCATAACTCAGGAAGAGTATTGCAAAAAAGAGATTCTCTTGATATCCTTGAAGGACAACATGCAGAAGAAGAAGATTCAAAAGAGAAGATCAAAGAACCATGGGCTACATTTGATGAAGAGCAGACAACAAAATCAGAGAATGAGAAAGCTCCCTCATGGTTATCATCAAACCCTCCATGTGTTCAAGAGAACAATCAGCAAAAAGAGGAAGATTTGAAGGTCATGAAAGAAGAAGACATCCAAGATGATCCAAATCAGCAAATGGACTAGGGATATCACAACTACATTGAAATATGGTTCCAGACAGTCACTAAGTTGCAACATCACTCTCTTCCTTGACTATGCTTGATCCTTTCAAAGTCAAATCATTTGGTCTCTGAAATCCAGGTACATGTCAAAGCATACATTTCAAGCCTCCACATCATTTTTTCTGTGATCTTGATGTGCACATGGCTCCATTCGAAGTATTCGTATACTTGAAAGTGATTTTTTTTTCAAGTAGAGTAGGGTAGGAAAAAAAAAAGAGAGGAAAAAATGAAAATAAGAGAAAAAATAAAAATCTCAGGTGAAAACCTCCTTTGAGGCGCCTCAAATTGGCTCATTGATTGAAAACCACCATCAGACAGTCAATGGGTTAGGAAAAAAGAAAAGATCCTAGGTGAAAACCTCCTTTGAGGTGCCTAGATAGACCTACTAGTTGAAAACCTCATTGAGGTAGCTAGTAGGCTTAAAAAAAAAAAAAAAAGGAAACTCTTGCTCCATGCATCTCTTTGATAAATGCATGTACTCTCCAACATCTGCAAGCAACAAGAACAAGTTGGTCAAGCCTAGTCAAAAGAGGTCAAATTTTGACTTTCTCCTCCTTTGCTCAAATGCTCCAACAAGGCCAAGGCCATTCCAATCCATCACCCTCATCTATTTTCACCATCCACCCATTATTCTCAAGCTTCTACCATTCAGTTTGTTTTTTGTCCTAAAAAAACTACAGGATGCTATGTTTTACTATAGGATACAAAAATACATGGAGCAGAAATTTGTTTTTGCCATAACTTGAAAACCATGCATCCATTTTCCAAGTTGTTTCAGGGGGAGATGCATATGGATGATAGTAACATTCTCAAGAAATTTCAGCAAATTCTAGTGCACAGTTTCCAAGAAATTGGCCTCCATCACCTTCAGCCATTTTTGCATTTTCTCAAGAGTCGTGCATCCATTGACTAAAATTTTTCTATGGGGAGGTGCATAAGGATGATGGAAACATGTTCAGAAGTTTCAGGTCAATCCAGTCTACTGTTTGGGAGATATGGACAAAACAAGTCACTGTCTTATAAACCTACAGGATACATAACAACACCTATAGAATTGGCAGTGAGAAGTTTTAAAGGAGATCCAGAGGTCAAAGAAGCTCCTCCAAAGCTTAGCAGCAACATCAAGATCATCAACATCACCATCCAACACCTGCACATCAACATCAACTCAGCAGCAGCATGCATGTCTCTTCAACAACCATCAGGTAGGTACAGGTATGCAATATTCTGGACCTCTTCTCTTGAGTATATTATAGTTAGAAATTTGTTGTCAATGCATGAGAGATGAGGTTTTATAAGCTAAGGATGGGTCAGCAGTCTCATATGCCTTCAACTAGTTGATTGCAGCTCACTCCTTCACTCATGCAATGTTGAAAAGTCAAAAGGGTGATGATTTCAAAGAATGAGGACAACAGCTAAAAGAAGAAATTTTTGCAAAGGCCAAGTCACCACAACACTCCAAGCCCTCCATCCACTTCATATTCACTATATATTCATCATTCATCCATCCCATTTCATTCTTGAAAAAAACAGACAAGAGCATCCTCTCCATTTTCACAAACCTACACTACTCCCTTTGAGCCCTAGCATCATCATCCAATCCCTCTTCATCATTTCTCATCACTCCCATACAGTTAGAAGACTCTGAAGGAAGAAGGAATGACTACTACAAGAAGGTAGAATGCTGCTACAAGAAGGAAGAAAAGAAAATTGTGCTAAAACCCCAAAATGACAGTGCCTAAGAGAGACCTAATCAAAACAGAGAACTCCAAGGCCATTAGGCAATCATCTAGGCCACAAGGAGAAGAAGAAGGCAACAAAAAGAAATAAGGCATTCACCAGCAAAATATGAATCAAACTGCAGTGATGTTAGAGGTGTTCAAATGGCAGAACAAGGTAGCAGAAGGTTGATAAAGGTGTGGAAGACCTTGCCAAATTGAAAAATATTCAAGAACCAATCTTGAATAAGGAGAAGAAAGCAAGCTAATGGTCTCAAGAAAAAATAATTTTTCTTTGCACACATATGTTTTTGGGCTTGTCCTTGCAGAACTTGCAGCCAATATTCTTAATGCACAAGAGAGAGGCCACCAGGGCCATGGAGGAGGCACAATGAGGACACTAAGTTGCTCAGAGGATGAGCAACCCTTTCAGTAGGGGGGTATGATGGGCCTCTAAATTAGACATAAATTAAGGCCCATGCCTCTAAATTAAACAATAACTTAAGGCCTATGACCATCCTTCAGCACATTAAACCTCTCTTTTTGCATTAGATAATTTATTTTTAACTTTAATATATTCATTAGGAAGGTTTATGAATAATTGGATATTTGTGCCTAATATTACTTCTTTTTGTGGAATATTATGAGAATATTGGGTAGATGATGAAGAGTTGGAGGAGGAGATCATCTAGGGACTCATTCCCTACTACTGGAGGATCAATAATAAACAATAAGTCAACAAGATATTATGGAATTATGGCACAAATGGTGGAACTCCAATGATTGAGAAAATCTAGGAATGTGTTCCACTAATCAAGGGAGAAGATCCACCAATCAAAGGGACTAGATCCACTAATCAAGAGATTTTGGTGGGGAAAGCTTCCTCCATTCATGGGGAATGATTCCTAATCATTTTGTATAAGTACCAAGTCAAATTTTCCTCTAGGGGACTTTTTTTGGATCTTCAGACTTTTAGATTTTGATTAGTGTTATGATGTAGAGAGCTTGTAGTTTTGTAGCTCCATTGTATTTTCTGGCAGAGATGTAATTCTTTTTTATGAAAATAATGAATATTAGTGTCATGTTCAGCTTATAGATCTTGTTCTCCTCCATAGGTCTTTGAGTTTCATTGGGCTTGGCCATCCCAGGAACCTCATAGCCCTTTTTGTATCATTGTCTTTCCTTCTTTTTATTGCTTATTCACATGCATCTCTAGTTCTTATGTCTTTCTATTTCTGCATTTAGTTTCTTGTTGTAGGATTGATTTAATGGTTAAGTGATAAAAATAGAGATTGAGTTGTCAATGCAGTTAGGATAGGATTTGATTCATAAAAGAGGAAAGAATGTAATGACAAAGAGCTTAGATGATCGAGAATAGAGTGAGTAAGCGAGAGGTGTGACAGAGATAGGGTTTGAGATTGAAACAGAGGTCAAACAAACTGTTGTAATCGAGCCGAGAGGGCCAAGACTCTGTAATTTCCATTTTGTTGAATAATTGATTGAAGTGTGGTGTGGATGCACTGTTCTGGTGCAGGAATTCATTTGTCTCTATGTATCGGCGTTCTGGACCTTAATCGATTGTTCTTCTCTATTTATGTGTTTTATTAGTAAAATCACAGTGGATTAGCATTAAGAGTTAACACTGAGATTTAGCGCTAAACCCTTGATTAAATGTCTTTCCTTAGGTTCCCTCTCAATTAGCATTAAGAGTTAGCACTGAGATTTAACGCTAAACCCTTGGTTAAACGTATTTCCTTAGGTTCTGTATCGATTAGCGTTAAGAGTTAACACTGAGATTTAGCACTAAACCATTGGTTAAATGTCTTTCCTTAGGTTCCGTATCAATTAGCAATAAGAGTTAACACTGAGAGTTAGCGTTAAACCCTTGGTTCACCATCTTTCTTTAAGTTTCGTATCGATTAGCGTTTTAACCCTGACATTAAGTGCTAAACCCTTAGTTAAACGTCTTTTCCTTAAGTTCCGTATTGAGCACGTGGGCAGTTTTCCAAGGATGGTAAGTGGTATCTCATGCGCCCTAAAGGTGGGAAGCAGTATTCAGAAATTTCACGCGATTACCCTTAGTGGGCAACACATAGCATAAGAAAACAACTTTTCTCGCGTGCTTTCAAAGTATTAATGGTTGTGCAAGATTTCGTGCGAGATTGTGCGACAACCGTTCGATTGGATGGGTCACATCGATGGTGGAGATCGGCCTTGCTAGTTGGTGAGCGGGTTGCGCGATAGCCATTGGATCGGATGGGTCAGATCCAACGATAATCACGTCAGAAGCTGCACACGATTTAATCTAGATTTCGGATGCGATGTTTTATGGACTTTGATTTAATCCAATTGAATTCTGGATCGATCATAGCCGTTCGTTATGAAAGGACGAGATCCGACGGTAATCGCGTCAGAAGATGCACATGATTTAATCTAGATTTCGGACGCGATAAAGTTTTGAATAGGATTAAATTTATTTGGGATCTAGTCATAATGTCAAAGAGTTGAGAAACGCGATATCTGTTGGATCTGGCAAAGTGAGATCAATGGCGAGGATTGAAGCGCTTGATAAAGTCAGATAAGCAGGACCCTCTGGGTGAAAATCCATGTACAAAGTATGTTTGTGCGCGCTGATTGGTTACAAAGCTAAACCGTAGTCGAATTACAACCTACCACCTCATTTTCATTAAGACAAAACGACAAAAAGAAAAACAAATTTATTTTATTCATTTACATGCATAGCAGTAGAAGGTTTGATGGTTTGAATCTGCATGCTTAGGACAATAGGATTGCATACATGTTAACTTAGCATTCTTTTGCAACAAAGCCTCTTAGGAATTAGTTAGAAAATGGTTTGTTTTAGCATTTGATTTCATTCTCTTTCCTTGTACTTTCTTTCTTGCAATAGGTTAATGTTCCATTTCAAGAATTTCATCTTATGAAATTAGTTTAGGATTTGACTTCAGTACATGCACTCCATTACATCATGACAGCAAAGGAAGGACACATTGTATGTTGCACATATAGTGCCGATACCTCTTAAGTTTGTACGAACCCTGGGTTGATACTTAAAGTTGGTATCCTTGGGAGTTGCATCATTCTTATTGCAATACCAAGGCTCATCACTTTTTATACAATTATCAAAGAAAAAATATTGTATTGTAACACTATCTAAATGAATTTCTCATGCCTACTTTTTTCAAATAGATAGATTATGTATGGGTATTACTCACCAATGCTATATTAGTTACAATTGGGTTGAGTGCTTTCTCATATGCCTTAACATAATTTATAGCCCCATTACAAAAATAATTATATCATCAACAAAAATAATGTGTGTTGAGAATAAGTCTCCAATAATTTGGATTCCCTATAATCCCCATACCTCTAAGATGAGACCATATAACTCTAAGATGAGATATGTATCGCTGATCCCTTTTTGTAGGTAACAAACAACAAAATATCTTGAACATATAGAGAGGAATATCCACACCTTGATAAATATGTATAACAAAGAAAGACAAGCCTCTTGAAGAGGGCAACTTCCTTTTACATTAGAAAAAATGTACAATAATGAGATGAGATGATCCTAAAACTAGGTTTCCTTAGTAATGATATTGATCTGGATCTCTTCAGCTACCAGAATTATCCAAGATCTTTTAACTCTGTGATGTTAATAGAATTTCATTTAAAAGAGCAAAAAAAGAACCACATGTGCATGCTTAAACAAGAGGAAACATAATGACGATAAGAAAACCAATAACACAATACATTGATAATGGAGTTGACCCAGTGTGGGTTACGTCTCCGGGCCCGGTGTCAAGATAGTGGAGGTCACTTCATTAATAGTTGTTAATGATGATGATGTACATGGCACGTTCTTTGTCATAACAAGGACAAATACCCCCAACAAGAGTGGTGCATCTCTCCCTGAGACATTCTCTGATCTAGGTGGATATTGGTGGCCCCCCACCTATCCCACCTAGACCTCTAGTCAGTTTCATTTGTTTCCTTGTTTATTTCAGCATTTACTATTTTTAGCAGTTTTTCAGGTCCTAAACTTCCGGAGCAGTTTTGACCCCCTAAACGACGTTTTTTTGAGGCCTGCTGCAGGCTCATAGCCATTGGCAGGGGACTACTACAAAACCTATAGTACTCGGAGAGACATTTTCAACAAGGTATTGTGCGCGCTAAACAGAGATTATATGACCAAGTTATGACCCCAGGAAGTTGGTTGCCCAGCTAACCCCAACAGGGCCCACAAACTCTTGGCGTTACATCTCCTGAGGTTAGGGTTTTGGTTGTTTAGGCTTTTCTTATTTTTTCCAATAATAAGTAGGCCCTTGAGCCTTATCGTAACACAGTTCAGAGGCATGTAGCCGCCACATCTCTTCTCAGAGATAAGCTACCATCGCCCGAGCTAGTCTTATTTCCATTCTGCTTGTAAGCATATTTCAGTGTTTGATATTAAGTGTTATTTCTACTTCATCTTTGTATTTATGGTTATTAAGTGTTATTTCTACTTCATCTTTGTATTTATGGTTATCTCTGTAATTTTTTGTGTTCCTATTTAAATTCGGATCAGTGGTATCAGAGTGGTCTACTCTTTCTCTTTTTTTCTTTACATGTCTCCAACGAGGTCAAGATATAAGGAGTTAGGGATTGAACTGATCGAACCTTTGCAAGACCAACCTCGCAAATCCCGAAGGCCTCCCATGGTGGAAGAAAAGAAAGACGAGGGAGAAGGAGATCCTATCAAAATCTTATTCAAAGAAGCCCTCGAGCAATAGAGGAATGCAATGATGGACAACTTTGCCCATATCCTTTAGCGACTACCCAAGGGCGACGCATCTACTTCTAGCAGCTACTCTGGAAGTGCCACACCCTTTAAGGTACAAGTTAACTTTGACATTCCCATATTTGAGGATCAAATAGATACAGACGCCATAGATAAATGGCTAAATCTTCTAGAAGGATATTTATATGTTCATGATTTTTCCAGCCGAGAAAAGATTATTTTTGCTCTTCTTAAAGCTGCCTCCAATGTCAAGGATTGGTAGGAAACCTACTGTGAGTAGAAGGACGAAAGTATGCCCTCACTATTTTCGGTTGCACCTACTTTGAATTCATTCCGAGATGCCATTAAGGAGTAGTACTACCCTGTTGGGAGCTACGAGGATAAATGCATAAAGTGGACCACAATGTGACAGGGAAGGGACCAAGACGTGCCAGAGTTTACCAATGTTTTTCATACCCTTCGCACGAAGTTGGGTATCAAGGATTTTGAGAAACATTTGGTACACAAGTACCATGGCTGCCTACACAGGTACATCTAGGATGAGATGGAGTTCATGTACATATCCTCGCTTGGCACAACGTAGCGATACATTGTCAAGATTGAGCAGAATCTTAAATAGAAAAAGTGAGACTTTGGATCTATGAATCCGAAGCAAGGGAAAGGTGCCCCCAAACCGTAGAGCAAAGGGAAAAGCCAAGGCGGGGCGACCCAGGATAACCCGCCAAAGTCGTAAGCACAAAACAAAACCACAAAGACAAAGATGGACATGGGAAAGTAGTGTGAGCTCCATAAGAGCTCCACTCATAACACAAGTGAGTGTCGGGCCAAGCAGTCACTAGTGGCCGAGCTGAAGGTTTCTCAGTCTGGCGCCTGTTCCGACTCTGAGTCAGAACCCAACAAGGGGAAGGACAAAGGGAAGAAAATCATTGATGTAGAACCCAGTGCCACTATGGACACCACCAAGATCCAGAAGATTGAGCCTGAAGATCCAGAAGAAGGGGAGTGCCTATTCCACTCACAAATGTGGGTGAAGGGTTCTCCGCTCTAGTTCATTATCGATAGGGGGAGCCAAAAGAACCTCATTTCAGTAGAGGTCGTGAAGCAGTTGGTCCTACTGACTACAACACATCCACATTCATACACCATCGAGTGGCTTCACCAAGGACCGGATCTCCGCGTCAGCCAGTTGTGTTGCCTTCCCTACAACATCAAGCCCTTCACAGATGAGGTACTGTGTGATGTTGCTCCTCTTGAATTTTGTGATGTATTATTAGGAAAACCATACTTATGGAAGAAGCATGTTTTATATGACTCTAGACCTCAATCTATTATTATTTCTTTGGGTACTAAGTTATACAGGATACCGGAGGTAGCTCCACCTACTATAATATTTTTTATCGCTGCTAAGAAATGCAGTTAGGTCATCTCCCAGACTGAGAATTTTTTTTTCTTTCTGATTCATTATCAAAGTAAGGGGAAGGTCGTAGCCACATCCATGGCCCTTGGGAAGGGTTCCTCCAAGCAGTAGGATTAGGTGGATACGGACGTGGAAGAATACATGGACATCTTCTCCTCACCCACAGGGTTAACCTTGCATTGTGAGGTCAAGCATTTAAACAATCCAACTCCCGGAGTGCCTCTACCTAACGAGATGATATATCACTACTCCATTCTATAAAATGAAGAGATCAAGCGAAAAATCCAGGAGTTGCTGCAAAAGGGCACATCTAACCAAGTTCCTCACCTTGTGGGAGCCCGATTGTACTTGTATAAAAGAAGGATGGGACTTGGAGGCTCTGCATTGATTATCGGGCACTAAACAAAATCATTGACAGGAACAGGTATCCAATCCCATGGATTGATGACCTGCTAGACCAACTCAAGGGGCCAATTATTTCAGCAAGATTGATTTGAAGTTTGGTTATCACCAGGTTCCAATAGAGCCCACAGATGTATGGGAGACTGCCTTAAAGTCCAAGGAGGCCTTTTTGAATGGTTGGTTATGCACTTTAGGTTGAAAAATGCCCCTGCTACTTTTATGAGGCTAATGGATGACATCATGTGGCCCTTCACCAACTCATTCGTGGTGGTTTATTTGGACGACATCCTTATCTTCAGCAAGAGTTGGGAAGAACACTTGCAACACATTCGGTCGGTCCTTCAAACCCTTCAGAAGCACAAACTAGGTGCCAACTTGGAGAAATGCACCTTTGGCATGGACCAGGTCGAATACTTGGGTTACATCAAAGATGAGAGGGGTGTGCATGTGGAACCAACCAAGATCCAAGTCATACAGGATTGGCCATCCCTGATCACTCTAATGGATCTTCGTACTTTTTTGGGCCTTGCAAATTTCTATCGGAGATTTGTGTTTAGATTCTCCCATATCACTTAGCCTTTGAGTCAAATTACTAAGGGTGGGGCAAAAGCAAATTTTTCTTGGTCAGAGTCCCAACAGAAGGCATTTGTTGAGTTGAAGAACCGCCTCTGCTCTGCACTGGTACTCACATTTCCAGACTTGCAGCAACCATTTGAAATCAAGACAAACACCTTAGACTATGCTATTAGTGCAGTCCTCACCCAACACGGGCATCTGGTGACCTATCATAGTGAGACACTTTCCGATAAAATTCGGAAGTACCCAACATATGATAAATAAATGTATTCCATTATGCAGACTTGCCGACAATGGAAGCACTACATTTTGGGGAAGGAGACGATCATCCACACCGATCACCAACCTCTTCAGTTTATACAAACACAAGGGAAGTTGTAGAACGATCGCTATCAGAAGTGGTCTACATATCTACAAAAATTCCACTTGAACATCAAATACAAAAAGGTCAGCACCAATCATGTTGCAGACTGCCTCAGTCAGCCCTTAGTTGCAACACTAACTATTGTTCTCAACTCTTGTGGTCACGAGACCTCTGGATGGTTGCAACTATACAAAAATGATCCAGAGTTCGCCTCGACATACCAGATGCTAGTAGCTAGCAAGAAAGTTCCTGATTTCCACTTCCAAGATGCATTATTTTGCTGCCTAGGCCACCTCTGTGTTCCTTCAAGCGAGCGTGCCAAGATGATTTGGGAGGCGCACTACAGTCGGTTCGCAGGACACTTTGGTGTGGAGAAAACTATGGTTGTACTACAAAAGTACTTTTATTGGCCCAAACTCTGACTGGATGTTGGGAAATATATCAGATCCTGCATTGCCTGCGCCATTGCCAAGCCAACCATCAAGAAGCAAGGTTTGTACACTCCTCTTCCTACTCCTAGCCAACCATGGGAATCCATCTCCATGGACTATATGTATGGCCTCCCTTCTACCAAGCATGGTAATGACTATGTATTTTTGGTCGTGGACAGATTTTCTAAGATGGCTATATTGGCGGCCTGCAAGAAGAGTATCACAGCAAAGGACACTTCCAAACTCTTATTTGAATGAGTATGGGTACATTTTGGGATCCCATAGACCATTATATCAGATCAGGATAGCAAGTTCTTGAGCACATTCTGGTCAAGACTCTAGACACTATTGAACACCAAGCTCACCAAATCGACTGCCTTCCATCCCCAGACCGATGGCCAGACAAAGGTCATTAATAGGATGATAGTACACATATTCTGCATGTATAACTCCAAGCATCCTCGAACCTAGGATGAGAATCTTCCATATGTGCAACATAGTTATAATAGAGCTCTCCATAGCTCAACTAGTCACAGTCTCTTTCAAGTGGGTCTAGGATTTCAACCATTGTGTCTTATTGATGTTGCCATGCCTCATGCGACTACGCAGAAAGAATCCACACATGTATTATCTGAGGCTCATAAAGCAACCAGATTTTTTGAACGCATCCAACACATCTGCCATCAGGTTCACGACATCCTGGAGAATTCAAATTGCAAGTACAAGCAACGACATGATCAACATCAGATGCCACACAAGTTTCAGGTGGGCAACAAATTCTGGTTGCATTTGAAGAAATAACACCTTACCAGAGCCCATCAGAAGCTCAGACCACTCCGCTATGGTCGTTACACCATTACCAAGGTTGTGGGATACAATGTCTTTGAGCTCAGCATTCCTCCATTCCTTGGCTTGCACCCAGTTTTCAATGTGGACTGCCTTCGACCATACTTCCCACCATTGTTGGGCACATTAGGCATTGCAGAACAACTCACACCAACAAAGTTAAACCCAAATTGCACAAAATGGGCCACAACTGATTGGATTATGGACACATAGGTCAAGAACACTCCCTAGCAAAAGATCCAACAATATCGGGTTGTCAAAGCTGGCCAACACCTGCACCAAGGCAAGTGGCTCACTAGGGACTAGGGTCAACAGCAATTTCCTCACCTCATGGAGGATTTGCACGCAATGGGGACCATTTCTTCTTAAGGGGGAAAGAATGATCCAGGTGGATATTGGTGGCCACCCACCTATCCCACCTAGACCTCTAGTCAGTTTCATTTGTTTCCTTGTTTATTTCAGCATTTACTATTTTTAGTAGTTTTTCAGGTCCTAAACTTCCAGAGCAGTTTTGACCCTCTAAACAGTGTTTTTTGAGGTTTGTTGCAGGCCTGTAGCCATAGGTAAGGGCCTGCAGAAAAACCTGTAGTACTCAAAGAGACCTTTCCAATAAGGTATCGTACGCGCCAAACAAAGATAATATGACCAAGTTATGACCCCGGGAAGTTGGTTACCCAACTAACCCCAACGGGGCCCACAAACTCTTGGTGTTACATCTCCTGGGGTTAAGATTTTTGTTGTTTAGGGTTTTTTCTTGTTTTCCAATAACAAATAGACCACTAAGCCTCAATTTAACACAATTCAGAGGCATGTAGCCACCACATCTCTTCTTAGAGATAAACTACCATCACCCGAGCTAGTCTTATTTCCATTTTGTTTGTAAGCATATTCGGTATTTGATATTAATGAAATGAAGTGTTATTTCTACTGAATCTTTTTATTTATGGTTATATATGTAATTTTTTGCGTTCTTATTTAAATTCAGATCATTCTCCCTACAAATCTCACTCAAAATGGGTCTTCCTACAGCATGACAAGCTAATACATTCTCACAATAATGTGGAAACAAGTGTCCCTCAACATATTGTTACATAGGGATCCCAACAACAAGACATCATCTTAGCAAAACAAAAGGACGCATAACATCACTGCATCATATGCCTCCACTTTTGAAGATGGACGAAAAATGGAAAGCTCAACTGTTGAAATGGATTGTACCACTAAATTCCTGGTGATGAGTGATGTAAAATCGACTGTAAACTTGTCCAATTCTGACAGCGTCAAAATTTGGACCCTCGAGAATCTTGAAGATTCCCTCAAAGATTCCTTCCTGAAGATGGCTGGAAAATCTGCTACTTAGGAGAAGATTCTGAGCACACAACTACGCTCCTTGTGGAATTATGTGAAGAATGAGTATAAAGTCAACTACATTCCGACACTAGAAAAATTCAGCGTCCAAGAGTATCTAAAGATTCCACAAGATTATCCAAAGATTCGTAGTTGTTGGAAATCTGCAATTCTACTGCTTAGATGGAGATTTTGACTACACGATTGGACTTCTGGCAAGAAAACGTGTAGAAATGACTATAAGTTTGTCAAGATCTAACACATCATCTCTGCACCCCAAAGGGAATCTTTCTCGGCATCTTAATATTCTCGTTCATGGTTCCACTGCATCTTTTGGGCAAGGTTCTGCCCCTGGTTATGGTTTATTCATTCAACATTATTCACCGCTCCCCTACCTTCCCTAGTGAATGACAATGAAGTAAGTTTAAATGGTAAAGGAGCAGCATATTTTACAAAGATGCTACTTTTGGTGCATTGGTTAGGGCAGAGTTTTGGAGGTGGGGAGGTCGCTGGTTCCAATCCGGTTGACCCCCACCTTTGCGCATTATTGAAATAGTATATAATTTTGGCGCATTTTCATATTCATCGTGGAAATTTTTACGGTTACATGTTTTTTTTTTTTTTTTTTGGAGTCGCCTGTTGGGCGCTGACCCACATGGGCCGAGCGGGTTCAACACCCGACAACTCCACTCCAATCAACGTCGTGCTATGTGGTGTGGCGGGTCAGCCTTTAATGGCCTATGGTGGGTGCTAGTATTGCATAAATGATGTTGCAACTCCTAGGACTCCCTTCTTTACTTTTATCAACACGGTTGTTTGTAACAAACTTGGAAGCGACGGTGCTATATGCACAAGTACTAGCTCTTGCCGCAGACTATCACTTGATCAGCTGGCACAAGTTTGCTAGGAGCTTAAGCCAACTTCTATGAGCTCTTAGAAAAAGCTTTTAACTGTGATGGATGAAAGCTAACTCAAAAGAGGCTAGTCTACTTGCAGAAAGAAGCTGAAAGCTGAAAGGAAATGCAAACCCTAGCAAACCCTAGTTTTACCAACTAATCCTACTGGTGCAAGAAAAGAGATGAAAGCTGCGGAAGTGGATGCCATTGACTCTTGGAAAGGTAAAATGCATGTGACTAAGCTACTTCTGAAGTAAAATCTGGAAAGAAACATCTTTTTGTATTTTTGAGTAATCTTGCAGAATTATTATGCATGTGCTTTAACTGTTTTTTACTGTGCAGAGGTTGGTTGGCGAAAGGAAATGGAGTGGGCAGTTGCAGGAGGTTGGGAAGGTGAGAAGAGGGCCTAAGGGGTCCCTAGAACCCTTCCAGAGAGTTTCACAATGATCAGATCTCGAAAAAACTGCTTACGTGAACTTCTATAGGAAGTCTGCAGGGGTTCTACAGGAACAGGCCGAGAGTGATTTTTAAAGGATTGGTGGAGGAAAAATGGTGGCGAAGTGGAAATGAAGGATGGATAAGGTTGTTAAAAGGTGTGGGACTTGGTAAATGAAGCTCAGGAGTGATGAAGATGGTTGGATTTGTTCAAGGATGGAGAAGGCAACGTTGCACAAAAATATAGAAATTAGGGCAAATTGGGACAGTGTGGTGAATGAAGGGAAGCAATCTTGGATTTAGGGGCTGGAACAGTTTGGATGATGGAGGAAGGGTAGGTAGGAGTGTGTTACAGGGACTCTGCACACTATTTTTCAAAACTGATCAAACAAAGACTAAAAAAACTAGAGATCTATCTATTTTGACCTAATCTGACCTAAAAATTGGAAACATGATGAACAGAAGTTTATAGACAGGAAATCATGCAAGATAGCTATGGAAACTAAGCAAGAACAAATCTAAACATGCAAGTACAACTAGTATCAACTTTTCCAACTCAAAGTCTAACACTAGCAATTGCCTTGAAAGGCAAAAATAGTGTTTTTGTGGCAGCAAGTATGCCTTGGTCTTGGCTCATGGTCCTAAGGAGGGAGAGATGAGATCAAGGATTTCTTGATGGCCTTTTTGCAGATCTTTTCTGTTACCAAACTGTCAAATCAACCTGAAGCATGACAAGCTATTTTAATCATCAAAAGCAACCTAAGTAACAAAGCAAGATCTTAACCTAAATAACAGAAATCATTCTATGAATGCAAGGAAAACACATAAAAGTACACAGAGGAGCTACTGGCACTTGGGTTGGGACCAACCCCAAGAGCTACAACCTCCTAAGAAAGCTCAGAGCTGGTGCAAAGCGAAATTCATGTCCATTACTCAAAAAATAATAGTCATGTCACAAAATTGTTTACAGCAAGAGCTCGAAAATGAGCTGAAATGCAGAGCTGCACTAAAGTGCGAAAAAAAATTGTTCAATAGCTAAACTATCAAGGATTAAAGCCTTCCTACTTATGCAACATGAGGACTCCTAATAGTCCTCCTTAACTTTAGGAGCTTGGCTGCTAAATACTGCAGTTAATCAACCACTTCACAAAAGCTGCTTGGCTGCCCCTTGAAATCATCTTTGGTGGGTTGTTGAACTCCGAGCTGATGGTGGAGAACTCGAGGAAGGGGTCATTTAGTGCAGGAGACAACCTTCCTACAAATCCTCAGCCTTGTTCCTTCGTATTTGGCTATCAACTTGCTCATAACTACTTGACCTTGGTCCAAAAGATGTCCAAAAGTCTGCAATAAGCACGTATTAGACTTTGTGGTCAAGTGACTATTCTCATTCATTCAATTAACATAAATATATTCAAAAGCATGCATAAAACTATGAAGAATGGTGGATTATAGGCAAAATGAGCCCATAAAGTTACCCATTTTTGGGGCTCATCATCACCCTCCTGCTGAATGCGTTGCTTATCCTCTGAGCAACTAATCCATCTCGTCATTTTTTATTTCTTTGACTGCCTCTCTGACATCCCAGGCTTCTGTTGTGGCCAGCAACAACCCCCCTTATTTAGTTTTATCAGTAATATTAAATAAGTGGGGACCCTTATTCAAAAATTTAAAAAAATCAATTAATGCCTGTATTTCCTTTTTCAATAAAACTTACTATCATAACTTATGAGAATACCCTCAAAAACCTAAAAAGACTTAAGTTTTATGATAAGTTAGAAGGAAATCACTCCTTAAAGCACGTCACATTGCAAAAGGGGTAAAAGATACCTTCTCACAAGCGGAATTCTAAAAATGCGAAATCGCGACGCTAAATCACGCATGAAAAACCCTCATCACATTGCATGCCTTAAACCTCACCTATGCTGAAGTGCCTTAAAATGCCGATATGCGATGGCGCATCTCGCGAATCGCATTTTGCAGAAAACACATTAACAGATGCTTGCCACACATAAAGGATTTGCGATATTGCGATTTTGCAATTTGCGATATTGTGATCTGCGATACTGCGATCTACGATATTGCGAAGCAAATCGCAAAATCACCTTATCACAGATCTGCACGGCCCGTTGTTCGAGAAAGTTTTTTCATAAACCGAGGCCTAGTCATGCGCATTTATGTTAATTAATGAGTTAGTTAGCAATTGTTAATGAAATATGGTTTTGATCTTATCAAGGAAGCAGTTCACATAAGGTGATATATTTTATATGTTTTCCGCATTTAAAGCTTTCATGTCACCTTTTCTTATCATTGTTCTCACCTCATTTGTAAATTGCAGGAGCGAAGAATTGAGAAGTATACAGAGCAAAGAACAGGATATTATGGGAAAGAAGGGTAAAGCCCCCAGTGCTGAAGATAAAGAGATGACTCCCTTGTACACAGACACCACCTGCAGCAAAGATGCCGGTATCACTACTTGGGAAGGCATGTATAGTTTACTTGAGGAAGAAGATCCCAAAGTAATGGAGGTAACGGCCACTGCAGGCTCAAACGGGTCTTCTGAGGCGTCTATTACAGATCTAGCATGTTCATTCTTGCACAAGATAGCGGCGAGACCCAAAATTCTCCCGTATACAGACATGGTTAAAAAGAGTACTAAATGATGCTGATATCATGTATAAAGAAATCAAAGCTCAGAATCAAGAATGTATAAAACTGTTCTTTCTACAAAATTTAAGCTTTATATCCTCTAACAAAACGCGCAAGAGGCGAAAATCGCATCAGGGGAGCCCAGATCTAGAAACGGAGGCAGTTTCCGATGTGCGATTAGCGCTAATCGCGCATCGCCAGGCAAAACCCCTCGAGATGGAAAGCCTCAAATTGCTTAGTCGCCTCTAAGTGCGGAAATTTGTAGGGAAAAAGTGCTAAAGATGGAAGGTAAAATTGGAACTCAAAACTAGTAATATTTATCAGGTATATCACCAAGAAATACGTAGATATCTACCAAAGGTGCAGCATCTACAAACAAGTTGGAGATAGAAGGCTCAAGAAAAGGCAGAATCAATCCAAAGGTTAACAAAGTTGAATTGGAATTCTTACTAGGCGTACTTGGTAAAACCACATAGCCAGTGCATGACTCTCAAATGTGTTATCGATTCTGTTGAGAAGATGGCGCTAGCTCTTACAGATTTTGTTTTCGTAGGACAGCTAAAGTCGGAAGTCGGCCAACCAACTCTCCTCAAGAAAATGCTGAACGCATGCGATTTCAAGGAGCAGATACATAAATAGTTAGTTAGTAGTTTTAGTTTTAGAGTCAGTTTTAGTTTTAGTTTTGCTTTATTTTTTCTTGAAATGAGGATGGTCATTTAAACTGCATCCTACATTTTTGTAATAAATTATTTTTAGAATTAGTTAGTAGTATTTAAACCCTTCTCATGCATTTAGAGAAGGGTCCAAAAATTTATCAAAAACTTGTCCTCAGAACATGCACTTTTGCACCCTCCAAGGAGGTTTTAATGAATGAATAGAACAGGATTTATTGATATTTGCGTTTAATATCTACTACTGATGTTGCACTTTTGTACTCTTAGTGGATGTTGGATTAAGAAGAAATAGATCATTATTACTGGAGCTCATGAGTAGAACTAGTTATAAATGGTACTTTTATCTCTTAATTGTTTCTGCTTATGTGTTATGGTGATATTCATGTTCAATTATTTATATATGAATGCTTAAATTCTTGAGTTATCATTTGGCACTTTTGTATGGTGATAGCTATTTATTTATGCTTAGTATATGAGTAGCTTACTATGCGATATGTTTTTCACAACTGTTTCATCTAGCTTTTTATATGAAATGGTTTATCTTTATTGAATTCTTTTCTCATAACAGTTGAATGATATTTATTACCAACTGTCATTTGAAATCATTTTAGATCGCATAAAGGAAAGATTACATCCTGAGTTAGTTTAGAATTATATATTTCTGTTTATTAGATTACAATTGCATGTTGATAGATTAGATTTAGAATAAAGAAAGCATTTTACTTAGGAATCATTAGTCAAGAAATATCAATTCTCAACACACACACACACACATATTGGGAAATTGGTCCCATATCCCCAGTCGGACCCACTATACCAAACAGAAAAGGAGCTGCTAACCAAGGTCCAAACCGAGTGGGTATCCCCCTTGTTGTAGACCCGATTTTCGGGGCTTCAATAGCTTCCGAGGTGATGTTCTCTTCTCGGTCATGTAACCCTGCTTTTCTCTCTACTTCCTCCCATTGCCTATGTTCTTCTTCTTCTTTGACCCCTTCCAGTAGTCCCAAAAGAAATGGAGGACTGAACTTTAGGCCAATCCAATTGGCCTTCAGATTTTGCACTGACTGTTTATAAAGTGACACTCTTGCCAAAGCCTCCCTCATCCTTGTTGGGGAGTGGTACTCTCTTATTTTCAGACTGTGGGACAATGTGTTCCATCTCCTTGTGCAAGCATGAATGCAGTTATCACCCAACAGTCTTTCCATGTCTTCAAAGTGAGTAATGGCCTGAGCTTGCCTTTCAACGTAGTTTGGGAGAACTTGAGGGTTGTTGGCAAGGTGCTGATGGGCATATACTAAAGTTGAGGGATCTTCTGGTTCTGCTCTGATCATGAGTGGCTCACTTAGCTCCCTGTCCATAACTTTCCGAATTTTTGTTGCCCTCTTTTCCTCATGGCTTAACCAAGAATCCATGGCCATGAGTTGCACATCTCCCAATGCAGTATTAGGGTCCCATAGATTCATGTTTGGAAGTGCCAAGTTGTGTAAATAGAATTCTGCTAACTTGGCCTTATCTTCAGCTAAGCTATTGTCACACAAATACATAAACTGATTGTAATTCTGAAATGGAATGGTGCCCCTTTGGGCCAGTGTGTTAATTTGAAATTGCAACCATTGGTATTTAAGGTATAATGCATAAGATTTAGCAGGTTGCCTACATTGTAAGGCTTCTATTGCCCAACTGGCCATGCAAGCCAATTGGGCCTCTTTCTCTTGCAACTGTTGTTTCAAAACCTGTATTTCTTTTGCTGCCTGAGATTCCTGTTCTTGCAGCAGTTTTGTTAGCATTTCCACATTAGCTTGTAGCTCTTCCTCTTTCTGTTGTTTCTCAGTTGTGTCCTTGTCTGCTGGAGGTCCTCCTTGCTGTTGTTGCCCTCCCAAAATGGACAACCTATCTTCCTTGTGGACTTCCTGGAGCTGCAACTATTTTTCCAGTAGCTCATTCTCCTCCTGCAGTTGGGCTCTTTTGCAACCTTCTACATGCCTTACCATGGCCAATTCTCCCCTTAATTCTTTTAACTTCTCCTCCATGTTGCCTATGTCCTCAACTCCCTTAGATTTGGCGATTTTCATCCATGTGTGTGTTCTGATCCTCTCTTTCTCTAATTCGAAAAATAATGGTACAACAAATTTCTGTGGGATGATTTTCCCACCTTCTAACAGATTGTAATATGATCCCAAATCAGGTTGAGGGGTAGGTTCAAGTATTTCTTCGGTTTTGTTCTCCCCTTGTGATTGTTTAGCTACCTTCTCCTCCAATTTCTCAATCTCTTTTAACTTGGCCAGAGTTTCCTGTAGAGATGTTGCAGCTTCCTGTAGAACTGCCTTTGAGTCCATCAACTTAATTTTCTCTTTCCATGTAGAGGCCTTTGGGCTTCCTCTTTCATAGGTGATGGATATCTTGGAAGGAGACTCTTCCTTCTATTTAGTGGGTGAGTCCTCAATGACAATTGGTTCCTTGGACAGTGGCTGAGGTTTGCCTACTTTGATCCTTGTGCTTTTTCTGGTTTTGAAGTACATGGAAGTCCTTTTTCTCGTTCCTTATTGTTTTGTAGGGGTGCTTAATGCAGCAAGCACATCTTCTGCCTCCCTTGTCAACGTCTCAGGGGATTTCTCTTTCTGCTGTTCTTTTCCCTCACTTCCTATAGAAACCTCTGTGTCCACTATTTCTGTCTGTATGACTGATATCTCAGGGTGTGTCTTTCCCTTTTCTTTCTGGGTCCCTGCCCTGGCCGTGGCAGTCTTCTTTTGGGCTTTCTTGGAATTTTTCTTCCCAACCTTTGTCTTTCTCCCTTTCTCTATTTTTGTTGTTTTCTCCTTTGTTGTCTTAGGTTCAGCAGTCTTGCCCTCTGCTTGAATGTCCTGTGCTCCCTCATCATCGATCTTCTAAATTTATTCAGTTTGCTCCCCCTCCTCACTGCTGGATGGGGTGATGTTCTCAGCCAAAGTTCTAATGTTATCATCCCTGGACATATTTCTGAAGGTTTCCCAAGATATGGGAACAGTATAGGTGTGTAAAGCATCTTCCACCAACAGTTTGATGAGCCCATGGTGGGCCAACTGATCTAGGATCCCTTCATTTAGCTTTGTACCACATTCAATTAAGGACTGAAGAAGGAAATATGGGATGCTCAGTTTCTTGGCTAGAGGCAAGTCCATCCCATGCCTTAATTCATGTAACAACCTGAAATGATATCCATAGATGATGCTAAACCTCCCTTCACATGTGATATACTTCATAATTTGATAACTAACTTCACTCCAGAGAGGAGGCAAGCTTGTCCTTCTAACTCCGTTTTTGTCTTCTACAGGATGCTCCTCGGGCAAAAAAAATGTTTTCTTAGCAACTTGGCCCAATGATCTCTCTTCTTTGCTCCAAGGGAGCCCCAATGGTAGACCAGTAATTCTACTGATGAGCTCAGGGGTAAGTTCTAGGGTCAAACCCCTAAAACTAACTGTGGCATGTGTCTTTGAATGTGGTCTCAGGGACATTAAAAACTCTTCAGTTATTTCCTCATCATAACCCTGAATTTTTTCAAAGAAGGATATCCAATTTTCCCGAGTGAAAAGGTCCACCACCTCAGGGTGCTCGTGCAACTTGCTAGAGTCTGAGGGTTATTTCCTTATGAATCCTCCTAACATGGTGTTGAGTGCTCTTTTTACGTTTTAACCAGAAAGGAAAATGCTCAGGAAAACAAATAGTCAATCACTGAATAGAGCATAGCTGAATCCGGTTTCTATTGAACCCAAGAATGAATTTCTCGTGCGTTCCTTACAATATCAAGTAGCAATAATTCTCATGTTTTAAGACTACTGTCACCTAGAATTTGACTGTCTGTTTATGAAAAGAATTTATTTTTTTTACAGAACAGAGTATAAGGGCACAGGTTCTTTTCTCAGCACATAGATAGATAGGCACAGTCGTTTTTTCACACACTCACACAGGCTGGCCCTTATTGCTGCATGTATCTTTCTTACAGGAGAATCTTGAAAAAGGATGGGGAGATTTCAAATGCAGAGAGAAAAAGAAACTATGTAGACTTAGGGAAATATGCAGGTAGACTTTTACTCTTGTTTTTCCATCTATTGGCGTGTTCAATTCACCACCTTGCTCAAACAAATCATGCACAAAGGAGTTTTCTTAAGCCTACCTCGTTTGGAGCTTGAAATTCGATGAAAATTCCGGGTTTTCCTTTTGCAGAGCTATTCTCTGTCTTTCCTATAGAATCCTTCCTATAGAAGGCTCCCGGTTCCTATAGAATGAAACTGTGCTTCCGACAGAGCCTGATAGGCGGAAGATTTTCGAAAACAGGTAGAAAAACTAGTGGAGGATGACTGGTTAACTGTTCTGGAAGTGGTGGATGCGTACTCCAATCGAGAACATTGTGAGTGCAAAATGAACAGAGGGTGGTGCATGTTTCAACTAAGCGTCTTTTAACTGCGGCGTGATTCGTGGTGAGGGGATGAGGTGGCCAGATCGGACCGTTGATCCGACGTCACAGCCATAATGTTTCCACATGTTTCTGACCGCCATCACCTCCTTTCTCCCATTACCCACCGCCACCACTACCAGTCCCAACGATTTCTTCCTGAATGGACACTCCACACGTGCTGGCTGCACATCTAATCAGCAGTTTTGAATTTAACAGAGCTCGTTGGGATTCCACGAGGATGTGTAACTGGCCGAGGGTGGCCAGTTGACTGGTCGAGGGTGGCCAGTTTACTGGCCACTGATTCCACTCAATTTGAACAATTCCCATAGTCATGCAACTTTAAAATATAATTTATGCAATTGAAGAATGAGTTTAGGCACTTACCTGCGTGGTCGCGGCCGTGTTATGCAGATTTCGGGTTTTGGAACCCATTCCTTCGTTTGTTGTTGTTGCATGCACACTGCATGCTTGGCCTCGGCTGTTGCTGATGTTCATATGTTCAAGTAGAGCTCCATGCATGTTTCTTCTGCCATACTTTGTTGTCCTTGTCTCTGGAGTATGTCTTTCAGAGGGATCAGCTGCTACAGGATTCCTGTAGGATGTCCTGTAGCTGCTTCTCCTCCTGGAATGCAAGCTAGAATGAGCAGGGCTATACTATTGATGAGGGTCTCAGCTAATGAGGAGTCTAGATGGAGGGTACAGGTATGGTGAGTGAAAAACTGTTGCTTGATTCGTCATTAAAAAGTTTTTGCTAGTAGTATGAAGAAAACATGGTTTATGTGTGTGATTGTGCAGGGAAAAAAAATGAGTGCAATGAAGGTGTACAGAGATGGAAAAAGGCAACATATGGTGATGGATAGAAGCAAGGAGGTTTACAGGCCTCATGGGAAGATTCCCAACCTTCAGGTCCTCTTCTGAGATCGATTTTGGCTTGTCTGTAGGTTCTATAGGATCTTCCTGTAGAAGACATAGAACTTCCTGTAGAAGGTAAAATCTTAGCCCGAATGAGACCAAATGTTAGGAAAGGGTATTGGTCATGGAGGAATGGATTGTGAGGGATGCTTGCAGCCTGGTGTTGACCTTTGTCTTCGTCTTGTGTGATCCTCCTAAAACCTGTAATGACCTTATTGCAACCTGCAATTTATCCAACAGAAATTAGGTTTATTTTTATTTTTCTTTCTTTTTCTTTTTTTCTATTTTTTTCTGAGACAGTTGGGGTGCCTCCAGGGGTTTTTCACCCTCACTGTCTACCCTGGGCGCCTCCAAGAGGTTTTCACCCAAGGATCTTTTATTCCTTTTTTTTCTCAAGGTGTGGGTGGGGTGGAGACAGGGGCCTTCTCCACTACCAGCACTGATTTTTCCAGAGTTTTAATGAACTCCTGCTTAGAAAGGGGCTTCCTGTAGATTTTCAATCAATGCCCACTGACGAGCATGGGGATGGCTTCTTCATCAATGGTCCTGATAAGGACTGAACCATTGTCATTGCATTTCTCCACTGTATATGGTCCTAGCCATCTTGTCCTCAGCTTTCCTTTGAAATCCTTGTATCTTGAATCATATAACAACGCCCAATCTCCTGGCTAAAATTTCTTTTCTTTAAGGTGTCGGTCATGCCATATCTTTCTTTGAAGTTGGACCACCTCTGAGTGGAGAAGGGCTTGCATTCTTTGTTCATCTAGTCCATTCAACTGCAGTAATCTTTCCTGTTGTGCATGGCTAAGTTCTAGGTCCAGCTGAGTTGCCAACCTTAATTTGTTATATTCAAACTCTATAGACAGCAAAGCCTTCTTCCCATAGACCAGCTTATAGGGTGTGAAACCTGTTGTAGTTTTCCAAGTAGTGTTATAGGCCCAGGTGGCCTCAACCAAGCGATTTGCCCAATCTTTTCTACTGATGCTCACCACTTTAGTCAAAATCTCTTCCAAATCTCTGTTAGTGACTTCCACCTATCCATTTGCTTGCGAATGATAAGGGGTGGAAGTTCTATGCTTAATCTTGTGATGAGTGAGCAAGTCTTCAATGAAGTTAGAGGTAAACTGACTTCCTTGATCTGTGACTAATTCTCTTGGGTAGCCAAACTTGTAGAAGATATTTTCCCTCAAAAACTCAACTACCTTTTCTTCTGTTGCTGCCTTGATTTCCTTTGTTTCTACCCACTTTGTCAGGTAGTCCGTGCACACAATGATGTAAGACTTTTGTTTCGAAGGAAGGTTGATAGGACCCACAAAGTCCATGCCCCACCTCTCAAATGGCTCGAAAGTCACTTGAGGTTGGAGGGGCATCTCATCCCTTGGAGTCGGTTTCCCCATCCTTTGACATCGGTCACATTGGCTGATGTATCTCCTGACATCTTGATGAAGAGTGGGCCAATAGTAGCCTGCCTGTAGAATTTTGAAGGCGGTTCTTTTTGCTGCAAAGTGGCCTCCATAGGGCCCATCATGATAGGTTAGGAGGATGTCAAAGACTTCCTCCTCCCTGACACAACACCTCAAAATCTGATTTGGGCCAAGTTTAAACAGGTTGCCCCCAATCCAAGTGAATGGGGTGCTTTTCCTCACGATCTTGCTCTTCTCTTTTGAGGATAGGTGTGACGGGAACTGTACTAAAACCAAGTAATTTGCTATATCAGCAAACAATTGAGAGAGTACTGAAATAACAAACAGGGGTTCATCTGGCATTTGATCATCCACCATCCCTTCTTCACCTACAAGCAAATCTAGTCTAGACAGAAAATCAGCAACAACATTTTCCTTACCTGGCTTATCAACAATGGTCAAATCAAATTGCTGCAATAAAAGTAACCATCTAATGATACGAGCATTTACATCAGGTTTATTCATCAGATACCTAATTGCAGCATGATCAGTGTGTACAAATGTTTGATAACCAGTGATGTAGTGTCTGAACTTGTTTAGGGAATGGACTACAGCTAGGAGCTCTTTCTCAGTTACAGTATAGTTTAACTCTGCCTTGGACAGGTTTTTACTGACAAAATATATGGCATACGGTAGCTTCTCTTCAACTTGTCCTAAGGTTGTTCCTATGGCTTTGTTCGAGGCATCTGTGTGAATGTGGAAAGGTAGGGCCCAGTTTGGACCTCTCAAGATTGGGGCAGTTACCAGCTTACCTTTCAACGCATCCAGAGCCTCTTGACAGTTTTCAGTCCATGTAAACTCAACATCTTTCCCCAAAAGACCAAACAATGGAGAGGCTAGCTTACTGAAATCTTTAATGAATCTTCTATAATATCCCACTAAGCCTAGAAAACTTCAAACATCTCTTACCTTTTGAGGAGGTGGAACCCTTTGGATGATAGCAATCTTGTTGGGATCCACCTGTAATCCTTGCTGAGAAATTGTATGACCTAGCATGGTCCCTTCAGTCATTAGGAATTCACATTTTTCAAGACTGAGGGACAGGTTCATTTCAATACACTTGGTTAAAACTTTCCCCAGGTTAGTTAATGCTTCTTGGAAGTTGGACCCATAAGGAGTAAAGTCATCCATATAGATTTCCACCGAATCATGAACCAGCTCAGCAAATATACTCAGTACTGCTCTCTGGAAAGTGGCAGGAGCATTGCATAACCCAAAGGGATGTTGGCATTATGTTCTCTGGTATGGCTATATGTTACAGATGTTGTACTTGATGGCAACTCCCATGACAAGGCTCTCAATTTATTGAAAAATTAAGAAGGACGCAGGAAATCGGTTTAGAAGGTGCATACCCGCAGGTACACCATGCAGTAGCCGCGTCCAGAGACGCAGGCCAGCCGTTCAGGAGGTGCGTCCACCCAGTGCACACTTTTCAAGGTCACGTGGGGGTTTCTTGTGTTTTACTCTTGGTATCTAGCCGACGGTATTGTGTTATTATGGTGTCGGCTCGTGGTATTGTTCCATGATTTGAGGAGGAGCTTGCCTATATAAAGCAAAGGAGATCATTTGGTTTGGTATGTCTTTGGTTGAATATCTAATGAGGTTAGATCTGGTCTAGATCTAAAAAGGCGAATCTTCTGAAAGACTGAGATCTCTTTGGCGCATGATCAGATCTGTAGATCTGACTGTTTGGGTTACTCTTAAAGTCTTGAAATCATTCATACCCGAAGGTACGCAGGTTCAGTGAAAGGCAAGTGCGCCGGGACGCAGTGCAGTAAGAAGAGACCTACGTGGGGATGCAGGGCAGAGCAATATTCAGGTGCGTTCGGGACGCACTACAGTAACAGGCGCACTGCGTGGGGACGCGAAGCATAATAAGGATCAGGTGCGTCTCTGAGCAAAAAGACGTGGCGCGATAGTATTTCTGGGTGCGTCCCTGCAGCAAAAGAACGCGGTGCGACAGTGTTTTTGGGTGCGTCCCTGCAGCAACAGGACGCAGTGCAGTTGAAGGAACAGTGCGCGGGCATGCAGCGCAGCAGAAGGATCTCTGCGTGTGGACACAGGGGAGAAGAAGGTTAGCTGCGTCTGGTCGCAGGCCACAGAAGGGAAAACTGCGTCTCTGTCTTAAGATGTTATGTTGATTGAATTTCTCTGTTGATAAGGTGTTCTGGGTTAGTTCTGTTATTACTGATCTGATAACTGTAGTGGACTGTAACTGTTATGTACTTGATGATCATTTGATGCTTTATGAAAAGAAGTAGGGGGTTGTAGCTCCCTTCCAGGAGAAGACTGGAAAACGAGAGAGAGAGTTGTAGCTCTCTGCAGGTTGCAGCCTGCGTACTGGTAAAGGATTGCACCAGTACAAAATCATTGTAAAAGGAGTTTCTAATTTAAAAGAAGATAGAGACATATTGCAGCAGGTGGTTTTCACCCACATTGGGTTTCCACCTTACATCTTGTGTTCTTTGGAGTGACTATCTGTTTTCTTTGTTCATGCTCATTATTTTATGGTACTGACATGCAAAAATAATTCAAAGATCAAATAAGGAAGATTTATTAAATTGCTAGATAATACTGATTCACCCCCCCTCTCAGTATTATTTCCAACAATTGGTATCAGAGCAGGTCCTTTAGAGAAACTTGATCGCTTGAAGGTAGATCGTTCATCATGAGCAACTACGAGAGAGAAGCATCAATCAGGCCACCGGTTTTTGATGGGACAAACTTCAATTATTGGAAGGTAAGAGTTACTGCATATCTTCAATCTCTTGGTACAGAAGTTTGGGACATTGTAGAAACAGGCTACGCTTTTCCTTCAGCTACTCCTACAGATCCAGCAGAGAAAAAGAAGTATGAAACAAATGCAAAAGCAGTCAGTACTCTGTTAGGATGTATATCCCAAACGGAATTCATGAAGGTAATGCACTACAAATCCGCAAAAGAGATATGGGACAAAATTGTCACAAGCTATGAAGGAGATGAACAGGTAAAGCGTGCTAAACTTCAAACTCTCAGGATTCAGTATGAGACTCTCAAGATGTATAATGATGAAAGTGTGGCTAATTATTTTCTTCGGGTAGATGAGATTGTTAATTGTATGAAAATTTTGGGTGAAGAAATAAAAGAGGCTATAGTAGTTGAAAAGGTTCTAAGATCATTGTCCCCCAAGTTTGAATCTAAAGTGTCTGCAATAGAAGAAAAGGAAAATCTCTGAATTCTCACTATGTCTCAGCTACATGGAATTCTAACTGCTTATGAAATGAGAAAGGGAGGTCCATCAGACAGAAGGGAAGCTGCTTTCAAGGCATCAGGCAAAGAAGATTATTATGAAGCAAGCCATGTTCCAGAAGAAGAGGAAGAAGAATCAAATTTTGTCAGAAATCTTCAAAGGGGTTCTGGAAGGTTCAGAGGTAAGCTACCTTTTAAATGCTTTGCTTGTGGAAGAGTAGGTCATTATGCTGCAAAATGTCCTTATAAGGATAAAGGAAAGGAACCTGCTAGATGGAACAAGAAACAAGGTGCAAATAAGAAAAGCTACTACACCCATGAAGATAGTGATGGTTTATCAAATAGTGATGAAGATGAACAAGGTAATAAATATAAGTTGTTAATGGCATTTGAAGATGATGATTATATGGATGCTGTAGATGTGGATAACCTTTATGATGAAATTACTAGACTCAAGAGATGTATAGAAGAAAAGAATGTGATCATTGATACTCTACAATTTCAAATTGATGAAAAGGAAAAACACCTTGAAAAACTAGAAGGTGAAATTGTTGGTCTTAGAAAAGAGATTGAGAAAACAAAAGCTATTAATCTTAAGTTTGTCAAAGGATCTGAAACTTTGGATGAGATTATCAATGTGCAGCGGTCTCCTCTAAACAAGACAGGTCTGGGTTATAATGGAGAAACCTCTCAAGCATCCACCTCAAAAAGTTATCTTGATGCGACAAGAAGAAATGAGCAAAAGAACAATGAAGATCATCAGGTAAAGCAGGGACGTATTACAAACAGAAAATATCAGGGGCAATCCATCTTAAGGGTGAACAAAAGCTACAACCAGCCACAGGTAAAATCTTCTCAGTTTGGTTCAAGAATAGATGAAAATAGAAATTACAATCAGTTGGCTGGTAGATTCAATAACCGCAGAAGCTTCTTCAATGGACAATGCTTTTCTTGCCATAACTTTGGTCACAAAGCAGCTCAATGTGTTGCATATAAAACAATCATGACTAGGGAAGCTCAAAAACGAAGAAGTATGACAGGGATTACAAAAAGGACCTATAACAACTTTTCGGTTCTTGAAAATGAAGTTGAATGTTCTATTTGCAATAATTTTGGTCATGAAGACTCTGAATGCAGGAGCAGGTTTCAGCAGAAAAAGGAACAAGCCTCAAAAACCAAAACATGGAGAATAAAGGAACCTCAAACGGAAAGATGTGGGATAGCATTTTATGCAGAGGGACAGGAAAATCTATGGTACATTGACAGTGGATGTTCGAAGCATATGACAGGTGATAAAGAAAAACTTGAGTCTTATTCTACTTTAGAAAAGGGAAAGAAAGTCTCTTTTGGAAATGATACTCCTGCAACTATAAAAGGAAAAGGCATCACTCAGTTAAAAGAAAAGGTCAAGGCTGAAAATGTTTTGTATGTTGATGGATTGAAGCATAATCTTCTAAGTGTCAGCCAGATGTGTGATCAAAGAACCGAGGTTATATTCAGATCAAATGGATGTCTTGTTCGTGATCTTGATACAGGTAAAACAGTGCTCAAAGGCAAAAGAACTCCAAATAATCTGTACATATTTGAAGAAGGACAACAACAATGCTATCTGAGCAAGGATGAAGAGCACTGGTTATGGCATCGAAGGTTGGGACATCTAAGCTTCTCACAAATAAGGAAAGCATGCAAATATCAGGCAGTTCGCGATCTTCCAGATATCAAAATTCCTGACAACACCATATGCAAATCATGTCAGTTTGGAAAACAAACCCGAACTAACTTTCCAGAGAAAGAAGGATCAGCTAGCATGCCTCTTGAGCTAGTACATACAGATACATGCGGTCCCTTCAGAAAAAGGACACCTCGAGGAGAAGAATACTTGATATTATTCATTGACGATTTCTCCAGGTTTGTCTGGTTAGGACTTATGAAGCACAAAGATGAAGCATTCGAAAAATTCAAATCTTTCAAAGCCTTGGTTGAAAATGAATCAGGTCACAAAATTAAGTGCCTCAGATCCGACAGAGGTGGGGAATTTACTTCAAATGAATTTTTCGATTTCTGTGAAGAACATGGGATAAGAAGAGAATTCTCTACAGCAAGAACTCCCCAGCAAAATGGAGTTGTGGAAAGAATGAACAGAACAATCCAACAAATGGCTCGTGCTATGCTTGATGAATCAGGAACTCCCACAACTTTCTGGGGTGAAGCTGCACATGCTGCGGTTATTATTCTCAACAAAACAAATGTCCGGGTGAACAGCACTCAAACTCCTCATGAGCTCTGGAGTGGTAAAACTCCTTCAGTAAAGCACTTCAAAATCTTTGGGAGCAAATGCTATATCAAGAATACTAATGAGCAGCTTGGCAAACTTGAACCTAGAGCAGATGAAGGCATTCTTCTTGGTTACTCTCCATATAGCAAAGCATACAAATGCTACAATAAAAGACTTGGCAGAATTGTTGACAACATTGATGTAGTGGTTGATGAGAAGGGATACATTCCTAGGCAAGTACATCGTGAAGACATCGAAGAAGATGAAGGCTACCCTCAAAGACAGAATGATGAAGAAGAAGAACCTCAAGAAGAACCAGAGGAGCAAACAAGAATAGAAGAAAAGACTCCATCCAGATATGTTCAGAAGAACCATCCAGAATCTCAGATTATGGGACAGAAAGAAGCAGGTGTACAAACTAGAAGAACAGTTGCAGAAACTTCAAGCTATTTGGCATTACTCTCCTCGACTGAACCACAAAATGTGAAAGAAGCATGCAAAGATGAATGTTGGGTGAAAGCAATGGATGAAGAACTTGAGCAGATCGAAAAGAACAACACTTGGGAGCTGGTTCCTAGACCAAAAGATAAGAATGTTATCGGGACAAAATGGGTCTTCAAAAACAAATTGAATGAAAATGGAGAAGTAATTAGAAACAAAGCCAGACTTGTTTGTAAAGGATATGCGCAGCAAGAAGGGATAGAATTTGAAGAAACCTTTGCTCTTGTTGCAAGACTTGAGGCCATCCGAATGTTTCTTGCTCTCTCAAGTTTTCAAAACTTCAAAGTATTTCAAATGGACGTGAAATCAGCCTTTCTAAATGGAGACTTGGAAGAAGAAGTGTACATTGAACAGCCAGATGGGTTCATTCTTGGAAATGATCCAAATCTTGTATGCAGATTGAAAAAGGCTCTCTATGGTCTCAAACAAGCTCCAAGGGCTTGGTACTACAGTTTGGACAAATATCTTCATCAACAAGGTTTTTCAAAAGGATCAGCAGATAGCAATCTTTATATAAAAGTTGAAAATGACAAATTGCTAATACTTGTTGTGTATGTAGATGACATTATTTTTGGGAGCAATGAAGAAGCTATGAGTCAAAACTTTGCCTCGGTCATGCAGAAAGAATTTGAAATGTCTTTGCTAGGAGAACTGACATATTTCCTTGGTTTGCAAATCCAACAAAAAGAAGGAGGAATCTTTTTATCTCAAACCAAGTATCTCAAACAGATTTTGAAGAAATATGGTATGGAAGATGCAAAACCAGTATGTACACCCATGGTCACAGGATGTAGCCTTAGTGCAAATGATGAATCTGCAGCAGTACATCAACCAACCTACAGATCTATGATTGGAAGTTTACTTTATTTGACAGGTACCCGACCGGATATCATGCATGCAGTTGGAATAGTTGGAAGATTTCAGGCAAATCCGAAGGAGACTCATCTTCAGGCAGTGAAGAGAATTTTCAAATATCTTCAAGGGACTCAAAATTATGGCTTATGGTATCCTAGAGATACAGATCTTACACTTCATGCTTATACAGATGCAGATTGGGCCGGAAGCGTGGATGACAGGAAAAGCACAAGTGGTGGTGCGTTCTTTATGGGTTCCAGACTGGTATCTTGGTTCAGCAAGAAACAGAGTTCAATTGCCTTGTCTACAGCTGAAGCGAAATATGTTGCTGCTGCATCTTGTTGCACCCAACTCCTTTGGATGATGCAGACTTTGCAGGATTTTCAAATCACTTGTACACCACCAATCCCCATCTTATGTGACAACACAAGTGCAATCAGCATCTCAAAGAATCCTGTTATGCATTCAAAAACCAAGCATATACCAATCAAGTACCATTTTCTCCGGGAACAAGTACTTGAACAGAAGGTCAAGTTGGAGTATGTTCCTTCTAAGGAACAAGTTGTGGATATTCTCACCAAACCATTGCCCAGGGACACTTTTGAATACCTCAGGCAAAAGCTGGGGGTTGTTGATGCATCATCTTATTGTTGAACCTTTTTTTTGATTGATGGTACAGGTTCAGGGGGAGCACATAATGCATTGTTGGCATTATGGAGGATGGTTAGAAGGAGATCTTGGAAATGGCTGCAATATGTCTCTATCTCTTTCATGGTGGATTATGGTTCTTTGTTGCAGATCTGGTTCGTATTCAGGGGAGCATGTTCCTAGGGGGAGCATACCCCTTTGCCCTTGATGTCAAAGGGGGAGAATGACGCTGAAGATTGTAAGGTTGCCATCAAGTCCAAAGGGGGAGATTGTTGGCATTATGTTCTCTGGTATGGCTATATGTTACAGATGTTGTACTTGATGGCAACTCCCATGACAAGGCTCTCAATTTATTGAAAAATTAAGAAGGACGCAGGAAATCAGTTCAGAAGGTGCGTACCCGCAGGTACACCATGCAGTAGCCGCGTCCAGAGACGCAGGCCAGCCGTTCAGGAGGTGCGTCCACCCAGTGCACACTTTTCAAGGTCACGTGGGGTTTCTTGTGTTTTACTCTTGGTATCTAGCCGACGGTATTGTGTTATTATGGTGTCGGCTCGTGGTATTGTTCCATGATTTGAGGAGGAGCTTGCCTATATAAAGCAAAGGAGATCATTTGGTTTGGTATGTCTTTGGTTGAATATCTTATGAGGTTAGATCTGGTCTAGATCTAAAAAGGCGAATCTTCTGAAAGACTGAGATCTCTTTGGCGCATGATCAGATCTGTAGATCTGACTGTTTGGGTTACTCTTAAAGTCTTGAAATCATTCATACCCGAAGGTACGCAGGTTCAGTGAAAGGCAAGTGCGCCGGGACGCAGTGCAGTAAGAAGAGACCTGCGTGGGGACGCAGGGCAGAGCAAGATTCAGGTGCGTTCGGGACGCACTACAGTAACAGGCGCACTACGTGGGGATGCGAAGCATAATAAGGATCAGGTGCATCTCTGGGCAAAAAGACGCGGCGCGATAGTATTTCTGGGTGCGTCCCTGCAGCAAAAGAACGCGGCGCGACAGTGTTTTTGGGTGCGTCCCTGCAGCAACAGGACGCAGTGCAGTTGAAGGAACAGTGCGCGGGCACACAGCGCAGCAGAAGGATCTCTGCGTGTGGACGCAGGGGAGAAGAAGGTTAGTTGCGTCTGGTCGCAGGCCACAGAAGGGAAAACTGCGTCTCTGTCTTAAGATGTTCTGTTGATTGAATTTCTCTGTTGATAAGGTGTTCTGGGTTAGTTCTGTTATTACTGATCTGATAACTGTAGTGGACTGTAACTGTTATGTACTTGATGATCATTTGATGCTTTATGAAAAGAAGTAGGGGGTTGTAGCTCCCTTCCAGGAGAAGACTGGAAAACGAGAGAGAGAGTTGTAGCTCTCTGCAGGTTGCAGCCTGCGTACTGGTAAAGGACTGCACCAGTACAAAATCATTGTAAAAGGAGTTTCTAATTTAAAAGAAGATAGAGACATATTGCAGCAGGTGGTTTTCACCCACATTGGGTTTCCACCTTACATCTTGTGTTCTTTGGAGTGACTATCTGTTTTCTTTGTTCATGCTCATTATTTTATGGTACTAACATGCAAAAATAATTCAAAGATCAAATAAGGAAGATTTATTAAATTGCTAGATAATACTGATTCACCCCCCTCTCAGTATTATTTCCAACAAGGGAAGTACCCGGTAGGCAAAGGTACCCCATGGACAAGTGAAAGTGGTCTTATCTTGGTCTTCCAGGCTGATTTAGATCTGATTATACCTGCTAAACCCATCTAGGAAGGAAAAGAACTTCCTTCCTGCCAGGCCATCTAACACTTGATCTATGAAAGGCAAAGGGAAATGGTCCTTCTTGGTAGCTTTGTTAAGTTCTCGATAATCTACACAGATTCTCCACTTCCCGTTTTTCTTGGGCACAAGCACCAAAGGAGAAACCCACTCGCTGTCAGAGATGGGGTAGATGAATCCTGCATCCATCAACTTTGCAGTTCTTCTTTGACAATGTCCTTGAGCACTGGATTCATCCTCCTCTGAGGCTGCCTAATTGGCTTACTATCCTCTTTAATGTAAATGTGATGAGTACAGACTGAAAGGTGGACTCCTTTCATCTCCTTATAGCTCCAAGCAAAAGCATCCAAATGGTGGTTCAATAAGCTACACAGCTCCTTCTCCTGAGAGGGGGATAGGGATGAGTTGATCTTCAAGGTTCTTTCAGAGCCAAATTCCACATTCTTAACTCGGGGAGAGGTCGGATCAATCACATAGAGATCCACTAAAGCACTGGCTTGGGTGTCTTCTACCAACTCTTCTAATGGCAACACACTGGGAGGTGGATTTTGAATCAAATTTTCAATAAGGTTATCCTCGGTTTGAGGACCTCCCCTGGCGGCTTCCACTGTGCACAATGGTGCAGAGTATACTTCATCCTCATCTTCCTCCTCCAACCATAGAGGTAAGTCATGTTCTAGTAGAGGTTGGGCAAGAGGATATAAGACTAGCTGTTTGGACATAGGCCCATTCTTAATGGTCATGCTCCCAGCTCGACAAATGATGTAAGCATCTGCAGTAGCTAACCAAGGCCTTCCCAAAATGAGGGGGTATCTAGTGAGTTTTGCCTTTGGCTGAAGGACCAAGAAGTCCGCAGGGTACTCCCAAGAATCAACGGAGACCATGACATCTTCCACAATCCCTTCGGGGGTCACGGTGGAGCGGTCTGCTAACTGCAGTACTGTCGAGGTCTTTCTTAGGGAACTTTGAAGGTTGAGTTTGAGCATAGTGTCCCTGGTCATCACATTAATGGCAGCCCCTAGATCGATCAAGGTGTGGGGGATTATGGTGCCATTGATGTGGACATCGACTATAGGACTCCCAGGGTCCAGATATTTTGGACAGATTACTTCTCCCAACATCAGGTCAGACAGTTGTCCTATGACATTGATAATTGGGGCATCTCTCTTGCGCCTCCCTGGGTCCTTGAAACACTTCTCTTTGATCAATTTGTTGTAGATTGGTACATATTTTATGGCCTAGAGAAGTGGCATTTTGACACATAACTGTTTAAGTTCTCCCAGAAGTTCAGTCTCTTCTAGGTTTGGTTGCGTGGTTCTGGTTAGTCTCTCAGGAAAGGGTGGAATGGCTTTGGGTTCACTTCCCTGTTTCTCTTCCTCATCCTCCTTAGGAGGAGGTTGGCTATCTAGGAGTACCTTCCCAGATCGTAGGTTGATCTCTTAAATCTCCACAGCATAGGTAGGGCATGTTGTTTCTCCAATATATACCTGCTGGGCCTGTCCGTTATTGGGGTTCGGGTTTGGTTGAGTAGGCATCTGAGGTTGTCTTGGAGGAGCAGGAGGTAATGGTTGTGGTTGAATAGGTGGTGGAGGCAAAATAGCGGGAGGAGAGTTGTACTGGGGCCTCCACCCCTGTTGAGGTGCATTCCACATGAGAATGAAACGAACAAGCAACAGGTTGAGTATGGTATTGAGATGGGTATGACCAAGGAGGGGGTGTGGACCAGGAAGGATGAGCAGGGGGACCCCAAGAAGGTATGTGAGTGGATTGGTTGGGGTTGTAATAAGTCTGGAATGTCCCTTGCATCCCCTGCTAGTACGTTCTGGGTCCATGTGGCCTCCTTTGGTTTAGGTAGTAGAGTGGCTTAGTGGCTCCATCAGCCCCTTGGTACATGGCTTTAAGTCCAAGTAAGGTTGGGCACTGGTTTTTAGGGTGATCTGCCTCACAAACGAAACATATCTTTACGGAGTGCAGTGGACACTCGTTCCTAGGATGCTTCCTTGTACATCTGGGACAAAATATGGCCAAAGCCCTCTCAGCTTCCTCTTGCTTCTGTTGGATTCGGAAGGTGTCCATTTTCATGGCAATGGTTTGTCTCACCTCACTTTTAAGGTCTTCCATTTGGTTTGCAAACTCATGTTTGGAAAAGGTGGTGCTGGCTGAAAGTTGACTCCCCCTACCTCTTTTCCGGGCTTCCCTAGAATGGTTTCTAAACACAGTCTTTATGTCATCATAAGGTAGTTGGTAGATGTCTCCCCCAGTCAGCAAATGGAGGGTATCTAGAATCTCTTCAGGGACTCCTCGGAGTAGAACCAGCTTCATAGATTCAGGGTCAAGTGTGCACCTGGCCCTTTTATAACTGAGTTGGAACCTTTCTTCATAGTCTTCTAAAGATTCATCACTTCCCATGGTCATCCGAAAGATTTCTCCCTTTGTTTCCTTTGACCTACAGTAATCTCAGTATTTGTTGTTAAAGGCTTGCTGCATCTGAGCCCAAGTTGTGATACTATTTCCAGGTAACCCCATGAACCAGCGTAGTGCTGCATCCTTGAGGGTAGAGGGAAAGAGTTTCAACTTTTGCCTGTCTTCTGCATAGTCATAAGTTCGACAAAGGACAGCAAACTCAAACAAGAAGGTATCAGGGTCTTCAGTGGTCAATCCATGGAAGTGAGGTAAGGTTGAGGGACTTATGTTTTTCATTTTTTTGTCCCCACTGGTCTCTCGGATGGGAAAGGTACCTTCTATTCTCTCCTCATCTCCTATACCGTTTCTGTGTTTAGCCATGGTCTTAGGAGGAATGTTTTCTTGCTCTTCTTCTGTTATAAGATATTCGTATATCTTTGGAGGTTCACCTATAGGTTCTTCTGGATCACTGCCACCAAAGAAGAGAGAAGGGTGACTTAGTGATGTGGTGCGGGTGTTGGGTAAGAATTTTCCTGAATTGTCTCTATTCCTATGAGGCATGAAATGAAATATTTTTGGTTAATTTTTGTGTTTTTCTCTGCTTGTACCTAAAAAACTGAATTGATTGAATAAAAAATTGCAACTAACTAGAATAAACCTTGCTGGAATGAAAATTGCAGAATTGAAATGAAAGCAGGAAATGACTAATCTATGCTGCTGAAATGAAATTGCAGAAATGAAATGCTAAGCTACACTTGCAGAATTGAAATTGCAGAAATGAAATGCTAATCTACGCTTGTAGAATTGAAATGCTAATCTATGAAAGTGGGAAATGTCTAATCTATGCTTGCTAAAATGAAATTGCAGAAATGGAAATGAAACGACTACTCTACTCTTGCTAAAATAAACTACTTAGCAGAAGGTTGTAGTAGAAAATAGAAGAAAAACAACAATCACAAATACTGTGACGCTTCCCCGGCAACGGTGCCAAAAATATGGTGGGCTCCAGTATTGCAGCAATGATGCTGCAACTCCTGGAACTCCCTTCTTTACTTTTACCAACCCGGTTGTTCGTAACAAACTTGGAAGCGACGGTGCTATATGCACAAGTACTAGCTCTTGCCGCAGGCTGTCACTTGATCAACTAGCACAAGTTCGCTAGGAGCTTAAGCTAACTTCTATGAGCTCTTATAAGAAGCTTTTAACTGTGATGGATGAACACTAACTCAAAAGAGGCTAGTCTACTTGCAGAAAGAAGCTGAAAGTTGAAAGGAAATGCAAACCCTAGCAAACCCTAATTTTACCGACTAATCCTACTGGTGCAAAAAAAGAGATGAAAGCTACGGAAGTGGATGCCATTGAATCTTTGAAAGGTAAAATGCATGTGACTAAGCTACTTCTGAAGTAAAATCTAGAAAGAAACATCTTTTTGTATTTTTGAGTAATCTTGCAGAATTATTATGCATGTGCTTTAACTGTTTTTTATTGTGCAGAGGTTGATTGGAGAAATGAAATGGAGTGGGCACTTGCAAGAGGTTGGGAAGGTGATAATAGGGCCTAAGGGGTCCCTAGCACCATTCCAGAGAGTTTCACAGCAATCAGATCTCGAAAAAACTGCTTACGTGAACTTCTACAGGAAGTTTTACAGGAACAGGCCGAGAGTGATTTTTAGAGGATTGATGGAGGAAAAATGGTGGGGAAGTGGAAATGAAGGATGGATAAGGTTGTTAAAATGTGTGGGACTTGGTAAATGAAGCTCATGAGTGATGAAGATGGTTGGATTTGTTCAAGGATGGAGAAGGCAACGTTGCACAAAAATATAGAAATTAGGGCAAATTGGGACAATGTGGCGAATGAAGGGAAGGAATCTTGGATTTAGGGGCTGGAACAGGTTGGATGATGGAGGAAGGGTAGGTAGAAATGTGTTATAGGTACTCTGCACACTATTTTCCAAAACTGATCGAACAAAGACTAGAAAAACCAGAGATCTATCTATTTTGACCTAATCTGACCTAAAAATCGGAAACATGATGAACAAAAGTTTATAGATAGGAAATCATGCAAGATAGCTATGGAAACTAAGCAAGAATAGGTCTAAACATGTAAGTACAACTGGTATCAACTTTTCCAACTCAAAATCTAACACTAGCAATTGCATTGAAAGGCAAAAACAATGTTTTTGTGGCAGCAAGTATATCTTGGTCTCGGCTCATGGTCCCAAGGAGGGAGAGATGAGATCAAAGATTTCTTGATGGAAATTTTTCATATCTTTTATGTTACCAAACTATCAAATCAACCTGAAGCATGAAAAGCTATTTTAATCATCAAAAGCAACCTAAGTAACAAAGCAAGATCTTAACCTAAATAACAGAAATTATTCTATGAATACAAGAAAAACACATAAAAGTACACAGAGGAGATATTGGCACTTGGGTTGGGCCCAACTCCAAGAGCTACAACCTCCTAAGAAAGCTCAGAGCTAGTGCAAAGCGAAATTCATCTCCATTACTCAAAAAATAATAGTCATGTCACAAAACTGTTTACAGCAAGAGCTCGAAAATGAGCTGAAATGCAGAGCTGCACTAAAGTGCGAAAAACAACTGTTCAATAGCTAAACTACCAAGGCTTGAAGCCTTCCTACTTATGCAACACGAGGACTCCCAACAGTCCTCCTTAACTTTAGGAGCTTGGCTGCTCAAGACTGCAGTTAATCAACCACTTCACAAAACCTGCTCGGCTGCCCCTTGAAATCATCTTTGGTGGGCTGTTGAACTCTGAGTTGATGATGGAGAACTTGAGGAAGGGGTCATTTAGTGTAGGAGACACCCTTCCTACAAATCCTCAGCCTTATTCCTTCGTATTTGGTTGTCAACTTGCTCATAACTGCTTGACCTTGGTCCAAAAGATGTCCAAAAGTCTGCAATAAGCACATATTAGACTTTGTGGTCAAGTGACTATTCTCATTCATTCAATTAACATAAATATATTCAAAAGCATGCATAAAACTATGAAGAATGGTGGATTAATCGAGAATAATAGGCAAAATGAACCCATAAAGTTACCCATTTTTGGGGCTCATCAGCCTGCCAATATATACATTATGTTATATTTACAACAATATGATATGTTTGGTGTGGAATGGTTGGCAGGGTTGGTAGCCTGCCAACCAACTTTGGTTTCTACATAAATATATAATATAACCAATGCGACGAGGTTGGTGGGGGTTATGGCATCAAGAGGAACAACTTCATCACCAAATCATTAGATAAACCAAATACTAAATCTCAAACAACCAAAGAAGCTAGATCATTTCAATTCACTGTATACTCTTCATTTGAATGTCAGACCAACTATTGTTCATCACAAAAACTAGATCATGTCACTGCAAACCCTGGTCAACCTTATGTCATAATATATACATTATTATTATGAGACATACCTGCGTATATACGCACTTTATCTTTAGCTAACTCGCGTACATATCTCAAAACACCGAACCTTGAAACTGAGTCACTGCACTACTGAAATCAATCGCTGAAACACATATTGACCTAGTCACAAATCTCTGAACCAAATAAAAACCATCTCATAGCAGTATCATTACTATTCAACGTTTCATAACATAATCAGTTCAACATCAATCATCACTGTCAAACATAGATCATCATGGAATATTTCATCGACAGACAACAACAAACAAAACAATATTGATCAAACATCATATACAACAAAACCCTAACATATGTACGTGAACCTTATAAGAAACTTTTGCGTATGTACGAGTCTTTCAAGAAGCATACCCGTGTACAGATTTGTCCATATTGCAGAATTGATACGCTACTACCCAAAAGCCGATCAGCGTATGTATGTGATCTTTCTGAAGAAAATTTGCATATAGATCTGTAACTACTGAATAATACCTTTGTTGCACAACAGATCATCAATCAAACCCAAATCTCGACACATATTGTAAAAGACACATCATAAATCTATAAGTAGATTATTCAATGTGTAGTCATTTCATATCTATAAGATATGATCCATCATCACTTTCCTGGGTGCACACTTATTTTAGATCAAACAATTCATTAATAAACAAAATCATGCACACCTAGCACTTTGATCTCCATCTCCTTATATAGCTTAGGCCTTAGCCAATACCTTAGTCCAATTTTGGATTTATACCGATGGTATTATTTGACAGAATCAAATATTCATTGTCGCACTCATTACTATGGCCAATACCATGGTAAAGACCCCTCGTATTTAGAATACCATGGTGCGGAAACTATACGTGATTTTTCTTCACCATACCAACATATGTACGCAGCCTCTGTTCACAAGACCCGCGTATACTTCTTAAAACAATATCTTTATCATTCCTTTGTCTATGAACTGATATTACTTTTTCCAAGTTGTGTGTCACATTTGTACTGGCCTGAATACTTATCCTGCTATTATCATGTTGACATATTTATTAATTAGGTTTCCATCAAGGAAGACACATTTGTCAAAATGCCAACAATCTCTCCCTTTGGACTTGATGGCAACCACCACTTTGGTGTTTGGCCACCACCACATATAGATCCTTGTAAAAAAATTTGTAGATATACCAAGTCACCAAGCATTCTCCAAACACCAAGCTTCTCTCCCCCTTTGAAATCAAGGGCAAAGGGGTTGACCAATGTTGAATGAAGGCTTCTCTCTCTTTGTAGATCTGATCTACTAAGTATAAACATTGAATATTAACCGTGCTCCCCCTAAGCACATGCTGAATTTTCTAAAGATGTGCAAAGAAGTACATTAGTCGAGACATGACCTTTCCTATCACCAAGGACTCATGCTTACATCAATTACCCAACACAGTGGGGTTACATAGTTGACTCATCATTACATTAAATGCCAAAAATAATGGGATCACATACATGATGAACTTGACTCAAATATTTCAATCATGACTGAATATAACAATTTTAAATCATGGGTCTTTATATGACCTTTACATCAAGATAAGAATATGACATTTATAACTAAAACCAAAGACCTCAATAATGAGGTAGCAGGACCATGATAGTCATCAGTGACCATCATTTACCATATAAAGATGAGCATCTGTCAGCAATAATATGAGCATTATTATGCAACAAGGAATACTCAAGAAACCAAATTCCAACATTGTGCACTATGAGAGACATAGCAAATACTCCCTCCGTGAACCTATACCATTTGTTCACTTTCAAGACTCATCATGTTCATTAGTAAAGTCATCAAAGCAACTTCATCAATCAGTAAAGTCATCAAAGCAACAATGTCATTTAGCAACCATCATAATCCAATATCACTTCTAAGTATCATCTGAGCAATAACATACTGTAACCAATCAACATCAAGACCAGAATGCCAAATAATAATTGTCTGAAACATATCAGAGCCTTTCCTTGAGTCTGTCCCACTATTTCTTCATCGTAGATAAACATACACGATTGTCTAGATCAAAAATAACGTATATACACAACTGTACTTCATGAAATCCACATACATAAAGTAAATTGTAATAATTTCAGACTCATCTCCCCTTGAACATGAAAATATCTATCAGAATCATTATCAAAGTAATGAAGCAGAGACCACTCCTAGTTTATTTCTGAGATATTCAAAGGAATCACGTGGAAGTGTTTAGTAAATATGTCTGCAACTTGTTCCTTTGAGGGAACGTATCCTAGTTTGACCTTTTGTCCAAAGACCTATTCTCTCATAAAGTGATATTTGATTGGAATATGCTTGGTCTTTGAGTGCATGATAGTATTTTTAGAAATACTTATGGCACTAGTATTATCACACAAAATAGGTATAGGTGAATATCTTGTAATGTTTACATCATCCATAGAATTTGAGTATAGCAATATGCAACAACAACATATTATGATTCAATAGTAGATAAAGAAATGGAGCTCTACTTTTTGTTGAACCATGATACCAAGTGGGGTCCCAAATAGAATTCTCCTCCACTAGTACTTTTATGATCATCAACATTACCTTCCCAATCTTCATTTGTGTAAGCGTGAAGAGAAAAACCTACATTTTTGGGATACCATAGACCATAATCTTGAGTTCCTTTTAGGTACTTGAATATTCTCTTGACTACATGAAGATGAGTTTCTTTAGGATTTGCTTGAAACCATCCAACAATCCCAACTGCATGCATTATGTCTCATCTTGTGCTTGTAAGGTAGAGCAAGCTCGCGATCATAGATCTTCATTCTGGTTGATTTACTAAGGGAGATTCATCCTATGAATTGAAGTTAAAACATGTTACCATTGGTGTGCATACAGGTTTGTAGTATTCCATTTCATACTTCTTTAAAATCTTCTTGAGGTATTTAATCTGTGAAAGAAAGATATTGTGCTTTGATTGCTGAATTTGAAGACCAAGAAAGTATGTTAGTTCACCAAGTAATGACATTTCAAAATCTTGTTGCATGACTGAGGCAAAACTTTGACTCATAGAATCTTCATTACTTCTAAATACAATATCATCTACGTAAACAACTATTAAAATTTTACCATTATCTATCTTTATATAAAGATGACTATCTGCATATCCCTTAGTGAAACTTTTTTGTTGAAGATACTTGTCAAGGCGATAATACCATGCACGAGGAGCTTGTTTTAGCCCATACAATTCCTTCTTGAGTTTGCAAATAAGGTTTTTATCATTTCCTAGAATGAACCCTTCAGATTGTTCAATATAAAATTCTTCTTCTAGATCCCCATTCAGAAATGCAGATTTAACATCCATTTGATATAATTTAAAGTTATGAAAGCTTGAAAATGTAAGGAACATTCTTATGGCTTCAAGTCTAGCTACATGTGCAAATGTTTCTTCAACATTTATTCCTTCTTGTTTTGCATAGCCTTTGCATACAAGTATTTCTTTATTTCTAATTACCTCTCCATTTTCATTTAGTTTGTTTTTAAATACCCATTTTTTCCTAATAACATTTTTATCATGAGGTCTTGGTACTAATTCCCATGTATGGTTCTTTTCAATTTGGTTAAGTTCTTCATCCATATCCTTAACCCAACATTCATCTTTGCTAGCTTGATTTGCATTTTGTGGTTCAATTGTGGATAATAAGGCTAGATAACTAAAAGTTCCAACAAGATTTATTCTAGTTTGTACTCAAGCTTCCTTGCCACCTAGAATTTGAGATTTTGGATGATTTTTCTAAACATACCTTAATAGAGTCTTTTCTGATGCTTTTGTATTGTCAATTCCTTTTTCTGATGCTTCATTGATTCTTTCTCCAACATTATTTTGGCTTGTTGTAGGAGTATCTTCATCATCTGTTGGTGCTTCCCTTTTGGTACATGTGGATGCTTCATCAATCACAACATCAATGCATTCAAAAATCTTTTGAAGGCTTTTATTGTAGCATTTATATCATTTTATTCTAGAGGAGTATCCAAGGAGAATTCCTTCATCAGCTCTAGCTTCAAACTTTCCAAGTTTATCATCATTATTATTTATGTAACATTTTCTTCCAAAGACTCTAAAATTCTTGACAGTTGGACGTTTACCAAACCATAGTTCAAGAGGATTTTTGTCACTATTTACCCGAATATGATCTTTGTTGAGGATATTTATTGTTGTATCCGCTAGTTCCCACTAGAAGGTATGAGGTGTTCCAGACTCATCAAGCATGGCATCTGCCATTTTTTGAATTTTTCTATTTATTCTTTCTACCACTCTGTTTTGTTGAGGAGTTTTTGCTATAGAAAACTTCCTTTTGATGCCATGTTATTCACAAAAGTCGAAAAACTCATCTGATATAAATTCTCCTCCTCTATCAGATCTAAGACATTTGATTTTCAAATCTAACTCATTCTCTACTAGAGATTTGAAGACTTTAAATTTATCAAATGCTTCATATTTATGTTTTAATAAGACAATCCAACACATGCATGTAAAATCATCAATGAATAATATGAAGTATTGTTCCCCCCGAGGAGACTTATTTCTCATAGGACCACACAAATCAGTATGAATAAGTTCAAGTGGCTTACTTGAAGTACCTTCTTTGGCATTAAATTTCACCCTAGTTTGCTTACTGAATTGACATGATTTGCATATGGTACTTTCTGGTAGAGAGATGTTAGGCAAGTCGTGAATCGCTCCCATTTTGTTTGAATTTTGTAGTTGACTGAAGCTTAGGTGTACCAATCTTCTGCACCAAAGCTAGATTTCTTCTAATTTGCTCAAGTAACAATTTTCTAAACCGCCTTCCAAGACATAGACATTACCTAGAGTTCTTGTTCCCTTTATTATGATTTTACCTGTATCGAGATTTCGTACCACACAATTCTTTGATCTGAAAACCACCTCATGCCCTTGATCACACATCTAACTAACACTCAATAAGTTATGTTTTAATCCATCAACAAACAAAACATTCCCATCTTTAACCTTTTGTTTCAGCAAAACAATTCATTTTCCTTTGATAGCAACAGGTGAATTATTTCCAAATGTTACATTCGAATCTTTCTTTATTTCATTAAAGGACATAAAATTGTCTTTATCACTTGTCATGTGTTTTGAACATCCATTGTCAATGTACCACATATTTTCTTGATCTCCTACATTCAGTTTCTCTATGCCAAAAGTTATTGCAAAAGGAACATTGAGGTTCATTTTGAAGAAGAAAAAAAGTATTGTAAGAGTATTTCTTTAACCCAATCTCATTCTTTTGTTTTCTTGCTTCTCTAGTCCTGATAGTTTTATAACACACTGAGCAACCTTATGACCAAAATTATGACAAGTGAAGCATTGACCATTAAAGAAAAAGTTCATGGGAGCATGGTACCTTCTTGTGTAGCTTTCCCTTTGATTGTGATAAGGGTGATTCACCTGAGAAACATTCAATTCCTTACTCCTTTGCTGAGAGATGGAATTTTTTTTATTGCTTCCTTTTACTACAATGAGATAGCTTTTTGTACCCGTTTCAGAAGATTTTATAGCCTTTATGATTCTCCATTGTATCTGAGAGCTATTTTTATAAGAGGGGAGTGTTGTAGTTTGATGATTTCTTCTAAGGTTTCAGATCCTTTAGCAAATCTAAGGTTTATATTTTTTGATTTTGCAAGTTCCTTCCTTAGACTTACAACTTCTAGTTCTAACTTTTCATTATGTCTCTCCTTTTCTAGGATTTGTTTCTTGGGAGCATCCTCTGTTAATTTATCTTCTTCTAAACGAATTTTAAGCTGATTTATTTCTTCTATGAGATTATCATTTTCTTCTAGGGCATCCATAAAAACATCATCAGTTTCATCAATACATTTATCTTCAAATTCCATAAGTAGTTGATATTCTTGATTAGACTCACCTTCTTCTCCATTTGAAAGACCATCACTATCTTCATGTGTGTAGAAGCTTCTCTTATTTTCGAACCTTCTTCTAACCTTCATTTTTGTAGCATCCTTTCCTTTCTCGTGGTTTTCTCTATAAGGGAATTTAACAACATAATGACCAACTCTTCCACAAGCAAAACATTTGAATGGAATCTTACCTCTAAATCTGCCAATACCTACTTGGAGTTTGTTTACAAAATTTTCCTCTTCTCCATCTAATACATAACCTGATTCCTTGAGCTCCTCATTTTCCTTTCCTTTAGAAGTATATTTGAATGCAACTTCTCTGATATCTGAGGGACCCCCTTTTCTCATTTCATAGGCTGTTAAAATCCCATGAAGTTGTTCAATAGTAAGATTCTTCAAATCTTGCATTTCTTCAATGGCAGAGACTTTCGAATTGAATTTTGGGGTTAGAGATCTTAAGATTTTCTCAACCAGTGATGATTCTTTTATTTCATCACCAAGATTTCTCATAGAATTCATGATCTCATCTACCTAAGAAATAAACTTGTAATACTTTCATCATTATGCATTTTGAGAGTTTCATATTGAATTCTAAGAGTTTGAAGGTTGGCACTTTTTACCTTGGTGTCACCTTCATAACTTTGGATGATATTGTCCCATATAGCCTTTGCATTATTAGCTGCATGAATTTGACAAATTTTAATTATGCCGAGCTTCTTAACAGAGCATTGAACCCCTTTGCATTGGTCTCATATTTTTTCTTTTCTGCTTCATATGTGGAATAGATGATGGATATTGATAGCCTCCTTCAACGATTCCCCAAACATCCACTCCAAGTCACTGTAGCTAAGCTCTTATTCTGACTTTCCAAAAAATTAGATTGGATCCATTGAACAATGGTGGCCTGATAGATGCTGATCCTTCTTGGTTTCTCATCTTGATGAATCTTCCTTCAAGCGATCAAGCTTCTTCTGAAGGACTTGCTCTGATACCAATTGTTAGAAAAAATACTGAGAGGGGGGGGATGAATCAATATTTTAAATTGCTTAAAAAGTTATTTTCTTATTCAGATTTGTGTACACAACTACTATGAAGTAAACTTGCGTATGTACGTGATTGTGATGAAGACAAGTAGCGTATATCCAGTTCACTCACTATTTCAGTTAATTCATCATCTGTTTAACTTGAACCAATATATCAGTGCTTCAATAAACATTAATTAAACAGTAAACATGTGCAATAAGTACAAAATAAGTCATCACACATAAGCAATACATGAACACCAGAATTTTTAGGTGGAAACCCAATGTGGGGAAAAAACATCGTTGTTGTCGTCTCTGTCTTCTTTTATTATAAAGGGAAATTTCTTACAATATTTGTATTGGTGCAGACTCATACTAGTACATAGGCACCCACCTACAGAAGGATACAACCTTCTCTCATTTTTCAGCTTCTACTAGAAGGGAGTTACAACCCCCTGATCCTCTATTCTTTGTGGATCACTTTTCAAAATATTTCAAATTGGATCCATTCCAAATATCAGACAACAATACTGAAACCAACATTGTATCAAATCACTAAACCAACTTCATCACCAAATCATTAAATAAACCAAATACCGAATCTCAAACAACCAAAGCAGCTATATCATTTCAATTCATTGTATACTCTTCATTAGAATGTCAGACCACCTACTGTTCATCATAGAAACTAGATCATGTCACTGCAAACCCTGGTCAACCTTATGTCAGAATATATACACTATTATTATGAGACATACATGCATATATACGCACTTTCTCTTTAGCTAACCTGCATACAGATCTCAAAACATTGAACTTTGAAACTGAGTCACTACACTACTCAAATCAATCACTGAAACACATATTGACCTGGTCACATATCTCTTAACCAAATATAGATCATCTCATAGCAGCATCATTACTATTCAACATTTCATAACATAATCAGTTCAACATCAATTAGCATTGTCAAACATAGATCATAATGGAAAACATCATCAACAGACATCATCAAACACAACAAGACTAATCAGACATCATATACAAAAAATATTTAGCATATGCACGCGACCCTTATAAGACACTTCCACGTATGTACGCACCTTTCAAGATGCATACCCACATACAAATCTATTCATACTACAGAATTAATACGCTACTACCCAAAAGTCGATCCGCGTATGTATGTGATCTTTCTGAAGAAAAAATGCGTATAGATTTGTAACTACTAAATAATACATTTGCTACACAACAAATCATTAATCAAACCCAAAACTTGGCACACACTATAAAAGACACACATCAAAAATCTATAAGTAGATTATTCAATGTGTAGTCATTTCAAATCTATAATATTTGACCCATCATCACATTCCCGGTTGCACACTTATTTTAGATCAAGAAATTCATCAATAAACAAAATCATGCACACCTGCCACTTTGATCTCCATCTCCTTATATAGCTTGGGCCTTAGCCAATACCTTAGGAAAATTTTGAAGTTATACTGATGGTATTCTTTAACGGAATCAAATATTCATTGTCGTGCTCATTACCATGGGCCCATACTATGGTAAAGACCCCTGGTATTTAGAATACCATGGTGCAGAAACTATACATGATTTTTCTTCACCATACCCACATATGTACATGTCCTTTGTTCACAAGACCCACATATACTTCTTAAAACATTATCTTTATCATTCCTTTGTCTCTGAACTTATATTAATTTGTCCAAGTTGTGTGTCACATTTGTACTGGCCTTAATACTTATCCTGTTATTGTCATGTTGACATATTTATTAAGTAGGTTGCCATAAGGGACAACACATTTGTCATAATGCCAATAATGGAACCCATGACACCATTTACTTGGGATCCTAGTTTGGGTTTTAAAACATTATTTGATGACTTAGGGCATTAGGGATCATTTCATAAAGAGTGCTCATTGATCTTAGATCAAGTAGAGTTGATGGGCGCTCATAATCGCCTATTCATTGGTTTGGACTCTAACCTTAGCTATGTCTTCAATGATCATAAGAAATATATATTTGGCAAACCATTCACGAACCATCTCATCAGGGAACTTATTTTTAAATAGGATTCATCTTCTCCTCCATTCCCATTGAGAAATATTTACATTCCCATTTCATACCCAACATGAAATTGATAATGATTAACAAATTCTTGTGCTAAAGAAAAGAAGTTATCATAAGCAATGCTTTAGAGGTTGGTGTACCATTTAGTACCATCATTGATAAGAGTCCTCTAGCAAAGTTGCAAATCTATATTATCATCCATGAATGATTTGGATGAATACCATAGATGCCGATTCATTATGTGAGCTACATGATCTTCACAAAGATTGTCGTTGAATTTGATCATATCAAGAGGTAAGGTAGGTGGGATTGCATGCCATGCAAGATTGTGTTTGATGGGATCTTTCATAATTTTTTATAGATCATAAAATGAAAGTATTTATAAGAAAGGTGAGCAAAACTAATTTTTGGGAGGGATTTGTTCCCCCTATGTCCCAAATGGACTTTTGATCCTCCTATAGCTTGGTATTCAAAGGTTGAGGGTGTTCCTAAAGAAGTTGGGTTACTAGAGGGGTTAGCTCTAGAACCCATAATAAAAATGTAATAATTCCCCTAGGGATTGGGCTCATCGTGGAAAAAGGGCTCATAAATATTGTCAACTTCTAGGACTAAAGGGTGTGCTTTGGAGAAATCCCCTTGGACCGAAAGGATGACTATAGGAGCTAGCACCCCAATGGAAAAATGAATTGCCCTGGATCTATGCCTTTTTCATGAGAGCGTTTAATGAGTCTCAAAAAGGGAAAAGTTGTACTTATGTCCTTCTCATGGTGTAATGAGTGTGAGAATGGAAAATAGTTTTCTCATTGGATTTTAGCTTGAATAACAAGTAGGAAAGGATGGACATAACTTGTCATTTTCAAAGGTTTAATGAGCTGGAAAATAATAGCAAAAGCAGCTTGGGATTTTCATTGTTTAATGAGAATGAAAAGATAACCAAAAGGAAGGTCATTCTAGAGAGATGAGTGGCATGATGTTATGCATCTAGATCTAAGGTTGGCAAAAATAACCTAAATAAAGAAATAAAGTAGAGATGAAATGCCTGGAAAATGTAATCCACACATTGAAGTGCCCTCTCTAGAAGGTATAAAATGGCTTGCAAGATGGAGGTGATGTGAAGGAAAGAGATCAAGAGTGACCTCAAAGGTAGTAAGCAGAGCAAGGGAAAATAAAAACATGTAAGTATTTGGAAAGTTGTTAATAACTTGTTGAAGGCTCGAAATTCTCTGCCTCAACATTATAAGGAAGACCACTCAGTCAAGACCTTAGCGCAACTCCTTTTCCGTTTGGAATGGTGGTTCCAACTGGTTAAAATAGGTTCAGTTACCTTCTCTCTATCTCTACTGGCTTAAAGTATGACTTTCACTTACCAATAGAGAAGAGATATCAGATCAGTGTTCTTGCTAATTAGACAAAAAAGTGATCCTTAAAATGATCTAGGGATCAACCAAGCCACAACTAAATTTTGTCTCTTTGATAAGAGGACTTCTATAAATGTATAATTAAATCTAAATGAGAATTAGTCCTATAATACAAACGAAAGAAAAAATATCTTAAGCCTATCTCGATTAAGAAGATGTAGATCTAACCCAACCGAGAGCAAAGTATTTAAATGATTGGGATTTAAATATGTCTAGCTTATGATTAATATCAAGCTAACGAAGTAGTTCAGAGATATATTAACATGAATAATTAATCAACAACATTTAGGAAGTAGTTCACAAAATGATGACGATTATTAAATTAGTAACTCGAATGATTAAACAATAATATAAGGAAATAGTTCACAAAATATTTTTGTTTGTTAAATCAGAATTAAAACACTGATTTCTGAGTAAATAGTTACTCGGAAATCAAAGTTTAGCACACCAGAGCAGAGATAAATAACAGTTGATAAGTGAGGCAAATTACTCATGCTGTCAATAATGCACAAATGTGAATGAAAATGACACATTTTTGTTATTATAAAATGAAACCAATATTAAAACAATAGTATTTTAAATACCAATTTGTTGAAATAGTTTCTTTGACTCTGATATCCAACATTCCTTTACAATGCTTGAACTCTGCTGCAAAAAATTGAGCTACAGTGGTGCAAACCCAACTCTCCGAACACAATCCAGAATGCAAAAGAAAAATCCAAAATTTATCCCCTCGTTATGAGATTTTACTCTCCTCTCACCTACAGCTCTAATTCCCTATTACAATAGTGCTTTTAAGAGTTACAAAATTGCAGAGAAGAGAAGCCCTTTGCACATTCTACAAGCCACTATTTATAATCTACAAAAATGAATTCCAAATAGGAGAGTTGTCGAAGAGTAATTTTTCTCCAAAAGTTTTCATTGATCCAAATTCTTTTACTTCTATTGCTAGAGAAATTCCATTGATTGAAATCTTCTTTTCCTCATCTCTTCAATTGTTTTCCTGCCAAAACCAATTAAAATTTAATTAAAATATAAATTGAAATCAAAATATTAAATCTGGAACACATAATATCTCTAAACAAAATTTAATTACATAATTAAATAAAGGAAATATGAATTTTTCATTGATCCCTATAAAGATCTAATTGGTCAAGGAGAACATAATCGAATGGATCTGTATGCATCAAAGGTTATGAACAAATGAAAATGCAGAAAATTAAACTCAAAAAATTAATTTTGTTTAAAAATTCAGAGCTTGATCTTATGCTAAATTTTAGACTCATTTAATCACAAAATCTAGTTGTGCGACTTCATATTTTCCATGATTTTATCTATCCAATGAGCCATCTTGGACTTTATTTGGCCAAGTAAACTTAACTTATGAGCTTCCAAAGTTGAAGTGTCAAAGTTGCCAGAATTTTGGAAAATTTGTTGCCTAGGCCAAAAATAGGATTTACTTAATTAAAAATTTAATCTTAAATTAAATTATAATTATTTCTTAATTTACATTATTTTAATTGTAATTACAAATTAAACTAAATTAATTACAAACTAATTAAAAACAAAATTTAATTAATTAAAAATGAAAACGAATTTAAAATTTAATTAAAATTATATTATATTAATTTTATAATTTAAATTATAATTATAATATAATATAATATTATATTATAATAAAATCAATTACAAATTACAAAACCCAAGTGACCTTTGATTTCACAACGAATCGAATAAGCATGGAAGACAAGTTAATGTATGGAGGTGAAGTAAGTGGATGATGTATAGATGACGGAGGTCGGGAGTCATAAGAAGGTGAGGCGAGACCTTAGGTTAAAAATCAATAGCTGTTGTATAAATCTAATATTGGGTATCAGGGGAAATACATATTAGAGATTTTCTAAATGGTCACTATTATTCTTGCAATATCAGGAAGCTCTGATATAGAACGGAAGAATGGACTCTATCGGCTCATTAACACTCTTTCTAAATTCCTATATCGGGTCCAAAACAATAGGAAATATCAAATATCGAAAGAATTTTAAGATTATTATAACAGTTTTTCTTTGGGATATGTGAAGTTCCAAGGATCTTGGCCTTGAGGGCTATTAAATTAATGACGATGAAGTGAAGTGGGGCTCACTTTGAGTGGAACTCTCTTATTAGAAACTATAGCCACTTTGGTAATTAAAAATCCTACAAAATGAACTATAGACACTTTTCAATTTTGATATTTCGGGTCTCGTAATTTCTTTTAAAATTAATAATTGGAATAAATTACCGAGATTGCGAAAGCACATTTTTTAACTATTCTACAATTTGGTTAGGCAATTTTGTAGGGACGTTAGTGAAAAAATGAAAAAATTAGTAAAAAATAACTAGAAATTAATATTTACATTGAATTACTAATTTAATTACAAAAAATAAAATAATATACATTTTATATATTTTTTAACTGAGGCAGTAAAAATTATCGAACTTCGGATGAACACCATATGCAAATCATGTAACCAAATGAGAAGAAACAAGTACCGATGGAAAGCTGACGAAAAGTAGAACTTAATGAAGCAATCAAAATAAAAATCTGACGAAAATGAAAAATGGAAAAATTGTATGACACTTAACCAAATGAAAATATTAAAAGGTGATTTAACCAAAAATTAATGGAAAAGGTCCCCATTATTTGTAGTAAATAAGTAAAAAATGGGGGATGTTGGGTTTTCCCTACAAGATTGGCGACACACTGGGAAGAACCGGTTATTTCTGATTAAAAATAATGAACCTTAATTTACCCAAAGGTTAAAAATAATGGAGTCTGTTGAATCGTCAAACAATAAAATATTTCCATGGGTCCCACATAAATAGATTAAACAATATAAGTTTTAAAAAATAAGTACTCAAAAGCAGAGTTGAGTAAAAATAATGAATCAAAATTTTATTTTAAAATTACCTCATATGAGAAAATAGAAGAAGGTACATATATGAGTTTTTTCATAAAGCATATATCCATTGTTATGAATGATCTCTAACATTGCTTCACTATTAGCGAGCCTGAACAGTACCCCAACGAAGTTATCTTTTATGCCATATAAGCCTAGCCCCGCTTCTAGCAAGCATCCATAGCCCCGACAGGTTTACTTGTATTTCTCATGCTTCCTCTTTTGATCACCCTTTTGATAAGCGTATTTGCAAGCTTTAGTTTATGATGTATTTGAGTGAAAGGGGTGGGATGGAAATAGAGACTTATGTTAATGGATACAATACTTTCATAATATTGTCTCCAAATTCTTTTCCCGCAACTATCATTAGAAGCTTTTATCAAGTGGAGGGGTGGAAGGAAAACATTGAATTAAACTCAGATCAGTTCTTTCCTTGAAAAGGTAAACCATATCACTTACAAAGAATGTGTGTTCCTACATGAAAAAGATTTAAAGCAAGAGGGCTTTATGGTTCCATAAATATATACCTATAATGATAGATGAAATTCACTGAAATAGACAGAGTAAAGATTTCCGATGTATGCTAACCATTGTTGGGTGAGGAAAAGACCTTCCATATAAATCTTAGCACAGTCGTCAAAATCAAGCCAAAATCAAAAGAAAAAGGAAAAAGATTCCAAACTGAAGTAAAAAGAAATCAACAAACTCGAAAAAATGTAAAAATGAATAAAGCTAAAGCTAAAAGAAAAATCCAAATTTAGAGAACAAACTCCTATAAGATTAACTATATAAATCTCTCGATAAGAGTAAAAGAAGATAAGCATGTGAACATTCCTTCTTATGTTGAGATTTGAATAAATTTTATCTTACAGAGTTATAAGAAATGAGGCTCTCAAAATGTAAAGGGTGAATAGTAGTGTTGAGAGATAATAAGCTAATGAGAAGTCTTTGTCTGCTACATATTTCCTTGTTTCAAATAAAAACCTGCATAAAATCATCTCAACCATTTTATAATAAAAGAAATTGCTGAAGAAATAGATTAAAGTTTATGAAACTCCCCAATTTAACTGATTTGATGAACAATAATTACTGTTGCTCCACAACTCAAAAGAAAACTAGGAGAATGAGCTCCAAATCTGATCTGGTAGAGGTGTGAAAATAACCCATGGAAATCTACAAAACAAAGTTTTATATCAACAAAAACTTAAAAAAAAATGAAGATGAATGAAAGTGGGCATATAAAACTTACCATTAAAAAATTATGTTTGATCTTACCTGAAAGATATCATCTTCTCCAATAAAAGACAACTTCTTCTTTTAATTAGAAATATGAAGAAGTTGAATTTTTTAAAATCTTATTGATCCAAAATCATCATTTATTAAATCTAAACTAAAGAAAGTAGTCAACTAAAAGAAAACAATGTATCATGTTCAAGGAATCAGAAATAAACCAAATCCATCAAAAATAAGAATGAAGATGTGCTTCTTTATGAATTGCAGCGATGATTGTTCTCTTTGTTTTTTCCATTTTAAATTTATATCAGCCTCAAAATATTGAAATCAATTCAAAATCCTAAATAATGTAGCAATGAAGAGGACTTGAATCTTTATATAATAAGTACGAAGCAATATATCAAAAATTCAAATAAAAAAGAATTCAAACATGAATTAACCATGGTCAATTACCTTTACTTGTTCCAAATTCTTTATCAATTGTTGCATTACCATAGTGGTTGCTCAAGAGTGCCTTGAAAAGCAAATGAAGATGCTTACTAAAAGATGATTGAGATAATAAAATGTGCATCCAATAATGAGTCAAAGGCAAAAACATAAACGAACCACATGTGATGAAATTTCTCATTAGCCAAGCAGATTGCCGAGAAGAGTAAAAGAGGCCCATGTGCATACACCATGAAAAATGTATATCCCTATAGTCACAAAGTCATCCTGATGAATGAATACTTGGATTTGACGAAATTATGATTAAAATATATCCAAGCTCTCGACCACCATGATAACATGAAAGTAGCATATATATACAAAGATAATCAAACAAGACTTCATGTGAGCATAGTGAAAGATCAGAATGAATTGATCAGAGACCTATGAAGATACTTAACCTGATATTCTGAAGTTACGAGTTTCTGAGAGAATCAAAGTGACAGGAAAGAGCTCAAGTTTTCAAAAATTCGTAATGGGAAAAACTCCGATGAACAAAAAAACCTAGTTTTATAATGTTTCTGACGACAATTGTTTTTGAAAGTTTACTTAAATTTCACCTCCAATATAAGAAGTCCTCAAATTTAGAATATTAAAGGGAAGCAATATTTTGGAACATAAGTTCTTTGTATTTTGTATTTTGTATTTTGTATTTTTTTTTAATGTATAATGTGGGAACTTTTCCTTTCTAATACATCAAAAATTCATATATCGGAGGTTAAAATTTTTGTAAGAGTTTATAAAGTAGTTCTGATGAATTTCATTTGATAATGAAATAACTTTAAGTTTTGTAAAAATGATTGCAAAGGAACTTACATTTTCTTATAAAACAAGATTCCGAGGAAAGGAATCAAAGATCTCAAAAACCTTTTCTGAAGGCAAAATCAACTTACAAAACTCTGAAACCACAAGATTCCAGTGACGACAGTGAAATAAGGGCCATTTTCTTTGTTGAATGTAATGGGCGTGATAGTCATTAGGGGGATTTTGAGGTCTAAAATGAGTCTCCTAAGGAAATTATAAAATAATAGTGTAAATAATAAAATAAGATTAGATTACATCATTAAACTTTAAAGGGAAGAAAAAAACAAGAAAAACAAAAACAAAACAAAACCAAAAAAAAAAACTATTTTTCAACTCATATTTTCAACTTATCTCTCTATGGGTTTACTCAAGTTTCGAGTGGCAACATTCGTTGGATGCAAAATTTGATTCCTCATCCAAGGAGTACCCATGTTGCATACTTTCAATGGACTCTACTACACGAAAAATAAGAAATACATGAAAAATGTTATTGCAATCACGCTTTTCATGTATTTCTCATTTTTTGTGGATTAGAGTCCATCAAACGTATGCAACATGGGAAGAATTATATTTTTTATCCAACGAGTACTCCAGCTCAAAATTTGAGTAAAAAATTAGAGAGATAAGTTGAAAATACGACTTGAAAAAATAGTTTTATTATTTTATTATTTTTTAATATTTTTATTTTACTCCAAAAATGGTGAATCATCCCCCATGGTTGACATCATCATCTTAAATCCTATTGGTTCTTACAAATTTTATTTTGGTTGTACATTTTTTTGAGCCCTATTTTAGACCTCAAAATTCCCCTACTGGCAAAAAACGGAAAATGTGGATCTCATAATATTTTTGAATGCTTCCGATACAATACAAATCCAAAAGTCCAACAAGTCAAAAAGTCCGAAATGTTGAGGAAATATCTCGGAAAAATGAAATGCAAAGGACCAAGATTCAAAATTGACCAATTAGAGGCTCTAAGTCCTTACAGAAGAAAGGAATGTGACTAAAGGGAAAACAATATGAACGAATGTGATGGAATGGTTCAACTCAACTTGACAATTGTAAGATTTGAAACAAGCATAGATAAAATCATGTATAAGATCATTCGTTGCAAGGGTTTTGTGCGAAATTTTCTTTCATTGTAGCAAATCTGAGCAATGAAGAATGTAAGTGTTTCATTTCAACTGCATCGATGAGAGGTAGGATATGATTATTGACTCATATTGCTAAGTGAAAAAACATGAATTCATGTGGGTCTGCAAACATAAGCGTATCAGGAAAAAATTATCGAAGAAATCACTTGGCTATACTTTAAAAATTTACGATATATCACACTTCCGATAAATCATATTTAAAGAAATAAGCGAAGGCGGAAAGTGATATCGGAACTTTTATATCAGTGATAGTATATCGGGGATTTAAAGAGCAAGCATGTGATATGAAAGTCTTGATATAGGATGAGGACGGGAATATCAAATATCGGAAGTAAGAGGCATCGGGAATACCAAGAGTGTAGTGAATAGGTGCTTCTTATAAAAATTCTGATATGATAAAGATGGAGATATCGGGTATTGGAATATCGGGAGACCGAGATATCAAGACATCAAGAGATTGGAATATCGGAGGATCGGGATATCGAAGTTTTGTTGAAAAATGCGCAACAAGAAATGTTAAATTTATAATGTGCTAAAAATAGCATGTCTAAAAATAGCAGTGTGCTCAGTGAAGTCATTAGCCACATTGGGTGAGAGGTGAAACTGCTAAAAATAGAAAGTTCTAAAAATAGCATTTCTGGGTCCCTTCCTATTTATAGTAGTCCCTAATCTATCTACAGGAAGTAAAATTAATTTTAGTCTTAACAGCAGTTGGAAATATTAATTAATTAATTCAATTGAGTTAATTAGTTAAGGAAATTCGAATTTGAAGTCTTTGTGAGCATGCACATGAGTTGTCCCACTAATTGAGGAATTTATCCTTAATTTCCTCCACTGATTGAGGGAATAAGTATGAGTTCTATAATGAGAGAATCAATTGACTTAGTTCTAACTAGTCAAGTCCAGTTAGATTATTTTAACAAGTTGTTAAAATAATAAAATATAGTTTGTTAATGCTTGCATGCATGTGACAACTATTATTTTAGATAACTGAGAACTCACTCAGATAACTGTTGCATGTCAGTTCTGTTAGAGACCCAGTTGATATCAGATGTGAGACAGTGTACTATCAGATGCTTTACTATTTCTAGTAAGTAGTTTTTGCATGGTTGAGGAACTAGTGTCCTCAAGGATTGCGCGGTGCGACCATTGGTTAACTTGGTATGTTTGGAATTAATTGCATATGCTTTTGTTATTATTTCCTAAGCAAACTGCGCAAGGAAATAGGGATTGGACCATAGGTAAAGCCTTTATATGCAGGGCTTGGTTGGTTCATGAGATATATCTTCATATCTTCATAGGTCACTGAGAACTGAATAGCTTGAGAGCTAATTCTTTTTGTATTGTGAAGAGGATTTCCACTTGTTTGATAATACATGGTTGGGGTTTTATGTTGGTGCTTTCCCCTGGATATATCTTGTGTTATGTGTGATTATTTCTCTTGATCAGTTATGCATGTTTCTACTTGATGTTGCTCATGAATTCGATTATGCTTCTGCTTAACATTTTGTAGAAGTAGAACAAGTATTATGCTTTAGGACATTGCATATATCGGTTTGTTCTATAGGTGAAATTTCTATAAGTTTTTATCACAACACTTTATAAGTTACGATATTTGTGAAAGCTGATATGCCAAGTGACAGTTGTGGGGCCGAAAGCTCTTAAAGTATTTAATTCAAACAAAAGCGCACAATTCAACTTCACCTTTTAACCGAAATCCCCTTTAATAATTATATCAATTATCGGAAATATTAGATGAGAAAATGATTTTATCGTTAAGTTTCTTATGAGGAAAGTTATGATATTATAAGAATCTGATATGAATCTTCCAATAATGCATTAAAGGCTTATCAGGGTTTTAACAAATAGAAGTAAAACTAAATAATACCCAAGTTCTCATGAAACAACAAATAATTTCCTGGACATGTTGAAAATTTAGAAAGAATTAGTTGCTTGTTTATCTCAAGTCTCCAAAATCAAGCCAATGAAGAATTACAAAAAGAAATAAGAAATAAACTATGAAAAATAGAAAATTAAACAACATGTGAAGATGAACTTGTTAATGTATACCTAGAAGAATTTTTACTGTAAGTTTACCTCACGAATCTTCAATTTCTCCCACGCATTTCTCAAAATTTCCATATGTTCAAAATCATCTACTTAGTCAATAAAAAATGCTAAGTAATGAACATTTAAAGTGCATCCACTTCAAATTTATATCAAAAGACAAGGGTGGTGAAAATGAGTCTTCTCAAAAATACTTGTGAATCAAAAAATTGCCAAGCCGTAGCAAATCCTTGGAATTTCTTCATATAACATTTTTTAACAATGTGATGAAGTTTTGCAAAAACAAGACAATCAATTTCTTTCACAAATGTGTATAATCTGACTATATAAGAAATTTGATATGTTCTAAGCCACTTTTCCAAAACATGAAAGGGGATGCCAAGAAAAACTTGGATTCATTTCTCTTTAAAAAAAAAGAACTCTGAAATAATGAAATAAATGCAAACAGAAAATGAATCTAAATCTAAATTAATTTATTTATATTGTTCACTGAATGAAAAGGAAACATGAATAGATATAGTCATACTTCCAATGTAACCATACGAGCAATTTTTTTCTTGTATGTATGTACATATCAAACATCAGTAACAAAAATAAAAATATAATTAAAGTAAGAAAACTAAATCTAAATGAAAAATGTACATTTATTGTTAACACACTTACAAAAAGCATCTTATTTACAATTATCTTCCCTTGAAATGTCCCTTCCAGTTGAATTTCGATTGGATCATAGAAATCTGGATGGATTTCCATTAATGATTAGAAGAGGTTCAAAGAGAAAGATAATAGGCCAAATTGTGGAAATGGATTTTTAGATACAATGGCCTGCAAAAAATTGTCAGTTTTATGTACATATGTTAAACTAATAATAATCTTATGTGAAGGAAAACTTTCCAAATTCCTTTCAAATGGGTCAATGGAGTATGGCTGGAAGTTTGATAAATTCAACAGAAGATCATTAAGAGAATTAGATAGCTTGTCATATTGTGAAAATGCACTCTTTTGTTGGCACTTCCTTTCAGAAGAAAAAAGCAAGTGATAAGAGATGAACATCAATTGAAATTGGAAGAGTAATAACTCTCGATGTTCATGGTTGTGATTTGAAACATCATTTTCCCATTCAGAAAATGCATTAATTGAGTGTTCAATACTAAACCGCTCAATATGTCAGCGTAAGATATCTAAAAATTGAAAAATGAAAACTAAAAGTAATTCTGAAACCAAACAAAATAATTGAAGGAAAAATAACAAAATCAAATCTTAGTTTACACTATTGTTAAAATTAATGTCACAGCACAAATGGAATTGTTTTAAAACAATTTATTTTTCACAAGAATTGGTCATATTAATGGAATTAAAATGATCGTCAATACCAATTTGTAAATTAGAAAGAGGGTCAAGATTATGAATAGAAGTGATAATTTGAACATCATAAAAATCATAGATTGGAATGGGTTCTTGAATGCTGAAATCATGAGTATGATTAATTGTTTGAAAATGAGAACTAGTTGAAACAATTTCTGAGTTAGAGTGTTCTTCATTTTCACATGTGATTTGACTTTGATCATGAAGATTCAATTGAGAAGAAGACAAATCAACATCTTCAATGTCAGAGTAATCATCATAAATAACTTCACAACATCCTCTATAATTCTCTTCATTCATATCTGAAGTATCAAAACAAGAAGGAATATGGAGCACATGTTCATTAATGCCAAAAGAATGATCAATAATTGTCTCTCTATCTTGATAAAAACTAATAGGAAATTTATTTAAATCAACCTCTCTGTTTTTTGGAATAACATTAATGCAAAGAGGTGATAAATTACTATCAACAAAAATATCAGTATAGAAGGAAAAATGAGAGCTTGAAGAAATGAATATCAAACTCTCTATTTGTGGATTCTTGTGCATTTTTTCCATTGCAAATTTCAGATTTATGATCATTCATTTGTTTATTAATGCTTTCTTGAAGAATATTTATTGGATGCCTTGAATTTGTCTTTTGATCAACATGATCAAATTCAGAAATTTGTACAACAAATCGCATATTATTGGAAACTTAAATTTCTTCTTGTACTTGTTGATTTATAATCTGTTTTTATGAATTTAATTCAAAGTGATTTCATATTTCGTGGCAGATAGTCCTTCAAGTTTATTGTTGTCATCTTCATGCGGTTGATTATCAAATTCTTGCAAGCTTTGTGAAAATGATTCATTAGCATGACTATAATTAACATTGTAAGAAACGCACACTAAATTTATGAATTTATCATACATGGTTGAGGCCATTTCATCATGATTAATATGCACCTCTATATAATAATTTTTTATAATATTACTAGAAGTTGAAGGAGAGTCATCAAAGATTGCAAATTTTTCATATGGATTTGAAATGGGAGGAAGAGAAAAAATATATTCAAACCAATCTATCAATTCAATTCCTGAATGTTTATCTTTGGTTTTGAATCTCAAGCAAATTAATTGAAATCTAACAGTAAAATCTAAAAGAGATTCATTTTCAAACCTTCGTAGATCTTCAAATTTATCACATATTGATAATTGTAACCATCAAATTGATAAAGGAACATTGTGATAAATTGATGTCAATCGTGAATAGAGGCAACTGGAAGAGATTTACACCAGCTTCTGGCTTTTCCTGAGAATGTAAGAGTAAAAATCCTGCATAGAGTACCTTCGTCAAAATCATGAAACGTAGAATTTGAAATTTCTTGAATAAATTGTAAAGCATGATTAAATGCAGGAAAATTCTTTTTACCATTAAAATTTATATTTGACAAGTGTCTTACTATTTCTGATGGAGTATTGTCAGATGCACGTTTAGATATACAACTCCAAATGGGAAGTTTAAGAGGAGCCATTGTGACAAAAAAACTTTAGAATACAAAACTCCAATAGACAACAAGTCTTCAGGACCTCCTTTTATTGCCAAAAATATTAAAGGCTTGAAATTCTCTATCTCAACAATATAATGGGATAGAGAAACTCATTTTTCATTTGGAATGGTGGTTCCAACTGGTTAAATTAAGTCTAGTTACCTTCTCTCTATACCTATTTGTTTTAAGTATGACTTTCACTTACCAATAGAGAAGACACATCAAATCAGTCTTCTTGTTGATTAAGCAAGAAAGTGGTCCTTAAGCTGATATGGGGCTCAGCCAAGCCATAACTAAATTTTTCCTCTTTGATAAGAGGACTTCTAGAAATGTAGAATTAAATCTAAATGTGAATTAATCCTAGAATGCAAACAAAATAAAAAAAATATCTTAAGCCTATCTCGATTAGGAAGATGTACATGAAGATGTATTTATATGATTGAGATTTAAATATGTCTGGCTTATAATTAATATCAAGCTAACGAAGTAGTTCAATTAACTGATATTATGAATACTAAAACACATTATGTTTAGAGATCTATTAACATGAATAATTAATCAACAACATTTAAGAACTATTTCACAAAATGATGATAATTATTAAATTAGTATTTCGAATGATTAAACAATAATATAAGGAAATAGTTCACAAAATATTATTGTTTATTAAATCAGAATTAAAGTACTGATTTCTGAGTAAATAGTTACTTAGAAATCAGAGTTGAACACACAAGAGAAGAGATAAATGAAAACATATAAGTGAGTGAAATTACTCACATTGACAATAATGCACAAATATGAATGAAAATGTTATGTTTCTGCTATTATAAAATGAAACCAATATTAAAACAATAGTATTTTAAATACAAATTTATTGAAATTGTTTCTCTGGCTCTGATCTCTAACATTCATTTACAATGCTTGAACTCTGCTGCAAAAAATTGAGCTGCAGTAGTGCAAACTTAGCTCCTCGAACTCAACCCAAAATGGAAAATAAAAATCCCAAATTTATCCCCTAGATCTGAGATTTTATTCTTCTCTCAGCTACAACTCTAAATCCCTATTACAATAATGCCTTTGAGAATTACAAAATTGCAGAAAAGTGAAGCCCTTTGCACATTCTACAAACCACTATTTATAATTTACAAAAATGAATTCCAAATAGAAGAGTTGTTGAAAAGTAATTTTGCTCCAACTGTTTTTATTGGTCCAAATTCCTTTACTCATATTGCTAGAGCAATTCTATTCATTGAAATCTTCTTTTCGTTATCTCTTCAATTCTTTTCTTGCTAAAACCAATTAAAATCAAAATAATAAATCTGAAACACAAAATATCTCCAATAAAAAATTAATTAAATAAATCAATAAAAGAAAATCTGAACTTTTTATTGATCCATGTAAAGATATAATTGGTCAAGGAGAACATAGTCGAATGGATCTGTATTCATCATAAATTATGAGCAAATGAAAATGCAGAAAATTAAACTCAGAAAATTAATTTTGTTTAAAAATTTGGAGCTTAATCTTATGCTAAAATTTAGACTCATTTAATGATCAAATTTGATTATGCAACCACATCGAAAATATTGTCCATGATTTTATCTATCTAACGAGCCATCTTAAGTCTCATTTGGCCAAGTAAAACTCAACGTATGAGCTTCCAAAGTTGAAGTGTCAAAGTTGCCAGAATTTTGTTAAATTTGCTCCCTGAGCCAAAAATAGGAAATTTTTAATTAAAAATTTAATCCTAAATTAAATTACAATTATTTATTAATTAATATTATTTTAATTGTACTTACAAAATTAAACTAGATTAATTACAAACTAATTAAAAATAAAATTTAATTAATTAAAATTAAAGTTATATTATATTAAAATTATAATTTAAATTTAAATTATATATAATATATTATAAAAATTGATATAATATAAAATTATAATAAAATTAATTACAAATTACAAAACCCAAGTGGCTTTTGATTTCACAACGAATCGAATAAATATGGAGAACGAGTTAATGTATGGAGGTGAAGTAGGCGGATGATGTATAGGTGACGGAGGTCGAGAGTCATAAAGAGGTGAGGCGAGACCTTAGGTTAAAAATCAATAGCAGTCATATAAATCTAATATCAAGTATCAGGGGAAATACATATCAGAGATTTTCTAAATGGTCACTCTATTATTCTTGCGATATCGGGAAGCTCTGATATGGAGCGGACCCGATAGGCTCATTAACACTCTTTTTAAATTCCTATATCGGGTCCAAAACAATAGGAAATATCAGAGATCAGAGGAATTTTAAGAGTGCTATCGGAGTTTTCCTTTGGGATATGTGAAGTTCCAAGGATCTTGGTCTCGGGGCTATTAAATTAATGAGGATGAGGTGAATTGGGGCCCACTTAGAGTGGGACTCTCCTATTATAAACTACAACCACTTTGGCAATTAAAAATCTTACAAAATGAACTACAACTACTTTGCAATTTTGATATTTTAGGTCTCGTAATTTATTTTAAAATTAGGAATTTAAATAAATTACCGAGATCTAGAAAACACATTTTTAACTATTCTAAAATTTGGCTCGGCGATTTTGTAGTACCGTTAGTGAAAAATGAAAAAATTAGTAAAAATTAGCTAGGAATTAATATTTACAATGAATTACTAATTTAATTAAAAAATTAAAATAATATACATTTTTTAATTAGACGGTAAAAATTATTAAACTTCGGATGAGCACCATTTGCAAATCGTGTAACCAAATGAGACGAAACAAGTACCGATGGAAAGCTAGTGAAAATTCAAACTCAATAAAGCAATCAAAATAAAAATCCGATGAAAATGAAAAATGACAAAATTGTAGGACACTTAACCAAAAAAAATATTAAAAGGTGATTTAGCCAAAAATTAATGGAAAGAGTCCCCATTATTTGAAGTAAATAAGTAAAAAATGGAGGATGTTAGGTTTTCCCTACAACATAACCATAGACATAGGCAACCAAAACCAACGTGAAAAATGATGAGTAGTTATACCATACAAGTCATGACATGCAAAAAGGAATGACTAATGTTCCACCCTGATGGGGAGGAACCTAAGGCACATGGAAACAATACAAGGAAGGTCAAAAATGCAAGGGGAAAATTAATATGGATCTTTTCTATATATGTTAGTTCCAAAATTATACCTTAGTTTATAAACATAGATTTTGAACTATCGTTATCGAAATCTAAGTATATGTCAAAAACATTTACGGAAGCATCAATATCTTGAAAATATAATTAAAAAATGATAATAATAGCCTAGAAAACGAAATATCTAGCAAAGGAATGCAAAGCAAGTGTGAAAGTGGATATTTTTGAACTATTTCCCCACCATAAAAGGAGAAATGTGTGACCATTGTGTGCAATATTTACCCAAAAGTAGAAAAATTGTGCAAACCCACACCTTTATAGAATTTATTTCGTAGGTCTTGGGTGCATTAGGGCACGAATCACAATTATGTCACCACCATGTAAGAGATCATGTCATCTTATTTTCATTTATTTAATTTTTGTTGCACTTCCCTGAAAATTAAGGTTGAGGGAGACCCTTTTTGAGGTTTATGGTGCTCAATAAGTTTTTAGCTTCTCAGGGCATTGAAATAGGGTTCAACACTCCCCTATGGGAGGGATAGAGCATTACAACAATAATATATGTTCATTTACTATGTAGATTCATCATCGTGATTGAGTAGCGCAAGAGGGAACATGAGGCTAATGATGTGGAAGCCATGTGAGACATGAATGCTCAACACATGTTATTATATAGGATCACCTAGATGGGATCTAGTGGAATAATCCTTTGAAGTCCAAAACCTATCATTAAGCATAAAAATGGAGGATATATACTTCCTCACAGGCCTACTAAGGTGAGGAGCCTTGATAGTGGTGTCTGGAGGGATATTAATCAAGGAGAGATTGGTTGATGACTTCATTGTTGAGTACTATGTTCTCACCACGTAAAAAACAAGTGGGAAGATTATGATTAAGTATATCATCTATCTCCCCCTACATAAAATACTATTCATGATGACTTAAGTGGTAGGTTCAACTAATCCAAACTTAGCTTCCAAAATTCAAGTTGATGTTGTTGTGTGATGTATGGCCCTGACAATGTTCAGCTAGTGTGAAGATATGTTATCCAACCTAAGAGATTAGTCCACAAAGTGCATAACCTTAACGAAGTAGTTTGGATATGATGGCATCATTATATCATTCTTCTTTGAGCATGTGCTATTGTTACAACCCTAGACTACATCACAATGTATAGGTGGTTAGAGTGATGGATGAAAAGATGGATTGCTTTGATGGCTAGGATGGGAAGTGGAGCTCAGACATGAGTATATGATTTATATTACTTCGATTGGTTTGATGAGTAGGTGATATTCATAGATGGATATGCACATGTAGGGTCTAATTTATATTGAGATCTTACGTTAGTCCTACCCCTAGTGAGTAGTGGGGTGATTTGGATATGTATATGATGATTTTATGTGACTTTTCTGATTTTTATGTATTTTTCAAGCCTTATATATGTTTTTGGTTGTACAGTGCGCTAATCATAAAAAAGAATTCTTGTTGGGACCCAAAAAAAAAAAAAATTGGCATAGTAGGACCACACAATAGGAACAAGAAGCGCGGAAAAGATAAGGTAGAGAACACCCAAAGGTCGGTGTAGGAAGAAGAAGCACAGTGGAAGGATGGCGCAAGAGGCAGGAACACAACATAGCATTAGCGTAGTGGATGGGGCATGGAAAAGGAGGACACCATACAGTAGGAGAACAACAAAAAGTGGAATCGGAAGGTGCGTGTAAATAATATCGGTCGTTGCCAAGCACTACAAAGATCTGAATCCCAAAAAACTACCAAGCACACAATGTTGAGATTTCTAGCAACTTGCAAACCTAGCAACAAAGCTTCATATTCAACAACATTATTTGTGGCTTCAAACTCCATCTTGAAAGAGAGAGGGATCAAGCTACCTTCTGGGGATACCAACAACACACCTACCCCATTTCCTTCCCTAGAATAAGAACCATCAAAGTATAGCTTCCATACTTTGTCACACTCCAGTGATTGTTGGTCTAGTCAGACAGAACATTCCACTTGTGTCTCATCCATGATTTGATCATCTTCCTCTAATAGAAAACAAGAGAAATCTTTCTCTTTACCATACACGGGGGCATTATTCAAACAGTCGGTCCTTGTAACTATCTTCACAAATCTCGCTTCTCTATATAATCGGCGCTCGTCTCCACCAAAAACAGGAATGATAGGATATGTTAAATCCATTTTAATGGATCCTCCAATTTTCGATCCCCGTGATCTAGACAAGAGCATACCAAACCTCGCAGGGATATCAACCACTACAATATCCATTACAACACTCTTCACAGGGATCTAAGCCAAATTGACCACTAGGTCTTTAATCAACCCTAGACATTTTACTCTCTTGGAATCAAAATAATACATATCTTTATATGGTCTTGTTATTTGCATCCCCAATTTCTCCATAACAGACAATGGCATCAGATTGTGAGAAGCTCTTGAGTCAAGCATGCAGTTATGTAAGAGAAGTTCATGAATCACCAAAGTGACATAGAAAGGGGGAGTAGAAGGGTCTTGTTCCTCAACATGAGGTCCAAATACAACCATGGGTCTTTCTTCTTGGAGGTTCAGGTTGTCTTGCAGAGGGGCCATGGTGGGAGGACACATGAACTAAGATACTTGAATTTTGTAATTTGGTTGTTTCAACAATTTGGTTAAGGGAACAGAGATTTTGACCTTCTCCAACTCTTTTTGAAGACTAAATGCAGGGGGATTCCTATCAGCTGTGACCACGTCAGCAAGCTCTTTTTCTTTATCACAGATTGGTTTGGATTGTAAGGGAAATTGTTCTATTTTAGAAACTTCGGGCTTGTGGAGAATGGAATCTGAAGAGTCGTTCTCTCTTAGTGAGGGTTGGTCTAGTGCCTTCGTTCCTTTCTCTGCTAATTTGGGAAGATTGGTGGGAGAGGAATCCTCATTTTGATCCTGCATTCTAGATATTTTCCTAGAAGATCTAAGATCATATTTCCTGTGTAGTTGGGCCTACATGAACTCAACAAACTATCTAGAATAGTTGTCGATCTCACCATTATCTAGTGGGGCCTCCCAATCATCCCCTTCTACTTCATTGACCTCTATTTCATTTTATCCCTCTGAAAGAGAAGAAAATTTATTTTCATGGACTTGTATTGTTTCTTCGGCATTCTCCTCTGGATCATCTTCCAAATACAATGGAGGCTAAAAGTGATCTTGTTTCTCCCTTCTCTCCATTTGCAAGAGGTACTGATGGGATGAGATCTTGGGGGTTAATCCAAAATCCCAATTCCCAAATAAATCGATCCTGAGGCCTGTGGGTTATGGCCCACAAAGCCTATCGGAAGCGCCTAAGGCTTTAAGCCTTTAACCATGGACCATACTTTAGAATCGGAGCCACCCTTTTATCGGCCAGTAATTCTAAAAGAATTACTCCAAATACTATCGGAGGCTTTATAAGAGGGATTATACACCCAACACTATCGGCGGCTTTATTATGGAAGGACTTATGCAATACACTATCGGGGCAGTAATTCTATAGAATTACTTTAGAACGCGGCCTTATGATCTCCCTTTCCCCTTCCCCGATGCGATATCGGCGATCGCTATCGGCGGATCTCCAAAGCGCCACTGCCTCCAATACACCCCGCGGACCCGACGCACTTTAGGCTCCCTTCTATATGGATTTCGGGTCCGGCCTATCGGCGGTCCCTTATCGGCGGTTTATAATGAAATGGGTCTGCGGACCCGATGCCCCCTTCAAACTGCTCTTTATAATATTTCGGATCCGTTTATGGAGCGTACAGTCCTAAGCCCTTGCGGACCCGATACCCATTAAGCTCCACTCTATAGTATTTCGGCTCCGGGATATCAAAGCTCTCCCACTTAGCCGTACCAAAGGCTCCTTTCGGACCAAAACCTTTATATGCTGCAATTTATAATACTTTGGCTCCGATATATCGGAGCTTAAACATTCCGCAGTTTCAAGGACCCTCTCCGATGCGATATGGATCAGGACCGTTGATCATTCGATCCAACGGCTCCTGTGTAGTTTCGCCATTTTATTCTAATTTTTCTCGCCGACTGAGGGATTTCAGTGTTAAACACGGGTTTTTGCCATTGTCTCTCAAACATGCATAGTCCCATTAATATCTCTAGATTTCCATTGATCCAATCTGTGATAGAAGGTCGATCATACGCATGCATTCATAATCTGGGGATTTAGCCTTACAGACACATATGAAACAGAGTTGGGAAAGAAACCACTTACGCATACATATATATAAAACACAGACACAATGTAAACACAACACACATATATTATAATATGGAAACACAGCACGGTTACAATTCTAAGGCATTTCAGCCTTAGAGTAGAGACCCCTCTCAACTACATTGTGAACTCACTGTTCTCACACTCTTATCTATATCACTCTGTCTCTCCCCTTTGAACACGCAGGTTCGTATACATATATAAGAAATATTGGATCGGATCACTGGAAGGATCCGATCAAATCCACTCCTTGATTTTCTCAACAAAAGCCCTCAAAGCTCTCATACTTGAATGCATGCATATACATTAGTAAGTCTTCGAGACTTATCCATTCTCTCTTTAATTTTGCTTTAATTGCTTTAAAGCATATTTTCCCTGTTTTTCTCCCTTCGTTTAGCTCCGCTAATCTACGTGCTCCTCTTCGCTCCGTTTGGATTCCTCCCTTCGACTAAGGGTGCTGGATGCTCCTGGATCAGACTCCCGAGGCACAAAAATTTATGACCTCCTGGTCATATGCTTCTCCTTGTCCTTAGCAATTCTACCCACTATTTTCCTTCAGTGGAATTGCCTTCATGGTCTTTTGTGAGCTGCAACCAACCTCTGCAGTAACAGTCTTCCTCTGCTACACGATACCTCACCAAGCCCTCTGCACTCGGTCTTTTGGCATCCTTCTAGTTCTCTTCTCTGGAACCAATTGAGCACACCTTGCTCTAGGTTGCTGCAAATCTTCTCACCTTCCGCTGCCGCCATCTGCACGACAGTAAGACCACAAACTCTCCAGCTTTAGCACAACTGTACCTCTTTCCCCTTCTGCTTGCATTCTTCTTCCTTCTCTCTGGAATCCTTCTCCTCGCAGGAAACTTTCCCTGCTCTGATACCAAAATGATGGGGTGAGATTTTGGGGGTTAATCCAAAATCCCAATTCCCAAATAAATCGATCCTGAGGCCTGTGGGTTATGGCCCACAAAGCCTATCGGAAGCGCCTAAGGCTTTAAGCCTTTAACCATGGACCATACTTTAGAATCGGAGCCACCCTTTTATCGGCCAGTAATTCTAAAAGAATTACTCCAAATACTATCGAAGGCTTTATAAGAGAGATTATACACCCAACACTATCGGCGACTTTATTATGGAAGGACTTATGCAATACACTATCGGTGCAGTAATTCTACAGAATTACTTTAGAACGCGGCCTTATGATCTCCCTTTCCCCTTCCCCTATGCGATATCGGTGATTGCTATCGGCGGATCTCCAAAGAACCACTGCCTCCAATACACCCCACGGACCCGACGCACTTTAGGCTCCCTTCTATATGGATTTCGGGTCCGGCCTATCGACGGTCCCTTATCAGCGATTTATAATGAAATGGGTCCGCGGACCCGATGCCCCCTTCAAACTGCTATTTATAATATTTCAGATCCGTTTATGGAACGTACACTCCTAAGCCCTTGCGGAACCGATACCCATTAAGCTCCACTTTATAGTATTTCGGCTCCGGGATATTGGAGCTCTCCCACTTAGCCGTACCAAAGGCTCCTTTCGAACCGAAACCTTTATATGCTGCAATTTATAATACTTCGGCTCCGATATATCGGAGCTTAAACATTCCGCAGTTACAAGGACCCTCTCCGATGCGATATGGATCAAGACCGTTGATCATTCGATCCAATGGCTCCTGTGTAGTTTCGCCATTTTATTCTAATTTTTCTCACCGACTGAAGGATTTCAGTGTTAAACACGGGTTTTTGCCATTGTCTCTCAAACATGCATAGTCCCATTAATATCTCTAGATTTCCATTGATCCATTCTGTGATAGAAGGTCGATCATACGCATGCATTCATAATCTAGGGATTTAGCCTTGTAGACACACATGAAACAGAGTTGGGAAAGAAACCACTTACGCATACATATATATAAAACACAGACACAATGTAAACACAACACACATATATTATAATATGGAAACACAGCACGGTTACAATTCTAAGGCATTTCAGCCTTAGAGTAGAGACCCCTCTCGACTACATTGTGAACTCACTGTTCTCACACTCTTATCTATATCACTCTGTCTCTCCCCTTTGAACACGCAAGTTCGTATACATATATAAGAAATATTGGATCGGATCACTGGAAGGATCCGATCAAATCCACTCCTTGATTTTCTCAACAAAAGCCCTCAAAGCTCTCATACTTGAATGCATGCATATACATTAGTAAGTCCTCGAGACTTATCCATTCTCTCTTTAATTTTGCTTTAACTTCTTTAAAGCATATTTTCCCTGTTTTTCTCCCTTCGTTTAGCTCCGCTGATCCACGCGCTCCTCTTCGCTCCGCTTGGATTCCTCCCTTCGACTAAGGGTGCTGGATGCTCCTGCATCAGCTACAAAGGCGGTCTCCTATACCCAGGATTGAAACTTCAGTTAGGAGCTGGTTGGTTTTGTCAAGGAGGGTTTTTGTTTTCTAACTCTAGTTTCACAAGTTTGTTAGACAAGTTTCTTATCAGCTTGTTCATTTCCTCAAGTTTTTTCTCTTGAGTTTCCTTTCCCTAGTTTGAGGAACTAGCTTCCTCTTTTCCTCTTCTCCTATCTCCATGATCAATTCTCCCTCTCCACTTCCCAGTAGAAGTCAAATTTGCTTCAAATTCTAAAGCATATGTTTGAATATGGTCTAAGGAGCAAGACTTCCTTTCTCTATGAGTGAAACCAAATTCCGGTTCAAACGCCCCAACAAAAACAACTTTAGCAGTAGCTTGTGGAGGTTTGATTTCAGCAAGGAGACTATTGTACAATTTGTTAAACCTTTTTATGAATTCTAACACATATTCATTATGTTTTTTCTTCATAACATTGAATTCAATGAGGATATACCCATGGTCCCTTTTCTCTCCCCATTTTTGCATGAAATAATTCTCCATCTCCTCCCAGGTAGTGATTGAAGCATTTGGTAGGGCTTTAAACCATTTCCTGGCTTCCCCATCAAGAGACTGGAAAAAAAAGTCTTAACACCACATCTAGGTGTTCTACATTGAGATTTTTTGCAAATGCACAGAAAGTTTCTACATGCCTCTGTGTTGAAATATCATCTTCCCTTGTGAATCTTGGCAAGATATTGAGATAGTCTTGTGGCATACCATTCAAGGGTTGTGGCAAGTCTAGTGGGGCATATTTGTTCAGGAGAAATCCTGGGACAACCATATTGAGCAAGGGAGGTGGTAGAAGATTTATTACAGGTCCTTGTTGAGGGGGTATCTGAGTCACAATTGATTGGATCTAGGTTGGGAAGCTATTCACACTCTGTGTGGGATTGTTTATAAGGATGTCTTTAACTTCTTTAGCTTCAAGGAGGGATGAAATGAGAAATAGGGTGAACTGACAAAAGCTTCTTCGTTTTTTACTCTAGAAGGAAATGAGCCAAACAATGCACAATGTTCTTCAGGATATTCTAAGACTTTGGAGGCAGACTCATGGTAGTTTATCACAACTTTTTGAGAGCTAGTTGATGATATTTATGGAAAAGATCTTGTGGAATCTAGAGTAACAGGGGTCCGCTTCTTCCAAATCCTCTGGGATATTATTTTCTCAAGGTTGAATACGAGAGGAGTTTTCTGTTGGCTTGTATTAGAGCGAGTATGAGGTCTCCGGAAAGTCGGAGTGCTCAAAGTAAGATCCAGACAGTGGAGTCACAAAGGTGAGATATCTTCAAACCACACTTCCCTTGCTCACCTAAGAGAGGGAATGTAAAAATTGTTGTGTTGAGGGAAAAATGTTCTAATTTGTTCCCCGACAACGACGCTAGAAGATGTTGTGGCTCCTACAGAGAACCCTCGGGTTGAGGAAAGGGTCAGGGCCTAGGACATCTTAGAGGAGTGCTTTGAGAATTCGTTGAGATTTTTGTTGCACTCCGTATTCAATATAATTGAAATTAGATTGATTCAGAACTTGGTTCAACCACCCTTCACCAAGGTAGACTTAAACATACACATATGTATATGTAGGCAAATATTGGTCATCCCAAGGATAAATGTCTTGATCTAGTAGCTAACACACAGTAAAATGCAGCTTAATATTTTTCGTTGTAGTAAAAATAGAGAGAGAGAGAGAGAAAGTAAGGAAGGAATTCAATGCAGAGGGTTGGATAACACAGAATCCTAAGCAACGAATCCTAGTAGAACTATGGAAAAATAAGGAGATGAAATGTAGAAATTGTGGAGCGCATTTAAGGTTTTTTGCTCTATATTTTCATGGGTACATTTTGTCACAAAATAATATTGGTAAATCTGTGATCTCACAGGCACTGTTGGCTACAATATAACACTAGTAAATTTGTAATTGCACAAGTACCGTTGATACCCTATAACATAAGTAAATCCATAATTTGAGAGTGAAACCAGCAGCGTCTTGACACAATTTCAGAGGAAGATAAACATACATGAACTGAAAGACAGAAGGGAACACATACTACAAATTACTCCACTTGGAATCACCATATATGCTTCATTAATATTTGAAAATGGAGTCCATATCATAGTTCCAACACAATTGAAATTTTGATAAGCATTAGCACCTCATGAAAAATCCATTTAACCAAGAGTTGAAACCTCTTTCTCTATACAGAACTCAAAATATCTGCAAAGACATATTTCAAACCTCTAGGAACAGTGTTTGGGAACCCTTCAAATGAGTTTCTTTCCCTTATTTATAAGGAGAGGGGGCCTTTGAACCAACAATTACAAAATATATTCTAATGTTAAAGTTGTCTTATCGACTAGATGTCTCGGCGTGCTCATATTCGAATGATTACATAACAAATTGATTCTTTCATTAAAATGAAACAAATTACAAATAACAAAACATGGGAAAACTGAATGATGGCCACAGCAAAATATCTCCATGCCAATTCTTGCGATCGCTTCTGATAAGGCCATGTCTCTGCCACGGTGTTCCTCCACAGTTATCGGTCGATATGTCTATCACTTTCTCCCCTTAACTGCTTGAATTCCCCCATTCTGGAGCTGGAAGCGATCAACTGTGGTGGCGTTAGCAGTGGTCTGTAACATAGATGTCGACCCATCCATATTTGGTTATCTCAATGTTGTAGTATCGAGCCTTATCATATCGTAATTCTTATGAAATAACTTTATGAAAACACAGAGTTTTGATTGCCCTTGGCTCCTCTTACTTAAGCTCCTTTATCACTTATCAACCATGGGACCACTGCCTATGGCCAAAGGATTAATGCATAAGCATTGTCATATCAGAGCCTTCTATCCTCATAGCTTCATTTGAAATAACAATCTAAAAACATAAATTTTGGATGCCTTCAAGTTCCTCTTCCATTGGCCCTCTTCCTATTTATCCCATGGGACCGAGTGTTGTGACCTCAAGCTCAATGCTTGGGTGCTAAAGCATTTGGGGTCTTGTCAGGGGCCTATCTCCCTTTGTAATCTATGCTTTACCCTTGGTTCTTTGGATTGTCAGGATCAAGCATCACCACATATCAGAGCCCCTTCACCATCAAAAATCTCAAAATTAGAATTTACACAGGAGTTACGATATTCACATCCCTGATATGGCCCATAGCACTTAGGTGATAAATATTCCCCGCACCATTAGTTCTCTGGATTTCCCATGACCGGGCCCATATAATATCGAATCCCTCTTCAATGGATGTTTTCAAATTAAGAATTAACCTTGGAGTTACGAAAATTCCCACTTCTGATGAGCTCATAACTCTTGGTGCTCGACCCGAGCTCTGCGCCCTTGGTTCTTTTGAGTCTTCGTGACTAAGTTCCAGCATATACCGAAGCCCCTCCCATTAGAAGATTTTTCAAATGCTAATTAAAAAAAAGTTTTGATGGCCCCTTCCTCCGAAATGCAAACTTCCAAAGTGATGGCATGTTGACATCCTCATCTACACATGTTGCCTCCTGGATGGTGACACAAGTCACCTTGATTTGCCCCTTTAGGCCCTTTAAAATGCCACAACTGACTGCCATGTGTCCCCCATGCCACCACGTCATGCTGACATCATCATCCATGTCTGCCTTTTGGGACCAATCACCATCTTCTAGGTGTCTTCTTTGGAGGAGAGAGAAAAGGTCCCTGGGGTATTTGGATTTTCAAAGGTCTCCTTTGTATTTCCCCTTCCTCCATGATTTCAACGCTTTCCAAAGAGATGTATTTTTTAAGGAGTTCTGAAACTCCGATGTTCCAATGGCATATGCTCTAAGGTCCCACCTTGTTTTGTGCCCCTTGGTCCTTTGGAACGCTTTGCGACCAAGTGCTAGCCTAAATCAGAGCCCCTCTTCATCGTAAGTTTTTCAAAAAGGAATTAAAAAGAGTTTTGATGCTTTCAATCCTCTTAAAAACCGACCTCTGATACGCCTTCCTATTAGCCTTCCTGATATTGGGTTCCGATGTGATCAGGGCCTGAATTTCGGCACTCCTCTCCAGATTTCGGCTTTCCTTTTGGCTTTGCGACTTAGGCTTTGATTTTGGCCTCCTCCCTATGATTTTGGCCTCCAATATTTGCTCTCCTATTTGACCTTTTTGCACTTTGGCTCCACTTTTTGGCCACCATTTGACATAATTTGATACAATTGCAAAAAGCTGTCGCGGGTGACAATATCGACTCCAATTGGGGACAATGTGTTATAAGCAATGCATTTGAGAACTTGCAGATTATCGGCTCCAATTGGGGACAATGTGTTACAAGAAATACATTTGAGAACTTGTAGATTGGTGCCTTTTATCCATTAGGCCTGGAGTCATTTTATTCAAGTATATGAAAACAAAAAAATAGAAACTTTGAGAACTTAAAGCATTATTGTATATACAATGACTCACTGGTATGTACAATGTGTGAAAATGGACATCTTCAGTGCTGGAAGTAAAACTTGAGAAACTACCCATTCACAAGCAGCTCATGCACTTCACCATCCAAAAACTTAAGAAATTGCCCATTCACAAGCAGCTCATGCACTTCACCATCCAAGTTTTTCAGCAAGAAATTATTGTTCCCCTTTGCCTCGACAATCTTGAAAGATACAAACTATAAGGGATCAAATTTTTCATATTTTCCTTTATCTTCTCGTCTGACATCCCACCTAAGCACCAAATCCCATGGTTGTAAGGTTTTGTCTTTTATCTTTCTGTCAAACAGAGCCTTCATCTTTTCCTGATATTGAATCAGATTATGAGTCACCTCCCCCTAGATTCTTGAAGTTCTACCAACTGATTGATCCTCCCGGTTAGATAATTTGGCTCTTCATCAACATACTGTATAATTTTGGCTAGTAGTATTGCTAGTTCTATAGGGAAAATTCCAGCTTTCCCATACACTAATTCAAAAGGAGATTTCCCAGTTGACCTCTTGGTAGTAACTCTATTGGCCCATAAAGAAAACTTTAGTTGTGAGTCCTAGTTTTTCTGATTTTCTGATATTGTCTTCTTAAGAATCCTTACCAAGGTTTTATTTGATGATTCAGCCAATCCATTTCCTTATGGATAGTAGCTAGTGGAGTGACCCACAATGATGTTATACTTCTAGAAAAAGCTCAGAAACTTGGCAAATTTAAAAACTTGAGCATTATCAGTGATAATCTTCCTTGGGCAACCGAACCTGGCAAGGATATTCTCCTCCATGAATTTGATAACCACGACATTGGTTGCATTTCTAGCTAGGATTGCTTCCACCCACTTAGTGAAGTAATCGGTGGCCGTAAGAATCCATTTGTGTTGACCGCTGGAGGGTGGGTGTATTTCCCCAATGAAGTCTAACCCCCACTATCTGAAAGGTTCTTCAAAAAAAACAGGTATTAAAGGAAAAGGTGCTAATTTCTTCTTTTCAGCAAACATTTGGTAGTTCTCATAGGCCCGAACATATGCATGTACCTCACCAAACAACTTGGGCTAATAGAAACTTGCTTTGAAAATTTTATGGGTTGTAGCTCTCCAACTATAATGGCCCCCACAAACAAAATTATGGAACTCATCTATCAATTTATGGATCTCTTCTTCAACCAGTTATAAAAGCAAAACCCCCACGGGGTCTTTCCAATACAATTGGCCATTTGAAATGATAAACCTTTGGGCTTGTAGCCTCAAAGCCCTATATTTAACTTTATCAAAATTGACTAGACAACTTAGAAAAAGTAAATAGTGGATTATATGTTTATACTAGTGAGACATGAGGTACTTCATTTGGATTTTCTGTGTTGTAGTCTTGACCTTATTCTGCTCCTCTTCTCTTCGGCTTTCTCCTTCCTCTGTCAGCAAATTTATACCCAAAGCTTGGCAGTTTGATTTAGACAAGATTTTAGCTAATCCCTGCCCCTTGATCAACTTTGTGGGTTTGATCTCTAGGTCGTATTCTTGGATTTTAGCAATCCATTTACCTCTTTTTCCCTCACTGTCCCTTGTACCAAAATGCCTTTCACAACAGCTGTAGGAACATAAGTTATTATGCTTGATTGCAGGACATATATTATGAAGGTCTTCAGGGCCTTGACCAAGGCATAGGCATGCTTCTCTAGAAGGTTATACTTTAGTCCATCATCCTGTAGCACAAAAATGCTATCGTTTGCTCATGTCCTTCATTGTTTTTTTGCAATAAGACAACAACCACTATATGATGAGAAGAAAAAGAGAAAATGAAAAATGGTTTTAGATAGTCAGGTCTGACTAATACAAGAGATTATGCAAAGGGCCTTTTGATCCTAGAGAATGACACCCGAGCTTCTTCAATCCTATTGACCTCCTTATCCTTCTTCAACATTTCTTTGATTTCTTTAATTATCTTAGCATAATTAGGTATGAACCTCCTCAAAAAGTTAATTCTGCGTGAGAAGTCTAGATTTCTTTCTTATTTCTCGGTAATGGGATGTTGTTGATGGCTTCCACCCTCTTGGGATATATATTCACCCTCTCTTTTTCCACGATGTGTCCTAGAAGATTTCCCTCATTTAGAGAAAACTGAGACTTCTTAGGATTTAAAGATAGACCATATTTTCTGCATTTCTCAAAAGTGAGTCGTAGATGTTCAATATGCTCCTCATTTGTTTTTGAAAAGATAGTGATGTCATCTAGGTAAATTACTACAAACTTATCTTGGTCTCCCACAAACGCTATATCCATTGCTCTATGAAAAGTGGATCCTGCATTAATGAGGCTGAAGGGCATCCTAGCATACATAAATCTTCCCCAAGGCGTGGTGAACGCAATTTTCTTTTGATCCTCAGGATGCACAACTACTTCATTGTATCCAAAAAAACCCATCCATCATAGACATATGAGCAAAGCCCACCACCTTTTACAGAATGTAGTCCATTTTAGGCAGAGGGTAATTATCCTTTAGTGAGGTCTTGTTTAGATTCCTAAAGTCAATACACAACCTTATTTCCCCATTCTTCTTCCCGACAAGAACTAGATTTTCCACCCAACCTGAATACCTTAGAGGTACGATAATTTTAGCTTTGAGCAACTTCCTCACCTCTTTCTCAATTGATGGAAGTAATAGAGGGTTAATATGCCTAAGCTTCTGTTTGTATGGTTTCACCCCACTCTTCAAAGGAATTTTATGTAGGATGATATTAGTATCAAATGTTTTTAAATCATCATAAGACCAAGCAAACACATCCATATACTTCTTAAAAAGGTCCAATTACCTTCGTTTGTATTCCTTAGGAACTCCTTTTGCCAACTTAATTATCTAGGGATCTTGATCTGAACCAATATTGCAGTCTTCCACCTATTCTTCAAATTCTTGCTCAGTTGGCTTGGCAACCATATCATTTGAGTTGAAAAATATTTCCAAGGGAACCAAACCTTTGAGGATAGTATTATCTTTCAATTGTAAAATCTTGTGCCCTGCAATGGTTTCTTCCCACTTGGCCTATTGTTCATCTATCACTTTCTCTTCCTCCTGATCAATCTCTGAGCTTGAGAATTATCCAACGACCTCCATGAAGCGTTTGATTTGTTCCTCATCTTCAAACACCTGCCAATACTTAACATTGTCTAGTATTGAAGGCCTGTATCTGACTTCAATTTTGTATCTAAGAAAGGGGTTTTGAGGAGGCTTGAAGTTATTGGCAGCTACAGCTAAGGAATAAACCATCCGATTTCCATCTCTGGGCAAAAACTGGATGTTAAAAGCTAAGAAAAAATTCTCAATCAGATCACATACCTCATTTCGATAGGCCTTCAGTATTGGATGTTTGGTTTGGCATTGACTTCGAATTTGTTTCACCACTAGCTCTGAATCCCCAAACACTGTTAAGCACCCAATGTTGAGATTTTTGGTAGCTTGTAGACCTAGCAACAAAGCTTCATATTCAACAACATTATTTGTGGCTTCAAACTTCATCTTGAAAGAGAGAGCGATCAAGATGCCTTCACGGGATATCAACAACACCCCTGCCCCATTTCCTTCCCTAGAATAAGCACCATCAAAGTATAGCTTCCATACTTTGTCACACTCCAATGATTGTTGGTCTAGTCGGACAAAACATTCCACCTGTGTCTCATCCATGATTTGATCATATTCCTCTAAAATCAAACAAGAGAAATATTTCTCTTTACCATACATGAGGGCATTATTCGAACAGTGGGTCACAAAACACTGTCTTCACAAAACTCGCTTCTCTATATAATCGATGCTCTTCTCCACCAAAAATGGGAATGGTAGCATATGTCAAATCCATTTTAATGGATCCTCCAATTTTCGATCCCCGTGATCTGGAAAAGAGAATACCAAAACTCATAGGGATATCAGCCACTACAATATCCATTACAACACTCTTCACGGGGATCTAGCCAAATTGACCACCAAGTCTTTAATCAACACTAGATATTTTACTCTCTTGGAATCAAAAGAACGTAGATCTTTATATGGTCTTGCTATTTGCAGCCCCAATTTCTCCATAACAAACAATGACATCAGATTGTGAGAGGCTCCTGAGTCAAGCATGCATTTATTTAAGAGAAGTTCATGAATCACCAAAGTGACATAGAAATGGGGTGTAGAAGGGTCTTGTTCATCAACATGCAGTCCAAATAAACCATAGGTATTTCTTCTTGGAGGCTCAGGTTGTCTTGCAGAGGGGCCATGGTAGGAGGACACATGAACTAAGACACTTGAATTCTATAATTTGGATGTTTCGACAATTCTGTTAAGGGAACAGAGGTTTTGACCTTATCCAGCTATTTTTTAATACTAAATGCAGTGGGATTCCTATCAGTTGTGAGCACGTCAGCAAGCTATTTTTCTTTATCACAAACTGGTTTGGATTGTAAGAGAAACTGTTCTATTTTAGAAACATTGGGCTTGTGGAGAATGGAATCTGAAGAGTATTTCTTTTTGACTGAGGCTTGGTCTAGTGCCTTCTTTCCTTTCTATGCTGATTTGGGAGGATCGGTGGGAGAGGACTCCTCATTTTGATCCTGCATTCTAGATATTTTCCTAGAAGGTCTAAAATCATATTTTTTGTGTAGATGGGCATGCATGAATTCAACAAACTATCTACAATAGTTGTCGATCTCACCATTATCCAGCGGATCCCTTTCTACTTCATTGGCCTCTATTTCATTTTCTCCCTCTGAAAGAGAATAAAAAATATTTTCATGTACTTCTATTGTTTCTTCAGCATTCTCCTTTGGATCATCTTCTAAATACAATGGATGTTGAATGTGATCTTGTTGCTCCCTTCTCTCAGTTTGCATGAGTTGCAAAGGCGGTCTCCTATACTAAGGATTGAAACTTCTGTTAGGAGCTGGTTGGTTTTGTCAAGGAGGGTTTTTGTTTTCTAACTCTAGTTTCACAAGTTTGTTAGACGGGTTTCTTATCAACTTGTTCATTCCCTCGAGTTTCTGCTCTTGAGTTTCCTTTCCCTGGTTTGAGCAACTAGATTACTTTTTTCCTCTTTTCCTATCTCCATGATTGATTCTCCCTCTCCACTTCCCAATAGAAGTCAAATTTTCTTCAACTTCTAAAGCATTTGTTTGAATATGGTCTAAGGAGAAAGACTTCATTTCTCTGAGAGTGAAACCAAATCCCAGTTCAAAGGCCCCAGCAGCCTATGGAGGTTTGATTTTCGCAGGGAGACTATTGTACAATTTGTTCAACCTTTTTATAAATTCTAACACATATTCATTATGTCTTTTCTTCATCACATTGACTTCAGTGAGGATATAACCATTGTCCCTTTTATCTCCACATTTTTACATGAAAGAATTCTCCATCTCCTCCTAGGTAGTGATTAAAGCATTTCATAGGGATTTAAACCATTTCCCGGATTCCCCATCAAGGGACTGGACAAAAAGGCTTAACATCACATCTAGGAGTTCTACATTGAGATTTTTTGCAAATGCATAGAACGTTTCTACATGCCTCTGTGCTGAAATATCATCTTCCCTATGAATCTTAGCAAGATCTTGAGATAGTCTTGTGGCATACCATTCAAGGGTTGTGGCAAGTCCAGTGGGGCATATTTGTTCAGGAGAAAGCCTAGGACAACCATATTGAGCAAGGGAGGTGGTAGAATATTTATTACAGGTCCTTACTAAGGGGGTATCTAAGTCACAGTTGACTGGATCTAGGTTGGGAAGCTATTCACACTCTGTGTGGGACTGTTTATAAGGATGTCTTTAACTTCTTCAGCTTTAGGGGAGGGATGAAATGAGAAATAGGGTGAACTAACAAAAGCTTCTTCGTTTTTTACTCTAGAAGGAAATGAGCCAAACAATGCACAATGTTCTTCAAGATATTCCAAGACTTTGGAGGCAGACTCAGGGTAGTTTATCACAGCTTTTTGAGAGCTAGTTGATGATATTTCTGGAAAATATCTTGTGGAATCTGGAGTAACAGGGGTCTGTTCTTTCCAAATCCTCTGGGATATGATTTTCTCAAGGTTGAATACGAGAGGAGTTTTCTACTGGCTTTTATCAGAGTGAGTATGAGGTCTCAGGAAATCCAGGGTGCTCAAAGTAAGATTCAGACAATGGAGTTGCCAAGGTGACATATCTTCAACCCACACTTCCCTTGCTCACCTAAGAGAGGGAATTTAAAAATTGTCATACCTAGGGGAAAATGTTTTGATTTGTTCCCCGACAATGATGCCAAAAGATGTTGTGGCTCCTACAGAAAACCCTCGGGTTGAGGAAAGGGTCAGTGCCTAGGACATCTTAGAGGAGTGATTTGAGGATTTTTTGAGATTTGTGTTGCACTCTGTATTTAATATAATTGAAATTAGATTGATTAAAAACTTGGTTCAATCACCCTTCACCAAGGTACACCTAAACATACACATATATATATGTAGGCAAATATCGCGCATCCCAAGGATAAATGTCCTGATATGGTAGGCAACACACAGTAAAATGCAACTTAATATTTTTCATTGTAGTAAAAATAGAAAGAGAGAAAGTAAGGAAGGAATTCAATGCAGAGGGTTGGATAACACAAAATCCTAAGCAACGAATCTCAGCAGAACTATGGAAGAATAAGGAGATGAAAGTGCAGAAATTGTGGAGTGCATTTAAGGTTTCTAGCTCTATATTTTCATGGGTACATTCTGTCACAAAATAACATTGGTAAATCTGTGATCTCACAGGTACTGTTGGCTAAAATATAACACTATTAAATTTGTAATGGCATAGGTACCGTTGCTACCCTATAACATAAGTAAATCCATAATTTGAGAGTGAAACCAACAGCTTCTTTACACAATTTCAGAGGAAGATAAACATACATGAAATGAAAAACATAGGGGAACACATACTACACATTACTCCACTTGGAATCACCATATATGCTTCATTAATATTTGAAAATGGAGTCCATATCATAGTTCCAACACAGTTGACATTTTTATAAGCATCAGCACCTCATGAACAAGCCATTTAACCAAGAGTTGGAACCACTTTCTCTATACATAACTCAGAATATCTACAAAGACATATTTCAAACCTCTGGGAACAGGATTTGGGAACCCTTCAAATGAGTTTCTTCCCCATATTTATAAGGAGAGGGGGGCTTTGAACCAACATTTACAAAATATATTCTAATGTTACAATTGTCTGATCGACTAGAGGTGTCAGCATGCTCATATTCGAATGATTACATAACAAAATGATTCTTTCATTAAAATGAAACAAATTACAAAATGACAAAACATGGGAAAACTTAATGATGGCCACAGCAAAATATCACCATGCCAATTCTTGTGATCGCCTCTAATCAGGCCACGTCTCTGCCACAGTGTTCCTCCATAGTTACCAGTCGATATGCATGTCGCTTTCTCCCCTTAACTACTTGAATTCCCCCATTTTGGAGCTGGAAGCGATCAACTGTGGTGGCGTTAGCAGTGCTCTGTAACATAGCTATCGACCCATCCATCTTTGGTTATCTCCCTCTTGTAGTATCAAGCCTTATCATATCGTAATTCTTATGAAAGAACTTTATGAAAACACAGAGTTTTGATCGCCCTTAGCTCCTCTTTCTTATGCTCCTTTATCACTTATCAGCCATGGGACCACTGCCTATGGCTAAAGGCTTAATGCATAGGCGTTGAAATATTGGAGCCATTTATCCTCATAACTTCATTTGAAATAACAATCTGAAAACATAAAGTTTGGATGCCTTCAAGCTCCTCTTCCATTGGCGCTCTTCTTGTTTATCCCATGGGATCGGGTGTCGTGACCTCAAGTTCAACGCTTGGCTGCTAAAGCCATTGGGCTCCTATCAAGGGCCTATATCCCTTTGTAATTCGTGCTTCACCCTTGGTTCTTTGGATAGTCATGACCAAGAGCCACCACATATCGGAGCCCCTTCACCATCGGAAATCTCAAAATTAGAATTTACACAAGAGTTACGATATTCACATCCCCGATATGGCCCATAGAAATTATGTGTTAAATCTTCCCTGCGCCCTTGGTTCTCTGGAGTTCCCATGACCATGCACCATATAATATCAAAGCCCTCTTCATTGGAAGTTTTCAAATTAAGAATTAACCTTGGAGTTACGAAAACTCCCACTTTTGATGAGCTCATACCTCTTGGTGCTTGGCCCGAACTCTACGCCCTTAATTCTTTAGAGTCTTCGTGACCAAGTTCCAGCATATACCGAAGCCCCTCTCATCAAAAGATTTTTCAAATGCTAATTAAAACAAAGTTTTTATGACAGTTTCCTCTGAAATGCAGACCTTCGAAGTGACGTCATGTTGACGTCCTCATCTCCACGTGGCGCCTCCTGGCTGGTGACACAAGTCACCCAAATTTTCCCCTTTAGGCCCTTTAAAATTCAAAAATTGACTACCACGTGTCCCCCATGCCACTATGTCATGCTAATGTCATCAGCCATGTCTTCATTTTGGGACCAATGACCAGTTGCTAGATGTCTTCTTCAGAGGAGAGAGAAAAGTTCCTTGGGTCTTTGGATTTTTGAAGGTCTCCTTTGTATTTCCCCTTCCTCCATGATTTCGACGCTTTCCAAATAGATGTTTTTGTTAAGGAGTTTTGAAACTCCCATGTTTCGATGTCATATGCTCCAAGGCCTCGCCTTGTTCTACGTCCCATGGTCCTTTGGAACGATTTGCGACCAAGTGCTAGCCTAAATCAGAGCCCCTCTTCATCGTAAGTTTTTCAAAAAGGAATTAAAAAGAGTTATGATGCTTTCAATCCTCTGAAAACCCAACCTCTCATATGTCTTCATGCCAACCTTCCCAATTTTAGGCTCCGATGTGATTGGGTTCCGAATTTCAGCACTCCTCTTTAGATTTTGGCTTTGAGACTTAGGTTTTTTATTTTAGCCTCCTCCTTGCGATTTCGACCTCCGATATTTGCTCTCCTCTTAGACCTTTTTGCACTTTGCCTCCCCTTTTTGGCCACCATTTGACATCATTTGAAACAATTGCAAAACGATGTCATAGGTGACAACATCGACTCCAATTGAGGACAATGTGTTACAAGCAATGCATTGTGAACCTGCAGATTAGTGCCTTCTATCCATTGGGCTTGGATTTATTTTATTAAAGTATATGAAAAGAAAAAAATAGAAAAATTGAGAAATTAAAGCATTATTGATATATACTATGGATCATCGGTATGTATAGTGTATGAAAATGGACCTCTTCAGTGTTGGAAGTAAAACTTGAGAAACTGCCCATTCACAGGCAGCTCATGCACTTCACCATCCAATTTTTTCAGCAAGAAATTATTGTTCCCCTTTGCCTCAGCAATCTTGAAAGGTACAAACCATAAGGGATCAAATTTTCCATGTTTTCCTTTATCTTCTCGTCTGACATCCCACCTGAGCACCAAATCCCCTGGCTATAAGGTTCTGTCTTTTGCCTTTCTGTCAAACAGAGCCTTCATCTTTTCCTGATATTGAATCAGATTCTGAGTCACCTCCCCCCTAGTTTCTTGAAGTTCTACCAACTGATTGATCCTCCTGGTTAGAGAATTTGGCTCTTCATCAACATCTTGTATAATTTTGGCCACTAGCATTGCTAGTTGTATAGGGAAAATTGCAACTTTCCCATACACTAATTCAAAAGGAGATTTCCCAGTTGACCTCTTGGTAGTAACTCTATTGGCCCATAAAGAAAAATTCAATTGTGAGTCCCAGTTTTTTTATTTTCTGATATTGTCTTCTTAAGAACCCTTACCAAGGTTTTATTTGATGATTCAGCGAATCCACTTCCCTGTAGATAATAGCTAGTGGAGTGACCCACAATGATGTTATACTTCTAGCAGAAGCTCAGAAACTTGGCAGATTTAAAAACTTGAGCATTATCAGTGATAATCTTCCTTGGGCAACCGAACCTGGTAAGGATATTCTCCTCCATGAATTTTATAACCACGACATCAGTTGCATTTCTAGCTGGGACTGCTTCCACCCACTTAGTGAAGTAATCGATGGCCGTAAGAATCCATTTGTGCTAACCACTAGAGGGTGGGTGTATTTCTCCAATGAAGTCTAACCCCCACTATCTAAAAGGTTCTTAAAAAAAACAGGGATTAGAGGAAAAGGTGCTAATTTCTTCTTTTCAGCAAAGATTTGGAAGTTCTCACAGGTGCGAACATATGCATGTACCTCACCAAACAACTTGGGCTACTAGAAACTTGCTTTAAGAATTTTATGGGTTGTAACTCTCCAACTATAATGGCCCCCACACACAATTATGGAACTCATCTATCAATTTATGGATCTCTTCTTCAACTAGGAATAAAAGAAAAATCCCCACTGGGTCTTTCCAATACAATTGGTCATTTGAGATGACAAACTTTTGGGCATGTAGCCTCAAAGACTTGTATTTAACTTCATCAAAATTTATTGGACAACTCAGAGGAACTAAATAGTGGATTTGTTAAGATATTCTGACACATAGGAAATAGTTAAGTATAACTTGGTCTAGTGTAGAGTTAGGTAAAGTGTGTTTCTTTACTTTGTACTTTTGTAACTTACAATCTGACGGTCACGATATGGTCTAGACATGAAGTGATCAAACGGTTCATTCTCTCCTCGGTATTACCGACACTTGATATGTGGCTTAACACCCGATTGGTCCATGATCTCCATTTAAAGAGCATGGAGAGTAATTTTCTTTCTTTTACATTAATAAATTTCCTGAAGTGGTCGTGTTGGCTTAGGTCGTGGAGTGTTTCCCTCTTTGAGTGTTTTAACCACATCAAGAATACCGGTGTACTGATCCGTCATCTATTTGTGAGCAGTGTCCCTTGGTGTTCTATCAAAGGAACTTACCTTGTAAATTCTTACATGGTATCAGAGCTATTTGAGGGCCGCATTTGTTGGTGATCCAAATCCGAAGCCTGTACTACTGCTTCTGACTGTTGTTTCCTAGATCTACTATTTCTGACCACTTTCGGGCCGAGAGGACTGCTCTATTGTGTTAGGAGCATCTAATCTAGTAAGGAACCCCTTTCGTTTCACGCGAAAAGGTTTTTGGTAGCCCTAGCTACGTCATTTTTAAGATCTCGATGTATACAGTATTTATTTGCAGTTTTAGTTATTTATCTCTTTGTTTATTTTGGTTTATTTAGCTCTCTGTTTTTATTACCGGATCTATACCTTTCATTTCTGTGTTTGCTATTTTCCCCGCGACTTTGTGCGATCTAGGCAAATCAAAAACAGAAAGGAAGGATTTTTTTCACGCGTATGCTCTTTTCCGCCACACCTTATTGTGATATCGGAAAATCAAAAACATTAAGGAAAATATTTAGTTTCTGGCGAAATCTAACTTTAAATCACAAGGCTTGTTTTTTTTGCAAGTTCGTTTTGGATTGTGCAGTTTTTTTTGTAGGCAAAAATGGGTTTTTCAAGTAAGCATGCACCCCAAAGATTCAACGAGTTATAAAAAAAAACAAACAAACAAACAAAAACCCTTCCTCTTTTTCAAAAATTACTAACCTTTTAAACTAACTCACTTGGTCCAAAGTTACTTTATGAGAATAGAGGTATTGGATTCAAGTCTTTCTTTTTGTTGAGTTACTTTTTCAAAAAGCGCATGTAACTTATGTTTTAAAGTTACTTTACGTAAAAGTGTTCTCACCCATTATAAAAAGTGAATCACTTATAATTCTAAAGTCACTTTATCTTTTATTTAAGTTAGCATTTAGTGGGTAGCTCATAAAGTACCATTGTAAAAGTGACTTTCACTTATTTATAAAAGTGGGTCACATAAAGTAATCTTTTTTAAAAGTGAGCTAATTAGATTAAGTTTGGAAAGTGGGGGATTTTTTTTTAAATATAACATTATCATTCACTTCCGAACATTCACGTACTTTGTCAGCATCTTCAACAACTTTTCTTCAAAAAGTCATAATTTCTTCATCTGGACACTATTTTCAGAGCCATTTTTTTTAATCGGCCTAATTTTTTGAGATATTTCCATTGGAACACTTAGTTTCAGCATCTACAGCTTCAGTTTCTGTTAAAATGGAAAATCCATGCCAAGTTATTCTTGACAACACCAATTACTTCCAATGGTTTTCCTACATTGTGGATTTACTAGAAGTAAAGGTCTTTATAGAATAGTCTCAGGCCAAGAATCTAAACCTAAAGATAAAGATAAGCAAGCCAAATGGGAAAAATAAGCAAGATCAAGCACGTGGGTTGATAGGGATGTCTATTTCTCCGAACCTTAGATTCCATATCGTAGAACTTGATACCCCTGATGAAGCAACAGTGCAATAAAGTTTTTGGAATTAAAAATGAAATTAGATCCCATCAACTCGAAAATGAGTTGCTTATGTTGGACCCCAATAATTTTTCTTCAATTGAAGATTTTTTGTCCAAGTTCAAGACCGTTAGACTTCTCTTGGAAGGTGTTAAGGTTAAGAAAGAAGATGGTAGTCTTATCTATTCCATTCTTACGAAGTTAGGACCAGCATACTCTATGTTTGTTTCCACCTTCCATTCTACTAAAGAAGCCTTTATTTCTCAAGGACAAACCTACAAATCCCCCTCTTTTGATGTCTTTTGTGATTCTTTAATAAGAGAATAAGAAAAACTTACATCTTGGTCTTCTTAATACTGAAAACTCTTCTAAGAAAGCCTTAGCAGCCCAGCAGCAACCAAATTCAAAGAATCCTAAGAAGAAGTATCCTAAAAAGAATGGTCCTAAACCAAACAAGGGTCCTAAGCAATTTCAGTCTCAAAATGAAAAATCAATTCAACAAAATGATAAGGCAAATAAAAACAAAGGGAAGAAGACTAATAGACATTGCAACTTTTGTAATCAAGATGGCTACTTAGAATCCAAATTCTTTACGAAGATGGAAGCCTTGGAAGCAGCAATGAAGAAGCATAACATCCATTTAGAGCACTCTTCAACTTCAACTTCATCTTCAGGAATAGCACTTTCTGCATGTGGTTGTCAAGCATCTCGGTTTGGTTATGCGTTAAATGTATTTACTTCTTCTAATTCTCATGAGTGGCTCTTTGATTCTGGAGCTTCTTATCACATGACCAAAAACAAAGCCATGTTTTCTTCTTTAAATGATTGTAACACCAAAAATATATATGTTGGTGATGATAGATTCTTTAGTGTTGTAGGGATTGGAACTATTCATCTAGACAATGGTCAATTTAATGATGTATTATGTGTTCCTACCTTATCCTGCAACCTTCTATCTGTATATCAGATAACTCATTCAAGTGAAGATAAAATCGTTGAATTTTCACCTCATGATGTTGTAATTAAGGACCTAAGAGATCCTAGACAGATTTTAGCTACTGGCATTGTTGATGATTCTACAAGGTTGTATAAGTTTAACAACTTTGGGTCATCAACTCTTCCCTCGGTATTTGTTGCTCATAATGATGAAGTGAACAAACTTTGGCATGAGTGATTTGGTCACTTAAATTATCGCTCCCTTCAAAATCTATGTAAAGAAAATATGGTGACAGGTCTTCCTATGGTATCTTGCAGAGATGGTGTTTGTTCCAGATGTGTACTCGGAAAACATCATTGGCATAGTTTTGAGAAACTTGCCTCTTGGCACGCCTCAGCGCCTTTACAGCTTATGCATAGTGATTTATGTGGTCAACTTCCAGTTGTTTCATTCTCTGGCTACAAGTATTTCTTAACTTTCATTGATGATTTCCCCAGACGCACTTGGGTATACTTCTTAAAACTAAAGAGTGAAGTCATTAACATGTTCTTGGCCTTTAAGGCCTTTGTTGAGAAACAATCTGGACATCAAATTCTTAAGCTAAGATCTGATAATGGCGGAGAATATGTTAACAACAAATTCATCAACTTTTGCACTAAGCATGGAATTCAATTGCAACATACGATTCCATATACTCCACAGCGAAATGGTGTAGCTGAAAGGAAGAATCGCACCTTAAAGGAAATGGCTAATTGTATGCTTCAATCTAAAGGACTTAGTCTTAATTTTTGGACAGAAGCAATTACCTGTGCAAATTACATAGTAAATTGCACTCCTACTAAAGTTTTAAAGAATATCAATCCAGAAGAAGCATGGAGCTCAATTAAACTAGTTGTAAGTCACTTTCGTGTTTTTTGAAGTGAAGCATGGGCCCATATTCCAGATGAGAAACATAAAGTGTTAGAACCTAAGAGTGAAAAATGTATTTTTGTTGGATATTCCGAAGATGTCAAAGGATATAGACTTCTTCCACCTAAATCCAAAAATGTTATCATTAGAAGAGATGTAAAGTTTGCTGAAAATATATCGGCCTACGAGCCTAGTTCAGTGAATGTGCCACCTCTCTCTATCCCTTCTACTTCTAAAAATATTTCTTCTTCAGATGATGATAGTGAGGATGACAATCCTCCCCCACCTTCTCGAGATCCTCCTTCAGCTCCTCAACTTCCAAAATGGGTCTGCGCTACTCAAGATGCAGCGGGTTCTCTTGCAAGTGATCCTACAAATCAGTGTCATACACGTTCTCAGTTTGATAGAGTCTCTTATTTACTGGCTCAAGCTTCAGCGAATTATGATCCTGACACCTTTACAGAAGCTTCAAGCCATCCAAATTGGGACGCAACTATGAATGAAGAATATCATTCACTATTGGCAAATGATACATGGGACCTTGTTACTCTTCCAAAGGGACGAAAATTTGTTAGATGCAAATGGGTTTACAGAACCAAGTTTGGACCAGATGGAAAAGTTGATAAACATAAAGCTCGTCTTGTTGCTAAGGGTCTTTCAAAAGTTGAAGGCATTGACTATACTGAAACCTTATCCCATGTTGCCAAAATGAACTCTATGTGCTTTGTTCTTTCCCTTGTTGCCTCTTTCAAATGGTAAGTCCATCATATGGATGTTAAATCCACCTTCTTGCATGGGGATTTGCATGAAGAAATATTTATGGAACAACCTCCTGCGTTTATACAAACAGACTCCAGCCTTGTATGTCAGCTTAAGAAATCCCTTTATGGTCTCAAGCAAGCCCCTCGGGCTTGGTATGCCAAAATGGATATCTTTCTTTTAGATACTGGCTTTTCTAGGTGCCATTCTAATAATACTGTCTACACCAAGAAAGTGGGTAAGTCGCTTATCACTCTTTTTCTTTATGTTGATGATCTTATCCTGATTGGTAGTGATCCCAACCTTCTAAACCATGTGAAGTCCAGCCTTAAAAAGAAGTTTGAAATGATGGACTTAGGACATTTGCATTATTTTCTGGGTCTTCAAGTCTTGCAATCCAAAGAAGGTATTTCCCTTTCCCAGTCCAAGTATGCCTACAATCTTCTACGCCACTTTCACATGGAAGATTGTAAGCCAACCCCTTCTCCCTTTCAGTCTGGAGCCAAACTTTCAGTCACTTGTACTTCCCCTAAAGTTGATGCTACCTTATACCATCAACTTGTAGGAAAGTGTTTGTATCTAACCCATACCGGTCCTGACCTTTCCTTTGTTGTTGGCCTTATTGAAAGTCGTTGAAAAAAAGCTAAAAGAATAGTTTGTTATGTTCAAGGTACAATTCAGTTTAGGATTCATTACAGTGCAAAAGCATCTCCTTTATTGGTTGGTTTCATTGTTTCCGATTGGGCTGGTGACCCTGATGATCGAAAGTCTGCTGCAGGTTATGTCTTCACTCTTGGTTCTAGACCTATTACATGGGCTTGCAAGAAACAAAGTGCCATTTCTCTTTCTTCAACAAAAGCAGAGTATCGTGGCACCGTAAAAGCTAGTAAGGAAGCCTTGCGGCTTTGTCAGATCCTGTAAGAGTTTGGCTTTCAACAGCAGCATCCGACTACACTTTGGTGTGATAATCAAAGTGCCATTCAACTATGCAAAGATCCAGTCCAACATCAGCGTAGCAAACACATTGAACTACACATGTACTTCATTAGAAAGCTCATTCATGACCATGTTCTTGAAGTGCAATATTGTTCAACCGATGATCAAGTTGCAGACATCTTTACAAAGGATCTCACAGAGGCAAAGTTTACTAAACTTCGATTTATGGTTGGAGTTCAGGAAGTTTTCACTAAGGGGAGATAGGATTTAATGCCTCCTTCCTTCTCCTATTGTGTCATATTTGTATATCCTTCAATCCTATCCCAAGTTGTTCTTAAGGGGGATGTTAGGATATTCTGACACATAGGAAATAGTTAAGTATAACTTGGTCTAGTGTAGAGTTGGGTAGAGTGTGTTTCTATACTTTGTACTTTTGTAACTTACAATATGACGGTCACGATATGTTCTAGACATGAAGTGATCTAACGGTTCATTCTCTCATCAGTGTTACCGACACTCAATCTGTGGCTTAACACCCGATTGGTCCATGATCTCTATTTAAAGAGCATAGAAGGTCATTTGTAAGGTGACCATTCATGAGAGAATCTTATGTAAATTTTCTTTCTTTTACATTAATAAATTGCTTGAAGTGGTCGTGTTGGCTCAGGTCGTGCACTGTTTCCCTCTTTGAGGGTTTTAACCACGTCAAGAATACTGGTGTACTTATCTATGATCTATTTGTGAGCGTGATCCCTTGGTGTTCTATCTAAGGAACTTACCCTGTAAATTCCTACAGGATTATATGTTTATACCAATGAGACATGAGGTACTTCATTTGGATTTTTTGTGTTGCGGTCTTGACTTTATTTTGTTCCTCTTCTCTTCGGCTTTCTCCTTCCTCCATCAACAAATTTATACTGAAAGCTTGGAAGTTTGATTCAAACAAGAATTTAGCTAATCCCTGCCCCTTGATCAACTTTGTGGGTTTGATCTCTAGGTCGTATTCTTGGATTTTAGCAATCCATTTACCTCTTTTTCCCTCACTGTCCCCTTGTACCAGAATGTCTTTCACAGCAGCTATAGGAACATAAGTTATTATGCTTGATTGCAGGACATATATTATGAAGGTCTTCAAGGCCTTGACCAAGGCATAGGCCTGCTTCTCCAGAAGGTTATACTTTAGCTCAACATCCTGTAGCACCTGGCTGAAAAATGTTATTGGTTTCTCATGTCCTTCATTGTTTTTCTGCAATAAGACAACAACCACTGTATGAGGAGAAGCAAAAGAGAAAATGAAAAATGGTTTTAGATAGTCAGGGCTGACTAATACAGGAGCTTCTACAAAGGCCCTTTTGATCCTAGAGAATGACTCCCAAGCTTCTTCAGTCCATTTTACCTCCCTATCCTTCTTCAACATCTTTGTAATTTCTTTAATTATCTCATCATAATTGGGTATGAACCTCCTCAAAAAGTTAATTTTGCGTGAGAAGTCTAGATTTCTTTCTTATTTCTCGGTAATGGGATGTTGTTGATGGCTTCCACCCTCTTGGGATCTATATTCACCCCCTCTTTTTCCACGATGTGTCCTAGCAACTTTCCCTCACTTAGAGCAAACTGAGACTTCTTAGGATTTAAAGACAGACCATATTTTCTGCATTTCTCAAAAGTGAGTCATAGATGTTCAATATGCTCCTCATCTGTTTTTTTTAAAACAGTGATGTCATCTTGGTAAATTGTCACAAACTTATCTTGTTCTCCCACAAACGTTATATCCATTGCTCTATGAAAAGTGGCTCCTGCATTAATGAGGCCGAAGGGCATTCTAGCATACATAAACGTTCCCCAAGGCGTGGTGAATGCAATTTTCTTTTGATCCTTAGGATGCACAACTACTTGATTGTATCCAGAAAAACCATCCATCATAGACATATGAGCAAAGCCCACCACCTTTTACAGAATGTAGTCCATTTTAGGGAGAGAGTAATTATCCTTTAGTGAGGTCTTGTTCAGATTACTAAAGTCAATACACAACCTTATTTCCCCATTCCTCTTCCCAACAAGAACTAGATTTTCCACCCAATCTGAATACCTCAGAGGTACGATAATTTTAGCTTGGAGCAACTTCCTCACCTCTTTCTCAATTGATGGAAGTAATAGAGGGTTAATCTGCCTAAGCTTCTGTTTGTATGGTTTTGCCACACTCTTCAAAGGAATTTTATGTTGGATGATATTAGTATCAAATGTTTTTAAATCATCATAAGACCAAGCAAACACATCCATATACTGCTTAAAAATGTCCAAGTACATTCATTTGTATTCCATAGGAACTCCTTTCACCAAATTAATTATCCAGGGATCTTGATCTGAACCAATAACAGTCTTCCACCTATTCTTCAAAATCTTGCTTAGTTGGCTTGGCATCCATGTCATTTGAGTTGAACAATATTTCCAAGGGAACCAAACCTCTGGGGATAGTATTACCTTTCAATTGTAAAATCTTGTGCCTTGCAATGGTTTCTTCCCACTTGGCCTGTTGTTCATCTATCACTTTCTCTTCCTCCTGATCAATCTCTGAGCTTGAGAATTATCCAACGACCTCCATGAAGCGTTTGATATGTTCCTCATATTCAAACACCTGCCAATGCTTAACATTGTCTGGTATTGAAGACACGTGTCTGAATTCAATTCCGTATCTGAGAAATTGGTTTTGAGGGTGCTTGAAGTCACTGGAAGTTACAGCTAAGGAATCAGCCATCCGACTTCCATCTCTGGGAAAAAGTTGGATGTTAAAAGCTAAGAAAAAGTTCTCAATCAGATAACATACCTCATTTCGGTAGGCCTTCTGTCTTGGATGTTTGGTTTGGCATTGACTTCAGATTTGTTTCACCAACTCTGAATCCCCAAACACTACCAAGCACCCAATGTTGAGATTTTTGGTAGCTTGTAGACCTTGCAACAAAGCTTCATATTTAGAAACATTATTTGTGGCTTTGTTGACAGTTCTTGCCCCGCCAACGGTCAATGGATCTCCCCGGTATGAAGTCCCAACTAGACCTCACACCATTTGATGTAGGAATCCCATCTGGTATGATGACCTGTTTTCCATTATCTTAAATGTTTGCATTAGCTCTTGCTTGTCAGCACGAGAGAGTGGTCTGCTTTGTCTTCGAGGTTCGCGTGCCTGGTGAATGATAGTGTTACTTGTGTCAAGGTTCTTTCACAGCAAGGGGAGAAGATGGAAGTGAGTCTCTAGTTGATGGGAAAAAATCCCAACTCTATCAGAGACACACAACACAACATGACATGCACAGCTATCGGAGGAGCAGTCCACACAGATGCGGCAGTCTCAACACACGGGAAGATAGCACGTACAATACCTAAAGGAGTAGTCCACGCGAGTGCGACGGTCGTTATAACAAGTTTATGTGAAAGGTTATGTCTGATGTTCGGGGAGGTAACCAACACGGGCAGGACATCATTAACAACTTATACAACACATTTTCATAATTATATGTATTAGAGCAAATGAATGAATTCAATTGTTTAACACAAGTTAAAGCAACATGTATTACAAGTGTTCAAGATTAATCTTACAAACAGTCACAAAACGTGTGAGAATGTGTTGGTTGTGATCAGGCTTCTGAATTAAGCGAAAGTTCCAAGACACATCGGTACACCATACATCACTAACCCCGTGAAAGGGGCGTTGGAGCCACTATTCGCTCCTCAAAAAAAGAGACTACAGACTCTCAAGGCTATGCGGGAAGAGCCAAGGTGAAAATACTTGTGCATGTATAAATGAGGGGTATTTAGAGCCAAGGGTAAAAGTGGCCCTTGTGACTGTTCGACTTCCCTCATGACTGTTTGACTTTCATGACTTTTCAACTCTATATGACTCTTCAAATTACAAGTGGGTCTCTTCGACTTCCTCGTTACATTACATTGATTTACAAAAGTATGGCCCACAATAATGATGTGGCTAACTTGAGTCATGACACAACTCAACATGACAGTGTTGGTATGTTCATGCTGCCAGTGGTGTGCATGTCGAGCTGCAGTGTTGCTGAGTGATGGATGTCCTCTTGGTGTATCACAACTTCACCTCCGCATGGCAAGCTGTGCGAAGTCTTCGATGGTCATTGGTGTTCGCTTGATGTTGTATGTGAACGTTGCTCCTTTGCTTGTACTTTGGCATGCTTGACATGTTTGTCCATTCGTGAAGTATTCTCCTCGTGTGCATCGTTCGTTCGTCCATTCGCGAACACATCGCCTTGCATGTATCCTCCTTGTTCATCTCATCCGTCGTTGCGTCATGTCTTATTCATGTACCTGTATCTACAATCACTCATGACGAGATGACATCAAATCCATAAACCTCCTAGTCTACCATGATGCATACTCGTTCGCTTTCAGATGTAGGTGACCGAGAGAGAGGACAAGGCTATGAAACTACGCAAGGCAAGTTTCACACTGGGATGCGGGCTCTAAGCACTGCTGGTGAAAATTGTGCAGAAGTCACTGGGAAACTGAGATGGACAATCCAGATCAGCAGTGACTGTCTGCGGGATCTGGCTTGGCTAGAGGGCAAATCTGCGCAATTTCTGGAGGGAGGCAGTGCGGGCAGCTAAGGGACTTGGCAGCAAAAACTGCACAATTCCTGGAGGGAGTTGGCTGCGAGCTTCAGGAGGCTTGGCAGCAAAAACTGTGCAATTCTTGGAGGGAGCTAGTAGCAGGCTGCGAGATGGCTTGGCAGCCAAAACCACACAATTCCTGGAGGGAGTTGGCTGCTGGCTGCAGGGTTGCTAGAGACAAAAACTACGTAATTGCTGGGAAGCTGACCTGTTGAACACCTCTGCGCAGTTTCTGAGTTGAGCGGGATGTTGGGAAGTTGAGGGGCTTGCTCATGAAATCTGCGCAGTTTTCTGGGTGAGCAGCTAGCTGGCTGACTAGGTGGCTGGCTGGGAAAACTGCGCAATTTTCTGAGGGAGACAGGGATGGGCACTAGGTGTCTGTCCGACCTGTTTACACAATTTCCTCAATCAGAAGAGCAGGCAAGGACTGCAACTTTTGCGCAATTTTTTAGGGGAGTGAGTCCCGGGGACACTGCCCAGTCAAACTCTCCGATTGACCAGCTGGAGGGTTGGTTGATCAGCTTGCAGGCAACGTAGATTGAAATGGCTTGTTGGACACTTCTGCGTTGTTCTGGGTGACAGTCAGTTGAGTCAATTGTAGGGTGGAGGTTCGGCTGTTAGAGGGTGATCCGATCGTCAGAACTTTAGCAAAATGACTAAGTGTGTGAGCGAGTGAATTTGTGCATATGCAACCTTGCAAACACACACTCAACATGACTTGATGACAAGATGCCTCAAACCATCAAGACAACATATGCTCAACATGACTAACCGACGATGCGAGCGACAAGCGCGACGCTTGTGATAGATCATTGAATGACCACGACGACGCTTGCGCAACAGTGCATACAACTTCGTGTGTGAGTGTGATGGATGTTCACATAGCGAATACAACATGTACACATGAAGCGAGGACCTTGTGTATGACCAGAACATGGCTGCAAGCATGGCATTGAGACCAACATGCAAAAAAAGTGGTTCGTTGAACGGTCAAGCAAGGGGGGTGCAAAGACTCACACAAGACCACAGGTGAGCCTGAGTGCTTGCAAACATCAAGGAAAAATCCAAGGGAGGCTCCGAAATTGGATGCAGGCCAAAATTTTGGAGGGTGTTGTAGCCGCTACAACACTTGGCGACACACTAGTAGAATTCTAACTTCTTCGTTTTGGTTCATTGACAGCACAAGGGCTTGGTCTTTCAAGATAAATTGAATCATTGTGCGAGTTACTTCAGCTTTCCCTCTCACCCCATGGATAGACATGGTTCACCTTTTGCCAACACAGTCAAACACAACAAAAATTTCAGCCCGGTCGCAGTGTTTCGAAATCGAGAAGGGTAGTTTGGCTCGCGAGTTAAAAATTCTCAAAGTATAAGTTTTCATCTCTGGTGTTGCTCCGCTGCCAGCAGGCCTGGACAGTACCCCGGCGGAGTCATGCAAGAACACACACATTGTTCCACTGCCAGCGAGCCTGGTCAGTACCCCAGTGGAGTTGCATGCTTCACTTCTCTGCGCAGGAAGCCTTTCTCTTCTTTCGCCTTTGTATTTTTTAAAGGGAGTGTGCATAGGCACTTATTTATTTTTGGGGCGGAAGAGGGATCCCAACTTATTGAGAGGAGAGGAGTTTGTTCCTTCAGAGAAGCATATAAGACCTCTAACATAGGTTTGCTCGCTTAGATTTTCCCCTTCTCTGTTTCTACTAGTTGGATGAGCTTGATCACATAGAGCAGAAGACTGAGTACAAGCATGGGACTTCCTAGTGTGGACACAGGTTCATGGTTGGACCTAAGCTTCCCTTGCAGATGGCTCGTATTTTCCGTGAAGACTTCATCAACCGAAGGTTATAACCAAGCACAGAGAAGACAGACACAAGATTGGCCAAGTGTTGTAGTGTCACAAGTCTCTTCAAATCTCAGCCACATACTCATTCAAAAGCTAGAACTTGGTAGAGGGCAACACTTATTTACAAAACTAAAAATAGCAGGATACTAAGAAAACCAAACAAACGAAACAGAAATAGTAAGCAAAGCAAACAAAGCAAAAACAACAAGCAGTAAGCAGACTATGTACATGGCGCGGGGCGCGGCCCGGCCTACTAAAAATAGTGCTTGAGATCTTGGTCGTTGACAGGAAGGTTGTCAATCCTCCTGTCAAGTGATTGCAGATGGTATGTGTGTGGGCCAAGCTTCTCATGGACTGTGTACGGACCAATCCACAGGGACTGGAACTTTATATGCTTTCCTTTGTCTTCATGGGGTTTATCCCATTTCAAGACTAAGTCACCAACATCGAAGTTAGCTTTCCCTGTAGACTTCTTATCGAACCATCTCTTGATACGGTTCTGGTGGAGTGTAAACTTTTCTTTTGCTTTCATCCTTTCTTCCTGCAGTTTGTGAAGTGTATCCATCCTACGTTAAACTAGCATGCAAGGCTTGCCTTGGGATTCTTGAGACAACTGAAGTGCAGGCAAGTAGATGTTGGGTGGTAGGATGGCTTCTTTACCATAGACCAAGAAGTATGGTGAGGTATTCAGAGAGGGTTTGGGTGTTACGCGGTCATCCCATAAAGCATTCGTCAAGGCAGAGTGCCAGTTATGCTGCTCAGAGTAAACGGTCTTTTTTATTATACGGATAAGGTTTTTGTTCGTGGATTCTACGAGACCGTTTCCTTGTGGGTAGTAGTTAGATGAATGTTTCAGCACAATACCATTTTGCAATGCAAAATCATAAACCTTGAAAGATGTAAAGTAAGTTTCATTGTCAAATACAAGTGATACTGAAACTTCGAAGCATGATATGATGTTCTACTGGAGGAAGTTGATGACCCCCGGGTCGTTCACTTGCTTGAGCGAAATTGCTTCTGTCCACCGCGTGAAGTAATCAGTTGTTGTGAAAATGTAGCGGTGTTGTTTCGACGAATGTGGGAAAATCTCCCTGATGATGTCCAAGCCCCATTGTTGGAACGGTTCAATCACTGCAACAAGGTGCAGCGGGGCTGCTGACCTTCGTGTTTTGTTGGCGCATCGCTGACAGACCAGGCACTTGCGAGCGTAAGCATGTGCATCCTTGAATAATGTGGGCCAGTAAAAACCAGCTCGAATAACTTTGTGTGTAGTTGTATTTCCTGCAAAGTGATCCTCGGTTGGTCTGTCATGCAGGTCTTGCAAAACCTTCTATGATTCATGTGCCTCCAAGCACCTGAGCAAGATTCTGTTGTTGCGCTTTCTGTAAAGCACTCCATGCACCAACTGATAGGCTAAATCTTTGAGACATGATGCCCTCTTCTGTCTGATGGAAAAGTGAGAGGATATGGTGTCGTGCTCAAGGCACTGGCGCACATCTTTGTACCAAGAGTTTCTGTTTATAGTGGGTGGTGCTCACACTACATCATACATTTCAATTTCATGCTCCAAGACAGCGAGCTCTGCTTCTTCCTCTTGTGCGTGTACTGCCTCAGCTGCAAGTTTGCAGAGACCATGACCCTTGACAATGTGAACTGGCTTGATGTCAAGATCATACTCTTGCAAGCATGTCATCCAGTTTGCACGTCGTTCACCCAGCTCTTGTTGTACGAGCAGTGAGCGGACTGCTGGGTGAGGCACATACACTATGCAATGGTTCTTCAACAAGTAGGGTCTGAAGTGTTTCACTGCCTTGTATATTGCATACACTTGTTTCTCAACAGCAGGGTAGTTGAGTTCGGGTCCCTGCATGCTTGCACTCATGAAGGAGATGGCACATTCGTCGTTCATTTCATCCTTCTGAGTGAGTACTGCAACGAGCGAGTCGTCGAAGGGGAAGGTGTATAGCATGAAGTCTTTGTTGAAATCTAGGCTGTAGAGTGCAGGCACTTCTGCAATAGGCTATTTGATACGGGCGAATACGTACTTTTCCCTCTTGCCCCAGTTGTAAATTGCATCCTTCTTGATCATGGCTTGCATTGGTTTTACTATCTGCGCATAGTCCGAGATGAACTTCCGGAGGAAGTTTTTCTTTCCCAAGAAGGACTGCATCGCTTTCTTGTTGGTTGGGTGAGGGATCTGTGTGATAGTCTGGACCTGATCCAAATCAACCTGTTGAAGAAAGTGTAACTAGGTTCGATCTTCATAATGACACGATCTTTGTATTTGATGTAATAAAAGAGAATAAATTATATTTGTGATCTTGCTGCATGGGTTTCATGAGAAAAAGTGTCACTAGGTGAAAGACTTCTTCTTGATGTCTTTAGGATTTATTTAAATGTCGAAGAGTCATGTCACGTGTATAGAAACTCTTCATGAGTTTATGTAAATATGTACAAGTCTTCTAAGTTGTCTAGCAGCCCTCCAAGACCAAGATGAATGCCTCAAAAACAAGCCTACAAAAGTCTACAAGCAAAATCATCAAAGGATCTTCATGTCGGCTTCAATAAATAAATTAGATATACATTTAAAATTGACACATCAGCTCAACACAAGGTCACGTCAGTTCAAAGGTTCATGTTGGCGTGCATATATGGCACAACTACTATAAATAGCCTATTGAATCATCCGCAAATGAAAGAACAGAACTCGGTTGAAGATGAAGCCGTAGTCATGAAGAGGAGTCGCAGTAGAGGGTGGCCGCAGTGATAAAGAGAGAGCCGCAGTAGCTGCAGTCAAGTGAGGTAGCTGCAATCAAGCATGAAGGAGCCACAATCAAGAGATCAAAGGTATGTCTACACCTCGGATGGGTTTAAGGGCAGACAGACTAGGTCTCGGATGGCTAGAAAGAGCAAGAAAGTGACCTCACATCTCAGGAAGCAGGCAGACTTGAACTTCTCATGAAGAGGCATGAAACAGTAAGACAAACTTGGCATAATGGTGAGACGCAGTGTCAATGGTGACAGTGATAGTGAAAGAACATAATAGTCTTGGCATTACAACAGAGTAGGCCTCAGTCCAAGGAGATCTTAGTCTCGATGAAAGAACAAACATATTCCTTATGACTATCACAATCTTGGTGCAGATGAGAAGTAGCAGTATCTTCATGATGAGAAGAAGCAATATCATAATCTCGCATAGTTAGAAGAAGCAATATTATCATAATAAGAAAGGACTATCACTGCACATGAAGAAAGGACTATCACGGCACATGTACAATCAAGATCCAATCTCAGTTATGTCCTTGATCTTGAAATTCATAGTGACATGATGAAGAAGCAGCAAGTGAAAATCTCAGTGATGCAACACTGACAGCTTGATCTGTGCAACAATCATGATGATTTCAGCAACGACAGAAGGAAGGATTGATATCTTGGTCTTGGAGGGGTAGAGTGTGTCAAGGGTCATGGTCTTGGTATTTGTCAATGGAATCTATGTAAGAAGAATTTACACATGGGTTTTCCTCTACAAGAGGGAGAGGTTTTGGCCCTGGCAGAAAGCCAATCAATTGTGTTCTTGTCTCTTTTGTTTTTGGTAGCAGTTTGATGAAGTAAACACACACTCTAATAATGCAAAGAAGATCAAGCTAAGACAAATTGTAAAACACTTCACAAATTGTTATCATGTTTAACAAGAATCAACTTAATTCTGTCAAGCCCTAGATTCTTCAACATGGTATCAGAGCGATAGATTCAGTAGTCAAAGGAAGGGAAGAAAAGAGACATTCAAGAATCAAGCATCTACAAGATATCAAAACAGCTGAAGATCTACATGGCAGAATCAACCCCTAGATCAGATATCAGTCTACATCAGCAAGGGCTTCAGATGTCAACAGTCTGCAAATCTCAGGATATGTAATAGCAGTTTTGATAAATCCATCCACAACTCAGTTTGGATCCTTCTTTATAAAGATCAAGGTCCAATAAGCAGTTCACAACTTCAGTCATCTTCAGCAAGGATTTTTGAAGGTCTGAAGTCAAAGTCTGGTCTATATCAACAGCCTTGGTGTCTCTCACACTCCACACCATAGCATGATCTCTACATTACAGTGATGGATCTCTTCAAAGAACAGCTCGAATTCCCATTCAAAGAAGCAGATCACCTACAACATGATTTGCATGGACAGGACTCAAATCAGATGTTGCACTATCCTATCACATCATGGCAAGCAACCTCTAGTTGATGCTGCAAGGACCAGATGTCACTCTTGAAGGACTTGAAGAGAAGCTTCAGCAAGGATCCTATCCGAAGGAAGCATCAATGCATCTACCTCAACATCAGCGAACATGATCAAGGTGAAGATCTTGTCTTCACATATCAAGTATCTTTTATTCTATAATCAAGTTTTGGTTTATTGACTTCATCAGCGCAAGATCTATGGATTAGATAAGTCATCAAAAGGTTCTTACAGTAGGATTGACAGAATCCTTATGAAGAAATGAAGTCAGTACATTTAGTTCTCCCTTGAAGTCAAGAAGGTCCTATGAATTAAGAAAGGAGACATAAGAAGGTTACATAAGGATATACTATCTGAAATGCAGTAAAGAAAAATATTCCTGAGATCTCAGTTACGAGATCTGGGAAAAATGGTGAGAAAATAATCATCATTGATATTGATATTGATAAGCAAGGTAATAGATGTCCATGAACAAGAAGGTTACCTCGATCAACAGTCCATGGTCTATGGTCTCTATGTCAGATAGAGAAAGGCAAAGCGATGAGTCATATATAAGTGCAGATAAGTAAAGGGAAAGTTGATAAGACAAAACAGTACTATAGAAGAGGAACTCATATCACCGGAAGGATGGAGGAAATTGAAGAAAGGATCAGGGAAAGAGGGAGTAACAGATCTCCATTATGAATGAGATGGTGTCCCTCTCAAAAGGATCCTATTAGAAGTCCTTGCAGATATGATCATAGTAAAATCCATTATCGCATCATCGAAGCAAAAGCTCGTATGAAATCATGAAGAACATAGCTATTGGGAATCTCATTGTACATTGAAGGAAAGAAAGAGTTCATCCAGGTTAAAGGAAAAATTTACCAGATGGGGACATACTAGATCCTGAAGGATCTCTGATAAAGATTTCAACAGAGGATCTCCGAGTTCCGGAAGGCAGCAAATGTTTCAGCAGAAATTCCAACTGTTGGATCTCATGAGATGGTGGTTCAATGACATGAAGAATGAAGCAGATCAAGGGATTCAAGAACCGTTCAATCAAGGAAGCTGTTGAAATATACCTAAAGAAAAATGAGGTATGTATGATTATAATTGTATTTGTAATTGATATTGTGATGTCATGTTCTGTGATTACAGAGAAAATGGATCAAGCATGATCATGAAGAAAAAGATCTCCTCCTCTGAAAGTATACATAAAGACATAATTTAGACTAGATGAAATCAACATAATATGTCCTCATTATGTAGTATGAGGTAGTTGATAACCATTGAAGAACTACGAGAGTTCCTAGGAATGAAAGACATGAGGATGAAAGAGATCGTGAGACATGCAACCATGATAAAGGCAATCAACATTCAGAGGATCAAGAAGACTTGACCAGGAAGCCTCCCGGAATGATGAGTAGACTTTGATGGAAGTCTAAAAAGATGAGGACCCTTGACAACAGATATCATTGGGAGATGTGTCAACATGTATGCAAGATTATTGATACCTATAAGAAGATGTCACTAGGTGAAAGACTTCTTCTTGATGTCTTTAGGATTTATTTAAATGTCAAAGAGTCATGTCATGTGTATAGAAACTCTTCATGAGTTTATGTAAATATGTACAAGTCCTCAAAGTTGTCTAGCAACCCTCCAAGACCAAGATCAATGCCTCAAAAACAAGCCTACAAAATTCTACAAACAAAATCATCAAAGGATCTTCATGTCGGCTTTAATAAATAAATTAAATATATATTTAAAATTGACACGTCGGCTCAACACAAGGTTACGTCGATTCAAAGGTTCATGTCGGCTTCCATATATGTCACAACTACTATAAAATGCCTATTAAATCATCCGCAAATGAAAGAACAGAACTTGCTTGAAGATGAAGTTGCATTCATGAAGAGGAGCCGCAGTAGAGGGTGGTCGTAGTGATAAAGAGAGAGCCGCAGTCAAGCATGGAAGAGCCACAGTGGTCGCAGTCAAGTGAGGTAGCCGCAGTCAAGCATGAAGGAGTCGCAATCAAGAGATCAAAGGTATGTTTGCACCTCGGATGGGTTTGAGGGCAAATAGACTAGGTATCGGATGGCTAGAGAGAGCAAGAAAGTGACCTCTCATCTCAAGAAGCAGGCAGACTTGAACTTCTCATGAAGAGGCATGAAACAGTAAGACAGACTTGGCATAATGGTGAGACGCAATATCAATGGTGACAGTGATAGTGAAAGAACATAATAGTCTTGGCATTACAACAGAGTAGGCCTCGGTCCAAGGAGATCTTAGTCTCGATGAAAGAAGAAACATATTCCTTATGACTATCACAATCTTGGTGTAGAAGAGAAGTAGCAGTATCTTCATGATGAGAAGAAGCAATATCATAATCTCGACATAGTTAGAAGAAGTAGTCTTATCATAATAAGAAAGGACTATCACTACACATGATAATGAAAAGATTTCATTATGGCACATGTACAGTCAAGATCCAATCTCAGTTATGTCCTTGATCTTGAAAGTCATAGTGACATGATGAAGAAGCAGCAAGTGAAAATCTCAGCGATGCAACACTGACAGCTTGACTGGTGTAGCAATCATGATGATCTCAACAGCGACAGAAGGAAGGATTGATATCTTGGTCTTGGAGGGGCAGAGTGTGTCAAGGGTCATGGTCTTGGTATTCGTCAATGGAATCTCTATAAGAAGAATTCACGCATGGGTTTTCCTCTCCAAGAGGGAGAGGTTTTGGCCCTAGCAGAAAACCAATCATTTGTGTTCTTGTCTCTTTTGTTTTTGGTAGCAGTTTGATGAAGTAAACACGCACTCTAATAATGCAAAGAAGATCAAGTTAAGACAAATTGTAAAACACTTCACAAATTGTTATCATGTTTCAGAAGAATCAACTTAATCTGTCAAGCCCTAGATTCTTCAACACAACCTTGATCCTGCTCTTGGCAACGATGTGTCTAAGGAGGTTCCCCTCAGACACTGCAAATATGCTCTTTTTGGGATTCAAGGAAATCCCATATTTCCGGCATCGCTCAAAAATTTTCTTAAGATGGCGTATGTGGTCTTCCCGTTTTCTTGAAAACACAATCACATCATCGAGGTACACCACTACACTCTGTCTAATGAGTCCGCGGAAGGTGATGTCCATTCCGCGCTGAAAAGTCATCCCTACATTCACGAGCTCGAATGGCATTCGTCTGTATGAAAACGTACCCCACTTGTTACGTGTAAAAAGTTGTATATATTTTGTGCATCTGTGATTCATTGTTGTTTACATTCCGCTGTGCAAAGTAGTTTCGTTGTGAATCTTGGTTTGGTAGCGTCAGAGATTTAAGATTCTATCCTAGACACCAAGATCGTGGAAAATCAACAGGGAGTATTTGTGGGCTACACCGAAACTCGACACAATTACCTTATGTACTTACCTTTCCTCATAATGACAATTGTGCAAAGGGATGTAGAGCTTGATGAGGAGAAAGTGATGCAGTGCTCTCTTTTTTGAAGAAAGTGTAACTAGGTTCGGTCTTCATTAATGTAATTTTGATCTTTGTACTTGTAAAAGAAAAGAAATATTATTTTTGTAAATAGTAACAATAAGTTTCTTGCTCATTGCATAGGTCTAGCACATGTTCAAGACCCATGTGGGCATGTTACATTATGTAAATCTATGTACTAGAGTCAAAGAAATATGTCAAAAGTGATCCTCCAAAACAAAGACAAGTCTCCTCTTCAAGTCGTTTCAATAAATGAGTTTTTATGCACAAATGTCAAGTCGGCCTAAAAGGAGGGACAAACTCCAATATATAAGGCAGTTCGACTTCATAAAGAGATCACTACTCATCTCTAAAATCAGAAAGCAAGGAAGGATGAAAAAGAGGTGTGAAAATGGAACATTGAAGTGATTATAGGGCAGCAAAGAAGAGGAAAGAGAAACCGAGTTTGGGAGGATTGTTTTTGGTCTTAATTCTGTCACACGTGCGAAGAAAAGAGCGCAGTTATGCAGTCACATTAGGTCCACAAGGGCAGCAACACAATAGAGTTTGATTGGGCCAAGAAGTAACTCCAAATAAGCCTCCATCTCAAGCGAAGGAGGTCCTATATCTAGCAAAGGAAGGGAGCAAGTAAAATGGGCTATCTCAAGCCCTAGATCTGCCACAAGTGTGAAGAAATTAGGCCTGTACTAGGGTTAAGAGGATCAACCTCTAAATTCAGAGGTACACCAGAAGAAGGGCCTCATTCTCTAGCCCAAACATCAAGGAGAAATAATATTGCCAAGCGAGGTAGAGAAGGTAAGGAGGACACCAAAGAAGAGGTCTTTAAGAAGACCTAGGGTTTCTGCTAGTTGCTGGAAAAAGAGCCAACAATTTTCGGAAGAAGTGCCAAGGAAGAAATCAAGGTGCAGTCCAGAAGAAGGCTTTGATTGAAGAACATAAGGGAAAGTACAAACGAGAGACTGCGTTTGGTGCTTGAGGATCTATTGGTCAAGGGTCTATGGTTTGGCATTTGTCAATTGAAGCTTCAATAAGAGAAATTTGCATAAGGGTTTTCCGCTCTAGGTGAGAGAGGTTTTGTGTTGGCTGAGAGCCAACATCTTGTGTTCTTGTCTCTTTTGTTTTGGTGATTGTTTGATGAAGTAAGAAGAACACACACTAATAATAAAGAGAAGATTGTATTAATAAGAAAAATTAAAAAGTACTTCACAAATTGCTATCATCGTCAAAAGAATTTCACTATATCCCAGATGCCCTAGATTCTTCAACACTCTTGAGGGGGAGCTTCAGATCCCACCAGAAGAGGAGCTTTTAGCTCCAAAGGAGGAGCCTCGGCAGGAGCCTTAGGAAGTTATGGATCAGCCACAAATAGAGGAGCAGAGAGTGGAGACATCCACTCAAGCATAACCATCCAGAGAAGGCAGAAAAAGAACCAAGGAAGTTAATAGATTAATGCAGGATGCAAGGGAGAATGTGGGATCTCCTTCAAAATTGCGCAAGAAAAGGAGGTCACCTGAGAGGTACACTGGCTACATGGCTCTAATGACTGAGCTTGTAGAGACTAAGCCATCCTCTTTTGAGGAAGCAGTTGAGCAACCAATTTGGGTTGATGTAATGGTGGAAGAGTACGAATCCATCTTGAAGAACAATGTTTGGGAAGTGATCCCAAGACTAGCAGATAAATCAGTTGTGGGTTCGAGATGGATCTTCAAAGTTAAGCACGCAGCAGACGGAAGCATATAGAAGTATAAGGCCAGATTTGTGGCCAAAGGATTCTCTCAATTTAAGGGAATTGACTATGAGGAAACCTTTTCTCCTTTAGCAAGGTACTCATCCATTAGATCAATTCTTGCACTGGTTGTGCAGATGGGATGGAAGATCCACTAGATGGATGTAAAAACAACATTTCTCAATGGTGTTATTGAGGAGGAGGTATACATATAGCAACTAGAAGGTTTTGAGACATTTGATCAGGAGTCTCACGTGTGCAGACTCAGGCGAGCATTGTATAGTCTCAAACAAGCACCCCGTTCTTGGTACATCAGAATCAACAGTTATTTCACTGGTTTGGGCTTCACCAAAACTGAAGCGGATGCAAACCTCTATCATATCTTGGTAGAAGGTAAATTGCATATCATTGTTTTATATGTTGATGATTTAATATTAAGAGTTAATGAGCAGTTGATCATCTCTTGCAAGGAGGACCTTGCAAGGGAATTTGACATGAAGTACATGGGTATCATGCACTACTTCCTCGGGCTAGAAGTATGGCAAGATGGTGAGGAAATGTTTGTGTCTCAAGGCAACTATGCCACCGAGATACTGCAAAGATTCTTCATGGACAGTTGTAAGCCCATGGAGACACCTATAGTGACAAACAGGAGGAAGGAGACTGCCACTTCAGGTGAAGAGGTGGATGCTACCATTTAATAGTAGTTAGTGGGTTCACTAATGCATCTTGTGAACACACGACTAGATATGTGTTATGCAGTCAACCAGCTGAGCCAAGCTATTGTTAGGCCTACCAAATTGTATTGGAAGGTAGCTAAGAATGTTTTACGGTACCTCAAAGGCACTACCCAATATGGATTGTCGTATAGACGAACAAAGGAAGTGAAGTTGTGTGGCTTCACATATGCAAATTGGGTAGGGTGTCCATCCAACTGAAAGAGTACATCAGGTAGAATTTTCAATGTTGGATCCGCAATGGTTTCCTGGTACATTAGGAAGCAAAGATTTGTGGCACTCAGCGCAGCAAAAGTAGAATACATGGTTGCAAGTCAAGCAGCATGTGAGGCGATCTGGATGAGAAAGATACTTGTGGGACTTATTGATTTGTGTAGCTTTGGAGGTACTCCAAGCCCTAGTGCTCGAGGGTTGGAGGTCAAAGCGCCACAAGTAGACTTGTGGACTTAGAACCCAAGCTTGGGGTTTTGCACCAATCGGGATTTGGGCCAAAACCATGAGCCCATTTTGACATGTGATGGATGAGGATGATAGCTCTCGGTGAGACGATTCTAACGCAACGAGAATCATCTGATTATGAGTTGTAGAAATGGAGTTATGAATTTTGGAAGGTTATGTTGGGTTTTGCACATGATGGTCTAGGTCGGCCTAAGGTTAGGAAGGCCTAATGACAGTTGTTCAAGCCCCTAGAACATGACGTTTTGGAGCCCCTCTCTTTAGTATAAACTGAGGGTGAATATGAGAGCATTATCGCATCCATTTGGTGCAACAAAAGGCAAGAAAGATAGCTCTAAAATTTCCCTAGCCGCAGCAAGAGAGGGAGGCTCTAAGACAACGTGGAGGAGGTCTGAGTTCCTTGATGGAGGCCGAGTGAGTTGTTGGAGCAGCGGTTTGTTTTTGGGTCACGTTGGTGGAGGCCGAGAGGTTGTCTTAGAGGTTGCAGGCCTGTTCTTGAGGGCGGAAGGGAAAGGGTGTCGTTTTGTGGGGTTAGGACCCTTGGAAAGGGTTGTCGCAGCAAGGGATAGGCTTGTTGTAGCAAGCCGCAGTCCCTAAAACAACCACAAATCTGCATTAAGGCCAGCAAGGAAGGCGTAAGGCCTGTTTGGGAGTGTTGGTGGATGGCATGACAGCGTGGGGTTTAGGGAGTGTTGGAGAAGGGTGACCGCAGCCTTAGAAGGACTGTTGCAGTTGATGTGTGAGGGATGGTAGGATTGTTATTGATGCCCTAACTAGTCCATGAATGCAGCAGTCAAGGAGACCACAAACAACGAGAAAAGGTATGTTATTTATGACATTTCTTGTAGGTGTTGGATCCTAGTTTAGGATCAGATTTGGATCGTGATAGGGCAGCCTATGGAAGTCAATGAGGAGAGGGCAGATCTCATGGTTAGATGCCCTAGACCAGTGATAGTTTCCACAATGATTGGGCAGCAAACTTGGAGTGAGAGTTTGTCATGTATTGGGTCAAAGTGTTGACTATTGCGTGGATCAGTTGATGGGTAGCTTGAGGAGGCCTTGGGAGTTGTTTGGAGGAGCCCACATGGATTGTTGGGAGGCCTACCAAGCAGCGAAGGTGACAACAAGGACATCAGATTGGAAGATGAGGACAACAACAAGGTGCATTGCAGATGGACTCGTGTATGATGGATTAATAGATGTCCTAGGTGAACACATGATTGGTGCCCAGATTTATGCAATAGCTCCTCTATTGCAGAAGCAAAGGGCGGATTGGTGGAATTTGTGGGCAGCCATGTGTAAGGGTCTCCTAGGTGTGAGGATGCCCTAACTAGGTGCAAATGCTACAACATGGACTTGGTCACTCATGGACTGTTGGAGGGCAGCGCAAGAGTGAACTAAGTGTGGATGAGATTGGGCACTTATGGTTCGCTGAAGGACAACGTGATAGTGTCCAAGTTGGAGCTCGGTGAGCAACACCTTGATGGATAAAGGTAGTTGTGAGAGAGGCAATTGTTGAGCTCAAGGGTTGACGAACCTGAGGAGCAGTTTGTGGAGCCCAAGACTTGTGTGTGGAGAAGGACATCTACAGTAGATGATGGGCAATCCTCCTAGCCCGTGTTCATTATGGGAGATGGACATCTTGCAGTGATAGGTGGCAGCCCTTCGTGCCTTATGTTGGTCTTCATCGGTGCAGCGCAGGAAGACCATAGTGGGCAGAAGTCCCTGAGTAGCTGAGGAGCAGCAGTGCGCAGTTGAGAGTTTTTCACAAGTGGAGCTGTGAACAACTCGACAAGAATCTCAGTGTGTTGTGCTCTTGATGGACAAAGGGACAACTAGAGAGTAGATTGATGGCCGAGATACAATGGCGAGATGGACTTGGAGAATTGATAGAGGCAGGAGCTGCAAATCAGGAGCTGCAAGACCAGGTAGGTACAGGGTACGACCGAAAGGACCTGAGAGAACCTGCGATAGCCAGTTGGTCAGAGTAGCTTGTTAAGGACAAATTGGATGTCGATGGACTAACACCACGTCCCAGTTTTGTATCTTGTACTAGTGGATGTATGAAGCCCATTATCCCTGGTACGAGATCCCAAGCCTGTTGTATTATATGTTGTTTAATATAACGAAGTTGGGTTGAAAACTATAAAAAGTTGTCCATATTAGAATGCATGTGTGACGTATTGTTGTTTATATTTTGTTGTGCAAAGTAGTATTGTTGAGATTCTTGGTTTGGTAGCATCAAAGATTTTAAGGTTCTATCCTAGACCCAAGATTGTGGAAAATCAACAGATGCAGATTGGGCAGGGTGTCCATCCGACCGAAAGTGTACATCAAGTGGAATTTTCAATGTTGGATCCGCAACGGTTTCCTGGTACAGCAGAAAGCAAAGATTTGTGGCACTCAACTTGAAAAAAGCATAATACATGGTTGTAAGTCAAGCAACATGTGAGGCAATCTGGATGAGAAAGATACTTGTGGGACTGCTTATTCAGATGATGGATCCAATTGTGATCTATTGTGATAATCATAGTTGCATTAAGCTCTCTGAGAATCTTGTATTTCATGATCGATCTAAGCATATAGATATCTAGAATCATCATTTATGAGATTGTGTGCAGAGGTGGATAATGTTGCTACAATACATTCCGACAAAGGAACAAGACGCTGACATCTTGACAAAGGTTTTGTCAAGAAGGAAGTTCAAGTTCCACAGGTGCAGGACAGGGGTGGTTGAGAATCCCTTTCTTGTTGAGAGGGAGTGTTGAGAAGTGTAGCAAGAAAGTCTCAATTTGACTTTTCCTTTGTTAAATTGAGAAAATTTGAATTTCCACATCAACAGACAACTTAGATGTCGTTAACTTGTGTGACATGGTTCTTATCACTCAGTTAGCTCGGTATATTCGATTTAGAGGGCTTGGAGTTCAAATAAGCATGTGTGATTGCTAAATTTTAGTAATTTAGTTCAGTTATATCCAATTGTGTTCAATCAAACTAGTTTTAACAGTTGGAGAAACTAGTGGAAGGTCAGTTGTGCAATGGGACAATAGTCTAACTCAGTGATCATCTAGTTAACTGGTCAATCAGCCTAACATAACTAGCGGATGCAACAAATTCGAGTTCCCAACTATGGTGGAGATTCCAAGGCAGTGTAACAAGAAGTTCTAAACTAGTTTGAGTGTACAGGAGTTGCATGCAGTCAGATGATCAAACCTTGTGAATTGCGCAATCAATTGGAGGAAAATTCCTAAAACAATAGGGGCTAATTCTCCAGGAATTGCGCAAGGAAACAGGGGCTCAAGCACAGGCATAAATTGACTAAGTTTGGGTCATATCTTCTCATTGAGCAGAGAAATAAGTTATTCACTTGCAAGTTGTGCTTAGAGTGAGGAAGCAATTGTAATACACCTCTATTCATTTAATTAATGCAAAGAGGCTTGAGGGGTTTTCCCCAGTTGGGTTCCCCTAGAAAAAATATTGTGCATGTGTGTCATTTCTTATTGCGTGTCTAAGATTGTTGTTCTAAATTGTGAATTTAATTTCACAGATCAATAAAGTAGAATTGTGCCTCTTGATTTAGATTATAATTTCTTGAGCAGTTGCAATTCTATCACCATATTTCTACATGTTGTTGTTGCAAGCTTTTTATTTTTCCTTATTTCTTCTTTATTCTTGTCTTTGTGTTTTGGTCTTAGTGGTTGTTGAGTGTGGGGAAAGGAAAGAATAGGATCTCTGGAGAAGAGGTAAAGTAAAACCCAACCAAAATTACAAGATCTTGGTTAAATAATGTGCATAAGATAAATGAGAATTAGAGGGTAGAAGAAGATGATAGAAAAACTAAGATGGGCTTGGCTAAGCCCAATTGAAGTAAAATGGGTAGCAATGTACCAGCCATGGAAATGGCACAAAAGGGAAATTTTCCTAAAAATTTAATACAGCATGGTTGAGATATGTAAGGCATAATGGCATTGTGTGGCTTGACAGGTCATTAGTTGAAAACCATCATAGTAGCATGGTAAGTGATCAATCTCTAAAAATATGATCATTGTGTGAATGGCATGGAAGCAGGGCTTATACTTTCCATGATTGGGTAATGCAGCAAGGTTATTTAATGGGCTCCAAGTTGCGTGGAACATCATTAGGAAATCGGGCATGAATGGTCCATTGTTGATATTTATGCTATGAAACTAGATTCGTCCCCCAAGCCCTACGTGTCCTGACTCCGGCGAATTAGACACAATTCGGGAGGATTCGTGTCTGAAGATCGAGACACGTCGTGTTTGATCAAGACACGTTCAAATCCAAAACCTGTCCTGATTTTTGGACACGAATCCGAAAATCAGGAACCCACACAACATTATAAAGGTGTATCTCCCCATTCTATTTTCACATTCAATTGTTTAGTTTGTTGTGGGTTTGTTGTGGGTGTTTGGGAGCAAGGAGCAAAGGATGTGGGAGCATTTTCAAGGAGATTCAAGGATGATAACTATGAGGATTGATGACTCATGAGTCATGAGCTACCTACTGCCTTGAGGCTTGTATACTTGTAGTTGTTTCCTATTTTCTATTTCTATTTGCCATTGGCTTTGCACTACCTATGTAACACATTTTGACTTTGATGACTTGATGAGAAAATTACAGTATCTTTATCTTACTATCTTGTCTTTCACCTATTGGATCATTGATGAATTGAATATGTATTATGATTTATCATTTATGTCACAATTGTATTTGTCTGCATAATGTTACTTTGTAAAACTTACATCTAGATGAAGATCTATGTTTGAAATATATATATATATATATATATCTGAATGTGTCGTGTTCGAGGGGGTCAACGTGTATGTATTCGACACTCAAATCCTCGTATCCGTCAAATCTCGAATCTCCATATCTGTCGAATCCTGAATCCCTATTTTAGGTGACTTTGTATTTATGTTATATTTATGCTCCTGGCAGTTATGGTGAGCATGAATGAAAAAGTAGAAAGGTTGAAAATTGATAGCTTATGAACAACATGAGGTGATGATGAGTTAAACAAACTATTGAATATTGCAATGGAGGAAATATCAATTAATAGCGTTGATCATGGTAGTAAGGCAAAATGTAAAAGGAAAGGAATTGGGTGGGAATTCCTTTGGCTGAGTTTGGAAATTGTTGTTTGCAAATTAATGCATGCTCTACATGCATAACAGGAGTTTTTCTAACCTTAACACTATGAATCCACTATATTTCATGAACATGATAGTGATGAAATAAACTAAATGTTGTGACATAGGTGGAGCTGGGAGCTTAGGAAGAAGATTGCTAGGAAGCATTGCAGTCTATGGCACTTTGTTTAACTCGTGGGAGAAAGTCATAACCAAGACCTTGACTATAACATTCCATGAGCAGTGTAGGGGAGCACACCAAACCATGACTTGGCCTTAAGACTCCATGCACATGTCATTAGAGCATGACAAACAACTATTGGGCTATAAGACTCTAATGACTACCCCACGCAAGAAAGCCCTTGGATGGGTAGACTTCCATGAATGGGGGTTTCTTGGGATTGGAAGGGTGAGTTACTAATGGGGGGAACATGCAAGAAAGCCCTTAGACAGATAGACTTCTTGGAATGGGGGTTTTTTGGGCTTGGAAGGGTGAGTGACTAACCAAGGGCCCATGCAAGAAAGCCTTTGTCCAGATAGACTGCCTAAAATGGGGGTTTCCTAGCACTGTAAAGGTGAGTAACTAGTGGGAGAAGAAATGTGCCTACGCTCACTATGACGTGAGCATGAGCAAGTTGTTGGGAGATATGTGAAATGACTGCGTGGAGTAGTGTGACCACCACTAATTGCTTTCATTGGGGCTAAGAACCACTCAGTTAGCTGGGTTGAAGATGGAATTGTACAAAAAGACTACGTGGAGCAATGTGACTACAACTGAATGCTTTCCTTAGGGTTGAGAACCACTCATTGAGTTGGAGTTGAGGATGGAGCTAGCTGAAATCTGTATGGAGAAAACAAAACATTGAGTGCTTGTTTTGACTAATAAACTACTCAGAGAAAAAGCTATAAATATAAGTATTAATTTTCAATTTAAAGAAATTTTGTTATGATTATGCTTTAATTTGGTTTAAAGTTCTAATTTGTAATGACTCCAGTTATATTTTAATATGATTATGCTATGTTCTAAATTCATTTAAAACTTTATCATTATCTCTCATGACATGCGTGTCTATGATGTAGGAGAATCAGTGAATTTCCCAACACATGTATATGAGACTAAATGCAAGGTAAACAACATCAACTTAATTACATCTGAGTGTGTAATAGCATAATAGAGTTGAAGTCTATAGAAACTAGGCTATTGTGGTGACATTGAAACCCTATGTGAAGCAACAAAACTTATAGCTTGTTGACTTTAATGTAAAAATACACAAAAGGTATTTGTAATAATAATTATATATATATATATATATATATATATATATATATATATATAATGTACAAAAATGTTGAATGTTATAATGAGGTCCTGCTTATATACCTAGCCAGGTGTCATTTCATGATTGGGCATATCTTTTAAACATGTCTTTTCACTTAACTAATGACTATTTAAGATCATTATCATTTGATTATTTATTATTTGCATTTATTTTTATTTATTTATTTTTTATGAATTATATTCATAACATTGCCCCTTTCTTTGAAAATCTTTGTCCTCGAAGCTTAATTGCTAGAAATTTCTTCACTTTGTGTTTGTCATCTTGATATGTATAATTTGTCAATCATCTAGGCATGTAAGGCTCGTCAGTAATATTCCCTTCGAATTGGGAAAAAAAATAGATTAAATAATAATAATAATAATAATATATATTTTAAAAGCCCTTTTTTTAACAATTATAATTCTTAAATTAAATAATTATAATCATTAATTAAATTAATTATAATTAGAGTGCTTATATACCATATAACCAAATACGAATGGGATGAATGGAAGGAATGGGCATGACGGAAACAATGGGACGTGACATGGCTGGAAATGGCCCGAGACTTGACAGACAAACTTGGACAGTCTATAGGAAAGTCATGAAGAGCAGCAGTGTAACAGGGAACACACAGCGTGGTGGAAGAAGTGCGGTGGTCGAAGGGGAACACGACGTGAAACAAGGACACAAGGAATGCACGAAGAGTAGCGAAACTTGGCAAACAGGGTTTATTTGACAGTCACAGCGGCGGATAGGATCGATAGTCACGGTGGTGACAAGGTTGACTGTTGACGGTGGGGAGCGATGGCAGGGGCATGAGGATAGGTCGGAAGGTTGAGCAGCCATCAACTAACAAGTTGTCGCACACTGCCTCTATTCTGGCATGGAAGATGAGATATTATTAAAGAATCTCATTTGTACCTTGCTAGAATTTTTATCACATATTGGCTTCTCTGATCCTTCAAGTACAGAGACAGATGTCTTGATATCTGCTTCATCAACAATGTCGAAATTGAGGATCTTTAGATTTGTAATCTGTGATACATGACATTTTTCTCAAGGGCATCATCAAGGTCATGATTATTAATATCCTTTGACATTCCCATTTCAACAAAGAGCCTAACTACATCTTCTAAATAAAATTTATACTCTTTATTATAGCCATCAAAGTAATGAGTGGATGCCATATTTTGTGCAACATTACAAATGGATACCAAATTAAAGAGAATCTGTTGAAATTTCTCTATTTGTGAAGCTTCCATGCCATTTATGTTGTATCTTCTTTCCCATGAATGCATGATATCAATGAGCTGGGTAAAATTTGCAAGAGCCATTCGACTGATAAAGACAAAAAAGTCATCAAAGTTCATCCCTATATTAGCTGCCAAATTGCGTTGACAGAGGCTTTCAAAGTCATCAGCTATGCTTCTTACGTCTTCAATATATTCTTGTGTTTCGTTGTAGTCCTTTACAAGGAGGTTCCACACCCATGAAATATTGCAAGCATTGAACCAGCTATGGTTTATTGAAATAGTGTCCTCCACATTTTTTACGTGATGAAACCAACCACTCGATACGAAGATTTTTTCATTCCTTTCTTGGATACATTCCAACCAATGTCTCGAAAAATCCAATGAATTGTGTTGCTAAGACATCTCCATAAATATCATAGACAGTTTGCTTCATGTATCTGTCATACAAAAGATGTGACTAGGAGGGTGAAAGAAAATGCCAGACTTTTTTGCCACAAACATTTGCAGACCAACTATATGACCTGAAGACATCTACATGTAATGGAGTCCAAGTACCTTTTGGGCCCATAAATACAAGGCTATAATTTGAGCACGATGCGTCACATTTGCAGCCTTCATCAATACCTTGAATGCCATGGATGCGATAAGCATCAAGGTATAAGTTGAGCCAATCATCTAAGAAAAAATGTTGGAGTAGTGTAAACATTGTAATCAAGATATTCCTTTACAAAATTCCAATCCTTCAAATAAAGCAATGATGAGAAATTTATGTTCCCATCATAGTTCGTGTCATAAAATCTACAATTGATATTGTGCCAATCTTTGATGTATTCAATAACAGTGATCCCCAGTTTCTTTTGGTCCGTGAATTCTTTTTGGTCACAATCTGCAACTTGAACTCGGGATTTGGCGAAATTTAGTGACAAGAATAAGGGATTAGGTTGGCCATTAGGAGAAACCTAATCGTGGCAAGCCCTCCAATCATCCATGAGGCCTATGAGGAGCACTGGTTCGTTGGCCTTCATATATTTATCTCTGAATTCTCGGCAGCTAATTTTCCTTCCATCGACTCGGTGTATCTTCCCGCTTACCTTCATCTTCATCCTCTCTGCGTCCCCTTCAAAAATTTCCTCTCCATCATCATCAATGTTTATTTCAGCATCTTCCTCATTGTTATGATATTATTCATCTTCTTGTTTCTCAAGATAGTCTTCTTCCACATAGTCTTCTTCCACATTATCTTCATTATGAATTGTGTTAACTTTTGCATCTTCATTAGATTGATCTTCCCTTGAACCTATATATTCATCAGTGTTTTCAAAACCGTTTTTAAAAACCGGTTACCGGTCAAACCAACCGGTTAGCAAGGCTGCCAGTGTGAACCGGCCCAAAAACCCGGTTGGACAAGGCATTTCGCCATTTTTTAGCCCTAACCGGTGAAAACCGGCCGGTTTGTATCAAACCGGCCGGTTCCGTCCTAAACCGGCCGGTTTTAGGCACACCCACCGTAAAGTTAAAAAATCATATTTATGACTGTGTTTTAGGGGTTTTGGGGGGGAACTAAGGGTGTTTCAACCCTAACAATGTTGGCAATTAATGGTAATGTTAAATTCTTAAAGTAAAAGGATGAAAATGAAAATTAAAAGAATCATCCTTTTACTTAAATTTTTAACATTACCATGAAATGACTCAGGATGTTTGAGAGTGGTTTCGACCTCATTGGATTTCATATGGAGAAACTAGAATTTTAGATTTCACTCAAAATTCAGCAGACTTAATGGTTTTCAGGATTTCATGGTTTGGGGGTAAACAATAAATGCAATCAGAGCTCCAAATGATGAGCAAAACTCCTGATCTAGATCCCATTGTGTTGGATGATATTGATCCAACATCAAAATGGGTGGAGGAGATTGAAGAACATGTGTTTGAGGTTGGCTTTGATATCGACATGGCTTTAGCGGGGGATGAAGCAGATTATGTGGTGGCATCAGAACCAGGATCAGTAGCGGCATCAAGGAAAGGCAAAGAACCAATGGAAGGCACTAGTCATGCAGGTCGACAAACTCATGCTTCCATTAGGTCCACTTCTATTGTCATTGGTGGCATTGATACTGAGGTTGCAGATCAGGTTGAGGCATCCTCAGACTCTAAACCAGATGATGTCTATGTAGCTCCTCATGATGATCCTGTGTCTAGTAGTGGTGATGAACTTGATGATTGATCATGTGTACACTGTAGACTTGTAGTAGGCCAATGGCCTCATAGCTTGCAACATTGTTTTTGGACTTTATAGGCCATTTAGAGCCTCATTTCTTATGTATTTTGCTATTTTGTCGATGATATGTATTGCACTCAGTGCCATTTTGATATATTCACCTTTACATGGTATATAAATGAGCAAACTTTGCACATTTTGTCTCTATTGGCTTGGAATCATGGTTTTACATCTTAAAAATAGTTTTGTTTCATTAAAAATTAATTATTTAATGTATTTTTTTAAAACCGGTTTGTTTAGACCAAACCAGTGCCAGTTAGACCGGTTCCGGTCGGTAAACCGGTTCATTAGGTGGACCGGTTCGGTCACCGGTTCCGGTTTTAAAAACATTGATATTCATTAAGAGACATTATTTCAAGAAGTTCCTTATGTTCCCTCATTACCTCTTCAATAACAATTTCAGCTGGACTCATGTATGATGCATCTACTCCAACTACTTCACCAAATAATGTACACGATGGGAAAGAACCAGGGGAAGCTGAACCACTGCCAATTTCATTATGGTCAAGACTATCCACTACACCAACAACTTCATCCACATTAAGATCAGCTTCATCTAGATCCTCATCTTGATCAATATCATTTTCATATTCATCGTTATCTATCACATCTTCTCATGCTTCACCTTGTTTCGTTTCTTCACTGTTGCTATCATCTTTCTTATTATCGATTTCCTTTAGACGTGTTGTAACTTCTGCACATGATTTTTCTAATTGTTGAAGCTTTTCTTGAATTTTACTAAACTGCTCAATGAATTCAAGACATAAATGTAATGGCATATTGTGCAGTGAATAACGTTCAAGGACTCACATGGTTATATTGTGCGGCAGATAATGTTCAAAGACTCGCATGGCTCTAATACCACTGAAGCAACAAAACTTATAGCTTGTTGACTTTAATGTAAAAATACACAAAAGGTATTTGTAATAATAATTTATTATATATATAAAATGTACAAGTATGTTGAATGTTACAATGAGGCCCTGCTTATATACCTAGCCAGGTGTCCTTTCATGATTGGGCATGTCTTTTAGACATGCCTTTTCACTTAACTAATGATTATTTAAGAGAATCATCATTTGATTATTTATTATTTACATTTATTTTTAATTATTTATTGGTTATGAATTATATTTATAACACTATGATATGCATTGATCACCATGAGGTGTGCCATGACACGTGTTATTAAAGCAAGGAAGAGGGATGCCTTGGCTGAGAAAAGTCTTCCTATGCGAGGAAGCCTTTCCAAGGGATGGATTACTCGAGGGACTAAGGAAGCAGAGAAGGGGATGCTTGAACTTGGAAGGTGAGTGACTGCACAGAAGAAGAAATCGATTGCTCAAGGGACTGATGAAGTAGAGAAGGGGGTGTCATAACTCAAAAGGTGAATTGGTTTTGACAAGATCATGTGCATACCAATTGAGATCAGGAATACATTAGGTGTGTCTTAGAAAGCAATGAGCTGAATTTTTTTTCCTAAAGTAGGACTAAGCACAGTGGATGGCATGGTGGGACATTGGAGGTAGATCGTGCTTCGAAATCGAGTAATTGAAAAATTCAAGGTGTAGTGGAGGCACTTTAGACCCAATGAAGCTAGCTGGGACATGGCTAAGAAAATAAAGGTGTTATACCCATCTTTTACTTGTTGAATAAGTGGATGTAAAAATTGTTTGTAAAGCTCAATTTTGTTTTAGTATTTTTGCTGCTAAGAACACTGAGGGCAGTGTTCCCCTGAAGGGGGTGGGGTTTATAACACCTCTGGTATACACCCCCTAATTTTTGTAATGTAATTGTACTCTGATTATAAATGATTATAAATTCATTTGAATAGTCTAAAGAGTGGAACCATAGATCCACAAATTGAGAGGGAAAAGGAAGAAGAACCTGAGAGGTGTCATTTGGCACCATTTCTTAGTCAAATGTACAACTAGCAAGAAAGATCTTGAAGAATCTTCCATGAGGAACACGAAGAGAAACACAAGAAAAAGTACAAAAAGGCATTCAGTCAACAAAATAGGGGGGATGAAAGAAACTGGATGAAGGAAAAAAATGGATTTTTGGGATGATAAACCACTCTCGAAGTGCTTTCGCTAATAAACCACCTAGAAATGTGAGTTCTTACCACTAGTACATATGCACTAAAATTAGATGGTTGTACGTTGGTTTTTCGATGACATTACATAGGTACTCTAACGAACTTGTAGCTCCCAATTTCGTTAGTGAAATTTCGTTAGATAATCCAACGAACATGTTTTCATCGGATATCTAACGAAATTTTGTTGGATAATTGCATTGAATATACAACACATTTATGACAAAAGATTCGAGGAACTTCTATCAGATGACCAAAAAAAAATCTAGATACTAGGACAGAGCTTCATCGGATATCCAACGATATTTCATCAGATATTGGCGTCAAATATCCGACGAACTTTCCTCGGACATTTTGATGTTAGTTAGATACCCACACCTATCTTTGTCAAAATGTCATCCAATAAGCGATGACCTTCTAACAAAAACTTGTTGGATATCTGACATTTACATTCCATGAAATGGTGTCAAATAGCCAATGACTACATGTTCGTCAGACTATCCGATGACATTTCACCAACAAAATTGGGAGCTATAGGTTTGTTGAATATCCAAAGAACTTGTAGCTATTTAAAAAAAATTAACAATCTATGATATTGTGTATCTGGTTGCCCCTATGATTGTAAAATGTTGTAATATCTCTAGCCACGAATTTCGTTAGAATTTTACTTGACTCGTTGTTTTCATGACATTTTCTACACACGATAATATGCAGCTTCAGTTCCAAGTTTGCTAAGTTTTAGTTAAGGGTTTGGATGATCTATCAATACCTAAGATCATCCAAACCATTAACTAAGACTAACCAAACCTGGAACTAATTCTACATATCACTATGTGCAAAAAAATTCATGACTATAGTGAGTCAAGTAGAATTCTAACGAAACTCATGACCAGACATATCACAACATTTTACAATCACATGAGGGGCAACCAAATACAAAATATTGAGCAGTGACTAATTAATTTCATAAACAATATAACTTGGATAAGAGTCAATTTTGCCACCTCTTTAAAAGGTATCACAAACTACTCAATAAGATGTAACTGATAATAATGTTTATAGTTGCTTTCCTTTTTGGGGGACTTAATCATGTGCTTATAGTTACTAGTATTTTTTGGAACTACTATGGCCTTAGTAATTTCCATTTTGTCTCCTTTTCATCAAACGCCAATTATGAAATGTATAGAATTTGAAAAAACCAATTCTTGTTTATTTCCAACAATAATTGTGAAATGACTGAAAGAGGTTCCTTTTTACTTTCTATGCCACTTTTTAGCTGCATGACAAAACTTCAACCCTTTAAGCAAGCAAATTGCTCCATGAGCAAATGACATGATGTATGGATACAACAAATGTTGGTACTAGTAACCCCTTCATCCCTTCTACACTGGACCTATTTACACTTTTTGAGAAAATCTGTCTAGAGACAATATCTTACAAATATCTCACGAGTCACCAATGGCGGCTTAGTCACAAGTCCCAGTGTAAAACTCTTAACCTCCAAAATTCTTTTCAATCACTTCTATGGTTGAAAAGCACATAATCCTCTTCTTCCTTCACACCTGTGGAATTCAAACATTCCTTCTGGCCTAAAGGTTACTTGGGTTTCCGAGTTACCATAATGCTTAGTAAATGAACCAACGAATTAGTATATATGTAGTGTATATTAGTAGTGGAACCATTAGGAAAATTTGTGTTAAACCTAATGTATTGAAAGACTTGGATGAAAACATAAACATGTTTTCTTTTCTTTTCTTTTCAAAAAAAAATTGGGGGATTTTCAAAAAATTGAGGGACTACCCCATGAATGCGTGAATCTCCAGAGTGCATTCTTAAAGCCTTATGCTGTATGCATATCCAACGAATTTTCAATGTATTTGTAAACGCTGTATCCTTATATCATTATACAAATCTTTTTATTCACCTAAAAAGGGAAAAGAACATTTTTTGAAAAAAAAAAAAAAATTATTGAGCACAGGTTTCTTTCGAAAATTAGCTCGTTACTTCAATTTCTGAAATAATATCAGACAAGCAACCATACTTGAAAACAAGAGAGCATGCTAGACTTGAATTAGGAGAGAACAACAATAAAATAAAATTGCTCAAAATCAGTATAATTTGCCATATTTTACTAAAAATAATGATTTCAGTAAAGAAATGCTCAGTAGAAGAGAACGGTGTTCCTTTTGAACATTGCATTTCCTTAAAACCAAATTCCAATCACGTTTACTCAAATGTACTCAGAAATTTTAAGTTGACAAGATTATTATTATTTAAAAATAAATAAAAGCTATACCTGCACTCACAAGGATCATTTTTTTGAAACCCAAAGACCAGCTTGCGTGGCCATACTTAGCGGAATCAGAGGTATGGCTTCAGAGAATTTTCCTTGTAATTGCCATAATGTCTTGCCAGTAAGTACTAACTACTAACCGCTCTAAATGCATTTACTGTCTTGGCAGTAGGTACTAACCCATGGAATTGCACCTTAGTGTTGGTCACAAGGCTTCATTCCTGAGTTTTCCATTTACAAAGATGTAATCCATTGCCCACAAATCACTACAGTGATTTTGAAAATGAAGAAATATAAATCAAAACTCATGGAACATTGCCCATACCTTAGCTAGAATTCATTTGCTACTTGCATATTCAAAATGAAGAAGGAATTGGGATAAATTCTGGTTGAAGTCTTCAATCAAACACTTGGCTAGTAACCTAAATAAAAATAACACAAACAAATTCTGCCTCTAAAGAATTTGTGAATTCTTCTGGCGTGGAGTGAGATCATTGGCTGTTTTTTAACATCTTACAAGTTGCCATAAGCTTATGCAAAATCGTGCCAATGTGACAGTAACAACCCCATCCATGACAGGGATGGTTATCCAAAAAAGGCATAATGTACAAAATATGTCGAGGTAGAGGTATACATTTTTCAATTATTTAAGAGAAGGTAGATTACATATCAAATTAAATTCATGGTACATACATGAACCATACAACCAAGAAATTTATCCAAAACAAGAAGTTTGCTGATATGTCGATGTAGAGGTATACATTTTCCAATTATTTAAAAGAAGGTAGATTACATAGCAAATTAAATTCATGGTACATACATGAATCATACAACCAAGAAATTTATCCAAAACGAGAAGTTCCAGCAAAGTGAGTATGTATCCATTCACCTACTAAATATGCTCAAAAATGTCATAAATAACGTTCACGAAATCTCTGAATAAAGTGGATTAAATGCCCAATTCCACCGGCAACCACTGTTTCAACAAGAATACCTTTGGAATAAAATAAATTCCTCACATTCACACAAGGTTGGAAAACTTGAAATCCAACCATTAAGCATTAGTATGATTTCATATAGTAAAAGCATTTGAGATTTGCCATTCCTAATTTGCTACCATAACTCCAGAAAAGTCAACACAGGGTGACACAATCCAAAATATCATAATAATAGTGGAAATGATCTCTAAGCTTCATGTACCAAACCAGCCTATACCATATTACCAATCTTTTAGTGACAATAGTGAAAAGAGAAGATCTAGGGATAGGTATCATACCTAGCCCCCTTTATCTAAGATTTTAGATCTGTAGTTCACCAACGTTTGTAGTCATCAAGTTTATGCCGATTTTTATATTACCAGAGGTAAAATTACTCCCATAGCCATTCACACCTACAAAGCTGACACTTAACAATCATAGATACACATAGCATTTCCAACGGTTTCCCATATTAGCTCATTAACAAACTTGGTATAATGAAAAACAATTTAACATTGTTGTGTGTGTCTATCAGTGTTGCGAACATCGTGATCAGGCTTAAATCGGCGAGGGAAAAAATCGTAAAAATTGGGAAAAAAATCGGCAAATACAAAAATATTCATTTTTTCAATTTTTTTAATATTTAGAGCATCTACAACATAAAATAAATACATTGACACATAAATATAATAGAAGAACTAAAATATAAGATGTGTAATATCATTTCTAGTGCTATATCACACATAACAGTGAATCATGTCCTGAATAGTAAGTCTTGACTCCTGAGTCCCAACTCAGTGCAAAATATCAACAAAAAAATAATAATGTATCTCATATCATGAGTCATAATGTCATATACAATGAAATGAACCAAATAACTAATACTATTGATTTCTTCTGCCCCTCTTGCGAGAAAATGCAATAGCTTTCCATTTCCCTCTAGATGTAGATGCCAATGGAGTTGGCAGTGGATTATGTTGTGCTCTAGACGCTGAAGAACTAGGAGCTACAAGAGGTAGACCACGTCCTCTACTGGTGGCAGGGGTAGCCTGGGTAGGTGGTGTCACCTCTTCCTCCTCCTCTGCCCCCTCTACGCCTTCCACTACCTCCTGCTCTAACCAATCATCAGCAGATTCCATGAGAGGTCTCTCGGCCTCAAACCTCCATGCAGTAGTGGTGTCAATCCCATCCAATGAGATGGCCTCCATATCAGGTGTCCTCTCTAGTTGCCTCACCCACAATCGAAAATTGTAGTAGATGTAGACCATGTCATTAAGTCGTTGGGACTCCAACCTGTACAAAGATCATAAAATAATAATTATAAAAAAAAATATTATTTAATAAATTCAAAAAATTAATTGGAAATTTGGAATATTTTAAGTTTTAAGTTTAACTTGTTGCGCTTCTTGGTGTGTATCTTTTCAAATACACTCCAGTTGCGCTGGCATCCTGAGGAGCTACATGTTTGGCTGAGGATTCGAATGGCAAGCTTTCACAGATGGGATATTCTGGCACCATAGCTTCTCCACCATGCATCTACAACAAAATTACAAATAAGATAAACATAAGAAAAAAATGAAATTTGAAAGTTGAAGCAAAGTATGAAGTTATGAACTTGAAGAGACAATGAAATTTGAAACAAACTAAAAAATACCTAGCATTTTAGTTCTCCTATCAACCACAGCCATCTCAAAGCTAAATGTGCCACCTACCATCTTGTATATCTCTATTTCTTTGGAGATTTCTGCACGTTCTGCTGGAGATGGCACCATCTTCTGAACATAGGTGAAGAATTCATCCATGATCTCAGCATCAAATAAGAACCCACAGGGGTAAGAAAATGCGGGGTTCAAGTAGATCCTTGCAACATGAATAGGATGATGGAGTGTGTTGTTCCATCGTTCATCAATCACTTCCCATAGAAGGACTTGTTTCTAAACCCCTCATCTCCCTTATCACCATAGTAGGCACGAATGGATTCTTTGGCCTTGTCCATGGCCTCATACAAGTAGCCTATTGCAGGCTTGTCACCATCAACTAATCGAAGAACCTTTACCAAAGGTTCAGTAATGTTGCACACCTCCTGCACTCCCGCCCAGAGGTTTTCCTGATATGAAACTAATCTGCATATGGCCTCTCCCTCTGGTTTGCGGCTAAATGTCAAAGCACGTCACTCATCTGAAAAAAGCATTCTCTTCACATCCCACATAGAATTCAAGAGTGATTGAAGAGATATGAAACTTGTGGCGAACCGTGTAATGGCGAGGCGCACCAACTCCTTGTTGTTGGTGAATGTTCTCATCAAATGAAGCACAGATGCAGGATTATATATAAATTTTGTAATGTTTTTTATGAGTCAACCATATCTTTGACAAAAGGAATTTTTCCTATCCTATGTCCTCCGACATCAAATCAATGCAATGTGCAGCACAAGGTGTCCAAAATAAAGTAAAATGTCTCTCCATAAGCATCTTGCCAGCAGCAACATAATTTGCAGCATTATCCGTTATGACTTGGACAACATGTTCTGCACCCACCTCCAAAATAAACACATCCAGCAAATCACATAATAATTTTGCATCTTTGATATGTGCAGATGCATCAACAAATTTCATAAACATTGTCCCCTTGGGACAATTAACCAAGAAGTTTATAAGGATTCTCCCCTTTTGATCGGTCCAACCATCTGACATCACAGTGCATCCTGTGTGTGCCCATGATGCCCTAAACTCCTCCAATTTTTTGGTGTAGTCAACCTTTTCATCTTGAAGAATGAGGCCTCTAAAGTCATCATAAGAAGGGACTTTGTACCCTAGGCCAACAATTACAATAGCATCAACAGCAGGCTGGAAAAATAGATTATTCCTTGCAATGCTGAAAGGAATATCACTCCAAAGAAGAAACTTGCCCAACAACTTGTCAGCTTCTTCTTTCTCCTTTTTTTTAAGCCTTAAAGAGATAGATGGTTGTGAACCAACCGTGGTTCTAGGAACAAAATATGATGAGGTAGCTACAGGGTTGGTTGTAAATATTAATGTTGAAGTAGAACCAGTGCCACTTTCATATTCACCTCCCAACACTCTATTCCCTGCTAGTTGATTCTTTTGGCTTGCTCTAATTCTTCCAATGATCTGAAGATTTTTCAGATGATTTCTGGATTTGTATTTTTGCAAGGCCTTACCTCATGTCTAGGGATTTTTGCAAGGTGATACTTCAATCTATAACCCCCTCGTCATATGATGCCCACACAACTTGCAAGACAAGTTTGATCTATCAAACCCTCCATCAGGTTCACCAAATTCCCATAGAGGGTCCAATTTCTTTGGCATGTTTGTAACTTGGTTGAACTCTTGAGTTTTAATGTAAGATGAAGTTTGAAGTTGAACCTATGGCACAAGAAAAATTGCAAGTAAAAAAAAATTACATACATGACACAACACATTGAATTTTTGAGAACCAAAAAAAAAAAAAAAAAAAAAACCTCAACTCAATCCAACAATAATAGAAAAAATGCACATTCAAACCCAAACAAAAATGATGCAAAAAAATAGAGCACAAGAAGAAATTAAACTAATAAATCTAACAATCAAGTTTTTGCATTTTTTACCAAAATGAACCCTCTCCACTCTATGCAACAAAAATGAAGAAAAAAAACACAATCAAATCCACTCAAAAATCATTGATAATCAATGAGCTATAGAAACCCAAGCAAAAACAAAAAAAATGGCCAGGTTTGGTGTCCATACCTGGAAACCACGGTTTGCCGAAGAAATTTGGTCCAAACACAAATTTGTCTTGCTTGGGATGCTAAAATCTTCCGTTTTTCTCCTCCTCTGCCCTAGTAGTCGCCTTCCTCTCCTCCTCAACTCTCAAACAAGGCCGCTGTCTGCAAAAAATGACAAATAAAAACCAAGAAATCGCTTTTAAAACGCCTTGTTTCCGACCCACACGATTTTTTCTCGTCGAATCGCGATTTTTTCAAAAAAAAAAATAATTAATTAATTAAAAAGAACAACACCTTAAAAATCACCCGATTTTATCAACAAGCCGAAAAAAGCGCAAATTTTTTAAAACATCACGATTAAATCACGATGTTCGCAACACTAGTGTATATATATATATATATATAGACACACACACAACAATGTTAAATTGTTTTTCATTATAACAAGATTGTTAATATATATATATACACACACAACAATGTTAAACTGCTTTTCATTATAACAAGTTTGCTAATATATATATATATATATATATATATATATACCTGCATTTGCTTAGTTAGCCTCACTAGCTAAATTGCTATGTTAAATTTGCCAGCACTAAGGTGCAATTCTTGAAACTATAGAGACTTTTTAGAGAGATATTTTAGTGAGCAACTTAAGAGTTTGGACAATATTTTGATGCCAACCACTATTTTAGTTACAACTGAATCATAGATTGTTGGGTTCTTCATTTTTCTAGGGTCAATTTTGGTCAGAATACAGTTGTGGAGAATAGATAGCACAAGCCAAAAAAGAGTTTGGTTTATTTGGCCAAAAGACAGCAGTAGTAAAGAAAGAAAAGGAAAGCAGAGGACAAAGTGATTATGTTGGAATTTGTCGAGTCTGCAAAAGAAGGATCAAGCTGCTAAAGTTGAAAGGATCAAGCAAATGTGGACCAAGCGAGCATGGATCTTGTCAATATGGTTAGAATTAACTTCATCAAACAAGCGTGGGTAACGCTGGACAAGATCAATGGGTTGAAAGATATATATAGACATGTAGGGTGAGCTGCGTAAGAGGAGGAAATAGAAAACTAAAGACATCCTACTTGCTATGGGAGGATTTCGCCTGAGCTAGCAGGTTACTTTTAACCCAGTACATCAACGAAGGATCTACCTAGAGTTGTGTGTGTAATGTTGAAGAGGAATGAACAAATCTAGCCCTAGTTCACTCTTACACAAGCAATCAATTTTCACATTCATACATGATACAATAAGAAGAAGGTTTGAAGATTGGTACCAAGCATCCTCATAGATGGGTGAAGTCTTTTGGGCCTGATGTAAAGAAATATATGCTCCTAGTTGAAGATCTCGCTTCAAACTACCACAAACTAAGACCCTGCACACATACACCACCAACCAAGCAAACAATAGCCTTCTGCAGAGGGCTTGTCAGTCTAAAAACATGTATAAGCAGAAAACATGATTAGATCACAAGTATAAGAAGGGAACAATAATCTATTAATCATAAATGACAATACAAAATATATACATCCAGTCAAGAAAACCCTCTCCTCAAGCATGCAACATAGCCTCCTCTTTCAAGTGCAACAAAGGATCTTTGATCACCTGAGCTAAAAAATCTCAGATCTAGGCTCTCCAAGACTCAAAATCTAACCATTAGCCTAACCCTTTGGAATCACTAGTATAAATAGGCTTAGAGACCTCTCCTAGAGGATTAATCTAGATGTTTGGGATAAAGAGAAGTTAAGAAGCTTCTCCAATAACGCACCCAATCCAAGTCAAAGACATGATCCTCTAATCCAATCTCATAGGGAAAATAAGAATCTTGAAGCTCAACCATCCTCGCTAGGACAGAACAGTCAATGTTGGATGATACTCGCTAGGAAGACAAAGGCTCCCATCGAGGATAGGGTATCATCACTCTATTAAGAGCTAACTCCCAGCAAAGATGCACAAAAATGAGAAAAAACAAGGGCCAGGCATCATCAAAAAGGTCATCGGTATAGAGGCTCATGTACATTGACTCTAAGGAGGAAATTAGTCTGATAACAAATGCCCCCTAATGCATGAGGTCAGAACAATAACTAATGGCTGAAATGCATTACAACCAATCTCAAAGGTGGAAATGGGAGGAAGGATCCATAACTGCAAAGTTGGATCAGAGGAACTCAAGTGTTGGAGTCTCAACTTTGCTGATAACATCCCCGAGGCGGGTATACCCATGCTTGGTCACAAAGAGAAATTGAACATGGTCACCAAACATACACTGTTGATCCATGACATGAAATGCTAAGACATGGCCACGAACAATACACAGTGGATCCATGTGAAACATTACAAAGATCATAGCCACCAACAAATACAATGTGGATCTATGTCATAGTATGCATTAGTAGGACTACGGACACATAAGACAGAAAGTGCCCTAGAGTAATCCTCAAAGTACATGAATAATACAAAACTCCAATGCAACCTGGGAAGGGTGCCATATAAGAGTGAGATGTCCCTAACCCAGGGTCTTCTACATAACCCCAATGCTATGAATCTATATCATGAGAATAGATGTGTTGATGTCGAGCATGGTATAAATCACTTGAATACTGGTCAATGAGGTGTATTGTTAACAAACACGACAAGAACCACCAATGATGAAAATGGACCCTAAGGTACCTAGTACAATGCACTAAATGTGAATAGATGAGTTGACGTTGAATACCTGTAGACTAAATTGATTAGGAGTCAATGAGGAGAACCCACCATCGATCACAAGGAAGCCTACCACTGAGAATTGCAAGCTCCAAGGTACTATTGGTTCCTAGATCAAGCCCCTAGATACTAAGCTAAAGTTGACAGGATAAGATCCATCAAAGGAGGGCCTTGATGTATACCCCATCAATCGACATAGAACAAACCGAGATATGATGTGAATGGATGAAGTCATGAGATGATGAAGTACAATTGACACAGGGATGGACGACACAAAAAGGTCAATGAGGACTGCAAATGGCTGATAGGCTGAGACTTCTCTTGAACTCATAACGACACGACAAAAAAGTGACTTGGCAACATGACTAATGAGCACCACGTGATATCATGCAACAACACAAGAGGCATTGAAGCACGCTCCATAGTGACTGGAAGAGTAACCAACCAGAGGAGTAGATAGACTCATATGTATGGTATGCCTCCTAGGCAAGCTAAAATCCAGTTTTGAGATATTGACATAGACAGGTGCCATGTTTAAGGGCGACGTGATTGACGCTACCATTTTGATGACAAACAAAAATAAATGTTCCCCTCCCATTTTCTCTTTTTAGTTTCCTTCATTATTTAATGAGCACGAAAGAGAAGACAAGAATGATCAATAGGTTCCTTTTTCGTAAAGTTTCACAAGGCTGAAAAAGAGAGGAAGGTACACGCATACCCTTCTCATGGTTTAACGAGCTTGAGAATGGAAAAGAGATTGTTCACCGACTTTCAATTTACTTAATGAGCAAGAAATGATGGAAAGGACTCGACATTTTCATATAGGTTTCATGAGCATGAAAAGATGGGAAAAAGAAGCTCAAGATTTTCATAAGTTTAACGAGTCATGAAAACAAGACCAAAATGGACTCGGCATTTTCAATGTTTAACAAGGATGAAAAGAGGGCCAAAAGGAGCACGGTGCCTTTCAAAGTTTAACGAGCACAAGAAGGGCACAAAGGAAACTTTTCCTAGAGGAATGAGTGATATAAGGGTAGCTACTAGTTTTGGTATGATGGAACTGTTCCCCACCACCAGTGGGTGACACCCATTGGAGAATTTTTCTCCTAGATTTGTCTTCAGTTGGCAGCCAACAGCGCCTTGGAGCCCCCAGATAGCTCAATGTGCCACCATTCTATGCCACCTGAGCCAACCATTATGTGCCCTCACTCATTTGTTATGATCATATGTTTGAAGGTGGGCCTTCTGACCCCGAAGGTATGGCTTTCAGTATGTAATTGGGTATTTTTTCTTACTTATCACAGACACACCTGGACACAGATTAGTGAGGGCATTCGGTGGAAAGAATGGGCTTAGTCTGTGCTCTTGCCCCCTTGTCCAACTTGCTAGTTAGTCTTGTATCCTAGTCCCGTGGGATCTCCTTCATTGGCTACTAATTTTAGGAATGGCATTACATGGGAAACCCTGATTTTCGCTGTGTGGTCCCACTTCCCAACACCGCATACATCAATCCCCTCCGCTCATTATAACCCCTTTTCACATATTTCCCATCTGAGTCCACATTTGTCCATTGGGTCCACAAGGAGTTAGCCTCCCCATCCCCTTGTCCACACTTTGGGTCATGCTAGGAATAATGCCCTGGAGGTTGATGCACCTAAAAAAAGTTAAAAGCATAATTTGGCCACTTACAATAGGAAATGTACCATAAAATGTAAAAGATGGTCGAGACATAATAAATTTAGCACACGGGAAAAATTCAAGCATGAGCTCTACCCCTATCATTATGGCCATCACCCTGGTTCCTATGGCCCCTTATGTGAGCCCCCTGCATCATTAAGGTACCCATGATTGTCCCAACCCCTAGTGGGCGACATGAAATGCCCTACCCTATGGGGGTATCCACTGATATATCATTCACATCACGCTCTCATTCCCTGGAGCATCAGTATTTCTTTTCAGTTGTTATTTTTACCAATTAAGATCACTTATATTTACAACACAAAATGAACAATAAGAATAATTACTTTTATTAATTAGGAATAGCACAGACTTCAATCCTCTTCTTTACAATAATAATGTGTAGGGCTCCAACCCTAGATGAAAACACCAATCTTAAATCCTTCCAGGAACCAACCTATACTTTGCCAAGCACCAACTTGGACTTCACGAGGCTCCAACCCTACCTTCCAAAGCTCCAACCTTATCTCTAGTATAGGCACCAACCTGGTCTTTTTGAGGACTCCTATCCTCTAGGGCTCCAACCCACAACTTCAATTCTTCAAGATAAGATCAACGATTCTTCACAGCTCCCAATTTCTTCTGCAATGAGCCCTGACAATATCTTCACTTCCAGCACTAGGTCGGATTCCCTCAAGTTCGTTGTCCATTAATTCTTCTTTGGGTTCTGTTGGTTACGAAAATAGTGGAAGTGGTTCTATTAATAATCATTTTTATAATATTCAATTGAATAATAATAATTATTTGTATAATAATAATATTAATTGGTTTAATAGTAGTAATAATAGTGATTGTATTTTCACTTCAGATAGGAATAACAATATTAGGAATAGTAATAATACTTCATGTTTGGATAATAATAATAATAATAATTTGTATAATAATAATATCATTGGGCTGAATAATAATAATAATATCAAGGAGGTTAGTGACTCTGTTTTCAGTTCTGATAATTGTAATAATATTAGGATTGGTAATAAGGCTCTAGGTTTGGATAATAATGTTTGTTCCAATTTTCTTTCCTCTTCTAGTAATAGGGTTGTCAATCTCTCTAGCTTTTCTTTTTATCCCCCTGTCTTTAGTCTTTTGGAGAAAGGTTTAAATTTCACTCTTGCTCCTAGAAAGATCCCGGCCGACGATATCATCTGTGACATTGAATATGGTATTAGAGACTTATCGGACGTCACTAAAGATATTATTCATCAAGACTATGTGGTTGTCCTTAGAAAGGCAAAGCCCCTTAAAAACAACATCAGCAAACCTGTGTTTGATGCTCTCAAGTCATTAAACAATAATAAGAATATTGTTGTTCTCAAAGCCAACAAAGGTGGTATTGTGGTTATTCTTGATAAAGATGATTACCGTCGGAAGATGTTAGACCACCTCCATAATAGCAGGAGCTACAAGAAACTCAACAAGGAGACCCTGAAGAAGATTTCCAAAAGTGTGGCTCTTGCTATAAATGCTAGTAGCTCAATCAACTCGTTCAGTCATAAGCTTATAGAAAGATTCCCTCTTACCCCCAAAATCTATGGCCTACCAAAGATTCATAAGGAAGGGGCTCCTCTGAGACCCATTGTCAACACGATAGGAGGGCCAACTTATCTTCTTGCTAGATATTTAGCCCAGAATCTTAAGTCCCTTGTTGGCCATACAGAATCCTTCGTCAAGGACATTGCATTGTTTGTCAATGAGTTAAAGGGTTTCAAGCTTGATCCAGATGACAAGCTTGTGAGCTTCGATGTGGTCTCCCTCTACATTAATATCCCTATCAATGAGGCCATTGAAGTCATCAAGCGCATTACGGATCCTGATACGGCTTATTTAGTTGGTATTTGTCTTACTTCTTCTTTCTTTTCATTCAATGGGGAATTCTATGAGAAAACTTGCGGTGTAGCCATTGGTTCCCCCCTCCCCTACAATAGCTAATCTATTCATGGAGGACTTTGAATCAAAGGCCTTAGCTTATTCTCGTCTTCTACCTAAGATGTGGAAGAGGTTTGTTGATGACACTTATGTCATCTGGTCCCATGGTAAGGAAGAGTTGGAACTATTTTTCCTTCATCTTAACAATCAATCTAGTTCCATAAAGTTCACCATGGAATTTGAAAGTAATGGTAGTCTGCCCTTCCTTGACGTCCTCCTCTCAAGGAATGATGATGGCTCTTTTTCTCATCAGGTATTTTGTAAGAAAACTCATACGGAACAATATCTTCATGCTAATTCTCATCATTTCCCAGCTCAAAAGCTTGGTGTTCTCAACACCTTAGCGGCTAGAGCTTTAAGAGTTTCTGATGACAACCATCTCAATGAAGAGAAAGCACATCTCTTAAGTGTTTTCTTTAATAATGGGTATAGTAGACACCAATGTACTAAGGCTTTCCTCAAAGCTGAAAAAGGTCCTAGTGCTAAGAAAGATACCAAGGATCGATTTTCTGGTGTTCATCTTCCTTTTATCCAAGGGACCACTGACAAGATTGCGAGGATCCTAAGGAAGCATAAGGTGGCTTCAACCTTTAGGCATTTAAATACCATCCAGAGCTCCCTTAGATCTGTAAAAGACACAGTGGACCCCAAGAATATGAAGGGTGTTTACGACGTTACGTTATCCCATGTTCTTGTGGGACTCCCTACATTGGTGAGACTAGTCGCTCGATTAATCAAAGGATTCGTGAGCATGCCACTGACATCAAGCATGGTAGGACCCGCTCCTCTGCTTTGGCAGAGCATGCAGATAAATCTAAGCATCACATATGCATTGAGGAGGCCCAAGTCGTTGATAGGGTTAGTCATTTCCATTATCGTAAATTGAGGGAGGCCCTAGAAATTGAAAAAAACCCAATAATTTGAATAGAGACGATGGTTGGAATATTAGTAGAAGTTGGGTCCCTGTCCTATCCTCCTAGTTTTTTAGGTTTCTTTTTGGGATTTATTTTGTTTGTTTGTTTATCTATGTAGGTATTGGTGTCCTTTTTATAGTATTTGTTGTTGATTTATTCTTCATTAGAGTTTATTTTCTTGATCCTTCGTGTTTTCTTAAGTAATTTATCATCTTATTCATTCTTAACTCCTTGTAGTATTTTTATTATTTGCTTAATGAGCCTTAGCCCTATATATTTATTCATTTTTATTTATTTATTTTTATTTATATATACACACACACACACACACACACATATATATATATTTCTTTTGACTTGTGTATATTTTTGTTTTTTTTTATTTATTTTCCATTAATTATTTTTAATTTAGTTTTATTAAATGATCTTGTCTCGATTAGGATCTTGACTCCTTTTATAATTTTTGACTTCCCTCCTTGTTTGGAGTTTGACTTTGATTTTTTTATTCTTATTAGTTGTTTTTATAATTTATAATTTTTATTTTTTATTCTTTATGTTATTTTTTTCGATTTTTCCCAGTGATAATAATAAAAAAATTTAATATTTGATTTTAATATATTAATTTAAATATTATTTTTCAAAAACTAGCCGTTTAATATAGTCGTTACTTATTAATATTTGTTTTTAATAAATTAATAAACTAATATCATAATTTAAATATTATTTTCAAAAACTAGTCGTTTAATATAGTCGTTACTTAATAATATTTATTTCTAATATATTAATAAATTAATATCATAATTTAAATATTATTGTTCAAATATAGTCGTTACTTGAAATTATGGTCTCTACATTGCTCTCTATTTAAGCCTTTCCCATGGTCTGCCTCTTTATCTGGTCCTGATGATAAACCACACTTCTTGGTTCGAAACGCGTCGGCCAAAAATTTCTCTTATGTGATTTCTACCGAAAGACTTTGCTTAATTCATTATGGATCACAGAAGCATGAATACAGAGATCTTCAAGGTACTTAGCTCATAAATGACAACTTTGTCTTTGTAATGTTCCTAAACAGGAAATTAAGTGATAAACAAAGCATGCAAACAGTCCAGCAATCAGAAAAATGAAATTTACATCAAGCACCCATGAAAATGTTGGAAATAGAGAACTGTTGAGCCACTTTATTAATTCTTCAAGGGCAAATACAACAACAAATTAGAATGGTGCACCTGGGCTTGTATCTAAGGACAAGTGTGAAAAAACCCAGATGAGAAAATGCTTATCTGAAGGTTGCCCCAACTGTTGCACCAAAACTGAACTGCGTTGCCTAGAAATTGCACTGTCTGCTGAAATTGAAGGGCTGAAATCACTACTTCCCGTGCTCAGAAAATTATAAGATTTCAACTCCTTAGCCAAAACTCAGAAAAACCCACGAAGGGTTTGGTCTGGTTCAGACTGCTGAAATTCGACCCCCAAGGAGCCCAACCTCAGTTGTAACTGCAAAACTCGGCCTGTTGGAATGAAGTTGTAAAACCTCCTGGAAACTGCCCCAAATCATTGAGATGATCCCTCCTATGAATCTCCTTCCTTCCCAGTTGTGATTCTGGGTTGTGGCTCTTCCCCTCAAGACCCACAAATTGCCTGGACTGGCTCCCTGCGCTGTCCTCCAAGTCTGGAATTCGAACTGCTTGTTTGTTGTCTTCTCTTGCCCCAAAACTCCTCCTGAATGTTGGCTCAATGATGTCCTTCAGATTCCCTGGCTTTTCCGGCTAATGGTTGGCCCAAGGTAGCTCTTCCCTCTACTGTGTATTCTCAATTGCTGGCCCAGAAATATACACTCCATGAAGATAGTTGAATGTATGTGTTGTAGATTCTTCCCAAAACTCCTCAAAGTGTTGTGGAACTGCCTTCCTAGGGTGGCACTCGGAGTCCCCCGAAGGTAAGGTTGAATCTCTCACTTGAGAGATTCATGGTTGAACAGCCAGTTGACTCGGCTAAGCAACTCGAGCAAACAGTCAAGTAAAATTTGATATACAAGAGTGAATGAATGACCAAGTGAGAGGCTCCTTCTCCTTATGACTTCGTGGGCCTTCCTTTGCCTCATGTGGGCCCCTCCAACAGCTATACGAATTCCCTCCAAGCAATTCGAATTGCCTAGTTCGAATTCCCACGTGGGTGGCCCCCACCTTCCACTAGCAAACTAATCTAGCTGAAATTTCTCCTAAGTCCCTAGGTCGAAACTGCTTGGGTCCTTTTCCTTGGCAAAATTGTGCAAAATTTTGTGGAGATAAGCCTGTTACAAATGTATTTGGGAAGGGACATGACAGTCCTCCCCTCCCAAATGTTGCTTGCCCTCAAGCAACTCCAGAGTTGGGTGCTCCAAAATGTGCTCACCCTCCCAGGTGGCATCCTCATCCGACAAGTTCTTCCAACGTACCAAGAACTCCCTGGTGGTCTTGTTCCTCAACTTCCTCTCCCTCCTCTCCAAAATTGCCTCAGGCTCCAAAACCAAGTGGCCCTCATCATCCAATGGGGGTAATTCTACTGCTACTGTCACCTGTTGCCCCAGCACCTTTTTAAGGCATGAGACATGGAATATATTGTGAATCTTGCTCCCTAGAGGCAGCTCTAGCTCGTAGGCCACCTCCCCAACTCGCCTGACCACCCTGTATGGCCCATAAAAATGGGGTTGTAGCTTCTCGGTCCCCTTCTGCTTCAACGTGGACTGCCTGTATGGCTGTAACCAGAGGTACACCAAATCCCCCTCCTTGAAATGTCTCTCTGTTCGATGTCGATCTGCGTACACCTTCTGCTAGTTTTGCATTGTCACTAAGTTATCCTTGAGAGCCTTGAGGATGTCTTGGCTCTCTTGGATCCAATCTTTGGCCTTTAGGGCCTGGCTGTCTCCAAAAACAACATCAGCAAAAGATAATGCATCATAACCATACAAGGCACGAAAAGGAGTCATACCGATGGACATGTGGTGGGTGGTATTGTAGCAATACTCGCCCAAATGCAACCACCGAATCCAAGCCCTCTACTGCCCAGTCACGTAGTTCCTCAGGTACCCCTCCAGCCACTAATTAACTCGCTTTGTCTAGCCATCTGTCTAGGGGTGGTAACTCGCGCTAGGGCTGAGCTCGGTACCAACCAACTTGAAAAGCTCCTGCCAGAAGCCTCCAATGAATCTACAATCCCTGTCACTCATGATATTCTTAGGAAGCCCATGTAACCAGAAGACCTCCCTAAAGAATAGCTCTGCGACCTGTGAAGCCGAATATTTGGTAGGGATGGCGAAAAAGTGGGCATACTTCGTCAACCAATCGACCACTACATAAATGCAATCCTTGTTGTGTACTGTGAGGAGCCCCGTGATGGAATCCATGGAGATACTTTCCCATTTCCCCTCGGGGATGGGAAGCGGCTGTAACAATCCTACGGGGTGAATCAACTCCCCCTTGTTCCTTCGACGTGCCTCACACTCCTGTACGTGCTTCAGCACGTCCCCCTTGAGGCCTTTCCATGTGAAGCGCTCCCTGACTACCATGTATGTTTCCCTGAACCCCTGATGCCCTAACAATGGTGAGTCATGTGCTGCCTAGAGCACCCTCTCCCTCAGCTGCGAGCTGGGTACCAAAAATATGCGCCCCTTGTAGTAGATGACCTCATCCATCACCCGGTAGCGCTCATTTGCATGGGTATCCTCTAGAATCTCGCATGCCCTCCTGTCTTGATCATTCATTCACTCTTGTATATCAAATTTTACTCTATGTGATGGCTGGTGCCTTCCAATTCTGGCAGATGCTCATGAGGGATAGGCCTGCAGGTCTTCGTGATAGAGCATCAGCCACCACATTGTGCTTCCCCTGCACATACTCTATGTCGAAGTCATAGGCCTGCACCTTGTTGACCCATTTTTGTTGTATGTCGTTGAGGCCCTGCTGCCCCATGAAGTGACGGAGACTGTTGTGATCAATCTTCACCCGAAACCTGTTACCCACCAAATATTATCGGAACTTGGCCAATGCATGCATGATGGCCAACATCTCTTTGTCATATATAGAATATGACCGCTCATGGGGTAAGAGCTTCTGACTCTCAAAAGAAATGGGGTGCCCATCCTGTGATAGTATTGCTCCAACTCCCTCCCCAGATGCACCACACTCCACGGTGAAGCACTGGGAAAAGTCTGAAAGTGCTAAAACTGGACAACTGCTCATCACCTCCTTTAGGTGATCAAAAGTTTCTTGTGCCCCATCTGTCCATGCGAAAGCCCCTCTCTTGGACAAATCTGATAGGGGAGCTGCCAACTGCGAAAACCCCTTGACGAACTTCCAGTAATAAGTGCAGATACCCAAGAAGCCTCTCAACGTTGTCACATCTCTGGGTACTGGCCAATCCCGGATAGCTCGTATCTTCTCCTCATGGACCTTCAACCCATCTGCACCAATGGTATGCCCTAAGTAGAGCATTTATCAGGACAAACCCACACTTGGACAGTTTGGAATAAAACTACTGCTCCTCCAAAATACACAACACCTCCTCCAAGTGTTGGAGATGCTCCTCCCAAGTCCTGTTGTAAATCAAGATACCGTCAAAGAAAACCAGCACAAATCTCCTCAACTGCCTTCGGAACACATGGTTCATACATGACTGAAAAGTAGTCGGGGAGTTGGTTAACCCAAATGGCATGACCAGGAACTCGAAGTGCCCATAATGGCACAGAAAACCTGTCTTGGGGATGTCCTGATCCCTCACCCTGATCTGGTGGTACCCTGAACGTAAATCTATCCTAGAGAAGTACTTGGCTCCTCTAAGCTCATCCTTCAACTCATCAATGCGGGGGATGGGGTACCGATTCTTTAGTGTCTTCCTGTTGAGCGCCTGGTAGTCAATGCCCATGCGCAAGGTTTCATCCCTACTGAAGAAGCAAAAGGACTGGAACTTGGCCTCATATGGCCCAATGCCAACAGCTCTTTGATGGCCCTCTCAATCTCATCCTGATAGGCCTTAGGATGCCTATAAGGGGTAGTGATCATCACCTGCACATCCGGCTCCAACTCAATGGTGTGCTCAAATCCCTTGTTTGGCGACTGCCCTGGTGCAATGTCCCCAAATACCACTGTGTACCTGTCCAACAAGGCTTGTCTGTCTGGAGGTGGTGGTTGGACATGTCCTCCAACCTCTGAAACCCTCAGCTCCACTGCCCACGCTATGCCCCCATGTCGCAGATCTGCTTCCATTATATGTGCTGAGACTGTCTGGGGTGGATAAGAATGCATACCTCTAAGGACCACCTATTTGTCGTCCGGCCCGGTGAACTCCATCTCCAATTTTTGTCAATCAGTAGTGACTCACCCAAGGGAGTATAGCCACTGGACACCCATCACCATGTTGGTGTCTGGCACATCAACCACAAAGAAATGGTCTATCATAGAGTAGTTCCCCATAACTACTGTCAAAGCGGGCACATACGAGTGCACTGCATGGTATGGTCACCTGGTACCAGAACTGAAAAGCCCTCAAACTCGGTCGTCGTGAGGCCCCTCCTCTGAACTAACGGGGCATCTATAAAGTTTTGGGTAGCCCCACTGTCAACTAAGACTGACACTCATTGTCCCTGTATAGTGCCTCTGATCCTCAATGTCAAGAATTTGGGGACCCCACATAAAGAAGCAAGGACTCCCCCAGATGGGGCAAAGGATGCCCCTCCTTGTGGAGGTGGTGGTGGTGGTCCCCTATCTATCGGACTCTCACCATCTCCCATACCACACTCCTGCTCCATCTCATCCTCCTGGTCACTGTCTGAAAAGACCTCAATATAATGTGCTTTGTCAGCAATGCACCGATGGCCTGGTGCCCAGGGCTCCCAGCAAGTGAAGCACAACTTCCTCCTCCTGAGGTCCTTCCGTGTCTCATCATCCAACTGTCGTTGTCCCTGGGTGGTTCTCTGAGGTGGGGGTCTAGTGTCATGCCCCTTCTGGGGAAAAAGGGTTCATGTAAGAAAAGGTGCTCTGGTCTTGGGGATGGCCCCCTACAAATCTCTAGTGCACATAACTGCCTCCTGCAACGTGGAGGGTCTGCATGACTTCACCAGTCCATGCAGGGGCTCGAGTAAGCCCTCTATGAAGGTATATACCCTCCAAGCATTAGATAGGTCTGGGACCATCATTGAAACTCCCAGAAACTCCAAAATGTACTGCTCTAGGTTGCCTGTCTAGCGAAGTTGGGTTAGCTCCCTGAAATGGGCCTCCAGATCCCTCTGGTCAAAGCGTTCCACCACCCTCCTGGTGAAATCCTCATATGAAGCCACATTGGCATGCCCCAGGGTGGCCAAACCATGAAACCACCAGTCATGGGCTTCCCCCTCCATGTGCAGCGTGGCCATCTTGATGGCTTCCAGCTCTGTCATCCGGTTGAGCTAGAAATATGTATCCATCTTCTCAACCCAAGCCCGAGCAGTGCACTTGGCAATGCCATCGAATGTAGGGAAGTACATCCTCCCTATGGTCCTCTGCAGCTCATAGCTCTACGTGCCCTGTCCTCCATAGCCCTTGCTCTTCTCATTCTGCTTGAGCTTGCAGAAATCTCTGAAAGAGAGTGCTTCCCTGAAGTCTGCACCCATAGATTGCCACTCTCTAAAGTGTTCTCCCATCTGTGAGGGGTCTTCACCCCCTGCTGGTTCGATCTGTGCCACAGGCACGAAAGAGGGCAGTGTGGCTCGAGTTGGCCCACTAGCTGATGGGGGTTGTGCTGTCGATGAAGGGTGATCGAATTGCTAGGAGGCTCCAGAAGTTTCCCCAAATAAGAATCCTCTAGGGGTGGTTCTCTCCCAATTCTGCATTTTTATCTCCTCCAGCATCTCTTTCTGGCCCTTTGCTAAATCATTCAAAGCCTTCAATAGGCTGTCAAAATCCATCTCCTCCCTGCTCTTGGGCTCGACCATATCTTCCTCTGCTGCCACTACTTTCCCAGTGTCTGGAGTGATTTCTAGCTCTCTTTCTCTACTCTGATACCTCTGCCTCCTATATGTAATGTTCTGTTGGTCCCCTTCTCTCATAGGAGAAAATCCCCACAGCTAAGCTAAGACTTAGGCTCTAATACCACTATAATGACTTAATTTCCTAAACAAGAAATTAAGTGATAAACAAAGCATGCAAACAGTGCAGTAATCAGAAAAACGAAATTTACATCAAGCACCCATGAAAACAGTGGAAATAGAGAACTACTGAGCCATTTTATGAATTCTTCAAGGGAAAATACAACAACAAATTAAAATGGTGCACCTGGGCTTGTCTCTAAGGAAAAGTGTGACAAAACCCAAGTGAGAAAATGCTAATCTGAAGGTTTCCTCAACTACAGCACCAAAACTGAACTGCACTACCCAGAAACCGCACTGCCTGCTGAAATTGAAGGGCTGGAATCACTGCTTCTCTTGCTCACAAAATTATAAGATTTCAGCTCCTTGCTCCTTAGCCAAAACCCAGAAAAACCTAGGAAGTGTTTGGTCTAGTTCAGACTTCTGAAATTCAACCCCCAAGGAGCCCAACCTAAGCTGCAACTGCAAAACTCGGCTTGCTAGAATGAAGTTGTAAAACCTCCTGGAAACTACCCCAAATCACTGAGATGATCTGTCCTATGAATCTCCTTCCTTCCCAATTGTGATTCCGGGTTGTAGCTCTTCCCCTCAAGACCCACGAATTGCCTAGACTGGCTCCCTGTGTTGTCCTCCAAGTCTGGAATTTGAACTCCCTGTTTGTTTTCCTCTCTTGCCCCAAAACTCCTCCTGAATGCTGGCCCAATGATGTCCTTCAGATTCCCTAGCTTTTCCAGCTAATGGCTGGCCCAAGATAGCTCTTCCCTCTACTGCGTATTCTCAACTGCTAGCCCAGAAATACGCAGTCCCTGAAGCTAGTTGAATGTATGTGTTGTAGATGCTTCCTGAAACTCCTCAAAGTGTTGTGGAACTGCCTTCCTAAGGTGGCACTCGAAGTCCCCCGAAGGTAAGGTTGAATCTCCCGCTTGAGAGATTCGTGGTTGAACAACTAGTTGACTCGACTAAGTAGCTCGAGCAAATAGTCAAGTAAAATTTGATATACAAGAGTGAATGAATGACCAAGTGAGAGGCTCCTTCTCCTTATGACTTCGTGGGCCTTCATTTGCCTCATGTGGGCCCCTCCAACAGCGATGCGAATTCCCTCCAAGAAATTCGTATTGCCTAGTTCGAACTCCCACATGGGTGGCCCCTGCCTTCCACTAGCAAACTAATCTGGCCGAAATTTCTCCTAAGTCCCTAAGTCGAAAATGCTTGGGTCCTTTTCCTTGGCAAAATTGTGCAAAATTGTGTGGAGATGAGCATGTTACAAATGTATTTGGGAAGGGACATGACAGTCACTTGAAGGTGTCGCCACTGCTCTTCACGTTACCCAAACAATTTCTCCAAGGTCACCTCATGAGGACTAATGCATCATGGTCTCCAAGGATCTCCACGAATCTTCAAAGTCAACGCCAAGGGCAAGGATGTATACTCTAGGATTGTTCCAACAAATATCTCCAAGAGGGCTTCTTTGAAATCTTCAATAAGACTTCTTCAAAATGCTTTAACTTGTTTTTTCAAAAACGAGATATGTCTACTTCAAGTGTGCTTCAAAACTACTCAAGAGGCAGCTCCAAGATGTCTCCTATGGATGCTCAAGATTTCACAACCAACATTAATGATACTTCAATTTCTCCACAGTTGTCTTCAAATGCTGGTCCAGAATGTGCTTCAGTGAGTGTGCTCTAAAGTATCAATCTTCAATAGGTATGCTTCAACGTTGTCTAAAAGATATTCAATTCTTCAAGGGTCCTTCAATAAGATATTTTTAGCACAACTGCTTTAAGGTGCTTCAAGAGACTCTTCAAAATTTCCAATGCCTGCTCAAACAACGACCCAAATCAACTATCACGGTGATACAAGTATTTGTTCAAGAGTGCTTTTGATGGTCTTCAAAATTGATGCCAAAGGAATGTGCCAAGAGACCGAGTGTATCCCTGTAGCTCCAACGGTCTGAAAAAGTTTAAGTCTAGATCCTGAAGCTTATCACAGGTATCCAAAATTTCCACAAGTGATAGTCTTCCTTCACAGATGTGCATCTGAGCCACAGATGTCATAACCAAGCTTTCAACAAGCAAGCTCCATTCTTCACTCCATCCTTGGGAAAGCGTTTTCAAGGTCACCTCTCACCTATCCATTGACATGTACTTTACAAGTGATCCCTACACTACCAGGACTCCTCCCATCAGTGAAAGTCCATAAACAGCAAGTAGACTTAGCTGTGGTGACAGTGGGCTAAGCCTCCACTGGTGCCCTTAACCTAGCAGTTGCCCTCTTAGGAACCCCTTTTAGGTCCCCTGCTGGTTTGAGTGGTAACACGACTCTCCAATAATCCATTTATTTCAATGCAAATTGTTATAAGATTCTATATTTGGAGTCGCCAAGGTGAACTTGAAATGCCTTGAGAGATGCTTGCTTCACCCCACAAGCATTGACTTTTAAGTTCGATGAAGAACTAGGGCTTCGTTTAACATGTCTCGTGTCCTTGACAACCGCGCCAAAAATGTTACCGCTCAAACTAGCAGGGGTCCTAGGAGGGGATCCTATAGAGCAACTACTAGGTCAAGGGGCAACAATGGAGCAATAGCCCATTGTCACCTCAGTTAAGGCTCCCTGCTCTTTACAGACTTTCACCGATGGGAGGAGACCCAGTATAGGGGAAATCACTAAGAAGGATGGATCTATGAATGGATAGAGAGTGATTCCTAAGGCCTATTCACAAGAGAGGCTCAATTAGATAGCTTGCTTGCTTCAAAAGCAAGGTGATGGGCTCTCTAGGAAGGGCTAAGAGGATTCTTAAGCCTAGGTTTGGAGGATATGCCTTAACAAGGGGCTTCCTAGACCTAAGGATCCTTATGGAGAATTGGTCTTTATGTGATCTTCGTGAAATCAAAGTTGTAAAGTTGCAGGACCACACACGACCAAGTGGACCCAAAATTAGGTCAAGGGTATGGAGTTGATCAACCAAGGAGGGGCTTGACCTAATTAGGGAAGAGAAGAGGATCAAAGGACAAATTTTCTTTTGAGGATTGAATACAATGATCCAAATGAGGACACTAGCCAAGGGAAACCTAGGGAAAGAAATGGTCTCTGAGCTAGGGCTTGCTATATCTCGGGATCCCACCATCGAAATTGCTTCAAATTTGTAGGGCCTCTAGAGATAACCCCAACAGAGTAGTGGGCCAAAAATTGAGGTGTTTGGAAAGAGAAGGAGAAGGTGAGAAAGATATTCATTTAAGTGACCACCAATGGTCGAATCAGTGCCTTGCATTTGGGGTAGATGGAGTCAAGGTGAATTTGTGATTTGGAGAAACTATACCCAATCAAGGAGGCCTATAAGCAACTTCGCATGGTAATTAGGGCATGAGAGCAGCTACCCAAGGAATTTATACTTCGATGCGCAATGTTAGATGACTTCTCAAGTCATATTCAAATAAAATAACATCTAGGAACATTCACCTGTTCATACATGACACATGAAATGATGCAACGCTTCAAAAGATCAAAATTCCCACAATTTCTCAATAAATAGCAGTAAATTTCAAACCTAGATAGGGAAAATCCTAGCAACATTCATGTGATATGATAAATACAAGAATAAACATGAAAAAGAGATCACGTACATGTACAAATGAGTATATCCAATCATCAAATTATGCCAATAATGAAGTTGCAAGACCAAGAGAATAGTATCCATACATCAAAATTCATCCATGAAACCCTAAGTCACCTGACACGGGGATTCGGGATTCGTAGGATACGGGGATTCGAGAGTCGGATTCGGACACGTTGACCCCCCGAAACAGGACTCATAGGATTCGATATATATTATTTTATTAAAAAGTATATATATATATTTAAAATATATATATATTAAAAATTAGATATTTCTTACACAAATTCTCATTAATGATACAAATTCATTGATTTCAAACATAGATCATCTAGATGTTAGTTTTATTGTTTACAAAGTAAGTTAGTAATAGTAACATTATAGCAATTAGCATGCATAATATATACAAAATTCAAATACATGTCACATAAAATGATAAATCATGATTCATAAATGAAAGACAACTTACAAGATAGTAAGATAAATCGGGACACGTTGTGTCCTAACGGGACACGTACGGGATTCGTACGTGTCCCATTAGGACATGACGTGTCCCATTCTAGGATTCAAATCCCCAACGAATCGTGTCCGATTTGTGGGATTCGGACACGCAGGCCATTTCCAGCGAATCCGGTTTCATAAATGAAACCAAATGATACTAAACCCAAGTACAAGTGGTGATGAGAGAAATGAATCACCTCTCATCTATTTATACCATCTCTAATGAACTCGATTTGCCTAATTGATGCAGTGAAACTACATCCTGAAATCAATACGCGGACCTATGGGTTATGGGCCCACAACATTTGGTTAATTTATTTATCACAGCCGGAATGAACACGATTTCTTTGACGTTTATGACCGGAACCCAAATAAAATTTAATCCTCTTTGATAACATATCGGGTCCGACAGGTCCATTAACCCATGCACATGTTCATGCGCGATTATCGTCCGATCAATCAACCAACGAACAGTCTTGATGGCCAAAACTCAACGAGGTTTTAATCATGTTGTATAAAACCTTATCGCGTCCATTTCTAAAATAAACCTGCAAGCACTATCAGAAGCGATATGCGTCTGATTACCCATTAAACGAGCAGTCTGATCACTCTGAACTTTAAACTCTTTTTAATGATTTTATTGGGTCCGCTAGCTGAGGTAACTTGCTTGCAAGTTCCTATGTGATCACCGTGGATCTTCTTCCATCGGACAGCTATGATGGTTCCTCCGGATTCCCATGATTTTTGGCATATTCTCGCTGAAATGCATGTTCCTACAATGCTTCCGATCTGCAAACCTGGTTTATAGCTTCAATCTCACTATCACATATATTCACGAATTCATGCACACACAGCAATTATAACACAAACAACAGTCTACAAAACACACATCTTTTTCATTATATTCGAGCTCGAATTACATATAAAGGTGCTCAAGCCTTGACCGTCTCCTCGCCTGATTTACAATGTATTCTGGCCTCCATCACAACACGCAGGTTCACAATTTATAGGAATAACTACATAATCATGGATCATTCTAGATCCATCATCTTCTCCTAAGATCGTTCAACGGCTACCTACAATTTATTTACAAAATCGCATGATCCCTTGAGGATCTCAACAATCCAAATTACAACAAACTTTATCGATTTAACGAAAATATTGTCTTTTAGGCCACGTCGACTTCTTGAAGGTTTGAAAAATTGAATTTGACGTGGGGTGGGTTGATGCTCCTGCATCAGACTCCCGGGGTACAAAAATTTTATGACCTCCTGGTCATATGCCTTCTTCATCCCTTAGAAATTCTACCCACATCCTCTGTGGAATTGCCTTTATGATCTTTCCGTGAGCTGCAACAAAACCTCTGTAGTAACAAGTCCTCCTTGCTACCTGATACCTCACCAAGCTTCTCTCCTCTGAGCTCAGTCTTTCGGCATCTCTCTGGTTCTCTCTTCTTTGGAACCATTTGAGCACTCCTGGCTCTAGGCTGCTGCAATCTTCTCACTTTCTTCTGCCACTACCTGTACGACAATATAAAGACCACAAACTCTCCAATCTTCAACATAATTGTACCTCCTTCTTTTGCATGCAAACTCTTTCTCACAAGAAACCTTTCCCTGCTCTGATACCACTTTGATGCAGTGAAACTGCATCCTGAAATCAATAAGCAGACCTGTGGGTTATGGGACCACAACATTTGTATAATTTATTTATCACAGCCGGAATGAACACGATTTCTTTGACGTTTATGACCGAAACCCAAATAAAATTTAATCCTCTTTGATAACATATCAGGTCCGACAGGTCCGTTAACCCACGCACATGTTCATGCATGATTATCATCCGATCAATCAACCAACGAACGGTCTTGATGGCCAGAACTCAACGAGGTTTTAATCCCGTTGTATAAAACCTTATCGCGTCCATTTCTAAAGTTAACCTGCGCGCACTTTCAGAAGCGATATGCGTCCAATTACCCATTAAACGGACGGTCCGATCACTCTAAACTTTAAACTCTTTTTAATGATTTTATCGGGTCCGCTAGCCAAGGTAACTTGCTTGCAAGTTCCCACGCGATCACTGTGGATCTTCTTCCATCAGAGAGCTATGATGGTTCCTCCGGATTCCCACGATTTTTGGCCTATTCTCGCTGGAATGCACGTTCCTGCAATGCTTCTGATCTGCAAACCTGGTTTATAGCTTCGACCTCACTATCACATATATTCACAAATTCATGCACACACAGCGATTATAACACAAACAACAGTCTACAAAACACACATCTTTTTCATTATATTCGAGCTCGAATTACATACAAAGGCACTCAGGCCTTGACCGTCTTCTCGCCTGATTTACATTGTATTTTGGCCTCCATCACAACACGCAGGTTCACAATTTATAGGAATAACTACAGAATCATGAATCATTCTAGAAACATGATCTTCTCCTAAGATCGTTCAATGGCTCCCTACAATTTATTAACAAAATCGCATGATCCCTTGAGGATCTCAACAATGCAAATTACAACAAACTTTATAGATTTAACGAAAATATTGTCTTTTAGGCCACGTCGACTTCTCGAAGGTTTGAAAAATTGAATTTGACGTGGGGTGGGTTGATGCTCCTGCATCACTAATTGGCCTAATTAAGCCCCAAATAATAAAATAATGTGGAATACTAACATCCCTTGGTCACAATCCCACCAAGATAGCTCAATAACATAAAAATAAGCCTCCCAAGAGGGCAGAATGATCAATAAAATGAGTTGTTGGGCCTTTGAAGAGGCCTAAAGAAGCCCAAAGTGTGCCATGGTGAAAAAAATGGACTCCAAACATAGTGGACAAGGGGTTGGCCCCTTGTTTTCCAAGCAAGTCACTATGATGCTCCCAAGTAGGTGTGGAGGCACACGGACATCCTCATAGGTCTCCAAGCGGATCGAAAATTCCTGTAAACCATTTGTAAGGGCTAGGATGATGACATAATCCCTCCCCTTGTCTCCTGCAGTGAGGCGCATCCTCCTCTGGACCCTGGAACATCTGCGAAGTGTATGGTGCAAGAGACGAGTCGGCTGGATATGGTGAATCAAGTGCATCATCCTCATCCAAAAAGGTGGAATATGAGCAATCAATAAGTGATGTGGGGGATCCATTAAGTACACTCTGCTATGGTGGAGGCCCATGGCTCTCGACGCTCACCCTACAACTGCCAATGTGGCCCTCTAGAGGGCTATGACCCTGTATAGGGAGACCAAGCCCCAAATAGAGACCCACCTGCAATCCTGCATAAGATCTAATGCATCCCCTTGCCCTCCAACACAACAAATCATTAGAATAATCAAGTAAAAGAGATTACAAATCATGGAATCAATGGGGCACTTCACGGTGGCATGCCCTTCTATAGTGGTTTTTGCATGTACAAGTGTCTCCAAGCTCAATAATGAGGTTAACAAAGGACCCTATTAGGTGGTTTCAGCTTTCAAAAAGTTTGACATATCCATGGTGCATCCATCAGGTGGTAGGTGGCAAATGATATAGTGATGGAATGGAGTGGGGATTAAGGGAATGCTCCAAGCCACATGCCATGGTACAAGTGTAGCTATAATAAGGGAAGTCCACACCTGGGTATATGAGTGTATGAGGGAGCAAATCGTGGTACATGAGTTAACCTGTCCTTTGTTTTTCCACCTTCTACATATGCCTTTTGCCTTTGATTGATTTTTCTTCATAACTGCTCGGGGCTCCAGGGGATGAGAACATGAGGTGTCTGATGAAGCATGAGGTGTATGATGAAGCAATAGGTGTATGATTTCAATTGAGCTCAGAGTGGATGACACAGAAAACTTCAGATAGATGCCACAGAGTGTTTCATAAAAGCTTAGGAAGGTGACATAACAGTGCTCCATATAAAACTTGATAATGTGTCCTAATCAGCCTCTAGTAGATCTCAAACAACTGCATTTAGTCAAGGTTCCTGCATTGTCCTAATTCTCTTTTCAAGGAGAATGGTACTTTTAATCAACTCCTTCTCGGAGCAACAATTTCCTACAACATCCTTCATCCTCAGGTTGGGATTTCTTCAATATTCAATCTTCATCAATATCACAAGCAGGAGAAAACAATCAACTATACTGAATTAACTTTACCAAAAGCGCAGAAAGTCATAATGATACTTATCTTGAAGAGGGATACCAAATTCCCCTTAATCTAGGCATCTTCTCAAACATGGGGCACTGAGGTTCATCAATCATATGAAAAAACTAACTAAAGGAAACAAAGGGATCCAGCTAAGCTATTATGATTTCATAGATCCTCCCAATTCCAAACACAATACCATTTCCTTTTTCTTGAAGATAGAGGTTGTACTAGAACAATCACTAATCATTATCCAAAAAGGTTTTTGTAATGATCCCACCACAAACTATGGGCAGAAAAGGAGTATTAGCATGCATATGAGACATGCATATGATAACTACATATGCATGCATTGCATTAGTAAACAGACTAATTGGTTATAAAAGGTGTCTAAAGAAAGGATAAACAATTAATTATTAAAATACTAGACTAAACAATTAAGCAGGGAAATCTTACCCTAAACATAACACTCCATATATATATATATATATATATATATATATATATATAGTAAATATCTATTTACTAACTTTGAATAGATTAAATCTATGTTGTGGGAAACGCGGCCCCCAAGGGCATTTCAAGCCAGAACTGAAATGGAAAAGCAGAAACACATATGGTACGACCTGGAAATGAGTTTTCGGCCGTACTCACACATTTCACGTTGGGGAAACATGGCCAATACGGCCGGAAACGGGTTTCCAAGCCGTACAATGGCGTATCCACTTAAAGTTATGCTTTTTCCGATTTTTTTTAGTGTTTTTTCTTTTAATATTTGATTAGGCAAATAAAATATCTTGTGGATGCTTCTAGATGCCTCTCTCAAGTTATAAAAAGGCTCTCGCCTCATTCCCTCATCACACGAATTGAGCAAGTCGTTTCACTTGAAGATGGACAATTTTAGCAAGGAGAAAAGAGGAAGAGAGCAGTGATTTCATCTAGGGCGTTTTCAACAGTGAGCAAAGGAGATTTCAGCAGCAAGAGAAAGATATTTCAGTAGCAAATTTGGAGTGCAAAGATTCCAGCTATGACATTCTTGGTTTTTGGCTCAACTACAGCGATATTTCTCGTCTTTTCTAGCATTTTGGGGTAACTTCAGCTACAAAAATTTAATTTGGGTAAGAAGCATTCCTTTTCTTAGTTTTTGCCTACTATTTCTTCTATTAAAAATAATAATAATAATAATTCTTTCCAATTTTTTTTTTCAGCAATGGCTTCCAACCAAGGTGCAAGTTCAAGCCCCAAGTCCAACCCAAGGGCTGAATATTATCCTCTTTGGAGGCATGTTCAGAAGCTTCAAAAATGTGGAGGTGGTGGCTCATGGGAATGGCGATGTAATCTTTGCAGTAATTCGTACAAGGGCTCCTACCCAAGAGTGAAGGCACATCTTTTGCATGGAGGAGGGCAGGGGATTGCAGGTTGCACAAAAACAACAAACCCATTGGCAAGGAGGGCATATCAAAGAGAGCAAGATGAGGCAGATGGAATTAAAAAAAGGCATGATCAGTTTAGTCAAGCTACTCCTCAAGCTCCACCAAACATTGAGCCAAGGATTGTAGTTGAAGCAAGGAAGAGGAGAGCCAGTGCCACTCAACAACATGAACAACCACCATCCAAAAGTACCAGAGAGGCATCCGCTTTAGTTCAAGATAGCAGAATTTCTAAATTGGTAAATGTGCAAGCGAGAGAAGAAACTGATTTCAAAGTGGCTAGGTGCATCTATGCATGTGATATCCCATTCAATGTTGTTCGCTCTCCTTACTGGCAAGATATGATAAGGGAAATTAACAAAGCTCCTCAAGGGTACAAAGGGACCAACTATGAGAAAGTCAGAACTCAACTTCTCAAAAATGATAAGGAGCTTATGGAGCATATCTTATCACCAATTCGGTCTTCCAGGAGTAGCTCTAGGGTTACCATAGTCTCAGATGGATGGACAGATACAAGGCGCAGACCATTGATATCATTGCCACTTCCCCCAAAGGAGCAATGTTTTTAAAGGCAGAAGACTTCTCAGGAGAGGTAAAATATACACAGTTCATTGTTGATGTTATTATAAAATCTATTGAACAAATAGGGCCTAACAAGGTGGTGCAAGTTATCATGGATAATGCACCAGTTTGCAAAGCTGCAGGTTTAATTATTAAGGGGAGGTATGACCACATCTTTTGGACACCATGCATTGTCCATAATCTGAATCTGATCTTAGAGGAGATCGACAACAAAGTTCCATGGATAAAGGAAATCACAGGGGAAGCAAGGGAGATTGTTAAATTCATCACCAACCACCACCAATCTCAAGCAATATTTCGAGAGTACTCCAAATTGGAGTTGTTAAAAGTTGCTGAGACAAGATATGCCTCAAACATTCTGATGTTGCGCCACCTTGTTGAGGTTAAGCAAGCATTAGTTTCTATGGTGGTGAGTCAACTTTGGGTTGAGTGGAGACAAATAGATTCAGAGCGGGGATATATGGTGCATAGATTGTGCCTTGATGAGGATTGGTGGAGCAAGATAGATTTCTTGCTAAAGTTCACAACCCCTGCATTTGAGCTTCTTCGGAATGCTGACACTAACCAACCTTTCTTAGGAAAGGTATATGATGGCATGGATTCCATGGTTAAGAAAACTATGGAAATCATTTCACAAGAGTCTCCACAGCTTTTGTTTGTTGATGAACATTTTGTTGATTTAGTCAAGAAAATCATTGTCGATATGTGGAACAATTTCAACACTCCATTGCACACTTTAGCACATGCCTTGAACCCAAAATTTTATGATGAGGAACTTATTGCTCAAAGCAATGGGAAGAGGAAGGCACCACATAAGAATAGAGAGGTGGCTAATGCGGTGAAAAAATCCCTTATGAGTATATTTCCATCTCATCTACATAAGGGGGTAAAGGAAGGATTTCCAGTTTTGCTGCAGGATGAGATGATTATTCAGATATATCAGCTTTGGAGGGGAGAAGCACCATGAATCCAATTAGGTGGTGGATTTGTCATGGAGCAAATGGTGTACATTTGCAAAACCTTTCCATTCGTGTTCTTTCACAAGTGCAAAGCTCTTCATCAACAGAAAGGAATTGGAGCACCTTTGGTTTTATTCATTCTATGAAGCACAATAGGTTAGGCTCACAAAAGGCAGAGGATCTTGTTTATGTGCACTCCAACCTTCTCCTTGCATCTCGTAGGGGTCCAGAATATAGCAGTGGTCCTTCTAAAGAATGGGATGTGGATCCAGACAGTCTTAATTTGGATCTCTCTCTTGCTGCCCTGAATATTGAGGTCCATCTTGGAAGTGGAATTAGCCCATCGTCTTCTTCAACACCACCATCCACTGTTGAGCATGCTTCTGCTTCTATTTTTTATGAGGATTATAATGATGAGGATTAGTCTTTTGTCTGTATCGTACTTGCAACCTCATAGTCTTCATTGTACTTGCAGCCTCATATATATAATAAAGGATGATTTTGAGATTTGGATATATAATAAAGGTTGATTTTGGATATTCTGATATTTCTATTTTCATTATGTGATCATTCATGAGTAAATGTGATATAAATTTAATCATAATGTTTAAACTTTAAATGTAATAAATTATGATGTATCATATATGCTTTATGATTGCACATAACATTTCTTAAATGTCCTAATATATATATGTATATATATCGTGTTTCCCCATTTCCAAAATTTGGGGGGCTCGCGTTTCATACCCATGACTGTATCAGAAACTCGTACCCATTTCCCCATTTCGTACAACTTAAGATTAAATGTTTATAAATTGAATACTTAATTACTCTTATTATTAACATAATTCAATATAATATATAGCGAACATATATTTAAATTAAAAAATAATGGTATATATGAAACATATTATATACAACTAAAATAAATTATAATATATAAAAAGGACTATATATGTGTGTGTGTGTGTGTGCGTGTGCATGTGTGTGTGTGTGTCTGTGTGTGTGTGTGACACTCTATGATCTGTCCGAAAATAAAGGAGACAACCTCCAACCATGATGCTACAGTGTCAAAAGGCAGTCACCACCTGAGAATTTCAGGAAAGTTAATGTCAGGGCAGTGAAGGGAGGAAGGGCGGTGGAGAGGTTGCGAGGAAAGGAAAAAACCTCGGGAATATAAGGGGATCGCTGGAGGAATTCAAGGGGGAGGAGTTTTGGGAGTATTTCACAAATAATGAAGGAAATTTGGAGGAAGCCATAGACAGAGAGGACAAAGAGGAAGAGTGGGCCTTAATTGTTCTAGAAGTTTTGGGCACGGAGGCCAGAGTGCTTCCATTTTGAAGTACTTTGGAGCTAGGTACTGAGATTGTGCCCATTATATAAACCCTAACTTTGGGACGAAGTTTTCTGAAGAATGGGTGTATGTAATGACCCCACCACAAACTATGGGTAGAAAAGGAGTATTAGCATGCATACGAGACATGCATATGATAGTTACATATGCATGCATCACATGCGTTGCATTAGTAAACTTACTAATTGGTTATAAAATATGTCTAAACAAAGGATAAACAAATTAATTATTAAAATACTAGATTAAAAACCTAACAATTAAGAAGGGAAATCTTACCCTAAACATAACACTCCATAATTTCCAATGTTGATTACCAATCATGACAACTGCATCAGATTTCCTTCCAAACCCTAACCATCAAGGGTGCCTAGGGTTTCCTTCAAACCCTAGCAAACTTTTTAGGTCTCCTTTAGTTTAATCAACTTAAGAGCTCTTCCACTGGTGTCTTTCTCACTGAATTTCCTTCATCCTAGCTCTGATTCCATGGTAATTTGAGGGCAAGTTGATGCATGTAGACATTTTTTTTTATTTTCTTCATTATAGAATATTTGTCAATACCATTTCATCGTCATCAGCAAAAAAAACCAATAGTGTAGTATAACAAAAAGGACCAATAGAAGAAAAGCAAAGACAATAGGACACTAGTATTTAGGTCGGAGACCAAGGAAAAACCCCACAATGGGGAAAACCCAAACTCAATTCTTATTTAATATCAAAAGTTCAACAGAAAGAGATACAATGAGAGGCAGTACATCAAGCCACCTAGGGCCAACAACATATGCTTTCCTAGCAAGCCTAATCAATGTCATTCCGTTGTCACTGGGGCACTCTGGGCCACCCTAGGCCATACCAACCATTGTCACATGGTCACATCACTTTCATAATCAAACTGTCAAGGTCATGATGCCACAATTGTCATGTAGGTATTGTCATATTGTTACAATTCGTATTGCCATCTTTATATTGTCATGGACATGCTGTCATGCAGGTTGTTATAATGCTATTGGCATATTGTCATACACGTATAGTCGCAAAGGCAACTGTCACAAGAGGCACTATCATGTTGTCTCACAAAAGTACTGCCATATTATCATGGAGGTACTATCATAAACATCTGGGTCACTAATATAGAGGTACAACCAACCAACATACTCACATAACAAGACTGCAAACCTTAACATCTTATACTTATCTCAAACTTCATCCCTATAGTCTTGTAGCCTTGCCTGAATCTCGATCAAGCCTCAAATAGTGGCCTCCTTATCTTTCTCAAGTTTGAGCCCTTATCCTCACATTGCAACCTCAGGCCTGCGGCCTAGGTTTCCAAAGACCTGCGGCCTAGGTTTCCAAAGACCTGCGGCCTAGACTCCATAGACTTGTGGCTTAGTCTAGCTCAGACCTGCAGCCTTGTACCTCAAAGATGCGGACTCGCATTCATTAACCTCAGATGCTCGCTCCTTCTTGGCCTCAGACTTCGCATTAGATGTGCCTTTGTCATTCCTACAAAATCCATCCCTAGAAGCCTCAAATATTCATAGAAATTCAGACCTTCCTATTTCAGATAACTTTCCATAGAACTCGGGTTACTAAGCCTCAAATGTGCTTCATCGAATTCTAATTTGGAGGACAAATAGATGCTTATTTATAGTGATGGGAGCCAAGGGATGTGTCCCTTGAGGTGGGTAGCCAACATAGGATCCGACCCATTAACTTTGACCCAATATTAAATTTCAATTACAATAATTCAAATTACAATATTTCATTTTACCTCTAAGAAGCCGACCTTGATGAATTTGATATTTCTTTTGTCCAATAATACTTCTTTATTAGATATAAGATCAAATGGGCTAGGGGATTCTTTCCTATCTACCCATCTTTAACACCATGCAATAGTGATTCTCCTAAGTAGAATGCACCACCACTTGTACTTTCCTGTCATCCACACAACTAGTCGATTATGCATTTGTGTAGGATGTCAATGTAAAGTTTTTCCCTTTTGGGTACAATAGTCCATATTTTGTAGTCCCTTTCAAGTATCTGAATATCCTTTTTGTTTCTAGTAGATGACTTTGTTTAGGTGTTGATTGATATTTTGCCACTAATCTAACTACCAACCTAATATCTAGTCTAGAGGATGTTAGGTATAGCAAATTGCCTATCATAGATCTGTAAAGCTTCTGATCAACATCAAGTGATTCATCACCTGCACATAACTTGCATCTAATTGCCATGGGGGTTGATACAGGCTTACAATCTTCCATTTGGAACTTTTTACGTATTTCTCTCGAGAAATGAATATGCTTCCTGACTTTTGTAGGATTTTCAGCCCTAGGAAAAAAGTAAGTTCTCCAATCCTCGACATCTCGAACTCATACTTCATCTCTTCAGCAAACCATTTTACTAGATAATCTTTGTTGCTTCCAAGCATAATATCGTCCACATACACAACCACAATTAGGAGTCCATCTTTATTGGCATTTATGTACAAATTATTGTCGACTCCTCCTCTCTTGAAACCCTATTTTTGAAGGTACTTGTCCAACCTAGAGTACCACGTCTGGGATGCTTGTTTGAGACCATACAGTGCCTTCTTTAACCTGCATACATAGTTACGATCATTCGACAATAAAAATCCCTCAGGTTGTTCCATATAGACTTCTTCCTCAAGTTCTCCATTCAGAAAACCAGACTTCATATCCATTTGGTACACTTTGAAATCTTTATAACAAGCAAAGGCCATTAACATCCTAATTGCCTCCAATTTCGCCACTGTTGCAAAAAAAATTTCATAGTCAACACCACCTGTTAATTTTTCATAGGGCAACATGTTCTTTGCTTTGATAATTGCATTTCTTCATTAATACATTAAGTTCACCCCATATCATCATTACATTATTCAGATCTACACCATTATTCATTAGCATATGCAATTATATAGAAAGAACAACATCATCATCATCATCATCAATGTAGTAGAACATAAAGGAACAATAGAAGAAAAGCATGCACACACATAGAGACACCAGGATTGGTCCGAGACCAGGGCAAAACCCACTATGGGGAAAACCCTTGCAAATCTTCTTCTTCTTAGATCGTCATCAAATGATTCAGCAAAAGAGAGTACAATGATCCATAACTTCATCTATGCAACAAAACAACTATGATATCCATGAAACAGATCTAATCATGCTTGAAATCAAAACCCTGATTCTGATGGCTGTAATGTGTTGTCACTGACTGTAGACAATTGTTGGTCACTGCTGAACACTATGTCACTGAGCGGAATCTTCAGAATACATAAATCTCATCCATGAGTCTCGAACGCAGGGAGGAGGAGCTGTGCGAGCGTCTATAGCAAATCTGGACGCTCTCTACACAACTGGATGACTGCGTCCAGAACAGATTTGGACGCTTCCAGGTGAACTGCATGAGGGCGTCCAGGGTCAAACATACCCAGACCTGCTTCAAGCCTTGGACGCTCTCATAAGCTACCGTGAGGGCGTCTATGGCAGCCCGAACGCTCTCAGCCCCCATCTGTGCGAGCTTCCGAGGACTAATACACCTTGATCTGACCCTCAAGCCCTGGACGCTCCCATAACTCACTGTGCTAGCGTCCAAGGCTCCTCGGACGTTATCAGGACCATTGTGTGCCAACGTCCAGGGACTAAAATGTCCAGTTTTGTGCCAGCGTCCAAGATCCAGAAAACCCTAGATCAGTGCGAGCGTCGACCCTATAGTTTCGGACCCTGTGCGCGATGTTTCCTCCGTCAGACCTGTGGAAACCAAGACAATAAGAAAAAAGAAGATGGCTTGATCAATGTGTCCAAATGAGCTTGAGGTCTCTTCTATATATAGGCTTTCATGAGGGTCCACTTGGGGTTAAGGCCGACCTAAGCAGTTACACATGTGGTTAGGGCTGACCCATTCCATAATACATATATGAATAAAATAATTCAAAACTCAACTTCCGCTTGACCAAATTGGGTGATCTTTAGGTCAATTTTGGTCCTCTCGAAAAGAGGAATCTAATGAAATCATTATCTCGGTCATTTGAGCTATCCAAGGTGGAATTTGATCGCAGTTGCAAAAATTAACACTCCCTCTCAACTAGGGAGAATTCCACCTGCCAATATCTATCCATCGATCAATATGCCATTCTAGAATCTTCAAGTGTCATCACGGATCATCTCTGTCATGTAGTCATCATGCCATGTCCATCTCAAGTGTCTCATCATCACAAATCATCATTGTACATCTCGATCTATCCTTTGCTTATTCCTGCTTATCTCTTGATTGTTCCTGCTCATATGCTGAACATTCTCAAATCTAGAAGAAGAAGAATTTGTTAGTGGAGGGGAGCTTAAGCTACCACCCTCTATCCATCAGGCTGCTACCTAGAATCTCCGCCAACGGGCTACTACCCGGAATATCATCATCAATCGTCATCGAAGTGTTGAAGGAAGTGTAACTAGGTTCGGTCTTCATAATGACGTGATCTTTGTAAATGATGAAATAAAAAGAATAAAATTATTTTTGTATGCCTTGTTGCATGGGTTTCATGAACAAGAGGTTTATTTATTTTCTAGTGGCTCCCATTGAGAGCCTTAGGATTTACTATTAAGTCAAAGAATCAATGTCATGTACAAAGAAGTCCTTCTTGAGCCTATGTGTAATATATAAGTCTATAGAAAAGTCTAGAAGCCCTCCAAAGACAAGCACAATCCCTCTTGAAGGATTCGGCCTCCAAATAAGATAAAACGCAGTCATGTCAGCTCATATAAAGAGACACAACGATTCACTGTCATGTCGGCTTAATATGTGGGTCAAACCACTATATATATGTGGCTAGGGTCACCACAGAAAACACAGAACTTTAATTCTCTCAAATTTTCGAATGGGCACAAGAAGTACAAGAGGACAGTTACAGGAAGAATTTCGGATGTCATTTTCAAAGATCTGTCCAGAAGCCCAGAAACATCGAATGGGTATAGTAGGGTACAATCTCGGATACCTCTATAATTTTCGTGGATAATTACAGTGAGAAAATTACAGCCTTATCCTCCTCAATGGTGACAGTCTCAACATATCTATGATGATGATCTCAGTGCAAGGAAAACAATCCTTGTCTGGGTGTAGTTGTAATGATAAAGATCTCAGTGTTGATCACTATATTTTTGATGAAGAAGATGGACATTATACACTCTCTATACACTAATCTTTGTCTGCCATAATGGTGCTCCCACAGTAATATACTCTCGGCATACTAGAGAAGGTCATGATGAAGATCTCGATGCATTGATGAAGTCATGGAATCAAGGTCATAATTAAGATCTCGATGAAGACAAGAGACCTCGTTGACATGGTAATGATCTCAGTGATAGTGCAGCAATTATCTAGGTGAAGGTACATGGGGCAACTGAAATGACTTCTGTGGTGCAATAATGATGACCTCGGTGAAGCAATAGTGATGATGATGAACTCAGTAGCGACAAAGAAGAGCATTGGTGTCTTGGTCTTGGAGTGGCCTAATAGGTCAAGGGTCATGGTCTTGGTATTCGTCAATTGGAATCTCTATAAGAAGAATTTTGTGTGGGTTTTCCTCTCAAAGAGTGAGAGGATTTGGCCCTGGCAGAAAGCCAACATATTGTGTTCTTGTCTCTTTGTTTTTGGTAACTATTTGATAAATATAAGAAGACATGCTCTAATAATAACAAGTGAAGATTGTGCTAAGAAGAAAATGTTAAAAATACTTCACAAATAGTTATCATGACTAGAAGAATCTCATTAACTTCATTTGCCCTAGATTCTTCAACACGAAGAGCATATCATCAAGGAGCACATCTCAACCTGTTACCACATCAGGGAACACATTCTGACCAGGAATCTCATGGGGGAGCTATACATCTACAACCCCATATCGAGCAATAAGTTATCCAAACACACAGGGGAGCACACCTTGACCCTGCGATCTCATCAAGCAGCTCAATCTCAACCTGGAGTCGCATAGGGTTATGTCAACCCATCCTATTGCCTACTGATCTTCCCATCGATGACCGTGAATAGTCATGTGGTACAACACTTGCATCATAATCGACTTGGGTTGTACACCCCCAAGTACACTCTCAACTCGTTGGCCAAACGAGTAGTATTCCTGACAAGCCCAGCTTGTGGGTATGATGCCAACTAGGGTATACTCTGCAACAACCAAATAGGAGAGCAGCATTCTCTGACCCTATGAAGATAGGGGAGCAGCATCTTCAACCCTATGGGTAACAGATAGGGGTCATACCATATTGTCCAGAGCTCCCTCAACCCCAAGAGCTGTCTATCTCAATTCCTCACCCTAGGAGCTCAGACAGGGAGGAAGCGTTGGCTCAGTGTCCTCGATCAGCGTTGCTCTCATCATACTCAAATCTGGTATTTGTTTGTCTCAATAGAAATTGTTTCCTGTTCATATAGGACATCAAATCAAATATCATGTGAGAACATAAATAATCATGTAAATCACAAAAGGATACCATTATCATCCTCCCTCTCAAGGAGGTGCCAACCACAAGCCTAAGCTTGTTTCGAACAACTGCACTGTCTCAATATATGAGAGTATCTCAGTCCCAACTACAAATATGGGACTTTTTCTAGATGGATCTTACTCTATGTCATCACAATGTATCCATGTCATATCCATGCTCAAATAGCTCTCTAAAGAGCTTCTTCATCCTGCCTCACAGCTAGTCATGCTAGCAACATCGTACTCATCCTCAATTGTACTATGGACCTCTCGTCCAAGATATCATGAAAAATCTCATACTAAAGCAGCATCCAAATGTGCTTATCAACAATAATCTCAAATATCAGCAATACATCTATGCAAACACATATCATAGGAGAAATATCTCATTTTCAAAAATATAACACCTCATGTAGCTATTTCAAAGGATGCTCGGTGGCAACTCTATGTGAGTGAAGTAGCTCAATCATGAATTTATTCAAGTTCTATGCACATCATATATATATAGATGGATGTTTAAAACGGAACATCAATGCTTCAATCAACAGTCAGATGCCATGTCAAGTTCAATAAACATCTTTGAACTTCAAATCGGAGTATCCAAGGATTTGCATTTTCATTAAACATTTTCAATAGCTTTGCAATATAGAATTTTTTTCCAAATTTCAGAAATTGATTCATCATGCCATGATACATCATTTCGAGCTTCAAAAGTTATCTCCCTCTGATTTAGATCATCAGAGGCCCATCCCCTGTCAAGAGTAGATGATAAGGTTATAAAACCAAAACCATAGTCATAATCAAAGCCATACCTTGGAACTCATCATCCTGACTTCATCAGATAACTGTCAACTATAGACATATATCGATCGGGGAGCTTGCTTCATGCAATGCTCTTTGCAAGCATAATGCCTTACTAAGTCAGCATAATCAGACTTACATACATTAATGTTGTACCATCACATCAACAAAGTCATCTCATCAAAGTTTAGAAGTCAGATCACAATCAATGTCAAAGTCATCAATATCACGGTATCAATTCTTTCAACCAAGAGACAGGGGGAGCTCATATCAAATCTTGACTTCATTTATTACCATGCCAACAAGTTGTCATCAGTCATGCAATACCAATTCAAACTCCAGTAGGTCATTCTCATAATCATAACATAAGTCATTTATTTCGCTAGGTGCAAATGCATACACCAAGGATGAGTCATTCAGGTTCCATTTTCATGTTGAATCACAACTATCATTACCTCAACCATTGTGCTTGGAACAAGGAGGCCAATTTCTGAATACCAACATAAGTCATTGTGCCCACATAGCATTGACATCAAGGAAAATCAACAATCGTCAGATCAAATCATTAGACATCAGGTCAAGTTCAAATTCGCTATCGTAGAGAGATCTATAGTCAAAGCATATCTCAATCATCAATTCAAAGTTCCAAGTTATTGTCAAGTATCATGACACAACACTAAACACTGCTCATCTATATCAATCAGCCAAATCATGCCAAACTCTTGTAGCACAAACATAGTGACATATCTATATGTATGTCCTGGTCATCTGCAAACACAAGTTCACTCTGCATGTTCATGTTATGGCAGACATTCAAGCTTTTCCTGCTTGCAAATCTTGCTGTTATCTGCAACACATCTATGGAACTGACATTTTCCAAGTGAACATCTGATTTCATGCAAGATACTTCATTTTTATGTGATCAGCAATTTAACCCAACAAATTTAGAAATCAGATTATAGTGGCAGAATATGTCTAAGACACCTAGACAGCTTCAAAAAACTTCAGATGATGGTCAACAGTAGTCAAACCCCTAGACGCTTCCTTCAAGTTAGCATGAGAGCATCTTTAGCTGCCTGGAAGCTCTCTGGGCCATAGCATGCATGCGTCCACGGACAAGATCTCCCAGTTCTGTGACTGCGTCCAAAGCAAAAAGCCTAATTTTTGTACGGGCTTTAGATCTGAGACTTTGTTGCATATCAATACTGTCAGATGCACATAAACCATACTTCAACAGCACAGAATGCAAATAGTAATATGAGGAAGAGTCTTGAGAAGAGATTCTCCCTCTAACTGGGAGTCTACTTCATTTAACTTCATCCATGTCATCAACCTGTCTCTACTAGAGTCAAGCGACAACAGATCTGCTAGATCATAAGCATATATCTATCATGGCTATCAGCATCATGACATCAACCTTTCATCAAAGGTTAGACTCAAAGCACCATATAGATGCAACATCATCTCTGAAAGATTATGAACACAATACCACTTTCTATCAAGCCACTTCATCAAGTTAGGACATTCAGTTTAACCATATGCCATCAAGACAAGACCACGAGTAGTAAGAGATCTAGAATATCAATCTCATAGTTATACCTTTAACATCAAGGTTACCATGCTTATCATGATCAATAAGATCAAGTAAGGTCATTCAATAAAGCTTTACCAAAACAACAAGAGTGGCAATCTCTCTTTCCATGTGCTTTCATCATGCTTATCGCAAGCATTACCAACAAACTCGTGTATAGGAGTCAATGAGCTATCCTTTTATATAAAATCCATCATGACAAGTAACGAGAGTATCATTTACTAAAGTCAAGGTGCTAGCCTTCTTTATAGGATCAAGATATCCAACAATGAGATGTTAGCCAAGTATCAATGTATCAACATTAGATAGCCTCATAGAATTCAAGAAGATCAAAATGTTCAACACTAGGTGCATCATTTCATCATAGGAAACATAGATCCAAATCACTTTCATATGCATGTATAAACCATCAAAGAAAGAGACATTCTCATCATACCTTAGGGCTTACCTAGCCTTCAAATGTTACCGCTGAAATACAACATACCATGCATACCTTGTGGTATTCAAATACCTATGCACCTTTTCATTAGACAACTTGAAGCACTTTGTCATCTGTCATCAAGTACCTCTTTACCTCTTTCCAAATCTAGATTTTCTTTCCTGCATCTCAATGATCCTCAAGAAGTATCTATTCATCACATCTCATCAAGGAGGTTAGAAACATCCATATACTCAAATACATATGCAAGGAGCATAAGCAATAAACATAATCATCAGAGCCATAGGTCTAAACAAAAGTAAGAGGACTCATAAGTTAAGAAATACTTATCTTCAATGAGAGGTGATCCTCTCCCTCTTGAACCAAACTTCAAGAGCCATCAATATCCAAGGTCCATATACTAATGTTGCCTTCAGTTATTCAACCAAGTCTACTAGGGATTATCCCATCTAGGGCTTCATCTCCCACAAGTGCTTGAGCATCTTCACATTGACCATACTAGGTTTCATATCTCATTTCTCTTCAACCCTACATCATAGAATCCATCAAACCCTAATAATCAAGTTACCTAGGGTTTTCTTCAAACCCTATAATTCTTTTAGGTCTCCACCATCCTCTTCTTGCTTGCATCAATGGTGTCATCATCAGGGTCATCTCCATGGCTTTTCTTCAGCCCAATTTTGATACCATGTTAATTTTTCATAGGGCAACATGTTCTTTGCTTTGATAATTACATTTCTTCATTAATACATTAAGTTCACCCCATATCATCATTACATTATTCAGATCTACACCATTATTCATCTGCATATGCAATTATATAGAAAGAACAACATCAACGTCATCAATGCAACGGAACATAAAGGAACAATAGAAGAAAAGCATGCACACACATAGAGACACCACGATTGGTCCGAGACCAGGGAAAACCCCACTATGGGAAAACCCTTGCAAATATTATTCTTCTTATATCATCATCAAATGATTCAACAAAAGAGAGTACAATGATCCATAACTTCATCTATGCAATAAAACAACTATGATATCCATGAAACAGATATAATCATGCTTGAAATCAAAACCCTGATTCTGATGGTTGTAATGCATTGTCACTGACTGTAGACAACTAATGGTTACTGCTAAACATTGTTGTCACTGAGTGGAATCTTCAGAATACCGAAATCTCATCCATGAGTCCTGGACGCAGGGAGGAGGCGCTGTGTGAGCATCTATAGCAAATCTAGATGCTCTCTGAACAACTAGATGACTACGTCCAAAACAGATCTGGACGCTTCCAAGTGAACTGCATGAGGGCGTCCAGGGTCAAACATACCCAGACCTGCTTCAAGCCCTGGACACTCTCATAAGGTTGTTGTGCGAGCGTCTATGGCAGCCCGGACGCTCTCAGGACCACTCTGTGCGAGCGTCCGAGGACTGTGCGAGCGTCCGGGGACTAATACACCTTGATCTAACCCTCAAGCCCTGGACGCTCCCATAACTCACTATGCCAGCATCCAAGGCTCCCTGGACGCTGTCAGGACCATTGTGTCCCAGCGTCCAAGGACTAAAATGTCCAGTTTTATGACAAAGTCCGAGATCCAGAAAACCCTAGATCAGTGTGAGCTTCGACCCTGTAGTTTCGGACCCTTTGCACAATGTTTCCTCTGTCAAACCTGTGCGAACCAAGACAATAAGAGAAGAGAAGATGGCTTGATCAATGTCTCCAAATGAGCTTGACGTCTCTTCTATTTATAGGCTTTCATGAGGGTCCCGTTGGAGTTAAGGCTAACCTAAACAATTACACATGTGATTAGGGCCGACCCAATCCATAATACATGTATGAATAAAATAATTCAAAACTCAACTTCCACTTGACCAAATTGGGTGATCTTTAGGTCGATTTTGGTCCTCTTGAAAAGAGGAATCTAATGAAATCATTATCTCGGTCATTTGAGCTATCCAAGGTAGAATTTGACCGCAGTTCAAAAATTAACACCACCTACTTGTGAGTAACCCTTGCATACTAGTCTGGCTTTGTTTCTAACAATTTGTCCCTGTTCATTCATCTTGTTTTTGAACACCCATTTTGTACCAATGACATTCTTTCCAACTAGTCTTGGTTTTAGTTCCCAAGTCTTGTTCTTTCCAATTTGATCTAACTCATCATTCATAGAATCTATCCAGTGTTTGTCTTTACTTACGTCATCAAAATTCTTTGGTTCAACCTATGACAGCATAGCAATATGAGCCTAGTTTGTTTTATCTACAAGTTGCCTCCTTGTTTGAACTCCTTCACTTTTATCTCCAATAATTTGACTGTTAGGGTGATTCTTTTGTACATGCCTTGAGGGACCTTTTGAATGAGTCTTTGTCTTTTCTGATTCTTCATCCTATACTTCATTTTCTTCATTGTCATGGTGATGATCTGAAGGATTGATAAAACCTGCGTTCTTGTTCTTATCAGGCAGCTCTTTATCAAACTTTACATCTATACAATCCACAATTTTATGCAGTCATTTATTATAACACCTGTATCCCTTACTTTTTGACACATATCCCAACAATATTCCTTCATTTGATCGAGAATCAAACTTTCCTAACGATTCATCATTATTTTTTATATAGCATTTTCTTCCGAACACTTTAAAATGTTTGATTAAAGTTGGCTTACCATGCCACAATTCATATGTTTTCTTGTCACAATTTGATCTGAGATGTGCCTTATTGAGAATATGAACTATAGCGTGTATTGCTTCTGCCCAATAGGTTTGAGGAATGTTTCTCTCTTGCAACATGGCTCTAGCCATTTGCTGAACTAATCTATTCTATCTCTCTACAACTCCATTCTTTTGTAGTTTGTCTGCAATAGTATATTGCCTTTTTATGCCAAGTTCATCACAAAAGTTTGCAAATTCATCTGAAATAAATTCACCTCCTTTGTCTGACCTTATACACTTTATCTTGCACCCTGTTTGATTTTTTGCTAGTGCCTTGAATATTTTGAACTTCTCAAATGCTTCTAAATTATTTCTAAGGAATGCTACCCATGTTAATCTAGAATAGTCATCAATTACTAGCATGAAATATTTTTCTCCTTGTGGTATTGTGTTTGTTGCTATGGGGTACCAAATACACATTCTTTGTAGTTGGTTGTTCCCTACAAAGAAAACGCAGATAATTGGCTGTTGTTAGTGGAAAAACATGAGTAAACAAAGCACTGTAAATGGTGAACACAATGTATAGATAAATATGAACTAAAAACTAAGAAATAAACACATAAACAATGCTTGATAAAGCAAACATGTCAACAAAATAATGGGAAAGGGCTCCCTTTATTGACTGTTGAATGTCAAAGAAATACAATAGATGAATACTAAAACACTTAGAGAGAATAGTTTGAGCAATGGTGCTCAAAATCCTCTACAAGGTGGTTCCTTTCCACAATCTCTTTGCAAGCTTATTCTCTCTAAAAGAAGTATGAACACTCTCTTAATGGTGAAATCCTCTTCCACTAGAATGCTGGATTGCAGAGATGAATTTTTTCCAACATAACCATGCTCTACTTCTTGTTTTTGGTCTTCCAATAGCTTGTTTATATAGAATTTTCAATTCCTCTTCCCTCTCTTGATTCATTAATGAGAAAATGACTTATGAGCAAGACAAGAGGATCCCTTAGGGGTTGCATATCTCAAAGTCGACCTCGAAATCGGTTGTCCTTGAATGGTACATGTCAAGGAATCCCAATTCAAAGTGTATGAAGTGGTCCCGAGTTGCTGACTCAAACTGTCGTTCAACTACGCAGCTATCAAAGAAACAGTCGCGCAGTCGCTAATTTCGGCCTTTGGATGAGCCGTGCCAGTAAATTTTATAAGTGAAACCTTTCAAAGACTATAATTTTTGTATTTTATGATGCTTTCAGCTTGAAAACCTTCACATGTACGTTCTATTGGACGACTTTAGGCGTCATCTGAAGGAATGTTGATAACTTGTTGTGGAGACGAGTAGGGAAAAACCTTGACTAAGGATGAAAGGTAACCATGCTCTGAAAGAATGTTGATAAAAAAGTGTCTATACGAGGCGAGCATGTCCCATGCTCGTTATGATGACAAGTGACTAAATATTAAAATTATACACAAAATATTTCTATCAAGTCAGCGTAGTGGCGACAGATATGCTGATGGTTGATGATGATAATTGCTTACGCCCTCACGGGCACTTCTGACAAATAGAATAAACAAGGTGCTCCCATGCATCAAAAGTGAAGCACTGTTGAGTGAGGTACTCATGGATGCATGGGTTTTCAACGTTGGGTACCTCCCATGTATCAAAATGTACACATTGTTGAATGAGGTGTTAAGCGATGCATGGGTCTTCGACTAAATGAGAGAACTGCAACAGTCACAACGTACGATACTACCCTGACATGAAAAACTTATGCTGGTGTCGAATGTCAAGGAGACCGATGACATCAATGGGCGATAGTGATTCCCATTGTGCCACCCAAGGATGTCCCATAAGGGAGGGAGCACCCAAGGTACTGCTTCAATCCTGGAAGATGGGTGTTGAAGTCAATAAGAAAGAGGCGCCAATCGCCCGAATTGTTGATTCGAGGAATCAAGGTGAGGATCAAGATGACTGTAATGTGTTGGGTCAACAAGGAATGATAATGAAAGATGGAAATATGAATAGATACGGTCCACTGCCTGAGGTTGGAGCTATAATGCGAATGATGGGAGTCAAAATAATTCTTCTGGGGGAATGTCCCTAGAGTCAATAGGACATCCAGGATAGGTATAAGCATGTTCTGACTGGTGTGATGAATGATCAATGAATGGTGTGGTGATTAGCGAGCTCCAACAAAGGGCAACTAGGGACTACCGCCGGGTATAAGACATGAAAATATGGGTGGGAACCCTTTTCCTAGAAATATTTTGTACACTTGCCAAAATAATATAAAGGTGACTTGGGATGTACATACACTGAGACAGGGGCCCCAAGAAAATAGCAACTTGCATAATGATGCAGGTAAGGGCTTTTGCTAAGGGCAGGGGCACCATTGGATGGTCTCGATGCTAGGTATATGAGGCGGATGAAGTGACGCAAATAGGCTATGCCTTATGGAGGGATGGTAGGCCAAATGTAGAATGTGGGGGTGAATTCGACTTGATCTGACAAAAAATAAATGGGGCAGACCGGGAGTAGGGCTGGTAAGCAATAAGTAAAGAAGAGGAGAATGAGGTTGATCTTCAAGACATGCGATTGAAACAGCTCTCGAGCCTAGGTGGTGTTGAAGGAAATGTAACTAGGCTAGGTCTTCATAAATGTAATTTTGATATTTGTACTTATTCAAGAAAAGAGAAATTATTTTGATATTATTTGTTAATGAGTTTCTTGCTCATTGAAAATAGGTCAAGCACATTTTGAAGTGCTTCTAGAGAGTCAAAGTCAAAATGTAATTATGATGAGACCCTTTGAGGGCATGTTACATCATGTATGTCAACATACAAGGTCATGGGAACACCTCCAAGCCAAGTCAAATCCTCTCCTAGCATCAACGAAGTCTCCAAGCAACCAAATAATGAATAAAATATGAATTATAATGAAACTGTCAAGTCGGCCTAAAGAGGATGGAAGGACCTCTATTTATAGAGGTTGTCCACTCCTCATTTGATATCAATTGTGCTCTGAAATCCACAGAAAGAAAGAGGACTAGAAGGACGTAGAAAGCCAAGGAAAAGGGTCTACAAGGGCAACGAGATAAGGAGGAAGAACAGCGAAGGTAAGGAGACAGTTTCTAGGGCATCAACAGCCACGCGTGCGAGAAAAGGAAGGTTTTCCTGCAACCATTACAGCAGGAAATCACAGTGACAAATATCTCGGTTTTGGGCTAATAAACAAGCCTTATAAGGCCTCCCCATCCAGCGAAGAAGGAAGGAAAAGACAGCGAAGATAAGAGGATTGTTTTAGGGTTTCTATCCACACGTGTGAAGATTTCAGAAGTGAATTTTTGCGGATTTGACATCAGTTGAAGGCAGCACATTTAGAGGCCTCATTTGGATGTACAACTAGGTCTACAAGGTCTCCTAAGGAAAGCGAACAAGATTCTCTCTATAGTGAAGTAAAGAAGCCCTAATGATCTAGGGTTTCTCCTAAGAAGAAGAGAAATCTAACTTAGACAAGTAGTAGAAGAAGGACGAAGTACTAAGGAGCAAAGTGCCAAAAGAAAGAGGTCCATGTGTCAGAAGTTATAGTGCAGAAAGAGGAAGGATTTGACTTATGCTTGGAGGATATCCTAGTCAAGGGTCTAGGGTTTGGCAATTGTTCAAATAAGAAGCTTCACTAAGAGAAAACTTACAAAGTGGTTTCCTCTCAAGAGTGGAGAGGTTTTGTCCCTGGCAGAGAGCCAAACTTTGTGTTCTTGTTATTTTGTTTTGGTAGCAATTTGATGAAATATACACACTAATAGGAAGAAGAAGATAAATTGTCAAAGTGCATCACAAATTGTTATCAAGTAACGAAGAATCACTTTACACTACTTTTACCTAGATTCTTCAACATGGTATCAGAGCTAAGGTGACACATCAAGGAAAGGACAACTCAAGAACACTCATCAAGAAGAAGCATCTACAAAGTTGAAGCATCAAGCCTAGAAGTCTCAATCACTTCAAGGACAAGAAGGGTCTACAATCCATCATTCATCAAGGAGGTCTACAAAGCTAGAAGAAGAGCCTTATATAAAGGCACCTACAAAGAAGAGTAGATTGAAGCAAGACCTACATCAAGCTACAAGTCTTCAAGCAAACCTCATCACCAAGGAAGTCCACTTGAAGAAGGCAACTTGAAGAACATCAGGAGCTAGGGAAAACAAGCCATCAAGCCTTCAAGGAGGAAGCAAATCCATTACATCTCAAAATCTATCAAGTAAGTACATGTCCCCTTCTGAATATATTTCAATGTCTTTTTGCAAGGAAAGCAATAAATTGGCAGGTATCAATAACTTTCTTGAATGGAAGAAGAGGACTGATCTACTACTCAAGGAGAATGAACTCCTAGAGCATGTCAAAGGGAATATCACTATCCCTGCTAAGGAAGAGCCTCAACCCTTAGCCAAGTACAATAAGGATGGGACAAGAGCTCAAAGGATTCTGATAGAATCAATCAAAGCCTCTCTCATTCCTTATGTCTCCAAGTTTGAGACATCAAAAGAAATTTATGATAAGCTAGTAGAGCTATTCTCAGTATCCACAACCGAAGAAGTAATATCTTTGAGAAATGAATTATACAAGATGAAGATAACAAAGGAAGGAATAGTTCCCTACTTCGTGAAAATCTCTGAAATGAGAGATCAACTTCAAGAGCTTGGGGAAGTCATGTCTGACAGAGAGATGACAATTGTAGTATTCAATGCTCTACCTGAGGAGTGGGGAAACTTCACATCAAGCATATATGCCAAGAAGGAAGCAACCACTCTCAGTGAAATGTGGTCTCTATGGACAAAGGAAACCAGACTAAAGGCAAAAGAAGATGTGGAATCAAAGGAGCAAGCATTTGCTACCATGGCCAAAAGAAAGGGTAAATTTGGCAAGTTTGGTCCACGAAGAACAAACAACAAAGACATGTCCAAGATCCAATGCTTTGGATGCCAAGAATATGGACATTACAAAAGGAATTGCCCTAAGATTAAGAAGGACAACAACAACAAAAGAAAGAGGGAAGAAGCTCACTTGACTCAAGAGATGAAAGAAGAAGGAAAGAAGCAAAAGAAGGAAAATCCTCTAGATCTCTACTATGACTAGGTCAAACTCTTTACTTCTAGACTTCTTTCAAAGTTTTGAGTAGTATAGGAGCATGTAGGAATACAATAATATTGCATGGCTAGAACCATCCTCTACAATCTAGCAGCATGATATAGAGTTCTAGATACTCGTGAAGATGTAGCATTTAATAATGAGAATAAAAATGCATGAGCAGAAATATCTTCTAGAATATAGGAGCATGGTAGATATAGCTCAAGATATTCATATAGAAGAAGCATACCTAGTATAGAACCTCATCCATGATAAAAGAAAAAAATTGATCATGATTAAGTATCTTAAAAGACCTCCATCATAAAAGAAAAAGAAACATTTGCAAAGCTAGGATCTTTAAGATCCTATGATGGAATCTTCAAAAGAAGGTTCATGAACCAAGGCAGATGTCTCATTAGGAATCCCATTCATGGGATTCAAGAAAAGAATGATATGCAGGCAAGCTAAGATGAAGCAAGAAGGGCCACACCAAAGGATGATCAAAGGAGAATCAAGATGAGGTATGTATGCATCAAAGTTTAAGTCATGTTATCAATTGTATGTTGTTAAGTCATGGGTATAGTTCTATAACATAATCAAGCATGAAAGAATCTCTTTCACCAAGAACATGCACGAAGGCATGTACCACAATGCAATAAAGGTCAACAAAAGAATATGCTCACATAAGGAGCATAAGATTGTTGACTAAGAAGCAAGAAGAAATGCTGACAAGTCTAGAAAGCAAGCAATGAAGGAATGCTCTCACAAGAAGCATTAGATGGTTGACCTATCTATCTGAGAAGAAGCAAATGAAGAAAGAGATCAAGCATGTGAAGAACACCATGATCACCAAGAATCACTATCTGACAAAATGCCTTGAAAGATATCTCCTGAAAGAAGGCAGGACAACTCTAATAAAGGAAGAAAGGACCCTTGACACCTATGAAGGCCTTGGAGATATAAAAGGTGCAGATAACTGATTCTACTCTACAGAGATGTCGTGATGAAGAATCCATCCAACAAAAGAAAAGGCAATGTTGAAGCAATATCAGGATGAAGTCATGATGGGCTACTAGGTCAAAACATGTAATCAAGCAAGTACAATGAAGCATCCATGAGAAGAGTATTCTGAAGCATGGACAAGATGACAAAGGAGTAGCCAAGATGACAAGAAAAACCTGATAGTCACTTTCCACAAAGCAATGACATGACAAACCAAGAAGGAAAGTGATCAATGGATGGTGCCCTACCTAGAAGAAGTTCGAACAAAGACTTCATGACATCAAGAAAGGAAGGAGATCAAGTAGCTGAAGGACCCACGAAGAAGAAGTTGTTGATGAAGGAAAGAGTCCCCAGTTAAGAGGGAGCTCTGACAAGTCCCTAATCAAGAGGGAGTTTTGAATCACCCCTAATTACAAAGGAGTGACAATTGTGTTTTCCATTTCATGGGTTATCCACTAGACCAGGACTAACAGTCGTAAGTCTAGATGAAGGCCATGAATGAAATGTAGACATAAGATAGACACAACATTCTTGTCTTCACTTGGGAAGAAAGAATGGGAGGATTAGGTAATCATCTGGCATCCGATACTCTTTGAGGATGTGTAGGGCATCCAAGACAAGAGTAGGCAAGAGGACCGATATTCTTCGAGGGCTCGGAACCCAAGATAAGAATAGTCCTAGAAGGTCATACTCGAAGAACACCCAGGTGGGTATGTACCTTGAGAGACAATGATGAAGGTGTTTATAAATCATTGGTCTCGCCAGCATTGTAGCTCATGGTCTCGGAATGAGTTGGAGTTGTTAGTCAAGGCCTTGCACTATGACAATGCTGACGGACATGATGCTATAAAAGATGGATTGCTAATCCGGTTTCTCTTATGTGAATTCTTCAAGATTGAAAATTGTCAAACACCTTGTAATGTTGTATGAATAACTCCCTAGTTAAGAGGGAGTGTTGAAGGAAATGTAACTAGGCTAGGTCTTCATAAATGTAATTTTGATATTTGTATTTATTCAAGAAAAGAGAAATTATTTTGATATTATTTGTCAATGAGTTTCTTGCGCATTGAAAATAGGTCAAGCACATTTTGAAGTACTTCTAAAGAGTCAAGGTCAAAATGTAATTATGATGAGACCCTTTGAGGGCATGATACATCATGTATGTCAACATACAAGGTCATGGGAACACCTCCAAGCCAATTCAAATCCTCTCCTAGCATCAACGAAGTCTCCAAGCAGCCAAATAATGAATAAAATATGAATTATGATGAAACTATCAAGTCGGCCTAATGGACAGTCAAGTTGGCCTAAAGAGGAGGGACAGACCTCTATTTATAGAGGTTGTCCACTCCTCATTTGATATCAATTATGCTCTGAAATCCACAGAAAGAAAGAGGACTAGAAGGACGCAGAAAGCCAAGGAAAAGGGTCTACAAGGGCAGCGAGATAAAGAGGAAGAACAACGAAGGTAAGGAGATAGTTTCTAGGGCATCAACAATCACACATGTGAGAAAATGAAGGCTTGTTTGTGGCCATTACAGCAAGAAATCACAGTGACAAATATCTCGGTTTTGGGCTAATAAACAAGGCCTATAAGGCCTCCCCATCTAGCGAAGAAGGAAAAGACATCGAAGATAAGAGGACTGATTTAGGGTTTCTATCCACACGTGCGAAGATTTCAGAAGTGAATTTTTGCAGATTTGACAGCAGTTGAAGGCAACACATTTAGAGGCCTCATTTGGATGTATAACTACGTCTACAAGGTCTCCTAAGGAAGTGAACAAGGTTCTCTCTATATCAAAGTAAAGAAGCCCTAATGTTCTAGGGTTTCTCCTAAGAAGAAGAGAAGTCTGACTTAGACAAGCAACAAAAAAAGGACGAAGAACTAAGGAGCAAAGTGCCGAAAGAAAGAGATCCATGTGCCAGAAGTTATAGTGCAGAAAGAGGAAGGATTTGACTTATGCTTGGAGGATATCCTAGTCAAGGGTCTAGGGTTTGGCAGTTGTTCAAATAAGAAGCTTCAATAAGAGAAAACTTACAAAGGGTTTTCCTCTCAAGAGTGGAGAGGTTTTGTCCCTGGCAGAGAGCCAAACTTTGTGTTCTTGTTATTTTTTTTGGTAGCAATTTGATGAAACACACACACACTAATAAGAAGAAGATAAATTGTCAAAGTGCATCACAAATTGTTATCAAGTAACGAAGAATCACTTTACACTACTTTGCCCTAGATTCTTCAACAAGTGAATGGTCATGGATCCCAATAGTGTGTGGGGATCTATAAAATGGAGTGATCCATGAATGGGAAGGTACTATCGACCAGCATGGATGTTTACCATGTGCAAGGGAAGGTGGTGGTAAATGTGATCGAGATGATGGTCCCTATGGTGCATTTCAGAGAAATGATGTCAGGATATGCAAAGCTTTGTAGCAAGCCTATCATGACAGGTGGAGAATGATACCTTCACTGTTGACGGCCACAGGGGACTGATTCTGATGGGAAACTGTTGATATACCTACAACTTCGACAACCAATATCCCAAGTGAAGAACATCTTGATGAAAAAAAACATATATAAGTTGAAATCTACTAAACAAGATGAATCGAAAAACATGGGAAGGTGCACCTAAAGGGGTACTCTGAACGTGAGACGGGCCCAAAAATGAGTCTGAGGTCAAAAATGGAACAGAGGGTACCATGATGAAGATGATTTCGTCTTGATCCTTGTGTCGCTAACGGTTTTGAAAACAGAGATCGTGAGCTCCTGAACGGGGCTCTAGAAGATGTCAAAGAGGGTGATATATAGGGAAAAGTGGGCCATATGCCACCTCATTTGTACTTGCTAACTTGGAGTGCAGAGCTAGGTCCGGGAGCTTTTTTCTGCCGTAGTGGTCAGCCTGTGCACTAGGGAAGCACGCGAGGGCATCCAGGTAAGAGGACTCTACCTAAGCTTCGTGATTTTGGTAGGCTAAGGTAGGCAGGTCGTATAGGACGATCTATACAGACCTCGTTTTTCGGAAAAAAGATATACTCCACGCGAGCAACTGTAAAACAGTCGCGCGGTCCCCACGGAGTAAGCGAATATAGTCGTGGATATACCACGGCAGTGGGAAAAACAGTCGCGGGGACCTCGGATTGACGTCCCCACAGCTTTTGGGTTTACAGGCGCGCACCTACCACAACTGTTTAAAAAAAAGTCGCACGGTTTATGCATCTGTGAGAAAAACATATGTGTGGTTGCTGGGCCGACCTCCCCGCAAATAAATGCTAACAGACACAGTCAGCGCATCTATATGGGTTGAATTTGCGCAGGATCACACATCTGTCTGGGGGACAGACGCGCAGCCGCGTGCTTGCTAGCAAGACAGGTGCACGGGATGAAAGAAAGATAATGTTTATGCCTATGAGGATAATTTTTCATCCTTTTTGGCAAGATGGGGATGACATGGAGAGTGTGTGATTGGCAGCCCATCCGAATAACGGTAGTCGGGGATGCTCAGGTTAGTGTGATGCTAGCCAAATGGGGGTTACTGAAGTGCGTTCAGAACCCCTTGCTCAGGTCGTAGGATGAGTTCTTTCATTTTGTGATACGGAGATGGGAGCCAGGATCAAGAGTTCTTCAGGATCCGGGTTAGAGACTTGGCATTCACTGCCGCAATGGATATCAACTTCGTTATAGGACTGGTGCCTCATGGAGAGGTACTACCGATGCCACTTCTGCATGGTCGAGTGGACCTGCAGGTGTGGGTGAGGGCCCACTGCGGGCCCAATGCTATTGGTCGAGGATGTGTCTGTATTGAGAGCATTTGGATTTAGCCAAACGAGTTGCTCTTGCGATGATTGTGCGCTTCGCTAGGTCAGCATCCCCCCACCATGTTTCTAGACCGCAGATTTGTCCTTTAAAGCCATCAGGAGGGCCACTTCTTTGACTAGGATAGCTTTGTATACAGGGGGATGACAACACAACTTACACAGGGGCATAGGGGTCAATCATAGAGTTTTTTCTATGCCAACATACTTTGCAGCATCCTCTATGAGAGGGTCGTGATGCTACATCCTATATTGGCGGTGCCGCCAGGGCCTCCTAGAGATCCACAGATACGACGTGGGCCCCTGTGATGTCTCGTGCAGGTGGGGGTAAGGTGGGGCAATACTGGAACACCACGGTAGAGGGTTGGTTTATGTCCAACCCTCAGATGATTCTGGATTACCCATATTGTGGCATGGATTTTAGGGGAGATCCAAACATGGGCTTACCCCTGGCAATGCTTGGGGTCCGACAAGTATGTGATTTGTGTGTTTTGCATTTGTGCTTACTTTCATGTATTTATGATGTATATTTATGATTATACTAATACCATGTATGTTTGCTTGTAGATGTGGGTCCACGTGGACATCCGTTGCCCTACTTAGTGGGCAACGACCCTTGTTGATTGCGTATAGCTAGTGCAGTGGACGTGCCGCGACAGTGAAGAGATGATAGGGTGCAGCAGGACCCTGAGAGACCAGCTCAATGTCGGGGCTTCAAGATAGGCGGTCCCTCCAACAAGGGAGGTAGTTCATATGCCTAGGCTGAGATGGATAAGTTGTGGGAGCGTGCTGAGGCTGCAGAGGCTCGCGCCAAAGATGCTGAGGATGCATGGGATCGTGCAGCCGCCTTACTCCATGGGATGCCTGAGGAGGGTTGGGCGAGTTTGGGGGAGGACACTCTGGACAAAGTTATGGCTTGGGACGGAGAGCGACGTCTTGTCTTTCGTCGTCTTGTCATGGCAGTGGCGACTACTCATCCGATTTTGACTCCAACGTCGAATGAGGCCACAGGGCCTCGAGTGGGGGTGTAGGGGATGTTGGGTCGCGACCCTAGATGTATTTTTGATGTATGTACCAAGGAAAGCACCTATTATGAGGATGCTCCCCTTTTGATGACTTATTTTTTTGGCTCGTGCCAACAGATGCATTTTTTGTACACAGACACACATATATATATAAGATGGTGATTTTTGCGGCTCCCATGATGTGTTTTTATGTGCATGCTTGTATACATGTGATGTATCTTTGCATTTATTTGATGGATATGATGTTCATGATTTATGTGTCTTGATGATATATATGTGATACATGTCAGTCTAGGATCTGATTAGCTATGTGTTCGTCTACTTGATTTTGATCTCTCTTGGTATATGTGAAGATTTGATATGATCAAAACCATGAACTAACCTTTGAGAATGCAGGTACTTTTGAAACAGGCAAGGATCACATACTTTGAAGGTTTTGTTCAACTGCGATACAACAAGCTAGGAATTAAGGAACACATGTAGGTGGTTGATACCTAGATGGGAGGCATCGGCCAAGAGGCCTATAACAGCATCGTATTTCGCTTGATTATTGGTGGTTGACCCGATACACAGCCCATTGTGCTAAAAGGGTGTCAAGTCAGGAGAGCATATAGCCCAGGCTGCTGCAGCGAGGTTTTGCGACCATCGAGAAGCACCATCAACGAACCTGTGATGATAGTTTGGCGGATGATCCATCTGCGACACATGATGAGAGAGTGATTTTAGTGTACATCCATGATGAGGTGGTCATCATAAAAATAAGTCATGGTGCATACATTTACATTCTAGGGTTGTTTTGAATGTTATGGATAAAATTTTTTGAGGTAGAGCCCATTGACGAGATCTTTGAGGCAAGTCCCATCTGGCTCTACTAAGATGTATGCCCCCTTGAGGAGACAATGTTTAATAATGTATGGGCCCTTCCATAATGTCTCGAACTTCCCCGGTCCTAAGGCTTCTTTAGCAAGATCTATGATGAACTTAGCAAGGATAAGCGCTTTCTTTCTCTAGGGGGAAGCAAATTGTAGATTAATTCCTGCAGAATAACTACCCATCGAGCGTATTTGTGGTTCATCATACAACGAGTGAGAAAATATCTCATGCGGTTCATATTTGCTACTATAGTGGTGGTCCGTAAGATGATATAATGTCGAAGCTTTTGTACGAAGTGTACTAGAGCTAAGGTTGTCTTTTCGGCTGGCTCATACTTCAGGGCAGGCCCGGAGAGCTTCTTGCTGATGTAATAGATTACATGTTCTCTATTATTAGGTCCTTCTTGGACTAATACCCTAGCGATGGCTACGTCAAATGCTAACAGGTAATGTAAGGCTCTAAATAATTTACTCAAAATAATTAACTCAGATATTTACCTTAAGCATAATATGAAACATGTTTAAGAATTTGACTGGCATTCATAATATCAAAATTTATCAATTTGATATTGGGTACCTACCTTGGTTTATGTGGTTGAAGATGCTTCTAATTTACTCCTGCTCCCGCTCCCGCTCTCGTTACCAAAAGACCAAAACCTCCCAGCCAAACTGGACACACCTTCAGTACCCAGCTCCAAAGTACTTCAAATTCGAGGTACTCTGGTCCCCCATGCCCAAAATTTCAAGAACAACTGAGCTCAAACTTCTTACTATCAGTGGCATGGAATTTCCTCTTCTCTGTAATTTTCCTCCTTTGTCCAATCCCCCCTCCTCTGTTCTTTTTTGAATGGATAAATACTTGTCTTCAGGTGGTCGTCGCCTTCTTCCATCGCCCTTATCCAATTTGATTCATTAGTCATTTGTTACATGTTGCCTCAAGGCATTATACGCTAATATAAAGTGGAGGATGAGTTTTTCTTTTATTTTATTTTATTTTATTAGAATTATAGCTTTTAACAAATGAGTCTTAATACATAACTTTAATTTTTTTATTTTTAGAATAAATGAATAGTTGTCAATTGCTAGATATATATAAAATGAATGTTAAAATATAAATATTTGAACATATTTACATTAAGGGGATTGAAAGTATTAATTTTACTTAGTAACTTTATAATCATGAAATGTTTAATATGTGTCTTTTGGGAGTGTCGAATTTTTAGGCTTCCCTTCTTAAATAATTTAGTTATTTGAATAATTATTCAATAAGTATACTAGTGCAAGATATGCGTAGTATGCATATGTAGCTATCATATACATACATTGTATACATGCTAATACCCTTTCGCTTAGGAACCGAAATGGGTCACTACAGGTAAAGGGTATAGTCCTTATTGTGGTCAAGAGGGCTAATCTATGGAGCTTGAGATAATGCATCTTTTAGGGCTTCAAATGATTTTTGTGCCTACTCATCCAATTGGAAGGGAATATTCTTACAAAAAAGGCGCAAGAAGCCATGTGCACAAGTAGCGTAGTCGGAAACAAAGCGGCGTAAGAAGTTGGCCTTACCCTGCAAGCTTTGCAACTGCTTTAAATTTTTGGGAGGTGGTATTTCTCGGATGACCTAGACCTTTAGTGGGTTGACTCTGATACCTTGCTGGGAAACAATGAATCTCAATACTCTACCCATGTTGACGCAGAAGACACACTTGAGAGGGTTCAAGCGTAGGTTGTATTGTCGACATCTTTGAAACACTAGGCAAAGATCCTCCAAATGATCTATGCTTTTGGATCGTACAGTGAGGTCGTCCAAATAGGCGAGGATGAGATGAGCCAAATCATGGAAGATATAATTCATGGCCTGCTGGAAGGTGGCGCCAGCATTTTTAAGACCAAAGGGCATGATGCAATATGCGAATGTGCCCCATGGAGTTGTGAAGGTTGTTTTATATTGATCCGTATGGCAAATCTGAATCTGATTATACCCAGAGAACCCATCCATGAAGGATAGTGCTTCCTGACCAGCACAAGCATCGATAATTTGGTCGATGAATGGTGTAAGGTAATTGTCTTTGGGACATGCTTTGTTCAGATCTCGAAAATCAGTATAGACGCGAATGGTGCCCTGTATTGTCATGACGGGTACAGGGTTGGAAACCCAAGAAGTGTAAGAGATGGGATAATGAAACCAGCTTTGTGGAGCTTGTCAATTTCCTGCTTGATCGCTTCAGCTTTGGAAGGATGGAGTTGACGTTGCTTTTGCCTAACAGGGTGGGCATCAGGCCATGTGTCAATATGGCGCTCCAAGATGGTGGGACTGATGCCTGGCATTTTAGAGTAAGTCCATGCAAAGACATCCCTATATTCTTGGAGCAGGGCTTTATATGAGGCCACCTCCTCTAGGGAGCATGCTTCCCCTAGCGAGATCTCTTCGACTATGCCAAGTTTGTTTGAAATATCAACCTTAATGGTAGGTGAGATATTTGACATGTTCCCCTCCTCGAATGCGTCTGGTGCCGGGATGGGATTTTTAAACCAATGATTCAATTGTTTCAAGTAATGGTTCTACAATGTTGATGTCAGTCTTGAACTTCTTTAAGTAATCATATGTTGAAAGGAAGATGGCACCACTAACAAACATAGAAAGAACACTTATCAATGGCTTGCCTTTGACATTTGTCCATCCATCAGATACAATGAACACCCCATGGTCAGTCCAAGAATTTGTCATTCTACTCAAAGAATGTGATATTTTTCCTTTTTCATGATTAAGTCCAACGGTTCTAGCCTTGACATCCCATGGCTCTTATATCCTTTGGGGGCATCATTTATGGCAGAAACCATTCCATGCCAATAAGGTGAGCGAAGAACATTGAATGGTATCCCAAATGCATAGAGAAACCGGTAAATTTTTTAATCCACATCATTCCTACACCCTTCGTCAAGGAAATCTGATATGGTTCTACGCCTAAAAGAGATGTTTGTTCCTATGCCTCCATATCCACTGCCATGGGAGGATGCTGAAGGAGTTCTTTTCACATGTGATTGTGAGCCATGTTCAAAGAAACCCTTTGATTTTTTAAATTTGTATTGGGCTTCCTCCTCTTCCCTTATGTATTTGGCTCTATTTGTTACTGACACACTTACACAAGCTTTGATTCCGATTGGTTTATCTCCATCCCATGGCCTTTTCCCACAGAGGTGCCTTCTAGCACGGGTTTATGAACCTATGTAAGTTTTGTTGCAATGGTTGCATGTAAATTTAGTGGTTGCACCCCCTTTCCCTGCTTCAGGCCTAGTAACATATTTCCACAATGGGGTTTGGTCTTGTTTCTTTTTTGGGGCCTCATCATGTCCACTCTCTTCCTCCTCACCAAGGTACTCTCTCTAGGGTTTTCATCAAATCCACTATAGCACACTTCTTTATCCTCTTCTTTATCATGATCAAGCCTCCTTCTTCTACTCTCCAACACCACAATAACCAAAAAAGGAACCAACAAGAAGAAAATTCCAAGCCATATATCCATGATGTTTGAACTTTGAAGTTTTGAGTTTGTAAAAAAAAGGAGGAATGGGAATGGGAAATAGAGAATTTTTTTTTTAGTAATGAACATAAAAAAACAAAAATGTTAGATTAGAGTGTAGATCCTACCTCTTTGGCATTCAATACCAAGCTCTAATCTCCCTTGCAAGCTCCTCAAGCTCCTCCAAGCTTCTCTCTCTTGCTCTTTCCAAGCTCCTCTCTTGCTCTCTCCAAGCTCCAAACTCTCTCTTGCTCTCTCCAAGTTAGACAAATAAGTGAATAATGGGAGGGGAGAGGGTCTTTTTAACCTTTCCCCCTCCCCTTCCCTCCCTTTCCTCTCCCTCTCCATCTGCTGGTAAACAAGCAAGAAAATGATTCAATGGTTGATTCATAGAACCTAGTGAAGTTGACAATATGCAGATGGGATCGGTCTGCACAGTCAGTAGCGATATCACCAGTGTCGTGGGTTTAGCAGTGTCGACATCCAAAAATGATGAGCAGACAGCGAGAATCAGGGTTCCTACGAAAGTAAATGAATCGTATATGATGTTGTGTGTCATCAGCATTATGTGGTGGTAGGATCTCCATAATGGTGGATTGATGATGAGTGGGAGTAGGTTCCCGCGACAACGTTGGCGTCCTAGGAGCCAATGCATCTTCCTCCATGTGAAGCTAGTGTTCATGGATATGGTGAATTTACGGGTGCCGAATCCTAAGTTGTCCAAATGTTCATAACAGAGGACATGTCTCAGAATTATGAGAGTTGTTGGTACAAACATTGCATGCAGGATTAGTGTTAACATAATAAATGGTGTGGGTGTCAGCATCTCCCCTAGCATGAGATGGGACACTCCTGGATGTTGGCCACCTCTGGATCTTAGTATCGGCATGATGTGTGCCCCCAACATCAGTTTGTCTCAATGTTGCTCTTGCTACTCGAAAACGTGGAAGGTATTAGCAATTCTACGTGTGATGTGCTTGGGAACAGATGTGACAATGATTGCATAGTGTCTAGCTTGATTTGAGCGAGCAGATTGAGGAAAATGGACCAACAAGCGAAAGACGTCTCTAATCATGCTTAATTCCCGGCATTGATTGCCCAGGTGACTGGGTCTGTCGCATAGGGTGCATGTGTGGGGAGGTTTTGACAATACTGCCTGAGGCCATTTTGCCATCCTTTTAGATCCTGATCGAGGGTAGGGGGGAACATTGTGATGGGAGCCTGGATGAACCGCACGCAGTGCTTTTTCCTTGAATATGCAAAAGATGGTTCTGGATCCATCATCCCTCACTAGCGTGACATTATCCTGGGATTGGGTATCTACTTGGATAGATGTTGAGTTCTCAATAATGTATTGGTGCATAAAAGCCAATGTTTTGTGGAATCAGGGAAGGGTTGGACAAAACAGAGTATGATGGTTTCGCATACAAATGTGGCAACTATGGCGTTTGCACCTGGGTCAGTTGCTAGGGACAACTTGAGGGGTCAAGTACCATTTCCTAAGTTCCAGCAACTCGACACACTAGTTAACCAGATGTTTTGTTTCATCACATAAGGCACATGTGGAGGTAGGTTGCGGTGTCACTAATTTTGGTTGCCTCCTCGTATGGTGGGAGGTTGCATGACCATGGGTGTAAGGCGAATATGAACATGAAGCTTCTTCCTCAAAAACACAAAAGGTGGTTTTAGATCCATCATCTACCACTGGCGTGACAGGTAGTGGTGGAGCCACGTATTGGCTTAAGCGAGTGTAATCAATGCATCTCGATATCGAGGGATTTCGAGGCAACGATGAGTATCATACCTGTACTCTACGCATATGACAGATGCATGGTTAGTGCACAATGCCTTATTCCGTGCTGGTGTGGCCTTCTCTCCAGCAGGTGGAGGTGGGGTCACTGGCACTTTTAGGGCTTGCAGAAGAGATTTTAACTCCTCTAACTCACGGCACATATTGGTAGGGTGCCCAAATACTTAACGCAAAGCATAAGGTGTAGGTACCTTGGATGAGGAAACGTTTAAGGCTTCCCCCTTCTTGCCTTTTCACTTATCCCTCTTGTTGGCACCAGCTGGTGTCGATGTAGGCATTGTTTGTTTTGGGGTGGTTTCCTAAGTAGGGGCTACAAGAATGATGCCTGTCGAGGTGATACCTGAGTTTGTCGACATGGCCTGAGGAACCAGATACCTCACTGGTATTGTGAGAGCCATATTCGACAATGTAAGGGTTGCCATGACCTGGTACAAGACAAAACTAGGTGGAGGGTATACGAAGGGAGTCTGGGTGATAGTATATGGTGGAAACATAGAATTAGTAGTTGTAGCACTAAAGGTGTCTGGAATTGGTTCCTAACTTGTAAGGGGGTGTTTGATGAAATCATCATGCACACTGGAGCTCCTGTGGCTGGAAGAATGGCCTCCAGCAAAGGGGGGTCTCCAGGGTATGTACCGAGGAGTGTTGATGGTTTAAATTGTCTAGGTTCGAATTCAGTGAAGGTTGTGATCAACTCAGGGGAAGATCCTATGAAAGGTAGCACACCATCAGGGGTGGTGGATATCTTTTTCTCATAGTATGTGAGTTGGTCAACTATAACAATTTTCCCATCATGAGGGAACATCATTATCCTGAATACAGAAGATGCCATTGTAGTCATTGCATACATGTAACTTCGGCCAAGAAGGATATTGTAATCCAACTGTGCATCCAGGACTTCTATGTTGATGAGCATAGTTTTACCGGCGAGTTGCACAGGAACGTCTTGGAATAGGCCTATAGGAGCGGAAGGACGCCCATTGTATGCTCTAAAAGTGATGTCAGATGGTTTGAGTTCAGAGAATCCAAGTTTTTGCCAAACTATTTTGGACATAATACATGTAGACGCTCCTCCATCAATTATGCAGCGGTGGATGTTGATGTTTCAGAATGTGACCGAAATTTGGAAGGCGACTATCAATAGAAGACGTGGGGCAGCATTATCCAAGTTGAAAGCCATTAAACGAGAATCGGCAAGGTCGATTGCGCCTAATGCGGAAAGTTAGGCTTTCCGTTGGGTTGGGCAAGTTTGCAAGACTTTGAATGCTGACATAGTTGATGGAGATTGAGTTAAGTCATCGACTATACTATAGCTGTGAGCAGCCTTTGAATTATGTCTCGTTCGTGGTAAAGGCCCTTTAACAATTTTTGGGATGAGTTCTATAAGATGTCGTGGGATTGTCAAAGGTGTTGTAGGTGTTGCAGTGGTCGAAGTGCAACAGTTGGTTTCTGGTGGAGTTTCGTAATCCCGGTTTCGCATCTGCAGGAGAATTTCTTCCCCTACCATGTAAATATTGTGACTTGAGGCATTTTGGGAACTTCCTCCAGGAGGATTTTGATATTGTTGCTAGGAGGTTTCTTGCTAAGTATTTACCACTCCTTGATGGTGGAAAGGATTCTACATTACTGCAGTTTGTTGGTATTGCCCCCCTTGCCCCCTAGTATCTTTCGTCATCTTCAACTCAGGGAGTTGAGGGCAATGATGGGTGTAATGATCATATTCTCCGCAGATGGCATAAGCATGATTAGTACGTAGACTGGGGTTCTTGTTTTTCTTTTGTGGGTTTGTTACCCACCATTTTGTGCATAATATCCCTAGGAGAAATTTTTCTCCAAAATGGTCCTCAACGGCAGCCAGCAGCCCCTTACAGCCAACAGCTAGCTCATTGTGCCATTTTCTCCGCCACCTGAGCCAGCCATGTGGTCCCTCACCCCTCTTCCATGATCATATGATTGAACGTGAGTCTCCTGAATCTAAACGTATGCCTTGTCATTTGGAAATTGAGTATTGTAGTTTGCTTATCATGGACACTTCTGGGCATGGATTAATGGGATGATTCGGCAGAAAGAATGGGCTAGGTCTGTGCTTTTGTCCCCTAGACCCCTTTTAGGAATTAATCTTGGATTCTAGTCCCATGGGATCTCTTTTACTGACCATTTGGTTCCAGGGATGGTATTTCACAAGAAACCCCGATTTTGGTTGCGTGGTCCCGCTCCCTTATCCACTTATATTACCCTCTTTCCATTCATTATTACCCCATTCATCATTTCTCCCGCCTGGGTCCACATAGGGTTAGCTTGCCCCTTCCCCTTGCCCACACCTTGGGTCATGGCCTGAAATGAAGCCCGAAGGTTGATGCAACTAAAAAGAAAGATAAAAGCATATATGGCCACATTCAACAAGAAAATGTACCACAAAATGCAAAAGATGGCCAGTACAAATACATTTAGCACGTGGGCAAAAGCTAATACATGAGCTCTACCCCATCATCATGGCCATCACCCTAGTTCCTACAAGTTCTATGAGCCTTCATCATATAGGAACCCATGATTGTCCCAACCCCTAGTGGGCGATGAACCGGCCCACCTTAAAAGGGGGAATTCACTGTTATATCTTATACATCATGCACTAAACCCTTGCGCCCCGAACAGTTAATCAAAGAAATTCATAAAAAGGCAAAAAGCATAAAAAGAAGGATGGAAAAATCAAGGTCGAGGCACCTCATGTACCATGATTTCTCCCTCCTACACATTATGAACCCAAGTGTGGGCTTCCATCTTATTAGCTACCCTTGTACCCCAGCATGTGACCTAGGGCTACCCCTTCTCATTCCCTACTTCATTCACCTATCTGTCACATGCCACCACCTTTTGAACAACGTACCTTGACTATATTATCCCCTTTAGAAGTAGACACCACCTAATAGTATTATTGGTTAACCCCATTTTGAGTTTAGGAGACATTGGCACATCCTGAAGCCCATTATTGAAGGGCAGGCCATTATGAAGTCCCCACCTGTGGTCCATAATTAGGTAAGCTCATTTACTCGATTTCTCTAATGCTAGGTTGCACGAAACGGGGAAACAGGCATGAGTTTCTGAAACGGGAATCGATACGAAACGCGACCTCCCCAAATTTTGGAAACAGGGAAACGCGAATATATATATATATATATATATATTAGGACATTTAAGAAATATGTGCAATCATAAAGCATATATGATATATTCTAATTTATTACATTATGATAATATTGTCAATTGTCAATGCATAAACTATAAGTCTCTAAATTTACATCACGTTTACTCATGAATGATCACATAATGAAAATAGAAATATCCAAAATCAGCCACGAGAAATTTCTAATTTCTTGTCTCGTGCTTGATTGGGAGTCTCCTCCTACATAGTCGAATGACCTTAGTGCTCTTGATTAAATACAAGTTTCATACCCTAGTACCCTACATGCTCTTCATTATTGGGAGTCTCCCCTGCATAGAGGGCTTGGTTCTCTTGATTAAATACAAGTTCCATACCCTAGTACATGATAAAATCCAATAGAAACCTTGCAATCCCCCCAATCCTGAAATCCTGAAAAACAGATAAGTCTGCTGGATTTTGAGTGAGATCTAAAATTCTACTTTCTCCATATGAAATCCAATGAGAGCGAAACCACTCTCAAACATCCTAAGTCATTTCATGGTAATGTTAAAAATTCAAGTAAAAGGATGAAAATGAAAAATAAAGGAGAATATCACTTTTACTTTAAGAATTTAACATTACCATGAACGACATATCAACACTAGGGCAAAAAGTTCAATTTTATAACTTTAGACAGGCATCTAGAAGCAACTAAAATTCACTAGGATAACCTAAAAATAAATTAGAAAACAAATTAACAAAAAAAAAACACAAGTAAAAAGCTGAAACGTGAGTCGTACAGCCCTGAAACGCATTTCCAGCTGTATTGGCCACGTTTCAGTTTCGTGAAACGCGTTTCAGGGCCGTACCACACGCGTTTCAGCATTTCATACCTGTTTCCGTACGGAAACGCCCCCTTGCCCTACGTTCCCTGCAACATAGCTCTAATGATTTATTGTACTAGAAGGTTAGGGGACGCATTGGATCTTATGCAGGATTGCAGATGGTTTCCATCTTGGGTTGGTCTCCTTATACGGGATCCTAATCCTCCAAAGGATTACATTGGCACATGTAAGGTGAACGTTGAGAGCCATGGGCCTCCATAGCAGCAGATTGCACTCCATGGATCTCCATAGTCGTTCAAAGATTGCTCGTGGTTCACTTATTGGACGAGGAGGATGCACCTGATCCATCATGCCCAGTTGGCCCCAAATCTACACCATACACTTGGTAGATGATCTAGGACTTACACGATGATGTGGCATCACCTACACCATCATCCTAGCCCTTGCAGGAAAACTCCAAGCATCTTCAATTTGGTTGGAGACCCATGAGGACACTTGTGTGCCCCCACATGTCATTTGGAGCATCACATGTTATTACAAGGGAACAACCCCTTGTCCACTGCTTTTGAGGGTCCTATTCTTCATTGTGGCACCCATGGACCTCATTAGGCCTCTTAGAGGACCCTACGACATGCATTGATTATTATTTGACCTCTTGAGAGGCTTATTTTTTCATTTATGAACTAGTTTGGTGGGCTTGTCACCAAAAGTTGAATTATTAGAACATTATTTTATTTTTGGGGCTTATGTAGGCCAAGGAGGCTAATTCGAACTCCTAGTTTGTGTTTAAATAGAAGTGAGACCAGCTCATTTGTTCATCATCACTTTGGATTGGATCTTTTTTCTCTCTTGAGAATTTCACACTTTTTCTAGAGGATGAATTGGAGCTTTATGGATGAATTTTGATGTGTGGATATTGGTCTATCTTATCTTCAAGCTTATCTTTTGTAAATTGTGGATGGTTGGATATATTTTATTACATGTAAGTACATGCTTTTAATGTTATTCTTGTTTTACTTTGTCATATACATTGGACTGGGATTTTCTCTATTTCTAGGGTTAATTGCTGCATGCATTACTGCTTAAAATTGTGGAATTTTGTCTCTATTATAGCATCTCTCAATCTATCGGCCATGTAATATAAATGAAATCTCCTAGGGGTAATTCTATCAAAGAATTCGACCTTGATAAGCCATCTCCTTTGCACATCAAAGTGTAAAAGTTGCAAGATTGCTTCTCTTTGACCTAGAAGGCTAGCGAAGTGGTCTTAAGGCCTCCTTGATTAAGAATCAAGAATATTACTTATATTTCATCATAGACTCCATTCTCCCAAGACTAAGGCACTGATCTACCAAGAGGTGATCACCTAAAATCACATATTTTTCACGTTTCCCCATGTCTAGCCAAGTTGGGGCACCTAGGGCATCAATTTCCCGACAAGCTAGCCCTCCAAAAAGTTTGATCTCTTAGGGTCTCCTGCATTGGTATTGACCTCCAAATTTCAGGCCATTTCGACGGTGGATTTGTGAGAAAAGCCACCCTAATCTCAGGATCAAACTTTGCCCTTTTCATCCCCAAAGGCTAGTACCTTATTGGATCAATTCAAGCCTTTAAGTGGATATTCTTTCGTTGATCCATTTCCATATCTTGTCCGGGTTAGGAGTAATCATTGGTTGCCATACTCCTACCCAAGACTGGTCCACTTGGTCACGTGTGGTCCCGTTCCTTTAAAAAGACAATTCTTCAAGAACCATCCAGGATACCAATTACAATAAGGATTTTAGGGATTGGGAAATTCCTTCATAAGTCATATCCCATAAACCTAACCCTTAAATCTTCCCTTCCTTTCCCTAGATAACATTGTACCTTGCTTAGAAAGCAAGAAAGCTCTATCTTTCTAACTCTTCCAAGAATGGGATTATTTGGGTCACTCATATCTATTTATTGTTTTATCCTTCATTGGTGACTCCATACTATACCTAGTCTTCGCCCATCGGCGAAAGTCTATAAATAGAAGGGAGCCTTAACTGAGGTGACAAGCAAAATAAATGCAAGTCCCATCACCAACTCTGGCCTCTGGAGTTTTGGTGTTTGGAATCGATTTGCCAGTAGTCCACCTGTGTTCTCCATTTGTTGCCCTTGGCCTAGCATTTTCCCTTTAGGAATCCCCCTCTAGTTCCCTTGCTAGTTTGAGCGATAACAAGGTTATTAAGGGTTTGTCCCTGGTTTGAATTCCAGTTGGGGTTGCCCCATCTAGTGTCCACAAAGGTTGTTGTTGATTGTTGCCCCCTGTCCAGGCTCTACCTTTGGCTTGTTCTTTCCTTTTTATTAGCAACGTTAGATGGGTTAGTCGTGTTTAGTTCTTCAAGTGATTGCAACTATTGAGGGAGAGAAGGTTGCACAAATTAGCAAGATGTGTGTCGGGGCATCAGCAGGAGAAGGTGAACCAGTCATCCTGCTCATATGCCATAGGAGAAGGTGAACCACTCATCCTATACATATGTCAATCGTAGGGGAAGGTGAACCACTGACCCTACATACATGTCTCCAGGTAGGGGAAGGTGAACCACTCATCCTACATACATGTCAACCATGATGGGGTATCACAGGGGAAGGTGAACCACTCACCCTATGGTCTCTCATAGCTCCAAGAAGTAACCCAAGCTGTCAGGAGATCCCAGAGTTCTGTGTCCGACTCATACGAGACCCTCATAGGAGGGTCGTTCCATGACTCCAAGTCTCTCCCAGAAGGTTAAGAATTTGACCTTCCCCGAAGGCTTCGTGAGAATCTCTGTGACCTGCTCATCCATCCTCAAGTGTTGGAGCCTTATTGCTCCTCGTTGTACCATATCCCGGATAAAGTGGTACCTGATATCAATATGCTTGGAGCAGTTGTGGAACACGAGATTTTTTGATAGACGAATCCCACTCTGGTTATCGTAGAAAATCATGGTGGTATCCAACACATGCTCAAATAGCTCACTGAAGAGCTTCCTCAACCAAACTGCTTCACAACAAGCCATACTCGCAGCAATGTATTCGGCCTCGGTGGTGCTTAGTGCAATCGATTTTTGCTTCCTGCTCATCCAAGATATAGAAGCAGACCCCAAAGAGAAGCAACACCCAGACGTGCTCTTACGATCCACCACACTGCCAGCCCAGTCAACATTTGTATATCCATGTAGCCTCAAATTCCTGGTAGTGTATCTCAGTCCATAGTGGATTGTGCCCCGGAGATATCTCAAGAGATTCTTGGCAGCAATCCAATGAATGTGATGAGGCTCGACCATATATTGACTCAACATGTTCACATAGAAGCATATGTCAGGACAGGAGTTGACCAAGAACATCAATGCCCCCACAAGTTGACGATACTCGATAGGGTTCGCCAATCCAGGCCCAGCAGCACTTCCACATATCTTCTTAAAGTTGAGTTCCATCAGAGTAGTCATGGACTTTCAGTCCACCATCCCACATCTCTCGAGTGGTTTCACAATATATTTTCCTTGAGAAAGCAAAATCTCACCTATCTTTTACCAAACCTCCAACCCCAGGAAGTAATACATCAGTCCTAGGTCCTTCATCTCGAACTCGGAAGCCAACTCCCTCTTGCATTGATGAATGAGAGGGTCGTCACCTGAAAGAGATCATCCACACAAAGGACCAGAATGAGAGGATTGTCCTTTTCAACCTTGAAGTATAGGTTTAGGTCAACATCTCTTCTCGTAAATCCCAACTTCATAAGGTAGCTATTGATCCCATACCAAGCCCTAGGGGCTTGCTTAAACCCATAGAGGGGTTTCTTCAACCTGCATACATGTGTCTCACGATCTTGAACCTCGAACCCCTCGGGTTGTTCCACATACACTTCCTCCTTAAGCGAACCATGCAAGAAGGCAGTTTTGACATCCATCTGATGTAGGTTCCATCCTTGCGAGGCAGCAAGGGCTATGATCGAATGGATGGTGGTATATCGGGCAACTGGTGCAAATATCTCATCATAGTCTACTCCTTCCTTTTGAGAGAAGCCTCGAGCTACAAATCTGGCCTTGAATTTCTCAGCACTCGAGCTACAAATCTGGCCTTGAATTTCTCAGCACTCGAGCTACAAATCTAGCCTTGAATTTCTCAGCTCCATGTTTAATCTTGTAAAGCCATTTTGAAGTGACCACTAACTTGTCCTTGGGTCTAGGAACCACATCTCAAACATCATTCTTCATGATCAACTCATATTCCTCGTTCATCACATCCTTTCAAACTTGTTGCTTCACGACTTCTTCGAATATACAAGGCTCAGATTGTACAATGGTACTCATGGCAGTTAAGTACCCTTGGTACCTATTCGGCCTCTTGCTTTCACGAAACATCCCCCTCGATGCAATATGTTTCTTAGCATCTTCAAGAGTATCTTTGAGCCACAAAGGCCTTTTCCTTGAAGTAGAGGGCTCACTAGGAGGTGGATCAATGAGATCCATCAGACCTTCAACATCGAGCATTGGTTCATGAGACACAGGTTCATCCTGCTTTTCTGCACCAGCATCATCATTTTCCTTCCTAGGAATCGGAAGATCTCAAATCTTTTTAAGAGAAGAATCTTCATCGAAAGTGATATCATGACTTCATTCCACTTCCCTTTGACTAGGAACATAGATTATATATGTCTTCGAAGTTTCACTCTAGCCCTAAAACATTCCTTTCTTCCCATATGCATCTAGTTTGTTTATTTTCTCTTTTAGCACATGAAAGTATACAGGACAACCAAAAATTCTAAAATGAGAAACATCAGGTTTCTTACCGGTGAAAACTTCTTCAGGTGTCTTGAAGTCCAAAACTTGATGTGGGCATCAGTTTTGGACATATACAGTAGCATTGGCAACTTCTCCCCATAAGAACTTCGGAAGACCTTGATCATGAAGCATAGCACGGGTGGCTTCTATGATAGTACAATTCTTCCTTTTGACAACACCATTTTGTTCTGGAGTATATATGGTTGTAGTCTCCCTCTTAATGCCAGCTTTTGTACAATAGACCATTTGACTCATATTCGGTCCCATTATCGATCCTCAATATTTTGATCTTCTTCCCTGTTTGATTCTCGACCAAGGCTTTGAAGGAGCGGAACTATTTGAATACTTTGTCCTTTTTCTTTAAGAAATAGATACATGTCTTGCAAGAGAAGTCATCCACAAAAATAAAATAATACAAATATCCACCCAAAGATGTCACGGACAACATACCTGATAGATCAGGATGGACCAATTGAAAAAATATCAGTTGTTTGAGTCTCACTTGAGAGGAATGGTCCCCTTGTATGTTTTCTAGCTTCACATTCCTATCAAACACCTTCATGATTTAAGTTGAATTCGGGCATCCCTATGACCATCTTCCTTATATGGGGTAAGGCTTTGAAATGAAGGTGAAAATATTCAGTGCCATAATTCGGATTGAAGAGAGGTGTCACAAATCATTGCTCCCAACGGACTTCCTCCAACCTAATAGATACCTTCAACCCTGAATCCAAGAGTGAATGCATATCTTGGGTTCCTTTGCCAAAGACGAACATTCTCATCAATGAATGTCACCTTGAAGCCTTTATCTTCCATCGCAGAAATAGAAACCAAGTTCTTTTTCAAATCAGGTACATATAGCACTTCTTGCAAATGAAGAGTTTGACCTTGATTTAACTATAGAGTAACAGTCCCAATTCCTTTCACAGGATAAGTGGCATTATTCCCAAGAATAATCTCCATATACGTCTTCTTTTCAACTAAGTTTGAGAGAGCTTCCTTGTACCCAGTGAAGTGCTTTGAGGCACCACTATCAATCAACCAATGGTCCAAATTATCCGGAGGAGAGGCAGTGGAGAAGGCAAAAATAAGAATAAATTCTTTTTGCTTTGCAATATTAACTTCATCATACCTGCAATTTCTCGACTTCTTGGGAGGACAACCACTTTCATTTCGAGCAGTGGGAGCATTCCTCTTTCCTTTGTTATTGAACTTGTTGTTCCTTTGAGTGCCATTGCCTTTGAAGTTGTTATTATTGTTGTCATCATCTCTTGGAGTATCCTTCTTGTGAGGACACTCTAGTGAAGTGGCCAAACTTCTTACAATTGAAGCATCTACCTTTCCTTCCTTCTTTGAATCCTGGCTTGAACCCTTGTCCTTGATTCCTTGGACCAGCATTGTTCCTTCTCTTAGAATGAGCAGAGAAGGCGGTAGGATTGTTTCCATTTGAGGGCTTGTCTCTTTCCATCATCCTTATTTCTTCTTGAGTGCATCTAGCCAATAGTTCATCAAATCCCGGAATCCTGTCATTGTTGAGAATGGTAGTGTTGAACACATCCCAATCTCTTGTAAGGCCCCCAAGTGCAATAAGAGATAGCTCCCGGTCACCAGTGACTTCACCAATAGATAGGAGATCATTCTTGATCTCGATAATCCTCATGAAGTAGGATTGGATGGATTCTCCTCTATCCATCTTGATATCTTTCAGCTTGTTCTTGAGAAAGAGAATTTGATTTGCATTGTTTACTTTGAACATCCCAACCAGCTTTTCATACATCTCCTTAGATGTTTCCAAATCAGAAATATAGGCAACCAAAGGCTTATGAATGGAATCAACAATAATCTTCTTAGCTTTAACCTCACCTTTCTTGTACTTGGTTTGTGCAGCAGCGGATGCATTTGAAGGAGGCTCTACTATTCTTCCTTTGACATAGTCCATGGCATCATTTTCTTCTAATGTCAAATCCAAAGTCATCTTCCATGCATGATAGTCAGATTTGTCCTTAAGCTTGTCCTCGGATTTGAAGAAAGATGTAGTCGTCATTGGGACTAGTTCCAAGTCCTTGTCCAACAACTTCCCTTAGTGATTGCTTTGCTTCACTCTTGCTTGGGCTTTGTCTTCACCTGAGCTCTGATACCATGTTAATTTTAGATAACAATGGTATGTTCTATGCTTAAGACAATTTACTTCAATGTTCCTTTAGCAGCCCAATGACAAATTTCAATTATATCCAATAGTAATCACATTAACTTATAAACATTGACAGTAAATGCAAATAGAACATAAAATCATATGCAGAAGATAAGCCAAGACAAGAGGACACAAGATGTGGTGGATGCCAGGGACAAACCCCAATGTGGGGAAACCCTTTGATCAAATCTTCTTATTATTCTTCAATAGTTCAGCAGAGAGAGAGAGAGAGAGTACAAATATCATAAATACAAGCCCAAAACAGATCTGCCAAATCGACAATCAATGCAACCCTAACCAGAAAGTCAACGATGGTCAAAGATGCCCCAAATCAACCTCTAATCAGCTTGGTCAACAGCAGAATAGTGCGGCTTCAAGAGAGGGTCAAAGTCAACCCAAAACAGCTCGGTCAACCCAAACAATCCTTGCTATAATTTCTGCGGTCAAAAAGTCAACGTTGCAATCAACATGGTCAAACTATCCCCAATTGCCTCGATTTGTGTGCCAAAGAATGTGGCCTAAAAAGATCAAAGTTTTGGCCCAAAAATAGAAGTCAACGCTTGGTCAAAGTACCCAAGTCAACATTGATCAACGCTGCCCTAATCACAGAAAACTTTGGCATCCTAAAATCTGTCTTCCTTCCACACATGCGAAGAAGAGAGAGCCTCCAAGTATACGAACCAATCAAGAGAGGAGAGAGAAGATGATATGATGAGATGAGTGAGTGTCCAAATGAGAGAAGGGTCACTCCTATTTATACAATTCGTTGAGGGTGAGGAGACACATCCATTGGGCTTCATGAGCTTACATTGGACTAAGGCCGACCTTGACAATTTGACCATGAGAAAGAATAAATTCAAAATTCCATTTCTGCTTGTCAAAATGAGATCATCTTTATATCAAAATTGTACCTCTCCGAAAGAGGAATTCAATGCAGTAATCATCTCCATCGTATGAGTTGTCCTAAGGTGGAATTTGGCCCTAGTTGCCAATTTTAACAACAGGCAACGCTTTCTAGCAGCCAAAGAATCAACCAAGCTAACGATGAGGCTTTAGTGTTGCTCGCACCTCCACCTATAGGAAAGGAAGCCCTAATTTTGGCCACTAAGATACCTTCATCCCACGTGAGCAGTCGATTCTTTAGCTTCTTGGTAGTCAATTACCAGTACCGAGTACTAGACAGGTCGGGTAGCCCCAAATAGTACCGCATGCACTGGACCTAAGTCGAACCCCCTCTGAATCGGGTCTCTAACGTGCTCGGGTAGTATTTTCTGTGGGATGATGAAGGATTTGAAGCACCCTAAAAGTCAACTTCTATGTTTCAAAGATGTAACATGACCATGGCGACTTATGGGATGCCTACCCCCAATGGTCCTAACCTGAACTATAAATTCTTTTGTGGCCCCTGTGGGGAAATTTAGTTGGTTCAAGTTATGGTTTCTTTTAGGAGTCTTGCTTCACTTATGGTGTGAGAATGTAAGCCAAAATAAACTAAGTACAAAAAGCTCCGAAAACTGGATGCCCTTTTGTACAAAGCTTATAGAAGCTTAGTGTGTGACGTGTAATGTGTGTGCAAGTGGCAAAGTGAACATACAAAGTGTGATAAGATGTGGATATTTAATGATCCTTTACAATACCCTCTAATTACACTAAGTTTTGATTGTTCCTTGCATGAAAAAAAAATAATGTGTGGATAATGGGCCACTTACTCTTTCCTATTACATTACGTGTCCCTAAAGGGAGATGGTGTTGAGAAACCTAGGGCAGAGAGATGAGATGATTTCTCTAGCAAAGATAACTACTTCTGAAGACATTTTAATTTCGTAATTAGGTTCTTCTTTGACTTGATTATTATTATGTGTTCTTCTTCATCAAACATCTACAAAACTTAAAGAACAATGAGACAAAGGACACAAGATGTAGGCTATCATCCAAGGCCAAAACCTCTCCAAGCATGAGAGGAAAACCCATTGAATTCTTCTTCTTATAGAATCTTCAATTGATGAATTCCAAGACCTAGACCCTTTGACCAACTGCCCCTCCAATACCAAGTCAATTCTTGCTTTAAGTCAAAGTCAATTACTTCTTGAAGATGCTATAGTTTCTCCTTCTTCACTAACCCTTGACTTAGCAACTCAAGTCTGAAATTCTCAGCCTCTTTCTCTGCAACTTTCGACTTCCTGTAGGTGACTGCAATTTCCCACGTGTGACCGAATTAGGGCTACTTCAACATTCCTTCTCCTTCGCTTGGCTAGGGTTGACTTCTTTGTGACTTCGGCCTTCAATGTAGCTTCCTTTCTAGCCTAGTTTCAGCCCTCTTGAGATGACTATAGTTTGGACTTGCAGCAGATAAGGAAACCCTAGTTTCCTCACATGTGTGATTAGAATTAGCCCAAAACAGACTTGCAATTACTTCACTCTTCCTTCGATCTTGATCTCCTTCTCTTCGCTAGATGAGAGGCTCCTTTCTTTCTCTTGCTCGCACTTCCTTCTTTGATATCGATGCTTGAATAATTGTCTTCCAAGTGAGGTCGAGTCCTCCTTTATATAGTGATCTGCCCATGTAAATAAGTCGACTTGTCCTCATGCCTAGGTTGACTTCTCCTTCTAGAACAATCGATATCTTCTTTGGAAGGCTGACTTGTTTGAGTACTTGTGACAAGGTCTTAGAGGGTCTTTTGACTCTTACAATGACTCAAATAAATATGTAACATGCCCTAGAAGGGTCTCTCATACATGACAAAGACTCAATTGACTTTATGACTTAATGGCCAATCTTAAGAGTTCACAATGGGAACTTGATCTATATACAAATAAAATTCCTTAAGCATGAAACCCATGACTCAAGTATAACAGAAATAATTTTATTTTTCTTCTTTACATCGATTACATAAAATCATAATTACACATGTCATTATGAAGATCGAACCTAGTAACATATTTCAACACTCCCTCTTAACTAGGGAGGTATTCATAATCCATACAAGGTACTTGGACATTCTCAATCTGAAGAATTCTCATAAGAAGAGTCGGATTGGTAACCCATCTGTTTAGCATCATACCATCCAGAATTGTCACATAGCAAGGCCTTGACTAACAACTCTATCTCTCCACAAGATCAAAGCACAATGCTGATGAGACCAATGATTAATAGGCACTATCATCATTGTCTCTCTCGGAACATACCCCACCCGAGCTCTCTCAGATTATGTTCCACTAGGGCAATTCTTATCTTGGATTCCTAGTCCTCAAAGAATATTGCTCCTCTACGACTACTCTTGTCTTGGATGCCCTACCACATCCTCAAAGAGTATCGAATGCCAGATGCTTACCCAATCCTCCATTCTTTCTTCCAAAGTGAACACAAGAATGATGTGTCTATCTCTCCCTCTCAACCAGGGCGGATATACCCATTCCAATGAAGGAATGTACCCATTCCTACGAAAGGAATGTACCCAAGCTCCCTCTTAACCAGGGACTTGTCCAAGCTTCCTCTTAACCAAGGACTTGCTTTCAGTAGCTCTTATGGGGATTATGGGACTATCAACTACTTGTAGCATTCCCTCTTTCGATGTCACAAATTTCTTCTTTGTTATGGAGCCTACATCTTTTGGGACTTCTTCGTAGGGCATAGACCATCCATCACTATGAATCATGTCAGTCATGTCATCCTTTCGTTCATCAGAAAGTGATCCACTAGTCCATATTTGGCCTTTCTTCATACCTTGCTACCTTCTTTTCATCACGTTTCCTTCAAGATCTTCAATCCTACCACATGAATACCAGTTGTGGGTGCCATCCACAACTCTTCCTTTGGTAGCCCTGGATTAGCCCATCCAGATATTTTTCAAAAATGAACATAAAATTAACATTAACTTTGTGATGGTCTTTTCATCATGACATTTGTTTGATTACATCATCAACATTCTGCATACACATTGACACATCTCCAAAAAAGATATTAAATGTCAAGGGTCTCCTTCTTTTCCAGACTTCATCAAAGTCTTCACACCTTTTCCATGGAGATGTCATGGCCAATTCTTCTACTCATCAGATGTTGATATCCTTTTCCATGCGGCCATAGTTGTGTTTTTCACGATCTCTTCTTCCTTTCTTCACATATTGACCCCAAGAACTTTCATCCTTAGTTCCATCTTCATAATCAACCACCTCATACTCCATATGAGGACATATTATGTTGATTTCATCTTTGTAAGCCTATGAATCATGCCTTCATGCATCTTTTCAATGAAAGAGATCCCTTTCCTTTAATCATACCCATGAGGTAGAGTATCCATCCATGCTTCCTACAACCACTAAACACATGCATACATACCTCATTTTTTCCTTTTTGATCATCTAGGCTTCCTTCAGTAGCTTCCTAGAAAGAAAGTTCTTCAATCATCTTGACCTACTTCACTCTCTTGTCATCATACCATCATCCCATGAATCCCTCACAAGGTGGAATTCCCGGCGAGGCATTTGCCTTTTTCAATAGGTGAATCTTCCAATGAAGATTCCAAAAGAGGATTTTGATTATCCTCATCCTGCAAATGCTTCTTATGGTGTATGACGAGCTCTATACTAGATGACTTTCTTCTATCCATAAGTACTACTTATGCTTCTAATGAGGTTACCAAGAGCTCCTTTTCACTATAGGTGATTGCCATAGACTTCTACTTCAGCTCTTTTGCAAGCTTCTTATGATGTCTCGAGCTCTTGCTTCATATTGTATGCTTCTTATGATGCCATCTCCTAACATGATGCATCCTATGGTGCCTCTAATGATTCCTACCATGATAGCTATTACAAGAACTGAAGAACAAAGACTTGAAAAGAACTTGGTGAAGAAGATCATCTCAGTCATAGTAGAGATCTCTTACTTCTTCCTTTTTGGACTACTTCTTTTTAGGTTCTTCCACTTGTTCGATGATATGGGCTTCTTCCATTCCTTTTTGTTGTTTTCCTTCTTGAATTTTGGATAATCTCTTTTATAGTGCCCATACTCATGACAGCCATAAAATTGAACCTTAGCCATATTCTTCTTTTATTGAGGACCAACCTTCCCAGACTTTATTTTTCATTTAGTTATGGTAGCAAATGCTTGTTCTTGATCACTTGATCCTACATCGATTTTTGCCTTCAACCTAGTTTCTTCGATTTTACATAATGACCATAGTTCATTGAATAGAGTAGCTTCATTCTTTCCATAGATGTTTGATGTGAAGTTGCCCCATTCCTCTGGTAGTGCATTGAGCACTATGGTAGTCATTTCCCTATCAGACATTATTTCTCCCAACTCTTGGAGTTGGTCTCTTATTTTTGACACCCTCACAAAATATGAGGCTATTCCTTCTTCCTTGGATATCTTCATTTTGTAGAGTTCTTGTCTTAGTGATATTACTTCTCCAGCAGTACTCACGGAGAATAGTTCCACCAGCTTGTCATATATCTCTTTAGCCGTTTCCAAATTTGATACATAGGGTATGAGGGGATCCTTGATGGACTCAATGAGAATCCTTTGAGCCCTTACTTCCCCTTTCATGTACTTTGCAAGTGCTTGAGCTTCTTCCTTTGGAGGTTTAGTTATTGAGCCCTTAACATGTTCCACATTTCATTTTCTACGAGGATCAAATAGGTCCTCTTCTTCCATGCTAAAATTTAACTGACCCAACCAACTTGTTTCTCTCCTTGCAAAAGGGCATTTTGATTGATTCAAATGTAGACATAAAATTACTTACTTGAGAAGATACTCCTTGATGACAATATCTTCAATTTGTTGCCTTCTTGATCTTTGATGATGTGGTTATAGAAGATTTCTTCTTGAAAAAGATGTCTTCCTTCAAAATGATCCTTGACCCAAGAAGAGGGAGATCACCTTGAATCTTCGATAATGGTAACAGCTCCTTTCTTCTAGCTTCCCTTCGATTAGTAGACTTCAAGATGCTTCGCTTGTAGGCCTTCTTGAATTTTTGTAGAGGTAGGATCTATTGAGGTCTTCTTTCTTGAGATGATGATTTAAGCGAGGTTCCAAAAAAAAATGCTTCAAGTGTAGACTATTTCCTTCAGCAAGCTAGGGTATTGATGCTTCCTTTGAAATGCGTTGAAAATGCAAGGATCTTCTTGATGCTTTGATGCCCTTGATGCCCCTCTAGAACTTCGATACTTGAGTGCTTGAGTGTCCTTGGTTGAGCTGCCCTTCCTTGACTTGTAACCTTAGCTCTGAGACCATGTTGAGAAATCTAGGGCAGATAGATGAGATGATTTCTCTAGCAAAGATAACTACTTGTGAAGACTTTTTACTTTCTTAATTAGGTTCTTCTTTGACTTGATTATTATTGTGTTCTTCTTCATCAAACAGCTACCAAACATTAAAGAACAACGAGACAAAGGACACAAGATGTAGGCTATCAACTAGGGCCAAACCTTTCCAAGCATGAGAGGAAAACCCATTGAATTCTTCTTCTTATAGAATCTTCAATTGATGAATTCCAAGACCTAGACCCTTGACCAACTGCCCCTCCAAGACCAAGTCAATTCTTGCTTCAAGTAAAAGTCAATTACTTCTTGAGGTGCTACACTTTCTCCTTCTTAACTAACCCTTGACTCAGCAACTTAAGTTTAAAATTCTCAGCCTCTTCTCTGCAACTTTCGACTTCCAGTAGGTGACTTCCATTTCTTGGGGGTGACCGAATTAGGGCTACTTCAGCCTTCCTTCTCCTTCGCTTGGCTAAGGCTGACTTCTTTGTGACTTCGGCCTTCAATGTAGCTTCCTTTCTAGCCTAGTTTCAGACCTCTTGAGATGACTGTAGTTTGAACTTGTAGAAGATAGAGAAACCCTAGTTTCCTCGCACGCATGAACAGAATTAGCCCAAAATAGTCCTGCAATTACTTTGCTCTTCCTTCGATCTTGATCTCCTTCTCTTCACTAGATGAGAGGCTCCTTTCTTTCTCTTGCTTGCACTTCCTACCTTGATATGGATGCTTGAATAATTCTCTTCGAGGTGAGGCTGAGTCCTCCTTTATATAGTGATTTTCCCATGTAAATAAGTCGACTTGTCCTCATGCCTAGGCCGACATCTCCTTCTAGAATGATCTATATCTTCTTTGGAAGGTCGACTTGTTTGAGTACTTGTGACAAGGTCTTGGAGAGTCTTTTGACTCTTATAATGACTCAAATAAATATGTAACATGCCCTAGAAGGGTCTCTCATACATGACAAAGACTCAATTGACTTTATGACTTAATGACCAATCCTAAGAGCTCACAATGGGAGCTTGATCTATATAAAAATAAAATTCCTTGAGCATGAAACCCATGACTCAAGTATAACAAAAATAATTTTATTTTTCTTCTTTACATCAATTACATAAAATCATGATTACACATGTCATTATGAAGACCGAACCTAGTTACATATTTCAACAAATGGAAAACTCAAGTGCTTTAAGAAAGCTTTCATATGCAAGCCCAAGTTCTTATAAAAGATGCAGGGGAAGCTGAGATTACTTACTCTCTGTAGTAACACTTGGTCCTAGTCCCAAAAACTAATGAAATAAAAATGCTTTGGTTAGTAGCAAAATATGTAGATAATGGGCCACTTACTCATTTACTAGTTAACCTATGTGACTTGTGAAAAATAGCAAAATAAATTGAAAAAGATATGTGGAATATAGCCACTTACATTTTCCCTTAATTAAGCTATGTGAGAAATGCAAATAAAAAGCAAAGATTATGTAATTACTTTGCTAATAGTGCTTAGTAAAGCAACTAGGCAATTTGAATTGACCGAATAAAATCTGCACAGGTGAAGGCAATTCACTAAAGGCTGACAATCACCTAGGAAAGAAAAATTACAATGGTTTTTGTGCTCTCTGTAAACCGCGCGGGTTTTCCTCTGCACAGACACGCGCGCATGTCTGTCTGCGACAAAAGTCGCGCGTTCAGTGGAAAAAATTGAACAATCAAGCTTCTTGGTTGAAAAACAAGTCCAGAAGGTCCTGCAAAAATTCCAGAGAGGTGATATACGCACAATGAAGTGATAATGCAGAGAGAAGGTCCTGCAAAACAACCACTAGAGTAAAGAAAAAAAACTAGTGGAGTCGCCAAATTTGTGGTAGTGTGTTTGTTGCTATGGAGTACCAAAGACACCTTCTTTGTAGTTGGTTGTTCCCTACAAAGAAAACACAGATAATTGGTTGTTGTTAGTGGACAAACATGAGTAAACAAAGCACTATAAATGGTGAAAACAATGCATAGATAAACATGAACTAAAAACTAAGAAATAAACACAAAAAATGCTTGATGAAACAAACATGTCAACAAAATAATGGAAAAGGGTTCCCTTTATTGACTGGTGAATGTCGAAGAAATACAATAGATGAATACTAAAACACTTGGAGAGAATAGTTTGAGCAATGGTGCTCAAAAATCCTCAACAAGGAGGTTCCTTTCCTCAATCTCTTTGCAAGCTTCTTCTCTCTCTCAAAGAAGTATGAAGACTCTCTCAATGGTGAAATCCTCTTCCCACTAGAATGCTAGATTGCAGAGGAGCAATTTTCCTAGCATAACAATGCTCTACTTATTTTTGGTCTTCCAATGGCCTGTTTATATATAATTTTGAATTCCTCTTCCCTCTCTTGTTTCATTAATGAGAAAATGACTTATGAGCAGGATAAGAGGATACCTTGGGGGTTGCATATCTCCAAGTCGACCTCGAAATCGACTATTCTTGAATGGTACATGTCAAGGAATCCCAATTCAGATTGTCTGAAGTGGTCTCGAGTTGCTGACTCAAACTTTTGTTCGACCGCATAGCAATCGATGAAACAACCGCGTGATCACTAATTTCGGCCTTTGGATGAGCCACACGGGTAAATTTTATTAGTGAAACTGCTAGAAGACTTTGATTTTTGCATTTTATGATGCTTTAAGCTAGAAAACCTTCATCTATACATTCTGCTGGACGACTTTGGGCATCATTTGAATTGTACAAATGTGTGTATGATTTTTTCGTGTTAACACTCCTAGTCTTTTTGTTCTAGAAGGACCACACAAATCCATATGTACTAACTACAAAGGCTTACTACTTGACAACTTATCCTTGACCTTGAATGAAGTTCAAGTCTATTTGTCCATTTGACATGACTTGCAAGTAGAGTTTTGAGGTTTCTTTATCTTTGGTAGATCTCTAACTACTCTCTTCTTACTAAGCCTGATGATGTGATCAAAATTGAGATGCCCCAATCTCCTATGCCATAGCCAAGACTCATCTTGTTTGTTGATGTAGCACTCTTCATTATCTTCCTTCAATATATATACATTATTTTTTGTTTGAACTCCTTTAGCCAAAACCTTCCCAGTTGTTGTTATCTGATTTCACAATCCTAAGCTCTAAAGAGAACATCACAACCTCTATCACATCATTGACTTACACTCAGCAAATTATGTTTCAAACCATCTACAAACCAAACATCCTGAGCCTTTCCTATGCCATTATTCAAATTGATTGTACCCTTTCCTCTAATTCTTCCCACTGCATTATTTCCAAATGTGAAATTTTCGATTTTATTTTCATCTAGGGATAAAAACTTTATTTTATCCCCTGTCATATGTCTAGAGTAGCCAGTATCCACATACCATTTATTGTTTTGATCTTGAGCATACAGAACTAGGCCACACTTATCAGCTTTCTTCTCTTCTTTCTTCTTTCCCCACCGCATACATTAATTTGTTCTGCAATTGTTTAGAGATTGTGATCTATTGTTTTTAACCTGACATTCATATGACTTATGTTAGATTTTGGTTGCATTGGACAGGTGTTCTAGTCTCGATTTGTATCTAAGAGGCTAACGAACATGAGATCTCCAAAACCAAGAAAAGGTTTCAGGAGATAAGCATGTGAAATGCCTTAAATAAATTAATTAGCCATCATAGAAAAAAAAAAATCAAGTCTAACTTAGGAAAACTGATTAATTAATGGGAATTAATTAAGGAAAGTCGAGAATACTCTAGAGACTCACATAGATCGAGTCTAAGATGATATTAGTCATTGATGAGGATCTAATCATGGCCACTGAAACTCTAGCGAGAGATTATAAGAGTAAATCAATGGGATGGAGAGAGATTCAGTTGACACAAAAGAGGAGCGAGTTCCTTGGCAGATCAAGTTATTCAGTTACAGAGATTCAGCAAGGAAGTGAGCTCGAGCCAGAGGAGGAGAGCATCAATGATTGAGGGAGCAGCAGCAAAGAGTTTTGGAGGATTTTCCAGTGTCGAAGAGCTAGCAGAAGGAAGGCGAAAATATTTTGTAGAGAAAGTCATCCAGGTGGTGCGAGTTAGCCAGTGTAGTTGAGTGAATTGTCGAGAAGGGTTTGGATCAATTGTTGGAGGCCAAAAAGACATTCCAGAAGGCAGAGTGAATATTTCCAGTGGCAAGAGAAGGCTAGACAGCACAATTTGGAGCAAGTTCCATAGGTCATACGAACTGCGTAGGCCAGCAGTGCGAGCAGCCAAGAGGTAGTGCGAGCATGCCAGAAGGGAGGCAGAATTATTTATGAAAGGGAGAATTTTTCTCCTAATTGTTTTGGTGAGATAATTTGCTAGAGGATAGCTAGTTGAGCATCCAGATGATGTACACAGATTTTTAGTGTTGCACGATAATAAAATAAACCCTCATCTGTTGCACCAGTTTTCCTTTTGAGATTTTTCCAGGGATGTTAGTCCAAAAACATTGGTGTCAATTGTATTGTGTATGTGCATATTTCTCAGTTATAGTTTCTATTTTCCACAGCATATTTTTATTTGTGAATAATTGCAGTGTTTTTTATTCGTTATTTTCCACAAAACAAATAAATTGTTAATCAGTTAGGAGAATAAATTCCAGTTGCTACAATTTAAGGAATTTTCACATGGTATCAGAGCATTGAAGATCATATCAGAGGCTCAAAGCGAGAGGAGAAACATTGTGAAGCTTCATAGGGAGATCTGAGCAAAATTTCTCCAGATATGCACAGGCCAGATAGGGGTGCGAATTGCAAAGGTAGTGTGGTTCGATTTCTAGTTCTAGGTGGAGGAAAAATCGAATAGCCTCATAGGCAGAATTTACAGGAAATGGATTTGCAAGATAGAGGGTTCCAGTGAGCAAATCAATCTATTCGTTGAGAAGATCTGGGCGCGAAATTTTTGCAACGAGAGTTTCAGTTGCAGATTTGTGTAGGGGCAAGGAGAGAAAAGCACACTGAAGAGGAATTTCCAGAATTTCTCAGAGGGTTTCCAGATCTAGTTTTCAAAGGGAGATCCGTAAATTTCAGTTGTAGTAGGTCGTAGCAAATTTTCCAGTCAGCCAGTGTGAGCTTCAGGAGCAGCAATAGGTGTGCTAGTTTCCGAAGAACTTCTGGAAGGTTGAGAAAGTTGCCCAGATGAGGCGTGGCAGTCAATGTGAATACCGGAGAAGGATTTTCGGGGGGAAGCAGTAGCAGATCTGCATATTTCCTAAGGAAATGGGAGTAGTAGTAGCAGATATGTGCATTTCCTAAGGAAGTGGGAGTAGCAGAAGTAGGGTCACAAGAAAGAGAGGAGATTTTGATTGTTTCCCAATTTTTGAGTTTTCGCAGAGATGGCTTTAACAGGACTCAGGGATCAAGATAGACTTGATGGAGCCTCTAATATTGGCGTCTAGAAGGCCATAATGCAGCTTATTTTAGATGAGCATGGTTTGAAGGAGTTTGTGATGGATGTCATGGCAAAGCCAACAAATACATAGCAGTTGGAAAACTTCAACAAAGAGATGGCCAAAAAGAAGAGGATGGTCTTAGATGAGGTCTGAGATCATATTGTTCCACACACTGCAGGGAAAAACACAGCAAAGGATATGTGGGATGCCATTATGAAGCTATACCAGGATCCATCTAAGAATCATAAGATGATTCTCAATGAGAAGTTGAGGGCCATCAAGATGCAGAAAGGTGAAGACGTAACTCACTACCTCATCAGAATTCAAGAATGTTCGAGATGAGCTAACATCTGTATGAGAGAAACCAAAAGACAGTGAACTTGTGCGAATTGCTCTAAATGGGTTTACTAGAGAATGGGTAACATTTGTCCAAGGGATTACTGGATAAGACAAATTGCCAAGTTGGGAACGTCTTTGGAGTGATTTCAAACAAGAGGAGCTAACGCTCAATCTAGTCCAGGGTACTACCAGCAGCGATAGCAAATAGTCGAAGGTTGAGAACGAGGAGGAGAATGTAACCCTTGCCAGTAAGGGAAAGGCGAAGAAGGGTCCCAGTTAGGGACAAAACTCAAACAGAGACAAAAAGAAGAAGAAGGATTTGTCGAAGATCAAATGCTTCAGGTGTGGTGAATTTGGTCACTAGAGCACCCAGTGTCCCAAGGAAAAGAAGGACAAGAAGGGGAGGTAGCAGACTGCAGCTTGGCAGAAATAGATAAGTTGAACACCAGGTTGGACAAGTTTGCATTGATAGCAGTTATACCTCGAGATGGAGGAGAAGCGTGAGGCTTCAGAGTTGCAAGATTGGGCAGAGTCCAAGGAGGACAGCATCATACAAGTGTTTCCTCTTGGATCATTACCTTGGCTATGGGGACCCACAATATCCAGTAGAAAGAGGATCGAGATGTCAGCAAGGCGTTGTCAGATCTTGAGAGACAGTGCAGAGCTAGTTGCAATAAGATACTAGAGGGGCGCAGAGACAATTGTGAGTAAATAGATACTCGATAGATAGAGCAGAACTAGTTGTAGTCAGAAGAATCAAGGGACAGTTGCAGAAGCCAGTTGCATGGATAGTAGATCAGTTCTCATTTGTTATAGCTGCAGTAGCAACAACATGAAATCAGATGCAATGCAGGCAGTGTTGGTAGCAGTGCAGGGAGGCACAGTGCAGTGTCAACAACAGCGCAAATGCAAAGTGGTTCAGCGACAGGGTTAGCAGATGAATTAGAGTATGCGCAGTAGCTTGGTGGGCAGTGAACAGGTTGTTGCAGATGTTAGACACCAACAATGTGGTCCAACTACAGTGGAGTAGTGATTTTGTTATAGAGAGAGAAAACCTTCCTCTCTAAGAGGGAGTGTTAAATTTTGGTAGCATCTAACAAGGGTTCTAGACTTTATTTGTGTCTAAGATGCTAAGGAACACGGGATCTCGTAAACACAAAAAAGGTTTTGCGAGATAAGCTTGTAAAACGTCTTAATTAAATTAATAAGCCATCATTTAATTTTTTCCTAAGTCTAACTTAGGAAAATTGGTTAATTAATGGGAATTAATTAAGGAAAGTCGAGAATACTTTAGAGGCTCACATGGATTGAGTCTAAGATGATCTTCGTCGTTGATGAGGATCTAATCATGGTTGTTGAAGCTCTAGCGAGAGATTATAAGTGTAAATCGATGGGATGGAGAGAGATACATGTTATTTTTTGTAGCATGGGATGGTGTTCTAGTCTCGAAATTTTGTGGAAAGGCTAAAACACATGAGTTCTCCAAAACCCAGAAATCGTTTCCAGAAATTCCACCTAGAGATAGCTCAATTAAATTAATTGACCATCATTTAAATTTTTCCTAAGTCTAACTTTAAAAAACTGGTTAATTAATAGTAATTAATTAAGAAATGTGAGAATTCTCTAAAAACTCACACAATCGACATGGAGATGATCTCAGCCATAGATTAAATTTTAATCTTGGTCGTTGGAGTCCCAACTGGAGATTATAAAAAGAGGTCGATGGGTAGATGGAGAAATATACATCACAGTGAGTGAGAGCCAGTAGTGAGAGTTCCTTGGGTTGGTCAAGCTAGCTAGTAGTAGAGTTCAAGCCAAATAGGGGATGAAGGACTAGAGAGGAGAAGAGACAGTGATCTGGTGGAATATTTTCCAATTTTAGAGAGGCAAGAGAGGAGGCCAATTTATTTTCTCCAGGAGGCAGTGCAGGGCCTGCACAGAGCCTCAAAGAGGCAGTTCAATTTAGCTGGAGAGGAGATTATTTCAGTTTCCAAAGGTCAGGAGGATTTTCTAGTAGGAAGGAGAGACACTTCTCTAGTCGGCAGCGGGCAAGACGGCTTGACTAGCATCAATTCCGGGTTGAGCGTGCAGATACTGCACAGAGGCTTTGGACGACTTGCTTGGGTTTGTTAGTTTTGAGTCAAGATTTCTTGGCGACAAGGGTAAATCCCTCAAGTGATTTTTTCCAGTATTTCTCTTAAATTGGATAGCCAGTTAGGCATCCAAATTTATTGTACTCAGAATTTTACTGCTACATCATAATAAAATCGTGAGTTGTTGCACCAATTTTCCCACTTTGAGTTTTTCCGAGGACATTCATCCAAAAGTAAGTGTCAATTTTTATGTGTGTGCTAGCATTTCTCAATTCCTATTTTTGCTTCCGCGGTATTTATTTGGTGAAGAAATTGCAGTGTCAATAATTCATTATTTTACCATAAGAAAAATAAATTGCATATTTAATTTTTCAGATAGAAGAATTATTTCCAATTGTTGCATTTCAAGGAATTTTCATAATATAGTTGACACAAAAGGGGAGTGATTATCTTGGCAGATCAAGCTATCTAGTTGCAGAGATTCAACAAGGAAGTGAGTTCGATCCATAGAAGGAGAGCATCAATGATTGAGGGAGTAGCAACCAAGTTCCGGACGATTTTCTAGTGCCAAAGAGCCAACAAAAGCGAGGCTGAAATATTTTGTAGAGAAATCGATCCAGGTGGTGGAAGTTAGCTAGTCCAGTTGAGCGAATTGCCAAGAAGGATTTGGATCAGTTGTCAAAGTCCAGAAAGACATTCCGAAAATCAGAGCGAATCTTTCCAATGGAAAAAGAAGGCTAGACGGCCCAATTTGCGCAGGTCCAAAGGTCGTACGGACCGCGCAAGCCGGCAATGCAAGCAGCCAAGAGGTAGTGCAAGAAGGGCATAAGGGAGGCAGAATTATTTAGTAGAGGGAGAATTTTTCTCCAAATTATTTTGGCAAGATAATTTGTTGGAGGATAGCCAATTGGGCATCCAAATATTGTACTCATATTTTTGTTGCTGCATGATAATAAAATAAACCCTAATCTGTTGCACCGGTTTTCCCTTCATGGTTTTTCTAGGGATGTTGGTCCAAAAACATTGGCGCTGAATTTATTGTGTGTGCATATTTCTCAGTTCCAGTTTTTATTTTCCACACTGTATTTATAATTATGAAGAATTGCAGTGTGATTTCTTCATTATTTTCCATAAAACAAATAAACTGGTAATTAGTTAGGAGAATAAATTCCAGTTGATGTGATTTAAGGAACTTTCACAACTTATGCCCAAAATTGTGACTGTAGAAACACTCACTAATATCAAAGAGAGGAGAAAATGGGTTTCTGTCCAGATTCATGTTTGTTTTGATGTTTGCAAATCTATTGTTAGCTTCACTTCTTTTAGGATTCCTCGGCTCATTGCTTATCACATAAGCTCTGTAATTTATTGCTTTATGACAAAAAAATTTACAACAGTAACAATACCCATAGAAAAAGTTTCCATACCTAATAGTGAATGATACTTAAGGATAGAATCATCTTGCCATTTGATAGCCTTGTCTCCTGAAGAAGTATGGTCTCTGATAGCTTGTTGTTTATTTTTCCACTCCTTTTGCTTGTTGCAATTTGTTGGAAGTGCTTCTTTGTTGCTGCTCCTTAGGTATGGATGTGTTGCTCAACTTCTTGTTCTCAGACTAATGTGGACTGTCATTGTCTCCTTTGACAGCTTTTACAAAAGTAACCGTCTTTTTTTCCTCTGTCTTACTTATACTAGATTCTCCTTCATAGCCTAACCCAGCTTTCATAAAAGGATACCTCTAAGCATTTAATATCACATCCAGTTTTTTGGATCCTTTTATGTGTTGAATATTCATGTTCAAATCAGTATGTACCTTCTCCAGCTTTTTCTTCAGGGTTACTACTTCTTCTTCCAATCTTTCACACTCCTAACTTTTCTCTTTTATCTGTTGCAACAGAATATCTCCCACCTTCTTTTCTTCTTCAAGTTCAACCTTCAGCTTAATAATTTCCTCTGACTTTGATTCTTCTTTTAAATAATTTGATAGAATCTCTTTCTGATTCTTATTCTTCTATTTAAGTCTATCTATTTCTACCAGAGCACTAATCAACTCCCCCTCAAGGTCTACCTCACCTTCTTCTTCGTCTTCAAATTCTTTCAGTTCTTCGTCCAAGTTTTCTAGAGCCATCAGGACAAACTCACTAGCTACATCTTCACTAGAGGACTCACTAAAATATTCAAGTGTACTACTATCTTCTTGCACACAAAGACTCTTTCTTTTAAATCTTTTTTCTTTCTGCATTTTATTAAACTTGTTCTTTTCTTTCCCTCTAGATTGAGTTTCTTCTTTCTTGTAAGGACATTTGGAGGCATAAAGCCCCACTCTTCCACAATTGAAACATTTAAGTTTTCCTTTGAACTTACCTATACCTTTCTTTAATCTTCTGACAAATTTCGCCTCTTCTTCGTCAGAGTCTAAGCATGAACATTCCTTGTCTTTTGTGGACTTGTCTGCTTTAAAAGTTGCATCTCTGGTAGCTGACTTTCCTTTTGAAATTATTTTTTCATATGTTGTCAAAGAACCAAGTAATTGATCCCTATTTAGAGTCTCAAAGTTGGTTGTGCCTTCTGTAGCTTAAACTTGAGGATTAAACTTTGAAGGTAATGGCCTCAGTGTTTTTTGGACTATTACACTCTCTTTTATTGTTTCTCCTAAACCCATCATAACATTAACAGCTTCATCTACTCTTAGAAAGAATTTAGCAATATCTTCGTCTTCATTCATTTTTAATGTCTCAAACTGCATTCTATATACTTGTAATTTGGCCATCTTTACTTTGTTATCTCCTTCATGGATATTTTGCAGTTTATCCCGGATTTCTTTAGTTGTTTTACAATGCATTACCTTAATAAATTTTGATTCACTTAATCCACTAAGAAGTGCATTCATAGCTTTTGCATTGGCTATGAATTCCAATTTGTCATCTTTGTCACTACTCATTGTCTTTGGTTCTTCATATCCCAACAGCCCAGACTTCTACTCCAAGAGACATTAAATATGTCTTCATTCTCACTTTCCAAAATGCATAGCTTGTGCTAGTGAACAAAGGGGTTTTATTTGTTGATTATCCTTCCTAACTAGCCATTTTAATGATTTAGGACCTCCTTCTAGTTGTTAGATTGATACTTAAGGAACCTGCTCTAATACCAATTGATGAATATTTAGAAATTGCTGAGAAGGGGGGGTGAATCAGTAATTTTATTTTCCAATTATTTTTCTCAACATAATTTCCTTTTTCAAATATCTTCTAATGCAACTAATGGCTTATGTATATGTTTAGTTCTTAATTGTTTCTTTTGCAATTACCAGAGAGAGACATTTGCATATATACATATTCAGAATTCAAGAGCATTCACACAAGTAGAACATTCAACAAGCAACGTATGAAGACACCAGATATAAGTGGAAACCCATAAAGGGAGAATACCATGAATTATTGGTTGAAAGTGATGTGACGGTAAGCTCCTACTCCCCTATTACATCAATTTTTTTGTAGGCTCCAACCTACATGAGGTTGTTACCTCAAGGAAGCTCCAACTCCCACAAAAAAAATTGCAGGCTACAACCCACAAGGGGCTCCTACCTCAACAAGCTACAACTTGTTCTTTATCAAGCTACAACTTGAAAGGAGATTGCAATCTCCCAATTACAATACAAAATCAAGTTTGTTGGTTACCCAATATCAATTCATGGCCTCAAGTATGTTGCTCATCTACTTTGCTTCTCTTCTTTAACTTTGTTCCTCTTCTGCTACTTTTCTCTTTTTCTTCTCACCATAATACTGCTCATGAATGCTCTCGTACAAGCTTCTCAACACCAAAAAGTTCTTATTCTCATTCAATAATGCATATTTTGTAAGCATAGTTTACTACCTGTTTGTATTTTATGCAGGAATACGAAATGAGGAGTTGTCTCTTGGTCTTCTAAGGTTGTTCATAATCTGCCTTTTTATTTCTAAATCTGAAATTCAGTTAAAGAATTTTGTAATATAAAAAGTAGCTGAAATAATAGAGGCCAACAACAATGATTGCAAAAGACAAATCTTGAAAACTTTTCATATTTGCATTAGCTACATTTTTAGTTCTATTTCAAATTTGTACCAGTCACATGTTAATGCTTTTGAGGATTCTTCTGTGATGTCAGCAACACGAAGATTCATGAGTTTCATGACTTGTAATATACTCTATTGTTGTACAAGTGATTTTGTTTAATAAAAGCATCCATTTTCCAACTTATGTCTCAAGATCTCATGTGTCATTTTTCATTCTAATTGTAAGCCATGTTGAGAAATCTAGGGCAGAGTAATTAGGTGATTTCTCTAGAAAGATAATTGTTTGTGAATGCTTATTACTTCTTAGATTGTGATCTACTTTTACTTATGTTATTATAGTGTTCTTTTCCATCAAACAGTTACCAATGCATAAACCATAAAAAGACAAGAGATACACAACGTAGGCTATCAGCCAGGACCAAAACCTCTCCCACTTGAGAGGAAAACCCAAACGAATTATTCTTCTTATAGAGACTTCAAATGACAAATACCAAGACCAAGACCCTTGACCTATTTGCCTCTCCAAGGCCAAGACACAAGACCTCTTTTCTTCAATAGCCAAACTGCTTGATTCTCCTTCCTTCTCAGTTATCCTTTAGATCTCGACTTCTAAGATCAGACTTGCAACCCTCAACTTCTTGTTGAAACCCTAGTTGCAGTATGTGTGACCAACTTCTGCACTTTGCTACCACTTCGCTTGGAGAGGATACCTTCTTATGACTTCTCCTTAATTCAACTTGATGACTTCTCCTTTGATTTGACTTCACAAGTGATCTTACTAACCTCGACTCTTCTAGCAATCTTCTCGGTTTCTTCTGCAATAGATGTTGCCTTCTTTCTCCGCACATGTGACAAGAAATAGCCGAAAACAGTCCCAAAAACACTACTAAAGACTTTGCTCTTCCTTCGCTTTACTCGATTGGATATAGGACTATATTTCTTCACCTTTTCACACTTCTTGTTGTAGACCTCTTCTTCACCAAAAATCTTACTTCTAAAATGAGGTCAAGCTGCCTATTTATAGTTGTTTGCCCATCAAATAAGCCAACATGAGTTGAGAGTGAGAAAACATGTCTTTGGGTGCAACTTCATTATTCTATCTTGAATCCGACTTGAAGGAGTGTCTTTAGCTTGGTCTTGGAGGGTCTTTTTATTCTTTTAATGACTTATACAATTATGTAACATGCCCAATAAGGCTTCTTCATACATGACTTTAACTCAATTTGACTTTATGACCAATCCTAAGGGCTCACAATGGGAGCCTTACCTAAAAGTAAAATTCCTTGCTCATTAAACCCATGAGACAAGCATTACAATAATAATTTTAATTTTCTTCTTTGCATCAATTACATAAAATCACAATTACACATGTCATTATGAAGACCGAATCTAGTTACATTTTTCAACGCTCCCTCTTAACTAGGGAGGTATTCATAATGGTACTTGGTCATTCTCAATCTGAAGAATTCTCATAAGAAGAGTCGGATTGGTAACCCATTTGTTTAGCATCATATCAACTAGCATTGTCACATAGCAAGCCCTTGACTAACAGCTCTATCTCTCCACAAGATCTGAGCTCAATGTTGGCGAGACCAATGACGTATAGACACTCTCATCATTGTCTCTCTCGGAACATACCCCACCCGGGTTCTCAAGGTGTGTTCCACCAAGACTATTCTTATCTTGGATTTCCAGTCCTCAAAGACTATCGGTCCTCTACGACTACTCTTATCTTGGATGCCTTAACTCATCATCAAAGAGCATTGGATGCCAGATGTTTACCCAATCCTCCATTCTGTGTTTCCAAGTGAAGACAAGAATGATGTGTCTATCTCTCCCTCTTAATTAGGGAGGACATACCTATTCCAATAAAGGAATGTACTCATTCCTACAGAAGGAATGTACCTAAACTCCCTCTTGGCTTAGGAATTTTGCTTCAAAGTTTCTACCAAGTAAGAAACTTGTTTTCTAAGCTCCCACTTAATTAGGGACCTACAGCAACTCCTCAGGTGGAGATGATGGAACAATTAGCTACGATGTCATGAACTTCTCTTCCTTATTCAGGAGTCTTCATGTTTTGGGACTTCTTCGTAGGGCACAGACCATCCATAACCTTCATCCATGAGTCAGCCATGTCATCATCAAAAAGTGATTCATCAGTCCATATTTGGCCATTCTTCATGCCATGTTGCCTTCTTTCATGCCTTGTTTCCTAAAGGAACTTCCTTCCTGCTACATGGTCAACAATGGTGGAAGACATCCATAGTTCTTCCCTTGGCAGCCCTGCATAAGCGCATCCAGATATTTGTACAAAAATAAGAAGTGAACACTTAAATCAAAATTACCTTTGCAATGATCTTTTATCATGGCATCTCCTAGTTTGCATCACCATCCTGCACACGTATTAACACATCTCCAAAATATATATATACTATCAAGGGTCTGTTGACGGTGCTTGACCCGCTAACATGTCAAGGGATCTCCCCGGTAAGAAGTCCCAATTAGAACTCAGACTGTTTGGTGTAGGAGTCCCAGCAGTGGGTCGTACGGTATCGCCTTGACCGCGGTTTTGCACAGAAGCAAGTAAGATGTCCCTGTTGGTAGCAAGGGTTTGACATATGCAGTAAGTGAAGGAAGGTGCATGAGAGTTTCTAACACACGGAGGGTGAGGTGAGTGCGCCCCTTGGAAACCTGTGAAAGCGCGTAGTTAAGAAGGGAACACATAAGCAAAGATGCATCACAACATGGAAGGCAAGTAAGCTAGCAATCGAAAGTGATGGTTAAACCAACAGCACATTTCAGAAAGATTCATACATACATATACAGAAATTAGCTACACATGCATGCGTAAGCAAACAGATACATATATCATTTAGAGTAAACAAGATAGCTGAAATGCAATATGACATATGCATGAAACGTGTTGGCTCAGTTATATTAAGAAGTGTAAGTTCCAGTCATACAATACATCCATGTCCAACCACTAGTTCCGACAGCGGAACATTACAGTCACTGCCACCTACTCCAACAAAGAGATATGCTAGCTCTTCGCAATGGAGAAGGCAAGGCTTGTTACAATACGGTCCAAGCTTTCTCTAAGATACTCCTATTGGAAGCTTGGCTGACCAAAAGCCTATGCAATGAGTTATGAGGGACTATATATAGCAAAGGGTGGGGGTGACCCTTGACATTCCCCTTTGTGACAGTTCAACTACCCTCATGACTCTTCATCTACTCTATGACTGTTACATCCAATTGTCGACACTTGAACTTACACTTGACAAGAAGTTATATTACAATGCACATGTACCCATGTGAGACAAAATAGGCTTGAGCAAGCCATGCAAGACATCACTACGACTCGGACAACTGTTGGAAGACCAGCTCTTCGACATCCTCATGGTGGTTGACAGTGGGGAACTAATGCCAAGCTCGGTAGTTCGCGATGGTGTCCGTGTACTCTAAGGTGACATCTTTCTGGAAACGAACTCTTGCCTCCATAGCATCCGGGTACACTATTCGGGCTCCTTTGTCCAACTCATCTGATAGCATGCGATTCATTGTCTTGAGTGCGACAGGACCAGCAACATACGTGTGCATGATGTCTGCACTGATTAAAAAGTCTGGGCTGGTGGCTATGCGCATCAGCTCGTCAAAGTATAAGTCAAGCTCCAGACAGACTTGTGCCTTTGTCTTCGCCTGAGTGAGTGTCCCAATAGATGGGATCGCATGTGCACGTACAACAACATCCATACTCTTGAATACATGTGCATGGGAAGCCTATAGACTAGTGATGAGTTGCGGGAGATCTTCATAGTTTTGGATTTGACTCCAGATGCGTGCCTTCAACTCGATTGCTCTGGGCTTCATCATCTTAAGCAAGTGTAACAGGACTCCCTTGTATCTCATCGTCCATGTTTGCATGTAATCAACAGCAACATGCACGTTCGACAAGATACGTGCTCCTCTAGCACATCATTGCTGCCAACCGTTGAGATGGACAATTGACTTATGCACGGTACCAAACTTGGAATACAACACCCGCATGCTGTGTCAAGGGACAATACTTCATCCAATATTGCCTTCTTCAATTCTGCTCAGGCGGATGCTGTAACCAGTTCTCCTCCCTGCTTGGCAGTATGTAGCTTCTTAGCCATTCGCTCGTTCTCAGTTATCAGGAAGCGAACACTCGAGCTAGTGGCTTCAGCATATGCTCTGGTAGCATCGTCCAATGATGTTGGATGTTTGCGCACGTCAGACACAATCATTCGTTCCTCAAACTGCGCAGGAGATGTATGATCATCTGGAGTCGACACTTTGCAAGACTGCACAACTCTATGTTGAGACTCATCGAATGAGATATTGTGCATCTCTTTCTCTGGATTGTCTCCAAGGATTTCAGTGTCTCCTTGGTCGCTTGGGACTTGCTCCTCTTCTGGATGCGGTGAAGCTGGTGGGTCGACCTCTTGGTGGTGAGGCATGAGGTCGATGTCTTGCTCTGACTCCTGTTGCTCCATATCTGTATCCATCTGTTCAAGTGCTTGCCCTATCTCCTGAGCGAAGTCTTGCTCCTGCAAAGGTTCACCCTGTCTGCCTGATGCAAGCTATCCTGATGAATCTACTACATGTACAAGCATAGTTTCATCTGTCTGTACAAGTTGTGCCCCCTGTTGTACCTGTTGCTACGCTTCCTTCCCATGTCTGCATAGCTCCTATTCCTTCCAGAGATGCTCCTTCAACTCATGCAACTCCTTCTTTGTTTCCTCCATTCTTCGTTTCTCTCTGCCTTTGCACATTTCTCCTGTCGCGTTGTTGCCTCTTTGCCTCTATTGCCAAAGCTGCTTTCTGCACAAGTGGGTGTGCTTAGAACTTGCAGCTTTGCTCTTCCTCCATACTGTCGACAATCTTCCTCTTGCCCTTGTCGTGCACTAGTATGTTTACCTCTGCTGCTATTACTTCTAGTGCTCTGCAGGATGTTGGTTTTGGTGCTCTCCGGGATGTTGCTTCTCTAACCACTCCACAGCGAGGTCGACCGGTTCATTGAGTCTGGAGAAGCTGTAATAATATCTCCATGGGTCTTCCTCTGCCCAATGACATGCCCCGTGGATCCAGTTAAACTGTACTCTCGTGCAATGGTCTTTCACAAGACAATGCGAGTCATACGGATTGTAACTTCAGGCGTCGAATGGATATTTCTTCATCTCCTCTGCTTCGACATCTGCATGCTTGAAAGTTCGTATCTCGTAAAACCCGATCCGCAACGGAAGAGCGGGCCAAGGTGCCTTCTTCTTCCGGTGCAGCCTAGCTGATAACCCTGCCGAGATGTGATATGATACTTCCTGCATGACGAGTTTGTCCAAGGCAAACTTCGGTAGAACATGTAGAGGCTTCTCCGCGTTGTACATCCGTATGAAGGTGTCGAACGGTGAGGCATACCAATCAGCTATGTCGATCAGTACCTCCATTACTGCCTTCAACATGCAGGGTGGATCTTATTCGAATATCATCTTGTGATAACTCCTCTGAAGCTGCATTCGGACAACATCTTACAATAAGTGTTCACAGAGGTCTCCGCCGATGTCCATGCCCACTTCAAGCCCGAGAACTCCTGACGGGCACAAATTGCATCCAAGATGTAGGCGGACATGTAGATTTTTGCTTGCATACCTTTGGGCGACTGTCGAGCCCTTGTTACCTGTTCCTTCAGCTGGTGAGCCAACATGTCGGACCAGTTGCATGCTTTGCCTTCTTTGGCCAGTTGGTCCAACGCGATCACCCAACTCTATGGGAAGGTTTCCGTGCTTTCTTGGCCATACAGACGACATGCAAAGATGACCAAGTATTGATACGCCTTCCGTAGTATCTTCGTCTTGTAGACTTGGTTGGGTGTCATCCTGAATTTAGTCGGCTCCATCACCCAATTCTTCAAAATATCTCTGGAGTTGGCATTGCTGCTAGGTATGCTGAAGGGTATCTCCATGGTGATCACGGGCTTCGACATATGATACATCTGTTCATAATCCTGTGCCCTGAAGGTAGAAATCTTCATCCCGCTAACACTGCTCAATGTCATCGTCTCAGGATCAGTGTGCGAGACGATCCAATGTATCATGTCCACGCATGGGAGCACGGGATACCTGCATGCAATCCGGTACAAGCCGGACTTGTGGATGTTCACATAGACTTGGCGGTCTTCGAGGTCTTCCCCAAATGTGCCTGCAAATGCATCATTGACCTCTTTCCATTTCAGCTTGATTTCCTTGTCTACAATCATCTTGGTGTCTTCATAGATCGGCAGACTTGTAGACACTCGCTCAACTGATGGTCCAGTTGCACTTCCATCAGTGTCCTTTGATCCTGCTCTTTTGGAGGCCATTGATCCTGAACTGCTAAGAGGCGGACGAACACCTACTAGATCTGGAGACATAGCGACATGCATGGCAAGAAATCTGTCAGCTAAAACCAAAGCAAACTTGAGGAACAACATGCAACATACCTGGGGATTGACTGGCAAGGATTGCACAATTTTTCCTGGGAGGCTGGGAGATTGGCTGCCAGAACTGCGCAAATATGCTCCCTTCTAGATATCCTATCTATCAGATATCCTCTCTTCTAGATCTTCCAGTTGAGTTCTTATTTGAGATGCTTTTGAGAGACATGTAGACATCCCTTCATCCTTTGATACCTTCAATTTGAATAGATCAGATCTAAGTGATATGACTTTTCTTATCACACTTTTAGAGAATAGTTCTACCAGCTTATCATATATCTCTTTTGATGTCTCCAGCTCTGCTATAAAGGGAATGAGGGGATCTTTGAGAGACTCCATAAGGATCTCTTGAGCCCTTAGATCCCTTTCCATGCATTCAGATAATCCTTGACCTTCGAATGGTTTGGAGACTTTTCCATTGACATGATCAATGACTTCATTTTCTTCAAGGACTATGTCTATCCTCCTTTTCCATGCAAGGAAGTTTGATGACCTAACCAGCTTATAGATTTCCTTGCAAAATGAATTCATTTTACTAGATTAGATTATAGAAGAAACGATACTTGTCAAGTGAAGATGAAATCTTCAACTTGATCCCTTTGATGATGATGATTGATGAAGATGCCTTAATGCCTTTCGAATGATCTTCCTCCAAATGAAATCCTTGCTTCAATAAAAAGGAGACTGCCCTTTTGATGATGACAACACCTTTTGATCTAGCTTCCTTTAGATGAATAGTCTTCAAGATACTTCAACTTCAAAATGATTGAGAGCAGATCCCGAGAATGCTTCTTTGATTGATCTAGGGTTTTTACTTTCTTCAAGATGATGATGTGAACTTGATCTTGAAGTGCTTCTCTTGGATGAATAAACTTCAAGCTAGCTTGATTCGTATATCTCTTCAACTTAATGAGGGTCTTTGTGGTCTTTTGATGATGACTGGAGGTTCCCAAGACTTCCTTTTGATGTAGACCTTTTCTTCAACTAGGGTTTTGTCACTTCCTTGTAGATCTTGACTTCTAGATTCCCTTTGATGCCTTCCACGAGATTTGAACCTTGAGTGTCCCTTGACAAGATGCCCTTCCTTAACTTTTTCACCTTAGCTCTGAAACCATGTTGAGAAATCTAGGGATAAGTAATTAGGTGATTTCTCTAGAAAGATAATTGCTTGTGAATGCTTTTTACTTCTTAGATTAGGATCTTCTTTTACTTATGTTATTATAGTGTTCTTCTTCATCAAATAGTTACCAATGCATAAACCATAAAAATACAAGAGACACACAATGTAGGCTATCATCTAGGGCCAAAACCTCTCCCACTTGAGAGGAAAACCCAAACGAATTCTTCTTCTTATAGAGATTTCAAATGACGAATACCAAGACCAAGACCCTTGACCTATTTTCCTCTCCAAGACCAAGACACGATACCTCTTTTCTTCAACAGCCAAACTGCTTGATTCACCTTCCTTCTTGGTTATTCTTTAGATCTCGACTTCTAGGATCAGACCTGCAACCCTCGGCTTCTTGTTGAAACCCTAGTTGCAATATGTGTGACCAACTTTTGCACTTTACTACCACTTCGCTTGGAGAGGAGACCTTCTTATGACTTCTCCTTAGTTCAACTTGATGACCTCTCCTTTGATTTGACTTCACAAGTGATCTTACTGACCTCAGCTCTTCTAGCAATCTTCTCAGTTTCTTCTTGTTAATTTTAGATAACAATGGTATGTTCTATGCTTAAGAGAAATTTACTTCAATTTTTCTTATTAGCCCAATATCAATTTCTAGATTAACAATCACATTAACATGACAGTAAATGCAAATAGAACATAAATAAAAAGCAGAAGACAAGCCAAGACAAGAGGACACAATATTTGGCGGATGCCAGGGACAAACCCGAATGTGGGGAAACCCTTTGATCAATTCTTCTTATTATTCTTCAAAATTTCAATAGAGAGAGAGTACAATATACAAAATTCACTTGCCCAATCACAGTGAAATCTGTCCAGTCAAACTGCAGTCAATAGGATGCCCTAACCAAAAAGTCAACGCTGGTCAACTTAGCAAAATTACACCTCCAAATCAACTCGGTCAAACCCAGTCAATTCGGCCTCCAAGGACAATTTGAATCAGCCCAAAACAATCTCGAAAATATCAATTAAACTTGGTCTACGCGGAGTCAAACCTGTGGTCAACTTCTCTACAGTCAATGTTGGTCAAACAGCTCATAATGCCTCGATTTTTGTGCCCAGATATGCGGCTTGCCCAAATAGAAATAATCCCATGATCCACCACACTGCCAGCCTAGTCAACATCAGAATAACCATAGAGCCTCACATTCTTGGCAGTGTATCTCAATCCATAGGTGATTGTGCCCCGAAGATATCTCAGAAGATTCTTGGCAGCAATCCAATGTATGTGATGAGGCTCAACCATAAACTGACTCAATGTATTCACTACAAAGCATATGTCCGGACGAGAGTTCACCAAGAACATCAGGGCCCCCACAAGTTGACGATACTCAGAAGGATTTCCCAAATCGGGCCTAGCAGCACTTCCGCATAACTTCTTGAAGTTAAGTTCCATCGGAGTAGTCACAAACTTGCAGTCCACCATCCCAAATCTTTCAAGTAGCTTCACAATGTCTTTTCCTTGAGAAAGGAAAAGTTCACCTAGCTTTTGCCAAACCTCCAACCCTAGGAAATAATGCATCAGTCCGAGGTCCTTCATTTCAAACTCGGAAGCCAACTCCCTCTTGCATTGGTGAATGAAAGGGTATGCACCTGTTAGAAAGAGATCGTCCACATAAAGTGCCAAGATGAGAGGTCTGTCATTCTCAACCTTAAAGTAAAAGTTCGAATCATCTTCACTTCTTGTAAAACCCAGCTTCATTAGATAGTTGTCAATCCTCTCATACCAAGCTCAAGGAGCTTACTTCAACCCATAGAGAGATTTCTTCAACCTGTATACATGTGTCTAACAATCTTGAACTTCAAACCCCTCGGGTTGTTCTACATAGACTTCCTCCTTAATTGAACCATGCAAGAAGGTGGTTTTGACATCCATCTGGTGTAGAGTCCATCCTTGCGAGACAGCAAGGGTTATAATCGAACAGATGGTGGTATATCGGGTAACGGGTGCAAATATCTAATTGTAGTCCACACCTTCCTTACGAGAGAAGACTCGAGCAACAAACCTAGCCTTGAACTTTTCAGCACTTCCATCAGCTCCATGCTTGATCTTGTAGAGCCATTTCGAGGTGACAATGGATTTGTCCTTGGGTCTAGGGACCACATCCCAGACATTATTCCTCATAATCGACTCATATTCTTCGTTCATAGCATCCTTCCAAACTTGGTGCTTCATAGCTTCTTCGAATGTGCGAGGCTCAATTTGAACAATGGTGCTCATGGCAGCTAAGTACCCTTGGTACCTATTCGGCTTCTTACTTTCACGAAAAGTCCCCCTTGGTGCAATATGTCTCTCAGCATATTCGAGAGTTTCCCTAAGCCATGAGGGTCTCCCTTTTTAGGAGGGCTCATGAGGAGATGGATCAATGGGATCCATTGGTCCTTCAACATCAGGCATCGACTCATCTGTGGTTCTCCCTGCTTTCCTGTATCTGCTTCTTTTTCCTTCCTTGGAATAGGAAGGTTATTAATCTTTCCAAGGGTAGCATCTTCATCAAAAGTGACATCATGACTTATCTCCGCTCCTCTTTGACCAGGCACATAGATTCTATAAGCCTTAGAAGTTTCACTGTAGCCCACAAATGTTCCTTTCTTCCCAAATGCATCCAATTTGCTTCTCTTTTCTTTCAGCACATGAAAATATACGGGGCTACCAAAAATTATAAAGTGAGAAACATCAGGTTTCTTACCGGTGAAAACTTTTTCGGGAGTTTTGTTGTCCAACACTTGATGAGAGCATCTATTTTGAACGTACACAATAGGGTTGGCAGCTTTTGCCCATAAAAACTTCAGAAGGCTTTGATCATGAAGCATGGCACGATTGGTTTCTATAATAGAACAGTTCTTCCTTTTAGCAACACCATTTTGTTCAGGAGTATATGCGGTAGTAGTCTACCTCTTAATGCCAGCTTCTCTACAATAGCCATTGAACTCATTTGATTCATATTTGGTTCCATTATCGGTCCTCAATATTTTGATCTTCTTCCCTATTTGATTTTCGACCAAGGCTTTGAAAGAACGGAACCATGAGAATACTTCGTCCTTCTTCTTCAAAAAATATATCCAAGTTTTGCAAGAGAAATCATCCACAAAGATAGCATAATACAAATATCCACCCAAGGATGACACTGGCATCATACCAGATAGATCAAAATGAACCAATTGCAAAATGTCGGTAGTCTTGCTATCACTTGAGGGGAATGGTCCCCTCGTATGTTTTCCTTCGGCACATCCCTGACAAACACCTTCATGTTCTACTTTAAATTTGGGCATACCTATCACCATCTTCCTCACATCGGGTAGAGCCTTATAATGTAGATGAGCAAACCTCCGGTGCCATAATTCGGATTGAAGAGATGTGTCGCAAGGCATAGCTCCCAATGGGCTTCCTCCAACTTGATATAGGCTAAAAACCTTGAATCCAAGAGTAAATGTTCCTTTGAAATTTATATTCCAAACACGTACCTTTCCATCAATGAATGCCACCTTGAATCCTTTGTCCTCCATCGTCGAGATAGATACCAGGTTCTTCTTTAGATCAAGTACATATAGTACTTCTTGTAGATGAATGGTGTTGCCTTGATTCAATTGAAGAGTAACATTCCCAACTCCCTTCACGGGAGAGGTGGCATTGTCCCCAAGAATGATCTCCAAATTTGTATCCTTTTCTATCAGATTTGAAAAAGCTTCGTTATACACAGTGAAGTGCCTTGAAGCACCACTATCAATCAACCAATTTCTCAAGGTATCTGGTGGAGAGGTAGTAGAGAGGGCAGAGACAAGATAAAATTCTTTTTGCTTGTTATCTACAACATTAGATTCATCATACCTGGAGTTTCTTGATCTTTTGGGAGGTCGACCATTTCCATGTTGAGTAGTAGGAGCATTCCTTTTCCCTTTTTTGTTGAATCTGCCATTCCTTTGATTGTTGTTGCCCCTGAAATTGTTGTGGTTATTGTTGTCATCATCTCGAGGTGTATCCTTTCTATTAGGACACTCCCTAGCATAGTGGCCAAACCTGTTACTAATGAAGCATCTTCCCTTCCTTCCATCTTTGAATCCTGGTCTTCATTGACATTGCTTCTTTGAACCTGCATTGTTCTTCTTTTTAGCATGAGCGGAGAATGCAGTAGGTTCATTCCTATTTGAAGGCATGTCTCTCGCCATCATCCTTGTCTCTTCTTGAGTAAATCTAGTCAACAATTCATCAAAACCTGGAATCCTGTCATTGTTGAGGATAGTAGTGTTGAACACATGCCATTCACGAGGGAGACCTCCAAGGGCAATGAGAGTGAGCTCCCTATCAGCAATAACTTCTCCAATTGAAAGAAGATCATTTTTTATCTCGGTAATCCTCATGAAGTAGGATTGGATATCTTCACCTCTTCCCTTCTTTATGTCCTTCAACTTGTTTTTGAGAAAGAGGACTTGGTTTGCATTGCTAACCTTGAACATGCCAACCAATCTGTCATACATCTCCTTGGATGTGTTCAAATCAGAGATGTATGCAACCAAATGCTTGTTAATAGAATCCCTGATGATCTTCTTAGCTTTGACTTCACCTTTCTTGTACTTTGTCTTAGCGGCAGCCAGTGCATTTGAAGGAGGTTCAGTGATCTTTCCCTGCACATAATCCATAACATCCTGCTCTTCCAAAGTCAAATCAAGAGACATCTTCCATGCATGATAATCAGACTTATCATTGAGCTTGTCATCAGGCTTGAAGTAAGATGCGGAGACCATTGAATCTTGTCCTTGTCCAACAAATCTCAATGATTTCTCTTATCACACTTGCTTGGACTTTGTCTTCACCTCAGCTCCAATTCCATGTTAATTTTAGATAACAATGGTATGTTCTATGCTTAAGAGAAATTTACTTCAATTTTTCTTATTAGCCCAATATCAATTTCCAGATTAGCAATCACATTAACATGACAGTAAATGCAGATAGAACATAAATAAAAAGCAGAAGACAAGCCAAGACAAGAGGACACAATATTTGGCGGATGCTAGGGATAAACCCAAATGTGGGGAAACCAATTCTTCTTATTATTCTTCAAAATTTCAGCAGAGAGAGAGAGTACAATATACAAAATTCACTTGCCCAATCACGGTCAAACTGCAGTCAACAGGATGCCCTAACCAGAAAGTCAACATTGGTCAACTTAGCAGAATTACACCTCCAAATCAGCTCGGTCAAACCCAGCCAATTCAGCCTCCAAGGACAATCTGAATCAGCCCAAAACAGTCCCGAAAATATCAGTCAAACTTAGTCAACGCAAAGCCAAACCTGCAGTCAACATTGGTCAAACAGCTCAGAATGCCTCGATTTTTGTGCCCAAAAATGCAATCTTCCCAAATAGAAATAATTCCACAAAAATCACAGTCAAACAAGGTCACCATTGCCCGGTCAATGCTGGTCAAACTTCCTGCAACTTGGTCAACTCTGGAAACAGAAAATCGCAGTCAAACTTCACATGTGTGGACGAGAAGAAGGCAGCCTGAAGTTTGTACAACCCAATTAGATGAGGAGAGAGAAATATGTGTGAGATGAATGATGTCCAAATGAGGTAGATGCACCTTCTATTTATATTCAATGTTGAACATGAAAAGACATGTTTTTTGGGCTTCTGTGCCTACATTAGATTGTTGGTTGACCTTGACAATTTGTCCATAAACGAAATAAATTCATATTTCCATTTGTACATGTCAGAATGACATGATCTTTAGATCAATCCTACACCTCTCGTAAAGAGGAATCCAATAAAAATATCAGTTGCATCATATGAGTTGTCCAAGGTGGAGTTTTGGCCCTAGTTTCCAAATTTAACACTTCTGCAACAGATGTTGCCTTCTTTCTTCGCATGTGTGACAAGAAATAGCCCAAAACAATCCCAAAAACACTACTAAAGACTTCGCTCTTCCTTCGCTTTACTTTGTTGGCTAGAGAACTAGCTTTCTTGACCTTTTCGTACTTCTTGTTGCAGACCCCTTCTTCACCGAAAATATTACTTCTAAAATGATGCCGAGTTGCTTATTTATAGTTGTTTGCCCATCAAATAAGCCAACATGAGTTGAGGGTGAGCCTACATCTCTTTTGGGGCAACTGCATTATTCTACCTTGAATCCGACTTGAAGGAGAGTCTTTAGCTTGGTCTTGGAGGGCATTTTTATTCTTTTAATGACTTATACAAATATGTAACATGCCCAAGAAGGGTTCTTCATACATGACTTTGACTCAATTTGACTTTATGACCAATCCTAAGGGCTCACAATGGGAGCCTTACCTAAAAATAAAATTACTTGCTCATGAAACCCATGAGACAAGCATTACAAGAATAATTTTATTTTTCTTCTTTGCATCAATTACATAAAATCACAATTACACATGTCATCATGAAGACCGAACCTAGTTACACTTTTCAACAAGCCATACATCAAGATAACCAACAGCATAATGATCAGCCTTCATCAATGATCAACATAGTTAACAATGATCAGCCTTTGCACTTCACATCACTTATCATCCTTTGCACTTCAAGCAATCTTGCAACATTGGCAGTTTAGCAATCAACATAAATCATCTTTAACACAATCAACAACAATCATATTAATGACATTAAGCAACCTTAACATGATCATTTGACATCAATGCCAACAAATCCATCCCCACATAAGGGAACTCAAGTATAATCTATGGCATGGAGAGCCACTACTAACGAGCCCTTTCAATCAAGAAACTCCCTGACTCTCCTCCCCCCTCACGGATCAAAAGGTGATCCCACCGCATGATCCAAAGCCAACAAGGACAGGCCACATCCACCCTCATATGTGGATGGAGCAGCACGGCTTGCACGAAGAAAAACTACAGAAGAGCATACCAAAAGTAAACTTCGGGGTCAACTGAACCACCAAACTCCCATGGAGCAGACATGTCCAGTCACAAAAGGTGCCACCACGCACGCGATCCAAATTGCCAAGTTGTCGGCCTATGATACGATGAGGGGTTGTCCCACAGAATAGTCGCGGTATCATCACGACCATTACTCGTAACATCACGGATCGTCTTTATTTGCATCACTCCTCCCTCCACTACCGTCGTAGTGTAGTGTTACCCTACCCACTCATCCAGCAACATGGTCAGCCAAGGAGGCTCAACAAGAATCTCCTACCTGTGTGGCTACAACGCTGTCAAAAAATAGATATCCACCTCCGCGGATATTGTCAGGTACTCCCCCCAAACCTTAAAGACCCCCTGATTAGGCCTCTAACAACTAACCAAGAATCATAGGAGCTCCTCCTATAATCAGATTAGGAGGCACTTGAAATAATTCAACTGCCCCCATCCGGCCAAGTCATTTCGAGCCTACAAATTATCCTACATTGTGGCATAGATCTCTACAGAATCCCACTCCCTCTAGTGGAGCGCCATCAAGGATATTTGCATAGAAAGGGGTCAGACAAGAAAAAAAATCCCCTTGGCCACACCCACACGCCCGTATCTCCTACAATCCTGTTAGTCCAAGCACTTGTAATTGTCTCTTGTCCAACGACACAGACACCATGACCGCAACCATCATCCGCTTGCGGATAGTCGCGCAACTGAGCCCCAGACAATCACAATCACCACCACGATTGTTCATAACTCTATCGCAGGGAACTGCGTGCCTTCATTCTTGACAGGCGCACAAGTCCATGTAATTGGTTTTCATCTCAGCACATGGTCACCCCCATGCCCAACCCTAGAGAGTCATGGTCACCACCGCGATTATGTCTGCCACTTGAGAGGTTGTGGGCCCCAAGGCATAAAAAAGGCCATATTGTACAACCACCTTAAGCTACTACAAAATTCACAAAGGCTAAAGATCAAAGAATCAACTGAAATGAGGTCTTTGGAAGCCTCCAAGAAGCACCGAGATCACGCAGGAGTTCTCTAATCTCTACCTCACCAAAGCACAAATAAAGTGGCATGGTGAGCCCCACCACCCTTTTAAATGCCCTAGCTTGGAACTTCTAGCCACCCTATCATATTGTTGCAAACTCAATTCACCTAGTTGAAGCAACCATCTATCACTCCCTTAGCTATCCACTCAACTTCAGGGGCTTACCTGTTGGAAAATGTAACTAGGTTCGGTCTTCATTTAATGTATTTGAGTCATCTTGTAATGTACTTGTCAAAAGAATAAAGAAAAGAATTTTTATTATTATTATTGTGACTTATTAAAGCATGGGTTTCATGCTTGGGTCACCATGTTTTAGGTCAAAGTCCCCATTGAGGACTTCTAGGATTTATTCTGAGTCAATAGAGTCATTGTACTTTTAAAGAGACCCTTCTTGGGCTTTTGAATCATGTAAAAAGGTTAAGTATTGAGTCAAATATAATTTATGTATCCTCCACACCAAGTCGACCTAGAAGAGATCAAGTCGGCCTAAGGACACTAATTTGACCTCACATGGACCCTATAAATACAAGCACATTGAATTCATTTGGAACACGCTCTCACAAGAAGTTCGATATCTCTTGTAGCTGGGAAAAGTGTGAAGTCTGAAGCTGAGAAGCCAAAAGAAGTGCGAGTTGGGTGGAATCTAAGGAGAAGAAGAAAATCGAAATTTTGGTGCCTCTCTCTCTCTCTATTTTGTGCCCTAGATTGGGAGATCGAAGTCTTCCAAGTTTCACTGATGCTGGAAGCTGCATGTTGCCAGAAGTTGCTGCCTAGTCGAAGTTGCTGGAAAGGGATCGAAATTTTGGGAAGCTGACTTGGTGTGGAGGGAAGTTTTGGTCTTTGTCTAGGGTGAAAAGTCTCAAAGAATACTATTGAAAGGAAGAATTTCTTGACTGGGGGGGTTTTCCCTGGCATAGTGCCTACATCTGGTGTCTATTGTTTTATGTGTTGTTGATTTGGTAATTGCTTGATGATCTAAAAGAAAGAAGATATAAAGAATCGTAATAACAAGAAACATCACAAGTAATTATCAAGAATAAAAAAATCGTTCTACCTTTCTGATTTTCTAACATTGCCTACCTTAGATTTTTTTACTGTTGCCACTAAGAAACGCTCCAACCTCGGGAAGTCTACAGTTTCCATGTTATTTTGTTTACCTCACTCATCATGCTTTTTTCATCATTCCATGGTTCTATATCTGTATCAACTTCAAGTAGATTTCCTGAGAGCCTCTTTTCCAAACAATCACATCATCCTTCTTGTCGACATCAACTTTCATTATCCAATAAAGAAGCAGTATCTTGGTTCTCATTCCCATCCCATGTGAACCTCGAATGGAACAATAGTAGTCATCTTTGACCATTGATTTCATTGACACCCCCAGCGTTCGATGCCAGCATTGTTTCATGTCAAAAATGTCGTACTTCATGATAGTTGCAATTTCTCATCTTGGTAGAAGACCCATCTACCAAACCAACACCTCTGCCGAGAATATCTTATCATTGATCGTGCCTAGTACATGGGGGTATGTGCATCAATCATACTACTTTCTATAAGAAACGCCCCAAAGGGCGAAGCAGTCATCTACTTGAGTAGCAACAATTATGTTCTCAGCATTCTTAACAAGATTCTTCTTGTGTGCCAATGTAATCGTCATCGTCAAAGTCATGATCACGAGCATGGGACATGCCCGCCTTGCATGCATATTTTAAAAGATTTCTATCAGCAGTGTATTCCATTATCCCTCATTTAGGACCCGCTCCTCTCTCTCCAATCAAGATATCTCTCCCAAGAAGTGCCTAAACTCATGAACATGCAGAAAATTGTGATGTATTTCAACCATACACTTTCCCCTAACCTCACACATTAGGGGGAAATTGTTATCACTAAAAAATCATGCATTCAAATGCACCACAACCAAGGCACTCAACACTGAAGAATGCCTTGTGCAAATGCACTAGTGATTGTTGCAAAGCATCAAAAATAAAGAAAAAACTAAAGGTTCCTAAGGTTGTCAATAAAAACTCAAACCACGCAAAGTCACCTAAGCAGGCACGGATCATTGTGTTTGTTTCTTCGATAGCCGCATGGATCCATAGAAGCGACATCTCAGAATTTCGCAGACCAAATCAAATTAAATGGGAAACCACCACGTGAAAGGTCAATGTCAGGGAGCTCAATATCGAGCCACTACACCAATGATGTGGAGTTAAGGAGCCTCCAAAGGACTCCCTTTGTCTCTCACAAGCTCATTGAAAGATAAAATCTCATCAATGAGCCGAGGGGAGGCAAGGAATGAGCTTGGGCTTATAAGTATCACTACATTTACAACCATTAAAAAGAGGAAGTTCAAAGCAATGTTATGCTGCCAAATTGTCTCACAATTAGCATAGCTTTGTGTTCATATAGTTCACCATTCGAGAGCTCTCAAAGAACTTCTTGAGGAGGGATCATACTTTCAAGGAGAGGGAGAAAAGGACCTTCCTTTAGGAGATTCATACGGTCCATTCCCCTATCAACTCCCTTTAGTGTCTTTCAGATAATATTGTAACTCTTTTCATCAAGCAATAAAAGAGATTTCTTGCTTCCCTATTGTTGGACATTGGATAAACCATCGTTCTCTGTGTGTTTCATGACATGTGCTTAATCGCCTCTCATGGATCCGTTAACTCTGGTGATGCGTCCGTTTACTAACACCTGCAGGTTTTGGTGTAACGGAAATCGTGATTCCAACAATTGGTATCAGAGCCAAAGGTCTTGAGTTCGAATCACACCCGGCTTGCGCTAGGGGGAGATTGTTGGACATTGGATAAACCATCGCTCTCTGTTTGTTTCGTGACATGTGCTTAACCACCTCTCGTGGATCCGTTAACTCTGGCGATGCATCTGTTTACCAACACCTACGGGTTTTGGTGTAACGGCAATCGTGATTCCAACACCTACCTCCATTTTTTTTTGTTTTCTTTCCTCTAGCATTGTAACTCATGATCTTGTGTAGATATAGTTACTTTGTTCATTTGTTTGTGTTTTGCTTCCTAACCATTTGCTTGTTGGTTCTATACAGGGAACAACATCCTTAGAATAGAGTGGATTTTAGGACGTCCTTGCTCCAAAGCCACACAACATCTGGTGCCACCTAGTGGAGCTTTGCACTAATCCTACTAGACTTTCGGGAACCAATCATCTAGCAAGACCTTGCACAGGGTGCTAGATTTTGCTATAATAAGCACCATGTTGCAAACCTCATTTCATCACAACGTAAAACCGCATGCAACGTGAGGGATATGACAACATAATACTACTATAAAGGAGATGAAAGAGTTGTTGAAATATGTAACGAGGTTCAATCTTCGTAAATATGGAATGTATTGTTGATTCTTGTATATTGTAAAAAGAAAGAAAAATTATTATTGTTATTTTTGTAGCATGGGCTTCATGCTCAAGGTCATTTTATTTAGAAGTCAAGCACCCATTGAGTGCTTCTAGCATTTGTCAAAGAGTTAAGATGTCAATAGAGTCATTGTCATATGAAGAAGACCCCATTGGGCATATTGTAACATGTCAAAAGAATTATTTTTGTATTTAAAGTGTAAAAATACCCCTCCAAGACCAAGTCGGCCTGGCAACTAAGAAGTCAGCCTCATTAGGGCATGTCGTCCTCCTTGGAAGCCTATATATAGGAGAGAACTCAACCTCCTATGGACACTCACTCATTCCTCATCATCCAAGCGAAGAAGAGGCAGAAGAAAGGCAAGCGAAGAAGGATAGAAGGACAAAGGATGAAGTTTGTGGGTTAATTCTCTCTCTCTCTCTCATGTGCGAAGAGAAGGCTAGGGTTTTGCAACTACAAGGTCGAAGTTGTCAAATTGCAAAAAGAAGGTCTAAGAAAGGACATTTAGGTCACCTACTAGCCCTATAACGAGAAGCAACCCAAGCGAAGGAGCAAGGAAGCCTTGGAAGCCCTATTTTCCCTCATACGTGTGGAAGTAGCAATTGTTGTAGGGGCCGAAAATATCATACCTGTAGTAGAGGTCGAAATTCTGTAGTTGGGGGTCAAAATTGTGCAGCTAGAAGAGATTTGACTAGGCTTGACTTGGATCGAAAAAGCACATCATCAAGAAGGTCTGGCTTGGTCTTGGAAGGGTATTGGTCTTGGTGTAGAGGACTTGGAATTCGTCATTTGAAGAATCTATAAAAAGAGGAGATTTGCGAGTTTTCCTCTCAAGAGGAGAGGTTTTGGCCCTGGCTTGCAGCGTACATCCAGTGTTCTTGTGTACTATTGATCTTCATGTTTTTGGTAGTTGTTTGATGATAAAAACAATATAATAATAAGTGAAGACTCTAATAATATAGAAAAAGTAAAAATACATCACAAGCAGTTATCAAGTATAAGAGAAATCATCCTAATAATAGCCCTATAGATTTCTCAACATGGTATCAGAGCTAAGGTTGACAAAGGGCATGATGAAGATCACTACATCTTTGAAGAAGTCATTGAAGCAGTTTTCTATGATGGCAAGTCATCTCAAGCAAGGCATCAAAGCATTTTGGGATCTCCTATTATCTATCAAGAATCATATGACCAAGACTTCTACTACAAAGGACAAAGGGTTATTCTCAGCACTTACAAGTACGTTTGAAGATGAAAATATATGGGTAATTGACAATGGAGCATCCAGACATATGACAGGTGAGCACAAACAACTAAAGACCCTATCAAGAGGAAAATATTCCTACTTTGTTGAACTTGGTGACAAGAAGAGCTATCATGTAAGAGGAATTGGATCAACCTCGTTGGAACTGGAAAATGGAGGAAACATACATCTGAACAACAATCTCTTCGTACCAAGTTTGCAAAAGAATTTACTTTCTATTTCATGTCTAGAAGATAAGGGAGATAGAGTCGCTTTTATAGATGGAAAATTTATGGTATGGGATAAAGGCTCTAGCATCAACAATGCAAAAGTCATTGGGATTCATGAAGGAAGACTCTATAGGTTACTCACACCTCTCTCTCAAGCCTTGGTTCACATTGAAGTCAGTGCATGTGAGCTTTGGCATAGAAGGTTTGGACACCTTCACTACAAAATCTTACCAACTCTAAACACAATGGTGAATGGCATCCCTGAACTTAAGGAGGATCATGAAGGAGTTTGCAAGGGATGTGCATTAGGTAAAAATGTTAAGAAACCATTTGGAAGCAGTGCTTCAAGATCAAAAGAAATCCTAGATCTCATTCACTCTAATGTCTGTGGTCCTATGTCTACAAAGTCTCTTGGAGGTCATCTATACTATGTAACTTTCATTGATGACCACTCAAGGAAAACTTGGATCTATTTGTTGAAGTCCAAGGATGAAGTATTCGAAAAATTTCAAGAATTCAAAGCAGAAGTAGAAAATCTTACAGAAAGAAGGATAAAAATACTGAGATCTAACAATGGAGGAGAATACACATCAAAGGAGCTCATAGCTTTCTGTAAGGAGGCTGGAATTAAGAGGGGGTTGATAGTTCCATATAATCTAGAGAAAAATGGAGTAGCAGAACGAAAGAATCGTTCAATTGAATAAAGTGTTAGAGCTATGTTACAAGATCAAGACATACCTCAATTTATGTGGGGTGAAGCATCCAAAACAGCGGTCTACAGTCAAAATCGAAGTCCTCGCATACCACTTGACAACATGACTCCTGAAGAAGCATTCACTGAGCAAAAACCATGTGTAGACCATCTCCAGATATTTGGTAGTCCGATCTACATTCACATTCCAAAAGATAAGAGAAAGAAGTTGGATCCTACAAGCATGAAAGGCATATTTGTTGGCTATAATAACAGTTCAAAGGCATATCGGATCTACATAAAGGGCGGCACCAAATTGAAGTAAGTCGAGATGTGATCTTTGATGAAACTGTTGCATATAAGAAATCTGAAGATCTCTCGATTGACTCTGATCATGAAGAAATATCGATATTTGAAGAATGTTCTAGGGAGGAAGAAGATTCCAATCATGAAGAATAACGTCCCAGTGAACCTGTGCAATAAGTCATCAATCCTGAAAATAGAAAGAGACCTAATTGGTTGAAGTCTACTCTTCAAGATGCAAAAGGACATGGAGCAGCCAAGGGTACATTCAGGGAATGTAAGAAGCCTAGAAGATACTTAGGGTATGCAGCCTATATGACAAAGTTGATTGAAGCAAAACCATCCACCTTTGAAGATGTTGTCAATCATCAAGAATGGAAAGATGCTATGAATGAAGAATATCAATCAATAATGAAGAATGAAGTTTGGGAAATCGTTCCTAGGCCGAAAGACAAATTTGTGTTGACTCGCAAGTGGCTCTACAAAATTAAACCTGGAGCAGATGGAAGTATTAATAAATATAAAGCAAGGTCTGTGGCTAGGGGTTTCTCCCAACAAGAAGGCATCGATTATGAAAATACATTTGCACCTACAACAAAATACACGACTATACAATCGTTAGTCTCTTTGACAGCATCGATGGGATGTGTCGACCACTCCATGTCAACTATTGTTGGAAAATACTATGAGGAGGGGGGTGAATCAGTATTCCTTAGCAATTAGCACTTTTAAATCTTTTCAGAGCATTAGTTAATCTTCAATTATTATTAACGCTTATGCAGTAATAACAGTAAATAAAAGAACACAGGAGGCACAAAGATTTTAGGTGGAAAATCCCCTTCGGGTCAAAAACCACCAAACGCTTTTCTAATAAATTCTTTAATCTTCAGCCCCAACTGAAATTAAAGCAACAACTTCCTAGAATTCTAGAAAAGCATTCTTCTCCAGCTCCCATTGGATGGACGCTCCAACGCCCGAGATTCTTCAGTAGTCAACTGAACGAATGCCCCAACACCCAATGAGCTACAACTCACCCTAGCACCACCCTACCACCCTGAAGTTTTCACAGGCTTGAACCTGTTGGTGACTTCATGCACCAGCCTAGCAACACCCTACCACCCTGTAGAAGAATAAAAGAAGAATGGACTCTTGTACCAGGGATAATGGTCCACTTTACAATGATATAGAATGATGTAGAAGAAGAAGACACACTAGACCATAACCCCAACTATGACACAACCACCTAATGATGATCCTAGACCTCCCGACGCTGCCTCTTCAACTCTTGGCAGATAGACACTTGTACAACTCTTACAATGATGCTTTTACAATGACTCTGTACAATGATACTTTTACAATGTATGTATGCAGTGCTGCCCACTTGAAGACTTCATGTGGTGAACTTCTTGTTGTTGTTCTGCACCATGATTGCTTCTCTTGTCATGCTACCCTTTCTCACTCTTCAGAACATTAAATTATGTATTAAGTCTTCTCTTGATGAATATATAATACCTGCAAAAAGTCTTCAAGGAAATACCCATGACATGATAATAGCAAAACTTACCTCATCCTACAGAGCATATGTCAGCGCTAAAAAACAACAAATTAGAATACAAAGAACCTAATGCAATTAAGAGATGAACATGCATATACAGAAGATACTTAATTGTAACTTACCTCTGTTGCATCATTTTGCTGCACCTTGCTCTTTGCTGCCCTAGAAAGTCTTGGTCCTTTGCACCCCTTGACAGCACTTGATCTAGTTTTCTTGCCTTCTAGGAGCACGATATTTAATCTGATGTATCTCTGTGATTTCAGATCCCCAATATGTGATCTTCGGTCCTGTAGTATCCCTCTGAGTCTTCTTTCCAATGCCACAGGTCTGACTCGATTTGGACTCTTCAAGACAAAGTTATGCCCAATCTCTCACAATGACCTAATTATGGACTAGTTCAGTAGAGCGAACTTGTATGGCGTGCCACGTGTCACTGTTTCCTCCTTCGGCTCTGAAATTGATATACAAAAAACTACAATCCATGCACTATCCACCACATTTTACAGAATTCCAATCCTCTTCTTAGAGAGAGAGTTATGACAATTTTCCCAAGGTCACTTCTTTGAGATGAAATTCGGGAGCCTGCAAAAACCCTAACTTCCACAGATCATATCTCCGAAAATATAGCGAACCAAGATCTGAAATTCGGTCACGATGTTCATTAGGATTGCAAATCAAATGGGTTTTCATTTCAGAATCTAAGACTTCGCAGAAATGAAGTTATAGCGAAAATGCCACGATCACTACATTTGGAGGATATATGAGATTTCTTTTTATAGAGTTGAGAGGGGCTTCTATAGAGAATGTTGGAGGGATTTTAGGAGCTTAACAAATTATTATTTATTGACTATTCAATGACCAAAACCAATTATGAGTGCCATGCCACAACCCCATAGGGTTTTAAGCCCACTAACTAGGGTTACAAACTTCAAACATGAATATCTCTCAAATCATGAAGACTTACTTGGCGTGCCATATATCAACGGAAACATCTCGATTAGTACAATCCATCTAGAAGATCCTTGACTCAAAATAGAGTAAGTTGTCAAGTCAAAATTCCCTTGCAAGATCAGGGTAGCCCCTGGTGCTGCTTGGGTTGACATCAATGACAACCTCAGATCATCTTTAGATCAACAACTACCCCATAGCTATAAATCTTTTTGCGCGTGCATTTTCATCATGTCCGAGCACTCAGATGATCCACAGATTCATCATTATCAGCTATATGTACACTGGAATTTTGTAGACCCATTTTGCATTTTGTAATGTAAATGATCCTAGTAAGACAAATGTATGTAACAACCTAGGTAAATTTATTTTTGTGACGATGATTTCTATCTTAGGGGCTTTTAGTCTCACTAATTCATGTGTGTTTCTAAACACGGATGATCGACAGAGCTTTTCCCTCCAGCCTCACCCCAAAGCTAGGGTGGATTTTGTCGTCAGAATTTTAAATGAGTCCTAGTGTTATTTATCGAGTCTTTGTAAAAGTGATTTGGGAATAATTCTAACTATTTGGTTAGATTATTTTATTACAAGTCACTTAGTCTACTAGATTATATTTTGTGTCGCAAAACTGGGTAATTATTGAGGGTCTATAACGAACGAGTGTTACCCCTTCATGGGTTAGAAATGTAATATTTCATGTAAAAAAATATTTAGTGCATGGTCCCTCATAGTTAAACACCATGGCTAAATATTAGAGGGTTGGAAAAATTAATAATCCCCTCATGAGTCAATTAATTAAAATTTATGGCTAAAATAAATTAAAATGTTAAAACCAAAAATTTAATTAATTTAGGTCCTAGAAAAAATTAAATTCTCCAACATTTAAAATTCGTGGGTTTTAAAGTTTTTAATTTTTGGAAGTCCTCGACCAAGGGAATATTGAAAATTTCAAGATATTTTGAACCCTTAGGCCATAGTAGTTAAGTCAAAGTCAACTTTTTCCGGCAATTAACTGAAAATAATCTTTTTTTAGTTAATTAAAAGTGAAATTCGAATTTCCTCAAAAAATAACTTTATTTCAACGTTGAGATTGTTTTGATGGAGACCAAGCCAACTAGTCGTTGGAGGATTTTTCTATAAATGAGAAGTCTCTCTCCATTATTTGGATCCGATTTTTGAATCATGTACTTACTCTAAGAAAGCTCTTGTAACTTTTTTCTTAAAAATAAAATGCAAAGATTGACTTTGGGGTTTCAGATCGTAGTGTTCCTCTTTCAGATTTATTTGGTAATATTGTTCTTAATACTTTGCTTTTTTTTGCATTTGCTGGTTAATAGTCTTTGAGGATTGATCTATGTACAGGTATCTTGCAAAGATTTCTGGGTTTTTCACAATGTCATTTTAATTTGATAAAAGTAACAGGTATCTCTATTTCTCGATAATTTTATGATCATTTTTTAAATCTCTATTAATCTAACAAGTAGATTTAAGTGTGCAGAAGTTATCATTCAGAATTTGAGCGTTTGGGGAAGTCCTCAGCTGGACCAACTGACTCTCAGTTTACAGAATCTAAAAGAGCCCACTATCTTTTTAATTTCTGAAGTCATTTTATAGAATATTTTACTTGCAGGGTTTTTCTTGGGTTTGTGCCTCTTTAAAATTTCAAATTTATTTTTAAATATTGTGCAAAAATTTGTTTAAATCTGGCTAATAGAGGGCTTTGATCTGCAGATCTGTTAGATCTATAGAATATTATTGTAGATTTGTAAATATCAATTTTTTTAATTCATTGGGGTTTTGGGTATTTCATATTTTTGTATATACATGCTTTGGGGTTTTTTCTATCTTTTGTTTGTGCAGGAACAGATCTGAAAATTGCAGGTGATTTTTGTGGATTCCGGAGAGAGATCTAAGCCCCGGAGGGCATCTCCATTTTGTTTGCAAGTTGAAGATAAATTTCAAGAAGATCGTGGGCAAAATTTTTTTAGGGCCTTGAGGCCCTGCGCTGGCCATCTCCAGCCTCTTTCTCGGCCTCCCTTTCAGCCTTACGGCCTCCCCTCTTTCACCAAAATTCTCTCACTAATTTTTCCTAAATTTTTTCCTAAAAATTTCCCAAAAGATTTTAACAAATTTTTAACAAAGTTTTTCACAAAAAAATTCTGAGTTGAGGATTTTCAGTGATTCGGGCAGCATATCTTCAGGTGTCTTCAAGCCCCTAAGGGCTGACTGGTGCACACCCTCTAACCTTTCTTCATTTCATTTTGAAAGCAAGGTTAATATTGGCATAGATTTGCAATTAGCTAGAGTTTAGCAGCAAATTTAATTTACATTTTTACTATTGTACAATTGCAGAAATAGAAGTTAGCTTCAGTAACTTTTGCAAACAAATTTCTGAAAATTGTTTTACTGTTGTTCATTAGTTTATTTTTGAGTTTTTAGATTAAATACATCAATAGATCAAAAAGAATTAAATTCAGAAATTTTCTTAATTGTAGTTATCAGTTTGTCATTTAAAAAAATTTGTTGTTATACATAGAAATTTATTAATATTGCATGGTTACAGGACTGTTGTTTTAGAATATATTGTTGGTTTTAACATTTGATGTAAGAGCAGATTACTAGACTGATATTTCATTAATGTGATCTGAGTTTAAAACATTTAGTTTAATTTCTCAAGTTCATTTGTTTTTTTACATGCTTATGCAAGTAGGACTAATCTAGTTTTACTTATGCATCTAATGATCTTGATTGAGTATTTCATACAAATGAATTTTTGAATCTAAAAGTGTTTTATTCCAGCATTTTACATTTTAGTCCATTGTGCATTTCAGTAATTATTTGTGCAGATTTTACATTTTGCAGTGCTGGTATGTTAAAATTGGCAATTAGGGCCAAACTCCATGTGGGTCATCTTATTAATGGCAGCTGATATTTTTCTTGGATCCCTCCCATCGAGAGGTGTAGGATTGATCTAAAGATCATCCGATTCCGATAAGTATTCAAGGAGATATGAATTTATTTGTGATACGGGCAATTCGTCAAGGTTAGCCAGCAACCAAATATACCCCACTTGTGCTCAACGTTTTAGTATAAATAAAGGTGCCTTGAATCATTTGATAACACACTCTCATCTCTCTTGATCTTTCCTCTCCACTTGTTTGGGTTGTCCTCTCTCAAAGAGGACATAGTGGAAAGGGTCTTCTTAGAGAGCCCTAGACGCAGTCAACTAAAAAGCCCTAGCCACAGTCTTAAGAGGAGATCCATTTGCAGGTTAGAGGAGACCTATATGCAGCTCAAAGAAACCCCTATTCGTTGTCAAGAGGGAGACATATTTGCAGCTCAAGGAGGAAGCCTAGCCACTATCCAAACAGGGAGATCTAGCCACAGTAAAGGAGGCCTATGCACAGCTGAAGGAGAGCCCTAATGCGCTGTCCTAAAAGTGCCCTAGCAGCAAGTCAAAGGTGCCTTAATCTTAGGCCCTAATCTATTGTAAAGAGAGCTCCTAATCACAGCTAAAGGGAGTCCCTAATCCGCAGTCATAAAGGAGACTAGAACGTTGTCAAGGGTGGTCCTACTTGCTGTCAAGAAAGCTCCAATACGCAGCAAACAGGTAGCCCTAATTTGCTGTACTAAGAGGCCCTAAAGCCGCTGTCCTCAGAAGCTCTATATTTGCAATCAAAGGCGTTGTCACTATCAATGGAGCCCTAATACTCAGCGATGTAAAGACCCTAAGACGCAGCACAGGTAGCCTTAGAACACAGCAAGAAAGTGTCTTAAAGGTACAAGAATGGACAGCGTGTTTGTTGTAGCTTTCAGTGTGATAAAGGAAGACTGAAGGGCTGAAGAGGAGGTTGTGTATCTTGCTAGAAGGCTGAGGATAGAGAGAAATGTTTGAGAGCTCATAAAGGATGGAACGGTCCTCCAAAAACGCTGCCTCATACCTATTCAAAGGGTTGTATAATGTTGTTGTAATAAGAGATGGACATTGCCATTGTCAAAGGTTAGAAGTATTGCATTGAGGATCAGTCAGCTAAGCAAGGAGCAGAGTGGTGGTGTAATCATCTTGGAGAACCAGTTGAAGAATGAAGACTGAGGAGCTACACATCTAGATGCAGCAGTTATATGCAGCATGACAGTTAGTGGACAGTATGCACAGCAACATGTAATGATTGCAGCATAGTGATGACAGTATGTACAACAACAAGTATAGGTACAACTGTTGCATAGTGGAAGCAGTGTGTACAGCAGCATGTATGGGTACAACCATGACTGGTTGCATTTCCGTGACAAGAGCAGCTCAGTGAATGGGTGCAGCATGATGACGAGATGCAGCACGATGGAGAATCAGTTGAAGCAGCTTGTCTTCAACTGATCTCATGTATCATCTTCTTAGAGATGATCTATGCTCTTATCTAGATAAGTCAAAGTGTTGACTTATGTTGTAAATGTACTATCTCTCTCTCTCTGCTGAACTATTGAAGAACATATAAGAAGAATTGATCAAGGGTTTCCCCACATTGGGGTTTGTCCCTGGCTAGCGCAACATCTTGTGTCCTCTTGTCTTGGCTTGTCTTCTGAGATTTATGTTTATGCTCTATCTGCAGTTTACTCTAATGTTGATGTGATTGCTAATCTAGAAAGACATGTGAAAATTGAAATAAATTGCTTTAAACATAGAACATACCTAAAATTAACATGGTTTCAAAGCTGAGGTGAAGACAAATCCCAAGCAAGAGTGAAAGAGCAATCACCTGAGACAATTGGAAAATGACAAAAGGATCAGTGGATTCCTTATCCCTCTTCAAATTCACCAAGGGTGAAATCGAAGCAGAGAATATTATCAAAATAGCGCAGCAGAAGCTTCTGATGACCTACCTAAAGATCACTTCATTGGTAAGTCCGGATCTAAGGGTGGAAGGAAAGGCAGATGCCTTGGTTGCAATAAGTTCGGCCATTATGCAAAGGAGTGTCTGAATGGCTGGGACACATCACTTGATGATAATAACAATCATTCCAGGGACATCTTCAATGCTCAGAGGAATGACAAGTAATGCAGGTCATCAAGGAAACGGCTGACTCTTCAAAGAAAGCAAGGAACCCCAGGTATGAAGAATCAAATGTTGTTTCTGATAAGATAAAGAAGCGTTATCTTGTATTGGCCCTCTCTTTCAGATTCTTTGGGAATCTGGCTTATCGATTATAGTGCTTCAAGCCACTTCATCAAATAGAAGGGTGCTCTCTCTAATTTGGTAGCGATGGAAACAATCGTGGGATTATAGTTGGAGCCAATACCACCTATCCCGGAAAGGGTGTAGGGAATGTTACCCCGCAATTGAATGAGGGTAACTCGATTCATTTACAGAATCTCTTTTATGTACCTAATTACAAGAAGAACTTGATGTCCATTTCGGGAATGGAAGTCAAAGTTTACAGGGTGGCATTCATCGATGGAAAGGTACGTGTTTGAAAATGAAATTTTCAGAGATGCTTTTACTCATGGGTTCAGGGTTGGCAATTTGTGTCAAGTTGCAGGATGGTCCATTGGGGATCATGACATATCTCATCTATAACACCTAAGATCTACTTTATGAGGTCCTAACCGATGTGAGTCAGATGGTGACTCTGATACCTGAATTCAAGAAAAGCATGAAGCTACATGTCTGATGAGCCCCAGAAATGAGTAATTATATGGGCTCATTCAGCCTCCTAATTCGACTTAATGCACCATTATCAGTAGTTTATTGCATGTTTTCGATTATATTTATGCTAATAGAGTGAATTGGGTTAGTCATTATGCCAACAAGTCTAATGTGTGCTTTATGCACATTTTTAGTCAATTTTGAGACAAAATCAAAGGTTTAATGAGCACTTGGCAGCCAAATTCGTGGAAGAACAAGGGAGAGGATTTGTAAGAAGGTGTCCCCTTCATTTATGAACCCTTACCTCGAATTCTCCATCAAAAACTCAAAGCACAAGCAGCAGCCAAGCAAGTCAAGTAGGACTGCTGTTAACTGCAAGTTTTGGCAGCCAAGTCCCTAAAGTTTGGGAGGGTTGTTGGGGTCCTCAATTTGTATAAATAAGAAGGCTTAGGGTCTCATTTCAGTTAGTCATTTTTTAGTCAGTTTGTAGGCAAATGGTAGTCAGATTTTAGTCAGATGTTAGTTAGATTTTAGTCAGTAGGTTAGCTCTACATTTCAGCACATTTTCGAGCTTTTTCTTGTAGACAGTTTTTGGGATGTAACTATTATTTCTTGATCAATAAAGATGAATTCAGCTTTGCACCAGCTCTAATCTTTCTTAGGAGGCTGTAGCTCTTGGGGTTGGGCCCAACCCAAGTGCCCAGTACCTCCTTTGTGTACTTTTATGTGTCTTTGCTGCATTCCTAGAATAATTTCTGTTACTTAGATTAACATACTGCTTTGTTATTTAAGTTGCTTTTGATGATTGAAATAGCTTTTCATGTTCAGGTTGATTTGATAGCTTGATAACAGAAAAGATCTTCGAAAAAGGCCATCAAGCAACCCTTGATCTAACCTCTCCCTCCTCGGGACCATGAGCTGAGACCAAGGTGTCCTCGCTGCCACAAAAACATTGTTCTCGCTTCTTCATGCAATTGTTAGTGTTAGATTCTTAGTTGCAAAAGTTGGTACCAGTTGTGATTACATGCTTAGATTCGTTCTTGCTTAGTTTTCATAGTTATCTTACATGATTGTCTACCAATAAATTTATGTTCATCATGGTTGCTGGTTTCTAGGTCAAATTAGGTCAAAATAGCTAGATCTTTGGTTTGCATAGTCTTTGTTTGGTCAGTTTTGGAAAGTAATGTGCAGAACACCTGTAACACATCCCTACCTACCCTTCCTCCATCATACAACCTATTCCAACCCCTCACTCAAGATTTCTTCCCTCCATTTGCCACACTTTCCCAACTAACCCTAATTTCTACGTTTTTTGTGCAAAATCGCTTTCTTATCCTTTGAACCAATCCAATCACCTTCATCACTTCTTAGCTTCATCTACCAAGTCTTAGACCCTTTCACATCCCCATCCATCCTCCATTTCCACTTTCCCACCGTTTTTCCACCATCAGCCCTCCAAAATCATCTCTCGGCTCTTCCTGTAGAACCCCTACAAACTTCCTGTAGAAGATCACGTGAGCAGTTTTTCGAGATCTGATCACTGTGAAACTCTCTGGAAGGGTGCTAGGGACCCCTTAGGCCCTCTTCTCACCTTCCCAACCTCCTGCAAGCGCCTACCCCATTTCCTTTTGCCAATCAACTTCTGCACAGTCAAAAACAATTAAAGCACATGCATAATAATTCTACAAACTTACTCAAAAATACAAAAAGATGTTCATTTTTAGATTTCACTTCAGAGGTAGCTTAGTCACATGCACTTTACCTTTCCAAGAGTCAATGGCATCCATTTCTGTAGCTTTCATCCTTTTTCTTGCACCAGTAGGGTTAGTCGGTAAAACTAGGGTTTGCTAGGGTTTGCATTTCCTTTCAGCTTTCCGCTTCTTTCTGCAAGTAGATTAGCCTCTGTTGAGTTAGCTTTCGTCCATTACAGTTAAAAGCTTCTTCTAAGAGCTCATAGAAGTTGGCTTAAGCTCCTAGCGGACTTGTGCCAGCTAATCCAGTGACAGCCTGCGGCAAGAGCTAGTACTTGTGCATATAGCACCATTTCTTCCAAGTTTGTTACGAACTACCGGATTGATAAAAGTAAAGAAGGGAGTCCCAGGAGTTGCCGCATTATTGCTGCAATACTGGAGCTCACCATCTTTTTGGCGCCATTGCCTGCGAAGCATCAGAGTATTTGTGATCGCTGCTTTTCTTCTACTTTCTACTTCAATCTTCTGCTAAGTAGTTATTTCAGCAAGAGTAGAATAGTAGTTTCATTTCCTTTCTGCAATTTCATTTCCGCAAAAGTAGGTTAGACATTTCCTGCTTTCATTTCATTTCAGCAAGCGTAGATTAGATATTTCCCGCTTTCATAGATTAGCATTTCAATTTTGCAATTTCAATTCTGCAAGCGTAGATTAGCATTTCAATTCCGCAATTTCAATTCTGCAAGCATAGCCTAGCATTTCATTCCTGTAATTTCATTTCAGCAAAATAGATTAGCCCTTTCCTGCTTTCATTTCAATTCCGCATTTTCATTTCAACAAGATAAATTTTAGTTAGTTGCAGTTCAATCGCTTTCAGTTTTGCAGGTACAAGCAGAAAAGACGCCAAAACTCCACCACAAATATTCCATTTCATGCCTCGTAGGAACAGAGACAATACAGGGAAATTATTACCCAACACCCCCACCACATCACTGAGTCACCCTTCTCTCTTCTTCGATGGTTGTGATTAAGAAGAACCCCTAGGTGGACAGCAAGACATATTTGAAAAACCTCTAGGGGAGAAGAAGAAGAAAACATTCCTCTGGAGCAAATGGCTACAAATAGAAATGTTGGGAGCAGTACCTTGTCCAAAAACGAATTTGCAAATCAGATGGAAGATTTCAAGAGCGAGATGAAGCAGTTTCTTGACATGCAACTGGATACCTTGAGAATCCAAAGAAAGCAAGAGGAAGCCAAGAGGGCTTTGGCCATCTTTTGTCCTAGGTGCACTAGAAAGCATCCTAGGAACAAATGTCCATTGCACTCTATAGAAGTGTGTTTTGTCTGTGAAGAAGACCATCTTACGAATCAGTGCCCTTCCTTGCCTGGGCTTAAAGCTGCATATCAGAGGACCAAAGGAGCGACTGAACCACTCTATTATATGAACCAAAGGAGGCCACATGGACCCATACCTTACCAGCAGAAAATGCAAGGGACATCCCAGACCTATTACAACCCCTGTCAAGCCACTTCCATGCTTTCTTGGGGTTCCCCTACTCATCCTTCCTAGTCCACACCTCCTCCTTTGTCCTTCACATCTCCATATTATGCCCAACCAGCTGCTCATCCATTTCACCCCTACGCTCAGCCACAGCCTCAGTGGAATGCACCTCATCAGGGGTGGAGGCCCTAGTACAACTCTCCTCCCGCTCCTTTGCCTCCACCACCTGCCCAACCACAACCCCATCCACATCCATCTCAAATATACACCCCCACTCAACTACCCATACCACCATTTCCAAACCCGCACATTGGAGTAGCTCAACCCAATTGAAAATTTGAGGTACAAAACTTCCAAACAACTCCTCTTGAGCTCAATGATATTCACCATAGCTCAGGAAGAGTATTGCAAAAAAGAGATTATATTGACAGCATTGAAAGACCACAACCCGCAAAAGAAGATTCAAAAGAGAAGATCAAAAAACCATGGGTTGCACTTGATGAAGAGAAGACAACAGAATTAGAGATCAAGAGAGCTCCCTCATGGTTACCATCAAATCCTCCATGTATTCAAGAGAAAACTCAACAAAAAGAGGAAGATGTGAAGGTCATGATAGAAGAAGATATGGAGAACGATCTAGTTCAGCAAAAGGACCAAAGATATCAGAGCTATATTGAGATATGGTTCCAGATGGTCACTAAGTTGCAGCAATACTCTCTTCCTCAGCTATGTTTGATCCCTTCAAAGTCAAATCATTTGGTCTCTGAAATCTGGATACCTATCAAAACATGCATTTCAAGCCTCCACATCATTTTGTCTATCATCTTGATGTGCACATGGCTCCATTGGAAGTATTCATATACTTGAAAATGATTTTGTTTTTCAAGTAGGGTAGGGTAGGAAAAAAGAAAAATGAAAAAATGAAAAATAAGAGAAAAAAATAAAAATCTAAAGTGAAAACCTCCTTGGAGGCGCCTCAGATTGGCTCATTGATTGAAAACCTCCATGAGGCGGTCAATGGGTGGAAAAAAGAGAAAAGAAAAGGAGAATAAGATCCTTGGGTGAAAACCTCCCTTGGAGGCGCCCAGGGGCAGGCAATTAGGGTGAAAACTTCCATGAGGCACCCTAGTTGTTTTCAAAAAAAAAGAGAAAAAGAAAGAAGAAAAGAGAAAAAAAAAAAAAAAAAAAAAGCTAATTTCTGTTGAATAATTGCAGGTTGCAGGAAGGACATTGCAAGTTAGGAGGATCGCACAAAACAAAGACAGAGGAAGTTCTGTGTCTTCTACAGGAAGATCCTGTAGAGCCTACAAGCAAGCCAAGATCGATCTCCGAGGAGGACCCGAAGGTTGGGAATCTGTCCATGAGGCCTGTAAACATCCTTGTTTCCATCCCTCACCCTTCTCCATCATTTTTTTCACCTCATTGTGCTTCTTTTCTGAAAACTGTGTTTTCTATAGGAAGTTCCTGTAGAAATTACAGAAAGCTAGAAATGGATTTTAAAAAGCAGTTTGGTGAACATGGAAGCTTCATAAAGGGTTCATAAATCCTCCTGCAAACTTCAAACCCCTCTTCCATCATTTCTATGCCTACATCATACCCCAAACTCATTTTTCCAACTATCCAAAAAACTGTAGAATGTTCAAATACATAGAACAGAAATTTGTTTTTTCCCTAACTTGAAAATCGTGCATCCATTTAAAAAATTGTTTTATGGGGAGTTGTATAAGGATGATGGCAACATGCCAGAGCAATTTCAGCCAATTCTGGTGCACGGTTTCCAAAAAATCAGCCTCCATCACCTTCAGCCATTTTTGCATTTTCTCCATATCCGTGCATCCATTTCAAAACCTGTTTCATGGAGAGATGCATATAGGTGATAGTAACCTACCCAAGCAATTTCAACCAATTCCATTGCACGGTTTTCGAGAAATTGACCTCTGTCATCTTCAGCCATTTTCAGTTTTTCTCGAAATTTGTGCATCCATTGACCACAATTTACCTATGGGAAGTACATAATGATGGTAGAAACATGCTCAGAAAGTTTCAGGTCAATCCGATCTATCTTTTCGAAGCTATGGAGAAAACAAGTCGTCCTGTAAAAATCCAGCATCAACAGCATGAGGGTGCAAATCTGAAGGATGAAACAGACTTCTGCAGCTTAGATCCAGCCAGAGGATACCTGCACAAGAAAAATAGCCACACATTAGACAGCAAAAAGCATATAGCATAAGGGATCCAAGCATGCAGCAATGGAATATGAGCATGCAGCAACAAAAAGAACCAAGCAGCACGTCGACTTACAGGTAAGTGTCTAAACCAGTTCCTCTATTTGCATCTGTATGATTCGAAAGTGCATGAACGAATGAAATGGTTGGATTAAGCCAGAAAGCTAGCCAGTTAACCCAACACCCTCAGCTAGTTTGATTGCACGCATCCGGAGATCACCCAGTGTACGTGTATAGTCAACTCACGTGAAATTTAAAAAAACAGGTAGTGACAGATGTTCTGAACTCCAGCGCACATGATGTCAAGTGATTAACAGGTAGAAAACATGAAGTTTCATAATAGCACTGCAGTCTGCATGTGGCCACGTACACCTGGCCACCTCATCTCCTCACCACGAATCACGCCAGCAGTTAAAAAGACAGCTCAGTTCATGCATTCGCCACTCTTTGTTCACTGTGCCTTCACGACGTCCCCAACTGGAGTACACGTCCACCACTTCCAGAGCAGCTAACCAATGGTCCTCTGCAAGATTTCTGCCTGATTTTTCGAGATTTCTGCTTGTTTTTTAAATCTCCCGCCTATCGGCATTCTACAGGAAGCCCAGTTTCGTTCTACAGGAAACGAGAGCCGTCTACAGGAAGGCTTCTACAGGAAAGGCAGAACAGCTTTACGGAGCAGGAAAACCTGGGATTTTCGTTGAATTTGGAGCTCCAAATGAGGTAGGCTCGAAAAATTCTCTGTGCATGATTTGTTGGTGCAAAATGGTGAATTGAACACGGCATTAAATTGAAAAATGAGAGTAAAAGTCTACCTGTGTATTCAACAAACTATGAAAGATTGCCTGCATATTTCACTGTATTTGCCCAAGTTCTTTCTCTGCACTCTGAAATCTCCTCATCATCTTTAAAATTCTCCTGTAAAGAAGATATATGCTACAGTAGAGGCCACCCTGTGTGCATGAAAACCTGAATTTACATATCTATCTATGTGTTGAGAAGAGAATTTGTGCCCTTGTGCTCTGCCTGTAAAAACAAAATTCTTCCTTTCATAAGCAAACAGTGAAATTTTGGATGACAGCAGTTTTAAAACAGGGGAATCACTGCCATTTGATGTTGTAAGGAGCACGTGAAAAATTCCTTCTTGGGTTCAGAAAAAACCGAATTCAGCTATCCTTTGTTTCAGGGATTGACTGTGTTTTTTTCCCAACTGAGCATTTTCTTTCCTGGTTAAAACACAAACTCAACACCATGCCAATTGAATAAATTGAGAAGAACATTGATGAGGGAGCACAAGACATTCAAGCAGAGGGCAAAACAGAGAAATAACAAAAGGAAAAAGAGGAATTTGACAAGATTGTTGAGCCTAAAACAGAGCAAGAAACAACAGCACAAACCCCAAGGGAAAAGAGAATGCAGAGGAGAGCAGAGAAGGCAGAAAAACCCCAAGTGAAGGCTGTCACAGCCAAAGCAGTCACACCAAAACAAAAGGGAAAGACAGATCCTGAAATGGCCGCAATACAGACAGAAACAGTTGACACAGGGACTTCTACAGGAAGCATGGAAAAAGAACAACAAAGGGGGAAATCACCTGAAATATTGGCAAGAGAGGCAGCAGCTGTGCTTGCCGCCTTAAAAACACCTCCAAAACAAAAAGGGAAGCGAAAGAGGCAAACCTCCATGTAATTTAAAGCAAGGAGGAGCACACGGATCAAAGTGGGCAGACCCCAACCATAGTCAAAGGAGCCAATTATCATTGAGGACACCACAGCTAAACAAAAAGAGGAGTCTCCTTCAAAGATATCCATCACCTATGAATGAGGAAGCCCAAAAACCTCCACCTGGAGAGAGAGAATTAGGATGATGGACTCAAAGACAGCTCTACAGGAAGCTAAGACGGTTCTACAGGAAACTCTGGCTAAGTTAAAAGAGACTGAGAAATTGGAAAAAAAGGCAGCCAAACCATCACAGGAAGAAGAAAAGGCTGAGGAAATATTGGAACCAAGCCCTCAACCTAGCTTGGGCTCATACTACAACCTGTTAGAAGCCGGGAAGATAATTCCTCAGAAATTTGCGGTACCACTCTTCTTTGCACTAGAACAAGAAAAGGTGAGGACTCACACTTGGATGAGGATTGCCAAGTCCAAGGGTGTGGCAGACATAGGTCACCTAGAAGAACAACTCAAGGAATCAAGAAAGGAATTGGCCATGGTAAGGCATGTGGAAAGCAGTCAGAGGGCCAAACTACAAGAAGAGAACGAGTTGTTGAAACAGCAGCTACAACTACAGGGACGCTATAAGGAAGACAGGCCCTCCATTTTGGATGAACAACAGCAGCAAGAGGGACCTCCATCAGGCAAGGAAGCATCTGATGGACAGTAGGAAGAGGACAAGCTGCAGGCTGAGGTTGAGGCGCTAACAAAACAACTACAGAAGAAGAGGAGCACAAGCAGTGGAAGGACATGGACAAGAAGGCAGAATTTTATGGCACACATGAGTAGACTACATCAGAAGCTCGAGATGATAAGGAGGCCACCAAGGCCATCAAAGATGAAGAGATAGATTAGTTGCTCAAAGGATGAGCAACACTTTCAGTAGGGGGGTGATGATGAGCCCCAGAAATGAGTAATTATATGGGCTCATTCAGCCTCCTAATTCGACTTAATCCACCATTATCAATAGTTTATTGCATGTTTTCGATTATATTTATGCTAATAGAGTGAATTGGGTTAATCATTATGCCAACAAGTCTAATGTGTGCTTTATGTAGATTTTTGGTCAATTTTGAGACAAAATCAAAGGTTTAATGAGCACTTGGCAGCCAAATTCGTGGAAGAACAAGGGAGAGGATTTGTAGGAAGGTGTCCCCTTCATTTATGAACCCTTACCTCGAATTCTCCATCAAAAACTCGGAGCACAAGGGGCAGCCAAGCAAGTCAAGTAGGACTGCTGTTAACTGCAAGTTTTGGCAGCCGAGTCCCTAAAGTTTAGGAGGGCTGTTGGGGTCCTCAATTTGTATAAATAAGAAGGCTTAGGGCCTCATTTCAATTAGTCATTTTTTAGTCAGTTTGTAGGCAGATGGTAGTCAGATTTTAGTCAGATGTTAGTTAGATTTTAGTTAGTAGGTTAGCTCTGCATTTCAGCACATTTTCGAGCTTTTTCTTGTAGACAGTTTTTGGGATGTAACTATTATTTCTTGATCAATAAAGATGAATCCAGCTTTGCACCAGCTCTAATCTTTCTTAGGAGGCTGTAGCTCTTGGGGTTGGGCCCAACCCAAGTGCCCAGTACCTCCTTTGTGTACTTTTATGTGTCTTTGCTGCATTCCTAGAATAATTTCTGTTACTTAGATTAACATATTGCTTTGTTATTTAGGTTGCTTTTGATGATTGAAATAGCTTTTCATGTTCAGGTTGATTTGATAGCTTCGTAACAAAAAAGATCTTCGAAAAAGGCCATCAAGCAACCCTTGATCTCAACTCTCCCTCCTCGGGACCATGAGCTGAGACCAAGGTGTCCTTGTTGCCACAAAAACATTGTTCTCGCTTCTTCATGCAATTGCTAGTGTTAGATTCTTAGTTGCAAAAGTTGGTACCAGTTGTGATTACATGCTTAGATCCGTTCTTGCTTAGTTTTCATAGTTATCTTACATGATTTTCCAACAATAAATTTCTGTTCATCATGGTTGCTAGTTTCTAGGTCAAATTAGGTCAAAATAGCTAGATCTTTGGTTTGCATAGTCTTTGTTTGGTCAATTTTGGAAAGTAATGTGCAGAACACATGTAACACATCCCTACCTACCCTTCCTCCATCATACAACCTATTCCAACCCCTCACTCAACATTTCTTCCCTCCATTTGCCACACTTTCCCAACTAACCCTAATTTCTACGTTTTTGTGCAAAATCGCTTTCTTATCCTTTGAACCAATCCAATCACCTTCATCACTTCTTAGCTTCATCTATCGGGTCTTAGACCCTTTCACATCCCCATCCATCCTCCATTTCCACTTTCCCACCATTTTTCCACCATTAGCCCTCCAAAATCATCTCTCGGCTCTTCCTGTAGAACATCTTGTAGAACCCCTGCAGACTTCCTGTAGAAGATCACATGAGCAGTTTTTCGAGATCTGATCACTGTGAAACTCTCTGGAAGGGTGCTAGGGACCCCTTAGGCCCTCTTCTCACCTTCCCAACCTCCTGCAAGCGCCTACCCCATTTCCTTTCACCAATCAACCTCTGCACAGTAAAAAACAGTTAAAGCACATGCATAATAATTCTACAAACTTACTCAAAAATACAAAAAGATGTTCCTTTTTAGATTTCACTTCAGAGGTAGCTTAGTCACATGCACTTTACCTTTCCAAGAGTCAATGGCATCCATTTTTGTAGCTTTCATCACTTTTTCTTGCACCAGTAGGGTTAGTCGGTAAAACTAGGGTTTGCTAGGGTTTGCATTTCCTTTCAGCTTTCCACTTCTTTCTGCAAGTAGATTAGCCTCTGTTGAGTTAGCTTTCATCCATCACAGTTAAAAGCTTCTTCTAAGAGCTCATAGAAGTTGGCTTAAGCTCCTAGCGGACTTGGTCCAGCTGATCCAGTGACAGCTTGCGACAAGAGCTATTACTTGTGCATATAGCACCGTCGCTTCCAAGTTTGTTACGAACTACCGAGTTGATAAAAGTAAAGAAGGGAGTCCCAGGAGTTGCAGCATTATCACTGCAATACTGGAGCTCACCAATGTCTGAGATGTACCGAAGGAAAATCTTACAAGAGGACCATTCCCCTCATGTAGCAGGTCCATAGGTTTGGAACAACCCGAGGGGTTTGATATTCATGATTGGGAATCTCATGTATACAGGTGGAAGAAAGACCTCTATGGCCTGAAGTAAAACACCCCGAGCCTAATATGAGAGGATTGATAACTGTCTGATGAAGCTGAGATTCACTAAAAGTGACGCCGATCCAAACCATTATTTGAAGGTTGTGGATGATAGAACTCTCATACCAGCACCTTCTAAGAAACGACCTATTTCTGACAGGTGCAGACCCTCTCACTTGCAGAAGTAAGAAGGAGTTGGATTCCAGATATGGAATGGTAAACTGCAAGCCCATGACTACCTCGAGGATCTTAAAAGTTCAGAAGTTATATGGTGGTGATGCCGGACCAGATTTGGGAAATGCCTCTGAGTTTCATAAACTCATCTGCATTGATGTTCTTAGTGAACTTCCGTCCATATATATGCTTTGCAATTAGCATAGTGAGCTCATATTTGGTTGAGCCTCACTAGATTGGTGCCAAGAATCTTCTAAGATATCTTCAGGGCACAATCTCTCATGGATTGAGATACACTGTCGAAAATATGAAGCTGCATGATTATTCGAATGCTGACTAGGCAGGCAGTGTGGAGGAGCACTAGAGCACTCCTCAGTGCTAGTTCTCTTTTGGGTTCTGCTTCAATATCATGGATGAGCAGGAAGCAGAAGTCGGTTGCTATAGGCACTGCCGAGACCGAATACATAGCTACGAGTATGATCTCGTATGACGCTGCCTGGTTGTGGATGCTCTTCAGTGAGCTGTTTGTACACATGATGGATACAACTGTGATTCTTTGTGACAACCAGGGGGGAATTCCATTATTGAGGAATCTCGTGTTCGATGATTGCTCCAGCAGATAGACATCAAATACTACCTTATTTGGGATATGGTAAGTCAATGAGCAAGGAGGCTCCATCGCATTGAAACTAATGTACGGGTTGCAGACACTTTGTCAAAGCCCCAAGGAAAGGTCAAATCTGTGATTTCACCGAACAACTTGGAGTCATTGAGAGACCTTCGTAGAAGAGTCCTGCATGTTGCATGCATTGAGTTCTGGGAGCTCTGGGGGGCTTGCAGTACTTACTGGAGCGACATACGACCACAGGGCGACTCACCCTCCCCTGGTGGTGCGCTATGTATAGGGTGACAGGTTCAACCTTTCCCTGTGATACCTCGTGGCAACTATGGAACAGGATGATTAGTTCTCCTGTGGGCCGGGATGATTAATTCTCCCATGGCAACTATGGAACAGGATGATTAGTTCTCCTTAGGGCCAGGATGATTATTTCTCCCGTGGCAACTATGGGACAGGATGATTCATTCCCCTATGAGCAGGATGATTAGTTCTCCTGTTGAGGCATCCTACCCATGCAGTCTGGGACTCATGGGAAGTACCTCTCATATTATCAATGAGCATGGAAATGGGGTTAGGGACCATAGTAGTACTATCGATGGAGGCATTGTTTCATCTACCGTACTCCCTATGCTAGGATGACCTCCATTGATCTGGGATCAATGAAACTGATCTGGGATCAGTATGAGTGGTTTGAGACACTCTCTTGTGATATTGATCTGGGATCAATGAAACTGACTTCGAGTCAATAGAGAATGGTATGAGACATTCTCAATCAATTCTTCTTCTTCATGGTTCAGCAAAGCAGAACTGAGCAGAGCTCAGCAGAGCAGAGCAGAGCAAAGTAGAGCAAAGCAGAGCAGTGCAGGGCACTGATGGTAGAGATAGTACTATCGGACATATGGATCAGTGGATGGAGTTCTCCCTAGTTGAGGGAGTGTTAAAATTGGCAACTAGAGCCAAACTCCATGTGGGTCATCTTATTAATGGCAGCTGATATTTTTCTTGGATCCCTCTCATCGAGAGGTGTAGGATTGATCTAAAGATCATCCGATTCTGATAAGTATTCATGGAGATATGAATTTATTTGTGTTGTGGGCAATTTGTCAAGGTCGGCCAGCCACCAAATATACCCCACTTGTGCTCAACGTTTTAGTATAAATAAAAGTGCCTTGAATCATTTGATAACACACTCTCATCTCTCTCAATCTCTCCTCTCCACTAGTTTGGATTGTCCTCTCTCAAAGAGGACGTAGTGGAAAGGGTCTTCTTAGAGAGCCCTAGACGCAATCAACTAAAGAGCCCTAGCCGCAGTCTTATGAGGAGATCCATTCGCAAGTTAGAGGAGACCTATACGCAGCTCAAAGAAACCCCTATTCGTTGTCAAGAGGGAGACATATTCGTAGCTCAAGGAGGAAGCCTAGCCACTGTCCAAACAGGGAGATCTAGCCACAGTAAAGGAGGCCTATGCACAGTTGAAGGAGAAGACCTAATGTGCTGTCCTAAAAGTGCCCTAGCCGCAGGCCAAAGGTGCCTTAATCTTAGGCCCTAATCCGTTGTAAAGAGAGCTCCTAATCACAGCTAAAGGGAGTCCCTAATCTGCAGTCATAAAGGAGACTAGAACGTTGTCAAGGGTGGTCCTACTTGCTGTCAAGAAAGCTCCAATACGCAGCAAACAGGTAGCCCTAATTCGCTGTCCCAAGAGGCCCTAAAGCCACTATCCTAAGAAGCTCTATATTCGCAATCAAAGGAGCCTAAAGTCACTATCAATGGAGCCCTAATACTCAGCCATGTAAAGACCCTAAGACGCAGCACAGGTAGCCTTAGAACGCAGCAAGAAAGTGTCTTAAAGGTACATGAATGAGCAGTGTGTTCGCTGTAGGTGTCGGTGTGATAAAGGAAGACTGAAGGGTTGAAGAGCAGGCTGTGTATCTTACTAGAAGGTTGAGGATAGAGGGAGTTGTTTGAGAGCTCATAAAGGATGGAACAGTCCTCCAGAAAGGCTGCCTCAGACCTGTTCTAAGGGCTGCATAATGTTGCTGTAATAAGAGATGGACAGTGCCATTGTCAAAGGTTAGAAGTATTGCATTGAGGATCAGTCAGCTAAGCAAGGAGCAGAGTGATGGTCTAATCATCTTGGAGAACCAGTTGAAGAATGAAGACTGAGGAGCTACACATCTAGATGCAGCAATTATATGCAGCATGACAGTTAGTGGACAGTATGCACAACATGTAATGATTGCAACATAGTGATGACAGTATGTACAGCAGCAAGTATAGGTACAACTGTTGCATAGTGGAAGCAATGTGTATAACAGCATGTATGGGTACAACAATGACTGCTTGCATTTCCGTGACAAGAGCAGCTCAATGAATGGGTGCAGCATGACGACGAGATGTAGCACGATGGAGAATTAGTTGAGGCAGCTTGTCTTCAACTGATCTCATGTATCATCTTCTTAGAGATTATCTATGCTCTTATCTAGATAAGTCAAAGTGTTGACTTCTATTGTAAATGTATTCTCTCTCTCTCTCTCTCTCTCTCTCTGCTGAACTATTGAAGAACATATAATAAGAATTGATCAAGGGTTTCCCCACATTGGGGTTTATCCCTAGCTAGCGCCACATCTTGTGTCCTCTTGCCTTGGCTTGTCTTCTGTGATTTATGTTTATGTTCTATCTGCAGTTTACTATAATGTTGATGTGATTGCGAATTTGGAAAGATATGTGAAAATTGAAATAAATTGCTCTAAGCATAGAACATACCTAAAATTAACATGGTATAAATACCTGCTTTCACATTTAGATCACCACTTTTTTTAGCCTTTAGTTAAGCAATATTTAAGACATATTTCAGAAATAATTTTAGGCCCTCATTTAACTAAAATTAACCAAGTCCTTGCATTTCACATAGTTTTAAATTTTGAATTTGCATATGGACAGTCGAGTCTTTTCAACAGCGGTTTCCCATCCTTTACTTTAACCTTATTTTCTTCACAAGATAGTTAACTCCACAAGGCACTGGTATCACTTTCTTCAAATCATTTTGAATCCTTAAAATCTTGCACAATCTAAAACAAGTATTGGTTGCTTAGCTATGTCTCCCAAGTTGGTTGGTTCCCAACTAATCTTTCCTTTCTCCGTTTCCATAGGGTCTACCCCCCTTAGTCTACTATTGGGAGACAACTCAAACAGAGTGATTGAGGATCAGTGTGACAAACCCCATGTGAGTCGTTGTCGCGGTGCCTAGACATTCTATGTGACAACAGGATGGAAAATTCATCAAATGGATGTCAAGACTGCATTCCTGAATGGTATTATCGATGAAGAAGTCTATATAGAACAACCCTTGGGATTTAAAGTGAATGATAGAGAGACTCAAGTCTGTAGGCTGACGAAGGCACTTTATGGCCTTAAGCAAGCTCCAAGGGCTTGGCATGCAAGGATGGACACATACCTACAAAGATTGGGCTTCTCGGAGAGTTATGCTGATCTAAATCTCTATATCAAGGTAGTGAAGAATGAACCCATAATCATTCTTCTATATGTGGATGATCTTCTCATAACAGGTGCGGAAGGTCATATTCAAGAGTGCAAGAAGAAATTGACAGCAGAATTCGATATGAAGTATCTAGGGTTGATGCACTATTACTTGGGGTTGGAACTTTGGCAAGGACCTAGTGAGATATACCTACGTCAAGGAAAATATGTGATTAAGATGTTGCAGAGGTTTGGCATGATGGATTGCAAACCCATGACAACCCCTGTGATCACAAATTTGAAGAGGCTAAGAAGTTATGATTCAAGCCCCGTGGATCCTACAAGGTATAGAAAATTGGTTGGCTCTTTGATGTATCTAGTGAACACTCGATCACACATTTGTTTTGAAATGAATATTCTTAGTTAGTTTCAAATAGAGTCCAAGTATGACCATTGGGTAGCAAACAAGCATATACTGAGGATATCAAGCAAGCATATACTGAGATATCTGCGAGGAACAATCCATTATTTCCTGAAGTATGATAGAAATAATGATGTCCAATTGATTGGATATGCAAATTCTAATTGGGGAGGCAATGAGACAGATGGAAGAAGCACTATTACAGAATGTTTTAGCTTGGGATCCTTTATGATATCATGGATGAGTGGAAAGCAAGAGTCAATTTGTTAAGGGTTGTCCTCCATGACAGCATTAAGGTTACTTTATTGACTGCGTTTGGACTTTTACATTAGGGCAACGTAGAGCCTAGGGCACTCCCTCTAGGGCAGCGTATACTCTTGGTGACTTCTCCTTCCACCAAAACCCAAACGAGTGGAGAGGAAGAAATCACAAGAGATGAGTGTCCAAATGACTAGAAGACCACCTCTATTTATACTAAAACGTTGAGGACAAGTGGGGGCAATTTGGTTGATGGCCGACCTTGATGAATTGCCCCATAACACAAATAAATTCATATCTCCATGAATACATGTCGGAATCGGGTGATCTTTAGATCAATCCTGTACCTCTCGACGAGAGGAATCCAAGAAAAATATCAGCTGCCGTAAATAAGTAGACCCACATGGAGTTTGGCCCTAGTTGCCAATTTTAACACTCCCTCTCAACTAGGGAGAACTCCATCTGCTAATCCATATGTCTGTTGGTACTATCTCTGCCATCAATGCACTGCTCTGCTCTATTGAACTATGAAGAAGCAGAAGTGATAGAGAATGTATCATACCATCCTCTACTGACCCGAAGTCAGTCCCAAATAAAATAGTGTCTAGTAGCACTCTTACTGACCCAAAGTCAATGCCAATGAAGAGAGTGTGTCATACCACTCTTACGGACCCGAAGTCAGTTCCAAAAGAGAGTGAGTTATATCACTCTTACTGACCCGAAGTCAGTTCCAAAAGAGAGTGAGTTATGTCAGTCTTACTGACCCGAAGTCGGTTCCAATTGATCCCATATCAATGTCATCCTAGCATAGGGAGTGCGGTAGTAACACGATGCATCCATCGATACTACTATGGTCCCTATCCTCATTTCCCTACTCATTGGCCAGATGAGAGGTACTTCCCATGCATCCCAAACTGCATGGGTAGGATGTCTCAGCAGGAGAAGGATGAACCACTTATCCTGCCTACATGTCGCCAGGGGTATCCCAGGGGAAGGTTGAACCACTCACCCTGTACACAAAAAATCACTAGGGGAAGGCTGAACCACTCACCCTATGACTGTGTCTCGGCAGGATAAGGATGAACCACTCATCCTACCTACATAGCAGACCACTAGGGGAAGGTTGAACCACTCACCATATGGTTGCTTATCGCTCCAAGAAGTACCCCCAAGCCCCCAGAGTTCCCAAAGCTCAAATGTCCATATTATACTGGACCTTCAGGAGAGAGTCTCTCCACGACTCCTAGTCATTCTCAGAAAATCAAGAATTTGACCTTTGCCATGGGCTTCATCTAAATATCAGCGACCTGCACATCAGTCCCAAAGTGATGGAGCCTTCTTGCTCCTCGATGTACCATATCCCAGATAAAGTGGTACCTAATGTCTATATGCTTGGAGCGATCATAGAACACGAGATTCCTCAACAATCGAATCCCCCTCTAGTTGTCATAGAAGATCACAATGGTATCCAGCACGTGTACAAATAGCTCACTGAAGAGCTTCCTCCACCAAGCAGCTTCACACGAGGTCATACTCGTAACTATGTATTCGGCCTCAGCAATGCTCAAAGCAACCGACTTCTACTTCCTGCTCATCCAAGATATCAAGGCAGAACCCAAAGAGAACCAGCACCCAGAAGTGATCTTGCGATCATCCACACGGCTTGCCTAAACAGCATCAGAATAATCATGCAACTTCACATTTCCAACAGTGTATCTCAATCCATGAGAGATTGTGCCTTGAAGATATCTCAAATGATTCTTGGCACCAATCCAGTGAGGCTCAACCATATAAGAGCTCAACATGCTAACTACAAAACATATATCCGAACGGGAGTTCACCAAGAACATCAATGCTAGTATGAGTTATGAAACTCAAAGACATTTCCCAAATCAGGTCCGACAGCACTACCGCATAACTTCTTAAAGTTAAGCTCCATCAAGGTAGTCATAGGCTTGCAGTTCACCATTCCAAATCCGGAATCCAGCTCCCTCTTACTTTTGCAAATGAGAGGGTCTGCACCTGCTAGAAAGAGGTTGTCCTCATAAGGTGCGAGTATGAGAGGTCTATAATCCACAACCTTCAAGCAATGGTTTGGATCAGCTTCACTCCTAGTGAATCTCAGCTTCATCAGTTAGTTGTTTATCCTTTCATACCAAGCCCAGGGTGCTTGCTTCAAGCTATAGAGGGCTTTCTTCGACCTACATACATGAGATTCCCAGTCATGAATCTCAAACCCCTCGAGTTGTTCCACATCCATGGTCTTGCCATTACATGAGGGAATGGTCCCCTTGTAAGTTTTCCTTCGGTACATCTCGGACATGTACCTTCATGCTCTTCTTTGAATTCAGGCATCCCTGTCACCATCTATCCACATCGGGTAGGGCCTTACAATGAATATGAGAAAACCTCCAGTGCCATTGAAGAGATGTGTCACACGACATGGTCCCCAATGGACTTCCTACAACTTGATACAAATTGCCAACCCTGAACCCATGAGTAAAAGCATTTTGCAATTTCCATTTTCAAACATGTACCTTTCCATCGATGAATGCCACCTTGAAACCTTTGATTTCCATTGCCGAAATGGACACCAAGTTCTTCTTGAGATCAGGTACATAAATAACTTTTTGTAAATGAATCGTGCTACCCTCATTTAATTGAAGGGTAGCATTCCTTTCATCCTTTTCGGGATAGGTGGCATCGTCTCCAAGAATAATCTCCCAGATTGTTTCCTTCTCTATCATATTAGAGAGTGCTTCCGTGTATCCAGTAAAGTGCCTTGAGGCAACAATATCAATAAGCCAAGTTCCCAACGAGTCTGAAGAGGCCGACATAAGATAATACTCAAAAGCAACATTTGATTCTTCATACCTGGAGTTCCTTGCTTTCCTTGAAGAGTCGGCCATTTCCTTGATGACCTGCATTCCTTTTTCTTTTGTCATTGTACCTTTCATTCCTCTTATCATTGAAGATGCCCCTAGGATGATTGTTATCATCATCAAGTGATGTGTCCATTCTATTCGGACACTCCTTCGCATAATGGCTAAACTCATTGCAAGCAAGGCATCTGCCTTTCCTTCCACCCTTAGATCTGGACTTCCCATTGAAGTGACCTTTAGGTAGGCCACCAGATGCTTCCGCTGTGCCACTCTGATAATCTTCTTTGATTCGACTTCACCCTTGGTGAATTTGAAGTGGGATGAGGAACACATTGAGTCTTTTGACCTTGTCCAACTGTCTTCAGTGATTGCTCTTTCACTCTTGCGTGGGCTTTGTCTTCACCTCAGCTCTGATACCATGTTAAGGGTTGTCCTCCATGACAGCATTAAGGTTACTTCATTAACTGCGTTTGGACTTTTACATTAGGGTAGCGTAGAGCCTAGGGCACTCCCTCTAGGGAAGCGTATACTCTTGGTGACTTCTCCTCCCACCAAAACCCAAACGAGTGGAGAGGAAGAAATCACAAGAGATGAGTGTCCAAATGACTAGAAGGCCACCTCTATTTATACTAAAACGTTGAGGACAAGTGGGGGCAATTTGGTTGTTGGCCAACCTTGATGAATTGTCCCATAACACAAATAAATTCATATCTCCATGAATACATGTCGGAATCGGATGATCTTTAGATCAATCTTGCACCTCTCGACGAGAGGAATCCAAGAAAAATATCAACCTCCATAAATAAGTAGACCCACATGGAGTTTGGCCCTAGTTGCCAATTTTAACACAATAGCATTGAGTAGTGTTGAAGTTGAATACATTGCAGCATGTGAAGTAAGCAGAGAAGTTGTCTGGTTAGGGAAGTTGTTGTCCCACCTGTTTGAAGGACCGATGGACCCTACAATTATACATTGTGATAACACCAGTTGCATAAGATTGTCTGAAGACCCAATATTCCATTGAAAGACAAAGCACATAAATAACAAGTATCATTACATACGAAAGTTGGTGCAAGATGGAGTGTTGCAACTACAGTGTATCTCCACGAATCAGCAAATAGCTAACTTTTTGACAAAATATCCTCCTAATAAGAAGCTTGTGTATTTGAGAGACAAGCTTGGATTGGCTGATATCTCCTCCCTAATTGAGAGGGAGAGATAGACACATCATTATTGTCTTCACTTTGTGAAGAAAGAAAGGAGGATTGGGTAAGCATCTAGTTTCTGATACTCTTTAAGGATGAGGTAGGGCATCCAATAGGTAAGAGTAGACAAAGAGGAAATTCCTTGAGGATGTGTTATTCCGAGGTAGGAATTGTCCTAAAAGGACATACCCAGTGAACACCCAAGTGGGGTATGTGTCTTGAGAGACAAAGATGATGGTGTCTATCAGTCATTGTCTCACCAGCATTGTGCTTTGATCTTGTGGAAAGATAAAACGGTTAGTCAAGGCCTTGCTATGTGACAATGTTGGTTGGTATGATGAGATGCAATGAGATAAGCTGAAATAATAGCTTATAAGATGGCTTACCAATCCGACTCTTCTTATGAGATCTCTTCAGTTTGAGAATGTCCATGTACCATTATGAATACCTCCCTAGTTAAGAGGGAGTGTTGAAATATGTAACTAGGTTCGGTCTTCATAAATATGAAATGTATTGTTGATTCTTGAATATTGTAAAAAGAAAGAAAAAATATTATTGTTATTTTTGTAGCATGGGTATCATCCTCAAGGTCGTTTTATTTAGAAGTCAGGCATCCATTAAGTGCTTTTAGGGTTTGTCACAGAGTCAAGAAGTCAATAGAGTCAATATCATATGAAGAAGACCCCATTGGGCATATTGTAACATATCAAAAGAATTATTTTTGTACATAAAGTGTAAAAATACTCCTCCAAGACCAAGTCGGTCTGGCAGCTAAGAAGTCGGCCTCATTAGGGCATGTCATCCTCCTTGGAAGCCTATATATAGGAGAGAACTCGGCCTCCTATGGACACTCACTCATTCCTCATCATCCAAGCGAAGAGGAGGAAGTAGAAAGGCAAGCGAAGAAGGATAGAAGGATGAAGGATGAAATTTATGGGTTCATTCTCTCTCTCTCTCTCCCTCTCTCTCCTCCCCTCTCTCTCTCTCTCTCACGTGTGAAGAGAAGGCTAGGGTTTTACAACTACAAGGTTGAAGTTGACAAGTTGTAGAAAGAAGGTCGAAGAAATGACTTTTAGGTCACCTACTAGCCCTAGAAGGAGAAGCAACCCAAGCGAAGGAGCAAGGAAGCCTTGTAAGCCCTAATTTCGCTCACATGTGTGGAAGCAGCAACTGTAGCAGGGGCCAAAAATTTCAGACCTGCAGTGGAGGTCGAAATTTTGTAGTTGGGAATCAAAATTGTGCAACTGGAAGAGATTTGACTAGGTTTGACTTGGATAGAAGAAGCACATCATCAAGAAGGTTTGGCTTGGTCTAGAGGACTTGGAATTCGTCATTTGAAGAATCTATAAGTAGAGAAGAGATTTGCGGGTTTTCCTCTCAAATGGAGAGGTTTTGTCCCTGGTTTGCAACCTACAACTAGTGTTCTTGTGTACTACTAATCTTCATGTTTTTGGTAGTCGTTTGATGATAAAAACAACATAACAATAAGTGAAGACGCTAATAATCAAGAAACTGAAAAAGTAAAAATACATCACAAGCAGCGATCGAGTATAAGAGAAATCATCCTAATAATAGCCCTATAGATTTCTCAACATGGTATGAGAGCTAAGGTTGACAAAAGGCATGATGAAGATCACTACATCTTTGAAGAAGTCATTGAAGCAATTTTCTATGATGGCAAGTCATCTCAAGCAAGGCATCAAAGCATTTTGGGATCTCCCTTTATCTATTAAGAATTATATGACCGAGACTTCTACTTTAAAGGACAAAGGGTTATTCTCAACACTTACAGGTATGTTTGAAGATGAAAATATATGGGTAATTGACAGTGGAGCATCCAGACATATGACAAGTGAGCACAAACAACTAAAGACCCTATCAAGAGGAAAATCTTCCTACTTTGTTGAACTTGGCGACAAGAAAAGCTATTGTGTAAGAGGAATTGGATCAACCTCGTTGGACTTGGAAAATGGAGAAAACATACGTCTCAAAAACATTCTCTTTGTACTAGGTTTGCAAAAGAATTTACATTCTATTTCATGTCTAGATGATAAGGGAGATACCCCTCCAAGACCAAGTCGGCCTGGCAACTAAGAAGTCGACCGCATTAGGGCATGTCATCCTCCTTGGAAGCCTATATATAGGAGAGAACTCGACCTCCTATGCACACTCATTCATTCCTCATCATCCAAGCAAAGAAGAGGCAGAAGAAAGGCAAGCGAAGAACGATAGAAGAATGAAGGATGAAGTTTGTGGGTTAATTCTCTCTCTCTCCCTCTCTCTCTCTCTCACGTGCAAAGAGAAGGCTAGGGTTTTGCAGCGACAAGGTCAAAGTTGTCAAGTTGCGGAAAGGAGACCGAAGAAAGGACTTTAGGTCACCCACTAGCCCTAGAAGAAGAAGCAACTCAAGCGAAGGAGCAAGGAAGCCTTGGAAGCCGGAAGCCCTAATTTTGCTCACACGTGTGGAAGCAACAATTGTTGCAGGGGCCAAAAATTTCAAACTTGCAGTGGAGGCTGAAATTCTGTAGTTGGGGGTCAAAATTGTGCAGCAGGAAGAGATTTGTCTAGGTTTGACTTGGATAGAAGAAGCACATCATCAAGAAGGTTTGGCTTGGTCTTTGACTACAGGTCTTGGAATTCGTCATTTGAAGAATTTATAAGAAGAGGAGATTTCTGGGTTTTCCTCTCAAGAGGAGAGGTTTTGGCCCTGGCTTGCAACCTACAACCTGTGTTCTTGTGTACTATTGATCTTCATGTTTTTGGTAGTTGTTTGATGATAAAAACAACATAATAATAAGTGAAGACGCTAATAATCAAGAAAAATTAAAAATACATAACAAGCAGTTAACAAGTATAAGAGAAATCATCCTAATAATAGCCCTACAGATTTCTCAACAAGAGTTTGTATTGTTTGTCCTCACAACTCTTAATTTTACTGTTCACTACTCCTTGCAATTTATTATAAAGGAGTCTAAGTTGTTTCCCCTCGTAATTGTACGAATTTTATTGTTCAAAACTTTGCTAACTCAAGCGAAGGCGGCAATTGCCACTATGTGGCCCTTGTTAATGTCCGGCATTTCAGTTTAAAAGTCATGAAGTTTAAATTCCAAGAAAAACCATGTGAAAATGTGCATACACCCACAAGGTCTATGGAATTCTTGAGTGCATGGCTTCTCCTTCCCTCCACACATTATGTAACATGCGTCGATGTGCTCATGTCTTATCCCTCCACATCTATGTATTAATAAAATATAATCATATTAATAAATACAATGATATGAAAATGCAATTGAGATGTTAAATGCCTTGGGCTTGAATAACCTTGAATTTTCAAACACTGTGTTTCTATGAGCACATATCCTCCTGTGGAGCATGCAATTTGCCACAACTTCTACCAGAATTCACTCTAGCAAGCAACTTTGGCAAAAAAACATAAATGTAACGGCCTCTTTCATGACCTACATGAATGCTCAGTGCTACAAGACCACTCCACCTTGTCGTGACACTTAATCTTGTAGGTATATGGGTAATTAAATGGAACCAAAGTGTCATCTTGTTCATATATTGCATACCATAACATATTGTTGGCAACGCTTTATACCCATATCATCTCCTAACAATGCATGTTGCTAGAAAAAAAATGCAGTGGAGATTGGAGTATACAATGGTTGCTACAACGCTATTTTGTTGATGCTTTATACCCATATCGGTTCCTAATAATCTCTGTTTTCTAGAAGAAACAGTGTAGTGGAGCATGGAGGACGCAGTTATTGCTATAAAAATGGCTCTGTTGGTGACATTTTTTTTCCTAGAAGAAACAATGAAGTGGAGCATGGAGGATGCAGTTATTGCTATAAAATTGGCTCTGTTGGTGATATTTTTATTCAAATGGAATAGGGTGTGACTTGAGCCCACCTGTGGCTACAACCTTGTTGGTCATCTAATTTTGTAAACTATGTCAACAATGGCTTCTACCAGATAGAATAAACTGCTTCAGATATATCAAGAGTTATATATTCATATGTGCTCTTGTGAAAACCTGAGATTTTTTTGGTTTGAAAAATTCACAACAAAATTTGAACCTTGGTATTATGGAAGACCTTCATGGGGAGCAGTGTTTTCATCATTGATGGTGATCAGTAGCTACAACGGTAAAAATTAGATAGTTTGGTGTTGTCCACCCCCTCTTCAAGGTAGCAGTATTTTCAGCATATATGGCCAAGAATAGCCACTACAACAAAAATTAGTTAGTTCGTAGTTCTCGGCCAAAATGTTCACAGGGTTCACGAGTGTTGTTCTTCCATTCAATGCAGTGAAACTTTCCAAATTTCCACTAGAAGCTTATTAAACAAACCAAGCAATAAAAATGCGGGCACTTTAATTTATAATTAGAATTGCAGTTATATATAGAAACCAATTCCTATAATTAAAAACAATTCCTCGCATGAATACTCTACAATAAATGACAAACTGCAGAATCTTATTAGGATCTTACCTAGATTAACATTCGATTTAAGCTGGAAACTGGGCTTAAGAAATAATATCACGGCATGTTATATGCGATGCTCCCTGCAAGAAACCACGGCTAGTTAGAGAAATGCGGGCTTATAAACTTACAAAAATGCTAACTAAGTTCCTCTAGAGGAGTAGTAACTCTACAAAGATTGCAGGCTCTGTTTATATACTTACCCTGCTAGTGATCTCACAGTTGTAATATGCCGAAGATTGCAGGCATGCGCTTGGAACTTATCGATGGTTCATAACTTCATGTCGATGGCTAGCTTGAATTCGACATGCAAGACATCCAGACCAGCTTCCAGTTTCGGACACTACATTAAAAGGATCTTCACTCAACCATCACGGCCACAACCACCGCCACCACCTTGCATGTCACAAATGCACTGTTCCAAATTCTCACTGAAGTACACTACATTAATGGATCTCCACTTAGCCTTCATGGCCACGACCACCGCCACCACCTTGCATGCCACAGGTGCGTTGAGCCATTGATCCACCACCTGAGTGCGCTAAGCCATTGATCTCCCACCAGCTGAATCCTCAAGATCTAGAGATAGTTGTTATGCCCACCACCTTAGCGTCAACGTGCTACAGGTCTAGGGAGGTTTTCCATGCATCTGTCTTGTAATACAACTGTTACAATCAATTAAGACTCTAACATTGTTAATCAATTTTGCATTGTCCAATACCCCGAGAGATTAAGATTCTAAGGACCAAGATAGGCAATTTCCATGTGAACAAAGAGATATGATCCACTACCGCTGAATCCTGAAGATCTTGACATAGGTTCCACGGCCACCACCTTAGCATCAACGGGCTACATGTCTGTGGAAGTTTTTCATGCATCTATCTTGTAATAAAACTGTTACAATCAATTAAGACTCGCACAATGATGTTAATCAATTTTGTATTATCCAATACCCGCATAGATTAAGCCTCTGACGGCCAAAAACTTTTTGCAAAAGTATGAAATTTGGATATTTCCAGATGAACGAAAAATATGTTAGGCAAAATCGATGTGAACAAAAGGATATATGAATTTTTGCCGATACTGATGCTAATAGGAAAAATAATGTGCCAAACCATAGTATTGGTCCACATGCTATATACAAAATTCAAATTATGTCATTGGTTTAAATTGAGTAGACTAGTGAACAAAAAGGTGCATATTGATGCAATTCAAATCATGACATCGGTTTAAATTAAGGAAACTAGTGAATAAAAAGGTGCATATCGATGCAAGTTCATTATTATGGTATAAGCTTTTAAATGAATTACTGATACTAAGAGGAAAAGTAAAGTGCCAAACCATAGTAATGTTCTACATATTATATACAAAATTCTATATCATTGTTATAGGAATGAAAAATAAATTACGTAATTGGTTTGAAGTTTTATATCATTGTTTATAGGAATGAAAAATAAATCATGTAGTTGGTTTGGTTTGAATTGATCAGAAGAGTGTAGAAAGTCTTTTACAGTTTTCCATAATTTTACAATTTCCTATGGGAAAGATGTAGTAATAATTTTAAATGAGTTTAAACATTTAAATGTTGACTCAATACAAGGGAAATATTATAGTGGTCGTAAATAAGTGTAAATATTTAAATTTTGATTCAATTAGGGGAGATGTTATAGAGATTGTAAATGAGTGTAAACATTTAAATGTGAGAGAAGTATTGTAGTGTCAATAAAATGAATCATTAAATCAAAAAATAATAATGATAAATCATACTATCAGTTCAATTAAAAAAAAAATCTATTCAATACAATTTATTATAATATATTTTTTTTCTTTTTTAATAAAATTATAAACAAATTTTTTCATCACATCAAAATAAATTTAAATAATAATAACTCATATTTTAGAATATATAATTAATAAACATAGAATGAGGAATATATATATATATATATATATATATATATATATATATATATATATATATATATAAAATTCATTTTATGATATAAATTAAAATAATGATTCATATTTATAACCATAGTTATATCCATGGGATCATCAACAGGAAAGAGGTGGAAAAGGCGAAGCAAATGATCTTGGATGGAGTCCGAGATCATTTAGTCTCACATGTGGCAGACAAAGGTATGGCAAAGGAAATGTGAGATGCTCTCTCTACGCATTATTAGAGTACTTTCGTGCAGAGGAAGATGTTCCTACAAGAGAAGTTGAGGAGCATCATTATGCAAAACGGTGAAAGCATAGATGGCTTCCTCACCAAGATTCAAGAAGTTCGAGATCAGCGTGCAACCGTTGGGGACGCACCCCAAACCATAGAGCTTGTACAGTTGAAATTGAATAGTGTCTCAGAGGAATGGCAAGTATTTGTCCAAAGTATCTTGGGTAGAGACACATTGCCTAAATGGGACAAGATGTGGTCCAACCTACATCAGGAGGAGTTGAGGCAGGGCTCTAGTAAAGAGAACCATCAACGACAGCGGCAACAAGGGACTGAAGGGTGAAGAGGAAAATGTGGCCCTAAAATCGAAGGGTCCCAACCAGGTACAAGGGGAAAAGAAGAAGAAGAAGGACCTATCTAAGGTCAAGTGCTTCTGGTGTGGCAAGCTCAGCCACTACAGTACGTAGTGTCCTCTCAGGAAGAAGGACAAGCAGGAGAAGCAGGACACAGTGGCAGCATTCGCAGAGAGAGGCAATTGTCTTCCAGTTGGAGGAATATTTCGCGATGTTTGCAGCTAAACCTCCAGGATAGAGGTGGGGCGATCTAGAACCATAGTCCCAGAGCAGTGCAGACTTGGGCAGGATCCTTGAGGTGTCCTCCTCATGGATTATTACCTTGCTACAAGAGCCCACAGTATTCAGTAGCAGGATGGGTCAATGTCAGTTGATGTAGTCAGATTCCGAAGTGATACTTGCAGACTTGTAGCAATCAGGGGCTGAGGAGTGCAGTGCAAGTTTGACAGCAGAGCAGGAGGCTTAGTAGAAAAGTCAACAGCAGCGCAAATTCTTCAATGGACAGTGCAAGTGCTAGTAGCAGTCAGGACTCAGGAGACAAATGCAGCAGACACGGTTGATTCAGTATTTAGGATGCTTCTCAGTTGCAATTGTTGCAGTGGCAGCAGCAACAGATGAGACGAAGTTGCAGTGTTGATGCAGAGTTGGCAGCAGTATAGCAGTGTCAGCAGCAACACAGATGCAACATCAAAGTTGCGCAGTGGTTGGTGGGCAGTGGCAGTCAGTCACAGTGGCCAGACATCAGCAGCGTGACAGAGGGTGATACAGAGATAGGGTGTTGTAGCAGTGGTGCAGCACTAGAACACCTTCCTCACTAACAGGGAGTGTTGTTTTTCTATCATTGGAGGTGTTCTAGTCTCGAAACTTTGAGGAGAGGCTAAAACACAGGAGTTCTTCATAGCCTAGAAATTGTTTCTAGAAATTCCACCTAGAAGTGTCGCAATTAGATTATTAGCCTATTTTTAAAATTTCTTTAGTCTAAACTTAGGAAAAGGGGTTAATTAACCAAAATTAATTGAGATAAGGTGTGAATCGTTTAGAAACTCACACAGATCGAATTCGATATGATCTTAGCCATCGATTAAGATTTAATCTTGGTCATTGGAGTTCCAACAAAAGATTATAACAAGAAGTCGATGGGTAGATGGAGAACACACACACAAATTGATTTCCTTGGAGAGGTTGATTTTCCAGAGGTAGTAGCCGGAAGAGTTCGAGCTTCAGAAGGGCAGCAGAGATAGAAAGGGGCAAGGACAGTGATCTGGAGGAAGATTTTCCAAATCCGGGGAGTACATTGTAGAGAGGCAAAGATAGCCACAGAGGGGTTGCACAAGGGCTACGCAGAAGCCTCTAAGAGGCAGTTCAATTTGCAGATTCGGGAAGTCGTTTTAGACTTCCGATGGCAGGAGAATTTCACAAAGGCCGAAGAAACGTTTCCAGAGTCAGTGGCAAGTTGAAGAGGAAGCTCAGTGTGAGATCCAGGCCATACGAATTTGTGTATGCGCAGATGGTGACATAGGGCGATTCGTGGAGGGGTTTCAAAGGCCAGTGTTCAGTGTCGGATTACTTGTGGGATGAGGAAAATTTCTCACTAGATTTTTTCCAGTATTTTCTTTGCAGGACAGCCAATATTCAGCATCCAGATTGTACTCAGATAATTTCACTATTGCTTAATAATATAAAACCCTCAGTTGTTGCACTGATTTTCGCAAGTTGGGTTTTTCCGAGGACTTTAGTCCAAAAATAAGTGTCATAATTTTGTGTGTGTGCTAGAATATTTCTCAGTTTCCAATGCTATTATTTTCCGTCGTTTTTTGTGAAGGTTGCAGTGTGATTTATTCAATATTTGTTGTAGCAAATAAATTGTTAAATTAATTAACAATTAGAAGAATTAATTCCAGTTGCTGCATTAGGATTTCAGACTTGAAATTTTCACAAAAGGCTTCCTGGGGTTTCCTTCAAACCCTAGCATTCTTTCAAGTCTCCAGTACCTTCATCTCTTTCACTTTGCTTAATCAAGAAATCCATCATATGTGTCTACATTGTTGGAAAATCAAGGTATTTGTAGATTAATATAGATTTTCCTTACTTGATAATTACTTGTGATATTTGTTGGCATTATATTATTTGGTTTTACTTATTCATCAAGCAATTACCAAAACATGAAGATCACAAAGAACACAAGATATAGGTTCCACGGCAGGGCAAAACTCCATAACTGGGGAAAACCCAAACAATCCTCTTCTTATAGAATCAGATCAAAATGAGACCTCCAAGAACCAAAGACGAAGACAACTTCCACCATAAGATCCCCAAGTTAGCCCTCCATTCATTGTCATGTTTTATTCTTGGTCTGTCACTAATTTGCGCTTTAGATGTCTTGTCCTCACAAGAAGTTCATCCTCCCTGAAGATTGTAGTTCACAGACTTCATGATGCTTCCATAGCTTGCATAACACGGTTATAATAGTCCTTCTGAAGCTCACTTGTCATCACAGGAACAGCTTGTATATTTCTTCAAGAATTTGCACTCTTTTTCAGGTCTCTTATCACAAATAGCTTGCATTCTTTTTACATCCTTTTATCTCATCTATGCCTTCAAAGAAACTCACTTATCCTTCTACAAAAACTTGCATATCCCTGCTACTGAAACTCGCATAGCACTTCAGAACATAAACCAAACTTCTTACCTTTTGGTGGAGGATTCATGCCTATATATAGTTTTACATCACTAAGAAAGGTAACATTTGTTGAGCAGGTCGACTTGACCATCTCGAGGGCCAACTTGGTCTTACGGAGATGAATTTGCCTTAACAAAAATTCTCTTTCATTTTTCTTACAAAGAGTCCAAATGGACTTTGACTCAAATTTATTTTTTTAACTCATTGAACCCTAGGAGCATGAAGAACATGCTTGACCTAGACTTGAGCATGAACCCCATGCTTAAATAAAATTATTTTTCTTCTTTTACATGGAATACAAATTGTTACAAGTACAAAGATAAATATGAACACAGCAGATGGACCTTAGAAGAAGGCTGCATAAGTGAAGGAGAATAGGCTACATTAGGATGTCACCAATAGGCTACATAGGAGCTGAGGTTAGGCCGCATTAGGGTTACATAGATATGTTGCAGATAGATGCCAAAATAGGCCGCAATGAGATGCCATAGAAGGCCGCAAAGATATGACATAGGAGGTCGAAATCCACCACAGAAGAAGTCCAAGTTGCCTACCAAATGATGGAGGTAAGATGTCAATTTATAGTCGATTGATCATATGAATAGTCATGTCCCTTGGAAAGGTTGACTTGACTATTTTTAGGGGCCAACTTGAGCATAATAAAAATAATAATTTCCTTTAATAGAATTCAAATTCCCTTGCCCAAATAAATTTGTCACAACAAATAATAATGATTGGAGTACCAAAATAATTTCAAAATAATAATTTATTTTTCCAATTTTGAACCCTCTTTAGGGCTAGATGGTTTCTCCTTGGGTAGTTGAGTTTCTCTTAAGGAATTTTTCCCAAAGCTGTCCCAGATTTCAACATAAATCAGCCACATCTTTTTATTGGATTGAATGACCAAAGACGTATCTTCCATGATCTTTTTTAACAAACAACAAGAACAAGAGAAGACTTGGAAAGATCTTGGACTAGTTTAGCAAGAAGAAATTGCACCACGAAAACCAAATAAGCGACTCCAATAAAGAAAAGATAAACTAGAGAAATCTGGGACATCTCAAGGCCCAATAACAAGAAGTTGTTGGAAACTTGGTTATACAGAGAGGGGGAGGTGAATTAGTATAATGTCGATTGGATCATCATTTACCAATTTTTACTTCTTATTAAATAATTAATTTATCCATTAATTATCCAATAGAACATATGAGCAACAGATCAAAAATACACTACATGAAGAGACAAATTGAAAACACATAAGCAACACAATCATAACATTTGAACACCAGGAATTTTAGTTGGAAACCCTTACGAGAGAAAAACCATTAAATGTTTTGTCTTCTTATTCTTCTTGTCGATCTTCTTTTACAATGAACTGGCACCAACCAATATGCAAGCACCAACTTGCGAAATATGTGAGCACCCACTCATTTTTTCATCAACTTTTGCGGGCTTCTACCTACAGGAGGCTTCAACCTCAATTTTCTTTTGCAAGCTACAACTTGATGGGAGCACCCATTCCTTCTTCTTACAGGATCCAACTTGTTCTTTTTCATGCTACTACTTGAAAGAAGACACCAATCCCTTAATAAAATTAAAATTTACTTTGTTGGTTTACCTGTTCTTTGGATTATGATTTCTTCCTTTTCTTTGGCTCTATTTTGTACTCTATCTCTACTCCCTTTACAGTTGTTTATCTTCTACTCCTCCTCAATTATGCTTCACATCTTCTCTTCCACTTTCTCTCTTTTCCAGGTCATTCACAAACTTCGTCTCACAAAAATCAATCTTCTAACTAATCTACCATCCATAAGCACATTTTTTTATATACATAACTTGCTGACTATTTGTATTCCATTTCAGGGATTTGAAGTGAAAGGTGTTAAATTATGCAACTATGGTCAAATTCCACTTTGGACAACTCATTTGATGGAGATGACGATTTCATTAAATTCCTTTTTTCGAGAGGAACAAAATCAACCTAAAGATCATCAAATTTGGACAAGGGAAAGTGTACTTATGAAGAAAATCCCACATATGCACATTTGGATAGGTTGGCCCTAAAGCAAATTGGACACCCATGGATGCCTATAAATTCAAGAGACCTCAAGCTAATTTTGACATCACCAAGCATCTTCTTCTTCTCTTCTTCATTGATTGGTTTGCACAAGTCTGAGGCTAGGACGACAAAAGAAGTTCGCAAAAGTCTAAAATTACAGGGTCCGAAGCTCGCATATGTTTTAGGGTTTTTGTCTTACAGCCATTGGCTTGTCACAGGAAAAATTAGACCACAATCGTTAGCTTATAGGCTCAAGGGAGAGACTGAAAGCCTTCAGTCACTCACACAACTCCTCCTCCATGTGACCGGTAAGTTTGACTCCGATTTGACCGTTGACTGAAGTTGACTGCAGACAGGAAACGTTGTATCTGCTATATTCTAACGTTGGAAACTTATTTTTAAATATTATTGGGTTATTTTGTTGGATGATATTGTATTGGGCTCATTGTACTCTCTGCTGAACATTTTATGACAATCTAATAGAAGAATAATTTCAAAGGGTTTTCCCCATAGTGGGGTTTTTCCCTGGTCTTTAACCAAACCTAATGTCTCTTGTTGATGTGTTGATTGTCTCCTTTGTCATTGCATTTATTGTTCTATCTTCAATTACTATTGATGATTGGAAAGACTAATTGTTATTGGAAAGATTGCTAATTGAAACATTGAATTGGGCTAAAGTAATTGATACAACATAGAACAATCTGAAAAATTAACATGATATCAGAGCTAAGGTGAAGGACAAGCCCAAAAGGAGACGAGCATTGAAGCAATCATCATTAGGAAAGTTGAAGGAGCCAATATAGTCAAGTCAAGAAGTCTTCCTTCTTCAAGGAAAATGAGAAGTTGGGTGACTCAACCAATTTTGTTGCATGGAAAGTCAGGTTAGAGATCATAGTTGATAACAATGATGTAATATTCCTAATTAGCCATGGCTAATTAGAATATTCGATTTTGCTCAATTTTGCCTTCTATAGTTATTTGTAAATAAAAAGGTGAAGAAAAAGGGACATAACTCACTTTTAAAATAAAAGTCACTTCCTAGTAGCACAACGTTGTGACCTAAAGGGGAGCCAAGGGAGGCCAAAGAACCACGCAGAGATGGGGCCCACGCAAACACTTGGAGGGACTGCACAGGTGGAAAGGGAACACGTGGCAAGAGGGGATTACGTTGGAGGAGGTGAGCCTTGGGATTGGGAGAGGCCAATGCTATAAAGGAGAGAGGAGCCCCCTCATTTTGTCATTTGATTATGAGCATTTGAGCTAGTCACTTCGACTTGGAGCATGCTGGCTGTTTAACCTGTCTGCAGCACTATTTAGTGCACTAAGTGTCTCCGTTCGGAGATCTCACCCTTAGCCCCAGGGGACTTCGAGTGCCTACTCGGGCAAGGTATTTTCAGCAGTCTTTTTGCAGTAGTTTTGATCTTTGGCATTGAGGTGGAGCTGAGCATTGGAAGACTGCGCAGTCTTGAGAGAGAGGAACGCAGTTCTTCTGGGAGCAGTTCTGGATTGAGGATTTGTGGAAGAGTTGAGCTGGGATATTGAGCAAGGGATCAGCTCTTGCATATTGGAGTGGTTTGGCAGAGTTTCAGGCAGTATTTTGGAGGATTCTACTCAGTGGCAGCACAGGGCCTTGAGGGATTGCGTGATTCCCCAAGGGGGCGATTTTCGGGGGTCTACCAAAATCAGAAAAGCTTTCTAGGTTTTCTGGGTTTTCAGGGTTTTCTGGGTTTTCTGAGTAGGGGCAGATTCCAGAGTTTCCGCATTTTCTGAGGAGGGGAACAGCCCCAAATCCACATTTGATTTCCAGCAGTAGCAGCAGCACGGCAGTTTTCCAGCAGCATCCACGCAGAGGCCATTCCTTTGTTATTCTGAGTGTATTTCTTCACTTGCCTAGTGCAAGTCGAGGTGCCATCCTTCTGATCACCTCCTGTACTCATTCCATTACTCAGTATAATAAAATGGCTTAGCATTTCTCTCTGCATTTCTCGAGTATCTACTTATATTTCATGCTTATATTATTATATGTTACACCACTGTTATTTTTATCATTTTGAATTTCCCAATTATTATATTATTTGTGCGTATTTGGTTGGAGTTTACTGGGGTTTGGGGGAAAATCTCTGAAACGGGATATTACAGTGGTATCAGAGCATAGACTTGACTCAGCCTGTGGAGCTAGCAATCTATGACACCAGGGGAAAAGCCCTACATCTGTTACAGAGGTAAGAAATACAGAGACACTTGGCGTAGGTTGGAAAACACCTACAGAGAGGGAGACTGTGTTCCAGTAGTGGATGCAGAACAGGAGGAGCCTGTGGTGGACGCAGAGCAGGAGGATCCGATGGCAGATGATGACGAGAAGAAATTTGCAGACATGCTCCACAAATTAGTGCAGGATCTGTCGAGGCAGATCGAGGTGATGGCGTAGAGATTCACGGCAGTGAAGGCTAGACAACATGAGAGCCCACGAGTTTTCCAGGTTGGAGAGGGATCGGGTGCATCTCACCATTTTCCAGAGCAGGGTGCCACTCAGCGTGATACTACTCAGCAGGTGGCCTCACATGCCCCTATACGCTCTACCATGCCCACTTTCCTAGGAGCAGATATGGGGGCCGGAGCACAGCAGGAGGCAGAGCCCGATCATATGGGCGATTATTTTGCGGAGTACCAGGCCTATGGGCAAGAGTTCAAGGATGCTCTCTCATTCAGAGACTTTGTTCAGCTCCAGCGGGATAGTAGACCCCGCGACCATCACAGAGGATACCAGCATTATCATGATGGAGACACCCACCGCACTGCTAGTAGATTTCACTTGCCTACGTTTGATGGCTCATCAAACAGTTCGGCAAGGTCTTGGGTGGAGAAGCTGGACATCTATTTCCAGCTTAACCAGATGTCAGAGACAGAGGCCATCAAGGTGGCGACATTACATTTGGATGGTGAGGCCCAGGATTGGTGGTTCCATGGGATGGTTACACTTGGGCATTCCACAGTGACGACGTATGCCGAGTTCAACAGGAGATTGATGGAGAGGTTTGACCAGAGGGATCCAGAACAGCACTTTGTTGAGCTGACGAGGCTCAAACAGACAGGGAGCCCAGAGACCTACATTGCGGACTTTTTGAGGGTTTCAATGATGGTGCCAGATCTATCCACGGCATAGAGGATCTACATGTATGTTGAGGGGTTAGCAGAGCCACTTCGGGGTCTAGTCAGATCCGCTAGACCAACCACCCTTCAGGATGATATTACCAGGACCCGGGACTTACAGGATGTCTTACCCAGGACCCAGACACCTTACCCCCAGCGACAGGGTTTTCAACCTAAGGGGAAGGATGTGAGGGTTCCACCTCCTAAGGGGAATCCAGGACGAGTACAGATTGATGATGATGCCAGGAGGGAGTTGAAGAAGAAGCGGTTGTGCTTCACCTGTCAGGAGCCGTGGGCACCAGGACATAGATGTGCTGCTGGCAAAGCACATTTTATTGAGGTCTTCTCCGAGAGCAGTGGGGAAGAAGATGAGGATGATGTGGAGGTAGGAGATAGTCATGCCATGCAAGGTCCCTTGCCGCCTCCACCACCAACAGCAGGTGGTGCAGCTTTTGCACCCACCGGAGAAGCCCTTGCAGCATTGCGAGGAGTTCCCAAGTATTTGACGCTGCACGTACAGGGGACAGTACGTGGCCAGCGAGTATCAGTTTTGGTTGACAGTGGGGCCACCCACAACTTCATCAATGCACAGATGGTTGAGCGGAGAGGTATACCGACAGAGAGATTCGATGGATTTTCAGTTTTGGTCCCAGGAGATCAGACCATGGTGTGTGCTCGTTATGTTCCAGAGTTATCAGTGACGATGGGCACCTACACACTGACTGACCACTTCTTCATCGTCAATATTCCGGACACCAACATAGTACTGGGTGTTCAGTGGCTCATCACTCTAGGGAAGGTCACTACAGATTGGAAGGCCCTAGAGATGGAGTGGGATGATGAGAAGACAGGGAGGCATGAGAAGATACGGGGGCAACACACATACCCGCCTCAGACTGTTTTAGCTCATCAGATGGAGGCAGTCTTCTGGAAGGGAGACATAGAGTGGGCAGTGGAGCTGCGTGCATCAGAGGTAGGGACTACAGGGCATACGGTGCACCCAGAGATATAGGCCACCCTTGACCAATATGCCACAGTGTTTGGGGAGATTCCACTGGGACAGCCACTAGACCGGGGGTTTGAGCACACCATTGAGCTTGAGTAGGGCATACAGGCAGTGATTACTACCCCCTATAGGCATCCCAAGGCCTATAGGGATGAGATTGAGTGGGCCATTCAGGAGTTGCTGGCTCTTGGGCACATTCAGCCAAGCACGAGTCCTTTTGCTTCTTCCGTGGTGTTGGTGAAGAAGAAGGACGGCACATTGAGGATGTGCATTGACTACAGGGCCCTGAACAAGAAGACCCTGAAGAACAGATACCCCATACCCAGGATCGATGAGTTGATGGACGAGTTGAGAGGAGCACGGTTCTTCTCAAAGATTGATTTGAGATCTGGGTACCATCAGATTCGCGTGAGGGAGCGGAAATTCCCAAGACCGCCTTCAGGTGTCACTATGGGCACTTTGAGTTTTTGGTGATGCCCTTCGGGCTAACCAACGCCCCAGCTACATTTCAGTCTTGCATGAATCACATCTTCCGCAGTCACTTAAGGAAGTTTGTGTTGCTGTTCTTTGATGATATCCTCATTTACAGCAGGACTTGGGAGGAGCATCCCCAACACATTAAGACAGTATTACGCATCTTGGAGGAGCAGCAGTTCTATGCCAAGCTCTCCATATGTGAGTTCGGGTTGACGGAGATGTTATACTTGGGACACATCATAGGAGTGGACCGAGTGAGGGTCCACGAGGAGAAGATCAGGGCCATCAGAGATTGGCCGAAGCCGAGAAACGTGACTGAATTTCGAGGATTCATTGGCATTTGTACTTACTACCGAAAGTTCGTCAAGGATTTCTCACAGCTTGCTGCACACCTGACACATTTGACGAGGAAGGGGGCATTCAGTTGCTCGAATACAGCGCAGCGAGCCTTCGACAGGCTCAAGGAGGTTATGAGCAGCTGCCCAGTGCTTGTGTTTCCAGATTTTACGCAGCCATTTGTTTTGGAGTGTGATGCGTCGGCAGAGGGGATCAACACATTGTTGATGCAGGGAGGTCACCCTATAGCCTTTGAGAGCCGGAAGCTCCTTCCGCACGAGAGGTTGTATTCTATATACGACAAGGAGATGCTGGCCATCATGCATGCATTGGCTAAGTACCGGCAGTATTTGGTGGGTAACAGGTTCAGGGTGAGGACTGATCACAACAGCCTCAAGTTCTTTTTGGAGCAGAAGCAGCTACAGGAGAGGCAGCAGAAGTGGATCAGCAAGATCCAAGCATATGAATTTGACATTGAGTATGTCAAGGGTAAGAACAACGTGGTAGCAGATGCCCTTTCACGTAGGCCAGCCACGTTGTCTCTTATGAGCTTGGACGCAGATTGGAGGGCTCAATTCTTAGTAGAGTATTCCAAGGACAGATTTGCATGTGAGGTTCTGGATGGGCAGGTGGCGAATGACAGGTACAGGGTGGTCGATGAGATCATCTACTACAGGGACCGGATCTTCTTAACTGAGGGGTCTCAGCTCAAGAAGAAGATACTTCAGGCATCACATGATTCACCATTGGCAGGTCATCAGGGGTTTACCAAAACCTACAAGGCCATTAGAGAGAGGTTATCATGGAAGGGCCTCAAGGAGGACGTACTCTAGCATGTCTGGGAGTGCGATGTTTGCCAAAGGAACAAGGGGGAGATGAACCATCCAGCAGGACTATTGCAGCCTCTTCCCATTCCAGAGGAGAAATGGGAGTGTATTTCGATGGACTTCATCACAGGGTTGCCCATGGTACAGGGCAAGGATTGCATCTTTGTCGTCGTTGATCGGCTGACAAAGTACTCACACTTTTTCGCCATATCCGCACACTACACAGTAGCGTAGGTGGCCGAGCTGTTCTTCAGAGAGATTTTCAGGTTACATGGTCTTCCCAAGACCATCACCAATGACAGGGACAGCCGTTCAATGGGCGGATTTTGGCAGGAGCTTTTATGGTTGGTGGGTACGGAGTTGACACCGAGTACTAGTTATCACCCACAGACGGACGGGCAAACAAAGATAGTTAACAAGTGGCTGGAGGGCTACTTGCGTAACTATGTCAGTGGACAGCAGCCAGCATGGCTGAAGTGGCTGCATCTGGGGGAGTACTACTACAACACTACACATCACATGTCCATCGGTATGTCACCATTCTATGCTTTGTATAGATATCATCCTTTATCTTTTGCTAACGTGATGTTTGGTGCTAGCAAGGCTCCGAGAGCCAAGATTTGGATCCAAGAGAGTCAGGATATTGTCCGAGCTCTCAAGGATAACATGGCTACAACGCAGAACCAGTAGAAACTGTATGCCGACAGGGGTCGGGTGGAGAGACAGTTTGAGGTAGGGGACTTGGTCTACCTACGATTACAGCCATACCGACAGTCGTCATTGAAGCAGAAGGGGGTTGAAAAGCTCAAGCCCTGCTTTTATAGGCCATACAGGGTGATACGCAGGATTGGACAGGTAGCATATGAGTTGGAGCTGCCCCAAGGCAGCAAGATTCATAACGTTTTCCACGTATCATGCCTGAAGAAGGCATTGGGACAGCATGTGACAGTGACAGATGAGCTACCACCCATGGATGATGAGGGGCATTTGGTGTTGCAGCCAGAGGCTATTATTGATACCAAGGAGAGGCAGCTACGGAGCAGGACGGTCCGGGAATTCTTGGTGAGGTGGAAGAATTTACCGGATGAGGATGCCACTTGGGAGAGTGAGAAAATTTTGCAACATCCATCACTTCAGTTGCTTGAGGACAAGCAACATTTTGCCGGGGGAGATTGTAATATTCCTAATTAGCCATGGCTAATTAGAATATTCGATTTTGCTCAATTTTGCCTTCTATAGTTATTTGTAAATAAAAAGGTGAGGAAAAGGGGACATAACTCACTTTTAGAATAAAAGTCACTTCCTAGTAGCACAACGTTGTGACTTAAAGGGGAGCCAAGGGAGGCCAAAGGACCATGCAGAGATGGGGCCCACGCAGACACTTGGAGGGACTGCGCAGATGAAAAGGGAACACGTGGCAAGAGGGGATTACGTTGGAGGAGGTGAGCCTTGGGATTGGCAGAGGCCAATGCTATAAAGGAGAGAGAAGCCCCCTCATTTTGTCATTTGACTATGATCATTTGAGCTAGTCACTTCAACTTGGAGCACGCTGGCTATTTAGCATGTCTGCAGCACTGTTTAGTGCACTAAGTGTCTCCATTCGGAGATCTCACCCTTAGCCCCGGGGGACTTCGAGTGCCTACTCGGGCAAGGTATTTTCAGCAGTCTTTTTGCAGTAGGTTTGATCTTTGGCACTGAGGTGGAGCTGAGCATTGGAAGACTGCGCAGTCTTGAGAGAGAGGGACACAGTTCTTCAGGGAGCAATTCCGGATTGAGGATTTGTGGAGGAGTTGAGTTGGGATATTGAACAAGGGATCAGCTCTTGCATATTGGAGTGGTTTGGCAGAGTTTCAAGCAGTATTTTGGAGGATTCTACTCAATGGCAGCGCAGGGCCTTGACGGATTGCGTGATTCCCCAAGGGGGCGATTTTCGAGGGTCGGCCAAAATCAGAAAATCTTTCTGGGTTTTCTGGGTTTTCTGGGTTTTCTAAGTAGGGGCGGATTCCAGAGTTTCCACATTTTCTGAGGAGGGGAACAGCCCCAAATCCACATTTGATTTCCAGTAGTAGCAGCAGCACGGCAGTTTTCCATCAACATCCACGCAGAGGCCATTCCTTTGTTATTCTGAGTGTATTTCTTCACTTGCCTGGTGCAAGTCGAGGTGCCATCCTTTTGATCACCTCCTGTACTCATTCCATTACTCAGTATAATAAAATGGCTTAGCATTTCTCGAGTATCTGCTTATATTTCATGCTTATATTATTATATGTTACACCACTGTTATTTTTATCATTTTGAATTTCCTAGTTATTATATTATTTGTGTGTATTTGGTTGGAGTTTACTGGGGTTTGGGGGAAAATCTCTGAAACGAGATATTACAAATGATGTTTTGGAATACATTCAAGGAAAAGTACCTGAGCCTCCAGAGAATGATTTCACTGCTGCCAAAAACAAGTACAAGAAAAGTGAGTTGAAAGCAAAGCAAATTATAGTTGATGGTTTACAAGATAATTTACTTGCATATGTTGGAAATTTGAGGAAGTCTAAGGACATGTATGATAAGATAGTTGGCATGTATGAAGTCAACAATTTGAATGAAATCATCTCCTTGAAAGATCAACTCAAAGACACAAAGATGAATAAAGGAGAGTCTATGCAATCCTACATAATGAGGATATCTCGTCTTAGAGATCAATTGCAAAGAGTTGGGGAATCTATGCCTGATAGGGAATTGGTGATTGTGACTCTAAGAGGTCTCCCTCCTATTTGGGAAACCTTTATTACTACTATAAGCAACAACAATGTCCTCCCATCATTTGATGAAATTGTTGGAAAGCTCACTCAAGAAGAATCAAGGATGATATCAAGAGGAAGGATTCAAAAGCATGAAGAAGGAGAGCTCGTTGCATTCATCACTCATGACAAGAAGAAGAAGAAAGGAAAAGGAGGTCCATCAAATTAAAGAAAGCCTCCTCCTCACAAAAAGAAGGAATTATTGCACATTGAATGCTACAATTTTCATAAGAAAGGCCACTATGCTCGAGATTGCCCTGAGAAGAACAATGGACCATGCTACAATACTAGAAGCAACAACAATAGGTTCAATGATCAAAGGAGAGATGACCAAAGAAATGATCGTAATGGAAGAGATGAAAGAAGGAGAAGAGATGCTCCAAGTGATCATGAAGAAGATTGTCATCCACAAAAGAAGTCAAGATTCCCCAGGTATGAAAGTAATGTTGTGAATCAATCTGAATATATTATTATTTATGCCCTTACTAGTTCATCTCCTCCGAATTCGTTGGATAGTTGGTTGGTTGATAGTGGGGCCACGCATCACTTCTCTGGTTATAAGGAAGTTCTCTCTAATTTGGTTAAAGGTAGTCAATTTTGAAAATTATCCTTGGAGACAACTCCACTCATCTCGTTAAAGGTTTTGGGTCTGTCAAATTTCATTTGAATTCTGGGGAATCTATTTTGCTCCATGATATGATGTATGTGCCAGGATTGAAGAAGAATTTGGTATCAATATCCGCTTTGGAAGACAAAGGGATGAGGGTTGCCTTCATCAAGGGAAAGGTTCTTACTTGGCTTGTTGGATCACCTATGAGAGATGCATTCACATTGGGATCAAGATATGAAGGACTCTACAGGGTTATTGGAAGACCTCTCCTAGCATTGGTTCATGATACTAATCATCTAAGCAAGCTATGGCACCGAAGATATTCCCATCTACATTATGATGCTCTTCCGAAATTGGAGAAATTGGTCTCAAGGATTCCCAAGGTTCAAGCCCATCATGATGGAGTATGTCCAAGTTGTGTCAGTGGAAAGAAGACAAGGGGACCATTCCCCTCTAACGAGAACAAGTAAAATGACATCCTCCATCTTATTCATTCTGATATATGTGGTCCAAGGCACGTGCATTCTATTGGTGGCCATCTCTACTATATCACATTCATTGATGACTTCTCAAGAAAGACATGGATATATTATTTGAAGCACAAGGATGAAGCCTTCAAAATGTTCAAGGAGTTCAAAGATTTGATCAAAAATCAAACAGGGAAGAAAGTCAAAATATTTAGGTCTGACAATGGTGGAGAGTACACATCAAAGGAGTTCATTGATTTTTACAAGGAAGGTATCAAGAAAGAGACAATTGTGCCCTATACTCCCGAACAAAATGGAGTGGCTGAAAGAAAGAACAGGTCCATTATAGAAGTTGCCTGTGCCATGCTCCATGATCAAAAGTTGCCAAAGTTCCTTTGGGGAGAAGCAACAAATGTCACCATATATGTTCAAAACAGGGTACCTCATCAAGCATTGGACAACAAGACCCTCGAAGAAGTATTCACAGGTGTCAAGCCCGATGTTGGTCATCTTCGTATCTTTGGCTGCCCCGTATACTTTCATGTGCCAAAGGACAAAAGAAACAAGTTGGAGGCCACTAGAAGAAAAGGTACGTTTGTTGGATATTGTGAAAATTCTAAAGCATTTAGAATATATATTCCTGGTCAAAGGAAGGTTGAAATTAGCAAGGTTGTTACATTCAATGAAGATGCCGCCCTTGGCAAAGCATGGAACCTTCCTCCACCTCCTCCTCCTGAGAAGAATGATGATCTGGATATTTTAGATGGTCTTTCTGTGCCCGAAATCTGAGATAGATATTGTTGGTGATCCCATGGAGCCCATGGAGCCCTTAGATCTTCCTACATGTGATCCTCCCACCAAGAAGAGGCCACTTTGGCTTTGAGACACATTACAGGATGATGAGAGACAAGCTCCGATTCGAAGATAATTTAGAGAAAGGAAGAAGCCATGTAGGTACAAGGGATATGTTGCAGCGATGAGCACTATGATTCAGGCCAAACCTCCCACATTCGAAGAAGTCGTAAAAGAACAAGTTTGGAAAGATGTTATGGCCAAAGATATGAATCGATTATGAAGAATGACGTATGGGATGTTGTGCCGAGACTGAGGGGAAATCTGTGGTGACTTCAAAGTGGCTAGTCAAGATCAAGCATGGCGTTGATGGTAACATTGAGAAATACAAGGCAAGGCTCGTGGCCCGAGGATTCTCCTAGAAAGAAGGAGAAGATTATGATGATAGATTTGCACCTATGGCTCGATATACAACCATTCATTCAATAATTTCCCTTGCTACAAGTCAAGGATGGACCCTTCATCAGATGGACGTGAAGACTACATTCCTTCATGGCATGTTACAAGAAGAATTGTACGTTGAGCAGCCATAGCGATTTGAAATAAAGGATCGAAAGACATATGTTTGCAGGTTGAAGAAGGCATTATATGGTTTGAAGCAAGCCCCCAGAGCATGGTACGCCCGCATAGACAATTATTTGGTGAAGCTAGGATTCACAAGAAGCAATGTAGATCCCAGCCTCTACTTCAAAGTAGTCCAAGGTATGTCATTGATTTTGGTTTTATATGTTGACGATCTATTCTTGACAAGTAGTGAGCCCCTTATGATCAACTGTAAGATGGAGCTAGCCTCTGAATTCGAGATGAAGGACCTTGGATTCATGCATTACTTTTTACGCCTTGAGGTGTGGCGAAGGCCTAATGAGATTTTCCTTTCACAAGGATAATAGCTTGTGAAGTTGTTGGAAACATTTGGAATGACAGAATGCAAATCACTACCACACCGATGGCAATGAACTTCAAGAAGTTGTGGAGAAGCTGCAGGACACGATTTGGAGAATCCATCTGAGTATAGACAGTTGATTGGGGCTCTGATGTTCCTAGTGAACACCCGTCCAGACATATGTTATGCAATGAATACATTGAGTTAATTCATGACTGAACCTCTCCATGCACATTGGATCGCTGCCAAACACATTTCGAGATATTTGCATGGGACGATCACATTTGGTCCAAGATATTCTGCCGGAAATGTTCGACTTCATGGATACACTGATGTTGACTAGGCAGGAAATATTGTCGACAGGAAGAGTATGTCTGGATGTTTTTTAGCCTTGGATCTGCCATGATATCTTGGATGAGCAGGAAGCATAAGTTTGTAGCATTGAGTACTGCTGAGGCAGAATATATTGTCGCTAGCTGCGCAGCAGTTTGGTTGAGGAAGTTCTTTGGAGAGCTATTTGAGCAGGTCCTAGACACTACAGTGATATATTGCGACAACAACAATGGGATCCGTCTGGCAGAGAATTTCGTATTTCATGACAAGTCCAAGCACATAGAGATCTGATATCACTTCATTCGAGACATGGTGCAAAGAGGAGCCGTTAGATTCCATCACATATCGACAAATGAGCAGATTGTAGATATTCTCACCAAGGCTTTGTCAAAAGGGAAGTTCCTGTTCTTCAGAGAGCAGCTTGGACGGATGGATGTGACCCCTCTTGATAAGGGGCATCGCTGATCGAGGACACTAAGCCAACTCTTCCCCCCTATTTGAGCTCCCAGGGTGAGGAATTGAGATGGAGGGCTCCTGGGGTTGAGGGATCTCTAGACAATAGGGTATCATCCCTATTTGTTACCCATAGGGTTGGAGATGTTGCTCCTCTATCTTGGTCTTTGCAGAGTATACCCCAGTTGGCATCATACCCACAAGTCGGGCTTCTTGTGATTGTCCCGCCCCGTCTGGCAAATGGGATGAAGAGGCTTGGCGCATGTGATCCTTACCTTTTGGTATGTCGGGTATCTAGCCCAAGCTCGGATTATGATGCAAGTGTTCTACCACATGACTCTTGAGGGTCATTGTTGGGAAGATCAGTAGGCAATAGGATGGGTTGATATGTGCTCCCCTATATCACCTATTGCTCGATATGGGGTCAGAGATATTTAGCTCCCCCATGAGATTTCAGGTTGAGATGTACTCCCCAATGTGGTTTCGGATTGAGATATGCTCTCTGATGATGTAGAGGGTGGTAGCTTTAGCTCCCTGATGATTCTTCTTCTTTAGATTTGAGAATGTTTCAGCAGATAGAGTTGAGTAGAGATGGGACATGATATGACGACAAGATATACATGACATATTGATCAATGGTCAGATATTGACAAGTGGAATTCTCCCTAGTTGAGAGGGAGTGTTAAATTATGCAACTATGGTCAAATTCCACTTTAGACAGCTCATTTGATGGAGATGATGATTGCATTTAATTCCTCTTTTCGAGAGGACCAAAATCAACCTAAATATCATCAAATTTGGACAAGGGAAAGTGTACTTATGAAGAAAATCCCACATATGCACATTTGGATAGGTCGGCCCTAAAGCAAATTGGACACCCATGGAAGCCTATAAATTCAAGTGATCTCAAGCTCATTTGGACATCACCAAGCATCTTCTTCTTCTCTTCTTCATTGTATGGTTCACATAGGTCTAAGGTTGGGACGACAAAACAAGTTCGCAAAAGTCTGAAATTACAAGGTCCGAGGCTCACATTTGTTTTAGGGTTTTTGGATTACAGTCATTGGCTTATCACAGGATAAATTAGACCACATTCATTGACTTGCAGGCTCAAGGGAGCAAATGGAAGCCGTTAGTCGCTCGTACAACTCCTCCATGTGACCAGGAAGTTTGACTCAGATTTGACCATTGACCGAAGTTGACCGCAGACAAGAAAAGTTGTCTCTAATATATTTTGATGCTGGAAACATATTTCTAAATATTATTGGGTTATTTTGCTGCATGATATTGTATTTGGCTCATTGTACTCTCTACTGAACATTTTATGACAATCTAATAGAAGAAGAATTTCAAAGGGTTTTCCCCATAGTTAGGTTTTTCCCTGGTCTTTGACCAAACTTGGTGTCTCTTGTTGATGTGTTGATTGTCTCCTTTGTCATTGTATTTATTGTTCTATCTTCAATTACTGTTGATTATTGGAAAGACTAATTGTTATTGGAAAGATTGTTAATTGAAACATTGAATTGGGCTAAAGTAATTGATACAGCATAGAACAATCTGAAAATTTAACAAAAGGTTGTCTCTTTGTATTCCAAGGCTATCTCTTTTTGGTCCACCTATTCGTTTCCAAATTCTTTCAAGTTTTGAAGATCAAATCAAAACAAATGGCCCTCCAAATGTTATTTGAAGATTATCACCAACCAACTGCAATGATTGCATAAGCCAAGGCCCAAAGCTTTCTTTATCCATGATATAAGACACGAGCATTGATTACCCATTGGTAATCTGGGTTGTAGGCGCTAATTTCCCACTGACAATTTGAGCTACAAACACAGATAGCTAAGCTTTAATATGCACTCGTTCCCTAAATTAGGGAAAACTCAAAAATTCTTCTTTTAGTAATACTTGCTTCAAGCCATCTCTATTCTACATTGGCAAGTTGGTTCATCACAAATCCTTGACTACAAGGATTAAACTTACTTGTGGCAAGGCCATACCTCTATTCTGCACCCAATTTGCTTCCCCATTTCTCTCTCCACCTGGGGATCATCTGTTATCCAATGAAGAAATTTTGCATACTTTTTTGTTGATTAGATGTCAGTTGTAGATATCTTGCTTCAAGTAGTTACTATGAAAGAAGTTAGAAGAGAAAGCAGAATGCTCAAATCTTTTTGCCATCAATGGTAATGCTAAGCACTACACATCTCCTTGTGAATATTTTGCATATACTTCTATCCAAATGTTCATGTCTCGAGCCATCCAACAAAAGACCAAGTTTATATATTTTCATAAACAATTAGAATCTTTAGTCTATGACCATTAAAGCTCATGCAAGTAGGTTTGCATGGATTAGAAAGCACAACATTATCCATAACCGTTTCTTCCAACAAGTGCAATTGCAACAATTTTGTCTTTCTTGACCTAAACCCCAACTAAAACCTTTGACATCAATGCCAACTCTGCCATCAATCTCCCCCTTTGGCATTGATGGAAACATTGATCTAGTCCTCCCCCTTTGTTCTGAGAACTATTTGTCCTTATTGCTGCTAACCTCCCCATTTGACATCAATGGCAAGGAGATAGGTTTGCAATCAAACTCAACAAAACTTAACACTTGCCTTCATGGTGGTAAAGGCATTTTGGTTTAAACAACTATTTCATTGGCATTGGCTCCTGCTTGGGAATTTTCTTTGGGAATGACCTTCGTATCCTCAGAACAAATGATTTGACAACCACATAAAGGATTAGATACTTCATATCAATGTTTAATGTTAATAATAAGTCAAAGTAAGAAAGTGATGGAGGAGACCCATACTCCCCCAGATAAAGTAGTGCTTCTTTTCTCTCCTACTAGTGATGACAAAATGGAAGAAAGAAGAGAAGAAAGGAGAGAAGAAGGAAGAGACCAACCAAAATGAAGAAATCAAAGAAGAAGACATAGAATAAGTCCACTTGCCTTGCAAGGAGAACAACATCCCCTCCCCACATTACTAGCTAGTGTTTTACTTGTTTTTATGAAGATGGTGTCATAGATCCTGATAAACACATGGACCAATTTTTAGCAATTTGTGATATCCATGGGATTGTACATGAAGATGTGATGGTAGGAGTATTTCTTTAGACCCTGGTGGACCTGCTTATGGTTGGTACTTATCTTTACTTACTATTTCAATCACTTCTTTTGATGATATAAAGAATTCCTTCATAGGATGATATGCTCAATCTATAGGGTATCATACATTTCTCACCCAGTTCACACAAATCCAATTCCAAAGAGATGAGAAAATCAGGAATTTTAACCTCAGATTTTTCAAAACCTTGCAACTAATGCCTAAACAATCCCAATCAAATGAGCCTATGATCTTTGGGAGTTATAAGAATGCAATGCCTTCAAATGTAAAGTATATTGTAAAATATGCCTATATAGAAACTCTAGAAGGAGCTATGAGAAAAGCCCAAGAAATGGAAGAGAATATGATGCAAAGCAATGCAGATCCTGGAATTATTTTGGGAAAAGGATAGAGGGAAATGTCTTCACTCAAGATTTTAGAAGCAAAAAGATCACTTCCACCTCGCAACCCCCAAGACCGTGGTTGGAAGAGGTACTTGTCATGGCATTCCTCTGAATGTAAGAAATGTTCCAACACTTGAAGATGCATCTCCTTCAAAGGTTTGTTCTAAGATTGCCCAATTAAATAGGACGATGAAACATATGCAAAACGAGATACTCAAATTGAGGCAAGTTGATGAACAAAAGCTTCAACAACAACAACAGGTTGGATCATATAGTTATGGTCATAGAAATCAAAATGTCAGCAATATGCCATCAAGGGGACCTAGACCCCCAAGATATAAAAATCCAAGAGCACTAACTATAGATGATCAGGAATTTGAGGAGATAGATCCCCCTAGGCACTTGAAGATCTTTCACCAAAAGTACCATTGTGCTCAAATCAACAAAAATGGGAGATAATCCAATATTTTATTTTGTGGAAGAAGAATCACCACAAGAGGATGAAGAGTTTGCACAACAAAGAGAACATAGTTTAAACCAGAGCACAACTAAATAAAGAAAAGGTCAAGTTCTGATGGGCCACCCTACTAGAGATCAAAGAGAGATAATAGTCCAAAGGAATGTGCCTCAAGACAAGACTCAGTTGTCTCGAGCCAAAACTAAAGGTGCTATAAGAATGACTTACAATATAATGGACGATTTACATTAACTCTAGATAACTCTGCCCTTTTCAAAAGTTGTCAAGATTCCTCAACAAAGAGAAATTCTCATCAAAGCTCTCAAAGATGAAGAATCCTCCAGTATCAAAATAGAAGCCACTTTTGTTAGTCTCCCACAAGTGAATCATCCAGTCCAATTTAAAGCACGTGGAAAGGTTCCTCCCTTTTATATATCACTTGAAACTATAGAGTTTGTGTTGCATAATTGTACCAAGCATTATGAAACGGGAGAAAGCATATGTGGGATAGACTCAAGGAAAGTACCTACTTATGGGGAGATAAAGGATTTTTTCTCAATGATAAAGTCAACCCCTCATATTACAATTGTCTTCACAATAGTGGTGGTTCATGTTAAAGAATGTAACTAGTGTCAGTCTTCATAATTGTATTGGTCAAAAGAAAGAAAAATAATTTTTTATTATTAAAAAAAATTGACTTATTAAAGCATGGGTTTCATGCATGGGTCAATGGTCAATAGGTCAAGCGTCCATTGTAGGTTTCTAGGATTTTTATTGAGTCAAAGTAAAAGTCAATTTTGTAAGAGACCCTTCTTGGGCTCCTTAAAGTCAAGAAAGAAATTTTATTAAGATCAAAAGTGTCATGTATACTTCATCCTCCAAGTCGGCCTCAAGAAGACACCTAGTCGGCCTCAAAAATACATTAAGTCAACCTCATGAAGGGACTCGACCATACAATAGAAGCCTATATATATAGTCATGTATTCGAGCCATTGAGAGATCATTATCATCATTAACCCTGCAACTTAAAAGGGTGTGAATAGAAGTAAAGGAAGAAGGTTCGATGGTAAACAACAAGGAGAACAAAGTCAGCAAGAACATCTATCTAGTAACAAGCCAAAGTTTGCTATCACTTTGTCCCTTATATGAAGATGATCAAAAGAATATTGCAGGACCGCAGATGAAGAGTTGTAATAAGGGCCAAGGAATCTTATTTTGAAGAAGTAATTTGAATTGACAATTCTTCTTAGGCTGACTTGGAGGATAGAAGGAGGTCATTGTTTGGGTCAAGTGGTCAAGGTTGTCTCAAATTGATTTGAATCTACTAGTGGAAGAGTTTGACTGGGTTTTCCCCTTAGGGGTTTTGCCCTGGCTGAGTGCCTACACCTTGTGTCCCTTTTCTTGTGCTCATGATCTTCATTTGTTTTGGCATTTGTCTTGATGATGGAAAGAATAATAATATAATGAAAAGAACTAAAAGACATCACAAGAACTTGTCAAGTTAAGAGAAATCAATTTAAATAAGCCCTAATCATAATGTTCTATATTTCTCAACAGTTGATGTGTCGGTTGCATATGGATTGATTCTAGGAAGCGAATGGAGATTCCCTCTTGGGGGATACCAAATCAATGATAGAAATTGCATGATGCTTCTAAAAAAAGACAATTAGTTAACAAGAATACCACGAGAACCCAAGAATCTCATCTTCTTTGAAAAGAAGCAAATCAATGTTGTCGTTGAATGCATCAACACAGCTTTAGAAAAGTATGCCATAATTAACAATGTAGATACCATCTAGAATAGTTTTCAAGATTCATTTTCAAATACTTGGAAGATGTTCTTTTATGGATTTGCATCCAACATTGGACCAGGAGCCGGAGTGATTCTAGAAGGACCACAAGGTGAACATTTTCAAGTTCCTTTTCTTCATAATTTACTTGTACAAATAATGAAGCAAAATATAAAGCATTAATTCAAGCTTCTATTAGCCCATCAAAAAGGAATTAGACATATTTCAGTTATGGGAGACTCTAAATTAATTATCAATCAGGTCAACAAGAAGTATAATACTAAAAAGGATAGATTGAAAGTTTATGTGAAGAGAGTTTGGGACTTGATCGAGAAATTTCAATCAATCAAAATATCATTTATCCCAAGGGAGCTAAATCATAAGGCAGATTCCTTATCCATTGTTGCTTCACTCTTTAACAATGATTCAGCAGTTGATTCCTTTTGAGTAGAAATGCTATTCTGACCATTTGTTCCTGATAACCAAGAATATTGGCAGGTTTTCAATAATGAAGAACATATTCTTCAATTTCTTGTAGATGATCATGATGAAAATAATGATGAAAAACTCAAGGATAATAATATGCCATTATCACTTGAATCACTCTTCAGCCAAAATGATCAAATACGGAGTTCTAGTCTCATTGAAGAATCATCTATAAAGGGAGTTCAAGAGATCAAAAAGATAATTATTGGGACTCTTGAAAGTCCCATATGGCTAGATCTCGATATGGATTGTTCACAAAGTGAAATTGATCAATATTTTGTCTTCTTCAAAAATTTCCAAGATGTTTTTGCATGGACATACCAAGACTTGAAGGAGTATAACAAGGAGGTCATTCAGCATGTGATTTCGTTGAAAGAAAATGCTAATCTAGTTAGACAAAAACCAAGGATAATCAATCTGAAGCTCAAGCCTTTGGTTAAGACAAAGATTGATAAAATTCAAAAGGTTGGAATCATCTTCAAAATACAGCACTCTAAATGGATTTTGAACCTAGTAATAGTTCGAAAGAAGAATGGAGAAATAAGACTTTGTATTGACTTTCATGACCTCAATAAGGCCTCACTCAAAGAAAATTACCTGCTCCCAAACATGGAAAAATTGCTACAATTAGTTACTGGATCAATGGTAATGTCTATGTTAGATGAATTTTCTGGATACAATCAAATTTAGTTGTCAATGATGATAGGCATAAAACAAAATTCATCACACCATGGGGAACATACGCTTATGTCGGCATGCCCATCGAATTACAATAAGTTGATGCAATGTTCCAGAGAGCTATGGACCATGCATTTGCAGATTTAATCGAAAAAATTATAGCATGTTATTAGGAAAGCTTAAAAAAATTATTTGATGCTAAGAGCTTCTCATAAGGCACATCTACAACAAGTCCTTAAAAGATGTAGACAATATGCGATATCACTTAATCCCAAGAAATGTCTGTTGGTTCTATAATAGGTTCTATAAGAAGGGAAAATCTTAGGCCATATTGTAATCCAGAAAAGGAATATATATTGATCTTGAAAGGTTTTAAAGCCATAGTTGAATTGAGGGCCCCAACCACTCGTAAAGGAGTATAGTCATTCTTTGTAGAGATTACTTTGTTAGAAGATTTGTACCAAATTATGCCTCCATTGTTAAACCAATTAACAAATTACTCAAGAAGGATGAAAATTTCAAATGGACAAGCGAGCAATGGATGGCGTTTGATAACATTAAAAAGGTAATAGCCTCAATCATTGTGTTGGTTATCCCCAATTATTCAAAGGATTTTATTCTTTATACCTTCACATCTTATGACAAGATGATTGCAGTTCTAACTCATAAAAAGGAGTTGAAGGAAGAGCACCCAATTTCTTTCATGAGAAAAGCCTCAACAAGAACATGAATTGAATTATTCCTTATTGGAGAAATAAGCTTTCACTCTCCTCAAAGCTACAGCGTATTTCAGAAGTTACATCTTAACTTCACATACTCTAGCTTATGTACCAGAGCCACCAGTCAAGATGATCGGCTAACCCAACAGCTTAGAGAAGGTAGATGAGCAAATTGGTTGGAAAAATTACAAGAATTCGATATTGAGATAAAATCTTTAAAGGTGTAATGGGCCAAGGCCTACGTAAGTCGATAGGAGGAATTGAACCAGTCAATATTTCGTCTCATAGTGGAGTCGATGGCAATCATCCATTGTCAACATTCGAGTGGTATAGAAATATAACCTTCTATTTGAAATCTAAGCAATTTCCAGTTGGGTTCTCAAGTAAGGAAAGAGGAGTCTCAAATATGAAATCCAATTCGTATGCGTTAATCTCTAGAATCTTATTCTAAAGAAGTTGAGACAGAGTTTTGCTTACATGTATTCAGAATCAAAGATTAACGAGATAATAAAAGAAATACAGGAAGTAATAAGTTGAGGATATTTTTCTCCTTCCATAATAGACCATAAAGTTCTTAGAGCTGGATTTTACTGGAAAACTGTTATTAGGGATTTTTACACATTTTAGAGTGATCAATCCTCAAATCCAAGACTCACTCCTCTAGAGTGATCAATCCTCAAAACCCAAGGCCTCTCTCTAGGCAAAAATGTTGAGATACACAACTAGCAAGCACTCGCTCACCCTTCCTAGGGAGCACTCTAGGCCAAGACCTAACTCAACCCCTCCTTGGTTAGTGATCAGGTCTAGATGCTAAAAGACCTCACTCCACCCTTCTCTAGTGTGTGATTGGGTCTAGATGTTAAAATACCTCACTACACCCTTCTCTAGTGTGTGATCAGGTCCAGACCTTACTCAACCTTTCCTGGTGAGTAATTGAGTCTCCTCACTGAGAAGCACTCACTCAACCCTACATGGTGATCACTTTGGGCCTCTCGGACCCTTCTCCCTTTCGAGAGAATGTCCATCCATGTTGATGTCATATCAACACTCCCTCTCAACAAGAGGGGTAATCCCCACAAGCCCCAACTTATCTCTGAAGTATACAATCTTCTCACAGGGCAACGGCTTCATCAAAAATATCAACTATTTGCTCATTAGTGGAGATGAACTTAAGTCTTACTGCTCTCTTCCTATATCATCAGCATCATCATATACCATCAGCATCCGCTAGTGGCCATATACGAGGTGGTACCTAACCCATGGCTTATCATCAACATATCAGGACTCACTCTTTCAAAGTGATCGATCCTTGAATCCAAGACTCACTCTTCTAGAATGATCGGTCCTCAAAACCCAAGGCCTCTCTCTAGGCCAAAATGTTGAGATACACACTAGCAAGCACTCACTGACCCTTCCTGGGAAGCACTCTGGGCCAAGATCAAGTCTAGATGCTAAAAGACCTCACTCCACCCTTCCCTGGTGTGTGATTGGGTCTAGATGCTAAAAGACCTCACTACACCCTTCCCTAGTATGTGATCGGGTCCAGACCTTACTCAACCCTTCCTGGTGAGTAATCGAGTCTCCTCACTGGGAGGCACTCACTCAAACCTACATGGCAAGCACTTTGGGCCTCTCGGACCATTCTTCCTTTCGGCAGAATGTCCATCTATGCTACTGTCATATCAGCGCTCCCTCTCAACAAGAGGGGTAATCTCCACAAGCCCTAACTTATCTCTGAAGTATACAAACTTCTCATTGGGCAACGACTTCGTCAAAAATATCAACTATTTGCTCATCAGTGGAGATGAATATGAGTATTATTGCTCTCTTCCTGTACCATGTATTGGTACTAGATCTCATGGTGTTGTAACATGTCATCATCCTGTCATATACACCTAATCAACCAATTATGCAAGTTGTAGTCATACTACTTCATAAGTCGCTTATCATACTCGGCCTTGTAGTGCAACAGATGTTTGCTTCCTACTCATCCACGAGATCAAAGCCCAATCAGAAGCGATATACACATTCTCTCTATTTCAACACTCCATGCCCTATATCTATATTTCTCTGTTTGATACCATATCTGACTATGTTGGTACTTCAACACAAGTTGATCTACATTTCTTGGTGTTGAGAATTCAATAGCGCAATGTAGATGTTCATTCTTTTAACTTGATAACTGTTTGTGTTACCTTTTTACTTATTAGCTTAGATCTTCCTTATTCCAATGTAAAATACATCAAACAGCTACCAAAACAGTAAGAACAATGTCAGTATATGGGCTGCAAGCCGGGGCCAAAACCCCTCCTCTTGAGGGGAAAACCCAAAAAATCTCTTCTTATCTTTCAGATCTTTCAATTGATGAAAACCATGACCTAGACTCAAAAAAATACCCTCCAAGATCAAGTCTTCCTCGGCCTCCTGGTGCAATATTTTTGACCTCCCAGTAGATCCAAAATTCTGCTCCCCAGCAACAGTTGCTTCTCTAGGAGACTTTGATCTCCCTCTAACAGCCTTCCTCTTGACTTCGCTTGACTTAACATGAGCCCTAGAGCTAGTAGGATGCCCTAAGAGACCTTCGCTTGCCTTCCCTTCTCTCTTGCCTTCAAAATCGAACTTCAGACTATCCCAGTTCAGAAACCCTAACTTCGCACTTCTAGAAGAATAGAGAGAGACCCAAACACTTTGACTTCTTTGATTTTCTTCTTTTGCCTTCTTCGCATAAGAGATGAGTGAAATGAATGATCCAAGTGGAGGATAAGTTCCTCTTATATATAGGCTTCCTCAAGGGTGGACGTGGCTCTTCATGTAGGCCGACTTGATAACTCATTAGGTTGACTTGATCTTGGAGGTATTTTGACACTTTCAAGACAAAATAATTTATTCTTTACAATATACAATGTGCCCATAAGGTCTTCCATATATGACAATGACTCTTATACCTAGGAAAAACCCTAGAAGCACTCAATGGGTGCTTGACCTATAAAAGAACTTGACAATGAAACCCATGCTTCAATAATAATTATTATTTCTTTTTCATTTTACATTTACAAGAATTCATTTCATACTAATCAAGATCGAACCTAGTTACACATTTTTCAACACTCCCCCTTAACTAGGGAGGTATTCATTAGAAGTATATGATCATTCTCAATCTGAAGAGATCTCATAAGAAGAGTCGAAGTGGTAACCCATCTGTCTAGCATCATAATAACCAGCATTGTCACATAGCAAGGCCTTGACTAACAGCTCTATCTCTCCACAAGATCAGAGCACAATGCTGGCAAGACTAATGATGTATAGACACCATCATCATTGTCTCTCCATGGTACATACCCCACCTGGGTGTTCACAGAGTATGACCTCACATTGGACTATTCTTATCTTGGGTAGCTAATCCTCAAAGAATATCGGTCCACGAATACTGTTGTCTTGAATGCCCTATCACATTCTCAAAGAGTATCGAATGCCAAATGGTTACCCAAACCTCCATTTCTTTTTCCCAAGTGAAGACAAGAATGTTGTGTCTATCTCTCCCTCTCAATTAGGGAGGACAAATCCACCAAACCAAGCTTGTTCCTTAAGTATACAAGCTTCTTGTTTGGAAGTGATTTCGTCAATATGTCAGCTACCTGCTCATCAGTGGAGATATATTGTAGCTGCACCACACCATTTTATACTAGCTCTCGTATATAGTGATACTTGTTGTTGATGTGCTTTGTCTTCCCATGAAATATTGGGTCCTCAGACAAATGAATACAACTGGTGTTATCACAAAGTATCACTATAGGGTTTATTGGTCCTTCAAACAAGTCAGATAGTAGCTTCCTTAACCAAACTGCTTCCCTGCTAACTTCGCATGTTGCAACATATTCAGCTTCAGCACTACTCAAAGCAACGGTGTCTTGCTTTCTGCTCATCCATGAGACCATAGAGGATCCTAAACTAAAGCATCCTCCCGTAGTACTTCTTCCATCCTGTTCACTACCTCCCCAGTCGGAATCTGTATAACCAATCAATTGAACATCATTCCTTCTATCATATTTCAGGCAGTAATTGATGGTTCCTCGCAGATATCTCAAAATATGTTTTGCTGCTATCCAATGATCATGCTTCAGCTCCACTTGGAATTAACTGAGTACATTTACTGCAAAACATATGTCCGATCGAGTATTCACCAAGTACATCAATGAGCCAATCAGTTGTCTATATCTGGAAGGATCCACAGGACTTGATTCGAAACTCCTTAGTCTTTTTAAGTTTGTGATCATCGGAGTGGTCATAGATTTACAGTCCATCATGTCAAACTTCTTCAATATCTCGATCACATACTTTCCTTGACCTAAATAGACTTCATTAGGTTCCTGCCAGACTTCTAGTCCCAAATAGTAATGCATCAGCCCAAGATCCTTCATGTCAAACTTTGCTGCCAATTGCTTCTTACATTCTTCAATTTGACCTTCTACACCTGTCAAGAGAAGGTCATCTACATACAGAAGAATAATTACAGGTTCATTGTTTACAACCTTAATATATAGGTTCGAATCAGCAAAACTTTTCGTGAAGCCTAATCTTTGTAGGTATGCATCCATTCTAGCATACCATGCCCTTGGTGCTTGCTTGAGGCCATATAATGCTTTCTTCAATCTGCAAACATATGCCTTCCTATATTTGATTTCAAATCCCAAGGGTTGTTCTATGTAGACTTCTTCATCTATAATGCCATACAAAAACTTAGTCTTGACATCCATTTGATGGATGTTCCATCCCATCGATGCTTCCAGAGAGACTAATGATCAAATCGTTGTATATCTTGCTTGGATCAAATGTTTCTTCATAGTCGATGCCTTGAAGTTGAGAGAACCCTCTAGCCACAGATATTGCTTTATACTTATCTATACTTCCATCAGCTACATGCTTGATCTTATAGATCCATTTGGAAGTAACCACAAATTTGTCTTCAGGCCTAGGTACGATCTCCCAGACTCCATTCTTCATTATAGATTGATATTCTTCGTTCATGGCATCCTTCCATTCTCGATGTTCTACAGCCTCTTCAAAGGTAGATGGTTCTGCTTCTATTAATTTTGTCATGTATGCAGCATACCCAAAATATTTCTTGGGTCTTTTACTTTCTCTAAATGATCCTTGAGCTGCCCCATGACCTTCTGCATCAAGTAATGTAGACTTCAACCAATTAGGTCTTTTCCTTGTTTCTTGAATGACCACGGGTTGAACAGGTTCACTAGGTCCTTCTTCCTCATGGTGAGATCCTTCTCCTTCCTTGTCAACTTCTTCCTCAAATATGGGAAGTTCTTTGTCATCAGAATCTATAGAAAGTTCTTTTGATTTCTTGAATGCTATGCTCTCATCAAATATGACATCACGACTAACTTCAATGTGATGTCCATCTTTCATATAGATTCTATAAGCTTTCGATGAGTTACTATACCCAACAAATATGCCCTTCAAAAGTTCAAACTGGAAGGATCCAGCTTCTTTCTTTTGTCCTTTGGTATATGAATATACACAAGACATCCAAAGATTCAGAGATGATCTACAGATGGCTTCTTCCCAATGAACACTTCTTCTAGAGTCTTGTTGTCTAGAGATCTGTGAGGACATCGATTTTGTATGTAGATTAATGTCTTTGTTGCCTCACCCCACAGAAACTTAGGTAGATCTTGATCGTGTAACATTGCTTTTACACTTTCTTCAATGGATCTATTTTTTCTTTTTGCATCTCCATTTTGTTCGGGATTGTATGGAGCTATCAGCTCCCTCTTAATCCCAAATTCCTTACAGAATGTTATAATCTCTTTGGATGTATATTCTCCTCCATTATCATATCTTAGTATCTTGATTCTTCTTTCTGTAAGGTTCTCCACTTCAGCTTTGAATTCTTGAAATTTAGTAAATACTTCATCCTTGGTTTTCATTAAGTTAACCCAGGTCTTTCTTGAGTGATCATCTATGAATGTGACACAATAAAGATGTCCTCCAAGTGATTTTGGATTCATAAGACCACACACATCAGAGTGAATGAGATCCAAGATTTCTTTCAATCGTGAAGCACTGCTTCCAAATGGTCTCTTGGTATTCTTGCCCAATGCACATCCTTTGCAGACACCTTCATGATCCTCCTTCAGATTTGGTATTCCATCTACTATGGAATTTAGAGTTAGAAGTATTTTGAAATGTAGATGACCAAACCTTCAGTGCCAAAGTTCACATGGACTAATCTTAGTGTGAACTAGGGCATGGTTTACAAGAGATATTAATCTATAGAGCCTTCCTTCTCGGATACCAATCACTTTTGCTTGTTCTATGCTTGAGCCTTTTGCCCATACAACTACTTTACCATCAATGAAGGCTACTCTATCTCCTTTATCTTCTAAGCTTGAAATAGAAAGTAGATTTTTGTGCAAACCTGGAACAAATAGAATGTTGTTGAGGTGGATGTTGCTTCCATCTTCGAGCTTTATGGATGATGATCCAATGCCTTTCACTGGATAGCTTTTGTTGTCTCCAAGTTCCACAGAGTATGCGGATTTTCCTTTTGACAAGGTCTTCAATTGGTGGGAGTGACCAGTCATGTGCCTTGATGCACCGCTATCAATCACCCAGATGTCTTCGTCTTGGAATGTCCCAAAGAGATCCGAGAAGAGTCCCTCATCCCTTTCTTTGAGTGATACCTTCTTTGAAGACAATATGAGACTCCATACTTCTTTGATACCTTTTTTGAGATGGCTTCTAATCTTCTTGATGACTTTCTTCATTATAGAGGAGATCTTCATGATGCCCTCAGAGAACCAAAGCTCTGACATCATGTTGAGAATTCAATAGGGTAATGTATATGTTAATTCTCTTACCTTGATAATTGTTTGTGTTACCTTTTTACTTATTAGCTTAGATCTTCCTTATTCTAATGTGCAATACATCAAACAACTACCAAAACAGTAAGAACAATGACACAGTATATAGGTTGCAAGCCAAGGCCAAAACCCCTCCTCTTGAGGGGAAAACCCAAAAAAATTCTTCTTATCTTTCATATATTTCAATTGAAAAATACCATGACCTAGACTCAGACAAATACCCTCCAAGATCAAGTCTTCCTCGACCTCCTGCTGCAATATTTTCGACCTCCGAGTAGATCCGAAATTTTGCTCCCCAGCAACTGCTGTTGCTTCTCTAGGAGACTTCGATCTCCCTCTAATAGCCTTCCTCTTGACTTCGCTTGCCTTGACTTGAGTCCTAGGGCTAGTAGGATGCCCTAAGAGACCTTCACTTGCCTTCCCTTCTCTCTTGCCTTCAAAATCGAACTTCAGACTATCCCAGCGCAAAAACCCTAACTTCTCACTTCCAGAAGAATAGAGAGAGACCCAAACACTTCAACTTCTTCGTCCTTCTCTTCTTCGCACTTCCTTCTTCGACTTTCTTATTCTGCATTCTTCGCATACAAGATGAGTGAAATGAATGATCCAAGTGGAGGACGAGTTCCTCTTATATATAGGCTTCCTCAAGGGTTGACGTGGCTCTTCACGTAGGCTGACTTGACAGCTCATTAGGCCGACTTGATCTTGGAGGTATTTTGACACTTTCAAGACAAAATAAATTTTTCTTTACAATATACAATGTGCCATAGGGTCTTCCATATATGACAATGACTCTTATACCTAGGACAAACCATAGAAGCACTCAATGGGTGCTTGACCTATAAAAGAAATTGAGCATGAAACCCATGCTTCAATAATAATAATAATTTCTTTTTCATTTTACATTTACAAGAATTCATTTCATACTAATGAAGACTGAACCTAGTTACACATTTTTCAACACTTGGGTCAACCATAAATAGATCTGCTTTCTTCACTTGATCCATCATCTTGGTTACATTGATTACCCCAACTAGGTATTCTTTCCAAAGCAGGTCCTCTCATAGCAATCTTGATTTGCTCTTGTTGCCATTGGTGCTATCAGCTATCTAGTTAAGAACCTTTATCTGAGGTCAACTCCCTCTGAAGTTGAACAAAGGTTCCCAAAGACACCTTAACTTCTTCCTCTAGAGCAAATCTTCCAACCAATGCAACTTCTACTTTCGTAAGAGAACAGAACATATAGGAACAACCTTGATCCATTAATCCAAGAGGAGTGTATAAAAGGCCTTCCTTCTGCTTATAGGTATAGGACTTCTTCAAGTACCTCACTAGCGAGAGGTAGCTCTTATGCACACCTCTTCATGGAAGATGATCTCTACATCCATCATAAATAAATTTCAACAGAATTTTACTTGACAATATGTCCCTTCATAGTCTTCTTCCCTCTTACTGAGGTAATATTTCGCTTTGAACTCCATCCAATCATACTTTTTCTTGCCATAAATCAAGGCATTTTGCTCGCTCTGAGTCCAAATCTCGTCTAATAACTCTCATCATAGAGTCTCTTTGTCACAGCTTTGCTCTGCTCTTCCATCTCTTGTCAAAGTCTCATTAGCCCTCATTATGTACTTGCAATCCTCATTAGGAGGCCATGGAAAAACAACTACAATCAAGGAAAGAATTCAAAGACAGGAGACTATCCAATAGTAACAACTATAACAATAATAAAAGAGAGATATAAAAGTACTCTTTTGAGAAGAAGATCATCTCTTTCTTGATCTTCATACTCCTGGCATTCACCTTGCATCTTATCCATGTCATCATCCTAATGCTAGTTCTTCCTTGCAAAGGCTAGGGTTCCCTCTTTCGGTGGAAACAATGATCTAAATCCAATCCTGGGGCTTTCATGATCAAACCCCTCTTGCTAAGGTTTACTAACTCTGGTCTTAAAACCTTAGACTACTTTGTTGCCAAGAATTTTGGTTTTTTAAACCCTAGATTTTAACTTTACATCTTCCTTACAAGACCAATAATCATTTTTTGCAAATTACTCATCTTTCTTCAAGGTGTGCTATATGACAGAAATCCATTTTCAAGTTTTGACTGATTGTAGATCTCAAAGTTGATATTCTACAAGACTTCAGTAGTCTTACAAGAAAGATAAGTTATTACAAGATCATGTACTTCCTCGAATCTTGTACTGTCAAAGATCCCTTTTAAAGATCTTCACACGACTATTCAAAAAGCCTTGCAAAAAAATTTATGCCTTTAATCAATAAGGTATGCCACACTTCATGAGAGAAGAGTAGACATCTTTTAGTGTCTTGATTTGATAGTGCAAAGTTCAACGTTTAGCCTCTGAGCATACATCTGCTTCAAATACATCTTAATCTAAAAAATACTTCATCACCAAAATATCTTTCCTTTGACAACATTTTTACTGAAGATTGTGTGAGAGTTGTATCACGTGACTCTTCCAATCGTTCCTCAAGAGTTTCTCAGACTTCAAGGTTTTGAGATTAGCCTTACTTTTATTGAACTGGAAACTAATAGTTTTGATGCAAAGCTTACTACAGACTTGTATTCCATCCTAAGAATGTGCCAAAGAGACACAACATACCTCATACTTCAAGCAACAACCTTTGGATTTATAGCTTTTGCTAGTGTGAATATGAGGCTTCATTTTCTGGCCTCAATCTCGTCCTGAGCAACTATAATATGTTTTGCAAATCTTGTGAAAATAATGACCTTGTCGGCTTAGTTTGTCAGTGCAAAAACATTCCTTGTAAATGATTTTGCCTTCTTGTTGACGAGATGTGTATGTATCACAAAGATGAATCTCGAATTACATCAGAAGTGTAGACAATCTTGTTCCTCATCTGAAGTAGTCGGATTTTTTGAGACTTGTTTGGCCTTCAAAGATTCGACCCCGAGGCCTTAGATCTTCTTACTATAGTAGGGTCTAAGGATTTTTGTCTTGATATCAATATTGCTTCATTAGTTATTTTGTATCTTTTGAGGTCTTGAGGTTTTGAAACTTTCCAAGATTAAACAGAGATTCGGACAAGGACCTTTAGAAGCTCATATTATGGTTTCTATCTATCAAACTTATGAACAGTAAATGATTTCAACCCTTAGTTTGGAGTGTGATCTTAGTGCTTCCTCCTTTTACCATACCTTTGATACCATGTTGATTTTACAAGTGTCTTCTATACCAATAATTTCTTTTGATGATTTAATTGATCATTTTTTTGCACATTCTTAAACATGATTTCATCATTAAGAAAATTATATAAAATACATCATTAATACAATAACAGTAGGACCATGAAGAAGCAGCCAAACAAAGAACTCAAGATATTACCCTGGGAAAACCCACAATGGGGAAAAACCCAGCCAACCTTTTCCTTAGAGAATCAATGCAACAAGAAATACATCAAAGTCAACTAACCATCAAGGACCAAGTCAACCCTCCACAATTTTGTCCACAAAGATCTCTGCAACAAGGTCTCCAAGAGAGCTGAGAACGTCCTACAACTCTACCTCAGAATGCGCACTATACCATAGAGATATGCCACAGAAACAAATCTTCAAGAGGACCGAAATTCATCCTCTATCTCAACCTTAGATTATGCCATAGAACTTTACATCGTACCTCAGAATATGAACCTTAGACTTCGCATTATTCCACAGAACCTTCGCACTGTTCCACAAAAGATGTACCTCAAAAAACTCGCACAAGATTCAGCCTTGTTTTATTGCTAGAGCGACCAAGTATCCTCTTTCTGATTTTTGTCCTTATGCTCCTTGTTTCCTTTGCTTGAACATAGATAAGATGTGTGATCAAAGTATGGCTTTGGAGGAGAGCAGATAGGTTCAATTTATAGTGTTTCATCGATGTGAAAGGGTGTGTCTCATGGGCAGGTCGACTTAACACTTGGAGGGTTGACTTGGTCACTTGTGGTGTTAAATACAAATTCAAAATTTTATTTTTCCCAACCTTGATGAGCCCTATAATTTTTTTCTTTTGAATACAAAATAAATATTTTATTTTTCTTGCAAGAATGAAGAACATGCATCAAATAATTTTTCATTTGCAAATATAATTAATATATAAATGAAATATTATGAAGACCAACTGTAGCTACAAAATTCAACTCCAGGAAACCCCAACTTCGGGGAAAACCTGCAAACTATGTGTGTTTTCTATTATCTTCAGCAAAAGGTTATCTTCAGAAAATTTACAGCAAGGGAACACTTCCCTTTCACAACGGAAAATCTTTGATTAGCTACCTAAGGAAAATTGAACACCCTCTTGCACACTCGCTCTACTGTACGACCGCGCAGTACAACCTTCTTATGCCCTATACGTGTCGTACAAACATGTAACTTGGCCTCTTTGCGCCCTCATGCAAATCATATGGCCAAGTTGAAGTTGACTGAGTTAGGGCTATTCAGCCCTCTCTCTCTCACTCCTTGCTCGTTGAATCTCTACTCTTTATTGAAACCCTAGACTTCTTTGTGAGATAACACACTCTTATGCCTGATCGATCTGCCCATTTTTGCACCCTAAATCCACTTATAATTCGACCTAGACCCCAGTGCCCACCAACCCTCCCAATGGATGAGATTAAAACTTGATGAAGGGTTGAGATTAAATCATAAGTTGGCTTTAGCAATTTAAATTTTTCCTAAGTCCAACTTTAGGAAATAGTTAAATAAATTAATAATTCTACTAAGTGGTTGTCTTGTCTACTCCAATCAACAGAAAAGAGGAGCACAACCTCTCTAAAAACAAAGATGGGTTCGTACCTAGTCCCTACGAGGTTGACCTTTTTCTTGACAAGATAAAATATCAACAATTGTCTTTTCTATTGCTTTAGAGATGGGGTGGAGGATACATTAGATGGATATGAAGACAACTTTCCTCGATAGAGTGCTTGATGAGGAGGTATATATAGAGCTACCAAAGGACTTTGAGGGGTATGATAGGGAGACTCATTTATGTAGATTGAACAGGGCATTATATGAACTCAAGCAAGCTCCTCAAGCTTGGTATTCGAAGATAGACAACAACTTACATGAGATGGGCTTCACCACGAGTGAGGCGGACTCCAACCTATAGTTCATAATGATTGAGGGAGAGTTACTCATTCTTGTGTTGTATGTGGATGACTTGTTTCTTAAAGGTTCAAAGAAGTTCATAAGCAACCGCAAGAAAGATCTTACTTCGAAGTTCCAGATAAAGGAACTCGTATTGATGCATTATTTCTTGGGGTTAGAGGTGTGGCAGCACACAGGTCAGATTTTCCTGGGATAGGGAAAGTATGTGATTGAGACCTTAAAGAGATTCAGGATGCAGGATTGCAGGCTGATGTCTACTCCCATGGAAACCAACTAGAAGAAGCTTGATGCTTCTAGATCTACTCGTTGTTTCACCCCACATTGTATCGACAATTGATAGGTTCCTTAATGTATTTGGACAACACCAGGACAAACATTTGTTTTGTTGTTAACACTCTCAATCAATTCATGGTTGAGCAGAGGAGAGTGCACAAGGTGGCAGCAAAACAAGTGCTCAGATATCTACGAGGCACTGTGGAGTATGGATTGAGCTATGTCAGGGGAGATGGAGTCAGGTTGATGGGCTACATAGATTCAGACTAGGCAAGTAGCGCAGTTGACAAGAAAAGCACCTTTGGGTGTTGTTTTAGCTTAGGATAGGGAGTTGTCTCATGCTTCAGCAAGAAACAAAAATCAGGTGCACTGAGCTCTATTGAGGTAAAGTATATGGCAACTAGTTTTTCAACATGTAAAGCTATTTGGCTTCGTAAATTGCTTATTATTATATTTGGTCAAGAGATGGAGCCGACAGTCATTCACTGGGATAATCAAAGTTGCATTAAACTCCCAAGGAATCCATTGTTCCACAACAGGTCAAAACACATAGAGATCAAGTACCACTTCAATAGAGATTATGTTCAGAAAAGAGTTGTAAAGCTCTAGCATATTTCCACATATGAGCAGGTGGCAGACATCCTCACGAAAGCTTTAATGAAAGAGATGTTTGTTTTCTTCAAAGATAAGCTATGGGTGGTGCAGAATACCTTCCTCACTTTGAATATTGTATCGCAGATAGGTATTTCCACATTGGCTTGGTGTCTAGCATCTGGAAATGTCCAAAAGGTACTCTCTAGATATTAACTTTATTTTATAAAGTTAAAGTCACTTTACTTTATGACTAAAAGGTGACTTAAGTCATGTCAATGAAAGATTAAGCGACAACCGTTGATCTCAAATGTCCAAGATGAGATCTTGACCGTTGATCACTTTGGAGATAGTGTTTTAGTCGTTGAAGGTTATAAAGGGCAGATCTAAGGAGAGGAAGAGACACATGAACAGGGTTTTGGAGAAGAGGCTAAAGAAAGAAGACGAGGAAATCGAATTGAAGAGAGAGAAACTATTGAAACAAGAAGAAGTCCAGTTTTCCAATAGGGCACAAATCCCAAGGTAGTTGTACAGTACGAATCCATACCATACGGATTTCATAAAGTCATATGGACAGTTGTATAGTGCACATAAAGGCAGCATTTGGACTATTCATTTGTTGCAATATTGCAGGACTAATTTCTAGGCAATTTTTAGGCATGTTTCTCAAGATTTTTGGGTTGTATCAGGTTCCAAAAATGGCCATAGATTAATTTTCAAATTCTCTGTGGGCTAAATAATAAACACCTATTTGTTGGTTTTCCCCATTGGGGTTTCCAGAGCAATGTTGCACGAAGCGGGAGCGAAGCGGAAGCGTTTTCTGGAAGCGGGGACGTCGAAGCGTCATTTTCCAAAAATCTAGGAAGCGAAGCGTCCGCGGAAGCGTTTGCTATATATATATATATATATATATTTTTATATTTTTTTGCATTTATACTCAAAACAAACATCCCAAATACCAAATTAATTGTAGAAGACATGAAAACATGCATATTTTTGCATAAATCAAGATAGATATAACATCCATTCTACATTAATGATTAATTATTCGAGCATCAACCATTTAGATGCATCAACCATTTAGATTCTAGATTCTTCTCCTCTTGTCTATCCTTTGCCTCTACCTCGATTGTCTAGGGATATTAGTCAACATTGCCCAATTTTGATCAAACTACCTAATTCAAGACTTAAAATATGGTAGAAAAAGCTTAACATGCTTGATCGATGATTTTGACTTGATTGAAAGGTAATTTTTTGCTAAGGGCATGCCGCGTGACAAAGGAGTTCAACAATAACACCACCAACACTAGGGTACATATAGGGCTTGGTGCTCTTGATTAAATGCTAATCGCATACCTTCATACTTGATATAATCTAATGAAATGCCACAATCCCATTGATCCTGAATTCCTGAAAACTGTTAAGTCTGCTGAATTTTGAATAGGATATGAAATTCTATTTTCTCCATATGAAGTCCAATGAGGCTGGAACCACTCTCAAACATCCTGAGTCATTTCATGGTAATGTTAAAAATTTAAGTAAAAGGATGAAAATGAAAAATAAAGGAGAATGTCACTTTTACTTCAAGAATTTAACATTACCATGAGGGAGCATCTGCTATATTTATATTTTTTTTGCCTTCATTCGTCACCCTAACCCAAGGTGGACCCACCCCCAACAAACAAACTCACCTAAAATTTAAAAAAAAATTGAAAAAAAAAACGATTTTCTAAATGCTTTTCCGGAAGCTTTTCTGGAAGCGTACGGAAGCGTACGCTTCCTCCTCCGAAGCGCCACGCTTCCGATGCCCGAAGCGCCGTATGAAGCGCGCTTCGGCGCTTCGGAAGCGGCGCTTCCGTACAACGCTTCCAAATTTCCAGGAAGCGTCTAAAAATGCCGAAGCGGCGCTTCCGAATTCGGAAGCGCCGCTTCCGGCCAAGCTTCCTAGGCGCTTTCGTACGGGACGCGCTTCGGGGCTTGGAACCGTGGGGGGGGGGCGCTTCGTGCAACACTGTTCCAGAGTATATAGAGTGTCAAATTTCTGTGTGGTTTTCTATTATTTTTCCATTGCATATTTCTAAGTTAAAGAACTCAATGTATTTCTATTTATAAATCAGATCTGAAAAATATTGAACTTTTTGTGCATACAAATCTAAGTATAAAATTTATTGAAATAGTAAATCAGATCTGGGTTCTAAAGGAATTAACAGTTGCAACAGAGTTCTTCAACTTACAAAAGAATGTCTTTACTCATATCCCTCTCCAGTGTGTTTTACAGGATCTCATCCTTGATTTTGTCAAGTATTGCCCAAAATCTGCCTATCGGGCTCCTTAGTGCTACAAAATCAGTTTTTTTTCTTTCAATAGCATCACCTAAGATGAGTATGTCGGAAGGGTTTTAAATCTTGGTCCCAACTTACTTCAAAACTCCTTAGAAATCGCACATCCTCCATATTGAATTGATAGAAAGAACATGCTCAAAATACAGATGTATTTTGAGGGGTAACACATTGAAAATATTATTTTTTAGATACACATCCAATATCCACTTACTACCATGTTCAAAAGAAGGCCTTGCATATCAACCAATTGTTAACATATTATTTCAGTGTCAAAAATAACCCTTAAAGTGTTTTACCATCACGCGCCAAACCTTTGTTGGGTTTTTCTGGGTTTTAGAGAGGAGAATGTGGGAGGATTTACAAGTTGATCCGGGCACTTTCTAGGCCAACCATCACCATTCTATCAGCCATACAGAAGCAATTTTTCCATTGGGTCGTGTTGACCACACTTTGTCAACAATCCAAGGAAGCAGAGTACAAAGAAGTGGAGAAATTTTTTTGAAGATCAAAGTCATCAGTTACCATCATTCATCATTGTAAAACCCAATTTCTGCAAAGTTTATTGTAAATGATGCCAGTATGACCATTTAATTATGTAACAACATCTAGGTAAGTCTCTAATTTTGGCAATGGATTTCATCCTAGGAAGTTTTTTAACCTCCCTAAATTATGTGATTTTTTAAACACGCATAATCGGCAGAGTTTTTCTTCCAGCTATAACCCCAAAGCTAGGGTGGAATTCATTGACAAGGTCTTAGGTGAGTCCTAGTATTTATCGAGTCTGATGTAAAAGAGTGTTTAGGAATAATTTTAGTTCATGGCCTCTCGCAGTCAAACACCATGGCTAAATTATTTTATTATAAACACACTTGGTTTCATACTAGATCATATTGTGTCGCAGAATTGGGTAAATTATTGAGGGTCTATGTCTAAATGTGTATTTCCCCTTCTAAGAGTTGATATTGTAATTATTTTGATGTAAAAATATTTTAGTGCATGGTCCCTCGCAGTTAGACACCCTGGCTAAAATAGTTGAGGGTATCCGCTCTAGAGTCAATTAATTAATTTTTCTGCCTAAATTAAATACAAATCCTAACCCAGAAAATTAATTAATTTTGAGTCCAAAAATAATTATAGAGAAATTAATTTCTCTCTAAGTGGAAAAAATCAAAAATTTGTGGGTCAAAAAGAAGTCAAATTTTGGAGGTCCTACACCAAGGGAAAATTGGATATTCTAAGAAAATTTGAGCCCTTGGACCTTGGTGGTTAAGTCAAAGTCAAATTTTTGAGGAAATTAATCCAAAATGTTAATTTTTGGATTAATAAAAAATGGTTTTTGAGCGAAATTCGATTTTTCCCTCAAAAATAAAAATTCGACTGTGGAGATTAAAAGATGATCAAGCTATTTTCGACGGTCGAGGTTATTTTGACAAAAATCAAGCCAATTAGCTATTATTTTCCACTTGTAGGGGTTTTCTCTATATAAAGAATCTATTGAGTTTCTATTTCCCATCTTTGGATGAGGTAATTTTGTAATGCTTATACTAAGTTGCTGCTCTACTGGGAACATTTTTTATCATAATAGAAAGACTTTGGGGTTCAGTTCATGGTGTTCTTCTATTTGTTGATCTGTGGTATGTGTTAGCTATGTGTTTATCCTATATTGTGCTAAATAATTTTTAACTGTTATTTCATTTGTCAGTGATAAGAACATTCTATTGGTACGAGTTATCTTAGGTGATCTGATTCACTATATGAATTAACAGTTTATCTTGAGAATTTATAAAGATTTACAGGTACACTAGCCCTTGGGCTCCAAGTTCACAGACTATGGGGAAGAGCCGACCTTGTTTGGGCTCTAAGATTTCATTGTGGTGAATTATTTTGCAGAAGGGTTTTGGTCAGTCTATCTTTCGAAGTTATTCATCCACAATTTTTTTATTTCAAAATTCTTAAAAAAAAATTATTTGATCTTAAGCTAAAAGATTTAATTTGCTAATGACAGTTAATTTTATTTTGTAAATATTGTATATTTGTAAATATTTGTAAATTATTTTCTAACCCTTGTTTTATTTTTGTAGCACTTGAGGTTTTGGGGTTTCTGAAATTTTTGTATATATTTGGGATTTGAAATTCTTTCATTCATATGTGAAGGTGATGGCTCAAGGGTTTGAAGCAACAATTATTTTCAAAGTTATTCATCCAAGTAAGGAAAATTGATTTAGGCCCTTGAGGGTAAGATCTAGCCTCTCCAGCTTCCAGAAACTCAACGTCCTGCTAAAGAGGGAAGTCGTCCAACCCTTTGACCCTTTCTGAAGTGTTTTTCCAATAATTTTTTGGGGGTTTTGTGGGGCAAGTTCATTTTTTACCTTGTAGAGGCTTGCCGCAACCCTTTAGGGCTCTTTCCCCTTAGGTCATAGGCCCTAGGGGCCTTATTTACCTAGCCACAACCCCTTTTTGGGCTTTCTCTCCAAGCGGAAACTCTTTTGGGCCTTGGCCGCAGGCCCTAATGGCCTTTCCCACCAAGTTACAGCCTCTTTAGGGCTTGCAGCGGGCCTTAAAGACATTTCTCCCTTAGTTGCGAGCCTAATTAGGCTAGTGGCAGCCTTTCTAGGGCTTTTTCTCCCTCAGCGCAGGCCTTAGAGGCCATTTTTCCCTAGCTGCAAGCCTAGCTGGGCTTTTCCCTTCCAGCGTTGGGTATTTTTGGCTTAGTTGTGGGGTTTTCGCATCAAAATTTGACAATTTCTTGTGATTGTGGGCCTATGGTAAGTTTTTACATTGTTTTTCATCTCTGACAATTTGTTTTGCAATGATTTTGGAGCTACCATTGTGGTTGCAGGTAGTCAAGTACATTAGAAGAAACTCTAGGCACCTACAAGGCCATTAGGCCTCTTGGTTTGCTCTTTAATCCCTCTTTGCCATCACTGTCATCATTTATAATTCTGAAGCATTTTATGACAGTAGTGAATTCAGGGCCTAAACACATCTAAGATAAGCCTAAATTCACTAATTAATCACCTAAGGCATTAAGAATTAATCTTGAAGTCAAATTGAGTGCATATAAGTGAATTTTTATGGACTGTTGGGCAATTTCTAGATCTGATATGTTTGCTACAGCCATCTAAATTCACCTACAACAGTGATAAAATCACCTAGCAGTGGCATAATAATCAAGTTGCAAGCATATTTTATCATTGGCAAATCATTGGCATTGTTTTGGCTTGCATTACTTATCATTTCTTGAAGGTTGTCATAATAGTTTGAGGTCTGATATATACTGCATAAGGTCAGAATCAAGCATAGCAGTGGTGTTAAAAGTTGTTGACAGTCCTCTAATTTCACTTGGCTCTTGTTCCTTGCATCGTGTGCATCTTGAATAAGTGTTTTCTAGTGGAATTGGGTGTCTTTCTTACTGCTGCAATCATCATTTTCTTGGCTGCTCCATCTTGCATCTCATTGCATTTTTGCATCCATTTGCATATTGCATTCATTGCATTCTTGCAAAAGCATTCACTGTTTGCATCCTCATCTAACTAAGAACACAAGTGTTGTAAAAGGGATAATTGAATTGGCAATTGATTGATAAGATTGGTTTAAAGAGTAACATCATGGATTAATGCTCTTGTGACATTATTTCTAAGAGAATACTTCTAGTTTGTAATTGCTATCATTGGTTATTGGACAAGTGAATACATTGTTCTTCATTGTGGAATAAGTAATTCTTGTGGATTTACTAACTTGTTGATCCACGTCACTCCTATAGCACTTGTCTAATCATAATTGGGATAAGAGAAATCTTGAAGTAATCTAATTTTGTTCATAAGGAATTCATTTTTTCTCTTTTGCATCTAATTAGCACATTGATCTAAGTAATTTTGGAAGTTTTTAATTGTGCTAAGAAACATTGGACTTGTTGATTTATTGTCATTTCATGAGTAATTTTCCATTGTGATACTGATAATCTTGGCAAAGTTTTCTGGCGCCATACATTTGGTTTATTGAGCACTTTCTTGTGGTGAAGATCATCCTTATATATTGTTAAGTACCTCATTGCTTCAAATTGAATATCATCATAATTTGTCTCTAAATGCTTAAAACATTTAATAACTTCACCTTAAGAGTAATCACTCATTTTTGCACTTGCATTATAGGATTAGTCTTGCACTAATTAATTTACCTCAAAGCATAAGCTTAGTTGATAGAAAGATAGAACCACCTTTCTCACCCAACTTGCGAAGCCTAGAATCTCTTTTATGGTTAACACAGTGACCTAGTAGTCGTCAGAGCCACAATCTCTACAGCGTCGGAGGCATCAGGTGGTTAGAACTCCAAGGGAGGTATCGTTAATAGTTTCTCTCTCACAACCTACACTAGAGACTAGCTTCAAAATAGTTGAGAGGAAGGATTCACCTGAGTAGGCATCTAATTTAAAATAAACCAAGATTCTGCATTTTACTTATATTTTAGGTGTTGCATTTCATATAGGATAGTGGAGCATCCTAAGGCAGCAACTGTTCATCTGTTGGTTTGGTAGATAATTCACTTAAAGCAAGTATTTTGACTCCATTAAGGCACTGGTATTTCAAGATAATCTAAATAAACCATTAAAGTTGTTAATTTAACCAAGTTGCTAGGCCATTCAGTGGTGTCTCTCGGAATTGTCAATTGTCAACGAGTCTTACATCTTCACATTTAATAGGGCTACCCCTCATAGCTCGTTGTAGGGAAACAACTAGAACGAAGAGGGCGGGGATCAAAGTGACAACCCCCGTCCTGAGCGTTGTCGCATCTAGCAGCTAGCCTATACAATTTGAGCGACAACAGGTTGTCTACATCACGATTCTGGGACATCTACCACTTGGGTTAGAGAAATTTTTCTAGGTTTGGCTCTGCTTGCTTGGCAAGCCCAAGTTCCACTATTCCTTCATGCTAATGTACTCTTTCCAATGGATTAATAAAATGGCTCTGTGATTTTGTTGGTGTTCACTTGTGATTAATTGTTGGTTGTGTTTATTTGCTTTTGTTTTGTTGTTTCAAGTTCATCTTTGTTTACTTACTGTATTTTTCCCAAAAGGAATATTACATTGGTATCAAACCATGTTCTTAGCCAGTTGTGGGAGTAGGAATAAGTGATGCCACCTCTTTTCAATGGTGTGCTATTTCGCAAAGGCAGGGGCCGAGGCAGAAGAAGTTGAGGTAGAGGTTGGAACCATAACCCTTTTTCAGACACTAAGGTAGACCAAGTAATGGAGCATGATAATTGGGAGGGTGAAACCATGGAAAACGTGGAAGAACCGAAGCAAGGGGGAAAGGAGTCAATGTTGGTTGAGCTAGCAAGGCAACAGAAGCTTATGATAGATATATTGGCACAGTTGGCTAGTGCTCCCATACATAACCAGGGGGGGAAGGAAAATAATGGGGAAGGCGGATCCCGATCTAGCGAGGAGAGCCACATGCATGCGCACACAAATCTCCAGACGCACTACACATAACTAGCCATTCCAGCCAACCCGCTATGCCCCAATTTGTGGATAGGCCCTCAAGAGAACCAAATTCATTCACAGTCTTGATGAGGTCATTTGCAGATGGGATTGAGGAGTATGATGCATTGGACCTGAGGATTAAGATGGCCCTATCTTTTGGTGAGTTTTGTCACTTGAAGGAGAAATATAAACCTAGGGATGGGACATCACCTAGAGGAGGACAATAGAACCAGGACCAACAGAGGGCAGTGGGAAAGATAACACTTACCAACTTTGATGGATCAGCCAAGAGTTCTACTAGGGCGTGGGTGCAAAAGTTGGATACTTATTTCTAGCTAAACCCCATGAGAGAGGTGGATGTTATTAAGTATGTCACTTTAAATGCGGATGGCGATGCGCAAGAGTGGTGGTACCATTAGTTGATTACCCTAGGCCCTAGGGCACGCTAGCATTACTTCTGACACAGAGTTCATGCAAAGGCTCATAGAGAGGTTTGACTGTTTTGGCTGGACTTTGACCAGCAAAGAAGGCCAAATCTTTTGACTGTTGACCAAGCTGATTTGGAGGTGGTTTAACCGTTGACCATTGACTGGTTAGGGCTTTTGCTGACTTTGACCAGAATTGCAGATTTGTCTTGTTGACTAGATTTGACTTTTGAGCTCATCATTGGATTGGATATTGGATAGTCAAAAGTTTGACTTTGACTCATTGTTGATGAATTGGAAAATTGTATCTCTATGCTGAACATTTGATGACAATCTAATAGAAGAATAATTTGAAAAGGGTTTTTCCCCTTGGGTAATTCCCTGGACTTTGACCAAATCTTGCGTCTCTCTTGTTCTTGTTCTTGGCTGTCTTCTATTGCATTTGCATTTCTGTTCAATCTACAATTGCTTACTGTCATTGGAAGATTGAATTTATTGGATAAAGTGATCGCTGATTGAAGAAGAATTGTTGTAAGTCATTGTGCTAAGCATAGAACTCTAGAAAATTAATAAATGGTACCACTACAGTTTTCTCTTTCTTTTTTAACTAAATTTTAGTTTTTCCCTTTTCATTTTAATGTGTTTTACATTCAACTACAAAATCTTTTGGCTTGAATCTCACTTATGCTAACCCTTTGTCTCATCATCATGAATAAGTAACCTAGCTTAGCTAGCAGAAATTCTAGGGTTAGATCTTGTTCTTTGCATCTAAATTTTATGGATCCAACCTCCTTTACAAATATAATTTAATGTAATTAATTCATACATCATTAGTTGAGTTTATTACATTAGATTTAATGCTGGAAACGTACAAGGGATTTAAAGCTTAATTCATCTGCAAATTGAAAAAGGCCTGACTTTTGGCTCAAACTACAAATTATGCAACGTTTTGGTATGAACATGCATACAATACCATAGTCCAGTGAATCGATGCACTTATCAGTGAAAAACTTGACTGTTGAGCTCTTTATGGCATTAAATCTATGTTGCACGAAACTTCTAAGAATCCGACGTTCCGGGCCGTACCCATACCCGAAACTCCGAAACTTGGCCGAAACTCGACCATCATGTAATCAGCTACGAGAGTTAATATAGGTTTGCTTTTCCTTCTAAATTGTCATCTATGGGTCTTATTCCCTTTTTTCTTGCAAGATAATGTGTTATTAACTTATTTATTTATATATATATATATATATATATATATATATATATACATATATGACATTTCAGCTGACGTTTCAGCCGACGTTTCCATTTTTGGGAGGTGACGTTTCTAAACGTACCCGTTTCAGAAACTCTGAAACGTTTCAACGTTTCGTGCAACTTAGCATTAAATCTGAATAATGAATTACAGGATTTGGCACATTTACTATGCTGTAAAGGTTTAATGACAATGTATATGTAAATGGACCACAGATCACAATCAACCATTTCATATTCATTTAACTTGGTAACTCAGTTGATTCACTGCTTATGCCCAAGGTAACAACACTTTAGTTTCATAATCATACTAGGTCAATGCATTCACAATCTGAGCAACTTGCCTGAAGGGAATTTAGTAATCTGTGACTTCAAGGTTAAACAGCTGGTTTAAGACTGATGTTTCTGAGTTCATCACAATATAAGTTTGGTTCACATTGTTGGACATTTTTCAACAACTTATACTCTTTGTTTAATTAAATGATGATCATGATGTATGACTTATTTGGCATCTAAATCTTGACAAGATAATAATAGCACTACAAATCTGAGGAATACATATTTTGCAGCTCATTTCATTGTTGTTACCACTTGTAAAATTACATCTTAATGAAAGAGGTTTGACCTCAATATGATAGCAGTTGTATAATTTTTAATGTCTTGCTGATAGTACATGCATTTCAGTGATGGAACTTCATCACACTAAGCATTGGGTTAACTTTCAAGCCTAAATTATCTTTATTCATTTGGTCACTGTTTATGGAATGGAATGGCGAATGCAGTCCTAATCAGAACTATATGCTGATACAAACTTGACATCAGAGAAACCAGCCTTTTGAGATTTAATTTCAGGGTTCCTGAACACTCTTTTAAAGGGTAATAATTAATATGACAGCAATGATAACTTACAATCTAGGACATTGCAGATGATCTTGATGAGTGAATTCTGGGCAGCATCTCACCATTCTTGAAATTATGATTAATATTACAGCAGTGAGGTAAATAACATTCTCAACACTTCACCTATGCTGGATGGTGGATAAATCTTTGGAATATATTTGCAATATTTCAGCTCACAACACTTCGCATTGAGCTTATGTGGAATGGCATATCTTATGCTTCATCAATCTCTTTAAGTTCCATGTGGCTACACTCGTTAACAATGGTCATGCGAATGTACCCCTTTGACGCTATTTGTTCATGTCAAGTAAGCTTAACTTTACCCATTTTCCTAGCATATTCACACAAGCACATCATTAAAGGCTCACTAAACCTTTCAACAACTCACATGTTTTAACTTATATGTAATCATTAAGAGTAAGTTGATAATGTTGCTAGTCAATATAGCCCAAGTAACTCTCCCATTGCTACAACTGATTGGGCTAGATAGACCATAGGGATTCCACCCCCCCCCCCCAACTAGGGTACCTTAGTTTCCTTACTCTGAAGTTTGGGGCAAGGCCAAGGCTACCAAGGTGACAGTGGGTAGCTTGCCTGTTGTTCCTATGGGCTCTTTTGTACAGCTTGTGACTTTTCCTCCTAAGGTAGAATTTGAGAGCTAACAAGCTCCATTTCTTTCCAGATGCCTCCAGGTATTGTTCTTGAGTTGAACAATGCTTTGTTTGTCCCTAGGTTGGAAAAAAAAATTCTGCTTTTAACGTCTTGTATGATAGATATATAGTGGATAATTGCTTTTGATTAACAACAGTGCAACACCAATGATTGTAGTTTAGCTAGTCCAAGGACTTTTGCTATAAGGGTGAGAGAGGGTGGCCTTCATAGGTTGCTTGTTGATCCAATGGCACTTCTACATTCTCGTGAGAGGCTAGATGAGGCTTCTTAGGTTTGAGAATGCACATACATGGTGGGAATTCGGATGTCATGGGAGCATGTTTAGAACCTATTATGGAGTCAATGATTGATTCCATGTTTGCGATTGATTGGAATGTTATAGAGTACAGGGACAAGATTGTTTGATTCTCTCAAGTAGAATGAGCTGATCATTTTGTTAATCTTGTGTCAAGATTATCTTGGAAAGAGGGAATGGCATTGTTACAACAAAATCTATCACCCCATATGGTGTAACATCCCAAGAATCAAGAAGCTAGTCTTCTACGACTTAGGCAGGCTACCCACTGTCACCACAATAGTTGTCTCTCTCACTTTTATTTGGCTCTTCTCCTACTCAAGGGGTATAATGTTACTTAACCCTTGAAAATTGAAACACAACGAGGTATAGAAAGAATATATTTGCAAAATAACCAAAAGCAAGAGACAATGAGATGAATCTGTAAAGAAATACTTGTATATTGATAATACAAAGAAGGAAAATAATGCTCACTTAAGGTGGGGGGACCTTTCACCAACCATAGTTCCAAATACACAAAACAAGACAAAACATTCCATAGTCTCCTATTTCTTTAAATGAATTTTCCACAGCAAAAACCTAATTACTTATGGTCTAGTCACTAATCAATACCAACTAGTGGACCTGTTACTTTCTAGGGACGTACCCTAGTACTTTTTAGGACAACACCATGTGACCATTGTAAGACCAAAGAAATGCAAGTCAAAATCCCTGTAGGTTATGTGGTGATTATGTATAGGGTATCATAGGCCTATGGCATTGGCCACACCCAGTCCTTTTAGTCCCCACTCTCAAGTCTTTTCATCTTGGATAGGATTGGAGGCCTTGGAATTGATCTACTAGGAGACATGGTTTAAGGGATCCATCGGTTTTGTATGAGTGATTGCAAAATGTAGAGCTTTTCCAACCTGTTACCACAAAATCTAGCAGGCCTTGGAGAGGGAAACCCAACATGACAAATAGCTAAACTAAGTTTTAACAATGGGACAATGGCCCACTATGACCACAACCAAGGTCCCCTGCTCTTTACGAACTTTCCCCAATGGGAGGAGTCTCAGTAAGATTATGGTCGCCAATGAAATGTATTTTGGGTTTTAGGGTATAAGGTGATAGACTAAAACGTCTCAAGAAAGACTCAAAGTTGTGATATAAGGCTTCAAAAGGCACTTTGCTTTCCATAAGACACTTAGGAATAAGAAGCATGAGATCTAGGCTTTTGTGAATTTTCGTGGTTTTATGATCTCCCAAGATCAAGGAATTGATGAGAAAAGGCTTCTTATGATATATTTCAAAAAGTACTAAACACTTACAACCTTCAAAGAAGTCCCCAAGTTGAGGAAGAATAGTTAGGGTTTCCCTCTTAGGGTAACACCTAGAGAGAGATTTTATGGAGTAAACTTAAGTGGATGCCCACCAAACTATGACAATAGGTAGCCTAGACCCTAAGCTTGATTTTTAGGCTCTCAAGTTCCCATAAGACCTCCCCCAAGGCAATTTGCTTTAAGCCCTAGTTAGACATCCTACCTTAAGAGGACTGAAATTTTAGAGAGAAAATTTTAGGGTAAGAAGTAAGGTTGACCATGAAGGACTTGGATTAGTGCCTTGTCCTTTGGGCATATGGAGTCTAGGAGGCTAAAGATAAGCTAAAGTGTTTCTAAGGAGGCTAAAAATTGATGCCCTAGGTATCAACTTTTAGCATTTACCCACTTCTAAGGAAAATGGAGTTTGATGGAGAGATTAAAGATTTCCTCCACTAGGAACATTCATTACATGTTATACAATGAATAACATATGCAATTCTCAACTAGATAGCTTTTCAAAAAATTATTTTCAACCATTAGGGCACAAATTAGCATAATCTAGAAGCAGCAATTCCATACAATAGACAATTTCAAGATAAAATTCATCCACAAAGAACACTTACAAGAGAACATGTAGTATATCCATCCATAATCCAAAGAAATAGCTCCAGAGATAATCCAAGAAAGCTTCCATACATCAAAATGCATCCAAAGATCTCCAATAGCCAAGAAGGAATGAGTGTGAAATTCTCTAAAGAGGTCAAATTGTCCAAGTGATGATGATGAGCAGATCAAATGAACTCTCTCTTCTTTATACGTGTCTAATGAACTCTAAATTAGCCTAAAAACCCCTCTTAGTTGTAAAATGATAGGAAAAACTAATTGAGGTTACAAGCCAACCTCATAGCCAATGCAAAACATAAGAATAAGCCCACAAAGGAGGTTGAAACGCTAATGTCATGCTTGCGTAGGCCCTTTTAGGGCATGCATTGGGCTCCTCTAGTGCCAAGCTAAGTGAAGAAGGCTCCAAAAATCATCCTCTAGGGGTTGGTCCCTAGATCTTTATGTACGTCATCGTGTTGACCCCAGTTTTGTGTTTGGGACACAAAATGGGTCTCATGGGTCTCTTAGCGATAGAATAGGTTGAATCTACTCCAACATTGAGGGCTCAGAGTATGGTGCCAGCCCTCCCATGTCTCAAGCGGTGAGACAAACCTCATTTGGACCTTAGATTAGCAACCACAACCTATATGTACTGCTAAGCCAGCTGGGGGCATGCTTGTCCAAATACATCATCTCATGAATAATGTGGGGCAAAGCATAGACTGTTGGGGTGTTGCAGGTGCCGATGGAGTGAATAATGCTCTGCAAGTGACAGGAGTCCCATGTCTCTCAATGCTTCACCTGTAGGGTGTCATATGCTCCTCTAGTGGACTTGGGCCCTAGTTAAGTTGCTCAACCCATGATGGAAAGCACCTGCCAATCACACGCAATGTCCAATGTTGCATCTTCACCATTAGGTACAATTAATCGTAACCGCATCTAAGTGAACCAAGCTTGTTAATCAGGGGAAAACAAATACTTCATACAGGGCTTCTCTTCCAAATTTGGGGCTTTGATCACGTAATAATGTTACCTCCCTAGGTGGGAGTGGCTAATAGACGACCCTATTAGGTGTTCCCAACCCCTAAGGAGAAATAAATGTCTCTGGTACATCCTTAAATCGATATGAGGCATACAAATAATGACGGAATGGATGGGGATAAAGGGGGTCTCAAGGCCAATGGGTAGCAATAACGAGGAAGCCCACATATTTGGGTATATAGATGTGAGGAGGGAGCAATCATGGATGCATGATCTACCCCAACCTTCGTTTTTGCACCCCTCTAATTGTCTTTTGCTTTTTCTTGATTTTTCTTTATATTATTGCTCGAAGCTTTAGGAAATGAGAGCATGTTGTGAATGATGTATAGCAGCTATTACCCCCTTAAAGGTGATTGCCCCCCAAGGGTTGGGACGTGCATGCGTTCTTTTAATGATATGATGGGGCAACTAGTTGCCCTGGGAACCAAGGTGATGGCCATAATGTTAAGGGGCAGAGCTCATGCTTAGCTTTTGCCCACCTACTATTATTAATGTCCCAACCATCTTTTGCATTTTATGATTTTCTTTTTCTTTTGTTTCTTGCTTGAGGCCATGATATGCTTTTAACTTTCTTTTAGCTACATCAACCTCCAGGGCAACATTTTCGGCACCAACCCAATTATGTGGACAAGGGGAGGCATTGCGCCAACATCCTGTGGACCCAAAGAGGGGAAATAGTGAAAAGGGATCGTAATGTGCGGAGGAAAGTGATAAATATGGAATAGGAAAATCGGACCACACTACCAAAATCGGGGTTTTCTAAGTAGTGCCCTTCCTAAAGCCATGGGCTAATAGAGGAGATCCCACGAGACTAGGATTGAAGATTAACCCCTCATTTAAGGTAAGAGAACAACACCACAGTCAAAGCCCTTCCTTCTTCCAAGTCACCCAATAATCCATGACAAAATGTCCAAATGAAAAACAAGCATAAGCACCCAATTGCACAATGATAAACATACCTGTTGGGTTGGATTGCCCACCTTCTAACATGTGATCCTGACAAATGGGCAAGAAAACATACAACTGACACAGGTGGCAAAGATAAAGTGGCACATAACATCGGCTACAAGGTGGCTGTCAAGGGTTGTTGTGTTAATTTGGCAGCTCTGTGACAAATTCCAACCATGGGACGAGATGCCTCTTTTCAAAAGGACCAATTTTGACTATTGAAGCACTCAATTTGGACAAGGGAAAGTGTATTTTTGAATTAAAGCCCACGTGTGCATATTTGATCAGGTTGGCCCTAAAGCAAATTGGGCACCCTTGGAAGGCTATAAATACAAGTGACCTCAACCTCATTTGGACAATCATCATGAAGCATTTATTTTATTCTTCTTTCTTTGGTTTGGCTCGCACAGGTCTGAGATAGTTCGTGGATAGGTCGCTCGCACAAGTCTAAGATCGCAGGGTCCGAAGCTCGCACGTGTATAGGGTTTTTGGTTTCCGACCCCAGGCATGACACAGGGAGATTTTGGTCATAACCGCAAGCTAGTAGACTCATGCATGCAGTTGGAGGGCTTCATCTGCACGCACATCACTCTTTGAGTGCGTTTGGGACCTAGGGTTTAGTTTTTCATTTGACTACAGATTTCGTTCATTGACCGCAAGTTTCAGCGATTGACCACAGACAATGATAGTTGATTACAGGCATCTGAAGCAGGGTTTTGATTATTAGCACTGTTGGGTTCATCTCATGATGTTGTTTAGTTGATTTTTGCTATATAGGATTATGATTGAAGATATGGATCATTGTACTCTCTTTTGCTTGATCATTCAATGACAATCTAACAAAGAAGAAGAATTTGAAAGGGTTTTCCCCATAGTGGGTTTTGCCCTAGTCTCCAACCAATCCTAATGTCTTTATGTGTGAATTATTTTCTTCTATTGTTCCTTTATATTCTGTTGCATTCATGATGATGTTGTTCTTTCTATATAATTGCATATGCTATTGAATAATGTTGTAAATCTGAATAATGTTAAGTTGTTATGGGGTGAATTTAATATGCAAAAGTTGAAATGCAATTATCAAAGCAAAGAACAATATAGCCCTAAGAAAAATTAACATGTCAGTTGTCGGCTGGAAGAAGATGGATAGAAAAAATGCTCTCTTAGAGGTACCCACTTTTGGTGAGTAAGACAGCCAATGGTCTTCAACGCACCTATGTCTTTTCCATATGGTCATGTGTCGTAGAGTTTGTATGCATCTCCTTGGTTATGGTACAATATAATTTAGTTTCTCCACATGGCAGTCTCACAATTCACAACATTCCATGTTTTATGGGGTGCTACACATATCCCAATGCACAGTGCTTTCAAACAAGGTTGCTTGAAAGCGGGAGCGAAAGCTCGCAGTGACAATTTTTAGAAGCTTCCAGGTCGGGAGCGATTTTGGGAGCGTTTTTTATATAATATATATTTTTATATATTTTGATGCAAATATGTCAACAAAGGCATGTAGAATGATAAATTAATTATAAAAAGCATAAAAACATGGATTAAACCATATAACATCAACCATCTAGTAGTTATAATCTTCATCAACCATGGGTCCAGAAGTTACAACATCTCAATTCTCATCATGTTGGGTGTGGAGCCTAATTATCTTCCTAATTCAAAGGTCTTGTTTTGGCCGCATTTGGATTCCAATTCCAATCGGAGGGTGTGGGGGGGCTTGTCCCCCCACTACTTTTACAACGGTCCCCCCTGGCAAGGGTTTGGGAGCAACAAAATTTTCGAGAAAACTACGTTGTAAAATATTGTAATTTTGTAGTCAATCTGGACAGTTTATTAGGCAAAAGGTCTGATGGTAGAAGTTATGTTAATTTAGGATTTTCTGCCCTAGAAGGAAACCCTCGATTTGTATGAGGGAATTGTGTTGTGGTTGGGTATTATTCTGTATCTATTGTGATCTTTTGTTAGCACTTGATCACAAGTTTTGACTCATATAATCTTATTTTCATCGAATGGCATAATCTTGTAGAGATGCTTTCTTACACAAGTATATGAAATTGTGTAGGATTTTTTACAATGGGAGCATGTAAAATTTGTTGTTCCAACCCCTTTCCTTCTCACTAACTTTGTCGCATACTCTTACAAAGGTGTAAGCGAAATTTATTTTGCGAAGAAAAGAAAAGAAATCTACGAGGGAGCAAAATTATTTTTACAGAAGTTCGCTTTTGAAAATCGCTCCCAAACGAGAGCGATTCAGGAGCACACTCCCTGGGTCGCTCCTTGAGTGCTTTCATTCAAAGCGCGCTTCAAGAGCGGGTGTGAGGGGGGGGGCACTCCACCACAGCACTGCTTTTAGAACCAAAATTCGACAGTGACTCAAAATGATTGGCATGATGCCTACTTGACATGCCATGCTGAAATTTTGGCAAAAGAAGGATTTCTCATGCATAATTCAGCATGAAAAGTGGACGTAGACATGAGCAAAAAGGTGGTAGATACATTTTACATTGCATGTCTCATATTTTATGTTGCGCGCAAGATAAAAGGCTTTCCATCACCCATGTTAATGATTTCAACCTCAAGAGTAGCACAACGTTGTACTAGTCACATCCATACAAGCCAAATCAAGCTAAAATGTGAAATAGTAAAAGTGGCAAAGCCTCGCGTCAAGGGTCAAAGGTGAGTCAAAGGAGGAACATTGGGATATCTAAGGTGAAATTTGTCTTCCTTAAGCCCATCGTTAGCCTTATTAAACTCAATGTTCCACTCTCCATGCAAATGTGGGCTCACCCAAGGTGGTCATCCCCTCTCTCCAGCCACACACTGGAGTAAGTGTGGTCAAACTAGTTGTTATGTGGTCAAAAGCAAGTTGTTGGGCCATTTTTAACCACTATTCACTAGATCAAATGCCTCTAAGGTCAACAGGAGTTGGAAGTTGCATCTTAAAGTAGAATATTGGTCAAAGCGAGCAAATCGACCTCTTGTTGAAGAAATTCTAACGCATGAATAAACAAAACAAAACAAAAAACAAAAGAAAACAAAAACAAAAACAAAAAAAATTGTAAAGGGTGACTTAGTCTCTAACATGTGGATGATAAGTTAAATAATAATATTTTGGGAGAAAGTCAAGCTAGCTATTATCTAGCCAGATCATCCTCCCACTAGAGGTAGTTGTTGAATTGTGAGATCATTCATGTTATTTTAATAAAATTATTTTCCAAGTGCAAACTTTTGTGTGGATTGATTTTTCTATGCTTTCTCTTCTTGGTTTTATGTTATAATTGTGCTTCATAGAATAGAAACTTCTATATCACTACAAGGCTTGTGGGTTATTGAGGGGCAATGAGTCATGTGGAGGGGGGAATCAAGGTGCTAGGCCTCATCTCACCCTTGTTGGTATCAAATGTTAATTGAACCCAAGTGTTGGACAAACGCTTATAGGGGGTTCCTTCAATGAGGATTAAATTGCATTAGGAGCTATAGTTGACCCAAAGGTTGGAGACATCTACACAAGAAAGTCCTTTCTAATAGGCTCCATAGGCTTGAACAACTATCCTACACTACACTGCGTGCAATAGTCACTAGACTCCAATCCCATTCTCTAGTCCAAGGTGCATAATTTACTTAGAGACGGTTTTGATCACAATCCAGTATTTTGGAAGGTAAACAAGGCCAAAGTAAACCTCACTACAGCATACATTCTTTCAAATTTATAAAAATCATTTTTCTTTCTTGTTTATAAAAAAAAAAAATACAAAAAAAAAAATTTCCTAGCTTGTGCTTGAATTTTTATTTTGCTAGCTAGTATAGGGGTTTACCATTTAAATTAGATTTATTTTATACCCCACGATATTTTACCCTCTGGCTTCCACACTAATATTTTATATTTCATTAGGTATTATAAGTATTTCACATATCTACACTTTATTATAGCAAAATCTATAGCATATTTGGAAAAAATCCTCAACAAAGTGCACAAATTAAGATAATATCAGTTATACCCTTTGTTTACTTCCCGATTTAATATAATAGCATATCATTAATTTTTTGGAGTAGAAGTATACATTTTCCAACCATTACAATTTAAATTTGCTCGCTCAAAAATTTTCTAAGTTTTGGCCCTGGGGAGATTTGACCCCTACTTCCAACAAATAGTTTTCAAATTGCTAAAAACTCTAATTTTACCTGCAAAAATTGAAGTTTTGGGCTATATTATTTGTGATTAACTTGCTAGTAGCTACCCAAACTTCCAACACACAAATCTGTTTATCTTATGTGATTTCACACTTGTGGGTGGCCTCATTAGGCAAATTAACTTGCTAGTTTTCTGTGGTATTTGACAATTTTTCAAATATTAAAGTACAAAACAACAAGGAATTTGTCTACTTACAAGCACATATCAAGGAGAAAAACAATTATTTCATCTTGTGATTGGTAAGAGTATTCACCACTAAAATTGGAAGTACGCGCGCTTGCTGAAGGAGCTGCGCAACCCTAGCCAACGAACGCAACAAGAAGCACGCAGCTGCCCCCCAGCAGCCTCCTGCTGCTGGGGCTTGAGCTCCATGGATGCATTAGAGGACGGAGAGCTTCCTTCAGATCAGCAGCAAGAAAATGAAGGAACAGCAAAAGCTTTTGCCTCTCTCATTTCTGCAATGGGCCCAGCAAAGAACAGACCATCAGTCACCAAGTTTGTTAAAAGACTAGAAGATATCCCTGAAATCTCACTCCCTCCTACCCTTCCCCGCAGAGCAGCACTTTCTCTGGCGGAGCGTGGATTAGTGGGGCAGTTCACTGGGTTATGGCCATCACCCAAAACTGTGCAAAAATGGGTAGAAAGGAACTGGACTACGTCAATAGATGGGAAAATCTCAATCAAGTTTTGTGGAAGAGGTTACTTCACCTTCCACTTTGAAACCAAGGAGGATCGAGATCTGATATTTAGGAATGGACCTTATTTTATGGATACTAGGGGTTTGTATCTAAACAGATGGACGTCGAATTTCGACCCAAAAATGGATGTTCCCAATGTCGTCCCCGTTTGGGTTAGACTGCCACACCTTCCCCTTCACTACTGGGGGGGACGATTCAGTTAAAGCAATAGGAAATGCAGTTGGGAAATATATAGACAAGTGCGAGCCGAAGGAAAATATACATGCATGCGTCAGAATATGTGTAGAAGAGGATATTGGGAAAGGGCTACTAGAAGCCATCAAAATCAAAGTGGACCAGTGGACGCACATACAACAGCTGGATTATGAACAAATCCCCTTCAAATGCAAGGTATGTCACGAATACAGTCATTTTGCAAATAGATGTACAAAAAAAAAAGAAAATGAAAATGAAAAGAGTGAAGATCCGGAAAACAAATGGGAACAGGTAAAAAGAAAGAAGACAATCCACAAACAACCAAATCTCTCTTCCTCGCAGCCCTCCACATCCTCTGACCCCCATCCTCCATCACCAAAAGTTAATAACCTTCTTGCTAGCCCTAACCCTTTTGAACCTCTGGATCCTTCAGCCCCCCCATCCCCTAGACCAAGATCCAGATCCAGATCCCCACAACATACCCCCAATCCCCCCTCATCCCCTCTGGTTTCAAACACTCATACCCCCCCCAAGTAGACAGAATCCTAACCAGAAAGCAGTCAAAGGAAGTACCCCCAAATGTAGAATACCAAAAAAAATCGGAAGAAATACAAACAAATAAATCAGGATGAAGCAGCAGCAAAGGAAATGGCATTAGGAACACAACAACCTATGGAAACCTTCTTAGGAAGGAGTTCAGGAAACAACGAAAAAAGTCAGCCAAGAGGGAAAGGAGCCATGCACCACCCAACAAGCAAATAATGATAGTGGTCTCCTGGAATTGTAGAGGAATGGGATCGCCCATCAAGGAAAATGCCACAAGAGACATTCTGGCAAAAGAAAACCCAGACATCTTTATGATTTAGAAGACAAAAACAAACAGCCAAGAAATTGAAAATATATAACAAAAAAAAAAATTAGAAATTATGAAGGGGAAGCAATACAGGCAACAGGAGCGTTAGGAGGCATATGCACAATATGGAAAAAAGGAACTTGGGAATTAATAAAATACAAAAAAGATCAGCACTGGATCCAAACGGATCTAATGCAAATCAATACAAAAGAGAAGTACAGTGTCATAAATATATATGCCCCAAATCATTACAAGGAAAAAGAGCAATGCTGGGACACCTTAAAAGAAGTGCAAGATGGGAAAATAATACTAGGAGGAGATTTAAATTTGGTAAGAAGCATAGAAGAAAAGTTTGGAGGAACATATCACACAGACCCATCCAGGGATACTCTAGAAGAATTAATGGAATAGCACAACTTGATAGATATCCCACCAAACAATGGGAAATACACTTGGAGCAATAAAAGAGTGGGCAAAAGTAACATAAAAGAAAGGCTGGATAGAATTCTGATACAAGAAAATATAGCAGCAGTGCACAGCTCCATAAAATCAAAAATTTTACATACCACAGCATCTGATCATAAACCGGTGATAATAGTCATGGGCAAAATGGAAAATCAAGGTCCGCTCCCATTTAGATACAGCTCAATTTGGGACAGCAACGGAGAAATCAGCGAATTAGTCAAGGAAACATGGGAGACAAGAGTAATAGGATCACCACAGTATATTTGGGAAACAAAATTAAAAACTGCAAGAAATAAATTAAAGAAATGGGCAAGAGCAAATGAATTAAAAAAAAAAAAAAAACAAAACAAAACAAAACAAAAAGTGAAAAGAGTTACAGCAGAAAATGGACAGCATGCAAACTGAAAAAGAAAACAAAGAAGAAAGCAAGCAAGATTATCTAAGAGAGAAGGAAATCTTTTGGGAAATATATAGGGAAAACAGGAAAGAAGAAGAAGAGGCAAGATTGAAATCAAGAAGTTTGTGGCTCAAGGCAGGGGACAAAAACACATCATTTTTCCATAACACAATGAAGATAAGAAGAGCAAGAAACCAAATAGAAAAAATTCAAGTTGAAAGCCAAGAGGTCAAAGGAGCGGAGGAACTAAAAAAAGCAGCCTATCAGCACTTTAAAAACCTACTTTCAGCCAACGAAGAAATGGTTGAAAGTGAAGACTTCTTAAAGCACACAAAAAGAAAAATAAAAAAAGAACAAAATGCAGCAATGTGCAAGGATCCCACAGAAGAAGAGGTAGTGACGGCCATATGGAGCCTGCATCCGGACAAAGCCCCAGGGCTAGATGGCTTCACAATAGCATTCTACAGATTTCATTGGTATACCATCAGAAAGGATTTCTTAAGAATGGTGAAGAATGTTTTCAAAAAAAAAAATAGGAGGCAACACCAAATCCTCCTATCTTGCTCTTATCCCAAAAGAAGCAAACCCCTCAACTTTCAACAGGTTTCGCCCTATCTCTCTCTGCAATTCATCGTATAAGATAATAACAAAAATAATTGCAAATAGAATCAAGGAAGTACTTCCAATAATCATATCTGAAAATCAAGGAGGATTCGTGCCCAACAGGCAAATCATAGATAATGTAATTATTGTACAAGAAGTGGTTCACTCCAGTATGCTAAAGCAAGAAAAAGGCCTCATAATCAAACTAGATATGGCAAATGCATTTGACAGGGTCAGTCATCCATATCTAATGGTTGTCCTCCAGAAACTTGGATTCTCAAGAGAAATAGTGGAAGTCATACATGCATGCATCTCTACTCCATGGATTGCCCCCCTCATAAATGGAAGGCCCAGTGATTTCTTTCAAAGCACAAGAGGCCTTAGGCAAGGTTGTCCTCTCCCCCCTTCCTATACATTATAATGGCGGAAACATTAAGCAAGGCTCTGGAAAATCAAAGAAAGGAAAGAAATATCACAGGGATCAGAATAGCAAAAGGAGTAAAAACAATAAACCACTCACTCTTTGCTGATGACACACTGCTATTGGGAGGGGCATCAACAATAATAGCAAGGAGGTTCAAAAAAGTTATGGATGACTTTTTACAGGTTTCAGGTGGGCTATTAAACAATACAAAATGCAGGATATATGGATGGAATACCCCTCCCAGAACTATGCAAAGGATCTCACAAATCTTAGACATCCCTGTACAGGAAAAATGGACACACTTCTTTTATCTGGGACTTCCAATCTCAAAAGAGAACATGAAGACAAAAATATGGACTAAACAAATTGAAAAAATGAAAAACAAAATACAAAGCTAGGGTATGATGTGGCTGAATATGGCAAGAAGGGTAATTCTAATCAAAGCACTCCTTGCAGCACTACCTATCTACCAATATGCCATAATCATGGCCCCAACAAGTGCCCACAAACAAATGGAGCTTATCTTAAGAAGCTTTCTGTGGCAAGGGGGGAAGCAAGAAAACAAAAAATTTAGCCTGGTCAGGTGGGAGCAAGTAGTACTACCTTATGAACAAGGAGGCCTATCAATACGGATACCTGGGCTCATGAATGCAGCACTGGGAATGAAAATAGTATGGAGACTAATTACAGGAAAAGAGAGCTGGTGGAAAAAGACTCTTATAACAAAATATATGGATGGCACTAGGAAAAGACTGCTCAATGGAAATATCCCAATAAGACCATGTACCCAAGTATGGAAGCTGGTTAAAAGAACAATTCCATTAATGAGTAGATATATTTCTAAAATCCTAGGCAATGGAAAAACAATTTCAATTTGGGAGGACAGAATCATGGGAAAAGAACCATTACAGACTCATCCAGAAACTAAAAACATACAAGAGTGGATGAAAGATAAAGGTTTCAACACCTTACACTCTATATCTCTTTGGAATCAAAAGGAGTGGCAAGATTGGAAAAGCTTAGCAATCCCGACAGATCTGGAAGGGCAATGGAGCAAAATCAGGCAGCTCTTAAAAGGGGCAGCACCAATCCACTTTGATGAGGAAGATGCTTATCTTTGGGACCCAAGCGGTGGACACTACATAGTTAGGATTGGATATAAAATCCTTCAGGAACAACCAAATCAACAAGACTGGGATTCTTGGAAAATAGCTTGGAAATCAGAAAGTCTGCCTAAGATCAAAATGTTCATCTGGACTCTACTAAAAGGGAGAATATTGACTAGTGACAACCTAAAAAAAAAGGGCTTTCAAGGCCCAACACGATGCCCATTATGCATGCAGGCTGAAGAAAATATTCAGCACTTATTCCAAGAATGCACCTTTGCCAAAGAATGCTGGCAGCAGCTGATAAGTCCTAAGAATAAATTTTGAACAGTCCTTGTCAGATTTTCTTCAGACCCTCGAGAAGGCCTATCCATACACAACAAAGAAGAAAGTCACAATTCAGAGAATATGGAAGTGCATCCCAGTAGTTCTATGTTGGCAAATTTGGTTGACACGAAATAAGTGCATATTCAAAAATCAAATTCCAAGGATAGGGAAGACCCTCTCAAAAACGTGGGGTTTAACTTCTGAAATCCTCAATGTCAAAGGAATAACACCAACAGATTATAGCACTCTTCAGCAGGAAGAGCGAGATTGGCTCAGCAAAGCCATAATAAACAATAATGGACAAAAAGGAAACAGGAAGATAAACTCAGGAAATATTTGGAAAATAAGAATGAGTGAAGAGGAACTGACAAACTGGAGGAAAAATCAGAACAGATATTGTCTATACTTTGATGGGGCCTCAAAGCATAACCCAGGAAAGGCAGGGGCAGGGGGAATAATCCTAGATCCTGATGGGAAAGAAAATGTCACATATGAATGGGGATTGGGACAAATCTCAAATAATAAGGCAAAAGCATACAGCTTGTTGATGGGAACAAGAATAATCAAAAAAAGAGAAATTCAAAATCCTATCATAATAGGTGACTCAGCCATAATAATAGAGGCAATGGCAAGAAACAAAAACCCAAGCAATGAGTTCATGAACAGAATTCTTAGAAGAATAAGGAAGAACTTGGAAGGCTCTAGCAATGTAATCTTCAAACATGTCTTGAGAATTCACAATCAACAGGCAGATTATTTTGCAAACTAAGTAGTGGAAAAAAATGAAGGGCATGTTCGTGAAAACCAGGAAGAATATCATAACTCTGTTCCTTAATGAGCAGCAAAAAGCACAAGTATAAAGATCACCAAAATCAAGGAAAAACCACAAGGATAAAAGCAATAAATCAAAAAACAACAGTCAAAAAGCAACAAAGGACTCATCACTGCAGTAACAACCAGGAAGTCACGGAAATGCATAAGAAAATCCATGAAACTTTAGACTCTAGCATGAGAAACTGCAGGAAGGAAGATTGCAACCATGGTCACAAAAACCATGTTGCAAAGTATTTCATCAAAGGTAGTGATTGGGCAGCGTTAAACCTCTAGTAAGCGAGCAGACTTCGTATTAAGCCCTCCCCTCTTCTTACCCAGCTCATTCACCCCATATCCCCCCATCCCCTCCACTCCCTCCACCTAGCGCCCCATTGCAACGTAAAGCCTCTGTTATGTCCAGATTTCGGTCCTCTCTCTAGGACCTCATTATTACCGAAATACAATGGAAAATCATGACTGAGTGCTTAATTTGGACTTCAAATAAGCTTTCATTCGCACCTAAATATATCGTCGGGTCCGCCCCCCCAAGCCTTCACCGCATCGCTTTTCTCTCCTCTCTCCGATCTCTGATCAAAGCTGGATCGTTGATCTGGCACCTGATCCGACGGTTGGCAATCAGCCCACCCATCCAAACTTGTGCGACTTTCTCCCACCGTCGATCTGTCCCCATCGGATCTGATGGTTCTTATTGATATCGGGCCGACAACATGCTTGGAGATTACCCACCCGAAAAGCGGTTTTCTCTCTCTCCTCCGCTGCTACGTGTCGCCCAGTCAATGGAATCGGGCGTCCTCCCCTTTTTACCACTCACGGTTTCTTATCCGCCCGAAATACCACCTTCGCCTTTAAACCCACCTTTCTCATTGATTATTGTTCGAACCTTTTCGTGCCCGATGACCGTTGATTTGATTCATCGACGGCAGCAACGGTTCCTCCAGACTGCAGCACCTCTGGATAATCTCTACCGTCCATCCCATGATTCCGAACTTTGCGACTTAATCTGGGCAGTTATTAAACTGAAAACCCCATTCGTCGATTCCAATGGCCCCCGTGCCCGACAAAAGGAAAGCGGTCAACACCAGAAGAAGAAAAAGCACCTCAAGCATTACAAATCCAAGGAAGCACAGCAAACAAGGAGCAGAATGCAAAGCCAAAGGAAGAACAGGAAATCAACTCAAATGGAACCACAGTGGCACATTACAAAATCAGCAGCACAAGTAATGAAGGAGAGAACTCGGTCAAATATGAAAAGAAGAAACAGCCAACTCAGAAGCAAACAATCTATAAGACTTAAAAAACTGTCAGAGAATCCATGGCATGTAGATTTCTCTTTTTAATAGGTTAGTTTGTTAGGCAATACACTAGAATACCCATAAAAATACATGAAGTCTTGAACACTAGCCTAGGAGAAGAGACTACGTTCTTATCTCCTGGCTTAGATGTTTATCTTTTTGCAGTCATTTGTAATAGGAGCTTGCTCCAACAAAGCTTTTGATAATATATCAACTACCCGACCTTGTTAAAAAAAAAAGAGTATTCACCACTCATCCTCTTGTTAATGATAAGGCTAAATATTTATAGGCTTGTATGATATTTTGCTTGCTCATCCAGGTTATTATTGCAATAAATTTCATTTGCAGATTAGCAACAAATCAAATTACTAACTCCTATCTTCACCTTAGATTTCAATTTTAGGCAATTGTCTACTAAATTTGGGTGAAGTTACTTGTGTGTGTAGCAACAAATCATATTACTAACTCCTATCTTCACCTTAGATTTCAATGTTAGGCAATCGTCTAATAAATTTGGGTGAAGTTACTTGTATGTGTTAGGGAAGCCTTCCATAGACTTTTAGTAGGAGTTGGGCTTTAAGAGTGGGAACTTGTGTCGAGGTGACAGTGGGCACTTGTCCTATATGGTACCACCTTAGTGCCTCAGAGAAGCTTGCCAGGACCCCTAAATTGATCAATAACAAGCCCTAAGTTACATGCATAACTCACCAACATAAAAAAATGTGTTGGAGTCGAATGATTGGAAAAGATCATCTGATCAAAGCCCCATGATGGTTGACCTTGTCAAATACAAGGTGTTTTCCAATGAGGCCAACAAGCACCAAGGCGCTCAACTTCTAGGCTACCACTTAGATATGGTGTTGCAGTTGATGAGGGGCAACTTATTGAAAAGAAAGATAATTATAGGTTCCATTCCATCAGCGTGAAGTGATCAACAAAATAAAGGATACAACACCATGTCCCTATTGCTAGATGAGGGGGGATAATTGACTCGGGATAATGACTCAATGCAAACTAAAAAGAAGTGATCAACAAAATAAAGTATACAACACCATGTCCCTACTGCTGGATGAGGGGGGATAATTGACTCGGGATAATGACAAAATGCAAACTAAAAAGATAAGACAATAATATGACTCAAGACTCATTCTATTGTCTCTTGAACACTACCCACTTATCAAACGTAACAATCAAGGTGTAATAACCCAAACGGAACATTTGGCTAAAATAGCAGAGATTTTAACACAGCAAATTTAGTCCATAAATACATGCAGAAACCCCATAAATTTGCAAAGCTTAAAACAATAATAAATTTAGAGAAACCTAAGAATACACAGTGTTTTTCTAAACAACATTAGATAAACTCAGTTTTATTTATCATAATATAAGAGCACGATTACATGCTAACACAATAGCTGAGATAATATCATTAGAAGACCTCCAAATATTATGTTACAAGTTGATGTTAGCCTCCCACAATAATTGCAACTGATGAGCACACTTGTGAATTTTGGATGAATTCACCAAGGGGAGAGATGGGTTCTCGCCCACTCTCACAAAATCACCCGAGGGTTTCCGTCTTAGGGCTATGGAAGCAGAAAACTAAGTTCTCAACCACATCAAAGCCAAAATGTTCAAATTCAAGATGTCCTCAAATGATTTCCTCCTCCTTTTAAAGACTCAATTAGATAGATCTCCAAGCTTCTAGAAGTGTCTTATTTTGATATTTTTTCAGAAGCTCCCCTTCGACTCCATCTAAGTGACTTTTAATTTTATTTTATTTCACTTAGGTCACTTTTGGCCTTTTTCCTTCAATTAATTATTTTCCCCTCCTTTTATTTAATTAAGTGACTAATTAAAGTCACTTTTAAATCCCGAAAAATGGTAAATCACTCATTGTGCTTCATCTGGCCACTGGAAGTCTTTTCTCATCATCCCATCCTGTAGATCTTCTCGTTCTGGCTCCAACGAGCTATTACACTAAGGTGTTCAAGCAAATATTCCTCCCGGAATACCACCTCAAGCATAATTAATTAAATCAGGCCTAGTAATAATTTCGTTTTATGAAAGTTGTCGGAATGCAACGGAACAAAATGCAAATTGTGCAGTTGATGGAATATGCCAAGCGAATGCCATCAAATCCAGGAAAAACTCCTTGAAACTCCCTCAGGACCCCTGATGACATAATCCTACTCCCATAACCTGGCCATCTTGTGCCCTGGAAATCCACCCTGGTTGTACTATAAAGGAAAAAAAAATGGGCACATGAGAAATCTCCCCGCCCCAAGATTGCTTGCCCTCAAGTAATTTGTATATGTCCACTGCAAAGGCATCTGCAAACTGATACCAAGATCCCATATGAAGCACTATGCTATGCCATGCCTTCACGCTAACCAAACATGAATGGACCCTCAATACCTAGATCCCAAACCCATCTCCGACTCAACCTGCCATCAGTAGATCCACCTTGATCCCAATGCCATCATGGCCAATCATCACCCATGTCCCAAGGCTCTGACTGTGCTCTATCTCTAATTGTTCCACCAACAGAATGCCAACTCATCACCCCCCACCAATCCATCGCGTGGGAAGGATCAAATGCATGGATACCTATGCATGGAACAAGTTTGTTATGTTGACGTTGGTCCATGCTCAATTCATGCAGCTATGCTTGGTCAATCAAAAAGATCCATCTAGAAAACCCCGTCTCTCTCCTTATAATGAACACAAGCAGGCCAACTGTGTTGCAAGCCCTTGTCTATGTACTCCTAGAGAGGGTTGATGCCTGAAAGTACTGCAGCTTTGCCAGCTGCCTGTGGATATATGTGTTCCTCATCAATGGTTGATCCAAAAGATGACAGCTCAACCTCCTTCACCATGGGCTCCACATGAGCCTCCAACTGGCTCTCCGAGAATGGCTCATCATGCACACTATGAACATCATCCCCTTCATGCTACTTTATGTGCTCTTCATGTTGAATCATCAGTCGCTCATCTTGCAGGTGTTAGAAAATCAGAAAGGCAAAAAGGTTTTCTTGTATTGACAATTACTTGTGATATACTTATGTTCTTATTTACTTTCTTTATATTCTTCTTTTCTCTTCTTCTCATCAAGCAATCATCAAAAATCAAACATGAAGATCAAGGACACCAGATATAGGCACTCAGTCAGGGCTAAAACTCCTATGCAAGGGAAAACCCAGTCAAACTCTTCCACTAGTAGATTCAAATCAAACTTGAGACAATCCAAGACCTTAGACCAAACCAAAAGACCTTCCTCCTCCACCAAGTCAGCCTTTCAAGATGAAGAACCAAACGCTAGAAGTCAACCTTTCCCAGTTTCAAGTCAGAATTTTGGACCCCAACTTCAAAATTTCGGACCCCAACTTCAAAATTTTGGCCCCTAGCTTCAAAGTTTCGGCCCTACTGCAACTTTATAACTTCAGCCATCCTGCAGCTTCAATTTCTTTGCACGTGTGAGATAAAGACAAGATAAGATGGTGTTCTTCCTTTGCTAGGGTTTCTCCTTCTTCGCTTTTAGGTTTTCTTCTTCTCCTCTTGCCTCTTTTGCACCTTTTACTCTTCTTCGAATTACAAATCAAATTTACTTGAGTGAGTGTCCAAATGCGGTCGAGTAGCGCCTATTTATAGTTGTTTCTGGCTCACGTTTGAGGCCGACTTGGTGGCGGAGGCCTAAATGACTCAATTTACATAAACAAATAAAAAAATTAAAAACTTAAAAAATAAATTAAAAATAAATAATAATAAAAAATCCCAAGAAGGGTCTATTACATGATGACATAGACAAGGACTCTTGACATAAACCCTAGAAGCCTATAATGGGGATTTGACCTATTAATAATTGACCAAAGCATGAAACCCATGCTTTAATAAGTCAATTTCTTTGACAATAAATTTATTTTTCTTTCTTTTGACAAATACATTACATTATAACTCAAATGCAATTATGAAGTCGACACTAGTTACATTCTTCAACACTCCCTTTTAACTAGGGAGGTATTCATAATTGCATATATACATAGGTACATGGAAGATCTCAATGATGTGCTCTATGAAGAGTCACGACACACGTAGTGCTACAAGTTAGATACCTGACTAGGGTATCTAATCGAGTGGGACTAAGGTGTGTTCCAAGCTTCAACCTCTATAGGTACCATCAGGGTTCTACTCTAACACCAACCCAGGGATCTAGGTGTGTATCCAAGGTCAAAGCTCTAAGACCAACACCACCATCCCTACTTTGGGATCTAGACATCATCACCGATCGGCCAAATGTCCTCCCAAGAATCTTGTCGCCCCAAGATGCTTCATCTCTCCTTATCAACTAAACCAGATATATCCATCAATCCAAGCATGCTTCAAACATTCAACCTTCTTATGGAGAGATCTGCACAAACACAACCCCAATTAGTAATAAACTTTTACTATACATATTTAACACAAACCTTCGAGGTCCTTAATCATTTTGATGTTGCTTAGATCATCATCATATCAAACACATCTAGTCAGAAGCTTTACTTCTTCAACTTTTCAGCAACACCAAACTCAACCTTAGCACTTTCTTCCAAAACATCCAAGTTTTGTTCACAACTTTATCAATCACGAATAACCATCAGTATTGCTTCAACTATTCTTCAATTTCAAACATCCTCATGCCCTTTTCGTCAGGTCGTTCACTTCTCTTCAAGTGCCCTCTCAACTAGGGAAACATACACTTTCCTTTATCGAAGTAATCAGGGGACAAGTTTATCAACTATCTTATTCTTCCAGTCACACAGGATTTTCCTTTTTGCATCAACAATTCATCGGAGAATTTAGACCTTTCAAAACTTCATCATTCATTCACATGGTAACATGGTCATGTCATCGAAGTTCTCATAGCTCTCTCTTACCATCATGCTCAACATCATTATCAAATTATCATCAAATATGAGTTAAGCATCTTCATCATCTTGACGACTATGTACCTGTAAACCTTTAACAACAAGTACAACCAAACACAAATATACAAGAGCATGAAGTTAAGCATGTCATAATAAATCAGATTTTAGACATTCAAGACCTAAACCTAGTTAGGTTTTATAATCAATCAAGAGCTTCATCCATTGAACTTCTTGCAAAAACATTTACTAGGGTTTTGGGACAAACCCTAGATTTCATCATAAAAACTAAATCATATCAACAATTGAAAACATTAGACTTCTGGGTTTCATTAATCATGCCCTAGAATATCAACTACTAGGGTTTTGTTACAAACCCCAGATTTCAAAAACAATCAAGTCATCATACCAGTGTTTCATTTCTAGGGTTCCATTATTCTTTCCAAGAGACTTATATCTGTCTCATACTAGGGTTTTATTGTAAACCCTAGATACAAACGTCAAACTCCAAAATTAGATATACAACAAATTTTGACCAGGCTAGGGTTTCAATTATACGAAAGCACATATACCCAGAGATCCATTTCTAGGGTTTTATATAGATTATTACAAGGGTTTTGTCATGAACCTTAATTTACCAAATCCTAAGAAAGACTAGGGATTCTAGACATCAATAACAAACCCTAAAAGGCTAGGGTTTTACCATAACATAACCAAAACCCTAAAAATTAAGAGAGTATGATTTTCGACAAGTGATAAACCCTAAGAAGATTAGGGTTTCATCATTAACATTCCCTAAGCATTGAAAGGCTATGGTTTTACAGTGAACCCTAAGCGTTAGGGTTTCACCAAAATGAGCAAATAGCAAGAAATAGGGTGATAAGGGTAGATTCAATCTAAAGATTAATCACCCAAACAAAAATCTTTATGATTCAAAAACCCTAGACATAAGAGAGTTAGCAATATGAAGCAAATTTCAAAATGAAGAATATCATACCTTCTTTTGCAACAAGTCAAATCAAATCAAACATACCTTGAGTTGTTCTTTAACAAATCTTGTAGAGATTCTTTAGTAACAAGCCTACTTTCATGACATAAGTCCTTTCTTGAAGTTTCCTCCATAAACTTTGTGTAATCTTGTAGGCTTTCCTACCAAGGAAAATACATAGAAAGCATTACGAGCTAAGTCACAGGACACGTCCCCTAGGGGCCCGTGTCCCGTATTTTGCGTATTGGACACGAAAACGTCCAAAATACGTGTCCAATACGGTTTTTAACGTATTCTAAAAATAGAATACGTATTCTACGTTTTCTAGTCGTGTCATATTTTTAGAAAACGCGTATTGTCCGTTTTCGAATCGTGTCTTTACATTTAGAATACGCGTATTTGGTGAATGAAAAACGATGCCCTAACGTATTTCGCTTATTGAATACGTATTTATAAAAAAGTGGTTTATAAGTTATAAGTTATAAGGTTAATTCCGGCCTATTATCGTTTGTTTGGACTTTGGAGTGTTCTGTCGTGTGGAGCGAGCTGCGGGTGTTCTGTCGTGTGGAGCGAGCTGCGGGTGTTCTGTCGTGTGGAGCGTTAAACTTAAAACTTAAACCAGTAAGCGTTAAACTTATACAGTAATTTGTGTCATTTTTTATTAAGTCTTTGTTAAGAGTGTCTAGCTGCTGTTGACGGATTAATTCCTGCAAAATCCCAACTGTTCACCTCCTTCGAAGTACCAAGGAAGGATACCATGAGGCCATATGTTTCCACCAAGACTTGTTTACTGTATCCACAATCGAAGAATATAAACTTAAAGATATCAATGCCCATTGCCCGTCATCCGTGTGGGATAAATACCACAGAGAGATACATAAAAAAAGGCGCCAAATTTGTGTCGCAAATTTAAACCCTGTGTGTTCAACTGACCACCGAATTCTCAAATCTAGCGTACAAATGTCAATGATCCAGTAAGAGGGCGAGATATTAGCAGTGATCAACAGATACAACATATTTTTCCAGCAGTGGAAACTTTCGATTCTGGTTCCTGTATAGCCTTTTAGGGTTTTAACCATCGATATATAGCGTCTAAATGTCAAATAAGTACCCAGTACCCACGTGTTAAGGCAGTTACAAAGTCTCAGTTCCATGAGAGTGTCAGGTGAAATCATTCACTGTATTCCTACAAAAACAGCGGTAAAGGTCGAAGAAATCCTTTCAAATTTCCTACGTATTAATACCATGTTACTTATTAAAGTCAGATATCGAAAAATGAAAACTTAATAGTATAATACCATGTTACTTATCAAATGAAAACTACCATAGAAAATGTTGTAGTCTGTAGACAATGGAAATTTCAATGTGAAGGCACTCTGTAAGATTTGGTACCAACGCATTGTATTGAATGTTATTTTGCCCAAATTTGTACAACAAAGATACTATACGCAAGATCTCAGATTCTCAAGGAAAAATCTAAAAATAAGTCCAAGGTTTTGTGCCCTACTGCTGCTTGCATGCTGACTCAGAATGGAAATCTGTGATCATAGTACCAATATTTCCCTTAGTGAAGATGTAGATATCAGATGGGGTCCCAAAAATTCTTCAGATTCCTTGCAAACTGATTGCTTTGCCTCACAATGCTTATCAAGTGCAAATGAAACAACATTAGAACCTGATAAGATACCATGATTTTCATCTTCCAGAACTTCTGAGAATGGGGATAGCTCATGGGGTTCCAAAATATCTCCAGATTCAGTGCATTCAGAGAGTTTTACATTACAACGTTGAGCTGAAACTGAGACAACACAGGAAGGATCTGTTGAGATCGTGAGATCTTCATCTTCAGAAATTTCTAGGGAAGACATAAATGTCTCATGACTCTCCACATCTTTTATTGCTCCACTGTCTACTACCCTGGATGTATAGATATTATTTCTGACAGAATTTTCTGAAGTATGCAAGTCAGTTGAATTACCACTTGTAACTGCATCTAATTCAACAACTGATTTCTTACCATCAACTCCAGATTCTGTTGTTTGCTCAGATGAAACATTCTGAGTCATAAAAAATAATTTTTAATCCAATATAATGATTATCAATTTATCGACATAAAACTAGAGGAAAATCAAAACAGGGAGGGCCAACAGGACTATTGAAGGGGACTGTGTACCATACTCCATATGTCCATGAGAGAAACCTGCACAGTAGACAGAAATATACAAGTTTATGCCAAATAGTCATCCTCTTACCTGTGTAGAGTGTCAAATTCATAATTAATAAACAGACAGATTGACAATTTGAATTTACAGACAGTCAGAAACAGCAAGACTTTAATTGTGACTTTAATTGTTTTTTTTGTAGGTGAAGGTGTGTGGAATTTATAACAGTTCTCACATTAATGGCTCAATCATCCAAGGCAGCCGGCAGAGGTCAAAGGAAGGGCAGTGCTTTTCGTGGTCCCCGCCCTCCAACTCCAAGTGTTTCACCTTCTGTTGGTCATAGTGCCCCAAGTGCTTCAAGTGAAGCTGTAGGTGTTTGTCAGCCAACATTAAAATATGATGCTGCTGCAGCAAGACAACAAGCACAGCTCAAAAAATACCCTCTCTGGAAGCATGTAACCAAGAAGCAAGTGCCAAAGACTGGTCTGGGAGGGAATGTGCAATGGTCTTGTAATTTCTGCAAGCTTGAATATAAGAGCACTTACAATCGAGTTAGGGGCCATTTGTTGGACCTGCCTTGTGGAATTGCATCATGCAAAGCTATCAGTCAGGACGAAAGAATGGATTTGATAAGGGAGGATGCAGCTGGCTCTGTGAATGTGGTGGCAGCAAGCAGGAAAGCTAGTAAAAATGAAGATCCTCTTCCATTCTTGAGGAATTCTAATATTAGTAGATTTGGGAGAAAAGAAATTCAGCCAACAAAAAAGAGGGCAGCCCCAACTTATAGTGGTCCAATGGACAAGATTTTTCAGCGTGAGCAGCGAGATGAGGTTGATCTTACATTGGCATTCTTTTTCTATCTCAACTTCATTTCTTTTAATGTTGCACGGTCTCCTATGTTTATTGAGGCTTGTCGAGCTCTAGTTGATAGGGCTCCAATTGGGTATGTGCCTCCAAGTTCAGAAAAACTTAGAACCACATTGTTGGTGAAGGCAAGGAAGGAGGTGGATAAAATTCTACAACCTATTAAATCATCATGGATCTCATCTAGTGTCAGTATTGTCTCTGATGGATGGACAGATACAGCACGCCATCCTCTCATCAATTTCATGGTATATTCTCAAAATGGACCGGTTTTCTTGAAAGCAGTTGATGCTCTTGGACAATACAAAGATGCACAATATATGGGTGAGCTGTTTATTAAAGTTATTGAAGAAGTAGGCATTGAAAGTTGTGTGCAAATTATCACAGATAATGCACCTGTTTGCAAAGCAGCTGGCTTGATTGTGGAAACTAAATATCCACAAATATTTTGGACACCATGCATTGTTCACTCCTTGAATTTGGCACTCAAATCTATTGCTTCAGATGTGACATGGATTGGCAATCTTATTGAGGATGCACGCCATATCCGAAATTTTGTGCAAAACCATACCAATGCCCTCACAATATATAAAGAGTACACACATCTATCCTTGTTGAAGATTGCAGATACTCGGTTTGCTTCCTCGTTCATCATGCTTAAGAGGTTGAAGGAGGTGAAGGCCGCTCTTGGGGCCATGGTTATTTCAGATCTTTGGTCTTTTTGGAGAAAGACGGATCAAACAGCTTCAAAAAAGGTAAAGGACATAGTGTTAGATGATGGTTGGTGGGAAAGGGTGGATCTTACCATAAAGATCATGAACCCTATCATTTCTTTCTTGCGGTTTGCAGACACGGACCAGCCCATCTTAGGAGAGGTTTATGAGGGTTGGGATTCCATGATTGAGTCTGTGAAGACTATTGTTATGGAGAATGAGTGCCCTGCATATGAGACATCAGCAGAGAGCTTATGGTCCACCATACAGGATATTCTTATCTCTAGGTGGGATAAGAATTGCACACCTTTGCATTGCTTAGCTCACTCTTTGAATCCCAAGTACTACAGTCAAGAGTGGCTCCATGGTGGGACCTCACACAGATACCCTCCTCACATGGATGGAGAGATTTCACAGGGGAGGAAGATAGCATTCAGAAGGATGTTTCAGGATAACACATCTTTTCTTGAGGTGGAGGAAGGCTTTGTAGAGTTCTCCACTGGCACCAGGAGATTTGGGGCGTATGATGTACTTGGAGATAGGGGGGTCAAAAGTGCCTATGCATGGTGGGCAACTCATGGGGCAGCATGCCCTATTCTACAACAGTTAGCCTTGAGGGTCCTCTCTCAAATTACTTCATCTTCTTGTTGTGAGAGGAATTGGAGCACTTACGGGAATCTATATAGTTTGAAAAAGAGCAGGCTTGAGCAATCCAAGGCGGAGACAATGGTGTATGTGCACACCAACCTTCGTCTTATTTACAGGCAGAGAGAGGAGTGGTTGAAGGGAAAAACAAAGATGTGGGATGTGTTTCTTGATGATATGGGCTTGGACGACAGTATTGAGTTGGCATTAGCCAACATGGATCTTAATGACCCAGTGCTAGAGCCAGTGACTTTTGATGATGAGACACAGCATCTTGAGGGGTCATCCTCCACAGTAGCAGATCCTGGATTGGGCATAGAGGAGGAGGATGGAGTACAGTCAGATGGCAGTGGCAGTGATGGTGACTATGACATAGAGGACATGGACTATTGATAGAGTGATGAGTCATGACTCATGGACCAGTACCGAGCTATGATATTCCTACTTATTTTGTATCTAGTATCTAGTATCTACTCTTTTGTATTTTCCATTGGCATTCTCTCAGGAGTCAGTATCTACTGTAGTCTATGATCTATCTATGTACATTGCAAGCACTGAACAGTGATACATTTTGATTTTGATGACTTAATGGAAAATCTGCATTTTATGGTTTTAATATCTATTCTTATGTGCTTGTAAGTTGTAAATTTTGATTCTATTTATTTTTTTAAAGTGAACTATGAACTTTGAGAAGTAATTATATTTTAATTTGATTAGATAAGCTGCAACCTGCAATTTAATATGGATAAAAAACTATATTTCGGTATATATATATATATATATATATATATATATATATATATATATTTTATTAAATATATATAAAACGTGTCCCCCGTGTCCTGTTTCCAGGTCGCTGCGTTTCGTATTGAATACCACGTATTTACGTGTCCTCCGTGTCTCGTGTCCTCGTGTCATGTGACTTAGATTACGAGTATACAATACAAATAAATCTAGGTGTGTGGAGGAAATCAAACATGAAAGAGGAAACAAAGAACAATACACTTATCTTTTGGTAAAATGGTGAAGGCTCACCCTTAATCCAATCTTTCTGAGGGATACCTATAACTTATCAAAACAATTCAAGAATTTCCAACAAGACATATTAGATCAAAACATAAAAGACAAACTTTTCAAACTTAAAATAGTGTCCTAGAAGGATATGCAAGGAAAGACTTAAGACTTGGTGGAGCTTCATCAAAAACATTTGCATGTTCTCTCTCTCTTTTTATTCCTTGGATTTTCAAGCCATTGACTCTTGTAATGTCCCATCTTATGACAATTGTAGCATTCAATCTTTGATAGATCAACCTTCTTCTTTGGTCCTTAGAATTTATTGTATCCTCCCTTCTTGTGATTAGCAGAGTATGCATTGGAGGCGTTGTCCTCATCTTCATCCTTCTTATTATTTCCTAATGAGATGCAGGCTTCTTCTTGACTGCAAGCATTCCACATTTGTTCAAAAGATGGTGTGTCCTTCCAACTACTAATACCTGATGCAAAAGAGCTCCATGATTTTGGTAGTCCTAATAGTGCAACAATCACAAGTTCTTTTTCTGGTATAGCTTCATCAATGGCTTGGAGCTCATCTCTTATTCGGGAGATCCTCACAAAATATGAAGAAACAATATCATCTTTTGTCATCTTCATTATTCTTAGTTCATTCTTGAGACTGGTTATTTGTCCAATGTTCTTGATCGTGAATAGTTTGGAGAGAGCTTCATACATCTCTTCCGCAATATCTATGTTGGATATGTAGGGGATTAGATTGTCCTTTGCTCCATCTACTATTAGATTCATGGCCAAGATGTTTGTTTCCCTGTACTTTTCCTTTCTTGCATCATCTATTGGTTTCGCAACTTTTCCTAGAACAAAATCCAAGTTTTTGTGCTTAGCAAGAATGAGATTTATCCTCTTCTTCCATGCCTTATAGTTGGAGGTTCTTTCTAGCTTATTTTTTGTCTTCATTGAGGTTGTCATAGAATTTACAATGTCTTCTTTTCTTGATATAGATAGTAGCCTTTTCTCTTCTTATATGATCATTTTCTTTGACCCTTTCAATAGATCTTCAAGCTGCCTTTTTCTTTCCTCCTTTACCTTAGCTCTGATTCCATGTTAGAAAATCAAAAAGGAAAAAAGATTTTCTTGTCTTGACAATTAATTGTGATATACTTATGTTCTTATTTACTTTCTTTATATTCTTCTTTTATCTTCTTCTCATCAAGCAATCATCAAAAATAAAACATGAAGATCAAGGACACTAGATATAGGCACTCAACCAGGGCTAAAGCCCCTATGCAGGAAAAAACCCAGTCAAACTCTTCCACTAGTAGATTCAAATCAAACTTGAGACAATCCAAGACCTTAGTCCAGACCAAAAGACTTTCCTCCTCCACCAAGTCAGCCTTTCAAGATGAAAAACCAAACACTAGAAGTCAACCTTTGTCAAACTGCTTCAGCGCAACTTCAAGTCAGAATTTCGGCCCCCGACTTTAGAATTTCGGCCCCCCGCTTCAGAATTTCGGCCCCCGACTTCAAAGTTTTGGCCCTACTGCAGCCCTGTAATTTCGACCCTCCTACAACTTCAATTTCTTCACACGTGTGAGATAGAGACAAGATAAGATGGTCTTCTTCCTTCGCTAGGGTCTCTCCTTCTTCGCTTTTAGGTTTCCTTCTTCTCCTCTTGCCTTTTTCACACCTTTTTCTCTTCTTCGAATTGCAGATCAAACTTTCTTGAGTGAGTGTCCAAATGAGGTCGAGTAGTTGCCTATTTATAGTTGTTTCTGGCTCCTGTTTCAGGCCAACTTGGTGGAGGAGGCCTAAATGACTCAATTTACATAAAAAAATAAATTTCTTTCTTGATAAACAAATCCTAAGAAGCGTCTATAACATTATGACATGTACAAGGACTATTGACATAAACCCTAGAAGCCTACAATGGAGGCTTTGACCTATTAATCATTGACCCAAGCATGAAACCCACTCTTTAATAAGTAAATTTCTTTTACAATAAAATTTCTTTTTCTTTCTTTTGACAAATACGTTACATTATAACTCAAATACAATTATGAAGACCGACACTAGTTACATTCTTCAACAGCGAGTCTACTCCCTGATCTTCTTCCCCCATGGGAACAATCTGTTGCTCATCATACTCCTCCATCTCACATTGATGCATACCGAGGTTGTTGTCAACAACTCCATACGACCGCTCATGCTCCTCACAGGTACCCATGGACTCAAATATAGAAGAAGAATCTTCAACCTGAAAGTCAGAGGGAGTCTCCTCCTAATATACCCTTGTCATCTCCTCTATGTCGCTCAAGCATGAGTGGTCAGGTCCCAAGGTTCCTAGCAGATGAAGCAAAGACCCTTCCTCCTCAACTCATTCTTGTTGCGTGGTCCACCAAACCTGAGCAGCTCCTCCCTGGTCAATTGTCTTCTGAATAGCTTAATGTTCTGCTCAACTAACCTTTCAACTAGTTCATAAGCAGTAGGTGAGACCATATGTTTCTTCCTCCAAATGTTCAACAACTTATACTGCAACCTCTTGCAAATGGTATCATGGCCTCCCATACATGAGGACAAAATGGATTGCATGTGTGTTGTCACCGTGTTTGTATGATGTTTATTAATGTTGAAGAAGCATTGGAACATTTTTAGAATCAAGTCATCACACTCTAGATCAAACATGATGTCATATGATCTGAGCATGGCCACATCTTCTATAATCTGGAGTTTTTTCCCAAAGGTAAGACCACGGTGTTATCCAAATTCTAAAAGGTTTCTACTATCAACCTGAAGACTCTCCTCATAATATCATCAATGTAAGGGGGTATAGGTGCAGTCAACCTCATGATGTTACCGAGGTAGGATGCCACTGGAAGTTTGACCCCTTCACAAGGGTACTCCAAGAACTTGTGTTGTATTAGGGCAAGCACGGTTGGTTTTAAGGCCCAACTTAGCTTCCTCCCCTTTAACTGGTCCACCTTGGAAAGGAGTTGTGATATCCCTCCGGTACTGAAAGTATTAGTGTTATTATTGTGTTGCTAAAACTAAACTATGATGTCAGCATGATAGAAAAGTCATGAAATGTGATGACATAATTATGTAAATAAATGTTTTATTAATAAATGAATGATAAATTGGAAACACTTGAAAATTAGACACTTGCAGATGAGATTCTATATAAGATAATTTTTCCATGATAAGAATTCTAGAAAGAATTATGGATAAACTTAATGGATGGGAGAGAAAGATCCATTAAGTGCTTAGCTGGAGATAAATGCTAAGTTGGGATTGGCATAAAACATTGTTGGAGATAAACGCGAGCTTTTCTGAAGAAAAAAAACCTAGGCCAGTGGTGTGAAAAACCACAAAAGCAAGATGCTGCTAGAGGAAAAATCCCTCATGGAAGGAAGGCATAAAATGCCTATTGCAAGGATCAATAGGGGTTCTTGATGCCTTGGAAAATGAATCTCTGCTCGGGGGTGAACTGAGGAGAAGCAGTTCTACAGTTGGGAGGAAACAGTGTCTATTTTCAAGTGTACCTTCTCTGCAGTGCTACTGGTTAGATCATTATTTGTTATTGTTAAAGATTGTTCTTACTTTGCTATGCCTCTAGAATCTGAAATGGCATGTGGAAATTGTTATTCTCATGATGATATGAGTTACGCCTACAATTGTAGCTTAAGAATGCTTTAAATCTACCTTAGAATAATTTGGAAAATAGTAATTCATGAAAATTATTACGATTATAATAATCTGTGTTAAGTCTATTACTGTGGATTGATGAATACATTATTGTTAATTTAAAAGGTTCTGGAAATATCATGTCGGGGTCTACAGACATCATCCTTGTTATGATATTGAATCTTTGAAAAGAATGTTATTATGCTGTTGTAGATAGTTTTTTTTTATACCTTAAGGAATTTAGATGGCACGCTAAATACATTACTGATTAGTCGATTTACAACAAAAATTATTGTAAATAGTGGGGAGTACGATGATGCTAGAGTTGTGGTCTTGAAATAGGGGATTACGCATACTAACTGTAGACAAATGTTACTTGTGTACAAACTGTAGGAATGAATAGCTGCAAGGCAATATCCATGTAGGGTGATGATGAAAAAGAGAATCTTTCTGAATTGTTGTAATCTATCGCCATCCCAGACTACAACCGTAGGGTAGTAGCGAGACCTATGAAAATTTAAATAAGACAGGTGAACCACGCAGCTAGATAATTATTAATTAATTGAGAAGATGGGAGTCTATTACACAAACAGGAACTAAATCATATCCATTAGATTAAGGGTGGGAGCCATTCTACTCTTTTTGCAACAGGCCATAGAGAACCCTTATTAGATATGAAAAATTCTGAGAAATGAATTCGAATTTCATGAAGTGCATGCACAGTATGTCCATAGGCATTGGAACCACACTCTAGGGTATACCATAGACGTGTAGTGATTACTCCATCTAAACAAGGTTGATATAAAATGCACCCATAAATTATTATATAAGGAATTGCACAGTTTCAGTAGAATTAGAAACAGGGGAAGCGCAGAAGAAAAATTATACAGCGATCAAACTATTATATATGTCATACAAATCTCAATGTATAGTGTAATATAGAAAAGAGTAAGAAAACTGGAGAAGAACTCATATGATGGCACAGTAAATTAGTGACTGAAAGATTTTACTCCAGAAACCATAAACATAATAGAGCTTTAGAGAATCAAACCCCAGCAAAGTCCATTTCCATTAAATAAGTGAAATGTATAGATAACATGTATGTCGTCGACCTCATATCATGCATACATTTGAAAGCCAGATAAATAAACTAAAACACAGTAATCTCCAGAGAGCGAAGTCTACTAAGATTAGCTACCAATGATTAAGGTTACATTTATAATTAACAATAAGACTTTGCCAATTAAATACAAGTTAGAGCCGAGGTATCTGCTTCCTCTGTAGAGCCATCCAAGGAACAATGTTCCAGGAAAGGCGACCTAGTGCCGTGCATCAGAGCAGCAAGAGAAATTCAAGAAAAGTTCACAGATATTCCAGTACCCAAATCCCATTGAAGTGAAGGAGTTTCAACCATCCTAGAATTGACACAACAATGAAACGAATTAACAGAAGGATGAAACCTTGCGAGCAGTGGAATCAAACCATAGCCAAAAGATTCATAAGGTACCTACGATTAAAAAAAATGTAGAGACCCAAGATTAGCAATGACAAAGTATGTTGGTTGAATAACCACTGAAGAAAAGAAACAAAGAATTTAGGGTCGAATTTTACCTGTCGAGCAAAGGGAGGAAGGAAATTAAGCCCTGGTACCTGCGTCAAGCGAGAACAGAGTAAGGGAGATAGAATAATTATAAAACCCCTATCTCAGTGTGAAATTTCACTAGGGAAGCAACATAAAACACGAATTATTTACCCAGGAGACGCTTAGCTCATAGCTCAAGCCAAACTCTAGAAATTTAGTGAAGGAATGTTGCAGCAAAGGACTCGTGAGCCTGGAAACCCTACAGATCACAATAGCAGTTTGTACCTTCATCCATGTACATGGAGAAAAAGAGAATGTTAAAATAAAAAGGCAACTCAGTAGAAACCTTTAAGGGACCAGAGCGTAGGCAGAGTAAAGGTATTACTTGAAGCTGCTCACCATGTTTCGACACTATGCCTAAAAAGGATGAAGTATCTACATGAAATGTGGCACCTACACACGCAGTACCAAATTCGAAAGTAAACCTCAACATGGGAAGAAAAACCATGGTAGAAAACCTTATATATATCTCTATATATATATATATATAGATCCTGAAATCTGCAGAAACGCGTTTGTATGAAACTCGGTAAAAAAAAAATCGTTACCTATGAGCAGCAAATCGCGCCAAATATGGTTGTAGTCGCACCGAATGGACAGCACACGATGAGTTGAGAGGGTTGCAGACCCTGTTCCCTCATGAATCCAGCAGAGGAACTCTGTAAACCTGTAACGACCCATCTAAAGTTTAAACTAATCCACTATTTAAAGTTTTAAACTTTATAAGAAAACTGATATGATGAAGCCTTATAAATATAAATTTTTAAATCCTTATATTAAAACAAAAATGTTGAACTTTAAAATAAATATGATTAAGTTTTTTTTTTTAAATATAAACCATTAAACTTTATAAAATATATGAATTAAACTTTATAAAATTAAACTATATAATAAAAATAAAATCATATGAAGCACCCTTATAAAAGGGGGACGCTTAACCCAGCAGGACATTTATAACAGAGCGCTATGTCAGCAGGGAAATATCTGAGAGCCGTAAGTGCATGGAGGCGTGTCGGGAGGAGGAAAGGCGGTGGCTGCAGGTAGGAGGGCGGTCACCGCCAGGCCCGCAGATAAAAACCGGAGGGCTGAACCAAGAGAGGGGGGAAAACAAGAGAGGAGCAGAAAAACCAGAAGCAGAAATTCACCAGGAGAAAACCAGGAGGAAGATAATTATCCATTGGAAGAGCTTTAAGCGGTCTGAGGTTCTGGGCACGGAGGGACAGAGAGCTTCTGTTGAGAAGCTTTCTGGATTGAGCAACTAGGTTTGCTCAGTCTGGTTGGGTGGTATTGGTCTCCCGGAGATTGGATCAAAATAGCCACGACATCATCAGCAGAATCACCAGTTCAGTAGCAGAATCAGCAGCGGTTAAGGTAAGTACAAACTTAAATTCTTCAGGCTTTCTGTATTTCAGATTCTGGTTACTGTGTTTGGTCATTACATATGGTATCAGAGGCGTTTGTTCAAACCCTTCGACCTCATCGGCCCTGCGTTGTGGTCTGTGTAAACTTCACTTCAGCGTACCAACAGAGAAAACTCCATCGTCCCAATTCCCGAATCCCCATTTCTGGATGAGAATCTAGTTTTGCTGTAGACTCTGAATGAAAACCCTGTCAGATTTTATCCAACAACCAAAGGTTAGATCACGTCCTGAGAGCTGCCTCTCGTATTTTGCTCCTTGGATAAAATCTGACTCTGTCTCGCATTTTGCCTCTCTGTATTTGTTTCAAGACGAAATTGAAAGTTTCAGTTGAGCTTTCTGGGTTCCGGTAATAATGGCAGGTTCCTGTTTTCATTAAAGTCAAATTTAATTATATATATTTTCAGTACGGTCAAGGTTTCGTCTGGGTAAAATTCGGCAAAATTAAGCAGTATGGGGTTTTGCGTGGCTGCTATATGAAATGACTGTGTTGCGCTGTGTGCGTTTTAGGTTTTGGTTGTAGGGTTGGTAATATTGGGTCATATAAGTAAGTCGTTCTCACTGTAAATTAAAACAGAATTTTCTAAACCTGGGATTTATCCGGGCTGGACTGTGAGACCTCAGGTTATCCAATATAATATATCATGTTTATTTATTTTATTTCTTTTCATGTTTCGCTTTCTTTGGCATAAATGGAAACTCCGACGGGTATCTATAATAATAAGATTGAGCCCGGCAGCAACCCTCGGACACATTTTAAGCCACGAATTATCATGAAAGATGATCCCACGGGATTCTTGCACAACGCGTAACCCGGGAAATCCACAAGCTAGCAACACAGCATAGTCCATGAATTTGGTTTGAGGCGGTGATCCTCCGGGATCAGAGGTATAACGTGTAACTTATAATTCTATTTTTTTTTTGTATCCTTTTCTTTCCGCTTCCTTGGCCGCTGTTTCAATTATATGCGTCGGCTTTGTGCCGCATTGTGGTACATTCGAAGGATCCTGCTTGACTGCAGCAGATTCCGATAGTCAATAGCGCAATTACATTGTTGATTGTGACTGTGTCTGAGAAATATTTTGCATTGTATGTCTGTAACACTTCTTAAAAACAAAAGCCGAAATCATTTCATGCTTGTAGCGGCTGATCTGGGGAAGACCGAGAGGGTCTCTATGTCATTTCCGACGGGTAGACATCCATTCTAAGGTAGCGACACACTTCTGTATGCAATATCGATCCACTGTCTCGCTAATTTCTGAGTTAGGTTGAAGTCTTGCGAGTTGACCTGTTCGATGATAAGGGAAGTTAGATGTTGGAGCCTTCGTTGGAGCCTTCGAATGATGGTCCTATAGTCTAACTCGGCCAATTGAAACCTCAGGAATTAATTTCTGGGTTCTTACAATCTGGGTTTGATGAGCAACCTTTCTTGCATTGTCCATTACCATTGTGTATACTCTTTCTGAGCAAGTGAAAAATCATTTCTTGTTTGCCAAATTCTGTAAATATTTCGTGTTGGCAAAGCCCTGTTTTCCAGAGTATTTTGGCCTTTCAAAAAAAAAAAACCTCCTCTCCTGCGTGTTTTATTCAAAGAACCACATGTCCAATTGCATTCTATATTTGGATGTTTTCCTGACAAATAGATTGTCCATATAGTGCCGCCAATTGCTATATCTGCTTTGTCATAAGGAAGCTTCTGAATGAATTCCAATAATTTTTTTTTTAGTATTTTTTTTTTTTTTTCATAAAACTCCTCATTTCATCTTTTTACTAGATGTTTTTACTAAGTTAAATAAGTTTTCATTCTCAATTTGACTTGATCCAAACGTTAAACACCATTACCACTAGCAGGAGAGACAGACGCAATTCAATAGCCATGACAAGCCCTTCAGCAGATTTTTCAAGTTCTGAACTAAGAGGAGGATGCTAACAAGCACAACACCCCTAATTGAAGGAATGTATTGGAAATATATAAAATAAAGAGAGTTGATGAGCATAACACAGATGTTGCAATCCTTTTTATTCTGATCGAGGAGGTGACCTAATCTTATAATGAGCATTCATTCATTAAAGTACACCATCTCTATAATGTTAAATTGTCTGCTTTATACAAATCACATAAAATTTTAGTGATAAAATTTGACTTGCAAAGCATGCTTTTATAATATACTTTTGAAGTAAGTTTTTGTCATTTTGATTTAGTTAAGAGTAAGGTTAGATTCTATTGTCATATGGACTCCTGTATCCTATGATGCCGTCTAAATTGAACTCTTTTAACCCTTTTGTCATTAATTCTGAAGGATGGTACTCACTTTTAAGATGACAAATTTCTAGGATACTTTATCTTTTGACATTTTCTAGGAATACGCATGTTGATTGGCCCTTGCATGCAGCCTTTATGAACCACTTGTATTACAGGTAAAAATAGCATTACATCAGCAAACTGCAAGACCATCAGTGCCTTGTATAAAACTGCAATTAAACTCTCCCTCCCAACTTATGTGAGCAGAGCCAATGCATTCACCTTAGCACCAGTCTGGACAGAGTCTACATCTTTTCTATGCTCATATATTGTGGTTGTTATCTGTTCTGCCAAACCAATTTTAAATAAAGTCAACTGTCCAAGACAAGCATTAGACTAGTCATCATTGCAAGCTGTTACACCTCTCCCAAGGGGAGTGAACCCTTCTAACAGGTTCCTTTTATGTTTCCTAACAGTAATCAATTCTAACTTGATAGGTTCCCTGTTATGTTATTTGATCATTCATAGCCTCCTAGATTGCCAGTTTCAAGTTGAAAGGAACAGCTAAATTTCTCAGATAATATCTATGCAAATTTTTTTGCCAAAAATTGTGAAATCTGAACTTATGATAGCACAAAATTTTCTATGAATCCTATTGCAGTCAATTTGCATTTGCATCAACCATTAAAGTGTTATGTGCAGTTCACAAAACTACTTTTCAAAAGCATCATGTAGAGGACAAAATTATACTAATTATATCCTTGGAAGGAGTCACTCTTAAAACAAAACTGGTTCTAAAAATTCATAATCACATTTCATCCTAATATGGAACCAGAGCAACCCTTCCTTTTATAGATTTAACCTGTACCCTAGTAATATATACAGAATATCATGGATATTATTAGGTGAATAAACTTTAGATGTCTTACTTTAGGAGCTGATAACCCCACTTCTGCATTATTCATATTAGGATAGAATACCCTGCATTAGGACAAGGAGGTCGCGAGACCACCCTCCTTGACCTCGGTACCAGTAAGATCCGCCTAGCGGGTAAAATAGCAAAACTATACCCGTTTATGAATGTGAAGTTGCAAAAGAGAATTGTGTGTTAAATTCGGTTGCCCACCTCAAAATTTTTACGGAATTTTATTATGTGTTCAGGAACCATTACAATGGTGAGGACGTATGAGCGACGACGACGTGATCAGGCAGCATCACCACCATTAATGCCGCCACCGTCGCCATCATCATCCCCATCACCATCGTCACCGCCAAGACCATCATCGACATCAATCGCCCCAGCGCCAGAGTTGACTGTGATAATGAATTCTTTGGAAGCCTTATTGGAAACATTAAAAGAATCAACTAAGGCCAAAACCAAAGAGGAATTTCAGCATGTAGCCACCAGTTCAGCGGAACCAAATAATCTTGAGCCCAGAAGATCGAGAGAAGACATTTCTAGGGAGCTTCAGAAAATTAGACTCCCCGAATTCTCAGGAGGTCGAGCAGGTGAACGCGCTGAGGCATGGTTGGAAGGAATGAACCGATGCTTTAGGTTAAGAGAATATTCGCCTTCAGCAAAAACAAAAATTGCCGTGTTTCAACTAAAGGAAAGTGCCTTGATTTGGTGGGGAAATCTGGAAAAGCAGCTGCACCTTACATCGGATAATGTCCCTTGGGAACTATTTGAGGAAAGGTTCCGCGCAAAGTATTTGCCTCCATACTTTCAACAACAGCAAGCCAGAGCCTTCCATACATTAATTCAGGGAAATAAAACGGTGGAAGAATACGAGATAAGGTTTATGGAACTTGTAAAATACATTCACTACTTAGATTCTGATGAACGTCAAGCTGAACGCTTCATATTTGGGTTAAATCCTCGCATCAGAGCCTTGGTAAGCATGTGGAAACCCTCATTAGTAGCCGAGGCAGTCGAATGTGGTCGTTATGCAAAAGAGCACCTTGGAATCAAAAAAGATATGGGGCCAGCAGGGCCTTTACAATCAGGATTTCCAGGGAAGGCTCCCCGGAACTTCTTCAGAGGAGGTAGCTCGAGGCCACCTTACGGTAACAGGTTTACCCCAAATGTGGGGACAAGAGTTCCCATGGCAGTAAACACTATAGCCGCGAAATCGTCCAACACCAGACCATGGGCATCGCGAGGGACTGCCGGTAGAGGAAGGAGTGCGAAAGGAATCAACATGAGAGGACGCGGCTCGTTCTCTAGAAATTCACACCTTGATTCAAGAGGATCAACGCAGCTCAATTGTTGGGGATGTGGAGGACCGCATTTCCAGCGTAACTGCCCAGAAGCTTCATCGAATATATTGCATAGGACTGGGAAGGAGCCGATATCAGCCAATCGAGGTAATCATAGAATTCATGCAGTAGTCAACCACGACCAAGCAGCCCATCAATCCACTGTAGTGGAATCTTCAGGTATTATCAATGGCATAAAACTCAAAATCTTATTTGATACTGGTGCCACAGATAGTTTCATTTCGTCATATGCATTAAACAAATGTGGGTTGGCAGCTCGTAGACAAAATGATTTCCACCAAGTGGAAATGGCCTCAGGAGAACTCCAAACCGTGGGCTTGAGTGTGGATCAATGCAAAATTGACCTAGGGGTCTGTTCGACTAAACTGAAAGTCTATGTCACAGCCTTAGGAACGTATGATCTTATCATAGGTATGGATTGGCTGGAAGCTCACCAAGCTTGGGTGGACTGTTATGGAAAAAGGATTCTAGGCATAAATGATGAGGGAGAAGTAATCCAAATTCAAGGAATCAAGAGGGAAGTTTCTTTACGCTACATTTCGGCAATGCAGGTGAAGCGTTGTTTAAGAAAGGGTTGCCAGGCTTATGCAATTCACGAAGTAAGCCAAGAAAAAGGGCCATCCTTAGAACAATATCCGGTGTTAGCCGAGTTCCCGGATGTATTTCCAAAGGAACTACCTGGATTACCCCCGGTAAGAGAATTGGATCTCACTATTGAATTAAAGCCAGGTACCCAACTGATCTCTAAAACGCCTTATAGAATGATAGCTCCAGAACTTCAGGAATTGCAAATCCAGTTGAAGGAACTACTCGATATAGGGCATATTCGGCCCAGTACCTCACCTTGGGGCGCTCCTGTAATTTTTGTGAAGAAGAAAGATGGATCCTTAAGATTATGCATAGAATATCGAGACTTGAATCGAGCTACAGTAAAGAATCAATACCCTATGCCGCGAATCGATGATCTTTTCAATCAAATGAAAGGAGCTGCTATCTTTTCAAAAATTGATCTTCGATCAGGGTATCATCAGCTAAGGATTTCTGAAAATGATATAACTAAGACTGCATTCCGGACACGTTTTGGACATTATGAATTTACTGTGGTACCATTTGGGTTAACAAATGCGCCAGCCGTGTTCATGAATCTTATGAACAGTGTTTTCCGTCAATATCTTGATAAATTTGTGCAAGTCTTTTTAGATGATATTCTCATCTATTCCAAGAATGAAGAAGAGCATGAAGATCATTTGCGGATAGTATTGTCCTGCCTTAGAGAACGTCAGTTATATGGAAAACTATCCAAGTGTTCTTTTTTTCAGGAAAAGATTCATTATTTGGGTCACATCATATCAGGTGAAGGGATTTCAGTAGATCCTGAGAAGGTAAAAGCGATCATGGAATGGCCAATACCGAAAAATGCACATGAGATACGAAGCTTTATGGGTTTAGCCGGTTATTACCGGAGACTTGTGGAGGGATTCTCCAAAATCTCAAAGCCAATCACAACCCTTCAGCGCAAAGGTGTTAAGTATGAATGGACCGAGGAATGTAATAAAGCATTCTCTGAACTCAAAAGACTACTCACCAGTGCACCAATCCTAAGAGTCCCCGATATGGGCAAAGACTTTACGGTATGTACTGATGCATCCAAGCAAGGGCTGGGTGCAGTATTGATGCAGGATAGGGGAGTGATAGCATATGCTTCCAGAAAGTTAAAACCTCACGAAGAGCTCTATGCTACTCATGATTTAGAATTAGCCGCTGTAGTGCTAGCTTTAAAGATTTGGAGACACTATCTAGTGGGACGAAGTTTTATACTTAAAAGCGACCATCAAAGTCTACAATATTTGTTCACCCAAAGAGACTTAAATGCCAGGCAAAGGCGATGGAGTGAATTTCTAAGTGAGTATGACTTCGGAATATCATACATTAAGGGAAAAGAAAACGTAGTAGCAGATGCTTTAAGCAGGAGACCTCGGATATTCTCCCTCATACCCATTAAAGTAGACTTAAGACAGCGAGTACTGGATCATCTTATAAAAGACAGCTGGTATTTAAAGGTGAGAGCAAGTCTTGAGGGTATTAAGTCAAAAGAATCTAAATTTGAGGGTTATGAATTAGAAAACGATGGGATCTTACGATTCCATGGAAGGATGTACATTCCTGATGATAAAGATCTTCGAGATACCATCCTTGGGGAAGCCCACAAAGCAGCATATTGTGCTCATCCTGGAGTAGGGAAAATGTATGCGGATACCAAGAAACTCTTCTTTTGGGCAGGCATGAAACGTGATATCACTCAATTTGTTGCAAAATGTTTGGAATGTCACCAAGTAAAGGCAGATCATTGTCACCCAGCGGGCCTCTTACAACCCCACGACATTCCTATGTCTAAATGGGAGACCATTTCTATGGATTTTATCACTGGACTACCTCTTACTTCTCAAAGACACAATGCCATTCTGGTAGTGGTGGATAAATTAACAAAAAGCGCCCATTTCATTCCGGTAAGAGATACTTACGATGTTGCTGACGTAGCTCGAGTATTCGTAAATGAAATTATCAGATTTCATGGAGTACCTAAGAAGATTATATCCGATAGAGATTCGCGATTCACTTCCAGATTCTGGACTTGCATGCAAACAGCCTTAGGTACTCAGCTAAATTTAAGCACTGCTTACCATCCTGAGACTGATGGGCAAACTGAAAGAGTAAATCAAGTACTTGAAGACATGTTGCGAATGTATGTGATGGACCAGCAATCACACTGGGAAAAGTATTTACCCTTAGTCAAATTCGCATACAACAACAGTTACCACAGTTCGATTGGGATGCCTCCATTTGAAGCTTTATATGGCAAACCTTGCAGGACACCGTTAAGTTGGGACAGGTTAGAAGATCGAGTGATAATAGGACCAGAGTTAATCCATGAAATGGAAGCGCAGGTAAGACAAATTAGACAACGATTAAAGGAAGCACAGGATAGACAAAAGAGTTATGCTGATACTCACCGAATTGATAGGAGGTATGAAGTAGGGGATCAGGTCTTCATCCGCATCAAACCAAATAAAAGTACTATTCGATTCGGAAAAGGGACAAAGTTGTCGCCCCGATTTATTGGACCGTTTAAAGTCGTGGAAAGAGTTGGACCTGTTGCCTATCGTCTTGCCCTGCCACCTCACCTGCATAGAATTCATAATGTATTTCATGTTTCTGTATTAAGGCATTATATAGCTGATCTATCTCATAACCTTCAATGGAAGGAATTGCAGGTATCGGACGAGGGAGTCATAACGGTCGAACCGTTACGTATACTGGAGCGTAGAGTTCGACAGCTGAGGAACCGCCTGGTGGACCAAGTTAAGGTCCAATGGGACAAGTATAGTCCTGGATCAGCAACTTGGGAGAATACAGAGGACATATGTCAGAGATACCCTAATTTATGTCCATTTTGAAGAACTTTACACTATGTTTAGTATATATTTACTTCACTACAATCAGAGACTCAGAAACATTTTGAATGATTATGGATAAACATGGAAATTTGTGACATAATATATGTTTAATTCCTGCTGGTACATGGATACCAAAACAATATATGTGGTTCATTTTACTAAATTATAGTTGCCGAAGTAAAGTTAAGACAGTTGAATAATTTTTCTTCTGATAGAAATTAAGATATTATAGATCTGATTTACTTATTTATGTCAATATGATCAAATGGGATAGCAATCCGGAAGTGAATGCATTCTAGATGAACGTCAAAAGACATACATGGGATATGGCAAAATATGTTGTACTGTAGTATCATAGATGAATTCATAAAAGAATAATATGTGAGTTATTTTGAATATGCTGATGCACATTTTACGGATGCATGGATAAGTGTATGATTGCAGGTAATAGGCAGTTACCGGGATGACCACGTGATGACAGAACCTCAGAACAATTAAAGCTCCAAGTGATTCTATGATAGGGTATTAACCCTAAATTCTACTAGGAGGGGTGGAGGTGTTGCCCACCGTTTATCCTTCGAACCCTGGAGTCATGGGAGGACTGTGCGGATCACGCTCCCCTAGACATGTGATGATGACTGCCGGATGCCTACTGGGGATCAGGTAGGTATAGCCGACGCTGTCACCTTAGAGTTTATGAATGGTCAGGTCAGTAAAACTGACGCCATGGCATACTCCGGTAGAGGACGGATAGGATGGGAGCAGAAGAGATTAGGGAGGATAGGATGATTTTAGAATAGCTTGGGAACCTGAATAGAAAAAGTCATGTCCATTAAAACCTTAAACCTAAAACTCTAACTTCGAGACGAAGTTTTCAGAAGGAGGAGTGTATGTAACGACCCATCTAAACTAATCCACTATATAAAGTTTTAAACTTTATAAGAAAACTGATATGATGAAGCCTTATAAATATAAATTTTTAAATCCTTATATTAAAACAAAAATGATGAACTTTAAAATAAATATGATTAAGTTTTTTTTTTTAAATATAAACCATTAAACTTTATAAAATATATGAATTAAACTTTATAAAATTAAACTATATAATAAAAATAAAATCATATGAAGCACCCTTATAAAAGGGGACGCTTAACCCAGTAGGACATTTATAACAGAGCGCTATGTCAGCAGGGAAATATCTGAGAGCCGTAAGTGCATGGAGGCGTGTCGGGAGGAGGAAAGGCGGTGGCTGCAGGTAGGAGGGTGGTCACCGCCAGGCCCGCAGATAAAAACCGGAGCGCTGAACCAAGAGGGGGGAAAACAAGAGAGAAGCAAAAAAACCAGAAGCAGAAATTCACCAGGAGAAAACCAGGAGGAAGATAATTATCCATTGGAAGAGCTTTAAGCGGTCTGAGGTTCTGGGCACGGAGGGACAGAGAGCTTCTGTTGAGAAGCTTTCTGGATTGAGCAACTAGGTTTGCTCAGTCTGGTTGGGTGGTATTGGTCTCCCGGAGATTGGATCAAAATAGCCACGACATCATCAGCAAAATCACCAGTTCAGTAGCAGAATCAGTAGTGTTTAAGGTAAGTACAAACTTAAATTCTTCAGGCTTTCTGTATTTCAGATTCTGGTTACTGTGTTTGGTCATTACAAAACCCTCCAAACACCGAACGCGGCGGCAAATGCGACTGAATGGAAGTTAGGTTAGGAAAAAAGGACTAGGGTTCGAGTAAAGCAATTCCGTTCGTTGATCTCTCATCGAGCCATTGCCACCGTTAAACACAAACCAAGAACCCAGAGATCATCACGTGAACACCCCTCAACTCATCACGTGAAGAGGGCTATGTGGCAGTGTTGGACTGGCGCGTTCTGTACTCTGAGCATGACAGGCAGAGGCCCATTAACAAGCTTAGGGCGTGTGGTGCATAGACATAAACCATACGACCATTGTAGGGCATAGAAGAAAAAAAAAAATACTATCATAGTCATTCATTAGCGCCCCTCTCCTAATAAGGTTAACCAAGGTGTCCCTAGGTATTGGTGATTAAAGTGTGTGAGAGTTCAAAACCTATAGCGTTGAAGTTAACATTGGGGTAAATATATGTATAAATAAGTATAAAGGATGTGCATGAACCAAAGAAAGAAAATAAACCAATCATGGTAACATTGAGCTATAGTGACACACATTGATCCAAAGTAGAAGTTTAAGAAATTATAGCAACACTAGCAATACTTTGGAAACCTAATCCCAAAAACATAGTATGATAGCAAACTATACACACATAATGTATACAGGCCAAGCATATGGTGGTCTGGAAAATATTAGAAGATATTTATTATAGTGGCAGTAGTATAATTGTTGCTAGAGATGAGTTTATTTATATTTGACTAAAGGAAGTAAGTTAGGTTAGAAAACAAAACAAAAAATTGGTACTTTTAATAGGGAGATGTGATAGATGGTATCAGAACCCATGTTCTCCACTGGGCCTTAATGCACCACCACAGAAAAATAAACAATGAATAGAAGTGTGAATTGTATGATTGAAAAGATATTGGAAAAAAAAACTAACAATCGATTTTTTTGTCTAAACTGAAGGGTAAATAAGCTAAGGACATATTCAGTAAGATGGTTGAAGAAACACCTACCATCCCAACAAGGGACAGTTTGTATGTTGAACTGGGGAACTGGGGGATGGAGCTACCCCAACTACTAATCCATTCATGGATGTCATATGAAATCTGCAATGAGAATTAGCATATTTAAGAAATGGCAATGAATGTTTGATGCATGACAACGAGGAGCAAGAAAAGATGATTAGAAGTTTGACGAAAAAAATCAAGCCATAAGACGGTGGAACCAGAGGTATTGAAGGAAGGAGGGGCAGAATCAGAAAAATTTGGTAGGAAAGGAGTCAAATAGAACTTATCACCGAAAATCTAAATGGAAGAAACAAACATAACTCCAAGGAGAATTCTGGAAGATCAAGCCCCCTACTTTTGATGGGGAGAAGGAGGAGGATGCAGAAGCCTGGTTATTGAATATGACCAAGTATTTTCAGGTTTATGATTATGAAAGCAATCTGAAAGCTAGATTAGCTATTTATCAATTACAAGGCAAAGCTTCCCTATGGTGGGAAGAGGCGAAGAGTGTACATTTGCTGGAGGAAAAAACAGTATTATGGGATGAATTCCGCAAACAGTTTAAGAATCACTACTTAAGTGAGCGATATTATGATGACCGTGCCAAAGAGTTTCATGAATTAAGATTAGGACAACTCACCATGGATGAGTTTGTAGCAAAATTTACAAACTTACTAAGATACGTCCCTTATCTTAAAGAAAAAAAAAAGCTAAAGTGCAGCGGTTCGTGAAATTCTTGCCTACAGTTTACAAGGAACGGATCAAGTTTGATAACCCAAAAACAATGGATGAGGTTGTGAGGAAAGCAAGGTTATGCTACCAACAGTTTAAAGCAAGGGTGAAGGTTCTAAGATTTGGCAGAATAAGGATAGGACCAAAGCCACAATGGGAGTTAAATGACAAAAACCAGGATATCTTAAGAACTTTGGCAGGAATCATCAGCGGAAAAAGTTCAGCAAGGTGAATGTAAATCAGCAAGCACATTCTCAGGCGAGGTCAAAAACCATGGATTTGAATGTTAAAAGAAGTAATGGAGACAAGGAGAAGGGATCACTGAAATGTTGGGGGTGTGGCGAACCTCATTTGTTGAGAGATTGTCCACACAACCCCAAGTCTGTACAAAATATACAAGTTGTCCATGAAGCTACTACAATGAATGACCTTGCTAGGAATATTCCAAGAATAAGTGCAGCCTTGGAGGATAGACAAGCGAAACATCAATCCACAATGATTGAGATAGAAGGTACTCTCACCAACCAATCTGTTTCTGTTTTAATTGACCTTGGGGCTAGTCTAAGCTATGTTGGACCACAAATAGTGGAAAAATGTAAACTGAAAACTGAAAAATATAGAACAGCTTGGCTGGTGCAATTAGCAACATGCACCAAGAGAAGAGTCACTAGCCAAGTGAAACAATGTCAACTTAATTTAAATGGTTACTTAACAACAGTAGACTTAAATGTACTTCCCCTTGGGTCTTATGATATATTAATTGGAATGGATTGGCTGGAGCAACAAGCAGCCCTTATAAACTGCCTATCAAAAACAGTGACTTGTGTAAACCAGCAAGGACAAACTCAAACAATTCAAGGTGTGCCAAAACCAATATCAGTTAGGCAAATTATAGCCCTGCAAATGAAAAAGAATGCCCAGAAAGGGTGTCAATATTTATGGTTCATGTAGAAGAAAGTGAACAGCAAAGCAAAGAGCTAAAATTGGATACTGTACCAATCATTAAGGAATTTCTAGATGTCTTTCCGGAGGAAATTCCCAGTCTACCACCCCATAGAGATATAGACTTTTCCATAGACTTGGTACCTAGTGCAGCCCCAATGTCTAGAGCACCTTACAGGATGAGTCCACCAGAGTTATTGGAGTTGAAGATGCAGTTACAGGAGCTGCTAGATAAAGGATATATTAGGCCTAGTGTGTCACCATGGGGGGCACCTGTACTTTTTGTTAAAAAGAAAGATGGCACATTTAGAATGTGCATTGATTATCGTCAGTTAAACAAGCTAACTATCAAGAATAAGTCTATGTTGCCTCGCATTGATGATTTATTCGACCAAGTAAGGGGAGCCACCATCTTTTCCAAAATCGATCTAAGAACAAGATATCATAAGTTGAGAATTAAAAATGAGGACATCTATAAAACAGCATTTAGGACAGATATGGGCACTACGAGTTTGTAGTGTTACCATTTGGTCTTACGAATGCCCTAGCAACTTTCATGTGTTTAATGAACAATATACTCAATAAATATTTAGACAAATTTGCACTAGTATTTATTGATGATATTCTGGTATACTTTAGAAATGAAGAAGAACATAAGGAACACCTAAAATTAGTGCTGCAAACTTTATGGGAGCTCCTTATCGTAAGTAGGGTAGTTAAGAACTGCCCCATGAAATACTTCAGAATGGTAGCAAACGGGCCTTCCTCCTTGCATCAAGACAGCTCCCATAGCATACCCACTCGCATATGTCTCCACTTCAAAGGGTCATTGCAAGTTTGGTAATTCCAGAACTAGTGCTTCACTAATCTTCTTCTTTAACTCATCGAAAGCCTTTTGCTGCCCTTTTCCCCACTGGAAACTCTTGCCACTTGTTGTTATGGCATGGAGCGGTGCTGCTACTGCTAAAAACGAGGCTATGAATTTCCTCAGGTACTGTGCTGCTCCAATGAAACTCCTAACCTCAGTAACATTAGTAGGCACCGGCCATTTCATGATGGCCTCCATCTTGGAAGGATATATCTTCAATTCTCCTCCACCAATCACATATCCCAAATACACCAAGGACTGCTGCGCAAACTCACACTTCTTGAGATTTGCTAGCAGTTGGTGCTTCTTCAATGTTTCCAGCACTTGCGTCAAATGTGAAATATGCTCCTCCCAGGTAGCACTATATACCAGTATATCATCCAAATAGACAATAACAAATGAATCTATAAAAGGGCACAGTACATCATTCATTAATCTCATAAATGTAGCTAGTGCATTACATAGGCCAAATGGCATAACTAACCACTCATACAAACCTTGCCTAGTTTTGAAGGCGGTCTTCCATGTATCTTCTTCTTTGACTCGAACCTGGTGATATCCAAACTTCAAGTCCAACTTGGTGAAATACTTTGCTTGTTGCAACTGATCTAGCAAATCGTCTATCCTGGGCAGGGGGTATATGTTCTTAAGCGTGATTTTATTCAACGCCCTGTAATCTATACACATCCTCCAAGTCCCATCCTTCTTTGGCACAATGATGATCGGTGACCCACATGGTGATGTGCTCGGTCGAATGACACCCTATTCCAGTAGCTACTACAACTGTTTCTTCACCTCACTTACTTCTATAACAGATTGTCTGTATAGCCCAATATTTGGTAATGGGGAGTCTGGCAATAGCTGGATCTCATGCTCCACTTCTCTCGTAGGGGGTAACCCTTTAGGCTCTCAGAAAACGTCCTTGTATCTATAACAACTCCTCCAATTGTTGTTTTTGTTTCTTAGTACACCCCTCTAGGGATGCCTTGCCTCTTATTGACTCCTCTACATACTGACTTTCAACTTGGTTGCTCGAATCAGTGGCCATGAGATTCTTCTTCTTATTATATTTCTTCTTGTTCTTCGAGTTTAGCTCTGGATGCAACTTCCAGCACTTCTCCTCTGTATGGCCATCAATGTTGCAGTGGTTGCTAGGATCTTTACATTGGTGTGTTGTGGTTGTCGTCTTTTTATCTTTTCCCCCTTTTTGCTTCTTCTTCCCATCCTTAGAAGCGTCTTGTTGCTCCTTTTGCTTCGATCCACTTGATTGCGCTCTTTTTAGGCCTATGTTCTCCAGGTACTATGCCTGTACACAAGCCTCGTCCACCGTTTTGGGCTTGAACAGCATCACTTGCTCACGCAAATGGCGATGCAGACCCCCCAAATACTTGAGGAGTACATTTGGGTTCTTTGGAGAGATATCCAACATTATAGCCATCTTTCTGAATTCTGTGGTGTACTCCTGCATGCTTTCACCCAGCTTTTGCCTGAAGTAATGCCACTGGATCCACTGGTCTTCCACGTACCCAATGTGACAAAACTGTGACTTAAAGAGGGTTTTGAAATCCTCCCACTTAGTCACTGGAGGTTCTCCCTCCAACCTCAGGGTTTCTATGTGGCTCTCCCACCAAGTCAATGCATGTCCCTCTAATTTCAGCCGCGCGAATGAGATCTTCTACCCTTCCTCAATCTGATGGACACTTAAATAAACTTCCATTTATTGCAACCAATGGTTCAGCTTCAGAGCATCGATCTCGCCGTTGTATGGCTTGATATCGACTTTTGCTTCCACTTTAAACAGGGATTGGTTCATGGCACTCGAACTGGGTTGATCTTTTCCAAGTTCTTTCTTCGGTTAGTTGTCTACGTCTTCCCGATCTCCCGATCCCCCTTTTGATTTGTCCTCTACATTCAAACCCCCTTCTTCTCCAAATATCCCCAGCTTATTGCTTAGGGCCACCATGAGGAGGTTTACATTGCAGTTTATATCCGCGACTTGTTCTTCGAGCCGCGAAAACCTCACCTCTGCAAGATCACGAGGTTTGTTTACATATTCGTCGCCCATGATTAGGGTTTTACAATTTTTGGCCCCGTCGATCTAGATCCCTACAATCTCCACAAAATACCCAAAGAAACTTGCTCTGATACCAAATGATCCGTAAACCGCCGTGGATATTCCACTAGATAGCTCGTCACAACAGATCTGATAATATTATATTTCAAATCTGAGATTCGACACTATTACAGTTTTATTTAATTTCTAGATCTGAAAAAATAATTGTAATTAGTGCAAGCATGTAAAAGTAAATCAAGCAAAAAAGTAGAGAACGAAAAAATAAGCTCACACACATAATACACAAGATATGCTCTGTGGGAAACCCTTTCGGGAAAAAACTATTAATTTTTGGTATGTTCTATGCTTAAGAGCAATTTACTTCAATTTTCTTAAATAGTAGAAGACAAGCCAAGACAAGAGGACACAAGATATGGCACCAGTCAGGGACAAACCCCAATGTGGCGAAACCCTTGATCAATTCTTCTCATATTCTTCAATAGTTCAGCAAAGAGAGAGATAGTACAAATATACAAATTTGATATTTTATGACAGCAACAACAAACCCTAACCAGCAAATTCAACGTTGGTCAAACACGTCAGATTTGACCTCCAAATCGGCTCGGTCAAAGCCCAGTCAACTCGGCCTCCAACAACAAGATGAATCAGCGCAAAACAATCCAAAAAATCCAGTCAAACACTGGTCAACAAAAGTCAACCTGCAGCCAGCAACTAGAGCAGTCAACGTTGGTCAAACCAGAGGTCAGATCACCTCAGTTTGCGTGCCCAAATCTACGGCCTGCCAAGGAGAAGCAACCTCACCCAATCCGCAATCCAAGAGAGGTCAACGTTGTCAAAACAGCATCTCAAAAATTCAGTCAAACTAGTCAACACAACCCTAAACAAAAATGTCCTTCTGCCTTCGCACATGTGAGAGATTCTGCCCAAATTTGCGTACCCAAACAATTGGGGAGAGAGAGAGATGTGAGGATGAGATGATGGAATAATGAGTTTAGGTCTCCTTTTATATGCAACGTTGAGGTTGAACTGGGGGTGAAAATGTTTGTTTTGCTCGTTGGCCGACCTTGACAATTTGTCAATAATACAAATAAATTCATATCTCCATATATACATGTTGGAATCGAATGATCTTTAGATCAATCCTACACCTCTCGGAGAGAGGAATCCAAGAAAAATATTAGTTGCCATAAATAAGGCGACCCATATGGAGTTTGGCCCTAGTTGCCAATTTTAACAAAAACCCAGTTGGAAGGTGAGGCCGCTTCGCTCTCTTTCTTTGTCTGGAAATATGGCTGAAAATACAAAGAAGTAATGCATGTGGCCCATGGGCTGCTATAGTGCACAGATCCTCTCTGTGTGCTCTACCTCCTATCTCTCCTAGCTATCTTTGCTCAGCTATGGAACAAAATGCTCTCGAAATAATGGAATGCCTCTTCCTCTTAGTGGCCTGGTTATAACACAGCCCGATAACCTACTAATGGTTAAGTTTGACTACATCAACTCTTAACTAGAGTTACAAAATAGACTCTTCTAAAGTCTTTTACATCACAAACACGTGGCTAGCCCCTTCTCCATGAATAATGGGGGTTGACGCGGCATCTTCCCGAACTATAGGTGTGAAAACAAGAAGGTCAATTTCTGAGTGGCATAACTTTTGCATACGGAACTCCGATTGACACGATTCTTGTGCCGTTGGATAGCTTTGTGTAGAATAGCATGAAAAGGTGTTGCGCTTGGGGGCAAAGTTTTACCCCAAAAAACATTGTTTGATGCCCCAAAACGCTCCTAAAAGGTTTCAGACCCTGTTTCGCCAAACTAGGTCCCGCTGGTAAAAACAGTCCCGTGAGCTGATTTCTCCACTTTTTCCACTCCAAATGCATCGAGATGGATGACAAACAATATAATGATCCAATTCGGATCACAAGAGGATAACCCGATCAATGAGTAATATATCCAATATAGTTCGCTTTAATCTTCAGACAAAGAGTAAGTCAATGCAGTTGTAGTAGAATTTCTTTCACCCTTCATACTTGAGGATATGCCTGTAATAGATGACCGAAATTGCTATTGATTGCAGACCAAATTCGTTTCTTGCTTGATGGTCCAAATGAGGATCAATGAGCCTCAATATATAGGTGTAGTGTGAGGCCTAATTAGCTCTTGTAGACCGACATGATGTCTCCCTAGAAGCCAACTTGAAGGAGTGATATAGCAGATTTGTAGTTGATCAAAAAGTAATTTCTTCTCCATGCTTTGATGAAAAATGTCGACCATAGCTATCTTGAATTTCAACAACAATTGAGATGGAGACATAAATCTCACATTAGCAAGAAAGAACCCTTGCATTCTAATTTCCCTCACAAGTTATTCATCTAGTCTCCTTGAGGGGATCTTCCCAGATTGATTAATGCCTGACAATGGAGAGAGAAAATCCTTATATAGATTTGAGCTTCAACTCCTCAGTGGTAAGTAATATTTGTGAAAAATCCTTGATTGGAATTACTGGATATTATTCTCCTAATTGTTCACAGTTTAATTGTTTACGACAATTATCAGATAATTCACAATTGCAATCTTCACCAAAAAAATATGTTGCGGAAAATAAAATCAGGAATTGAAAAATAGATGCACACACCATAAAAGTCGACACAATAATTTTTGGACTAATAAGTCCGCGGAAAAACCCTGAAGGGAAAACTGATGCAATAGATGACTGTTTGTTTTATTATGCAGCAAATATGGAGAGTACAATAATCTGGATTCATCATTGGCAATCCTCCGGAAATAATCTGGAAAAAAATCTGGGAGATATTTCCTCCCTTCTACAACAATTCGACCTCCCTCTAGCCTACTCGAACTCTCTCTCCAACAACTTGACCTGCCTGGAATTTGCACTACCTAGACTGGGAAATTCTTACAGCCTGCTAGTTGTCTCTAGGTGAGTAATCCTACCTCCCTCTACGTCTGGAAAAATTCGCTCTTCCTTCTAGATGATATTTTCAGCTTTCAACAACTGAAACGACCTCTCTCCGATAACTCGCACTGCCTCTTCAACCTCTCTATAGAATAATTTCAGCATCCCTTTTCATGCCTCTCTAGCACTGGAAAATTGTTGGGAACTCTTTGTTGCTCCCTCAATCATTGATGCTCTCCTTCTCTGGCTCGAACTCACTTCCTTGTTGAATCACTGCAACTAGATAGCTCAATCTGCCAAGGTAACTCACTCCCCTCTTATGTCTATCTCCATCCCATCAACTTGCTCTTATAATCTCTAGTTGGAGGCTCAAAAACCATGATTAGATCCTCGTCAACAGCTAAGATCATATTAAACTTCGATCCATGTGAGTCTCTAGAGCATTCTCGATCATCCTCAATAAATTCTCATTAATTAACCACTTTTCCTAAGTTAGACTTAGGAAATATTTAAATGATGGCAAATTAATTTAATCAAGGCACTTCGCAAGCTTATCTCGCAAAACCTTTTTCTGGGTTTTGGAAATCTCTTATTCCATAGCCTCTTAAGCACAAATCGAGACTAGAACACTTGTCTGATGCTACCAAATCATCAAAAACTAACAATATTTAGTGGCTTATAAATCCATTATAGAAAAATACTAAATACATAAGAGAGCTCTCAAAGGTAAAATGCCCTCATAAGAAATAATTTAGTGAAGTCACATATCCTCTCTTCCATGCAAAATGTTCTGTCCAAGATGCAACTTTAGCCAAGTGTGAAGGCTTGATGTGCCATTTGTCCTTCTCATGCAAACGCCTCACTTAAAATATCCTTAAGAACATGCAAAGCTTAGCCTTATGTGCAAGGTATTCTCCACCCAGTGCATTCATTAATCTTAACCTCCCCAAATAAGCAAAACACTTAAATAACAAAAGTGGGGCATTCCTCAAAAATGTTGGTCAAACTCAAAATGATATGAGGGTTTTAAGTCGGTAAATTTGCAAACACCATAACTCCCTTACTTCTTATCAAAATTTCTACTAAACCACAATTATAAAATCTTGCAATCCTTATTACATCTATTGGCACTAATTTGGCAACAATACGGGCACTTCGCCAAAAGATATTTGCCCATGAACTAGGATGCCATTCCAATAAAGCTATCAAACAACTTCAAAAGTGCGTTCCATAGACAATGTGCAACCAATAGTCCATTAGTTGTTATAACAACTACTCAAACATAGGGTGCCATCAACATGTGTGCCAATAAGAAGTGCCACACTACTTAAATCATGCTAACAAATCCCACATAAAGTGGATCTACATATATATAAGTGTAAAGTGGGAAATATTCATTGGTGTACATGCACATTACCCACCCTACATTTCCTACCCTTTGAGAGGTCCTACTCTTTTTAGCAGTTACTATTTATAGTATGTCTATGGCATTTTTCAAGCTTTTGTGGTCGGAATTGTTTATTGATGAAGGAATATCCACAAATGTGGGATGTATTGTCAATGTTTTGAAGCCACCAACAAGGTCCATTGTCAAGGCATGAGGAAATATGAAGAGCAAAGGAGGAATATATAGTAGATAAGCATGGTTATGAAAACCTAAGGCCTATTAGATTTTGGGTAGCTCAGAAGGCATTTCCGAGAGAGGACAACCCAACAAAAAGGAGTTTGTTGGGCGATTTACCCAAAAGTGGGGTTTTGGACCCAAAGTGTGGGTTTAGGACCAAAAGAAAGATAATAATTTATTGTAAGGGTCAAAGAGAGTAAAACCCTAGATCTAGAAGGTTTCCTAGTGATCCAAGGAAAAGTATAAAGAGAACCTAGGAGAGGTTCATTAGACACGTCAATGAGAAGGACCCCATTGTGTGTGAAGGCTAGAAGGATGTAGCCTTAGAGGAGCCAAACCTAAAGGCCGAGTAGGGCTGCAAAAGGAGCTGAGATCTCTCCATGAAAGAGGCCAAGGGTTTTTGCTGAAAGAGGAAGGTCGAGTAGCGTTGAATACAAGGTTGAGGCTTGAAGGATGCAGGACAAGGGCCTCATGATACTTGGTTGCATGTACAGGGACCTGAGGAAAGGCCATGGACAGAGTTTAAACATTAATACAAGAAGGAGAGCCACAAACCTATTGACGATGCTGGACCCGCCAACCTCAAGGATCTCCCCGATATGAAGTCCCAACTAGACCTCACACCGTTTGGTGTGGGAGTCACATCCAATACGATGGCCCGGTTGCCATTATCTTAAAGATTTGCCTCAACTCTTGCTTGTTAGCACAGGAGAGTGGTCTGCTTTGTCTTGCGAGAAGTGAGGTTCACGTGCCTGGTGATTGTCCCTGTCTCTTGTGTCAATGGTTCTTTCACTGTAGAGGGAGAGGGTGGGAGTGAGTCCCAAGTCGGTTGCGAGAAGTCCCAACTCTGCTAGGAACACACAACACAACAAGACGTGCATAGCGTCCGACGGAACAGTCCACACGAATGCAGTAATCACAACACAAAAGGGAAGATAACATGTATAACACGCAGTGGAGTAGTCCGCATGTGAAAGGTCTGTCTAATGTCCGGGAGAGCAGTCTACACAGTCGAGACAGTGTTAACAGCATATACAACACATTTTCATCAACATATGTGTATTACAACAAGTGAATTAGTTCAAGTGTTAAACACGAGTTCAAGCAACATGCATTACAAGTGTTAAAGATTAGTCTTACAACAGATACAATACATGTGTGAAAACGTGCTGGCCTATTAGCAGGCTTCTGAATTAAGCGAAAGTTCCAAGACACATTGTTACACCATACATCACTAACCCCGTGTGAGGGACGTTGGAGCCACTGCTTACTCTTGGCTATGTGGGAGGAGCTGAGGTGAAAAGTCCTTTCATGTACAAATGAGGGAGTATTTATAGCCAAGAGTGAAACTAACCCTTGTGGCTGTTCGACTACCCTCATGACCGTTTGACTTCCATGTCTTTTCAACTTTGCATGACTCTTTATACAACAAGTGGGTCTCTTGGACTTCCACGTTACATTACATTGATTGACAACATAGCCCATAGTAGAGATGTGGGCGACATGACAGTGCTGGTACATTCATGCTACTGTTGGAGTGCATGTCGAGCCGCAATGTTGTTGGGTGATGGATGTTTTCATGGTGTGTCACAGCTTCACCTCTGCATGGCAAGGTACACGGAGTCTTCAATGGTTGTTGGTTCGCTTGATGTTGCTTTGGCACATTGCTCCTCGCTTGTATGTTGGAAAATTTAACAGGTTCGTTTGTTCGTGAAAGGTGCATGTTTGTCCGTTCGTCCGTCCGTGAGCATATCTTGCATGTTTGCTCATCCGTTCGTCCGTGAACATATCTTTGCATGATCATTCGTTCGCAAGCACATCTCTTCGCATGCATCGTTCGTTTGTCTATTGGTGAACTTGTCTTTCTGCATGTGCTCCCTTCATTCATCCCATTCGTCGTTGCGCCATGTTTGTTAGTGTACCTGTGCCTGCAGTCACTCATGACGAGACGACATCAAATCCAAAAACCTCCTAGTCTACCATGACACATGATCATTTCGGATGTAGGTGATCAAGAGAGGCAGCAAGGTTGCGAGGCGAGATGATGGCTTCGGGCACTGCTGATGAAAACTACGCAAGAGTCACTAGGTGATGAAGATGGGCAATCCAAGTCGACAGTGACTGTCCGCGAGGTTTGGCTCGGCTGGAAGGCAAAACTACGCAAATTTTGGGAGGGACAGTATGGGCTACAGGAAGGCAAGGCAAACAGAATCTGCGTATTTTCCAGAACGAGTGGGCAGAGTCCGCTGCTAGGAATTGCTAGTGAGGGAAACTGCACTGAGGCTGGGAGGTCGGCCTGCTGATCATCTCTGCGCAATGTCTGAGTTGAGCAGACTGCTGGGCAGCAAAAGACCTGCTCATGAAAACTGCGCAATTTCCTAGATAAGCAGTCAGTCGACTATCGGGAGGACTGACTAGGAAAACTGCGCAATTTTCTGAGGGAGACAAGGACGGGCACTTGGGGTTTGTCTGGCCTGTCTGCGCAATTTCCTCAATCAACAGAGTGGGTAAGGTCAGCAGCCTCTACGCAATTTTTGAGGGGAGTCAGCCCGAGGTGACTATCGAGTCCGACTCTCCGGGTGGCCAGCATGAAAGCTGATTGGATCACTTGTGATCAGCGCAACTTGGAAAGACTTGCTTGGTGCTTATGCACTGTTCTAGGTGACAGTCGATCGAGTCGATGGCGGGGTGATGGTCCGGCTGTCAAAGGGGAGTCCAGTCGTCAAAACTTCGGCAAAATGACTAAGTGTGTGAACGATCGAAAGATGCATAGGTGATCGTGCAAACACACACTCACATGACTCAACAATGAAATGACTCAAACCATCTAGACACACATGTTCAACATGACTGACCGACGGTGCAAGCGACAAGCACGACACTCGTGAATGATCGTTGATCGACCATGACGACACTTGTGCGACAGTGAATGTGACTCTGTGTGTGAGTGCGACAGATGCTTTCATAGCAGACACAACAAGTACACACGAAGCAAAGACTTTGAGCATAACCAGAACATGGTCGCAAGCATGACTTAGACACCAACATGCAAAAACTTGAATGAAATGAACAAGCAAGGCGGATGCAAAGACTCACACGAGCTCACGGAGTGAACCTGAGGGTGTGTAGTCATCAAGTGAAACTCTCAAGGGAGGCTCCGAAATTGGGTGCAGGCCAAAATTTTGGAGGGTGGTTGTAGCCGCTACAACAAAACCTTAAGAGAGGTCAAACTATAGCATTTCCATAGAAGAGAATAGCTCTAGAAGAGGACCAAATAACTTTTGAGCATGTCTGAAGCAGATCAAGTGTAAGGGAGTGATGGTCGAGGGTATGAAAAGAGTCGATTTGTCAAGGAAAAGGGGTCAAAGCCCTAACAAGGGTATGCTCTATGTTGAGAGGGTCGTCGCCCAAATGTCTCTGCTACAAGTAGGTTGAGACCTTAAGGTTGCTGAGTAAGGGGGCGAGAATTCTCAAGACAATATGCAGATAAAAAGGAGAGGCGGCAAAGACCTTAAAATACTTTAGGTTGGATCTGATCCTTCTATAGAAGGTCAAGACCCTTATGGAGCTTTGAAGTGTTGGAGGTTGCGAATAGGAGCTCTTTGTTCAACATTGGATAATTGCAAAGGTAGATTGTGAAGTCTGTTCACAAACGTAGTTGTGAACAAAGTGCATTTTGAGGGTTAGTGTGCAGTGGGTTGATGGACAAATTTGTTGTGAGTTAACTGATTGTTAGAGAGCTGAGTGTACAGTGATTTGATGGGAAAATCCACTATGAGAAGCAAATCTACTAGGGTTGAGTATACAGTGTATTTTGTAGAAGCAAATACACTTGAGAGCAAATTGATCTAAGGAGGCAAAAGGACATGCTAGGTGTCAAGGAGAACAAGTGCAAAAAGGGCTAATCTAGATGGCCTACTTCAGCAAGTTATGTGTTTGTTCTTGTCTATTTCTTTGTGTGCAGATTGCAAATATGAGGTTGCAGACTACAAGCCCTAGTGTTGTATACTATGTATACTAGTTATACTGGTGATCGAGGGCCATGATCCCTGGTATGGGAGCCCCATGATTCTTTTATTGATGTATTAATAAATAATCATGCTTTGGGCTCAAATCTGTGTGTACTAAATTGATCTCACTGCTGAAGAATTCCGTTGTGCAAAGTGCTTGTTAAGTTGAGGGTTTTTAGTTTGTTTATGTGTCTGGTTAGCAATAGACTAGATCTAGGGCCCAAGGAAAATTCAACAAGGCTGACTAGAGACAATAAAGAATTAAAAATATATATATTTTTTAATATAGTTATAATCAGTGTTGAAAATATCGATATCGGCAAAATATCAGCGAGCGTCCTGAAAACATTTTATCGGTAATATCGGCAAAAATATCGGCAAACATAAAAAATCAAAATTTTCAGATTTTTAAACATAGCCAATATTTTCAAAATATGGAGATATTTAGCCGATATTTTCAAAACGGAAAATATCGCGATATTTACTCAGCGATATATCGTTTTGCCGAAAATATCGAGATATTTTCAAATATCGGCAATATTATCAACACTGGTTATAAATTTATAATGATTAAGGGTATATAATAATTAAAATGGAATGGTTTAATTTATGTTCAAATTAATATTAAAGGTTAATTGAATTAATGAAATGATAATAAAATGTATATCTAAATAATATCAAAGTATTTATACATTAGGCCCCCTATAATATGAATGTATATTATAGAATAGTGTGTATATATAGAGAGAGACACACACACATACATGTGAAGTAATACATGAATTAATAAATATCTGAGCATGTCTATTTTTAGCATGGGTTGGCATGTGGCAGTGACTAGGTAATGACATGGCTATTTCTTATCTATTAATGTGCACTTCCTTATCCTTTGCCCCCTTATCCACAAATGCACACTTCCTTCCTATTTTTGAGGACAAACCTTATCTAGAACCTTATCCACTTATCCCTTTATTCTAGGAAACCTTATCTCTGGAGCTTTAGTCCTATTTTTGGGATTTATTTGTACTTCTAGAGTAAGGAGTGATCATGTGAGTTTTTTCTTCAATTCTCACTTATTTTTGGCTCATCCTATCCTTAGTCAACTCTATTATTTACCCTAACTCTATTTTAGACCCTACAACTCCATTTTTGGCCTAGTTAATTGGAACTAAGGGAAAGTTGCTTTATCACTGGTTGTGCATGCACAAGGAACCACACTTAGTGAGCATTGGCCCTCTCTATGGTAGTGTTATTTAATTGCACTCAAACCATGCAATGTAATACAAGAAAATTTGAATTGGTCTTTTAGCTACTTAGTCTAATTTTCATTCTCTCTTCTCGCTTATTGTCTTGCAACTGCCAATGTAGTATTTTGTCACAACTAGATATTGTACTTGTGTTTTAAATACTACAATGGTTGTTATAACAACCCCTTAAAGCAAGGATGCCCTCGAAGAATGTGCATGAAACTTCAATTTCTGCATTATGACCAAATCAAACTCCTCATCAAGTGTGCCAAGAGCATGGATCAATGTGAAAAGCCACTAAAACTCTTAAAGCATGCCGGAAATAACAATGGAAGCTAGAGTGTTGTGGGTTTGACCACATCTACCCACAAAAGCTACAAAGAAGTGAGGCACTGTAGAAAAGTATGCACATGTGGGGCGCTCCTCAAGAAAGCATCTCAACCATCCAAGTAAACCATCATAAATTTCAAAGTGCACAACTCAACTAATATTATGCCAAAACCTTAGGAACCCCTAAGTTGATGTGTGTTCTTCACCGTAGTGCACAAAGAGCAATATGAATACCAACATACCAAACAAACCAATGCACCGCCTCAATGAGCAAGCAAATCACATAATGAACCATTATACCTAGAGAAAGCCCTTAGTTGATGGGTTCCCCTCTCAATGAATGCACTAGGGTTCAACAAATGAGTAAACACTCTAAGGTTAACACTCCGTCAAGATCAAACATGCAAGCCTCCAACATATAGAATGATAATGCTATCAAAGTGATAATCCATGAATAAATATGCACCAAAGCATCTGCACATCAGCTCCAAAACCAAAATCCTCCAGTTGCAACTTATTTGGGCAGGGCCTTCATATTGGGACAATCCTCATGCTATATGGAAGGTAGCAAAACCCATATAACTATACGCAGAGCACTTATCTTCAACCTATCGACTGAGTGTTCAATGATGAGGTTGATAGAGTATGAATCAGGGTTCCATTTTTTGGTGGTCCATCCAACCTATGTGACGTAATTCAAGCAGATGAGGTGAGTTGCAAGGCCCAGACGATCTTTGAGCAATAACCAAAGGAAATCGGCCATTTCAACCCTCGGGCCCTATTTCTTGAAGCTCTACGAAAAGGGATGATGGGGAGTGTTGGGAATTCTGACATGAATCGAATATAAAATTCAAGAGAGTCTTGGACCGCATTGAATAAGTCTGGCATTTCACAATGTTGATCTCAGGTTGAGTTTATTTTGATAAAGATTATGAAACTACAACGCAATTGTATTGTCATATAAAACTGATATCTACCTGTTTAAACAATGGTTCCAAGCCTGCGAGCAAGCTTCTTAGCTCCCAGTCTCTTTCCAACTTGACACTTTTTAAGTAATTCTTTCCTGCTTCGGATGACGGGGGCAAATTAAGTATATTGAAGGGAAATTCCTGCCCTGAAACATAAAACACACGTAATTGTTATCTAGAAAATAATCGGCGTAATTCAGAGTAAACTGCAAATATAAACTTTTATCTGAAATATTGATTTGGAATGGCAAGACAATTTGAACTTTTACACGAACCCAAAAAAATAGCAGTTATTTTGACTTTTGAGAGGAAGCCATCTGGGATCCATCGCAGGTGGAAATCGGTAACAGCCCGCAAAGAGAGAATTACGTTTTAGATTTAAATATTTCCTGCTAGGTGCATTTGGCGGAAGTTTGTGCCGCCGGCAAGAGTAGAAAATTGAAAAACATTTGCATTTACCATCTATTTCGGATGCTCTCACGAGGTTGTGGAACCATTGGGACAATCTACATGAAGGATAATCCTTTGCGCATTCACGCACAGGTATTATATTGCCCGCCTTTTATTTAAAAACAAACAAACATATTGTACCGAGTTTATGCACACTGTTACAAAGTTTTGTTTAAATTTGTAAGAAACCTCACCTTAAGAGCAAATATGTTATATACCTTAAAAAAATAGTTTATATTAATATTATTTTAATAAATTTCAGCTTTATTAAGGATAAGCGCCAAAAATTTGGTCTTATTCAGCTTTATGAAAGTGTCCTCATCAGATGTCGATCTTGCTTTGAGACAGGGCATCTAGCCAAAAATTGCCCAAAAGCCTCTGAGAAAAAATTTTCTAAAAAAAACCACCACAGATCTACATGGTGGGAAGGAGCACAAAAAGAACACTACATTGTCATCAAAGAATAATATTCTAGAGAAAACTCTGAGTCACAATAAATCAGGGAAGAAAGAAACAGCTCTGAAGATAAGCAAGAAGAAAGCCCGCCCCAACAAATCAACAGTTATGAGGATTCGAATACCGCACAAAATAAATCTTCATTTAACAGCAAAGCAGATCTCCTAGACCAAACTTCTTCTCCGACTATCTTCAAAAGAACGAACACAATAGATTGCGAAGCTAAGACACCAATGTCCCAAGAACCAAAAGAGATGAAGGAGATGCAAGATAAAGGAAGTTGGAAGACCGTAGAGAAAAAAAAGAAAGCTACAACACCAATCTCGCCAAGAAAGACGAGGAGCCAGATAAGTAAAAATTAAGAAAATTGTAGGTCTGATAGACCAATTTGGTCTCAGTGGACGTTAACCACCACCATCATCATCATCATCATCATCATTGGATACTCGATGTTTTATTTAGTTGTTTTGGTTGTCTTTTACTTTCAATAGAATAGTTTATTTTAGCAGTGATTTATTTAGTGGTAACTGTTATTTGAATTTTGATACACCTAGACTCTTGACACAGAATTAATATTTTGAGACAATATAAATCTCAATTAACCAAAAAAATATATTTCAAATAAATTAAAATTGTTATTTAATATTTATCTTATAGGATATTAATCAACATTAATAATTATTCATTTCAAATTATATTAAAATTTTGACTCCCCGATCTAGGTGAACAACATGGCAAGTGTACGAAGGTTGATATGAATGAGCTCTCGTCGTCACTCCACATTAGGAGCAAAGAGGTGGTGCTAGAGTGCCTTCCACCTAGCACCCTCCATTACTAAGCTTCAATTACCTCACTACCTAAGGCACAGATGGTTATTAGGGGTTGGGACATTTCTCGAAGGCGGTCTTTGGTTATCTCTGTGGTGATGCTTGTATTGCCCAGCATTGTTTCTATTGAAGAATGTAACTAGTGTCGGTCTTCATAATTGTCATTGAGTCATAATGTAATGTATTTGTCAAAAGAAAGAAAAACAATTTTTTTTATTTAAGAAATTGATGTATTAAAGCATGGGTTTCATGCTTGGGTCAATTATTTATAGGTCAAAATCTCCATTGTAGGCTTCTAGGGTTTATATCAAGTGTCATTGTCCATGTCATATTGTAAAAGACCCTTCTTGGTCTCTATTTGTCAAAGAAGATATTGATTTTATTGTAAAATAGGTCAATTATGCATCCTCCACCAAGTTGACCTCAAACTGGACAAGTCGACCTAAACTGAGGGGCAAAAACACCTATATAAAGGCAGCAACTCGACCTCATTTGTCACTCTCACTCATCAAATTCGATCTACAACTTCTGGGGCCACAAAAAAAGTGTGAATTTCAAGGAAAGAATAGGAAAGGACTAGTGAAGTAGAAGGAGGTCTCTCTCAAGCATAAGAAGTCGAAATTCTCTCTCTATCACACTTGTGAAGCTGTTGGAGGGGCCGGAAACTGCAAAGCTAAAGCTGGGAAGAAATTTTGTACTTGGGAAGTCGAATTCCTGGATTGTTGTTGGGTTGAAGCTGTTGAATAAGAAGAGACAGCTAAATCATCTTGGAAGGCTGACTTGGTGGAGAAGGAAAGTTTGTTGGTCTAAGGTCTTGATCTATCTCATTTTGAATCAACTGAAAGAAAGGTTTTTTACTGGGTTTTCCCCTATATATGGATTTTAGCCCTAGCCGAGTGCCTACGTCTAGTGTCCACGATCTTCGTGTTTTTGTTTTAATAATCGCTTGATTAGAAAAAGAAAAAGGAAGAAGATAATAATATCACAAGTAATTATCAATATAAGAAAATATTTTTTCATTTCCGATTTTCTAACATGGTATCAGGGCTAAGGTGAAAGAAGGAAGAAAAAGGAAACCTAAAGATCTACTGAAAGGAGAATAAGGAGTTGCAAGGTTAGGTCACAAGGAGTCGAATAAGGAGTTTCAAGGTTAGGTCACAAGGAGTAGCAGACATCAATATGACAAACTCAATGAAGACAGAAAACAAACTAGAAGGAGCCTCCAACTACAAGGCATGGAAAAAGAGGATAGATATTATCCTCGAAAAGCACATAGTATTGAATCTTATTCAAAGGAAAATCAAGAAACCAACAGATGAAGAAAAGAAAAAGAAATTTAGAGAATCCGAAATTGTAGCCATGAACCTAATAGTGGATGGAGTAAAGGAAAACTTAATTCCATACATTTCCAACATAGATTATGCTCAAGAAATGTATGAGGCTCTCTCCAAATTATTCACAATCAAGAACATTGGTCAAATAGCAAGCCTCAAGAATGAACTAAGAATTGTTAAGATGACGAATGATGATATTGTTTCATCATATTTTATAAGGATATCTAGAATCAGAGATGAACTCCAAGCAATAGATGAAGTTGTACCAGAAAAAAGAGCTTATAATTACTACTCTTCTAGGACTACCGAAATCTTGGAGTGCTTTTGCATCAGGAATCAACAGTTGGAAGGATACACCAACATTTGAGAAAATGTGGAATGCATGCAGTCAATAAGGAGCTCGAATATTGTTAGTAAACAACAAGAAGGAAGATGAAGAAGAAAACACCTCTAATGCCTATTATGCTCATCACGAGAAGATCGTGAAGGAAACCTTCAAGAAGTTCAAAGGACCAAAGAAGAAAGTTGACCTATCAAAGATTGAATGTTATAATTGCCAAAGATGGGTCATTACATAATCCATTGCCCTCAGAACCCAAGGAATAAGAAGAGAGATAAGGATCAAGCAAATATCGTCGATGAAGCACCACTAAAGAAGAATAAGAATGAGGAATCAGAAGTCAAGGACATATACTACTAAGTCCTATCCTACATATCCTTCTTAGTCTTGTATTTTTTTCCTTTATGTTTTGATTTCTAAAGTTTGTAGATCTAACATGTCTTGTTAAAACATTTTTTAATTATTTTGATAAGTTGCAGGTATCTCTGAAAAGAATTGGGTTAACCGGGATCCTTCACCATTCTACAAAAGATAAGTATTTTGTTCCTTGTACCATCTTTTCATGTTTCACTTCCTTCTCACATCAAGACTTGTTTATATTTCCTACTAATAACCTTTCTCTATATATTTTCCTTGGTTAGGAAATATTGTTGAATGCCCAAGGGTTATGGAGGAGACTTCAAAGGATAAACTTGAAGCATGGTAGAAGTTCCATTGCAAAGAAAATCTCTTCAATAATTGATGTCCTACAAGGTTTGTTAAGGAACAAGTCAAAGGTATGCCTTAAATTATAAGCTCTGTTATAAAGTTCTCTTTTTACAAACGGCACGATCATTCTTCTTTTTGAAATTTGCTTTACATTACTGACATCATTATGTCTAGGGTTTTGAATCACAAAGATTCTTGTTAGGGTGATTAACCATTAGGTTGAATCAACCCTCATGATATTATTTGATCATTCTTGTGTAACCCTAACCTTTAAGGTTCACTACAAAACCCTAGCCTCTTGTTGCTAAGGGTATGCCAATATTGATTATGAAACCCTAGTCTACATAGGGTTGTTGATGAAATCTAGAATTCCTATTATTTTGATGTTTAGGGTTTTGATATTATAGAAACCCTAGCCCTTTAGGGTTTGTTGTTAATGTCTAAATTATGTATTGAAACCCTAGAACTTTAGGGTTTGGTAAAACCCATGTAATGACTATAGTAAGATCCTAGGAATGAAGCCCTAGGTGTATGTTCATATGTTTGATCGAAACCCTAGCCCGATGAAAATTGTTGATGTATTGATGTTTGTGTCCTAGGTTTACCTAGTAGGTATGGATATTGATATGAGATGCTAGTACATGATAATGTGATCCTAGATATGTATATGCGTTGATGTTCATGTTTTAGATTATGAATTATAGGGTATGTAGCAAAGCCCTAATAGAAATTGATATTCTAAGAGATGATGATGTTTAGTTTTGATGATAAAATCTAGGGTTTGCAACTAACCCTAGTAGAAGTCTGACATGTAAAAGCATATTGTTGATGTAAAGCACTATGATTGGATTGATATTTTTTTGAAATCTAAGGCTTTGTGTCTTGAAGATGAAGTCTAGGATTTGTGACAAAACCCTAGCAAGAAGTTGAAGTCTAGTATGTAAAGAGATGTAACTTTTGTTGATTATGAACCTAACTAAGTTTAAGTGTTTAATCTCTAAAGTCAAAATGCTTCCATATGATTTTGATATAGTTAAATTCATGCTTATGTATGTTCGTACTTGCTATTAAAAGTTTTGCAAGTACATAATCTTCAAGATGTTGAAGATGTTCATAAGTAAAGTTGACTTGATAATATTGATAAGCATGATGAAGGAAGTTATGTGAATAATGATGATCAAGATAACCTTGATGTTGTAAGAAGGAATGAAGTTGTGAAAGGTTCTTCGATGTTATAGAAGAAGAAAGTGGTTGATCTCTCTAAGTTGAGAGGGAGCATGGATAAAAGAAGGTATCTCCCCAGTTGAGAGGGAGGGCATATTATGACAATGAATACTTTGAAGTAAGCAATGGTACTATTGATTAATGTTCATGAAGTTGCAAACAAAATACTTGAGAATACTTGAAGATGTATTTGGTGTTGCAGGAGAAATGAAAGAAGAAGAAAGCTTCCAACAAATTTTAGATTAGATAATTTGATGATGATATAAGCAACATCTAAATGAATGGGGACCCCAAAAGGTTTGTGTTTACTTGTATGTATATTTGAAAGTTTATTGTTGATTGGGGTTTTTGTTTGTACCGGTAATCTCTCCATAAAAAGGTTGAACACTCTGTAAGCATGTGTGGACAAATGGATATATCTAGTTTGATGGGGAGAGTTGAAGCATCTAATGGTGGATGCTTGGGAGGAAATTTGGCTAGCCTATGTGTTGATGTCCAAATCCCAAAGAGGGAGGGTGGCGTTGGTCATGGAGATCCAACCTTGGATACACACCTAGATCCCTGGGTTGATGGTTAGCTAGTAAGCTTGATGGTACCAAGAATGGTTGAAAGCTTGAGTCCATCTTAGTCCCACCTGGATAGAATACCCTGGTCAAGTATCTAGTCCGCAACACTGAGTGTGCTAAAACTCTTCATAGTTCATTTTGAGATCTTCCATGTACCTCTATATATATGTAATTATGAATACCTCCCTAGTTAAGAGGGATTGTTGAAGAATGTAACTAGTGTCGATCTTCATAATTGTATTTCAGTCATAATGTAATGTATTTGTCAAAAGAAAGAAAAATAAATTTTATTATTAAAGAAAATGACTTATTAAAGCATGAGTTTCATGCTTGGGTCAATTTTTTATAGGTCAAAACCTCCATTGTAGGCTTCTAGGGTTTATATCAAGTGTCCTTGTCCATCTCATATTGTAAAAGACCATTCTTGGTCTCTATTTGTCAAAGAATAATTTTTTTATTATTGTAAAATAGGTCAATTAGGCCTCCTCCACCAAGTCGGCCTCAAACTGGACAAGTCGGTCTAAACTCATGAGCATAAACACCTATATAAAGGCATCAACTCAACCTCATTTGTCACTCTCACTCAGCAAGTTAAATCTGCAACTTCAGAGGCCAGAAAAAAGTGAAAATTTCAAGGAAAGAAGAGGAAAGGACCAGCGAAGAAGAAGGAGGTATATCTCAAGCATAAGAAGTCGAAATTCTCTCTCTCTCTCACGTGTGAAGCTATGAAGCTGCTGGAGGGGCCGAAAACTGCAGTGTTGAGGCTGGGCCAAAATTCTATAGTTGGGGGTCGAAATTCTATAGATGGGAAGTCGAATTTTTGGATAGTTGTTGGGTTGAAGTTGTTAAATAAGAAGAGACTACTAAATCATCTTGGAAGGTTGACTTGGCGGAGGAGGAAATTTTGTTGGTCTAAAGTCTTGGTCTATCTCGTTTTGAATCTACTGAAGGAAGAGTTTCTGACTGGGTTTTCCCCTATATAAGGGTTTTAGCCCTAACCGAGTGCCTACATTTGGTGTCCATGATCTTCATGTTTATGTTTTGATAATCGCTTGATTAGAAAAAGATAATGGAAGAACACAAATAATAATAAGAGCATAATACTATCACAAGTAATTATCAATATAAGAAAATATTTTTGCCTTTCATATTTCCTAACAGTTTCTATACTGCCTTGCGAAATCAAAGACTGTCCAAGCCTTCTTGACCTAGACTACTTCAGAAATTCATTGGATTTTTACCTTATTACCTTACTATTTTCTTCACCATATTTTGTTGTTTCTTTCGAAACTGGCATAGGCTTCTTTATTTGGAAGCATAGCAATGCAGGCACCTGGACACTCCCCCGGGTTAGTGTAGTGATGACTGCATTGGTGAGCTCTCCCATGTTGGCACCCACGTGACTTCAATGACTTTAGCCCTACTCCTTGTCATCAATTGGAATGACAATAAATACAAACTCTCTCTTCAACTTTGTTATGCAACCAGCTCTCAAAATAGAAGAAAAGATAGATCAACAACTTAAAAATCAACCTCTTCGAGGGGGTAACCTTATTTACATTACACAAATGAACAATTCTTGGATGATACAAATGACAAAACCTCCTTTCTATATATAGGAGTCTAAGGGGTCACAACATAATCAAGCCGACATAACAATAATAATATAAGGGCACAAAAATAATAATACTGGGCTTCTATGGGGCACAATAATAACAATATGGAGACAATAAGGGCACAACAATAACAATAAGGGATAATGACAATAGTAATGGGGGAATAACTAGTATTATAGGGACCCAACATGCCCCTCTCCTTCAAAAAAGTGTTGTTCTCAACGCTTGAGTAGTTCTGGATGCTTCTGTATAAAATTTTCATCCTCCCATGTGGAATCTTCAGCAGGTAAGTTCTTCCACTTAATGAGATACTCCGAAATTGATCGATTTCGTAGCTTTCAAGTTCTTGTTTCTGTGACTGCTTCAGGTTCCAATATTATTTTTCATTTCTCGTCAAGTTCTGGCAATATTGTTTGAACTGAGAGCTTGTCACCTATAACTTTCTTTAAGCATGAAACATGGAAAACTAGGTGCACTTGGGAAGCTGTAGGAAGCTCCAATTTGTATGCCATAGTACCAATCTTTTACAACACCTTGTATGGACCATAATAATTTGGTGATAATTTATTATCCTTCTTAGCTTGCTTGAGGTACATTTGTTTATATGGTTCTAGCCGTAGAAATAGCCATTCACCTACATCAAAACTTCTTTCACTGCAATGTTGATATGCATGTTGTTTCATTCTATCTTGCCCCAAAGTGAGATTATCCTTTAAGAGTTGGAGAACTTGTTGTTGGTGCTCAATATGATCTTCCACTACTTGAACCTTCAAAATTTCTCTTAAATATGATGTGATGGATGGTGGATGATATCCATAAAGTGTCATAAATGGGGTCATTTTTGCTGCAGTATGGAAGGAAGTGTTATACCACCATTCAACCAAAGACAACCATTTGACCCATTGTGTCTGTTTATCAAATACAAAGCAACAAAGATATCCTTCCAAACATTTGTTTACTATCTCAATTTACCCATTAGATTGAGGATGATAAAATGAGCTATGAGCTAACTGAGTACCAAGACAAGAAGATAATTTTGTCCAAAATTTCCAGCGAAAATGGGATCTCTATTGCTTACAGTAATCTTTGGGTTTCCATGTAGCTTTTGAATTGTTTCCACAAATGCAATAGAAACTATAGTGGCTTTAAATGGATGAGATAACGCACAAAAGTGTGCATAATTGGTAAGTATGTTAACTACCACCATGATGACACTCTTTCCTTCAGACTTGGGGTAAACCTGTGATAAAATCCATTGAAACCTCCTCCCAACGTTGGCTTGGAATGGATAAAGGTTGTAATAGACCTGGGGTCTTAATTGTTTCAACTTTATTTTTTTGGAAAACCATATATTCCGCCACAAACTTTTGAATATCATATTTAAGGCCATCCCAAAAAAATCCTTCTTAACCATGTGGTAAGTTTTTAAAAATCTTGAGTGCCCTCCTAAGGGATAGGTGTGCAATTACATAAGAAACTTTTGTTTGAGTTGAGAATTGTTACATAGGTATAAGCAATCTTTGTACCATAACGAATCATTTTTCCAGCTAAATGTATCAGATGTACTTGGATCTTGTTGTAACTTTTGAATGAGTGCCCACACTTCTTTGTCATTCTTCCATTCATCCCTTGCTTCGTTTATCCAATTTGGTTGGATAATAGAAATGGCGCAAATAAATGGTTCCATATGCTCATCCTTTCTTGAGAGTGCATCTGCCACAACATTTTGCTTCCCTTTTTTGTAGATGATTTCAAAGTTATAACCCAACATCTTTGTGACCCATTTTTGCGCTCTTCTGAAGATAATATTTGTTCTAAAAAGTATTTGAGGCTATCATGATCCGTTTTTACCTTGAAGTGTCTTCCCATTAGGTAGGGTAGCCATTTCTTAAGTGCATGTAGTATTGCCAACATTTACTTCTCATAAATAGCTTTGTGTAAATACTTTCATTTGTTTGGACGACTTTTGAAAGCAATGGGTCTTTATTCTTGCATTAAAACAACACCAATTCCATTTCCTGAGGCATCACATTCCACATTAAAGGTTTTTGTGAAGTCCCACGTAGCTAAGACCGGTGCTTGGCACATTGCCTATTTAAGATGTTCAAAGGCCTTCGTTGCTTCTGGAGTCCATGAAAATGAATCTTTCTTCAATAATATTGTTAAGAGGTGCTGCTATTCTCCCATAATTCTTAACAAACTTGTGATAATACCTTGTCAGCCTGAGAAATCCGCACAGATGCTTTATGGATGTGGGGATTTTCCATTCCTTAATGGCTTTAATTTTGCTAGGGTCTACCTTAACACCTTCATGAGATACAGTATGACCCAGATATCCCACCTCTTGTACTCTAAAGAAACATTTGGAGCTTTTTGCATATAGTTGTTTCTCCTCCAATAGTTTGAGCACCCTGTCATCATGTTGAACATGATCCTTCCAAGACTTGTTGTAGATCAGTATATCATCAAAAATTAATAACAAAAATTTTCTAAGGAAGGGTTTGAAAATGGAATTTATCAAACCTTTAAATGTAGAAGGTGCACTGGTAAGGCCAAAAGGCATGACCAAAATTTCATAATGACCCTCATGAGTTCTAAATGTTGTTTCCGGAATGTCTTCAGCCTTCATTCTGATTGATGATATCCTGAACGAGGATCGAACTTGGTGAAGCAGAATGATCCATGTAATTCATCCAATAATTCATCAATGGTCGGAATGGGAAATTTATCTTTAATAGTGAGCTTGTTGAGCTCCCTATTGTTGGCATTATCATACAGATGTTGTCCTTGATGGCAACTCACTCAGATGACAGTTCACAGTGTAGAAGACTAACAATCAAAGGATTACAGATCAGACTCCAAAGAATGAAGAAAGAGAGGTATATGTAGGTTCACTTTGTCCAAGCAGCGTATACACGCGGGTTAATAGAACTAAAGGAGCGTATACCATATACATGCACTTTCACAAGAGGAAAAGTGCGTACATGTTGGAAAACTAAGTTTTTGGTCTGAGGTATTTGGTCCAAGGTATTTTGATCCAAGGTCTTGGTCCAAGGTCCAAGGTATTTTGATCCAAGGTATTGGTCCAAGGTATTTGGTTTGAGGTATTGACCCTAGGTATTTGGTCCAAGGTATTGGTCCATGGTATTGAGAAAGGACTAAAACTATATAAGGAGGAGAAGATCATCAGGCCAAGGGGTGAAAGTATCAAATATTTGATGAAGTGTGAGATCTAGTATGCAGGATATTAGATTATGGTGCTTTGCTTGATCTGAACCAAGGATGAACTTTAGCGACTGATGAGGGATAAGATCTAATCGGGATCTTAAGGCTTGAAATGAATTATCATTATGTGGTTTGATCATGTATAGTCTAGATCTGAATATTGACGCATGTATTATTTTGTAAATGTTATGATCTGGGTATAACTGAAGTCTGGAATAGCTGCAAAATTATGAATTAATATTTGCAGATGTGTACGCTAGTTGGCTTTGATAAAAGCACATATACATGCTGGTTCGACACATGGAAGTAGTGTATACCTTATGAATTATGTTTCAGTTGTTTCTATTTGCTGTTGCAAAGTTCTGGGTTCTACTTTGGGTTCTGGTGACTGTATTCTGGTAACTGTGTTTTGATGACAGTACTCTGAATGTTCAGATTGATTGATTGTGATTTGCTTCAGTGATGATGGGCCTTCAGTGATTCAGTTGTGGGTGATTCAGAGATTGATGATTGAGTTTCAGTGATTGGTTGATGCAGATGTATTTGATGATTGTATTGCAGTTATGATGTTGTTGATGGGTCCAGTATGAAAATTGAATGAAACGTGGCCTTCAGATTGTGGTGTTGTGTTCCAGGAGTATCCAGTCTGAAAATTTATGAAACGTGGTCCCTGGAGGAAGAAAGAAGGTCGTATCCTTTTGTAGGCCGACACCTACGTACTAGTAAACATATCGGCTAGTACAAGAGCTAGGGGGTGGTAGCTCCCTTCCAGTAGAAGTTGGAGAATGAGAGAAGGTTGTAGCCTTCTACAGATGGGTTCCTGCATACTGGTATGAGTCTGTGCTAGTACAAGATTGTAAACAGGTTTTTCTTATATTAAAAAGAAGACAACAACAGGTGGTTTTTGTCCCGCATTGGGTTTCCACCTTAAATCTTGGTGTTCATGCGTGTTTCTTAAGTGTGATGGTTTGTTTTGTTATTACTGCACATGGTTACTATTTATATGGTTAATGAAGTACTAATGCACTGATTAAAGATCAACATATGATGAACTAACTGAATTGTAGGTTTGTTGGATATATGCTAGTTGCCTTAAATACAGTTGCATGTACACGCAAGTTACCTTCATTGAAGTAGCGTATAGAAATCAAAGTATGAAATTAAAAAGTTATTGATTTGACTAATAATGATTCACCCCCCCCTCTCAGTATTATTTCCAACAATTGGTATTAGAGCAGGTCCTTCAGAAGAAGCTTGATCACTTGAAGGGAGATCCATCATCATGAGTAATCAAGAAAGCATGGGATCCATCAGACCGCCAATCTTTGATGGGAACAACTTTGTTTATTGGAAAATAAGAACCAAATCCTATCTACAATCACTTGGAACGAATGTCTGGGAAATTGTGGAAGGAGGATATACATTTCCAACAACAATTCCTACAGATACTGCAGGTAAAAAGCAATATGAAACCAATGCCAGAGTTGTCAATACTTTATTGGAAAGTTTGTCAAAATCAGAGTTTGTCAGTGTCATGCAGCTCAAATCAACCAAAGAAATATGGGACAAAATCGTTCTAAGCTATGAAGGAGACTCTCAGGTAAAACGTGCTAAGCTTCAAACTCTCAGAATTCAGTATGAAACTCTTAAGATGCATAGTGATGAAAGCATAGCTAGTTACTTCCTACGTATAGATGAGGTTGTCAATTGTATGAAGAATATGGGTGAAGAAATTAAGGAAGTTACCTTAGTTGAGAAAGTTTTGAGATCCTTGTCTGCTAAATTTGAACCCAAAGTGTCTGCCATAGAAGAAAAACAGGATTTGCAGAATATCACTATGACGTAGCTTCACGGAATCTTAACTACCTTTGAGATGAGAAAAGGAGGACCATCAGGTATGAGAGAAGAAACATTTAAAGCATTAGCAAAGGGAAAAGAAAAAGAAAAACACAATGAATCAGGATACATTTCAAAAGAAGAAGATGAGGTAAATTTTGTCAAGAAGCTTCAACGGGGTTCTGGAAGGTTCAAAGGTAAGCTACCTTTCAAATGCTTTTCTTGTGGTAGAGTTGGTCATTACGTTGCTAGATGCCCTCATGTCAAAGGAAAGATGTCTGAAGAAGGTAATAGAAGTTATTATACTCATGATGATAGTGATGGCTTGTCCAATAGTGATGAATATGATCAAGAAATTAAACTACTCATGGCATATGAAAATAATGCCTTAGAAAAGGAAGATTTCCTTAAAGAAATCAGTCAACTTAAAATCAGTTTGGCAGAAAAGGATACAATCATAAACACAGTGACACATCAACTCACTGAAAAGGACAAACACAATGAAGTATTAGAATGTGAAGTAGTAAGTCTAAGAAAAGAACTTGAAAAGACAAAGACTCTGAATCTTAGATTTGCTAAAGGATCAGAAAAGTTAGATGAAATCATCAAAGTTCAGTGTTCGCCCATTATAAAGATTGGTCTTGGTTTTCATGAATCTATTGAAGGTGAATCTAGCTCACAAGGTGAGGCAAGGAACTCTAATGCAAAATCTGAAATGCTCAACAAGGAGATGAGAGGTGAACCCCATCAACAACCAAGGAAAGAAATTCTTCAAAGAAAATCTTTTACTCCTAACTGTGGAAGTAATAGTCGATTATTTCCTTCGATGAATGATGTTGAATGTTTTATATGTCATAATTTTGGACATGTTGCAGCCAGATGCAGAAGTAGAATGGTTCAAGACTGTCATATAGAAAGATCATCATGTTCCAGGTACTTTAAGGGATATTGTTTTGCTTGCAATATGTTTGGTCACAAGGCTATTGATTGCAATAAAAGGAATATGAAACATGTAAGATGCTATGCGTGTAACAAGTTTGGACATAAAGAAAGGGAATGCAGAAGCAAATTTCGGACACCAAACCAAAAGGAGCATACATCATCACAATCCAAGGTATTGAAGAAGATAGAATTATTGTTAGAAAGATGTGGCATAGCTCAGTTTACAGACATAATAGACCCAGGGGAAGCTGAAAGTGTAAAACTTCAGTATTCCAATTTTCATACGCAGCTATTATGAAAAGAAGTCGCGTATATACGCGAGTTAGAAGCTGCACAGTCGTGTATATGGTGTTTTGAGGAAAAAGCAGCGGGACAGACTCAAGAAAAGGAGTCTGATATGGTTCAGTCACTTATCTGCTCTATTTGATGATGGTTACAATGTGCTGATGATTTGTAGAAATGTGTTGGTGCTAAAAAGTTGATGTATATCTTATTAATGATGATACCTTGATAACTCTCACTGATATTTGCAATGATCAAATCTAACAATGAACAGTTGGCATAGGTTCAGGGGGAGCATATGATTCTAATAATGCATTGTTGGCATTATCTTAGAAGATCTTGGTACAAATCCACATAGTTGTTTTGATTCAGGTGACTCTTTTGATGATAGAAATATACAGGTTGTTGATCCTGATGCTGCTGATGGTGCAAATCATATATGGTGTATGATAGTTGTTGATGGCTATCATGGTCTTGTTTAGATCGCTGGTCCTTGTTATAAATGTCATGTATATCATTTGATGTAAAGGTCATGAAAAGACCTAATTTGTAACCCCACTTTGCATGGGAAGGATGATGTAAATTTTCAGTCATGTATAAACAAATTGGTGTATCCCCACTTGGTTGGGAGATTGATGTATGTATGAGTCATTGGTGATAGGAAGATCATACTCACTTAGTTGAGTTATAGAGTCATGTTATTCTTTTGAAAAATATTTTTCCAGACTCTGTATGTGCTCAGGGGGAGCATGGACAGTTTTAGTGCATCTCAGCATGTACAAAGGGGGAGCTCAATTAGAGAATTCAGCATGTACTCAGGGGGAGCATGGACAACATAATGTATATCAAAGGGGGAGAACATCTTGGTCTGCCCTTTGCCCTTGATGTCAAAGGGGGAGAGTAACTTGGTGTTGTTGTTGTTGCCATCAAGTCCAAAGGGGGAGATTGTTGGCATTATGATACAAATGTTGTCCTTGATGGCAACTCACTCAGATGACAGTTCACAGTGCAGAAGACTAACAAGCAAAGGATTACAGATCAGACTCCAAAGAATGAAGAAAGAGAGGTATACGTAGGTTCACTTTGTCCAAGTAGCGTATACACGCGGGTTAACAGAACAAAAGGAGCGTATACCATATACACGCACTTTCACAAGAGGAAAAGAGCGTACATGTTGGAAAACTAAGTTTTTGGTCCAAGGTATTTCGATCCAAGGTATTTGGTCCGAGGTATTGACCCTAGGTATTTGGTCCAAGGTATTGGTCCATGGTATTGAGAAAGGAATAAAACTATATAAGGAGGAGAAGATCATTAGGCCAAGGGGTGCAAGTATCGAATATCTGATGAGGTGTGAGATTTAGTATGTATGTTTATGGTGCTTTACTTGATTTGAACCAAGGATGAACTTTAGCGACTAATGAGGGATAAGATCTAATCAAGATCTTAAGGCTTTAAATGAATTATCATTATGTGGTTTGATCATGTATAGTCTAGATCTGAATATTGACGCATGTATTATTCTGTAAACATTATGATCTGGGTATAACTGAAGTCTGGAATAGTTGCAAAATTATGAATTAATATTTGCAAATGTGTACATTGGTTGGCTTTGATAAAAGCGCATATACACGCTGGTTCGACACATGGAAGTAGCGTATGCCTTATGAAGTATGTTTCAGTTGTTTCTGTTTGCTGTTGCAGAGTTTTGGGTTCTGCTTTGGGTTCTGGTGACTGTATTCTGGTAACTGTGTTTTGATAAAAGTGCTTTGAATGTTCAGATTGATTGGTTGTGATTTGCTTCAGTGATGATGGGCCTTCAGTGATTCAGTTGTGGGTGATTCAGAGATTGATGATTGAGTTTCAGTGGTTGGTTGATGCAGATGTATTTGATGATTGTATTGCAGTTATGATGTTGTTGATGGGTCCATTATGAAAATTGAATGAAACATGGCCTTTAGATTGTGGTGTTGTGTTCTAGGAGTATCTAGTCTGAAAATTTATGAAACGTGGTCCCTGGAGGAAGAAAGAAGGTTGTAGCCTTTTGTAGGTCGGCGCCTACGTACTAGTAAACGTATCGGCTAGTACACGAGCTAGGGGGTTGTAGCTCACTTCCAGTGGAAGCTGGAGAATGACAGAAGGTTGTAGCCTTCTGTAGGTGGGTGCCTGCGTATTGGTATGAGTATGCACCAGTACAAGATTGTAAACATGTTTTTCTTATATTAAAAGAAGACAACAACAGGTGGTTTTTGTCCTGCATTGGGTTTCCACCTTAAATCTTGGTGTTCATGCGTGTTTCTTGTGTGTGATGGTTTGTTCTGTTATTACTGCACATGGTTACTATTTATATGGTTAATGAAGTATTGATGCACTGATTAAAGATCAACATATGATGAATTAACTGAATCATAGGTTTACTGGATATACGTTGGTTGCCTTAAATACAGTTGCGTGTACACGCAAGTTACCTTCATTGAAGTAGCGTATAGAAATTAGAGTATGAAATTAAAAAGTTATTGATTTGACTAATACTGATTCACCCCCCCTCTCAGTATTATTTCCAACACCTGTAATCCACACACATGCGCCATGATCAATCCTTCTTATGCACCAATACTACTTGAGCAGAGAAAGAACTTTGACTAGGTTGAATTATACCAACCTCTAGCATTTCTGCAACCATACATTCAATTTCACTCTTTTGGGCATAGGGATATCTTTAAGGCCTGATGTTTGGAGGAACACTTCCTGGAATCAAATTAATAGCATGATCATGATCAGAATAGGTTGGAGGCCTTTGGGAGTCTCAAATACCTTATAATGATTGTCCAAGGCTTTTTGGAGATCTGGAGAAATAAATGATTTCGTTGTCGGAACCTCTAGTGAACATAATTGTGTAATTACGCCTCATTGTTCTTTCTTTAGAAGCTTTGTCATTCCATTAGAGCTGATTATCTTTCCCAGTTTCCCTACGATACCCCTTAATTCAATTTCCTTTCCTTCCGAAAAAATATTCATGAAAAGTTCTTGAAAATTAAAACAAATTGTACTCAAATATTGTAGCCATTGGACTCCTAGTACAACATCAGCACCACCCATTGGAATGGAAAGCATTGGGCTATTCAATACGTATTCTCCCATGGATAACTTGATATTATGGCACTTTCGAGAGCAATTTATGGTTCCTCCACTTGCAACCATCATTAGACACTCTGGTGCTGGATATAGGAAGCAATTCAATTCCTTAGCTATCCTACAATGAATAAAATTATGGGTATTCCCCGAATCAATCAACACTATTACCTTTTTCTTCTTGATATGTACTTCTATCTTGATAGTTTTAGGAGTGGTAATTCCGGCCAATGCATTACAAGATATGGTCGGATTCATTTCTTCTTTCTCTAGGGTTTGTTTGTGGTGTATATCCTCTTCTTTTGACGTTTCTTGTTCCTTTTCTTCCTCCTCTTCACAGTGTATGTAAAATAATTTATTCTCAGCACACTTATGACCTTTAGTGTATTTTCTATCACAACTATAACAAATCCCTTTTGCTCTTTTTTCTTCCAATTGTTGTGGTGTCAACCTTGTCGACTGTGGAAGGTTAGGGGAAACAAAACTTCCATCTTTATAGTTGTGAGTGGTAGGCTTCCTTATTGCCATAATTTTGCTTTCCATTTTTCTTGCTAACCTGAATTCCTTCTCCAATGAATCAGGTTCCCAAAGGCAAACCTTATGTTGGATGTTATCTTTTAAAGTCCCTATGAACACATCAATCCTATGCTCATGTGGGGTATCTTTTACCCATATTCCATTTTTGGAAGTCCTCAATGTGCTCCATCATTGAACCCTTTCGTTTGAGATTTATCAATTGGATAAAAAAGGTGTTGCTTTTTGTATCCTTATAATGTGATATCATTTCTTCCATAAAAATTCCCCAAGTGACAATTTGTTTATGAGAGCAAAGCCATCGATATCATACAAACGGATTGGGTTCCAAATATAAAGTTTCAATGCGTACCTTTTGTGTGTTTTGTACATTATGGAGATCAAAATATTGATCCATCTGTAGTACCCATTTTATGGGATCCTTGCCATCAAAATTCCTCATATCGATCTTTGGAACATGGTGGGTCTTCAATCCAGTGTTAGAGTCTATGAAATCATGATTAGCATTTCTTTTTTCTCATCATAAGTTTCCTTTTCTACCCTTTTTCCATTAGCAAGCATTTCTTGTAATAACTTTGTCAAGTCTATCTTCAAATATTCCATGTTTCCTTTAATTTTTGCTACTACATTAGCTTCCACACCTTTCTTTAAACCATCCATATTAGCTTCTGTTCCTTTTTGTGAGAGTGAAATTTGTTGCACTTGGTCTCGTAATTTTGATATATCATGTTGCATTTCTTCCTCTTCTTCATGAGTCATGCTAGAGCTTTCAGGTTGCTTACTAGGTGTTTCCATTTCCTTTCTTCGGGGCATCAATTAAAGATAATGATGCTTCACTATGTCCTTTGAATTCCTTCAAACTAATTTTTCAAACTAAACTTATGCAAAAACTTGAAAATACTACTCACCTTTTTTGGCTTTGTAGGAGCTTGATATTGAATCCGTTGTATCTCTGTAATTGTGGATCTAATAGGTCTGAAATTTGGTCACGTGGTAGCCCTCTACATCCTCATTCCAACCCAGCAAGTCTGATCAAGATTGGATTCTCCGAGGAAGAGTTATGCCAAATCTCCCACGATGACCTAATTATGGGTTTGTTCAGTAGAGATAACTTGTACAAAGTGCCACATGTCACTGTTTCGACCTTCAGACCTGAAACCTACTCACAGAAAACTACAGTCCATCCAGCTCTCAAAACAGAAGAAAAGATAGATCAGCCTCTTTGAGGGGGCAACCTCTTTTACATTACACAAATGAAAAATTCTTGGATGATACAAATGACAAAACCTCCTTTCTATATATAGGAGTCTAAGGGGTCACAATATAATCAAGCCAACATAACAATAATAATATAAGGGCACAAAAATAACAATAGTGGGCTTCTATGGGGCACAATAATAACAATATGGGGACAATAGGGTCACAACAATAACAATAAAGGATAAAATGACAATAGTAATGGGGGGATCACTAGTATTATAGGAACCTAACAAACTCAACCACATTTAAGCAGAAAACAAGTAGCTTTCAGTGGAGCACAACAAAAAGTCAACAAAGCTCTCAAAGATCAATGCTATTTTGCTCAAAGGCAAAGTATGTGCCTCCCAAGGCACACCAATGGCCCCTATCGATCTCTCAACCTCCACCTAGATTTCAGCAATTTTCCTCCATGACATGCTTTGTGATATCTTCGCAGCATTTTTGTTATCTTGACTTTGCTAGTTTAGTTCAGTTTTTTGTCTCTACCAAATTATATGAACACAATGTTTATAATGTCAAATTTTGTACTCTATATGTTGTATTTTGGACTTGGACTTTGTTGTTCCGACGTAGGTTTGGTTCCCAAGTGGCAGAACACGACGAAAATATGCTTGATGTATGCTTTCTTGATTGATCAATAGAATTTTAGCTTACAAAAAATAATTAATTTTTCAAAACACTTAAACTTTAATATCCATAAATATTTGTTTAAAAGATAAAAAATAAAATACATATACAAAATTTAAAAGTCTTTGTAAAATCAAACTTTATTGTGCCAAGAGACGCTCTCCAAACTGGTATGGGAGAGAGGTTTTAATGTTATGTCATGTAATGTAATATACCATCAGCTCGATACTTAAAAACTACAAAAATAAAAAATAAAAAAATTAGTAATTATAATTGTTAATTATTAATGATGGCTCAATAATTAAAATTTAAAATTTAAAAATAAAATTAAAATTAAAAATGATAACTAACTAATGTTTATAAATATTGTTATAGTAGTTCAAGTAAAATGGAGGTCATAGAGTCTCCCCAATGGGGGTGCTTTTCAAGGATATTGGTGGACTTGGGGGTTGTTCCTACCACTTTGCAAAGGGGAATATGTTAAATAGACGAGGTGGTGTGTCCACCCCCCATGTATGTATAAGCATGTGAGCAAATGATATTTCATCAACCATGACAAGTGGAGTACAAATGCGGAAAGTGGGGCTGCAAGTCCAACTGAGGTGCAATGCTACAGGGAAAAAGCTTGGAGTCCTTAAGAATAAGGTCTAGCATGTTTTTTGTGAGAAATTTGGGTTAGCTAGAGGTGTCTAGCTAAATTAAATTCGGGATTCTAATCGTTTATCATCCTCGAGAGCAACTATGGAGGGAAAGGATAACACAATGGTGTTGTATGTAATTTATGTGAGGGAGAATCAGGCGTTGGTTCTATGAAGCATGAGGCCCAGGGAGTCCAATCGGAGTTTGAAACACCTTCTAGCAATTGACCACCATGGTTTGGTTTCTCTCAATGTAATTGTCACGCAAGGACCCTCGGCAGTCATGTTCCCTCAACACATATAGGTCATTGCAACTTAGGTAACTATAAACCCATCTTGTATGCATTATTTAGATGTTGGTATTATGCTTAACTTCAGGAGTTTGCTTTTGGTATTCGCTTATGGTGTTGGCTTCTAGTATTTGCATTTTGTCTGTCTTGTTTGCATAGTTGTAACGATGGGATTTTATCCTTGCATTATGGTAGCTTTCCTTTTACATTTTCCTAACCCTAATGTAGCAGAGTTGCCTAATTATCTATTGTTGGCATTTTTCACTTTGGAGTTGGGTCTTGTACCTCTTGGTTCTCATCATCCCAATATTATCGTCAACTTTGACTTTTCCTTACCTATGCACCCAAATTTATGTTCTGAGCCAATCTTGTGTTAATACCTAGAGGATAAACATGTTTGAATATGTTAATTTGTGTAGCATCGAAGGTGTTTTAATCTCGAAACTTTGTGGAGAGGTTAAAACACAAGAGTTCTCCATAACCAAATTTTTATTTTTTGGAAATTCCACCTAGAAGTATCTCAATTAGATCATTACCCTATTTTTAAATATTTCCTAAGTCTAAAATTAGGAAAAGGGGCTAATTAATCAGTATTAATTGAGAAAGGTGAGAATTATCTAGAAACTTACATGGATCAACTAGTAAATAATCTCAATCGATTAAGATTTAACCTTGGTCATTGGAGTCCCAACTAGATATTATGAGAAGAAGTCGATGGGTAGATGGAAGGACACACTTGTGACACTTGAGATTGATTTCCTTGGGCAACTCGACTTTCTAGAGAGCAACAATTGGAAGAGTTTGAACCAAAGAAGGGAAGCAGAGACAATGAGTCTAGAGGAAGTTTTCCAATTTTAGAGAGTCAGAAAGAGGAGGTCGATATTTTCTCCAGGAGGTTGCGCCGAGGTAGCATAGAGCCTCGAGAAGGCAATATGATCCAGTTGAAGAGGAAGACGTTTTCAGTTCCAGATACTGGGAAAGTTTTCCATAGGTCTGAAGAATCATTTTACCAATTAGCAGAAGGAAGGACAACTAGATTAGCAGTTGATTCAAGAAGATTGTTTGAGGGACTATGTTAGCGCGACATAGGGCCCGTGTAGAGCTGGTTGGACGACTAACTTTTCAGTGGCATTCAAGTGTCAAGATTGCTCGGAGAGAGGGTAATTTCCCTCATATAATTTTGGCCAATATTTCTCTTAAATAGATTTGCCAGTTTGGCGATATTTATTGTACTAAGAATTTCTCACTACTGCTTAATAATAACAAACCTTAGTTGTTGGATCGGTTTTCCCAAGTTGGGTTTCTCCATGAACTTTTGTCCAAAAATAATTGCATTATATTTTACGTGTGTGTGTCAATATTTTCTCAAATTCTAGTTTATCTTCTGCAATATTTTTTCTTTTTGTGAATATTCCAATGTGATTAATTTGTTGTTGTCATAACAATAAATTGAATAATTATTTTACAATTAGAAGAATTAATTCCAGTTGTCATGATAAGATTTCAGTAGTGAAATTTTCACATGGTATCAGAGTGAGATTTATCATACGGGGAAGCTCAGAAGTGGAAGCGTAAATTCACTATTCAGAGGGAGCATCATGATGGATTTTTGGAGGTTGTGTAGGGCATAAGTCGAGCAGTGTGGGTTGCTTGAGCAAGTTCAGTTTTTCAATGTAAGTTGGCAGAAAAAATCAGCTTTCCAGTTCGAGTGATTATAACAAGCAAAAAGGTAGTTGTATGTTAGATTTTCACTGAGAAAATTCCTTGTTTAGGCGCAAAAATGTTTTGCAGCAACACACAAGAGGGAATTTCTCTCAGAGGGTTTCTAGCATAAGAAATCTAAATTTCCAATTGCAGTCGATAGTAGCTGCAAGTAGAGTTTCTCACTGTAGAAGGGAGTGCAAATAACATATTCAACAACTGAGTAGATGAAAGAGGGAGTTTCCAGTTCAAATTCATATATAGGCTTAGAGACAAGGATGGGTTGGAGGGAGCCTCCAACTATGTCATCTAGAAGGCTAGGATGTCCTTCATGTTAGATGACTTTGGCCTGAAAACCTATGCAAATAATGTTGTGGTAGTACCCTAGCATGTAGATGAGTTGAAGTAGTACAAGAAAGAGACAGAGAAGGTGAAGCGAATGATCTTGTATGGAGTCTGAGATCATATAGTCTCACATATAGCAGACAAAGGAACGACCAAGGAGATGTGGGATGCTCTTACTGATCTATATCAGAATCCTTCCGAGCAATGGAAGATGTTCCTACAAGAGAAGTTGAGAAATATTAGGATGCATAAGGGTGAAGGCATATATTCCTTCCTCACCAGGATTCAGGAGATCCCGGATCAACTTGCAGTTGTTGGGGAAGTGTCTCAACCTACAAATCTTGTGTGCTTGACTCTCAACAGTGTCTCAGAGGAGTGATAAGTCTTTTTCCAAAATATTTTGGGCCGAGACACATTGCTTAGGTGGGACAAGGTGTCGTCAAACTTGCAGTAGTAGGAGATGAGGCGAGGTCTAGTAGAGATCTCCATCAGTGGAAGCAACAATAAGGGATCAAAGGGTGCAAAGGAAGAGGAGAATGTGGCCCTTTGATGCAAGGGCCATAGTCAGGAACAAGGGGAGAAGAAGAAGAAGAAGGACCTATCTAAGGTCAAGTGCTTCAGGTGTGGCGAATTTGACCACTACAGTACTCAATGTCCTCTCAATAAGAAGGACAAGCAGAGAAGCAGGACCAGGCAACAATGTCTGTAGAGATAGATAAGTTGTCCTCTAGGTTGGAGGAAGACTTCTCCGTGTTTGTAACTATAATTCTAGGAGAGAGGTGGGGCGATATGGAGTTATAGTCCCAGAGTAGCTTAGATATGGGAAATGTCCTTTGAGATGTCCTCCTCATGGATCATTACCTTGCTACAGAGGCCCAAAATATTCAGTAGTAGGATGGATGGGTGTCAGTTGATGTAGTTAGATTCTGGAGTGACAGTTGTAGACTGGTTGTAGTCGGGTGCTGAGGAGCACAGGTGTAGTGTTGACAACAGAGCAGGTAGCTCAGTATATAGTCATCAACACCACATATTATTTAGTGGATAGTGCAAGTGCTAGTAACAGTCAGATGCTCAAGAGATAGATGAAACACAAACACAGTTGATTCCGTATTTTGGATGCTTCTCAGTTGTAGTTGCAACAACAACAAATGAGAGGGAGTTGTAGCACATATGCAAAGTTGGCAGCAGTACAAAAGTGTCAGAAACAATAAGAATTCAACATTAGAGTTGCGCAGTGGTTGGTAGGAAGTGGCATGCAGTCAAAGTGGCCAGACATCAGCAGCATGTACAAAGGGTGACGCAGAGACAGGGTGTTGGAGCAGTTCAACAATAGAGCACCTTCCTCATTAAGAGGGAGTGTTAGTTTTTGTAGCAGCATAGGTGTTCTTTAAACTTTATGGAGAGGCTAAAACTCAAGAGTTCTCCATAACCCATAAATCGTTTCTGGAAATTCCACCTAGAAGTGTCTCAATTAGATTATTAGCCTATTTTAAAATATTTCCTAAGTGTAAACTTAGGAAAATGGGAGAATTATCTAGAAACTCACATGGATCGACTAGGAAACAATCTCATCCATTGATTAAGTTTGAATATTGGTCATTGGAGTCCCAACTAGAGATTATAAGAAGAATTCGATGGTAGATGGAAGGACACTCTTGTGATACTCGAGATCAATTTCCTTGGGCAATTCGACTTTCTAGAGAGAAATAGCTATAAGAGTTTGAGTTAGAGAAGGGGTAGAGACAATGAGTCCATAGGAAGTTTTGCAGTTCTAGAGAGTAAAAGCAAGGAGGTTGATATTTTCTCCAGGATGTTGCATAGAGGTAGCGCAAAGCCTCAAGAAGGCAATTCGATCCAACTAGAGAGGAATAAGTTTTCAATTCCAGAGGTTGTGAAAGTTTTCCATAGGGTCGTAGAAGCATTTTTCCAGTCGACATAAGGCAGGGAAACTAGATTGGAAACTGATTCAGGCAGAGCATTTAAGGGACTGTGCTAGGGTGATGTAGGGCCTGCGCAAAGCTGGTTGGATGGCTAGCTTTTCAGTGGCAGTCAAGTGTTGAGATTGCTTGGAGAGGGAAATTTCCCTCTGATAATTTTGGTCAGTATTTGTCTTGGATATATTCTCCATTTTGGTGATATTTATTGTACTCATAATTTCTCACTGGTGCTTAATAATAAAAACCCTCACCTGCATCACCGATTTTCCCAAGTTGGGTTTTTCCGGGGCCTTTTGTCCAAAAATAACGATGTCATATTGGTGTGTGCGTGCCAGTGTTTTCTCATATTCTAGTTTATCTTCCGCAATATTATTTTTATTTGTGAAGATTTCAGTGTGATTAATTTGTTTTTGCAGAAACAATAAATTGAATAATTAATTTACAGTTAGAAGAATTAATTCCAATTGCTGCAATAATATTTCAACATTAAAATTTTCACAAATTATATGTAGCACAAATGGACAAGAAACAAGAATGAGGGGGGAGGCCACAGGGCCAAAAACAAGCCCAACAGTAGGGCCAAGAGGTTGTTGAGACCTTCATTCAGCTACCCCCTTGGAAACTCGTAATGAAATTTGGCAATTGGAAACCCTGACAACTAGAGATAGGCAAGTCTTCTCAGACTCAGATACTATGGATGAAATTCGACAATGGGTTCCTGACCCCAGTCATGCTAGGGGAAGGAGAAAATAGTATTTGATTTCCTTATCACTATAGTGGAAAATGGAAACCTTATTGGGTAGGGTCCTTACAGAGAAACAATTATAAAAATATAATACATTTGCAAGCCTTGAGGATGTCAAACGTGTCTAAAGAAACCAACATGTTTGTCTTGAAATAATGGACACTAAGGTGGCTCATATTGAGCAACACATTCAACGAGTTTCTTCTACGTCAACTCCCCAAGATCCAGTGTCAAGGATTTGACACTTGTTACCTCTTGTGATTTGTAGCCTTTTGTAATGTTTGTTGCCAGTTTTTTTTTTTTTTTAATTGGTTATGCAGTAGATAATTTAATTATGCGACAAAAGTTAATAATTTTGATGTTTTGACAAACTATTTTATAGGTAGGTGGTTGTAGAAATTTGATAGAAATTGCAACTACTCAATAAATCGAACTGAAATAAGGATACACAAATTCTACTCTACTAATATGCGAAATGAAAATCACAATTTAGAGCAACATGCATAGACATGCAACAAGCAAAACCACAAGTACACAATGGTTTCTAGAGGAACCCAACTGGGAAAATTCCCTCAAGCATCTTTACATTAATTAGTTGAATAGAGAATCTAATATGATTGCATTCTCCAGCTCTGAGCATCACCTACAAAGGTAAAATTATTCTCCCTATTGAATAAGGACTCTTAGCACTCCATAAATTTCCCTAGGCTGAGGAGAGAAATCCCATAGGTAACCACAAACCTCTTTTAGGCTAAGGTCCAGCCCCCCCAACCTTGGAGAGGGCTCTCTCACTATGTTCCACTATCAATAAACTAGATGACTGATAATATCTAGGTTTTAGGCTGGTTATACTGATCAAAGAGTAGCTTTAAATTTGATTTATTGAAGGTAGGTGCAAAGGGTAGAACCACTTAGGATCAGAGCACTATTATAGATCCAAATGAATAAGGGATATGGTGAAATTGAAACAAGGGTAAGATAGGTAATCCTATTGATATCTAACCGAATCTCGTTGTAGTGAGTGGATGAGTGAAACATCAGAAAGGATGACAATTAGAGCATCAAAATACTAATGAATTCATATTTCCATAGAAGAAAAGAAAACACATATGATCAGCTAATCTAAAACAGAACACTAAGTGAATTTTGAGATATTCTTTTCAAGTTGAGCATGAAGAATTTTTATACCATGGGAATATATATTAGAAATGAAACACAAAGAACACACATACCAACAAAAAATGACGCAAGTATCTCTGTCAAAACTGCATCTGTCTTCTTCTATTCACTTGGGGAAAAGATACAATACTTGCAGAAAAATGTAGTCTAGCTTCTAACACTCCAATCCAGAACCATTTTGCACGTATTTTCATCTTTAAATACAATGAGGAATTCAAATTACCACTCTAGGTGGTCGAATTCACTGCATAGAAGTCAAATAGGCTATATACAATGCATCTGCAGAGAAATAGGAACTACTATATCAAAACGATCACAACATAGGAACATCAGGATTTAAAACTTGAAACAATTTTAGAAACATCATGTTTGGAAATCAAACTAAACTAACTTATCGACACTTATCCAACCAAAAAAATCACTTCTAGAGGGTCCCAAAATACAAATTTACAAACATAACCATGACTGATATACTCGCGCAATAGAAGTAAATAACCATGATTGATATACTTGCACAGCAGTTGCACAATAGAAGTTGAATGTTGAACTTGTATTAAATTCTCCTACTCCAAAATGATTATGAGTGACCAAACAACCATCTACATTGACCTTTCATTACTGAGGATACTTCAAACCTTCCAAAACTTCGAATTTACAAATCAAATTTCAAAAAATTTCAAAATTTTGTCAGCGAGAAATTGTGGAAAATGGGTCTCTAAGTGACACCTGTAATTCCAATACCGTGATATATGTGCACAAAATGAGAGAGGTTTTTGTTATTTGGCCCATTATAGACATAAACTTGTTTTAGTTTTGAAAAATTAACTTCCATCTGTTAGAACAATGCGCCAAAAAACAATGGTTGAAACAAGAGGAAAATATAGAATTCTATTTTTTGAAAAATAGGTCTCCTAAGATAGTTTCATATATCAAAAACCATAATACCTGTACAGAAACTAAATAATGCTTTTGTTATTTGTCAGTTATTGGAAAAAACCTCTTTCAGTTTTTTGAAATTCATTTCCATTTGGTCAGAAAACTCTTTTTAAAATGATAAAAAAAACAATTAGTTTTGCAGCAAATTCTTAGCAAGTCCAAGTAGCCCTCCATGCTTTGTATGGTTGCACACCTCCTTTGGAAAAATGGATCAAATGGGTAGGCTTTAAATGTTTGTTTTGTGGTGTAGAAATCTTGAAGTAGGCTCTCCAATTCTTGCATACCTTCAAGATAGCTGACTCCAACTTGCGTAGCGGATGCGTAATGCCCTCTTTCACCTGAGCTTCAAACACCTCCCTTCGACTGTTTGCAACCTTCTTGGAGCCTCAGACTAATTCAAAGGTCAAATTATTCTTGAGATGAATGATAAATGAGGATGGTTCTTGAAAAAATTGAGTTTTATGTCTTTCACATGTCCCTTTCATGCAATGATGGTGAATTTTGAGTGGAGGGAGTGAGGTGACATGGAGAAAATATTCCAATGATGATGAGGTATACCACTAATAGACCCATAACCATTTTTAACTAATTGTACCTGACTGACATGACCCCCAAATGTGACTTATGATAAAACCTCATGAAATGACCCCTTTTCCCTCTATGAGTGAAAAATTGAAAAACTGACCCACTCATGAACTTTAGACTTTTACAAACTTGAATTTTGGCTCAAAGACCCCTTCATGACCCATATATTTACAATCATTTGACTATTTTTACCTCTTTACACAAGGGACTCTTTAGACTATGGAAAATAGTGACTCATAAGCTAAAATTGACAAACAGACCCCCAAGATGTATAGTAAGAGGTAAACACACTTTGATTCCTAGACTATAGGACCCTAACAAGGACTTTTGGCCAACAATTAGACACTTTATGCCTCCTCCAACCTCCTATTTCCTCACGCTAATTTGAGCTAATTCAATCCCCTAAACAATAGGAAAGTCCCTATTTCCTTGCACAATTTCCAAGGAATTGATCTCCTGACTACATGCAACAACTGTACACTCAACTAGTATACACTTAATGTTACACTACCCTTTGTCTTCGCCACTCCAGCTGAGCAATTCGAATTCCATGCATGTATGGGATATTTTGGGTTGATTGATCAGTTAACTGACAGATCTTTGAGTTAGATTGTTGTCTCACTGCTCAACCAACTTTTAACTGACCCTATTAATTGTTAGAGGTCAGTTAATTGAGTACAACTAAAAATAACTGAACTAGATTACTAAAATTTAGCTATCAACACATGCATGACTGATCTCCCAGCCCAGTAAATCAAATTTACTAAGCTAACTAAGTGAAAAGAGCCATGTCACAATAGTTAATTGCCTCCAAGTTGTCATATTGATGTGGAAATTTGATGTGCTCAATTTGACTAAGGCTAAAGTCAAATTGAGCCTTTCTTTCTACACTTTCTAACACTCACTCTTAGCAAGAAAGAGATTTTTCACCACCCCTGTCCAACACTTGTGGAATGTACTCTAGCACTACCTTTCATTGTTTCCTCTGATACTGTAACAATGACAACTAAGATGCATTCAAAAACACTAAATCAATTGTGTTTATGCAACTGTCTTGTTGGGTGTGTGTTATATTATTTCCACAACTAGTCGCATGCACGGGGGGGTGATAGCCCCCCTATTGGGGGGTTTCAGGGGTAGGTGGCCCCCCTATACAGGGTCCAAGGCAGTGCCCCAGGAATTTCTTTTAGACCCTATATTAGGTGGGCAGACCTACCTATAGTTTTGTGCATGGGTTTTGCACATGGTTTTGGGCATGATGGATTTTATGCCCATGGTATTTTGTAGATCCGATCAAGGGAACTACGGTTATGTTTTAACCCAGGGTTAATGGATTGGGGTTTATGAATGCTTCAACATGTATATATGTATTCTAACATTGAAAGGAACATAATGAAAAAACAATCTAGTAGTCCCAAATTTGGGATCTAGGGAAAATATCTATGTATATATGTTTTATGTTCTCACCATTGTTTATTTTATGTTTTTAGAATTCGTATGTAGGTAATGTTTGTACAGGGATAAAACCTACATTTGGTATCAAAGGTTTTTTGGCTTCAAGGGGACGCCTTTACTTCTGAGGCATTTTGCTCGGGCCTGTGGTAGACCCTGTTCAGTGGGAGATCTGTGGGATCGATTCTTGCAGTGAAATAAGATGGCGAGCAATGGGAAGATAGAGATTGAAAAATTTAATGGTCAGAGTTTTGAGTTGTGGAAGATCAAGATGGAGGTTCTACCTGTGGATAAAGATTAGTGGATCATGGTAGATTCAGGTACTAAACTAATGACAATGTTAGATGAAGACTGGGTGAAGTTGGATCGGAAAGCAAAGAGCACAATATGATTGTGTATCTCAAATTCAGTATTGTTGAATGTATCAGGGGAAGCTACTACGAAGTCTTTGTGGGACAAGTTAAGGACTTTGTACCAATCTAAGTTTCTGGTGAACAAACTATTCCTATGGAAAAAGTTGTATAACCTAAGGATGAAGGATGGAGACTCAGTGACAGAGCATTTAAAGTCCTTTAATACTGTGGCAAGCTAGTTGTTATTTGTTGATATTAAAATTTCAGATGAAGATAAGTGCATCAATTTGTTGTGTTCTCTACCAGATTCATGGGATAGTCTGGTTGTTGCAATAGGTAGCAATACAACTACCTTGAAGTTTGATGAAATAGTCTCATCCTTGCTGTCGAAGGAGATGAGACGAAAAAATATGGAGGGCCAAAATGGAGATGAATTATCTATACAAGGATAGTCCCAGAACAGAAACAAAAATAAGTCCTCGAGTGGGAGATCTAAATCTCCAGGAAAGCCTATAAAGGTGTGCTGGAAATGTGGAAAGGAAGGGCACTTCAAAAAGGACTGTAGATCTAAATCTCATGAGAAAGGAAAGGTATTTGATGATGCTCCTTTTGCAAAGGTGAAAACCACCTTAGATGGAGGTGGGGATGTGTACTTGGATTCTTCTTCAAGTACACATGTAGATCATGAGGCATGGTTGATTGACTTAGGTGCATCCTTTCACTTCACTCCCCATATGGAGTGCTTTAGCGAGTATGAAAAATATGATGGTGGTGATGCCTTCTTAGGGGATGACATGAAGGCTAGAATCGTCGAACATGGAAAAGTCAAGCTGAAGTTGCAAGGTGTAAGGATTAGAAAACTTTCAGGTGTTCTGCATGTTCCTACATCGGCGATAAATCTGATTTATGTAAGAAAGATGGACGATGCATGTGTAAAAATAGTGTTCGAGAAATATACCTGCAAGATGGATCGGGAAGCACTGGTATTGATGCAGGGAGTTTGGATTGGAACTTTGTACAAGCTTTTGGGTAGCACTATTATTGATCGGTGCAATAGTTCTGTGGTTCCTGTAGTGGAGCATAAAATCTAGTGGTCTCTGGAGAAAAGACCATGCTATGGGAAAGGCTTCGACGTATTGGACAGAAGGGCCTTCGAATACTTCATGGTAATATTATGGTAGAAGGTATGTCTAATTTCTTTCTGGATTTCAATTTATGTGAACATTGTGTATATGGGAAGATTAATCAGGTGAGTTTCCCCTCTGGTGCTAAGAGGGAGAAAGGAATATTAGAACTTGTGCATAATGATGTGTTTGGATCTTTGTCAGTTCCATCACTGGGTAAGTCTATGTACTATGTATAATCTATAGATGACTTCTCAAGGAATACATGGATATATTTCCTTAGGAATAAATCGGAAGTCTTTGACATGTTTAAAGAATTTAAGGCTCTGGTGGAAGAGATCTGCATGAAGAAACATGAAGGCTTTGTGGTGAAGGGTAAGAAAGAACTGGTATGCAGGTTAAAAAATTCTTTGTATGGGTTAAAAAAGTCATTAAGGATGTTGAAAATGGCAACAAGAAATACTAAAAATAGAAATGCTATAAATAGCACTTCAGGTACCAGTGTTGGATATAGGAATGATAAAATAGAAACGCTAAAAATAACATTGCTATAAATAGCTTTCCGAGATACATTCCAATTTTAGTTAGTCCCTAAACTAAAATTGAGAATTAAAATTCGAATTTGATCTTAACAGTTGTTTGAAAAATAATTAATTAATTCATCTTGAGTTAATTAGTTGGAGAAAATCAAACATGAAGTCTATGTGAAGACATGCAACAATTTTCCTTTTGATTGAGGAAGTTATCCCTTAATTAAAGTGATCAACATGAGTTGTACTTTGAGTTGTAATTAGTTAGCTCAGTTAACTGAGTTAAGTCTAGTTAGATTAGTTCCAACAATTTGTGGAACTGATCGTGAGTTCAGTTAGTTAATGCATGCATGCATGTAACTACTGCACTTCAAATAACTAAATATTCTCTTATAAATAACTCATGCATGTCAGTTTAGTCAGAGACCCAGTTGAGATCAGAGGAAGGGACGATGTACTATTAGTTGGAGGAATTTTCCTATATAGGAAACTCATCCATGTAGAAGGAATTATCTCCTTAAGGATTGCACAGTTATTTCTGAGTTTGGTGAGTTGTGTGAGAGGTGAATTCACACAGGTGGAAGCCAGAGGACCCAGGAGAAACTGCGCAAGGAAATAGGAGGCTTGGAGGATTGGAGGAAGGCATATGTTGTGTCTATTTAGTCTATGAGCACCATTGGGGGATTGTACTGAGAGCTGGATAGCTTGTGAGCTAAAGCTTTGTGTAATCCGGAGATATTTCCACTTGTATGATAATACAGATATCGGGGTTTTTAGTTGAGGCTTTCCCCAAAGTATTCTTTTGTGTTCATGTGTGATTGATTTCTCATTCTCTGTTATATGTGTTCTATTTGATCTTGCTCAAAATAGCTTCCGCAAGTTTGTTTGTAGAAGTAGATCAAGTATTTTGCTTTAGTATATTGCATTATCAGGTGATCTACAATAGGAAATTATACAAAGGATGTGGTATCAGAAATTTGATACATATATACGGGGACTTAGATTCACGAGAAGCAAAGCAGATCACTGTGTGTATCTTAAATTATTTGGTGACTGTGTTATTTATTTGGTCTTGTATGTGGATGATATGTTGCTTATTGGAAATAAGAAAGAGATTATCCAAGATTTGAAGACCCAATTGTCCTCCAAATTCGACATGAAGGATCTTGGTGTTGCAAACTATATTTTGGGCTTGCAAATTAAATGAGATCAGGAAAAGAGGAAGCTCTGGTTAAACCAGAGGAAGTATGCTGAGACAATATTGCATAGGTTTAATATGTAGGATAGTAAACCGGTGAAGCTTCCTATTCCTGTAGGTGTAAAGTTATATGTTGAATAGTGTCCCAAGACACAAGAAGAGGAAGAGGACATGTCCCTTGTTCCATATGCAAGTGCATTCGATAGCCCGATGTATGTAATGGTCTATACTAGAATAGACATTGCACATGTAGTGGGGGTATTGAGCAGGTTTATGTAAAAACCAAGGAAGGAGCATTGGACAAGAGTGAAGCGAGTTAAGGAAGGAGCATTGGACAATAGTGAAGCAAGTTTTCAAGTATTTGCGTTGCACTAGTGATTATGGTTTGTGCTACCAAGGAAGACTAGGATTGGACAGTTTTTTGGAAATATGTGGTTTTGTTGATGTAGACTAGGCTGGAGATCTAGATTAGAGAAGATCTACAAGTGGATATGTGTTTAACCTATTTGGAGGTGCAGTCAGTTGGATGGGCAAGAGACAGTCTATAGTAGCACTTTCAACTGCCAAGGCATAATACATGGCATCCACTCATGCAAGCAAGGAAGCGGTTTGGTTGCAGAGATTGTGTTCAAGTACAGGGTTAGTACAACGAGCTATAAGGATAGATTGCGACAGCCAGAGTGAAATTTTCTTGGCAAAGAACCCTGCTTATCATTCAAAGTCAAATCACATTGATGTTCAATATCACTTTGTTAAGGATATGGTTGAGGGAAAAAAGGTGTTTTTGGTAAAGGTGGACACTTTGAAGAATGTTGCAGATGCATTGATGAAGTCTGTGAGCACTGAGAAGTTTTCTTGGTGTAGAAAAATAATGGGCGTTGCATGGATAGACCAATGACTAAGCTCTCTTGTGACCCCTTGCGTGGAAACTAAAACAACAAGTGGGAGAATGTTGGGTGTGTGTTATATTCTTTCCATGACTAGTCACATGCGTGGGGGGCGAGGGGGGTTACGGGGGGGTGATAACACCCTTTGTTCGTTGCGCTAGGCGCATCAGGGGGGCGGTAGCCCCCCTGTACGGGGTCCAAGACAGTGTCTTGAGATTTATTTTTTTGGACCCTATATTAGGTGGACGGACCTACCTATGGTTTTGTGCATGGGTTTTGCCCATGGATTTGGACATGATGATTTTTTTCCCATGGTATTTTGTAGATCTGGTCAAGGAAACTATGATTATGTTCTAATCTAGGGTTAATAGATTGGGGTTTATGAATGCTTCGACATGTATATATATGTATTGTAACATTGAAAGGAACATAATGAAAAATCAATCTGGTAGTCCTGGTTTTGGGATCCAGGGGAAAATCTCTGTGTATATCTGTTTTTTGTTTTATGTTCTTGACATTGTTTTTTTTTTTTTAGAATTCATGTACACTGTTAAAACCTACATGTCTACTAGGAAGACTGCACTGATATTGATCCTGCATTGTGCCTCCTGCATTGCTACTAACACTCCTTTGTGCTCCTCAACATCTGACTGCACCAATTGACATTGATCCTTCTGCTACTAAACACTATGGGCCCTGTAGCTAGGTAATGATCCATGAGGAAAGTATACTACAACTACTATTGCTCTCCTATGGATCTTGCCTAATTCTTTGCAACTCTAAGACTAAGGTTCTACATCGCCCCACCTTACTCGTGGAGGTATATCTACATGCATGGTGAAATTTGATCTACTCATATTGTTGATGCTACTACTTTGTTGTTGCTTCCACATTATTGCTACAACTACTGCAATAATGAGTTTGATCTCCCCTGATTCTGAAGTACGAGCTTCCATAGGGCGACTCCCTCTGGAAATAGACTCCCTCTGAGTCTCGATCTCCCTGTGGGAAATCTCTTTGCTCCTCAATTTTCCAATATCAATGATCACAACTCCTTTTTGTGTCACTAAACATTGGCTCATTGATCTTCCCACTAACAACCTTCTAGCTCCATTAAGAAGTCTGCACACAGGGTCTTCTAAATCTACCCTAAACTAGGGCTCCATAACTCTGCCTCCTAACAACTCATTAGTTCTCCAATGATCACTATACATGAGGAGTTTAAGGACTCCCCACTTTTCAAGATTTTCGTTGCTTTAGAATGTTGCTCCTAGGACACTCGTGATGATCCTAAATCTGTTTTAAGCTCAGAAATTCGAACTTCGTTCCAACGCATACTCCAATATCAGTCCGTTGAAAGACATTCTCCTGAATTTGAAGAAAAACTGCTACGCTGAAGCTGAAAATTCAAAAATCCTGAGGGACAAATTTGAAATAATGGTTCTAATGTGATTTCGAGGCTCTGATACCATGTAGAATTTTGATAGAAATTGCATCTGCTCAAGAAATCAAACTGAAATCATGTAACACAAATTCGACTCTACTAATTTGCGGAATGAAAATCACAATTTAGAACAACATGCATAGACATGCAATAAGAAAAGACAAAAAAAATAGTGATTTCTAGGGGACCCCAACTAGGAAAAACCCCTCAGGCCTCTTTGTATTAATCAGTTGACTAGAGAAACTAATACAATTGCATGCTCCAACTTTGAGCACCACCTATAAGGTAAACTTGTTTTCCCTATTGAATAAGGACCTTTGGCTAACACTTATCCACTTTATTCCTCCTCCAACCTCCTATTTCCTTGCACAAATCTGAGCTAATTCAAGCTCCTAAACAATAGGGAAGTCCCTATTTCCTTATGCAATTCCCAAGGAATTGATCTCCTCATTGCATGCAACAATTGTAGACTCAACTAGTATACACTTAATGTTACACTAGCCTTTGCCTCCTCCACTCCAGCTGAGCATTTCAAATTCGATGCATGTCTAAGCTATTTTGGGTCGATTGATCAGTCAGCTGACAAATCTTTGAGTTAGACTGTTGTCTCACTGATCAACTAACCCTATTAATGGTTAGAGGTCAGTTAACTAAGTACAACTGAAAATAATTGAACAAGATTTCTAAAATTTAGCAATCAACACATGCATGACTGAAATCCATGCCCTTTAACTCGAATTTATTGAGCTAACTGAGTGACAAGAGCCATGTCACACTAGTTAACTGCCTCCAAGTTGTCGTTGTAATGTGGAAATTTGATTTACTCAATTTGACTAAGGCTAAAGTCAAATTGAGCCTTTCTTGCTACACTTTCTAATAATGGTAAAAAATATTTTGTTTCCCGTTAGGCAGATTGAGACCTCCTACCAAAAAATATGCTTTAGATGGTTGTATGACTAATGTACTGGATTAACATGATTTTATGAGACAATACAATATTAACTTACAAAAAAAATTGAGGTCATAGAGTCAATTTATTATTGGCGATTTTTAGGCTCTAGCTTTTGACAACTCATGGTTTTATCAATGGTATAATTATGTAATATAGCTTATTTAAAGGCGCGATGACTCTTTTGTAAGTTTCCTTTGGGTTGTGAATGATCATAGAAATAAAATGGTTTCAGTGATGAGAAGATATATATATATATATATATATATATATATATATATATATATATATATATATATATATATATATATATATATATATATATATATATATATATGGTTGTATGACTAATGTACTGGATTAACATGATTTTATGAGACAATACAATATTAACTTACAAAAAAAATTTGAGGTCATAGAGTCAATTTATTATTGGCGATTTTTAGGCTCTAGCTTTTGACAACTCATGGTTTTATCAATGGTATAATTATGTAATATAGCTTATTTAAAGGCGTGATGACTTTTTTGTAAGTTTCCTTTGGGTTGTGAATGATCATAGAAATAAAATGGTTTCAGTGATGAGAATATATATATATATATATATATATATATATATATATATATCCACCAAAGCTATCAAACACCTAGAGGGATCAAATAACTCAAGGTGCAAACCATATTTTTTTAATGCAAAACTTGTGGAAACGTTCGCAACTCAAGAGATTTGATCCCTGTTAGCGCTTGATAGATCCGGAGTTAAGATGGATCTACATTCGCATAAGAACATCAAACATTTTGTAAATTTGAAATATTGTTTTGATTTAATTAATTGATTAGATTTGCATATTTGATACTAATTTTGCAAATATATATGTATCAAAAGTTATTTATATCCACAATTATAAAATGAGCACAATTTTCTAGTTAAATATTTTATTAAATAAGATTTACATGTGGTTTAACCTTTATTTTATAGTGATATTTTCAATAAAAACAATAAAAATGTTTTTAATAATGTAGGTAATTGTAATAATTGAATAAATATTAAATATTTACATTTTAATTTAATAATGATATTTATAATAAGAAAAATATAATTTTAATTTAAAATTTTCTATATCTGAAACTTGTTCCCAAGCTCATATTCCTAGAAGTTTTCAAAAATCTCCCAAGTTCCCAAAATCATTCCCAACCAATTAGGCATATTTTGTTCCCATTTCTAAGCTCCTAGCTATATAGGAATAGAAGAAACAAGTTTACAAAATTCCATGCAACTATGATTCAAACATGTGAAGTTGTGTTATATTTAAAAAAACACACACACACGCACATAACAAAAACTGTAAGATAGTATTTTTTATTTACAACAAGTGTAATATGTAGTGTTGCTCCTTAGTATCCGCCTCATATGCAAAAAGTAATTGATAATTTTAAATAAAACAATGCAAAAAGTAATTGATAATTTTAAATAAAACAAAGCCTATTATTTTTTTTGTAAGCTTGGTAGGACTCTCCAATTTTTGAGTTTACATGGCCATTATTCACCCCGCTATGGGGGGAGGGTAGCACAAGATTCGAACCCAAGATCTCCGGTTCGATGAGACTTCATTCCACGACCATTGCCACTTGAGCTACCACTGGCGGACAAACAAAGCCTAAATTGTTATGACAATTGGCAAATAGATTTTATTTACTTATTTTATTTTTCAGTTTTTTTTTTTTTTTTTAATATAATTATTATAGCTGAAAATTCAATTTAAAACCACATAAAAATTGACTTCAACCAATTAGAAAAAGATATAAAAAGGAGAGGAAAAAATCAGTGAAGATAAGATAAGGCTCAATACCAAATTTTAAGATTAAAATTTTAGAACTTAAAACTTATGAAATATTTAAAGGGTGTTGTGATTCATGAGCAAAACAATCTTGTTCATGATATTTCGAACTCCAGGCCTTGATATAAAGTAGAAATCACAACGACAACATGAATCCGAGTATTATGTTCTTTTGACCTCTTCAAATTTGGAATGAGTTCTCCCTTAGACATATAGGAGACTTTGTAGGATCCTTTATTGGTATGGAAAAACCAAATAGATTAAGAAAGTTGGTTATTTACACCATAATCCATGTAAAGTTATTAGATCCATGAAAGCCCTTACTTGAAAAGGATACTTAAAGGCAAGACTTGGAGTAGGAGAAATTTTCATTAAAATGTAGATTTTTGCCAAAATTTTGGTCACTTTCAAACACCTTTCAGAAGGGATGCCAAAAATGATTGAGAGAATAAGAAACAAAGGAACCCCTCAAGAGAAATTATCTAAGGAGAACACAAGAATGAAGAAAATCCTTCAAAAACAAAACTCACCAAAAAAACACAGGTACAAACTCCAAGAAAGCGAAGATAAAAATCAAAGAAGTTTGATATATCTTCACTCGCGAAAATTTTCATGCATCAAAGAAGAGTTAGGGCAAACTCCAAAATCCTAGGGAACATTCAATGGTTCTCTAAATAATAGAGAGAAATTCAAAAGAAAGGTAGAGATATCATAATAGATAATTATTTATCAAATCCATCAAGAGGGAACACTGGAAGACACAAAAATAGAGGAAAAGACGAGGGGAATTCTCTCCTAGAAGGTCAAAACAAACTCGAGGGGTTGTCTTGTTTTCCAAATTACACATCTCAGAAACACTGTTGGAGAGCGCTATGAGATTCAACTCCTGCATTCACCCATTCGTTCATAACACTAAAAAAACAACAACACAAGTACAAGCAAATCTGAGATGCCTTATGGTTACTAACCTCCATCCTCTTCTTGTTCTCTTCCAGGTGTTGCTTGTGAGCTTCCTTATAAGCATTTCCACTGTTCTTTCAACCCATCAATGCCCTGCAATTCATTTTTTATCCATAAATTTGTTATATCCACTCATCATAAACACCTTATACTAGGAACCATCTTATCAAAAAATTTAAGAAAAGTTTCAACAATATCATCAGCTGAAGGAATTAGAATGCAAACCTATAAAACTCAATGCACAGTGGGAATTTCATCATAGGGATTCCAAGATTCTCGAAGGCGTGAAAAAAAACAAATGGCTCTTTTGGATATAGTGGCTCACGAACTTGTAGCGCGTGGTTTCTTGATACATCTAGCAAACAACATATAAAAAACCTATACACATTTAGATTGCGTGAAAATGAAAAGGAAAAAAATACTAGAATCACAAAAATTTAATCAAAAGTGACCAAATTTAGTTGATGATAACATGGGACCATCCAAGCATAAGGATTCGAAATTCTAATCTTGTAATGATGCAAGGAGGCAAATCAAATAAATGAAGTTCAACTTTACCTTATTTCGCCAAGTTGAGCGTGTAATAATGATTATAATCCATAGCCTATGATGATTCCTAAAAAATGGAAAAAAAAATTGGAGGCAATTATTGATGTGGAGTCATATTGTGTAAATTCATTTAATATGGCAAACAAGATACAAAATAAAACATGGTTACCAATTTCGGTTATATTGTCTTGAAAATGTAGAATTTCCTTTAGATTCACAGTTCATGTAATGTACTAAAACACAAGATGATAATCTACTCTACTCTTCAGACAATGGAAACCAATGATCGATGAAAACAATAATCAATAAGAGGAAGATAATCAAAGACACATAACACAATTGTTTCTCTGGGGAAGCCACTACACAAAACCCTGACTATCTATTGCATTAATCAGAAATCTGAGTGATAATACAAAGCTTGTTCTCATAAGAACAATTCCTGCACAAGTATGATCAACTCTCTGCATCACAAGCCCACGTTGACCAACACTTAACCAATTTATGCTGCCTGCCAAGCCCCTATTTCCTTGTGCAATTCCCAAGAGGATCAACCCATATTTAATTGGGAAATCATGCTTCCAAAACTTCGCAATTCAAAACTAGGTCCTTCTCTGATTGCATGCATGACTTGTACAACTCATATCATCATACAACTAATAGTACACTGCCCCTGCACTCTAGTCTCAACTGGGTCTTTCTCTGAACTGACATGCATGAGTTTCTCATGAGGGAATCTTTAGTTAGCTGGAGTAGCACTAAGGATGCACCAGCGCACCAACTCACTACTAGACCTCTACTAGTTTCACAAACACTTAGAACTAGTTTAACTATCTATAACTCAGTCAAAATGAGTTATCTAATTACAGCTCAAATAAACTCATCTTGGACCCCTAAAATTTAGGGAGAACATATACATGACTACAAAAAAAATTCCAACTTGAAATTCCTAAGCTAATTAAGTTAATTAAGCTTAATTAACTATTTACAAGTTGCTATGAGAATAGAAATCGATTTTAATTCAAGGATAAATTAAACTGGAATTTCTTGTTGTCATTTCTCAACACTCCCTCTCAATAAGAAGGGAATTATCAACTATCCTGATCATGTCTCTCTGAAACTCAAATTTACATCTTGACAATGCTTTTGTCAAAATGCCAACATCTTGCTCCTTCGTGGGAATGTACTCCAACAACATAATCCACCTCCATACACAATCTCGAAAATGATGATATCAGATATCAATATGCTTGGACTGATCATGAAAAACTGGATTTCAGAGAGTTTGATACAACTTTGATTATCGCAGTAAATCACAGTTGGATCCATCTGCTGACCAAACAAACCAACCATAATCTTCCTCATCCAGATGGCCTCACATGTTGCCTGACTTGCAACGATGTACTCTGCCTCTACCGAACTGAGTGCAACCGATCTTTGTTTCCTGCTATACCAAGAAATTGTTGCTAACCCAATACTGAAGATCCCTCCTGATGTGCTCTTCATGTTAGATGGACTCCCTACCCAATCTGCATCAGTGAAGCCTTGAATCTTCACTCCCTTTTTCCATCTGTACCACAATCCATACTGAGTAGTGCCTCTGAGGTATCTCAACACATGCTTTTCCACCTTTGAATACAGCTTGGTAGGCCTAACCATCGCTTGACTAAGTTGGTTAATTGCATAACACATATCTGGTCATGTGTTCACCAAATACTTGAGTGAACCCACAAGCTTCCTGTAAACAATAGCTTCCACTACTTCCCCTGAAGTAGCATCCTCCTTCCTCCAGACACCTGTTAGAGGAGTCTCCATCGGTTGTTTCTCTCCATGCAGAACCTCCTGAGTATCTCTTTGGCATACTTTCCCTAAGACACAAACAATTCCCCATCACCCTGCCATACTTCCATGCCCATAAAGTAATGCATGAGCCCCATGTCCTTCATCTCAAACTCTCTTGCAAGATCCTCCTTGCAAGACTTGATTAGCTAATCATCACCTGTTAAAATCAAATTTTCGACATATAACACAATGATCAACAATTTACCTTCCACCACTATGTGGTACAAGTTCGCATCCGCTTCACTCTTGGTGAAGCCCAACCCAGTGAAGTAGCTATCGATCCTAGTGTACCAAGCACGGGGTGCTTGCTTTAGCCCATACAACACTCTCTTGAGCCGGTACACATGTGACTCACGATCGAAGGTCTCAAAACCTTTAGGCTGCTCTATGTACACATCTTCCTCAATCATGCCATTAAGGAAGGTTGACTTTACATCCATTTGATGTATCTTCCAACCCATCTGCGCTGATAGTGCTAATATAGATCTGATCGATGAGTACCTTGCAACAAGAGCAAAGGTCTCATCATAGTCAATCCCCTCTACCTGTGAAAAGCCACAGGCCACAAACCTGGCCTTATGCTTCTCCACACTACCATATGCAGCTTGCTTTACCTTGTAAATCCATCGAGAGTTCACCACCGACTTGTCCTCCAGCCTTGGGACCACATCCCAAACACTGTTACGAACTATGGATTCATACTCCTCCACCATGGCATCAACTCAAACCAGTTATTACACTGCCTCCTCAAAGGATCCTCTTCATGTGGTTGTTCCACATCAATCTGAGGCTCCTCAACCTTAGGAGCTAAAGTTACTCAACCGCATGTAGTTGAAGCTCCCTCTCAAGGGAAACTGACATGACCTTCTCCTCATTGAATCTAACATCCCTATGAACCATTGTCATCCTGTTGGTCGATAAGTACACTCGATAGTTGTGAAGTGTATCAATGTACCCCACAAATATCCCCAACTCCGTTGTCAGCTCAAGCTTCTTCTGTGCATATTTGGTCACATGAAAATATACCGATTTTTGGGTTGTGCTATATTCTTTCCACATAGTTAACAGGGGGTTTGAGGGGCACCGAAAATTTTTGGTTTTGGACCCTATGTTAGGTTGGGCGGACCCACCTATGGTTTTGTGCATGATTTTTGCACATGTTTTTTGGACACGATGGTTTTCGGTCCATGGTATTGGATGCTTTAGCATGTATAAACATGTATTATAACATCGAAAGGAACATAATGAAAAATCAAGCTGGTAGTCCCGGTTTTGGGATCCAGGGGAAAATCTCTGTGTACATGTGTTTTATGTGTTCTGCTCTCGCATTATTTATTTTCTGTGTTTTAGAATTCGTGTGCAGGTAATTTCTGTACAGGGTTAAAACCTACATTTGGTATCGGAGCTATTTTGGCTTCAAGGGGACGCCTTTGTTGCTGAGGGGTTTGCCTCGGGCCTGTGGTAGACCCTGTTTAGTGGGAGATCTGCGAGATCGATTTTGGTGGTGAAAGAAGATGGCGAGCAATGGAAAGATAGAGATCAAGAAATTTAATGGTCAGAGTTTTGAGTTGTGGAAACTCAAGATGGAGGATCTGTTGGTGGATAAAGATCAGCGGATCGTGGTAGATCCGGGTACTAAACCAACAGGAGTGTCTGATGAAGAATGGAAGAAGTTGGATCAGAAGGAAAAGAGCACAATATGATTGTGTGTCTCAGATTCAATATTGCTGAATGTATTAGGGGAAGCTACAACGAAGGCTTTGTGGGACAAGTTAGGGACTTTGTACCAATCTAAGTCTCTGGTGAATAAACTGTTCCTGCGGAAAAAGCTGTATAACCCGAGGATGAAAGATGGAGACTCAGTGACAGAGCATCTAAATGCATTTAATACTGTGGTAAGTCAGTTAGCAACTGTTGATATTAAAATTTCAGATGAATATAAGTGCATTAGTTTGTTGTGTTCTCTACCAGATTCGCGGGATAGTCTGGTTATTGCAATAGGTAGCAATGCAACTGCCTTGCATTTTGATGAAATATTCTCATCCTTGCTGATGGAGGAGATGAGACAGAAAAATATGGAGAGCCAAAATGGTGATGCCTTGTCTATACGAGGGCAGACCCAGAACAGAAACAAAAATGGGTCATCGAGTGGGAGATCTAAATATAAGGGAGATCTAAATCTCTAGGAAAACTTGTAAAGGTGGTGTGCTGGAAATGTGGAAAGGAAGGGCACTACAAAAGGGATGGTAAATCTAAAGCTCCTGACAAAGGAAAGGGTTCTGATGAGGCTCCTTCTGCAGAGGCAAAAACCACCTTAGATGAAGGTGGGGATGTGTACTTGGTTTCTTCAAGTACACATGTAGATCACGAGGCATGGTTGATTGAATCAGGTGCATCCTTTCACTTCACTCCCCATGGATAGTGGTTTTTTGAGTATGAGAAATATGATGGTGGTGATGTCTTCTTGGGGGATGAAAGGAAGGCTATAATCGTTGGATGCGGGAAAGTAAAGTTGAAATTGCAAGGTGGAAGGGTTAGAGCGCTTCCAGGTGTTCTACATATTCCTGCATTAGCCAAAAATCTGATTTCTATTAGCAAGCTGGATGATGCAGGTGTAAAAATAGTGTTCGAGAAGGATACCTGTAAGATGGTTTAGGGAACACTGGTATTGATGCAGGGAGTTCAGATTTGAACTCTGTACAAGCTGCAAGGTAACACTATTGTTGATGGGTGCAATAGTTCCATGGTTACTGAAAGTGGAGCAGAAAATATAGTGGTCTCTAGAGAAAAGACCATGTTGTGGCATCAAAGGCTTGGACATATTGGAGAGAAGGGCCTTCGAATACTTCATGGTAAAGGTATGGTAGAAGGTATGAGTAATAGTTTTCTGGATTTTGATTTATGTGAAAATTGTGTATACGGGAAGCAAAATCGTGTGAGTTTCCCCTCTGGTGGTAAGAGGGCGAAACATATATTAGAGCTTGTGCATAGTGATGTGTTTGGACTTGTAAAGGTTCCATCACTGGGTAAGTCTGTGTACTATGTATCATTTATAGATGACTTCTCAAGGAATACATGGATATATTTCCTTAAGAAGAAATCTGAAGTCTTTGACAGGTTTAAAGAATTTAAGGCTCTAGTGGAAAACCAGACAGAGAAGAAGATAAAGGTGCTGAGGACAGATAATGGTGGATAGTTTTGCAGTAAGGAATTTGAAGAATTCTGCAAGAAGTGTTGTATAGCACAACATAAGACTACTCCATATACACCTTAGAAAAATGGAGTTGCATAAAGAATGAACAAGACGTTGATGGAAAGGGCAAGAAGCATGCTCAGTGGTGTTGGGTTAGGACAGGAATTTTGGGCAGAGACGGTGGATACTTCATGTTACCTAGTCAATAGGTCACCTTCATCAGCGTCGGAGGATAAGACTCCAGGTATGGAATGGTAAGAAACCCTCTCTTTTACATCTGAGGGTATATGGATGTGATGCATATGTACATGTTCCAAATGAGAAAAGAACAAAGTTGGATAGTAAATCTGAAAAATGCATCTTTATTGGGTATAAGGATGGTTTAAAGGGTTATAAGCTTTGGAACCCAGTAACAAGGAAGGTTATGTACAACTGAGATGTGGTGTTCAGAGAGGTGAAAGATGTTATTAAAAATGAAGTCCAACCAAAGGAACTTGAGAAGGTAGATTTTGAGCTAAAGGAGGAAGAATCAGACTCTACAGCAAAGGAGGAATCAGAAGATGAAGAGCCACAAACTCCGGTTGTGAGAAGATCAATTCGAGAAAGGCAGCCATAAAGGTATAGTCCATCTGCTTTCTGTTCAAATTTTGCTTTGTCTGTTACTGATGATGATCCCAGAATTGTGAAGGAAGCAGTGGATTCAGAGGATGGAAAACTCTGGAAAGAGGCCATGGTTGATGAAATGGCATCTTTTCACAAAAATGAGGCTTGGGATTTGGTGGAGTTGCTGGCTAGAAGGAAACCCATTGGTAGAAAATGGGTGTTCAAAAAGAAGACAAATGCAGAAGGAAAAGTGGAGAAATACAAAGCTCAGTTGGTAGCAAAAGGCTATTCCCAGGTGCCGGGAACTGATTTTGGTGATATTTTTTCTCCTATTGCCAAGGTAACTTCTATTAGATTACTTTTATCTGTTGCTGCTGCTTTTGATTTTGAGGTAGAACAGATGGATTTGAAGGTAACATTTCTTCACGGGGATCTGGAAGAGGAGATCTACATGAAGCAACCTGAACGCTTTGCGATGAAGGGTAAGAAAGAACTGGTATGTAAGTTAAAGAAGTATCTATATGGGTTAAAACAATCACCAAGGATGTGGTATCCTAAATTTGGTACATTTATATAGGGACTTGGCTTCACCAGAAGTAAAGCAAATCACTGTTTGTATTTTAAATTAATTGGTGATTGTGTTATTTATCTGGTATTGTATGTGGATGATATGTTGTTGTTTGGAAATGACAAAGAAGTTATCCAGGATTTGAAGACCCAATTGTCCTCCAAATTCGACATGAAAGATCTTGGTGTTGCAAACTATATTTTGGGCATGGAAATTAAAAGAGATTGGGCAAAGAGGAAGCTCTGGTTAATCCAGAGGAAGTATGTCGAGACAATATTGCAGAGGTTTAATATGCAGGATAGTAAACCGGTGAAGGTTCCTATTCCTGTAGGTGTGAGGTTACCTGCTGAACAGTGTCCCAATACACAAGAAGAGGAAGATGACATGTCCCGTGTTCCATATGCAAGTGTAGTCAGTAGCCTGATGTATGCAATGGTCTATACTAGACCAGACATTGCACATGCAGTGGGAGTATTGAGCAGGTTTATGTCAAAACTAGGGAAGGAGCACTGGACAACAGTGAAGCGGGTTTTCAAGTATTTGCGTGGCACTAGTGATTATGGTTTGTTCTACCAAGGAAGACCAGGATTTGACAGAGTGTTGGATATTCATGGCTTTGTTGATGCAGACTGGGCTGGAGATCTGGATCAGAGAAGATCTACAAGTGGGTATGTGTTTAACCTATTTGGAGGTGCAGTCAATTGGATGAGTAAGAAGAAATATGTAGTGGCACTATCAACTACAGAGGCAGAATACATGGCGGCCACTCATGCAAGCAAGGAAGAAATTTGGTTGCAGATATTGTGTTCAAGTATGGGGTTAGTATATGAAGCTACAAGGATAGACTGTGACAACCGAAATGCAATTTTCTTGGCAAAGAACCCCACATATCATTCAAAGACAAAGCACATTGATGTTCAATATCACTTTGTGAGGGATATGATAGAAGACAAAAAGGTGTTTCTGGTAAAGGTGGACACTTTGAAGAATATTGCACATGCATTGACAAAATCTGTGAGCTCTGAGAAGTTATCTTGGTGTAGAGAGACAATGGGCATTTCAGGGTTGGAAAAATGACTAAGCTCTCTTGTGCCCCCTTGTGGAAAGAAAACAAAAAGTGCGAGAATGTTGGGTTGTGTTATATTCTTTCCACATAGTTAACAGGGGGTTTGAGGGGCACCCGTGACCCCACTTTAAGGGGTCTGGGGCAACGCCCCGGAAAATTTTGGTTTTGGACCCTATGTTAGGTTGGGCGGACCCACCTATGGTTTTGTGCATGATTTTTGCACATGTTTTTTGGACGCGATGGTTTTCGGTCCATGGTATTGGACGCGATGTTTTTCGGTCCATGGTATTGGATGCTTTGGCTTGTATAAATATGTATTATAACATTGAAAGTAACATAATGAAAAATCAAGCTGGTAGTCCCGGTTTTGGGATCTAGGGGAAAATCTCTGTGTATATGTGTTTTATCTGTTCTGCTCTCGCATTATTTATTTTCTGTGTTTTAGAATTCGTATGGAGGTAATTTCTGTACAGGGTTAAAACCTACACCGATGACCCAAAATTCCTGAAGTGACCAACATCTAGCTTTTACCGGAGAAGGATTCCTCTGGTGTTTTCATCCCAAGTATCTAATGTGGGCTTCTATTCTGCAAATAAACAACTTTGTTGCATGCCTCAACCCACAAGTGTAGTGGTCGGCCCTGATCATGCAACATCACCCATGTTTCCCCTACAATGATTCTATTCTTCCTTTCGGACACCCCATGCTGTTGTGGGTTATGGGGTGCCGTCAACTCTCGTTTAATTCCTTCTTCTGCACAAAAGTTCTTAAAATAATTTGAGACATACTCACCACCGTTATCACTCCTTAGAGCTTTAACCTTCTTTCCATACTCTTTCTCGACCAATTCTTTAAATTCACAAAACTTTTTGAAAGTTTGATCCTTCTTTTGCATGAGAAATATCCAGCATTTACGAGAAAAGTCATAAAAAGACATAACATAATACTTTTGTTTGGTCGTGGATGCTATTGAGAATGGTCCTCACACATCTGAATAAACTCACTCTAGAATCACCTATGCTCGACTGTCTCTGTTGTGAAAGGAAGACATGGTGTATTTTCCCAAAGTACACCCCCTGCATGTATCAACTTGCTCTAGCATACCTTTGGGAAGACCAATATAAATATGTTGCATGATTTTCAAAGCCCCATGATGCAAGTGACCCAACTGCTTGTGCCACAACTCACTGATGTCTTGGTTCTACACCTTCACTACTTTTGTGCTTAAGGCAACACAATACTCTACCTCCAACTTATAGATATTCTTAACTCGAATCCCTATCTTCTTTACCTAACCCTTGGCTATGTGTTGAAGAAACACCTTTACTTTTCTAAAGACCACATCATAGCCTCTATCCTCCAACATGGCGACTGATATCAAGTTCTTCTTCAACCCGGGCACATACATAACATCTCTCAAGGTGAGAGGATCACCCTGCTCCCTTTGAAAAGTAACCGTGCTCGATCCAGTAGCACTATACCTCCCGTCATCAACCATTTCGACATGCATCTGGAGATCCTTCTCCTCCAAGTCACTGAAAAACTCCTTGTCACCAGTCATGTGGAATGAAGCTCCACTATCAAGGTACCATACGCTACCCATCATTAATGACACCATGCATGCAATGAGAGTAAATTCCAATTCGAATTGAGAGGCCAAAGCCTCACTCGCCGCTCCTCCTGAGGACTTCTTCTTGGACTTCTTGAGTAGTCAGTTTGTAGAAAAATGTTCCAAATCATGACAATGAAAGCACTTAACTTTAGACATGTCTTTCTTCTTGCCTCCATGGCAAGAATCTGATTTGGAATGGAAAGCCTTCCCTTTCCTTTCCTTGCCTTACTCGCTAAGGCACAATTTTGCTCACCAACAATATTTGACGGGAAACCATCTCTAGTGTTCCTTCTAATCTCCTCCTGCATCAAATCTAACCACAGTTGTTCCCAATTTTGCGGCTTCTCCCTCCCATTGACAGAGTCCTGATAGCTATTCCAACTCTTGGGAAGGCCTAAGAGAGCTAGGCTCACCATATCATCCTTGGAAACAATTATTCCAACACTTCCAAGCTCATCACGACAGTGAGTGAACTTGGTCAAGTATTTTGGAATGGTCTTGCCTTTCTCCATCTTGATTTTTCGAAGTTTATCTTTCAGTGCCAAATTCCTATGGGCACTGTTGTTGGAATAGGTCCATCAATGCTTTCCACATAGCATACAGAATTTCCTTCCCATGGAGACTCGAGACAATGTGGACTCTAACTCCCTCAAGGATTATCTGCCTCACCTTTGCCACACACTTCTTCCATTCGGTCAGATTATGTGCATAAGATGTTCTTGGCTTAGAAATGTCTTGATCAATGAAGTTCTTGAGGCCATTATCCTCCAACACTACCTCCATCTTGTCCTTCCAGGCTATATAATTCGAGCTTCCTTCCAAGGCATACTCGAGCCTCAAACCGTAGAAAGCCATTTTCTGGTCTTGAAGTATGTATTGCAAGTTCGAAGTTCACCTATAACCCCAAAACACAAAACTTTGAAATCTCCTCTAGTATATTGTCTTCAACTTCGATACCATGTAGATTTTCCTGTAGATTCACAACTCATGTAATGTACTAAAACACAAGACAATAATCTACTCTACTCTTTAAACAATAGAAACCAATGATCAATGAAAACAATAATAGATAAGAGGAAGATAATCAAAGACAGATAACATAATTGTTTCTCTGGGGAAAGCCACTGCTCCAAACCCCGACTATCTATTGCATTAATAAAAAACCTAAGTGATAATACAGATCTTGTTCTTACAAGAACAATTCCAGCACAAGTATGATCAACTCTTTGCCTCACAAGCCCGCATTGACCAATGCTTTTCCAATTTTTGCTTCTTTCCAAGCCCCTATTTCCTTGGTGTAATTCCCAAGAGGATCAACCCATATTTAATTGGGAAATCGTGCTTCCAAAACTAGGTCCTTCTCTGATTGCGTGCATGATCTGTACAACTCGGATCATCATACAACTGATAGTACACAGTCCCTGCACTCTAGTCTCAATTGGGTCTTTCTCTTAACTAACATGCATGAGTTTCTCATGAGGGAATATTTAGTTAGCTGGAGTAGCACTGAGGATGCACCAGTGCACCAACTCACTACTAGACCTCTACTAGTTCCACAAACAGTTAGAACTAGTTTAATTGTCTATAACTCAGTCAAACTGAGTTATCTAATTACAAATCAAATAAACTCATCATGGACCCCTAAAATTTAGGGAGAACATATACATGACTACATAAATAATTCCAACTCGAAATTCCTAAGCTAATTAAGTTAATTAAACTTAATTAACTATTTATAAGCTGCTATGAGAATAGAATTCGATTTTAATTCACAGTTTAATTAGAGGACAAGTTAAACTGGAATTTCTTGTTGCCATTTCTCAACAAAAAATTCCCATTTGATTTAGTTCAGCTAAAAACTATACAACTCGAATTCGGTATGGACTTTTGTGCATATAATTTTTTTAAAGGATTTATTATCTTATCTTAATTGCAAGAATCAGTGGCTTATCCTACCCTTGACTTATCTTTCTAATAAATGGCTAAAGTTTCTATTATGTCTATACAATCGCTCTCTATCATCAGTTAGAAAGAGATATTTAAGCCAAGTTGGCATCTAACTATTGGTGAATATAGTTCATTAACTTTATATTTTTTCATAGGTCTAGAAATTTCTATATTGAAAAAAGTTATAGTAAATAGTGTTAGCACTCCTAGTCTTCTTAAGGTTGAGAAAGGAAACCAAAGAGGTAACCTCAAACCAACTTTGGACTTGGAAACTAGCTATGCCAAATCAGAGAGCAATCTCTCTAAAATCAACATAATAGCCAATGGAAGTGGAATTTCTCAAATTGAGTGAGGAAAGAGGGTTGAAAAATGTAAAACACATTCCTAGGCCAGAAGCACAAGAACTAGCTAGGGTTGTGGAAAATGATAAAATGAGTGAGTTTGAGTGTGGGGAATGGTGGGAAGTACTTGATGAGGGTAATTATGGATGTGAATTATTAGAAACAAAAGGATTTCTCTGTCAAGTGAAGCAAAAACCCATAAAAATTAAGAGCGCAGTAGAAGCGAAACTAAACCCTAGGTAAGGATTGTAATCATCATTATGAGGAAATTGATTTCATCAAGGGTTTGTGAAGGCTCCACTTACTTGTTTAGAGATGCTTTGAAACAATGAGATGAAGATTGAAACTGTTCTTTCCTCCTTTTGGCCTCCAAATCAAAATCGCAACAACTTTGCCAGGAACGCAACAGACTGATGAAACAAGCAATTGATGATGAATTTTGAAGTTCTGATGGCTGTGGCAAGTCTCATAATGGCAAAGAGGAGTTCTTGGAGCTTTTAGAAGGATATAATGAAGTTTTAAAATGCTATGATGCTCCTTTATAACTCAAAAACTCAATTTTGGCTTGATGATTGAATGATATCATGTGTACTTTTTGATAAAATGACTATTGATTGATTTGACTGCAACATTATTTCTTCAAAAGGAAATGTTTCTTTGATTCACTTTATTCCCTAATTGTTAACTCCCATGATGATGACCAAAGTGGATGATATGACTCCCTTTTTTGATATTGATGACTAATATAATGTTGACAATCCAATGTATCTCCTAGACCATGACCTATATGGTGACCTGCTAACTCTTTGATGGTCTAGGATAGGGAATGATGGCATGACCATGAACTAATCTCTAGAAGAATACTTTGATAAAAGAAAGAATTACTTCCACTAGTCCATTTGTTTATGAAGTAGGCCTCACTTCTTTACCTAAGTGACAAATTGTTTTTTAAAATAAATTGTGTTGTTTCCATAATAGATGCATTTTCAGAATAACTTATAAATATTATTTGGTTAAAATTTTTGAAATGGTGTTTCCATTTGGAAGTGTTACACAGTATTTTGTCACGGCTCCTACGCTTCCCTGTGACATACCCTGAAGTGCTTGAAACATGATCATTATACAACATACTCGTCCATGTATACAATTAAGGTCCCTCCTTTAACTTTGCTTGGAAAATGTCTGGGGCTTTCCCTAAAGAAATAGCTCTTAAAACCCTAAAATAAGGGTCATTGCTCTTATGAAGCTCAAAACCGTGATGGTCGCCTATTGCACCGTGTTTGACCCACGATGGAATCACTTTGTTCCCTGTCATACTCACGATGATCCCAAAAAGGTAATTTTCCCAAAGAGGATGAGAAGCTTCGTGATCTAGAAGCTTCCAGAGCGGCGAGCTGGAGGTGGTTTCGCATAGATGAGGTTGAATCCTCCTAACTTGACCTCTTTGTCTTATCCCTATGAGATACCTCCTTGAGATGTGGGCCTAATCATATCTTTTGAGGAGTCATAACTCCCTCTCCCAGCCTATAAATTCCTCCTCTCCCATTCCCAAATGGTTGGTCTATGTCCATTTGCACCCCTATGCTGAGCTTGTGCTTAGAGGCTATTCATTAGACTTGGAGAAGGAGTGTTTGGAGAGTTTCTTGGCTTGGACTTGGATTACCACTCAAGGAGAGCCTTTCAACATCAAGGCTATGGTTGTAAGATTCCATTTATTCTTTAAATAATATACAACTGTTGGTTCATCTTCCCAAAATATATATGTTCATGTATGTATTAACTTGGCATTCCTTGATCAACTAAGTAGGTTATTATTGGATTTGCTATTGGTTTTGGCATGCTTTGTTGTCTCTTGATCACTTGTGCAGGTACATAAGCGCTGAGAGAAGCAGGAATAAGTCTGTGACACAAGCGGTTCAAGGCTCTCAACAAAGCAAATCAGATTAGCATCAGAACGAGGTAGGTTATCTCTTTCGTTCTACTTTTCAATCATAACCCTAGAATATGTCTAGTTGATTGTCACTTCAGTTGCTAGACCCACTCATTGGGCTAGAGGGATCCTCTCTGTTCGCAAAGAGGATTAATCTTGTCAACAGGAAGTTAAAGGAAAATGTGAAAAAAGACAATATACACACAGAGACACACACACACACACACATATATATATATAGGAAATCATCCATGCCAATGTGCATCCCCATACATCATTAAGGGGTCACTCAAGAAAAAAGTTATTATACTTGAAATGTGTAGTGCAATATTGAATTTTTTAAAATTTATATGCAACTTTAACTATATAAAAACACATTACTAAAAGCAATATAAATACATTTAAATACAATGTTTCACAATAATTTTCAAACAAAATGTTTACAAATATCAAATAGGTTAATTGGGTGAAGATTTAGTTGTTAGGGAGGAGAAATTTTATCCTCTCCACCCAAGTTCAATCCCAATTCGTGACATGTTTCACTCTTTGTGAGCTAGTTGTCGCTCAACTATCTTCTTTTTTTTTTTTTCCTGCTATATTTGCTAGCTTTCCAGTGGAGGGAAATGTCAAGGTGATAACCAGTTCTTGGCCTTTTTTTTTGTAAGTTAAGCACTTTATATTACTTTCAAAAAGAGATAAATGACACTTTTTCATGGGCTATTGGTCTACCACTTGGGAAACTAAACCAATAGTAGTGATTCAAAGTATTAACATTATATATTGCACATGTTATAAGTGTATAATTTAAGTTTAAAACAAAACTAATAGCAATTCCATGCCAAAACTTAGCAGTGATAACTATGACAACTCCATGACAAAAGAGCATAACAGAAAATATGGCTCGCCTTAATATGTTGGCCTAAGGGAGAGTCCACTGGTACAGGTGGGGGAGGATCATTGCCTTCATCATAGGAGGGGAAGGCAAGGTCAACTAGATTTTTGGCTAACATGGAAACCTTTTTTTTCAATATGTCCATTTTTTCCATCAGTTTTACCATACACACTAAAATCTTTTAATGTGCGCCTAAAAAATTAGTAAGGATTTTTCCCAAGAGAGGTTTGATGTGTCAATATAGATTAATTATTTTCATATAGGTCATATAACAAGGCCACATAGAGTTGCAAATATCTAGGGCCCAATTCCTAGTGCTCCTATCTAATTGATGATCTGGGATGAATCCGCGAGCATGACGAACTTCCTCCTCAACCTCTATGATTGTTAAACACTATGCTCATAGATAATCTCCATGTATCTAGCCACAACACATCAAGAAACAACTTGAGCTCTTGGCTAGGAGGACTAGGGATGAGGGGAGTTTGGCTAGATCAAAGTGGTCTTTATACCTCTCCTACCTCCCCTACAACTAGTGTAGACACACCTTTGAACCATAGCGTGGGGAAAAAGGCGATGGAGAAAACAAGAAACCAAGAAGGAGGGAAAGGAATTGAGGCCATAGCCTAGTGGAGAGCACAAAAAGGGCATTGGGAAAGGCCCACAACAAATATCTGACAAAAATCTCCAAATCAACAGATAATACTCAGGAGCAACACCAAGATACAAGGAAAGGAGTACACAAAATTTGAGGATGTTGCAAAGGTTGTGATATTAGGGGGAAATCAAGAGGAAGGAGAGATACAAAGAAAGGATGTTGTAGAGGATACAAAAATAATGGGTAGTTGAGTGAAATAGGTCAAGAACTACAAATATATCCAAAGAAGGGAAGCCAAAATAACACAGTTGCATGAAAACAAAAAAAATCAAGAAAACTGAAACTAAAAGGCCATTGAATAGAGAAATTATCACCAACTCGAACCTTATTCCCAATATTGGAGCAGTCGTCGTGCCAATAAAAGCAAGTTTTCTAAATTCCACCTTCTAGTTGAGAGCCACAACTAGCCTTGATAACAGGGTAATAGTTGCTCAACTATCCATAACGGAATCATGGCTCTCCAAACAAAGTTGGGAAAAACTACAATGATTGGAAACACTTGCAAAAGCACCACTTTAATCAGAGGGGACATTCACTTAGCAGTTTGAAAGCTAAAGGAAAACTTAACCACCAACCAAAATTCTCTTGCATGCGACTATGCAGCGACCAAAATTTATACCAACACCAATTCCAACGTTCTTCGACCATTTGGTTTCATGATAAGTCACAAACAGTACCAAATTCCGAATAATCATGTCTAAAATCATCATGAAAGTGACTTGTTGGTTTGAATGTACTTCACAAATCTCCCACACTTAGAACTCCATTACTCTTGTGACCTCCCATGATCAATCCTTGATAGTATTACATGTGGGCAACCTACCAGATGGGGGTTGTACATGCCATCCTACATTAATCCTTCAACATCCATTTCAAAATATCATCGCGCTTCCCATGGTTATGCACCCTCCATGGGGGGAACTTCATGGCCTTATATTCCAATATCAATATCTTTTATTATGAGTCAACCTTGCTTACACTGTGAGCCATGAGGAATATTGTTAGAAAATTATATATTACGGAGCAATGGAACACATAAAATATTGCAGAAATATAAACACAGAAAATGCACAAAACAAGAGATACACAGATATACGTGGTTCACATAGTTTGGGCTACGTCCACCCCGAACAGCCAGTCCTTCCTTTCTATTATCCAGCAAAATGAAGAGACACAACCTACAACAGATCCACTGTAATATCCTTTGTTTTCTCTCACAGTCTCACCTCTCTGTTTCTCACTCAGAGAATACACATCTATTACACAGCCTCAAATATAATACCCTCATACAAAGAGAGGGGTTGCCTTCTAGGGCAAAAAACCCTAAACTAAACATAAGTTCTACCGTCAGATCATCCACCTAATGAACGGCCCAGATTGACTAGAAATTACTATACTTTTACAAGGCAATTTTACAGTTGTTTTTAGCTTAGGGGGCGCTGCCCCCGAAACCCCCCGCTAGGGGGGCTGCAGCCGCCCCCCCTAGACCCCCCCTGCAACGAATATTTTATGGGCGGTGTTGCGCCCCCATTTCGAACTGGGGTCCAGTGTGGCGATACCTTTGAATATAGAAGATAATCAATCTCCACACCCAACAAATATACTACCCTTACTCATGGGATAAATGGTGGGATCCTTCGTTACATGTGTGTGTGAATCAAATAGATTCCTAAGTGGACTTTGTTTAAAAAATTCTTAGAGAATATATGTCTTTATTATTTAGGTTTCTCTAGTCTCTTGTTAACAAATTCATTTGAACAAGTCTCTAAAATTTGTGCATGTCTTTCCAAAGAGATTTTTTTTTTTAAAGGGACAAGATATAAATCAACCTTTCTTACTATCAATGGATTCCAAAATATTTTGGACATCAAATACAATTGAGTAGCATGTCATAATTTATCTCTATGCTAGTAGTGATATTATGAAATTATTGTTAGCACCTCCATCCCAACTGACTACTAGGTAATGTGTATTGCCTACAACTCATCCTAAAAGATAAACATAAATGTATATCAGAGATCTAACATAACTGATTTTCTTACCCTCCCTCTCATTATAAAAGGGAGGAAGAAACATTGAAGAAAGGTTCTGAATTCTAGGAAAAAACTATATGTGCTTCTGAAGCTGTATGGATTCCAGATCTACATATTTCTTAATATGAATGAAACAATGGTGATTCCCATGTTTGAGTATTACAATATGTTGTTTATTTGTTAAACTTCCATTATGTTCGCAGTTCCTCTCCGATTTCAAGCAATTGTAGCTGCCAAAAATATCTCTTATATTCTTACAGATTCATTGGTGTTAACTAGTTAATACATATGCCTGTAGGCAAGTATGAGATTATATATTTACATGTGCACTTCATGAAATCATAGCATTCACTCTTCTTACATCCACCTGTCTATTTTTATCTCATATAAGTATAGAACTCTTGATGTTTCAGGCTCTATGTGATGAGTTATTATTCTCTTTCTCTTCTTTCATTATTCTGCAAAATATGATTAAATTGTAAGTACTTGATTACTCGGCCTCCACTTGTTTTTGCCTTATTATTGTGAGTTGCATATGTGAAAGGATACTAGAAATACATGGCTTATATCCTTGGATGAAGGAACCAACCCATGTTGTTATATGTATAGTTGTATATTTGTAATTACTATGTGTAGAAGATGCATATGATGCCTCCGGTTTCTTGAGGATCATATAAGACACACTGAATTTAGATGTGCCCAGGCACTGGTTTGTAAGAAATACAAGGTTGTCTTTGGGAGAGACAACAACTTTTGGCGCTATTGTCGGGGAGCTTATTGAAGGAATTTTCCCCCAGGATACGACAAATTGAACACCCTTCGTGTAGGTGAGCGAAGTCTGTTATGATTGCATTCATATCACCTTGGCGACTCCACACCCACCTCATTATCATTCATAACCCTGGCTTTTAAAAGGCCTCATACTCGCTTAGATACATCCCAAAAGAAAGCCCCATTTGTATCTGATCCAGAAAATTTAATTTCTAAGAAAGTCAGGAAAGAGAAAACTCCCGCTGCTTGTACTACCATCTTGTCGGTCTTTGCCACCTTCACCTCCAATTCTCAGCCCACTGTTGCTCAGTACTAAGGACTTAATCCTAAGGTCCTGACATACCCTGCTTCTCCTCCAACCACTGTGGTCTTGACCCCAGTTCCTCAAGCAAATTTTAATCCCCCTCCACCAATCCAGATGTCTCTCCCAGGAGTTTTGCTAAATAAGTATGCACCTCTTAATTTACCTCAGCTTCTGAGTGAAATGCCTCAAAACCACCTAAATCAGCTGCCTAGGTTCAATGGGGAAGATGATAATACGACAAAGAGACACATTGAAGCCTTCATTTCTTTTGTTCACATCCTAGATGTGGATCAGTTGGATGTGGTCATGAGACTTTTTATACAAAGTCTCGAGGGAGAAGCAAGAAAATGGTTCAAAGATCTACCCAATGCCTCCATCCTTACCTGGGAAGATCTGGAAAATGATTTCACATAGAAATGGGGAGAAAAGAGGGATCATGAGTACCTCCTCATTGAGTTTAATGCCCTAAGAAAAAGGTCAAAGGAGGATACTTCATAATTTATCAAAATATTCAATAAGCAGTACAATAACTTGCCTGTTGACACAAAACCTCCTCCAACTATGGCTCGTGTGGTTTCCTGTGAGCTTTTGAGTCCGATGTTGGTTTTTCCTTGAGAGAAAGAAAGTCTCTCACTCTAGACCAACTTCAGACCGATTCTCTTGAAATGGAAGCCAATATGGTCTCGATAGGCAAGTCAAGGGTAAAGCAAGAAACTATTGAACCCAAAAGATGGAAAGAGGAGGCATCCTCCTTTGGTCAAGATAAAGAATCATCAGACTCGAAGTTGGACGAGTTTTACAAACTCGTTAGTAGTTTAACACAAAAGGTTGGAAAGATTGAAATTGAGAACATGAACCTTTCCAGACAGAATGCTCCAGTCAACAGTCGGGGCTATAACCGTCAATATAGAAGTCCTCCAATGCAACTACTTCCGAGGGAAAGAAAGGAACAACTTGACAGATCCCTCATCCTTTGTACTTGGAAGATGGTTTCGATGAACAATCATTAGATGCACAAGAGAGGCAGGGAAATATGTACTTTTCTTTTACTGAAGAAGAATATGATAATATGGCTCACCAGGAGGCCAAACATGATAGAGAAGGAACAACAGAAGAGGAAGATATGGATTATTATTGGAAACAATTTGTAGAGTTCATGCAAGCACAACCACAACATAAGTATGATTTAAGATCTTCAAAGAGGAGGATGAGAGAACCATAACAACAAGGGGAGGATGCTCCCAAAGTTGTTTCCCCAATACTAAATAAAGGGAAGTATAAGCTAAATCCCAACCCTTCTAAGATAAAAGTCTCCTCTTATGAGGAGAGAACTAGTTCAAAGGGACACATAGAAAAAGAGACACCTATTCTGTCGAAAGAAGCTAGTGGCCAGGAAGAAGGAATACAACCGGGAGTTACAAAAAAGGTCCAACTTGCATTCAATCTCCAGAGGGAGCTTGAGAAGGTAAAAATTCTTGTTCCCCTGACTGAGATTCTAAAGAACCCTATCTATAAAGCTCAGGTATCTCAATTTATGTATCCCTCTATCTCATCACCAACCCATAATATTTTAAACCTCCAGGAGGAGAGGCCAATGACTGTTTTTGGGCTGTATGTGGAAGAGTTGGATCCTTCTACTGGGCCTTTTTCTATGTCCTTGGTGATCCATGACCTTTTGCTGCATAATTTCATATTGGATTCAGGAGCTTCCCACAACCTCATGCCATTATCAGTAATGGAACAATTGGGTTTGGAGATCACCAGAACATACAAAGACTTGTACTCCTTTGAATCCAAGAGAGTCAAGTGCTTAGGCATGATAACGGATCTAGTGGTAAACTTGGCTCAGATGGTGAAAAGTGTGGTAATGGATATAGTGGTGGCTAATATACCTCCTCGTTTTGGAATGATCTTATCCAGATCTTGGGGTTCCAAGGTGGGTGGCTCTATCAAGCTAGATATGCCTTCTGCCACCATTCCCACTTTTGGAGGTGAGCAAAGAAGGTTTTACAGAGAATCCTGGTTTGTGAAAATCGTTACCCTAGCTAAAGGCTCAGAGAAATCCCCAGTGCATGGGAAAGATAGCGACGTCTACTATCTGTTCCTAGAAGAGGATGAGACCTTCCCAGAGAAAAATTCAATACACCTAACAGGGCAGTCAGAGCACTTGCGACCAAGCGAAAATAAAATATGGAAATTATACTTCGATGGAGCAAACTCAAAGGATGGAAATGGAGATGGAATATTGTTGGTATCTCTGGAGGGCAGCCTGATACCCCTCTCTTTCAAACTGGACTTTGAAGCGACCAACAATGTGGTGGAATACGAAGCATTGATCCTTGGGATACAAACAACAAAAAAGATGAATATTGAATGCCTTATAGTCTATTGAGATTCTGAACTGGTTGTAAAGCAGATCAGAAATCAATGGCAGGCCAAACACCCCAGGCTGAGGATGTACCGAAATGAAGTGTGGGACTTAATCAATAATTTATTCCTAACCTTTAACATCCAGTTTCTACCCAGGGAAGAAAACATGATGGCTGAATCTCTTGTGGTAGCTGTAGGCACTTTCAGGCCCCCACATAATCCACTCCTGAGATATGAGATAGAAGTCATACATAAGCCTTCAATACCTGATAATGTCAAACATTGGTAGGTATTTGAAGATGATGAGCAGGTCAAAAGATTCGTATAAGTCGTTGGGGAGTTTTCCCACTCCACCATCGACTAAGAGGAAGAAGAAGAAGCAGAACAAGAAGCCACTCCATGGAAAGACAGTATGGCTAGGAAAAAAAATTTGCAACTAAAAGGGAACACCATCCCTCGTGGACTTGTTCCACTTGAAAGACTTTTCAATAAAGATGACATAGCGTCCAAACAAATTGCCCCAGAGAAGGATGAGTAGGGAGAAGACTGTAACATCGGATCAGAGGAGGAACCCCAGATGATCAGGCAGTTCAAAGGAATCCCCTTGCAATAAGATAGAGGTATTTAGATCTATTCAAAACTTAAAAATATGTATTTCCTTGGTCTTATGATGATTTGAAATCATTTGATACAAATATTATTCAACATAAGATTCCTTTGAAGAATGGGATGAAACCATGCAAATAGAAACTCATACAAATAAAACCACTCTTACTCCCCTCCATTGAAAAAGAGGTAAGGAAGCTGCTATAGGCCAAGATCATAGTCCCTTTAAGATACTTTGAGTGGGTAGCTAATTTGGTCCCTACCCGAAAGAATAACAGAGAGATAAGGCTGTGTGTGGACTTCCAAAATTTAAACAGGGCATCTCTAAAAGATAACTACCCTCTACCCAAGATGGATAATATATTGCAAAAGGTAGTGGGTGTAGTTAGAATGTCCATGATGGACGAATTCTCCGGATATAACCAAGTGGAAGTCCACCCTAAGGACCAGAAAAAGATTGCTTTCACCACCCTCTGGGGAACCTTCATGTACGCCCGCATGCCATTTGTGTTTGATAAATGTGGGAGCCACTTTTCAGAGAGCTATGGACATATCTTTTGTGGGAGAGCAAGATAAATGTGTGGTAGTCTACTTAGACGACATCACAGTCTTCTCTAATACTGATGAAGCGAATATCCTCCATTTAAAGCTCACTTTTGAGAAGTGAAAAAGGTATGACCTCTCTTTGAATCCAAAGAAATATCAGTTTACCTTGAGTGAGGGAAAGCTTCTTGGACACATAGTGGCCCAGAAAGGAGTGAAGATTGATCCAAAAAGAGTCAAATCCGTCAACCTTATTCCCCTGCCTAGAAACAAGAAAGAAGTCCAAGACTTTTTGGTGAGGATAAATTTCTTAAGGCGATTCATGCCCAACTTTGTTGAGATAGTTAAAGGTATCACATAAATGCTTAAGAAGGAGAATGAAGTTAAGTGGAGCTTTGTCCCCCGTGATTCTTTCACAAGGTCAAAGAAGCTTTGGTTGAGGCCTGAGTGCTAGTCAATGCCCTTCTATATCTTTTATTTTTCCTCTCCACATACCATTGCTGCTATGCTGTTATAGAAACATAAAGAAGGTTACGAGCAACCCATTGCCTTTTTCAGCCAAGTCCTAAGGGATGCTGAGCTGAAGTATGATATATTGGAGAAACATGCTTATGCACTGGTCAAGGCACTAAAGTCATTCATATGTATGTACTACAATTCGAAATCACAACATTTGTTCCAATGAATGCAGTAAAAGACATCCTGGTGTAGGGAGACAATGAAGGAAAGAGGGGCAGATGGATAACTAAAATATAGGAGTATGAACTGGAAATCAAGCCTACCAAGCTCATCAAAGGCTAGGGATAAGCCAAGATTTTGTCTGAATCCAACTGTAAAGCTCTACGGATAAGCCTGATCACAAATGAGGGCAGTCTAGAGGATGAACATAGCAGAATTAAATGGGATGAATAGACGATCTATGCCAAGTATGAGGGATCGCCTAGGTATAAGAACATTGTTCATTACCTCTTGTTTCTAAGATACCCGTTGGGACTGGATAGATCTAAATACCAAAGTCTGAGGTTGCAGGCACATAAATACATTATATCTAATGGATTGCTCTATTGGAAGGACCCGGTGGGGGTATTGATGCTATGTATGGTTGAGGGAGAAACCCATGAAGTGATTGAGGTTTTCCATGGAGGAGTCTGTGGTGGACACTACAGTTGGAAGACAACAACACATAAAATCCTTAAGGTAGGATTCTACTGGCCCACGATGTTTGGATATGTTTATTCTCAGGTCAGGTCATGCCAAAAATGCCAATTTTTTGGTGAAAGACAAATGTTTTCTCCTCTCCCCCTGATTCCTGTGCACATAAAAGATCCTTTTTTTTTCCCATAGGAAAATTTGGGCAGATCAAGCTTAAAGGGAATCTTTTAAAGCTAGTCGGCTAGACTAGTAAGGCCTAACCCCAAGGGCATCGAGGAGAATTGACCCTATGACCTCCCGATCGGCGAGGTACTTAACAATAGGGACTCGACCAATTGAGCTAACCCTTGGTGCTACATAGAAGATCTTTTTAGACAATGGGGATTGGGATTCATTGGAGAAATAAATCCACCATCTAGTGGCCAACACAAATGGATTTTAATAGCCACTGACTATTTCACCAAGTGGGTAGAGGTTATCCTAGCTAGAAATGCTATTGATTCAGTGCTGATAAAATTCATGGAAGAGAACATACTGTCCCGCTTTGGGTGTCCTTTTAAAATGATCACTGATAATGCACAAGTCTTCAAATCTTCCAAGTTCACCAAATTCTGCCACAAATTCAACATCGTTATTAGACACTCCACTACATAATACCCTCAAGGGAATGGCTTGGCTAAGTCTTCTAATAAAACTGTGGTGAGGGTTCTAAATAAGACCATCACTGAAAATCAAAGGAACTGGGACTCTCAACTAAAGTTTGCTCTGTGGGCTAACCGTGTAACACCCAAATGATCCACTGGGAAATCACCTTTTGAGCTAGTATATGGCAAGGTTGTTGTCTTCCCTATCCAATTAGCAATGCCAGTAGCTAAGTTGCTGCAAGAAGCTAAGGAAGAGCCTAGTGCCTTGACTAGAAGGATAAATTAGCTGGTGGAGCTTCATGAGAACAGAGAGAAGGTGGGGACCAAACTGTCAAACTACCAACAAAGGATGAAATATCTATTTGACAAGAAGACTAAGGACATACCTCTTCAACAAGGAGATTTAGTTCTTAGGTGGGATGTCCGACGAGAAGACAAAGGCAAGCATGGGAAATTTGATCCACTATGGTTTGGCCCCTTCAAGATTGCAGAAGAGAGGGGAAATAACACTTACATGCTTGAAAACTTGGATGGTGAACTACTGGAACTGCCTGTAAATGGTCAGTTTCTAAAATTTTATTTTCAAAATTAGAGATATTTGTCTCTTTCTTATTGTAAATATTCAGTGTGTATGTTGAAATTTTTATTTCAAAATTTCAGTTTATTTTTAGAAAAGTCCTTTTTCACATAATTATATTTTGTTTAATAACAACTCCATGCCCAATGGAAGGCAAGACTACTGGTCTGTAGGTCCTCAACACCTTGCCAGCAAGGCACTATCCCTAGTTGGAGCCAATGTTGTCACTCACTACATTGTGGGTTTCAAATGGTCAAAGTTTCCCAAGAGCAGTGAAGTTTGGAGCCACTTTCCCAGGCCATAGAAGATCTCAGAGTTGAACCAAACCCTCCCCATTGCGTAGTGCTCAGAAAGGACTTTCTAACAATATGTGGAAGTCCAAAAATAGACTCTTGAAGCAGAAGATAAAGCATTTTTAAGGTCTACCTTGGAAAATCCCAGCAAACTAAGAAAATGGCTAAGTATGGAGGGTAAATCGCAATCGGAGGTCGGGGGCCCCGGGTGTAGTGAATCCCGCATCTCGCATTATTGGCACACCAGCGGATCCAGGGGCTGACACTTTAAAAGAAATTGCAGGGCCCGATTTTGTGATATAGGGTGAAATCATCGGGGGAGGTTCGAAAAGGTTAACAAAGGAAATGCTTAACAAAACAGGCGCGGGCCACCCCCATTTTCTCTCCTCCACATGGCGCAATCCCTCATCACAGCGACCTTGTAGTCCCGCATCTTGGCATATCGGTTGGTTGAATGGTTCTAAACTTAAAAGGCCTTGCGGGGGCCGATCTTGCGATATTATGTGAAATCGTCAGGAAAGGGCCGAAAAGGTTAACAAAGAAAAAATAGGGAAACACAAAGGACCAGGCCGTCACTTTCTCTCTTTGCCATGTGGCATCGGCGATCAGATATTGGCGTATTCCTGGGGCTCACACTTAAGGATTATCAGGGGTTCTCAGTGCCGAAGGCTGATATCGGAATCTCGCATCCTGCTGACCCCGCAGTCCCACAGACACAACAAACTCCAAAGATCGTGTGGGGGGGCGATTTGTGATATATTGTTGCATCGTTGGGGAAGGGATGAAAATAATCAACAAAGGAAATGAGGAAGTAAATAAGAGTGGTCCACCCCTTTCTCTCTCCTCCACGTGGCGGTATCCCACACCCCACAGCCCCGCATTATCGGTGATCGCAGGAACGGGGAGGCTGCTCCCCCAATAACCTTGCGGGATTGCGATATTGCGATTTAGTGAAAAATCATTGGGGAGGACCGAAATTTGAATTACAAAGAAAAAGGCCAACAAAACAAGTGCCAGACCTCCCCTTTCTCTCTCCTCCACTTGGCATCGACAATCAACAGAGGTTGTTGTTCCAAATTGTTGAAAATCGCCGATATTGCAATGTAGAGCAAAATCATCGGGGAGGGTCGAAAACCAAATACAAAGGAAAAGCGTGACAAAACAGGTCTAAGCAAGCCTTTTTCTCTCTCCTCCAGGGGGCCACGTGGTGGCATGTGATTGGTTCTCGGAGCTGACATGGCAGATGACATCAACAATGATGTGGTGGTATAGATGCTGATGTGGCAGGCGGACACATGTCACTTGGTTTCAGCGTTTTTAGGGGTCCTATGGGGTTATTTCTAGGTGAAAAGTGTTTCCATTCACAGGGTGACATGTGGCAAATATGACGTCATCCCGCATTTCATCAATCCCAACTGCTTAGTGGAAAATCTTAAGGGAAAGTGCATTCAATGTTGGATGTGGGATTGCGATTGTGATAAGAAAAAGGCCCCCCTGGATGTGATTTTCCATAGGTTGTATTTCATAACATTTTCACGTCCAGGATATCGGCCGATGTGGTGTAAGGGGTTATTAAAGGCTTTTCAAGTAATAAAGGCAAAGGCCCCTACCCGACAATTGAAAGTCTTAGCACTCAAATGAGTAAGCGCTCAGTTCAAGCCCTCAATCACATAAAAGAAGAAGCGGAAGGGGCTATATTACCAAGGGCGTAAAGGGTAGTCGTGCTCGCTTGTTTCATGGTGTTCCTGCGTTAAAAGGGTAGCGTTTGAAAGGCTCTTAGGTAATCCATGAAATACGACACCATACTTTTCAGGACACCGATATTATCTAATAGAAAGTTAAAAGGGCGTATGAGTTGGCAGCTGTTTCAGAGGCTATTAAAGACTGAGAGTGACCCAAAACCGATTGAGAGAGGATTAACCATGACTTAGCAGGAACACTCCAGGACCAAAGGCCAACAAAGAAGAGTGGCATGAAGATATTTCCATAAACCATCATTTCAATTGCGATGGATTAATTTCGTTTTGTTGTTTTGATCACTGTATTGTTATTTTGTTTTGCTTTCAAGAAAGGAATCTCCCTGCTGTAATAGTTAGAGGATTTACACTAAGACAACCATTCATATAGACAACTATAAATTTCCACCTGAAGATATTTCTGTAACTGATTTTCTTACCCTCCCTCTCATTATAAAAGGGAGGAAGAAACATTGAAGAAAGGTTCTGAATTCTAGGAAAAAACTGTATGTGCTTCTGAAGTTGTATGGATTCCACATCTACTTCTTTCGTAATATGAATGAAAAAATGGTGATTCCCATGTTCGAGTATTATAGTATGCTGTTTCTCTGTTAAACTTCCATTATGTTCACACTTCCTCTCTGATTTCAAGCAATTGTAGCTGCTAGAAATATCTCTTATATTCTTACAGATTCATTGGTGTTAACTAGTTAATACATATGCCTGTATGCAAGTTTGAGATTATATCTTTAAATGTGTGCTTCCTGAAATCATAGCATTCACTCTTCTTACATCCACCTGTCTATATTTAGCTTAGATAAGTATAGAACTCTTGATGTTTCAAGCTCTATGTGATGAGTTATTATTCTCTTTCTCTTCTTTCATTATTCTGCAAAATATGATTAAACTGTAAGTCCTTTATTACTCAGCCTCCACTTGTTTTTGCCTTATTATTGTGAGTTGTATATGTGAAAGGATACTAGAAATACATGGCTTATATCCTTGGATGAAGGAATCAACCCATGATGTTATATGTATATATGCATATTTGTAACTACTATGTGAAGAAGATGCATATGATGCCTCCGGTTTCTTGAGGATCATATAAGACACAATGAATTTAGATGTGCCCAGGCACTGGTCTTGTAAGCAATCCAAGACTGTCTCTGGGAGAGACAATAGTGGCCAAAATTGAAATTATAGACTATTATATTCATGCAACTAATAGGATCAAGAACATATTTTCTTATTTTTCCCCTATGTGGTTAATAATCTATTGAGTTTGTTTGTTTCATGTGTTACGATAAAGAAACAATTTACTATAACATGATTTCAATACTTTCTAATATTGTCACATGTTGCAAACTTTTTAGCCATTAAATCCTAAAATATTATAAACATTACATGGGATGTTGCCTTTTTTATGAAAATATACATTGTAATATAATCCTTATTCCTTTCCTCAATTTCATGAATAAAATGATGCTTAAAAGATATCAAAGATATTGTTTTTTTATTAATTGTAAACTACCATGGATATTCCACTAGATAGTTTGTCACAATAAATCTAATAAAATTATACTTAAAAATAAAAAATCTACACTATGAGGGTTTATTTCTCTTTAGATTTATGGACTTGTAAATTACTATTTATTGTGTATGTATGCAAAATATAATTATGAGGGGAAATAAAGAACAATGAAATAACAACTTAAACCATGATTCACACAAGATATAACCTGGGAAACCATTTAGGAAGAAAACCTAGATATAATGTGAGGCCGCTCTGCTCTCTTTCACTAGATATAAAATGGATACAAGTACAAAAATGTAAGGATTGTGGCCCACAGGTGACTACAATGCACAAATCCTCTATGTGCACTCTCTCCCTATCCCTCTCAACCACTCTACTCATCTATAGAACAAATGTAGTAAAAAAAGAATGGAACCCCTTTTCCTCCTACTGACCTAGTTATAGCACAACCCGATAGCCTTCCAGAGGTTAGGTTTGACTCCTTCGACACTTAACTAGAGTTACAATATGGAATCTTCTAGGGTATTTGATCTATACCTTTTAAAGTGACTTAGTTCGTAAAAATGTTCAAGTGCATATGATTAACTAAACTAGCTTAACAATTAAATGAAGCATTAATGCCTTAAATGAGGCTGCAAATTAAAATGAAATGTAGAAGATTAAGAAAATAAAAGAATAAGAATGAAAACCAATTGATAACGGAGTTCGTCATTTGTGGACTACCTCTCCTAGTGTGGCCTCCAAGGGAATGACCGCTTTATTGTTCTTCTAAAATTGCAATTACAAATAAACAAAATGCCTCTAAAAGCTTTCTGAAAATGAGCTCTTTGCTACTAGGAAGTGGCCTCCTTTCTGTTGCTGCAAAATAAAGCTCTTAAGCACTTTGTTTACAAAAGTAAACAATGGTTGAAACCAAGCTTAATAGCTCTCAGCTCTACAAACTTTACAACCACACACTTGTGGTGTATTAGCAATTTCTTTTGTATATATAGCTTGGGGGTCCACAACCCCAAGGTCAAGCCTGTGGAGGTAGTGGCCCCTTTGTTATAATCACATATTATAAATGGTATACATATCCAAATTTAACCAATTGTTAAAAAATATAACTCAATGGGCATTGGTCATATTACTATAACTTGTTTTTGTTTGTTGTATATTTATAACAAAACTATGTTATATACCAAATATAATCCCTCATCGGTTCATGTGATGTTATTATGAATGCAAGTTATTAGTTCCCATCAATCACATTGTTCTTGTCTAACATCGTCCAGTCATCATTCAATATTTGTGCCCATGTTCACTGGCTAGTTATGTTGGTATGGTATTGGTTCTAGGGAGGTCGCGGGGTCAAACTTGCACCCTTCCCCCCTTTTGCATGTAGATATAATGAAGACTCAAATATATATCAATTGTTCATAAAACAAAATGACCATGTGGTCCGTTGGTTGGTGCGCTTACCACCTGACTTGGAGACAACAAGATCGAATGCCCTTACTCCAACTATTACAATGAAATTTTTGTTATGATTTGTCCATACCCTTTGTAGTGCTTCAAGGTGCCATGTGGCACCACTTGATTGGGCCACGTGGCATGCCTCCATAGGTCCACTTGTCCACCATTCCACATCAACCTCTGTCGTCCATGTCACTACCAACTCATGCACAAATACTACCATGTCACCCTGTCTGTACTACCACGTGTTATGTCCAAATGTTGCCACATGTCTTGGTAAAATTGATTTTTTGCCTATTGGTCAAAATATTCAAAACATCATAACTTCTTCATATTGACTCCATTCCATGCGATTCAAATTGCATTGGAATCATCTCATTTATATCTTTGACATGGAACTATTTCCATCAAGTTTTTGGAACTTTGAGTTTATTGAGCATAATATTGGCATTGATGTCAAATGGGCAAGGAGAATAGATGCATGGTGTGTCAAGTTTTAGGGGGAGTCTTATGCTAGTTGTAGTCTTTAGTAGAGAACCATCATAGTAGCAGGATAACTGAAGAAGCTATAAATATTATAGTTATGGTGGCTATGTTGCTCAATATTTGAGAGCATTTCTACTAAAGGAAACTAGCTTAGGTGCTCCTAGAAGTAGCATAGTTGGATAGTGCTCGAAACGAGCTTTCCAACGGTATGCTGAAGTAAAAAAAAAGACCCCCTGGATCAAAATTTATTGCCAGTGAAAGTTAAGTAGGCCAAAAGGGGTCAAATGTTGCAGAGCCAAATTTAGTGAAGTCTAATGTTGGTGCTAGTTTGGAATTTTGCCAACCACGACTGAGCTCTTGGTGCAGTAGTTAGTGTAGGTTGAGGTTGAATGGTGGTTAATTTCATAGACAAATATCACACAACACATCCCCACCAACTCATCAGAGAAAATGAAATTGTTCATGCCCTCCCATGGGTTAACAACAGGAGGGGGGGGTTTCGTGATGGGTGGATTTCCAAAACTGTTGATTGCGTAATCGATGATGTTGGTTAAAAGTGGGTCCCCTCCCCCTTATACCACAAAACCACATAAGGGGGGTATGCGTAAAACCATCAACACTAAATGAATGAGATGGCATCGACGTAGAGTAGAGAACCAATAGAAAGGAAAGAGAGATTGCACAGTGATATGGAATGTAGCAGAAGTGGATAGATATTTCCTAGAGGATCCACAGGGAAACATCACCGTAAAGTCTTGTCCTCGGAAGTTTCGAAGGGAGACAAGTATGGGGAGATGAGGATATTCCTGTCAGTTGCAACAAACTTCCCGTCTTGGCCAAAATAAAGAAATTCAACGAAAAACATAAGTCTGGGATCCCTTGCCTCCATACCCTTAATGACATGTGGACCGATTGGAGGAGGACACTTGGTGCACTATCATTGTATGAAAAAGACCACAATAGATCTACAAGGGCATGATGATGTCAACATGATGTTAGCAAGACACATGGCACCAATAGAGACATACCATGTGGCATGCATATTTGGTATTTTTGAGTGGCCAAGTGAGCCAAAAATAGGTGACATGTGGAACCACTCAATAATTGACCCTTGGAATCCTTTCACATGTGACATATAGGTTGGTAATGACACATCATCCCAGAAGAATTACCTCAGAAGCTTATGAGAATTGGTAGAAAGGTCTGGGGAGATAGTTTTGGGACATGGTGGCATCCAGGTGGCAAAGACATATCACTCGGACTATTTTGTGATTGGTCCATGTGTGCAGCATGAGGTCCCATAGGTACACGTCATCCTAGACCTTGGAAGGCCAGACACTCCTACGATTTTTGAATGAGTTGTGAACTTTTCCACCAGGATGACGTAACTTCAAGACACAGTGACAAACGAGGTTGCATACAACTAGAGTGTTAGACCAATCAATGATGCACAAGTGGTTGGTGTGTCATCCCACATGACATTTAATCTCGACGAATTGACCACAGGAGATTTTGAGGGTGCACATGTTATTTTCTACGAGGTAACAGAGCTAGGGAGATGGAATATTCTCGATAATTAATGATTCTCGCAAATGATGAAAGGAACTCCAGGACTCAGTTTTGTGCATGGCTCCTGTGTTAGAGGTTTTGGGCCTTAGGGCTTAAAACAAAGCACTTTGCCCTGTTTACAAGGCATAAATGGGTCGACAACTTTGATGACGCTCAACTATATTTGGAAATTATGCCATATTTGGAGGTTTGAGAGAGTTGGGAAACTATGCTAAAACTTGTTGTTGGAATTAATGGAAATTGCAGAGAAAAGAGAAGAAAGGAAACAAGGACCAAAAAACTTAGAGAATTAATGGAGCACCATCTATAGTAAATAGAGACATCCACGATCACAAAATTTATACAATAGATCATTTAATAAGCAAGGAGAGCCATGTAGTGAAATTAAAAATATATGATAACGTGCTAATAGATCTGGAGAGCCTTACAATGCCATGTGGTTTGGTAAGGGTGCCCATAATTAGGCTCTTTATTGAAGACCAATGACCCATACCGAAGGACACTTGGGATAAATGATGCGTTGACAAACTATGTCGTTTTATGTGTAGTAGAGGAACAAAACTTAGGAACTCTAAGTTATATAGTGTGATACAACATTGTTGTGTGTGGTGTGGTGAGCTATGGTCTAAGAGAGAGAGAGAGTTTTCTCGTGCAACAGAGAAGGTCGAGTGCATAATGTGTTGATTGTAATATGTGGAGTTGTGTGCAATTGTGAGCTATGCTTGGATTGAGGTGTGCTAATGCTGAGGAGGTGAATATAAGAGCATGGAGTGCAAAAGAGTTAGATTTTCAGAGATGAGGGTAGTTGAGCGTGTGTATGCAGGGTAGAGAAGAGTTGTAAGAGACAACAAACCAGGTTAATTATGATTTTATGTTATAGAAGGAGTCCATTTCTTTTAGTTCGAAAATTGTATGAAAAATAGGACAATTGACTGAAGCAGGTAGTGGCCTACATTTATAAGAGGTCGGATCCTCTAGGCAGGTTGTGGCTAGCTAATTTGAAGGGGTTTGGGGTCTCCTGTGAGTGGGTAGTTGAGTGTGTGTATGCAAGGTAGATAAGAGTTGTAAGAGACAACAAAAGATGTTATTTATGATTTTATGTTATAGAAGTAGGCCATTTTTTTAGTTCGAAAATTGTATGAAAAATAGCACAGTTGGCTGAAGCAGGTAGTGGCCTACATTTATAAGAGGTTAGATCCTCTAGGCAGGTTGTGGCTAGATAATTTGAAGGGGGTTGGGGCCTCCTGTGAGTGGGTTCTCACAGAAATGTGATACAATCAAAGTTGGTGCCTTGATTATCATCATAATACAAAACAAGCTTTGGTGGGTTTTCTCCCATAAGGGTTTCCATGTAGATTTGTGTGTTCTAGTATGTATGAATGAGATATCTCATGTGATGTTTGAGTATTTTCAATTTAAATTTTAGATATTCATCTTAATTATTGTTAGAAGTGTTAATTACTATATCACCCCCCCTCTCAATAATTCCTTATTCCAACATAATTTTAGGCCTTTTCAGATCCTTCTAGATCAATCCTCCCCACTGATAAGTTTTTGAACCTCCAAAAGGTTATTAGTCAGATATCAAGTGCAAGATCTACCTCCCCACTTGTCATATGTTTGTCCACCCTATTTTTTGTACCTTGCTCATCACAATCAACTGCATAGAAACTATGACAATTGAAAGCATATTGTTATTCATCTGTAATTTCCCATATCCTTACTTTACTACCCATTTACTAAAAATTAGCAACATTAAAAAATACAATAATGTTAATGACAATGTACTAACAAGATGTTTTCTCCTTTTGACAGGTTCCCATGACAAAATCCCATGCTCCATAACACCTTCTTTGTCCACCTTTGCAAATATGAGTGAAAAGGTCTTGCTCACATTCTTGAGCCTTTTTAACTACCCTACGATTACTAATGAGGAATCATCATTCATTTGATGACCTCAGATGATATACTCTATGCCATTCATGAAAATGTGATCCATATTTTTCTTCCTATATTATATATCCTTCCTGTCAAACAAGTAAGGACTTCCAAGCATAATTCCACAAATATCCAATGGGACAACATCTAGTTCCACTTTATCCACAAATTTATATTTAATAGAAAACCTAAGCTTACACTTTTCAATCACTTGTATCTTAGTGTTGTTACATACCCATTTGAACATAGAAGGTTTATGATGTAATGTTGTTTCCAAATTCAACTCCTTAACAACTACCTCAAATATTTGGTTGGCTTGAGAACCAATGCCAAAAAAAGTATCTACTTTTACATGTTTTGTTACCACCCTTACGTGAAAGGGTTCATCTCTCTTTATTGTAGAAATAGAAGGGAAAATATAATAACCAGAACCAAGATGTGAAGACCATATACCTTTCAAACTGATAGTTGTGATTAGTGCATCATCACCAGAGTTCAATCCCAAATCCTAGTGGATTGTCGCTGCTACATTCCCACATTCTACTTGCCCTTCCTATCTTGGAACCACTTAGGCCTCAAGATTAGATGTAGTTTTCAACGATGACCATCATCATGTTCCTCTTTATTGCATTGGGAAGAAGAAAACATTCCATCTCCCTTTTTCACAGAAGTTGTTCTCTTTGGCTTCTCCTTTCCTTAGTCTTTATCTTCCTTCCATTGTATATCTTCCATGGAGACTCCACCACCTTGTTTACCTGCTTCAATATAGGTCTCTTATACACAAACCTCATCCAAGTTATATGGATTCAATAAGAAAACAATATTGTGGATATAACCATGCAAACTACCAATATATTTCAAAAGAGTCTCTTGTGTATTTAGTGGAATATTTAAAGCCAATGCCTTTTTCCTAAACTCCTCAGTAAAGTTTTGCATGCTTTGGCCTTTACATTGTCGCAAGGTTTATCTTTCTATTATTGCCTTTTGGACATGTGCCAAAGGATAGAAATGATTTTTCAACACTAAATTCAAACCATGAGGAAAGATTTTTACCTTCCGAATGTGTAATATCCCACATTAGTAGTGCATTACCTTCTAGTCGAAGAGAGGGTAACTATAATTTTACCTCATCGTGATGATCTATTGCACACAGTAATAGATTTCCATATGGAGAATCCAATTGTAAAGCTTTACAACATTAAGCTCGCCATCATAAATTGACAGATTGAACTTAATATCCAACTTCAACAAAGGCTTCTTTGAAGCGACTTTTCCATGAGGAAATGGAGGAGAATAATGAGGAGGATAAATTTTCAAATCACCTTCATTTCCTTCATCTTTAACTTTCTTCGATGAGCTTGCCTCTCCAAAAAATTTCCATTGCCAATACATTTCGTAAACCATGGCCTTTATTGCCATGAAAGCTCACGAAACCCTGTCTCAAAACCAAAAGGATCTTATCTTTCATGTGATGACATTTCTCTTCTTCAAGTAAAGATTCTCAATTGAATTTATGGATTTCCTTTAATAAGTATTCCTTCACATTGAATCTGCTCCTGGTTATCATCACACTCACAAACCACCATCAAATTTACTCTAATACCACTTGATATATACCTTTAAAGTGACTTGGTTGGTAAAAATGTTCAAGTGTGTATGATTAAGTAAACCAACTTAACAATTAAATCAAGCATGAAAGACTTAAATTAGGCTACAAATTAAAACAAAATGTATAAGATCAAGATAATAAAAGAATAGGAATGACAACCAATTGATAAAGGAGTTCGTCCAATGTGGACTACATCTCTGGGTCTTGCCTCCAAGGGAGTGGCCTATTTATTATTCTCCCAAAAGTACAATTACAAATAAGAAAAATGCCTCCAAAATCTTGCTACAAATGAGCTCCTTGTTACAAGGAAGTGGCCTCCTTTAAGTTGTTGCAAAATCAAGCTCTCAAAAACTTTGTTTACAAAAATAAACACAAGCTTAGACCAAGTTTAATAGATCTTGGCTCTATAAAACTTTACAACCACATACTTGTGGTGTGTTGGCAATTTATTTTGTATATATAGCATGGGGGTCCACAACCTCAGGGTCGAGCCCGCGAAGGTTGTGGCCCCTCTGTTATAACGCATATTATAAATGGTATACATGGCCAAACATCAACATTTGTTAAAAATTATAACTCAATGGAAATTGGTCATATTAATATAACCCTATTTTGTTTGTTGTACATTTATAATGAAAACATATTATATGTCAAGTATAATCCCTTGTCAGCTTAGGTGATATTATTATGGATACATGTTGTTAGTTCTCACCAATCACATTGTTCCATCAAGCATCGGTCCAATTATCATTTAACATTTGTGCTCATGTTCATTGATTGGTTATGTTGGTATGGTATTGGTTCCAGGGAGGTTGCGAGGTCAAACGCATGCCCTTTCGCCCTTTTTTATTGTATTTATATCGAAAACTGAAATATGGTATATGTCATTCATAAAAAAAAATGACCACATGGCCCAGTGGTTGGGGCGCTTGCCACTTGACCTGGATGTCATGGGTCAAACCCCCTTGCTCTAGCTATTATATTGAAATTTATTACAATTTATCCAACCCCTTTGTAGCAATCTGAGGTGCCATGTGGAACCCTCTAATTAGGACACATGGAAGGCATTGATAGGTCCACTTCTCCACCATGCCATGTCAACCTCTAGTGGCCGCATCACTGCCAAATCATGCTCAAATATTTCCATGTTACCCTGTCTATACTACCACGTGTCACATCCAAATGTCGCCACATGTCTTGGTTATTAAAATTTGAAAGTTCTATGTAGAAATTTAAAAATTCTTTGCATAAACTTCAAAGTTCTACGTAGAAAATTGAATGTACTTGCAGAAAATTGAATGTACTTTGAAGAATACTGAATGGAACTGAGTGTACTTTGTAGAAAGTTGAATGTACTTTGTAGAAAGTTGAATGTACTTGCAAAAAATTGAATGTACTTTGCATAAAACTGAATGTACTATATTGTTACAATTACTTAGAATGCAAATTTCTTCTTCACAACTTTTTAGAACAACAATTGTAGATAGAACATAAACTTAAGGATCATATGAAGACATCCAAGCACAAATATGAGACACTGAGAGTTAGGTCCAATGACTTGGGAAAAACTCAAAAGGGGAAAACCCAAATGATTATTCTTCTATTAGATTTATTCAATTGTTCAGCAGAGTACAAAGAGAGAGATAAAGAATGAGAATGAATAAAGTCACTAATGTGAGATCAACTTGCAGCTTAAGTGCTCTTGCTCTTTGCTGGAAAATCTCCTCCTTTTCTTGATTAGATCTTGTCCTACACTTGCTTCAACTCTTACCTTGCTCTTCCTCTTCACTTTTTCTCACACTTCTCTTGTACACACTCAACTCTAGCTCTCCTTCTTCACAATGAACATGTTATTCTAAACTCTCACTTGCTCTTGATTTAATAGCTGAGAAAGGAGAGTTACAAAATGAATTCATTCCTTGAGCCAATAATAGGAGAATTCAATTCCATGAGGGAGGATTTACTTGAGGAGAAGTGTAACTCATCCCGAGAATAGAGAGAGAGGTACATTTGCCTTGAGGAGTTACAATTCGAATTAAGGAAAGAGAGAGTATTTGGTGAGAGTTACAAGTCGAATTGAATGAAGGAGTTACAAGTGCATTTAATGAGGAAGAGTTACACTTTTGTCATACATTGAATTAGTGAGGGAGAGTTACATTCTCTTAAGTGCGGAGTTACTATTTTATTCCAAGAGAGAGGTTCAATTTTCCAAGTAAGAGATTCTCGATTTAATTTACTTATTTCATGAGAGAATTATTTTTTATTAATCTCTTAAAGGTGAATGACTTTAGACTATTTTATAAATAATAGTATCATAATAATAATACTAGTAAGGATAAAAATATTAAATCTTGACTTGTATAATCATGATTGATTTGATTTTAAAGTGGATTCCATAGGTCAAGATGATCCTTGATCATTTAGACACGACTTTCTATTTTTGGAAAGTCACTTCCAAATTGTGATGTGACTTACTATTTTTGGAAAGTCATATTATAATTGTTAGAAATGAAATTTTATTATAGGTTGTTCAAATGGAATTGAAAGATATCATTTCTTCTAGGAGAAATTCATCCCTGAGCTGTCAAATTCTAATACTCCCTCTCACCTAGGGAGGAATTTCTTTATGCATCAAAGATCTCTACTTCCTCTGATCTCTTTCATTCATCTTAGGTTAAGTTTGCTTGATAACATCTGTAACAATGAAGACGCAATTTAAAGAAGAATCATCCACTTGACACAAATTTGTAAAGGAAAGAACCATCACATGTCACATAAACAAGGGCTATACTCAACCAATTTTCATCTCAAAAAAATAGGCGATAAAAACACAAACATCAAATAGAAAATACTCAAACAAGTAAGAAAAACAAGAATCAAACACAACCAAGTGTCAAGTGGTGGAACACCTACATCCTAGACAAGTCACACAGACAAGTCTCACTACACCTATTGGCCAGATAGGTGGCTCTTCCCATGTCCCAGACTGTGGGTCGGATGCATACTGAGGCCTACTCTTGTGGCACACACTACACAAGAGGTCCCTCATCCTTAGGATATTTTCAACATCATTCCCTAATCTTGTGAGCTCTGACAGGGGGGAAAGGCAGCTCAATGTTCTCAATCAACTGTGACCACCTCCCGGAAGGGTCATGTCCATAAGTCCAAGTTGCTCTCTAAAAACCAAGAACTTCCCTTTTGGTAAAGGCTTGGTAAGAATGTCAGCTATCTGATCATCAGTGGAGATGTGATGGAGCCTCACTACTCCTCTCTGTACCATATTTCGGATATAGTGATACTTGATCTCAATATGCTTGGACTTATCATGAAACACAAGATTTTACGCAAGACAAATCCCACTCTTATTGTCACAATATATAACTGTTGTGTCTGGAACTTGCTCAAATAGTTCCCCAAAAAGCTTTCTCAGCCAAACTGCCTCACAACTAGCCATGCTAGCAGCAATGTACTCAACTTCAACTATACTTAGTGTAACAAACTTCTAATTTCTACTCATCCAAGAGATCGTGGAAAATCCCAAGCTAAAGAAACACCCATAAGTGCTCTTTCTGTCAGCAGAGTTACTGAAAACATCAAAGCACCAATGAACTATCTATACTCTGTGGGATTTTCTAGACAGGGTTGTGCAACTTTGCCACATAATTTGTTAAAGTTCTTTTCCATAGGAGTATGCATGGACTTACATTCTACCATAGAAAATCTTTCAAGAAGCTTAACAACATATTTTCCTTGTGAAAGGTAAATTTCACTAGGTCTTTTCCTGACCTCTTGTTCCATAAAGTAATGCATCAAACCAAGGTCTTTCATTTCAAATTCAAAAGCTAGCTCCCTCTTACACTAGCGGACAAGAGGTTCTCCTCCTGTCAAGAATAAATCATCAACATACAATAACAAAATCAAAGGTATACATTGGACTGTCTTGAAGTAGAGGTTTGGGTTTGCACTGCTTCTTGTGAAACCAAGCTTTATCAGGTAGCTGTCAATGCGAGCATACCAATCTCTTGGAGCTTGCTTCAACCCATATAAGGCTTTCTTCAGTCAATGTACATGAGTTTCCCTGTCATGATCTTCAAAGCCTTATGGTTATTCCACAAATACCTCTTCCTTGAGGAAGCCATGTAAGAAAGCAATTTTCACGTCCATTTGGTGAAGAGTCCATCTCTGGCTAGCAGCTTGAGGTCTAGGAACCACTTCCCAGACATCATTTTGGATGATGGACTCGTATTTTTTAGTCATGGCATATTTCCAGACATTTTATTTTTGCAAATTCTTCAAAGGTGCATGGTTTTGCTTGAATGATGTTGCTCATGGCAGCAATGTACCCTTGAATTTGACTTGGCTTCTTACTTTATCTGAATGTTCCTCTTGGGGCAACTTGTTATTCAACATCTTGCAAGGTATCTCGCAGCCATATTGGTCTCTTTCTGATAGGAGGTCCATGTGGTGGAGGATCAAGAGGATCCATGGAACCCATTAGATTATCAACAAGATCATTCTCAAGTTCCCATTCAGACTCCTTTTTCATTAACAACTTGTATTTCAGCAATGGTATGAGGAGGAGAGTCTCTTGCTTTTCTAAGAGTTGAATCTTCATCAAATGTTACGTCTCTTCTAAACTCAATAGTTCTTTGGCCAGGTACATAAATTATATAAGCTTTTGAATTATCACAATAACCAACAAACGTACCTTTATTACCTGAAGGTTCTAGCTTGTTCCTTTTCTCTTTCGGCACATGGAAGTACACATGACAACCAAAGATTCTCAAGTGACTCAGCTCAGGCCTTTTACCAGTGAAGACTTCTTCAGGAGTCTTATTGTTTAAGGCCTGATGAGGAGTTATGTTTTGCACATAAACAACAATATTTGCAGCTTCTACCCACATAAACTTCGGTAGCTTTTGATCATGCAACATGGCTCTAACTGTTTCCGTAATGGTTCTATTTTTCCTCTCAGCCACACCATTTTGCTATGGATTATACGAAATAGTTGTTTCTTTCCTTATTCCAGCATATCTGAAAAGATCATTAAACTCATTGGAGGTGAACTCTCCCCCATTATTAGATCGAAAATCTTTGATGAACTTTCTCGTTTGATTTTCAATCAAAGCCTTGAAATATCTGAACATGTCAAATGCTTCCCCTTTCTTTTTCAAAATAATATCCATGTCTTGCGAAAAAAATCATCAAGAGAAGTAACAGACATAGGTCCACACAAATCAGAATGTATGAGCAGAAGCACCTAGCTAGTTTTTGTTCTACTTGAAGGGAATGGTCCATTTATATGCTTTGCACTTGCACATCCTTGGAAAATTCCTTCATGATCCATTATGATCTTAGGCATTCTAGAAACCATCTTCTTTACATGAGGTAAGGATTTGTAGTGTAGGTGAGCAAATCTTTTGTGCCATAGCTCACACTAAAGATCGATATCATGGACCAATGCATGAATGGGTTTACCATTGACTTTGTAAATCCCTTCACATCTTGATCAAAGAGTGAAGGCTTCTCTCATACTTGAGTTCAAAGGCCAAGTTAGAAATTTTCCATTAATAAAAGAAACTTTCATTCCTTTATCTTCTAGAGAAGATATGGATACAATATTTTTTTTCAAACCAGGTAGATACAAAACTTCTTGTAGAAAAATAGATATGCCATCATCTAATTGAAATGACACTGAACCATAACCTTTAACTTGGTGAGTAGAATTATCTCCAAGGATAACATTTAAATTAGTCTCCCTCTTAACTAGATTAGGGAGTGCCTCTTTGTAACCGATAAAATGTTTGGAAGCACCACTATCAACTAACAAACTATCAAATGAATCTGTAGAAGAAGAACTGGAAAGAGCAGAAACAATAAAATATTCTGATTGAGTTTCTGCTGCATTATTTTTATATCTTGGATTTTTTTTCTTAGGATGCCCTTTTCTTTGATTTTTAGAAGTGTATTTTCTATAATCATGTTTGCTTTTGAATCTAAGAGCTCTTCTTCTTTATTTACAGTCACAAGCAAAATGACCATGTTTTTGATAGTTAAAGCATCTAACTTTTAACATGTCTAGATTCCCTTTACTTGATTTGAAAGCAAATTTATTTTTATTACCTTTCTTTCTCTTGTCATAGGCTGAAAATGCAATAGGTTCTCCTTCTTCATGATGTGAAATTCTCCCTCTGGAGATCATTCTGGCCTCCTCTTGGATACACTTTCCCAAGAGCTCATCAAATGTGGGAATAGTGTTGATGTTGCTGATGGTGGTGATAAAAGTCTCCCAAACAGGAGAAATGACTCCAAGCGCAATCAACACCATTTCTTTGTCAGGTACAACTTCACCAACTGTTGACAGTTGATTCTTGATTTTAGTCATTCTCAGGAAGTATGCTTGAACCGTCTCTCCTCTATTCATCTTGATGTCCTTCAACTGATTCTTCAAGGCAATAATCTGGTTCAAGTTACTAATTGCAAACATGTCAATTAATTTGTCATATATTTCTTTAGCTTTCTTCAAACTAGAAACATAAGTAATGAGATGATCACTAAGAGAATCAAGGATAATTTTTCTAGCTTTGATTTCACCATTTTTATATTTGGATTTGACAACAACACTTGCATTTTCTAGTGGATCAGCTATTGTGTCTTCAACATACTCCAGAACTTTGTGTTCTTCAAGAGTGATATCCACCCTTGCTTTCCATGGAGTAAATTTTGAACCATCATTCAACTTCTCATTTATCTTTAAGTAGGACAAAGCCATCTGAATCAGAAAAATTTGGCAGCAAGTGGGGTCTCCTCAGGTGATCTTTGATCTCCATGGACTTGTCTTGACCAAGGCTTTGATACCATGTTAAAATTTGAAAGTTCTATGTAGAAATTTAAAAATTCTTTGTAAAAACTTGAAAGTTCTATGTAAAAATCTGAATGTACTTGCAGAAAATTGAATGTAGTTTGTAGAAAACTGAATGGAACTGAATGTAATTTGTAGAAAGTTGATTGTACTTTTCAGAAAACTGAATGTAGTTTGCAGAAAGTTGAATGTTCTTTGTAGAAAACTGAATGTACTATGATGTTATAATTACTTAGAATGCAGATTTCTTTTTCACAAATTTTAAGAAAAAAATTGTAGATAGAACATAAAATTAAGGATCATATGAAGATAGCCAAGCACAAATATGAGACACTGAGAGTTAGATCCAATGATCAGGACAAAACCCACAAGGGGAAAACCCAAACGATTCTTCTTCTATCAGATTTCTTCAATTGTTCAACAGAGTACAGAGAGAGAAAGAACGAGAATGAATAAAGTCACCAATGTTAGATCAACTTGCAGCTTAAGTCCTCTTGCTCTTTGCTGGAAAATCTCCTCCTTCTCTTAATTAGATCTTGTCCTACACACTTGCTTCATCTCTTCCCTTTCTCTTAATCTTCACTTGCACTCACACTTCTCTTGTACACACTTAACTCTAGCTCTCCTTCTTCACAATGAACATGTTACTGTCAACTCTCACTTGCTCTTTCTTAAATTGATGAGAAATGAGAGTTACAAAATGAATTCATTCCTTGAGCCAATAATAGGAGAATTCAATTCCATGAGGGAGGAGTTACTTGAGGAGAAGTGTAACTCATCCCAAGAATAGAGAGAGAAGTACACTTGTCTTGAGGAGTTACAATTTGAATTAGGGAGAGAGAGAGTATTTGGTGAGAGTTACAAATCGAATTGAATGAGGGAGTTACAAGTGCATTTAATGAGGAGTTACACTTTTGTCATACATTGAATTAGTGAGAGAGAGTTACATTCTCTTAAGTGTGGAGTTACTATTTTATTCCAAGAGAGAGGTTCAATTTGCCAAGTAAGAGATTTTCAATTTAATTTACTTATTTCATGAGAGAATTTGTTTTTATTAATCCATTAAAGGTGAACGACTTTAGACTATTTTTATAAATAATAGTATCGTAATAATAATAATACTATGAAAGATAAAATATTAATTCTTGACTTGTATAATCATGATTGATTTGATTTTAAAGTGGATTCCATATGTCGAGATCATCCTTGATCATTTAGACATGACTTTCTATTTTTGGAAAGTCACTTCCAAATTGAGATGTGACTTACTATTTTTGGAAAGTCATATTAGAATTGTTAGAAATGAAATTTTATTATAGGTGGTTCAAACAGAACTGAAAGATATGATTTCTTCTAGGAGAAATTCATCCCCAAGCTGTCAAATTTTAGCACTGGTAAGTTTTTCCTATTGATCAAAATCTTCAAAACATCATAATTTTTTCATACAGACTTTTTTCGATGCAATTCAAATAGTGTTGTAATTGTCTCATCAAGCTCTTTGATATAGTGTTGTTTCCATCAAGTTTTGGAAACATTGAATTTTAGACCTTTTTGAATCCTCCTGGATCAGTGTTCTTCGTCATGATTATTTGGCTAACCCATTTTCCATGAATAATGGGGGCTGGCATGGCATCCTCTCAAATTATGGTGGCCAAAACAGGAAGGTCAACTTTCGAGAGGCATAACGTTTGCATACAAACACTGATTGAGGTAATGATTACATTGTTGGAAAGGTATTTGTGTGTAGAATAGGGGAAAAAAAGTGTTTCACTAAAGTGGTAAATTTCTACCCCTCAAAAAACTCCATTTGATGCCTCCAAATTCTCCCGAAAGGTTTCAGACCCCTATTTTCCAAACTGGGCCCTGTCAGTAAAAATGGTACTGTGAGCTGATTCCTCCACTTTTTCATCTCTTAAACCATCAATATGGATGACACGCAATATAATAATCCAATCTAGATCATTTTTTATTTCCTCAAGTAAACAAATTTAGTATTGCAAGTCATAATTTCCATACCAAAGATAAGTGCTAGAAGCTATAGCTTGAGTTGAATCCAAGGATTTGTAACAAGGATCCCAAGAAGAAGAATGAGTGAAGTAGGGATTTGGGGAACCAATTTGTGAGTAGATATATGTGAATGAAAACATTCTCTATATTACAAAGCAAATGGAGGTGACATGAGTAGCCTCCATCATAGGGAAGGAGATAATAAAAATTTTCCATCTTAAAATTCAGGTCAAGAAGGCCAAGGTGGATGTTTTATTTGACTCTAGATCAAAGTCACAATCTAACCTCATAATAGAGGACTTCATAAGAAATATTGGGTTGAAAGTTTGTAAAAATCCTCAATTGTACCCATTAGGATGGGTGAACAAGGATGTAGAGTTTAGATTTACCAACCAATGAAAGAATAGATTTGGCATTGATGAAGATTACTCGAAGTGGAGGAACATGTGGTGCCACTTAATGTTTTTGGGGTAGTGTTGGAAGCACATACATGTATATGAGGGATGCCACCTACATTAGGATATCAAACCAATACCACTTAATCACAAATGGTAACTCCTTCACCACTTTGAACGTAGAGGTAAATCCAATATCTCTCTATTAAGTACTAACCAAGAAAATAATCTTCTTAACTCAAGTAGGAATCTTGTGTTATTCTTATTAATACAAAATTAGCAAGGAGACAAATCAATAAAATTCAAGACTTCTCTTGAATGATGTACCGAAGAGTAGAAACAATCATCATAAAAGTTTCCATAGGGATATATACAAGTGTCCCAATTTATCAAAGGGTTACCAAAGACAAACAAATAGAGAAGTTGAGCACAAGATATAATTGTTGCATGATTACCAGAAATAAGACTATATACAATTTCCACACTAGAAGTAAATGAAGTGTGGTAGTCGTAGTAAATATTGGAGTAGGACAAATAAGGCATATCACTTCAGCTCATGGATCTCCCATGATCATAATACCCGAGAAGGATGGAACTTGGCATATGTGCACATATTATGGACCTATTAACAAGACCACTTTCAAGAATTATTACCCATTACTTAGGATCAATGGAATTTTTGACAAACTACAACATGTTAAATACTCTAGCAAAATAGACCAGAAATCAAGATAGCACCAAGTGCAAGTCAAAGAAGAAAACTCTTATAACACCACGTTCAAGACAAGACAAGATCTATATGAGTGGCTGGTATGAAGGATTAATTCCTACTTATGAATTAAGAATATTGTCTGTATTATATGATGTATTTGTAATGAAGTAGGCCAAGCATAGAAGTCTATGTAAGAATCCTAGATGAGAAGAAAAGAGAGATGTTCATTATGAATATTGGTCAAAAGATTAACGAAGAGATCATCATGGAGACCATTATGCATTTCGCTGAAATAAACATCTAATTATGACATAGTTGTTATGGTCACCTAATGTTATATAAAGGGACAAATAATGCAATAGTGACTGTTATGAAACCAGCTCAAGAAAAGATAGAAAAGATAGATCAACGCCTTAGAATTCAGCCTCTTCGAGGGGGCAACCTCCTTTACATTACATAAATGAACAATTCTTGGATGATACAAATGAAAAGACCTCCTTTCTATATATAGGAGTCCAAGGGGTTATAACATAATCAGAGCCGACATAACAATAATAATGTAAGGGCACAATAATAACAATAGTGGGCTTCTATGGGGCACAATAGTAACAATATGGGCACTACATGGGTACATCAATATAATAAGTGGGTTGTACTAATAACAATAAGGGGTTACACTAGTAGTATAGGGGCCTAACATTCCCCTCTCCTTCAAAAAGCGTTGTCCTCAATGGTTGAGTAGTTCTTGATGCTTTTGTATAAAATTCTTGTCCTCCCATGTGGAATCTTCAGCAGGTAAGTTCTTCCACTTGATGAGATACTCTGAAATTGATCGATTTCGTAGCTGTCAAGTTCTTGTTTCTGTGACTGCTCCAGGTTCCAATATGATTTTTCCTTCCTCTTCAATTTCTAGCAATATTGTTTGAATTGGGATCTTTTGGAACTTTTGAATAAGTGGCCATACTTCTTTGTCATTCTTCCATTCATCCCTTGCTTCATTTATCCAATCTGGTTGGATAATAGAAATAGCACAAAACAATGCTTTCACATCCTCATCCTTGAAGAGTCTTCCCATTCGGTAAGGTTGCCATTTTTTAAGTGCATGTAGTATTGCCAACATTTCCTTCTCATAAATAGCTTGATTGAGATGTAGCAGTAAAAATACCCAATCAAAACATTTTTCACTACGATGTTGATCTACTTTTTGTTTCGTTTGATTTTGCACCGAAGTGGCGTTATCCTTTAAAATTTGGAGAACTTGTTGATGCTCAATGTGATTTTTCACTGCTTGAACCTTTTTCTTCTTGATATGTCCTTCTATATCTGGAGTTTGAGGAGTGGTAATTTCTTCCAATCCTTTACAAGATATGGAAAAATTCATTTCTTGATGCTCGATGTGATCTTTCGCTTCTTGAATATTTTTCTTCTTGATATGTCCTTCTATCTTGATAGTTTGAGGAGTGGTAATTTCGACGAATGAATTACAAGATATGGTTGGATTCATTTCTTCTTTATCGATGTGATCTTTCACTTCTTTCACCTTTTTCTTCTTCATATGTCCTTCTATCTTGAGAGTTTGATGAGTGGTAATTCTTGCCAATTCTTTACAAGATATGGTCTGATTCATTTCTTCTTTCTCTGGGGTGGGGTCCTGGCGTATATCTTCTTCTTTTGAACTTTCTTGCTCATTTTATTCTTCCTCTTCACAATCTATGTAGAATAATTTCTTCTCAACACACTTATGACCTTTAGTGTATTTGCTATCACAATTGTAACAAAGCCCTTTTGCTCTTTTTTCTTCTAATTGTTGTGGTGTAACCCTTGTAGGTTGTGGAAGGCTAGGAGAAACAACACTTCCATCTTTATAGTTGTGAGGGGTATGCTTCCTGGTTTCCATAATTTTTCTTTCCAATATGTCACAAAGCCCTTTTACTCTTTCCAATTGTTGTGGTGTTTCTCTAAAGAAGGTGCTGCTCTTTGTATCCTCATAATGTGCTATCATTTCCTCCGTGAAAATTGACCACGTAACAAGTTGTTTACGAGAACAAAGCCCTTCATACCATAAAAATTGATCTGGTTCTAAATATGAAGATGCAATACGTACCTTTTGTAACAGTTGTACACCATGTAGATCAAAATATTGCTCCATCTGAAGTATCCAATTTACCGGATCCTTGCCATCAAATTTCCTCATCTTGTTTTTTCTTGATTTTAGGAGCTCGATCTTGAAATGACTCTAACTCTGTAATTTTGGATCTTTAAGTTCTGAAATTGTGACCTGTAGTAGCCCTTTGTGTCCTCTTTCCAATGCCACAAGTCTGACCCAAATTGGATTCTCCAAGGAAGAGTTATGCGAAATCTCCCACAGTGACTTGATTATAGACTAGTTCAGTACAACGAACTTGTACGATGTGCCACGAGTCACTGTTTCGACCTTTGGATCCGAAAACCACATACAAGAAACTACAGTCCGTCCTCTTTCTATACCTTCTTACGAAATTTCAATCCGATCCCCAGAGAGAAAGTTATGACGATTTTCCCCAGGTCACCTGTTTTGAATGTAATTCAGGAGTCTGCAAAAAGGCCAACTTCCTCAGATCATATCTCCGCAAATATCGCGCGAAAAGCTTTGAAATTTGGACCCAAGGTTCAACGCGATTTCTTCTCACATGGGTTTTTTTTTGCGACTTCTGAAACGTCACAGAAAAAAAGTTATAGCAAAAATGCCACGATGACCTGTTTGGAGCAACGAAACCCTAGAATCCAAAGCTCTGATACCAAATGTTATGAAACCAGCTCAAGAAAAGATAGAAAAGATAGATCAAAGCCTTAGAATTTAGCCTCTTTGAGGGGGCAACCTCCTTTACATTACATAAATGAACAATTCTTGGATGATACAAATGAAAAGACCTCCTTTCTATATATAGGTGTCTAAGGGGTCATAACATAATCAGAGCCAACATAACAATAATAATGTAAGGGCACAATAATAACAATAGTGGGCTTCTATGGGGCACAATAGTAACAATATGGGCACTACATGGGTACATCAATATAATAAGTGGGTTGTACTAATAACAATAAGGGGTTACACTAGTAGTATAGGGTCCTAACATGCCCCTCTCCTTCAAAAAGCGTTGTCCTCAACGCTTGAGTAGTTCTTGATGCTTCTGTAAAAAATTCTTGTCCTCCCATGTGGAATCTTCAGCGGGTAAGTTCTTCCACTCTGAAATTGATCGATTTCATAGCTGTCGGGTTCTTGTTTCTGTGACTGCTCCAAGTTCCAATATGATTTTTCCTTCCTTTTCAATATCTGACAATATTGTTTGAATTGGGATCTTTTGCAACTTTCAAATAAGTGGCCATACTTCTTTGTCCTTCTTCCATTCATCCCTTTCTTCGTTTATCCAATCTGGTTGGATAATAGAAATAGCACAAAACAATGCTTCCACATCCTCATCCTTGAAGAGTCTTCCCATTCGGTAAGGTCGCCATTTTTTAAGTGCATGTAGTATTGCCAACATTTCCTTCTCATAAATAGCTTGCTTTAGATGTAGCAGTAAAAATACCCAGTCGCCTACATCAAAACATTTTTCACTATGATGTTGATCTACCTGTTGTTTCATTTGATTTTGCACCGAAGTGGCGTTATCCTTTAAAAGTTGGAGAACTTGTTGTTGATGCTTGATGTGATCTTTCACCGCTTGAACCTTTTTCTTCTTGATATGTCCTTCTATCTTTAGAGTTTGAGGAGTGGTAATTTCTTCCAATCCCTTACAAGATATGGTCGGATTCATTGCTTGACGCTTGATGTGATCTTTCACTTCTTGAACATTTTTCTTCTTGATATGTCCTTCTATATTGATAGTTTGAGGAGTGGTAATTCTGACCAGTGAATTACAAGATATGGCTGGATTCATTTCTTCTTTCTTGACGTGATCTTTCACTTCTTGCACCTTTTTCTTATTGATATGTCCTTCTATCTTGATAGTTTGAGGGGTGGTCATTCTTGCCAATAGTTTACAAGATATGTTCTGATTCATTTCTTCTTTCTCTGGGGTCGAGTCCTGGCATATATCCTCTTCTTTTGATGTTTCTTGATCCTTTTCTTCCTCCTCTTCATACTCTATGTAAAATAATTTCTTCTCAGCACACTTATGACCTTTAGTGCATTTGTTGTCACAATTGTAACAAAGCCCTTTTTCTCTTTTTTCTTCCAATTGTTGTGGTGTAACCCTTGTAGGTTGTGGAAGGCTAGGAGAAACAACACGTCCATCTTTAAAGTTGTGAGGGGTAGACTTCCTTGTTGCCATAATTTTACTTTCAAATATGTCACAAAGCCCTTTTACTCTTTCCAATTGTTGTGGTGTTGCTCTAAAGAAGGTGTTTCTCTTTGTATCCTCATAATGTGCTATCATTTCCTCCGTGAGAATTGACCACGTAACAAGTTGTTTACGAGAACAAAGCCCTTTATACCATAAAAATTGATCTGGTTCTAAATATGAAGATGCAATACATACCTTTTGTAACAGTGGTACACCATGTAGATCAAAATATTGCTCCATCTGAAGTATCCAATTTACTGGATCCTTTCCATCAAACTTCCTCATCTTGCTTTTTCTTGATTCTAGGACCTCGATCTTGAAACGACTGTAACTCTGTACTTGAGGATATTTAAGTTCTGAAATTGCTACTTGTAGTAGCCCTCTATGTCCTCTTTCCAATGCCACCGGTCTGATCCAAATTGGATTCTCCAAAAAAGAGTTATGCACAATCTCCCAAGATGACCTGATTATAGACCTTTCCAGAAGAGCGAACTTGTATGAAGTTCCACGTGTCAATTTTTCGACCTTTGACTCTGAAAAATATATACAAGAAAACTACAGTCTATCCTCTTTCTGTACCTTCTTACGAAATTTCAATCCGATGCTCAGAGAGAAAGTTATGACGATTTTCCCCAGGTCACCTGTTTTGAATGTAATTCAGGAGTCTGCAAAAAGATCAACTTCCTCAGATCATATCTCCGCAAATATCGCGCGAAAAGCTCTGAAATTCAGACCCAAGGTTCAGCGCGATTGCTTCTCAAATGGGTTTTTTTTTGCGACTTCTGAAACATCACAGAAAAAAGTTATAGCGAAAATGCCACGATGACTTGTTTGGAGCAGCGAAACCCTAGAATCCAAAGCTCTGATACCAAATGTTATGAAACTAGCTCAAGAAAAAATAGAAAAGATAGATCAACGCCTTAGAATTCAGCCTCTTCGAGGGGGCAACCTCCTTTACATTACATAAATGAACAATTCTTGGATGATACAAATGAAAAGACCTCCTTTCTATATATAGGAGTCCAAGGGGTTATAACATAATCAGAGCCGACATAACAATAATAATGTAAGGGCACAATAATAACAATAGTGGGCTTCTATGGGGCACAATAGTAACAATATGGGCACTACATGGGTACATCAATATAATAAGTGGGTTGTACTAATAACAATAAGGGGTTACATTAGTAGTATAGGGGCCTAACAGTGACACACATGGATATGATTTACTTGAATCGAGTTTCCCCTTCAAAGGTTTCCTAAATATAAAATCCCAGTGTCCCTCACCTCATATATGTTTGTATATATTTGTTGCTAACCAATGAAACCAACAATTTGTATTAGAGCATGGTTAGAAAGTCATATTTAATTGCAATTGAAAAGTTGTAAAAGCAAGTTATAGTGGATGGTCATCATGAAGATGTATAATTTTAAGAATCTGCTCTAGAGATGAGAGTAGTGCATGGCCATAACACATGGGAGTAGTGAGATAGAAGATGAAGAAGACATAGTAGAAACAATTACATATAAGTGGTAAGATATCTAATTAAGATAGTTGTTAAACCTTTTTTTTTTTAAGTTTTTATTTATTTAAAACAATGTAGAAATGGGTCCAATGGTTGATACGTTTATAATACAACAAATTTTGAAGTTGAGCAGTGTGATGTATGTGTGGTATTTCCATGTCACTGAAGATTCTAAAGAGAGTGGAAATGAAGATGAGGAGGACTATGAATGAGACTATATTCCAATTGGTTGAGCATTGGAATCTAAATTAGCCAAGTTTTGAGCCCAACAAAGAAAACATGTTGGCTAGAGAAGGGAATCTAAATGTATTGTGATTAAATAAGAGAAGTATGTGAAATTCTAGAGGAATATTGGTTACCTTCTTTTAGTTAGGGGTGTATTTGCAACAATTAGAGAATTATAGCTAATTTCTTGATTTTGTAAATTACTTAGGTTTAATTTGAATAATCTCTTAATGATTTGTGCTACAATGTGTACAATGTTTCTTTTCTTTGGAGGATATTTTCTCTCCATTTTCTAATTAATGTAGTTATGTCCCTATAATACTACTGTATCCACATTATTGTTATTATTAGTGTAGCTCATGTTAGAAAATCAGAAAGGCATAAATATTTTATTATACGTGATAATCACTTGTGATGTTCTTGAATTTTTATTAAGTTTTCTTTATATCTTCTTTCTATAGCCCATCAAGCAATTACCAAAGCAAAAGAACATAAAACAATGGACACCAGATATAGGCACTATGCCAGGGCAAAACCCCCCTCGCGGGGAAAACCTAGTCAAAATTATCTTCCTTTCAATAGTATTCTTTGAGACTCTTCACCCTAGACAAAGACCATTCCTTCCTTCCACACCAGGTCAGCCTCCCAGATCTTCGACCTCTTTTCTAGCAACTTTGACTATATAATAGCTTATGGCATCAGGCAATTTTTGACGTTAGCGCAACTTGAAAAACTTCGATCTCCCAAACTAGGGCATGAAACAAAGAGAGAGAGGCACCAAAATTTCATTTTTCTTCTTCTCCTTAGACTCCACCCAACTCACACTTCCTTTGGATTCCTTAAACCCACTTCGCACTTCTTTGGCTTCCTGAGAGATATCAAACTAGCTTGAGATGAGATACTCCAAATGAATTTGACTTGCTTCTATTTATAGGCTTCAAGGGAGGTTGAAATGGTGTCCTTAGGTCGAATTGATCTCTTCTAGGACGACTTGGTGTGGAGGATACATAAATCATATTTGACTCAATACTAAACCCTTTTACATGATTCAAAAGCCTAAGAAGGGTCTCTTTGAATATACAATGACTCTATAAACTTAATATTAATACTAGGAGTCCACAATGGGGACTTTGAATAATATAATGATGACCCAAGCATGAAACCCATGCTTTAATAAGTCATTGTTACAATAAAAAAATATTTTCTTTATTCTTTTGACAAGTAAATTTCATGATGACTCAAATACATTAAGTGAAGACCGAACCTAGTTACAATTTTCAACACTCCATCTTAACAAGGGAGGTATTCATAATATACAAATACAATGGAAGATATCAAAGTATATGAACAATAAATAACTTTAGGCACCACAATGCCATTGACTAGAATCCTAACCAACATAATCTATCCATTGGTCTCTCATCAATTTAGGCACCGCAATGCCATGGACTAGATTCATGACCACATAAATCTTTCCATTGGTCTCTCAACAATTTAGGCATCGTAATGCCACGGACTAGATTCCTCACCAGGTCAATCTATCTGAGTGGGAATAAGATGGACCCAAGCTTTCAACCTCTCTAGGTATCGTCAGGCTTACTTGCTAATAATCAACCTAGGAATCCAGGTGCATGTCAGAGCTCAATGAATAATGCTACCTTTCCAACTTCGAGACCTAGACATCAACTCAAAGTGCCAGCGAAATGTCCTCCCATACAATGTTTCACTCACAAAACCTCAACACTCCTTGATCAAATAGATCGAGGATGACTAACCTCTCCCAATAAAACTGATTGGTAACCAACATGCTATCAAAATCCTTCGAGAATTCACATGTACAAACACAACCCAATCAATAATGTACTTTCACATGTACATAATAAACTACAAACCTCTGGGGTCTTCCAAACAACTGATGTTGCCCCTCATCAAATTAGGACAATCAACCGAACCTTTGACAAAATATTCCTCAATCATGCACTTTTCTATCCTACTTCATATATAGCAACATATCTTCTAGAAATAATTCTCCAATCAAAACTATGCCCTCCTTCTCAACCAGGGAGATATCCACGCTCCCTCTTAATCTTAGGAAGATTTCTTCTTTACTTCGACATCAATTTTTTTTTTGTGGCTTCCAACCATTTCATCTTAGTTATCATTCCCATCACCAACCACATCATGCTTATCAAATCAACAAACATCTTCACCATATTGAAGATTGTGTACCTGCACAACTTAGATAAAAAGTACAACCAAATCTATAGAAGCATGACGTTAGTTATATCAAAATTATAGAATAATTTCAACCTTATACATATCAGATACCCAATCTTAACTACAAACAAGAGACACATACTCTTCAACATCTTGCTAGGGACATTGTCATAAACCCCAAACTACAACCTTAATTATATCTATGGTTTCGATATTTCTTCCAAAGGTATGACATACCTTACTAAAACATATAGAAAACCCTACAAAGCATCTAACGACTTTCAAAATTCATATGTTAGACTTCCCACTAGGGTTTCACACAAATCCTATATTTCATACATGAAAATTTAATCAATCAAAACCTATCACAACTTAGTCATAAACATGACCAACGTCTACTAGGGTTAGTTGCAAAACCCTAGTTTTTTCAATCAAACATCAATCACAACTAAAGCTCAGATTTCAATGATCTTACACAAATCTCAAATTATCACATTGTCTTCATACATCAACGATTTCTACTTATACTAAGATTTAACTCCAAAACTCTAGAATTTCACAAATACTATCATCCTAGAGAAACAAACATTGACTAGGGCTTAGTTCCAAACCCTAGGATTCATGATCACCGATAAATATATCAACTCGTATATCTATGACTTCATCATCATGCATAGGCATTTCATATCATGTGTTAGTTAGACCCAACTTCATAAATATCAACAAGAGTTAGACAAACAAACTTGATTGGACTAGGGATTGACCAGACAAACACACATTCCAAGGAGATCATTTCTAAGATATTATAAGGGTATTGCTTACACATTTCACCAAAACCTAACGGGTTAGGGTTTCAATATAAGAACATAGAAAACCCAAATTTACCAAAACTTCAAAGGTTTAGGATTTTAGATTTTATCATTCAATGCTAACAAGTTCGGTTTTCCTGATCATACCAAAAATCCCAAACATGACATCATTAATTAAGACTTCAAATAGAATTTCTCAATAACCCTAAGTAGTTTAGGGTTTCAGTTATTCACAATAGCATACCCTTAGGTTAGGGTTTTCCAAAGAACCTGTCTAGGGTTCTATAAAATCAATTAAGAATATGAGTGGGGTAGATTTATCAAGTGATGAATCACTCAAAACAAAAATCTTTATGATTCAATATAGCTAGACATAACAATGTTAGTAATAGATTGTTAAATGAATAAATATTTAGTATAAAGAAATCAATGTGTTACACAAAATATTGTCACCATGACTTTTTGCAGTCAATGTGAGTCTATCACCACTCATACTGTCCTCCTATGCAAGTATTAAACCTCAGCTCTTCATGTCAAAGCCTTAAAAATGAGAGAAAGTCCTTAAAAATCTCTAAAACTCTGGTTCCGCACTTTCTCTTAGCATTACCTATGGTCCCGCACCCCTTGGTCATGTTACCTGCGGACCTGCCCGCTCTGTCTCTAAAGGAGTGGGTGCGGACCCCTATAAAAGTAAAAAAGGTGCAAGTTTATTATTAAAAACTTAATTTTGATTAATTCTGGACGCTTCTAGAAGGAATCTTGAGGTGGCAAGTTCACTCCTAGGTGGTTCATGCATCCCATAACTAAATGAGCTAACCCCTTGATGATAGGAGCTTATCCCTTTGAAGGAGGACTCTATCCCTTTGAAAGTGGACCTGGTAACTTCCTTCTTCTGCACTATAAAATGAGGCATTGGGCTGGTTGCTAGGGAGGTTGAAAGCTGAACATTTTTGAGGGTAAATGCTGTTGGAATTTAGACTTCCTAATTGAGCTTGAGAGGAGAGATTACATACCTTTTGGCTTCTTTGGGAAGAGAGTGAAACTTGTCAAAGTAGAGGAGATTCTTGCTGGACCCTGGGAGGAGCTTGTACAACATCAAGGCACCAAGGTTGTAAAGTTCTTCTTTGTTTAAAGTTAATACAATCAGATTCATTTTTCTCAATAAATTGTCTTCTATGGTTTATTTCATGAATTCCTTGATCATCATGATAAATATGGTTTATTATATTGGCTACGCAGGTGTTATTTGATGTGTGCCTGTTTGTGTTTGCAGATTCTTTAAAAGGGAGCTCATTTGGACGAATGGAGCGTGGCTTCCACAAACTAGCATTGGACTTGAGGTAGGGTCTAAAACATCTATTGGCTTTTATTTATAAATCACAATATTTAGAGAAAGATAGAATTTGTTTGGTTTGCTTGTTGCTAGATATCCATAGATACTAGGGAGATCGGTCTTGTCCGCAAGAACGATTTATTCGGCCGACACAATGTTTTATAGTTTCAGGCATACCTTTGTTTCTTGACAGACCTGATTGGGTGAATCTCTTAAAACTTCTTGAGGATATAGAAGATGTTTTCCTAATCAAGACAATAGAGGGAGAATGGTGATTAATATTAATATAATCAAAACTTAAACAAGTACATGAAATCAAAAACTAAAAGGAAGTGAGCTACTTATCTTTGGGAGATGTTGGGGGCTCCCTCCAAATATTGAGGGATACCTATAAAATTATCAAAACAAAAGAAATTTCCTTTTCCAAAAGTCATGTTAAAACCTATAAATTCTAGAACACAAAATAGGACATATAAGGCTAAAAACAAAGGACTTAGTAATGCAAGTCCCCTATGTCAGATTCTTCGGGTTTGGCTTTCTTTGGATATTCTTCTTCAACAATGTTAGCATGATCTCTTTCTCTCTTGTCATTTCTTGGGTTGTCGGGACAATCACTTATGTAGTGACCCTTCTTATGGCATTGATATCATTCTACCTTGGACATATCAAATTTATTCCTTGGTCCTTTCGATTTCTTTCCTTTGTGTTGAGAAATGTAGGCATTTTAAACATCTTCAGAATTGGCAACTAATGAGATCCTCAATTCTTCCTAACTACGGGCAGTCCATAGTTCTTCAAAAGTGGGAGATTCCTTCCAACTGTTAAGACCTGCAACAAATGCACCCAAAGAAGGTGGAAATCCTAATAGAGCAATGATCACAAGTTCTTTGTTTGGAATGATTTCATTAATGGGCAAAATATCATCTATGATTCTTTCTATATTTACAAAGAAGGAGGCCACTGTGTCTTCTTTAGTCATCTTTGTGGTCCTTAGCTCATTCTTCAAACTTGCTACTTGACGAATGTTCTTAATGGTGAATAACTTTGACAAGGCTTGATACATTTCCTAAGCATGATGTTGGCTATGAATGGGACAAGGTTTTCCTTTATTCTTCTACCATTAGAGTCATGGCCACCAATTATAGTTCCCTGAACTTTACTTTGTCATCATCACTTGAGTCTTATGTAGGCTTCTTTACTTTTCCTTTGACCAAGTCTAAAACCTTGTCGTTTTCAAGGATGCGGCCAATACTCTTTTTCCAAGACCTGTAGTTAGAGGCTCCTTCAAGTTTTCTCTCTCCCTTGAATGTGTTAGAAGTTGTCTTTGAAGATGGTAAACTTCTTTCCTTGAATAACGCTTTTGAATGATTCCTTGATCAAGTGCTTGAGACTGCCTTTTTTTCTTCTTTCTTCCCCAAAGCTCTGATACCATGTTAGAAAATCAGAAAGACATAAATATTTTCTTATACTTGATAATTACTTGTGATGTTCTTGACTTCTTATTAAGTTTTCTTTATATCTTATTTCTTTAGTTCATCAATCAATTACCAAATAAAAAGCACATAAAATAATGGACATCAGATATAGGTACTATGCCAGGGAAAACCCCCTCTCAAGGGGAAAAACCAGTCAAAATTCTCTTCCTTTCAATAGTATTCTTTGAGACTCTTCACCCTAGACAAAGGCCAATCCTTCCCTCCACACCAAGTCAGCCGCCCAGATCTTCGACCTCTTTTTCAGCAACTTTGACTATGTAACAACTTTCGGCATCAAGGAAACATGGAAGACTTCGATCTCCCAAACTAGGGCATGAAACAAAGAGTGATAGGCACCAAAATTTCATTTTTCTTCTTCTCCTTAGACTCCACCCAACTCGCACTTCCTTTGGCTTCCTTAGATTCACTTTGCACTTCTCTGTCTTCCTTAGAGATATCAAACTAGCTTCTGAGATACTCCAAATGAATTCAACTTGCTTCTATTTATAGGCTTCAAGGGAGGACAAAATGGTGTCCTAGGCTAACTTGATCTCTTTTAGGCCGACTTGGTGTGGAGGATACATAAATCATATTTGACTCAATACTAAACCTTTTTACATGATTCAAAAGCCCAAGAAGGGTCTTTTTGAATACACAACGACTCTATAAACTTAATGTTAATCCTAGGAGCCCACAATGGGGACTTTGACTACTATAATGATGACACAAGCATGAAACCCATGCTTTCATAAGTTATTGTTACAATAATAAAAATTGTTTTCTTTATTCTTTTGACAAGTACATTTCATGATGACTCAAATATATTAAATGAAGACCGAAACTAGTTAAATTTTTTAACACCCCATATCTTATAAACCATCCATCTTAGCTTCTAGTTCATTTTTGGTTACTCTTTTCGAAAGCGAAATTTGTTGCACTTGGTCTCATAATTTTGATATATCATGTTGTAGATTCACTCTCAAGAAAGGATGAGGATGTGGAAGCATTTCTCTATGCCATTTCTATTATCCAACTTGATTTGATAACTAAAGCAAGGAATGAATGGAAAAATGATGAAGAGGTGTGGATGCTCATTCAAAAGTTGCAGCAAGATCCCAATACATCTGATACATTTATCTGGAAAAATTCTTCATTATGGTACAAAGATCACTTATTTATCTATAATAATTCCCAACTCCAACAGAATATTCTTTTGGAATTACACACCTCCCCCTAAGGAGGGCACTCAATATTTTTAAAAGCTTATCACAGGGTCAAGAAGGAATTTTTTTGGGATGGCCTTAAATCTGATATTCAAAAGGTTTTGGCATAATGTTTGGTTTTTCAAAAATAAGGTTGAGACAATTAAGGCCTTGTTGATGGTGCTGGACCCGCCAACATTCAAGGGATCTCCCCGGTATGAGGTCTCAACTAAACCATACATCGTTTGGTGTAGGAGTCCCATTTAGTATGATGGCCCGATTGCCATTATCTTAAAGATATGCCTTAGCTCTTTCTTTTTAGCACATGAGAGTGTTATAATTAGTCTTCAAATAGTGAGGTTCATGTGCCTAGTGAGTGCTTAGTGGCGCTTGTGTCAAGGTTCTTTCACTACAGAGGGAGAGGGTGAGAGTGAGTCTTAGGTCAAAAGGGAATAGTCCCAACTTTGTTAGAGACACACAACACAAAAAAACATGCACAAATTCTGGCAGAGCAGTCCACACGGATGTGACAGTCATAAACACAAAGTGAACAGATAGCACGTACAACACCCAACGGAATAGTCCACACGAGTGCGACAATCATTATAACAAGTTTACAAAGAATGAATCTGTCGAGTGTCCGGTGGAATAGTCCACATGGGCGAGACAACGTTAAAAACTTATACAACACATTTCCAATATCATATGTACTAAAACAACTGAAATAGTTCAAATGTCTTAATACAGGTTAAAGCGACATGAATTACAAGTGTCCAACGAGTAGTATTACAAACTAATATAATGCATGTGTGAAAACGTGCTGGCCTGTTATCAGGCTTCTGGGTTAAGAGAAATTTCCAAGACACATCTGTACACCATACATCACTAACCCTAATAGTGGGGTGTTGGAGCCACAACTCACTCCTCAAAGAAAAGACTACAGCCTCTCAAGGGTATGTAGGAGGAGCCAAGTTGAAAAGTCCTTTGCATGTACAAATGAGGGGTATATATAGCCAAGGGTGAACTTGAACCTTATGACTCTTCGACTTCCCTGATGACTATTTGACTTACATGACTCTTCAACTTTGTATGTGGGTCTCTTGGACTTCCATGTTACATTATAGTGATTACAACAGTATGGCACATAGTAGTGATGTGGACAAGGCAAATCATGACATGACTCGACATGAAAGTGCTAGTATGTTCATGCTGATGGTGGTGTCCATGTCGAGTTGCAATGATGTTGAGTGATGATTGTGCTCTTGGTGTATCATAGCTTCACCTCCGCATGGCAAGGTGTGCAGAGTCCTCGATTGTCTTGGTGTTTGCTTGATGTTGCATGTGCATGTATCATGTTCGCTAGTACTTGGCAAGCTTAATGTGTTCATCAGTTCGCGAACAAGTCTCCTAGCATGAGCTCCTTGTTCATCTTGTTCGTCGTTTCGCCATGTATCATCTATGTACCTGTATTTGTAATCACTCATGATGAGACGACATCAAATCCAGAAATCCCCTCGTCTACCATGATGCATCATATTTTGTTTTTGGGTGCAGGTGATCAGGAGAGAGGACAAGGCTTCAAAATTGGACAAAGCGCAGTTCAAGCCGGCATGCGGGGCTCCGGGGCACTGTTAAGAAAAACTACGTAGAGGTCACTGAGAGGCTGGGTTGAGAAGTCCAGAACAATAGTGACATTCTGCGGGATTTGGCTCATCTGGGAGGTGGAAATGCACAATTTTTCCAAGGAAGGAAATGCGGGCAGAAGGGAGGACTGTCACTGAAAACTGCCCAGATTTTCAGAGGAGGCTGGGAGCGGGTTGCGGGAGCTTGTTGGCCAAAACTGCGCAGAAATGGGAGGTAGTCATGCAGGACATGTATGCACATTTTATGGGTTGAGCGGGGGGTCAAGTAGATGGTGGAAAATCCAAGAAAATGGTGCAATTTCCAGGAGGAGTAGCACGCCTACTGATAGGGGGGAATGACTTACAGAACTGTGCAATTTTCAGAGACAGTGCAGTGACAAAAAACAGGTGCCTATCCCTCTTTTCTATGTAATTTCTCCTATCGGTGCAGGTAGGCATGCTAACAAATTCTACACAATTTTTGGGAGGAGTGAAGCCTGGGGTTACTGCTTGGTCAAATTCTCTGGTTGACTAGCGGGAGACTTAATGGATAGGCTTGCGGGTAGCGCAAATTGAGATAGATTCTTGGGAAACTTCTGCTTTGTTCTGGTTGACAGTTAGCTAGGTCGATTCCAGGATTGCCCAGTGCAAACTGTCTGGGAGGCAACCTCAATATCTGTGCAATTCTAGGCAGCAGTACTTGGTCACTGAGGGTTGAGACTGCATAGTGCAGCTCAGTGGAGGTCCGACTGATGGAGGGTGGTCCGATTGACAGATCTTCAGAAAATGGTCAAGCGTGTGAGCGAGTGAACTTGTGTATGCATGACCTTGCGAACACACACTCAACATGACTTGAAACAAGACATATCAAACCAACAAGACAACATATGCTCAATGTGTCTGACCAAAAGGTATGAGCAACAAGTGTGACAATTGAGATAGATCGTTGAACGACTGTGACGACACTTGTGTGACATTGCATACGACTTCCTATGCAAGTGCGACAAATGCTTACATAGCGAACAAAAATTGTACACACAAAGACAGACCTTGAACATAGCCAGAATAAGGCTGTAAGTAAGACATTGCGACCAACATGCTAAAAGACGACCAGTGAACGGTCAAGAAAAGAGGGTGTAAAGACTTGACACGAGCTCATGAGATGAGCCCGAGTGTTTGCAAAAAACATGGAAAAAACCAAGGAAGTCTTCGAAATTGGATGCAGACCAAAATTCTAGAGGGTGTTGTAGCCGCTACAACACTTGGCGACACATTGGTTGAATACCAGCTTCGCTATTTCGGTTCATTGACAGAACAGGGCCTTGGTCCATTAGGGAATATTGAATCATTGTGGGGGTTACTTCGGTTTCCCCACTTACCCCATGGACATACATGGTTCATATTTTTCCAACTCAGTCAAACACAACAACAAAATTCAACTTGATCAAAGTGTTTCAAAACTAGGAAGGGTATTTTGGCTCGCAAGTTTAAAATTTTCAGAGTATAAGTTTTCATCTCTGGTGTTGCTCCGCTACCAGCAAGCCTAGAAAGTACCTCGACTGAGTCACACAGGAACACACACATTTCTCCACTGCCAGCAAGCCTGGTCAGTACCCCGGTGGAGTTGCATTCTTCACCTCTCTACACAGGAAGCCTTTCTCTTCTTTCGCCTTTGTATATTTTTGAAAATAGGACTGTGCATAGGAACTTATTTATTTTTGGGGCAGAAGATGGATCCTGAATTATTGAGAGCATAAGAGGTTGTTCCTTCAGAGAAGCATGTAAGATCTCTGATTTAGGTTTGCTCGTTTAGATTTTTCCCCTTCTCCATTTCTACTAGTTGGATGAGCGTGAACACACAAAATAGAAGACTGAGTACATATGTGGGGTTTCCTAGTGTGGAAAGAGGTTCATGGTTGGATCAGAGATTCCCTTGCAAATGGATCGTATTTTCCATTAAGACTTCATCGGCCGAAGGTTATAACTAAGCACAGAGAAGACAGACACAGGACTGGCCAAGTGCTACAGTGTCGCAAGACTCTTTGGATCTCAGCCACATATTCATTCATAATCCAGAACTGAGTAGAGGGCATCACTTATTGACAAAACCAAAAATAACATGATATTAAGAAAACAAAACAAAAACAAAGCAAAAACAGCAAAGGAAAGTGAAAATACAACAAGCAGTGAATAGACTATGTACATAGCACGAGGCGCGGCCCCAACTTACTGAAAGTAGTACTTTAAATCTTGGTTGTTGAAATGAAGGTTGTTAATCCTCCCGTCAAGTGATTGTAGATGGTACGTGCATGTGCCAAGATTTTATTGAACAATATATGGACCAATCCACAGGGATTGGAACTTCATATGTTTGCCTTTGTCTTAATGGGGTTTGTCCCATTTCGAGACTAAGTCACCCACATCGAAGTTAGCATTCCCTGCAAACTTCTTGTCAAACCATCTCTTGATTCGGTTCTAGTGGAGTGTGAATTTTTCTTTTTCTTTCATCCTTTATTCCTATAATTTGTGAAGTGTATCCATCCTACATTGAACTAGCAAACAAGGCTTTCCTTGGGACCCTTGGGACAATTGGAGCGCAGGAAAGTAGATGTTTTGCGGAAGGATGGCTTCTTTCCCATAAACCAGGAAGTATGGTGAAGTTCTTAGAGAGGGTTTGGGTGTTACATGGTCATCCCATAAATCATTTGTCAAAGAGGAGTGCCAATTAGGTTGTTCAGAGTAAATGGTATTCTTGATAATGTGGAAAAGGTTTTTATTTGTAGATTCAGCAAGACCATTCCTTATGGGTAGTAGTTAGATGAGTGTTTAAGCACGACACTGTATTGCAACACAAAATCATATTGATTTTAAGATGAAAAGTAAGTTTCATTGTAAAAAACAAGTGATACCGAAATGCCAAATCGTGAGAGGATGTTATGTTGGAGGAAGCTGATGACTTCCTGGTCATTCACTTGCTTAAGTGAAACTGCTTCCATCCACCGCGTAAAGTAATCTCTAGCTATCCGGATGTCGTGATGTTGTTTCGACGAATGTGGGAAGATTTCCCCAATGATGTCCAGGCCCCACTGTTGAAATGGTTTAGTCACTGCAACAGGGTGCAGCGGGGCTCCTGACCTTCGTATTCTTCCGGTGCATCACTGACAGACTGGGCACTTGCGAGCATAAGCATGTGCATCCTTGAATAATGTGGGCCAATAGAAATCAGCTCACATGATTTTGTGTGCAGTTGTGTTTCTTGCGAAGTGGCCCCTAGCTGATCAAAATTTTGTTACTGTGCTTTCTGTAAAGCACTCCATGCACCAACTGCTAAGGTAAATATTTGAGGCAAAGTTCCCTCTTCTGTCTCATGGAGAAGTGAGAGGGTATGGTGCCGTGCTCAAAGTACTGGCACACATCTTTGTACTAAGATTTTCCACATGAAGTGGGTGGTGCTCACTCTACATCGTAAATCTCGATTTCTTTCTCCCAACCAGCGAGCTCTTCTTCTTCCTCTTGTGCATGGACTGCTTCAGCTGCAAGTTTGTAGAGACCATGACCCTTGATAGTGAACTGGCTTGATGTCAAGATCATATTCTTGCAAGCTTGTCATCTAGTTCGCACGTCTTTCACCTAGCTCTTGCTGTACAAGCAGTGATCTGACTGTTGGGTGTGGCACAAAGACTATGCAATGGTTCTTCAACAAGTAGGGTCTGAAGTGTTTCACCACCTTGTATACTACATATGCTTATTTGTCAATGACAGGGTAGTTGAGTTTGGGTCCCTGCATGCTTGCACTCATGAAGGAGATGGGACATTCGTCGTTCAGCTCATCCTTCTGAGTGAGTACTGCAGCAAGCGAGTTGTTGGAGGTAAAGGTATATAACAATAAATCCTTGTTAAAATCTGAATTGTAAAGTGCAGGTGCATTTGATACAGCCTTCTTGATACAGGTGAATGCATTATTTTCCTTCTTACCCCAGTCGTAGACTGCATCCTTCTTGATCATGTCTTGCATATGTTTCACTATCTATGCATAATCTGAGATGAACTTCCGAAGGAAGTTTATATTTCCCAAGAAGGAATGCATGGCTTTCTTTTTGGCTGCATGAGGAATTTGTGTAATCATTCAAACTTGGTTTGGATCAACCTTGATCCCACTTTTGGAAATGATGTGCCCGAGGAGGTTCCCCTTAGACACTGCAAATACACTTTTCTTGGGATTGAAAGATATCCCGTATTTTAGACATCGCTCGAATATCTTCTTCAGATGGTGTATGTGGTCTGACCATTTTCTGGAAAAGAAAGTGATGTCATCAAGGTACACCACTACGCTCTGTCCGATAATTCCATGAAAGGCGATTCCCATGGCGCGCTGAAAGGTGGTGCCTGCATGCACAAGCCCAAATGGAATTCTCCTGTAGGCAAATGTACTCCACTTGGTACGAAAGGTAGTTTTAAGTCTATTAGGTTCAACTACCAGAACTTGGCTGTATCCCGAAAAACCATCGAGCAAGGAAAACATCTCTGCCCCAGATGTTGTCTGTAAAATATGTTCCATTGACAACATGGGGTAGTTGTCCTTGTCCGCGGCGCGATTCAAGTTTCAGAAGTCAACACATAAGCAAATATCCCTAGACTTTATGTACAAGAACTAATTTAGAAACCCACGTAGAATGATGAACTCTGTAAATGATCCGTGCATCCAACAACTTAGTCAGTTCTTTTTGTATGAGGGGTTCAAGTGACGGATGTAATTTCCTCAGCTTTTGCTGAAATGGCTTGACCCCTTCTTTGATCGGAATCACATGTTGGATTATTCACATGTCGTATGTTTTCAGATCATCATATGTCCACGCGAACACATCCCGGTATTATTTGAACACACGGACAAAGGCTTGTCGCTCCCGTGGTGTGCAACATTTACCGAGATTGACGAACTTTGGATCTTGTTTTGTTTCCAAGTTGATATGTTTGTACATCATGGTGGAACTGTGGGTTTTTCTATTCCTTGGCCCTTGCAAGAGGTTCTACAATTCATAGATATTTTCGAGAGATACCACACCCTTGGGGATGAGGTTGCCTTTCATGTCATTAGTTATGCCCTGTAGAGACTGCTCGTGCTCGTATTTGTTATTACATGCGTCCTTGAAGATGTCAACGTTGGCCACGAAGTGCAGTATCTGTTGATCATCATCAAAAAAATGTAAATTAGTTATGTTATCAAGGTTAAAAGGCTTATAAAAAATTTCAACAGTAAACCTATCCCTAAGCAATGTCGTCCTAGTAGTTGCGTTAGCTAAGACATCAGCTGCTGCATTACGAATTCTTGGCACAACAATGATATTGAAAGCTTGGAAGTTAGAGATCAGTCACCATACCTCTTGTTGATACAGTTTTTGAATGAGGTGACAAATGGTGTATGGTGTTATGTACCTACCGTACCACTATTTTTGAATCACCTACCACTTTGAGCGCAACAACATTGAGGCTGATGGCTTTGTTCAAGCCTAATATGAGTGCTTCATATTCAACAATGTTGTTCATGCACTCAAAATCCAAGTGGCTTGAGATCAAGTGTTTCCTATACTTTGGGTCTATCAAGACACACCCAGCTCCAGAGCCATCCTGTGTCTTTGATCCATCAAAATACATGGTCCACAACTCGTCTGTACACAGACCGCTTGATGCACTAGTACTACTACTGCTACTGCTACTAGTGTTACAATGTACTGTACATGTTTCATTTCCATCAGTTGGGAAAGGAAGGAGACCCAACTACGTGTCTGGTGGGGTTGGAGCTGGCTGTGCGAGATAACACCCCAGTTGTGTTTCTAAGAGGCAGTTTCCGAACATGAGTTCCGCGAAAGCCAACGGTTCGTTCTCACCATTGATGGGAGTGACATTATGCTTCATGTATCTATCAGATAACACCTAGATTTGATTTCTTTTGCCCTGGTACAGAAGCCATAAATGTGACCAGTCTATGGTGAAGTATCCATTCAACTTGTTGTACCAGTATCTTCTAAGCAGTAAGCCATACACTTCTGGTATGTCCATAATGACAATGTTGATGCACTTGCGAAGTCAGTCTTCATGAGATAATCAGATGATCACATCCTGAAGTTCACTAATGGATGGTACGCATGTTTGGTATAGTTGGATGATCTGCACAAATGTCTTATTCCATTGCACATTTATCTTCTTGGCAATAGAGAGTGGCAAGACATTAGCTGATGCACCATAGTCAACCAAACAATTGTGAACATTGTAGTTAAAAATTTCAAATGATAGCAAGAATGGAGGGCAAACAAAGTTTTCTTCTTCCATCCAGAGTGTCTTGAGCACAATTGTGAGTGAACCATGAGATGTTCTTACTCCCTTGTTGGTAGAGGTTGCGCTGTCTATGGATTTTTACCCCAATGTGCGCATCAGAATATCCCGCTGACCCTTGAGCTTAGATAACTCGAATAAAGAGATGTATTCATGAGTTTTCTTTATATCTTCCACGATATTGTAATCAAGAGCGGGTAAACTCACTGAGTTGTCTAGGGTTAGACTCGTGTTTGTACTATTCGGTGGAGTGTTCTAAAGTTTACTGCTCATGGACATACTCTTGTCTATAGCTGTCTTCCCGGGCTTGCTTTATTCTTTTTGCTTTGGGATGGCTGGTGGATCAACCTTTTTCTACAGTTCAAGCTTCTCTTGCATCTCCCCAATAGTAGCGGGAGCCCCTTGCTTTTGGGGTTGCTTCTCAGTGTTCATTTTCTACGTTACACACGAGTATTGACACATGTTGATCACCTGCTCAGTGCCTAATGCCTTATCATATGCAACATATTCTTCATCGTCTTCATCTTCCGGTTGACACTGCGCATTGTTTACCACATTTGTCAAACTGTTGCATACTGAATCCGTAACTCGTTTCCATTCTGGACAAGTCCCTTTCGGGTGACGGTCTTCATGGAATGAGAAAAACTTGGAGTTCGCACACATTTTTGTATGGAACATTGATCTGGAGCTTCGCATAGGTTTAGCTGGGAATCTATTGCTATCTGATGACATGCTCCTCTTATGTTGCTTGGGAGGTCAACTGCTTGTAGATGTATCGACTGTTCATTGCTTTAGCTCAGACACCTCCGTTGTCAAGTTCTTGATAAGACGAGTAATGGTTTCAATGTTACTTTCTTCCCTGTATTTGTTGGCTTATTGGGGCCTGACCCAGGTTTGGAAGAGTTATTAGCCAAACAAATCCCGCAACTACCAGCCCTTTCGGCAATAATTGGTGGAGCGCAGACTGAGGTCTCACCCAAGGTAGTAGGGGAGGGTGCTGGAACTAGGTTTCCACACCCTTGGGATGTCGTGATGTGGTTTGGATGGGTAGCGAATCGTTCTGTTGCCTCGCGCCACTCTTTATTGCTACGGGTTTTTCGACCGTGTTTTCTTATTAATGATTTATTACAGATCTGATCTTCTTCTTACAGTATTTAAGCAAACATTTAACGATAAAACCCAGTGCGTGCAGTCATAGCTAACAAAGAAAAAGATGATGCATAAATTCAAAACATAAGCAACAGATAGATTCACAACAAAAGCACAAAACCGTTCAACAATTCTTATCTTTATTTATCTTCTGTCAATACAACTAGATCCACCATGCGCACTCAGCTGTAGGGGTCCGCGCACAGAGCTGGAGAGCCTTTAACTCTCTACCAACACCCTTGACTTAGACTTACAGACGCTGAGCAAAACTTGCCTTCCTAAACCCATAACATTCAAGATCCAAATCAAAACTCCAAAAAAACTGACTTCCAACCTGTTGTGGCCACCAACAACCCCCCTCCTTCTTTAAGTATTAGCAATAACACTAAAGAAGTGGGGACCCTTAGTAAAAAATTCAAAAAATTTTATAATTTTTTTTTTGTATTATACTCCTTAAAATATATCGCACGGAGAAGAGTAAAACATTTCTTTATGAGCACAATAAAAAACTGTGAAGAAGCGACGCGAAATTCATCGCATCGCATACATTAAGAAGCGCCCATAAATGAAACAAATCTCCGATGGACGATATGCGACATCGCATACATTAAGAAGCGTCCATAAATGAAACAAATCTCCGATGGCTGATATGCGACATCACATATCGAAACATCGCATAAACAACACACAACAACTTAACAAATTGCAACGATCTGCGATCTTGCGATAAGCGCGATGCTGCGATCTTGCGATAAGCGTGATGCTGCGATCTTGCGATAAGCGCGATGCTGCGATTCTGTGATAAACTGATCAGGAAACTCTGCAATGACACATCTTGATAATGCGATCCGCGATGCTGCGATGCGAGTCGCAGAAATCACCCATCGCAAATTTTCCTCGGCTCAGCATTCAAGAAAAGTTGTCCCTAAACCAAAAAATCGGGTGCACGCCTTAAAAGAAATTAATGAATGTACGCCAAAGTATTCATGAAGGACAGTTTTGTGTTTTTCGAAGAGTCAGTTCACTATGGGTGTCATGATTTTATATATTCGTAGAGCTTAGAGCTTTCATGTCAAAATTTATTATCATTACTCTTTTCCTTTGCGTGAACTGCAGGAATAAAAAACAGGTTACAACATGAAGCAATGTGCAAGAAATATCTAAGGAAAAAGGGAAAGCGTCAATGCTCAGAGAATAGAGAAGAGATGTCCTCATAAACGGATACCACATGCAATAGAAATGCAGATTTCAGAGTATTACTGAATAGATGCTGATATCAATAGGCAATTCGACACTCAAGGTCAAAAGCTCACAAAAGCAGCATGTTTACAAAATTCTGAAAGCTTATGCCCAGTAAAGGGAAAAGCGCTAAAGGCGGAAAACGCACCAGAAAGGCCCGGATCAAAGAACGGAGGCAGTTTTCGATGCGCGATTAGCGGCATCGCTAAGAAAATTGTTCAGAAAGCAAAGTCCCTAATTTGCTTAGTCATCCACGAGTCCAGAAACCAAGATAGCAAAAGCAGAAGCAATTTGAGAGAAATTTGGGTTGTTACCAAGTATATACGCAGTAAATTCGCCCAGCCAGAGGATGATTCCCAAAAATATCTTCTAGTTTACTAGAAAGTGGTGCCAGCGCTTGCCATTTCTATTTGCGTAGCTCAAGCAAAAGCAGAAAACAACCAGCCGACTCTTCCCAGGCAAATGTTGCATGCTCGCAACATTAAGGAGCAAATGCAGAAATAGTTAGGAATTAGATTCAATTTTTAGAAATAAGTTTGTTTAGGTAAAGGGCGGTCATTTAAACCGTATCCTAAATTTATGTAATTAAGTTATTTAGTTAGCAGTATTTAAACCCTTCTCATGCATTTAGAGAAGGGTCCAAAAATTTGTCAAAAACTTGTCCTCAGAACATGCACTTCTGCACCCTCAGAGGAGGTTTTGATGAATGAATGGATCAAGGTTTATTAATGTTTGCATTTGATATCTGCTACTGATGTTGCACTTCTGTACTCTTGGTAGATATTAGAACAAGTAGAGATAAATCATTGTTGCTTGAAGCTTATGAGTAGGACCAATCATAAATGGTACTTTTATCTCTTGGCCATTTCTCCTTATATTCTTAAAGTGATATACAGTTTTTAGTTGTTTATATGTTATTGCATGAATGTTTGAGTTACCATTTGGCACTTTTGTATGGTGGAGTCATTTATTTATGTTTGATATATGAATAACTTATTATGCGATATGCTGTTCACAACTGTTTTGCCTAACTTTTTATGCAAAGTAGTTCATCTTCATTGATTTCAATTCTTATGATAGCTGAATGATCTTTATTACCAGTTATTATTTGAAATCTATTTAGATCGCATAATAGAAGAAATACATCCCGGGTTAGCATAGATTAGATGTGCTGTTTTCATTAGATTACAATAGCATAGAATTAGATTAAAGTAGCTTAGATTAGAACTCTTAGATTAGCATCATCCAACTCTGCACACACACACACCCTTAGATTGGGAAACTGGTCCCATTATCCCCAGTCGGACCCGCTATACCAAACGGATAAGGAGCTGCCAACCAAGGTCCGGACCGGGCGGGTATCCCCCTTGTTGTCGACCTGATTTTCGGGGCTTCAACATATTTGGCGCTAGAAGGAGGGCCTGAACTATGAATGGCACTTAAATCAAAATCTAAATACCATTCTGAGAGTAAAACGCCCTCATCATCTCCCCCGACTTCTCTAGTATATTTAAATCCAGATTCAGAAGTCACTCGAGTATCAATCGCTGCTACACGCCCTGATAGTTCAGACCAATCTACCATTAAACCTCCTGGAGTTGAATCTCTGATTCACAAACTTCAGGGATTTTCCATTTCTCCTCAGAGGTCTGATAAATCTCAAAGCAGTGTGACTTCGCAGTACAATCCTGCTCATCCCCTAACCAGGTTAAAGAGTGAAAAATTTAGCATCCAGCCAACTGAGTTGCCTCTTCCCACCAAGAAAAGAGCGAGGAAATCACCACAAGAGTCTGACAGTGAGACTCTTTCGTCTACATCGCCCATTTCAACTACCTCACCGCGAAGTCAACCACCCATACCTCCATTCCAAACCATCATCCATCCGTCTACCGGGACTCCCACAACCCCTCTTCAATCATCTACGATCATAGTATCCTCATCTTCCCAGCCACAGAGATCATCTTCTGCACTTTTCTCTACTAGCAGCTCAACGATGGCCCAGTCTCCATGGAACAACCCTGGGGCAGTTTTAATGCCCGCACCCTTGAGTCAAATACCGGCCCATCCTGAGAAATGGCTGCCCAAATTCAATCCAGAAGCAGGCATGCTAGCGGAAGAGCACATAAACAATTTCATGCTTTCTATCAATCTCAACGGAGTTACTAACGAAGATGCTGTTGTTCGGCTTTTTCCCTATACACTGCAAGGGACAACCGGGTCATGGTATTTTTCATTACCCTCCGGGTCTATCACAAGTTGGGATATCTTCCACAATCAATTCCTTATCAAGTTTGGTGATGATAGATCAACGACAACATTAATCAATGACCTATCCAATCTTAAGGCCCAAGCTAAAGAACCTATCAAAGATTTCGATTTACGGTTCAATAAAATTCTCAACAAAATTCCCACTGCTTCCCAACCCAGCGAAGAAGTACGATGTGAATGGTATATTACTGCTTTACCATCAAACATAGCAATCTTCGTGGATAGAGAAAATAAAACAACCTTAGTTGAAAACATGACAGAGGCGATAGCAGTAGAGAAACGCGTAATAGCCCTGGAAAAGAGATATGCGATAGAGGAACGCAAGTCTAAAAATGTCACCTTCAAGGAAGACTCCAAGAAGAAACAAACAAAAGACCCTTTCAATTTGGAAGGATTGCAGAAAGTATTAAAGACCATGTCTAATGAGATGATTGACATAAAAAAACAAGTAGCAGAAACTTCTTTAAAAAATCCCTACAGAGCTTTTAAAAGAGGTCCTTCAACGGATGCAAGACCACCCAATGTCATCTCCAATGCTGAAACTGAGGAAGAGGAAGAATAAGAAAGTGCCACTGAAGGGCAGACCGATGACGAAGAAGTTGTGGAATTACAAGGAATGTGGGATTTCATCCTCCCACAAGAAGAAGATCAAGAAATATTTCCGGTTAGCACACGAAGCAAAAATCAGCTTGATCCTCCCCAAACTACCCCTAAGTAGAAGAACGCAAGCCCTACAACAAAAGATAAAGTCGCAACAAAGAAGACAACTGCTAAAGCGACTCGATCTAGCCCAGTCCAAGCAGATCAAACAACTCCATCAAAAACACTGATAATGTCGGACGAAATGGAGTACAATATTATTGATGACATGAAAAAAACTAGGGCTAATATTACCCTTTATGAATTGAGCAAATTGAAGCATCAACAGAAGATAATGATGAAAGAATTACACGTCGTGCCTATTGTACCTTTGCCTACCGCTGTACTCTCTCAAGCTTCCCACAACATGGGAAGACCTCCAACTAACGCGATCAATAAGATTGATCCAAATGATATCGCCTTGATTGGAGGAAGATCAAGATCTCATACTCCCCCATTTCTTCTCACTTATGAAATTTTCAATAAAAATGTGCATAATTGTTTGGTGGATTTCGGTGCTTCATCGAATATTTTACCCAGATCAATATGTGCTAAGTTAAATGTTCAACCACAAAAATCCGCAGTACTCATAGTTCAGCTTGATCGATCTCAAGTCGAAGTGATTGGTGAAATTAATCAAGTAACCATAAGATTGTCATCTAACTCGAAGGTATGTCAGGTTATTGACATTCTAGTGGCTGATATCCCAGAATTCTATGGCTTAATTCTTAGCAGGGATTGGTCTGAGAAACCCCATGGATACTTTGCAACCGACTGGTTGCACATGTGGTTACCCTACAACGGTAAACCGAATCAAATAAAGGTTGAACTTGAGTTACACCAGAAGTACATAGTAACGGAATTAGAGGGAGAAAATGAAGCGGTATCGTATAACAGCAGTATCATAGGCAATTACTCGGTAGATTCTTTTCTCGGTAATTTCAATGCTCACCCATCACCTTACTTAGAAAATTCAGTTTTGTCCCAAGTCGAAAATTTTTCCCAAACTGATAGTTCAAAGTGTGTTAATTTTGTAGATGAACCTGTAAATACATCTTTGTTTTGGAAATTATATTTCGATGGCTCTAAATCTAACGAAGGAGCAGGAGCAGGATGCGTTCTGATTAGTCCAGAAGGAAACAAGACTATGCTTACGTGCAGACTCGAATTCAATTGCACAAACAATACAACAGAATATGAGGCCTTGGTGTAAGGCCTATACAAAGAAATCGGGTTAAACGTCAAGTATCTTCGAGTCTTCAGAGACTCTGAGATTATCGTCAAACAGGTACGTAACACTATACATTGCCTATCAGGTCATTTAAAACACTATCAATCTTTAGTACAAGATCTGACTGAGCATTTCATATCATTTAATATCTCTTCAATCCCGAGACTCCAAAACGCAAGCGCAGACCTTTTGGCTAACGTAGCCTCTAGGCTTATTCCCTCCGAAGATTTTAGTCCAGATAGATTCTCAATAGAATTAATCTTTAGACCGTCCATCCCTGACAACATTAGAAATTGGAGAGTATTCAATGACGATCCTGATATTGTAAATTTCCTCACTTCTGAAGGATTCTACTCCAATCAGATAATTGACGAAGACCATCACGATCGACAAATACAACAAAATAGAACTGATAATGCTATACCTAAATCGGTGGTTAAGTTAGAAGACTTATACGATTTGAAAAATCGGTTTAAAAGGTCTACCAATTCAAATCTCTACAGTTCAACTCTGAACTACGAATTAGTAAACCTAGGAACCGATGATAAACCACAAAACGTTAATCTAGGCATCGGCCTAGTCCCTGAAGAAAAACTAGCGTATATTCGTCTTTTGAGACAATATAAAAATGTTTTTGCCTGGAATTACGATGAGCTGAAGACGTACGAAACTTCTATCATTCAACATACTATTCCTATGATTGACAACAAAAACCTGTCCAACAGAAACTGAGAAAGATCCACCCCAATTTAGAAAATCAGATAAAAACTGAGCTAAATAAGTTATTAAGAGCCAGAATAATTTTCCCCGTCAGACATTCCAAATGGGTCTCCAATATGGTACACGTTAGAAAGAAAAACGGAGATATTAGAATCTGTATCGATTTTCGGAATCTTAACAAAGCCTGTCAAAAAGACAATTTTCCTCTTCCACCTATGGAATAGATATTACAGGCAGTAGCAGGCTCAGAACTGATGTCTTTCTTGGACGGATTTTCAGGATATAATCAAGTGCTGGTGCATCCCAATGATCAGTTGAAAACCACATTCAGAACTAAATGGGGAACATATGCATATCGGAAGATGCCATTTGGTTTGATTAATGCCGGTGCTACATTTCAAAGAGCCATGGACATCGCATTTAAGGGTTTAGTCAATAAATCTGTAGTAATTTATTTGGATGATATAACAGTGTACTCCAAGAAGCGAAGCGACCATCTCAAAGATTTAAAACAAAATTTTCAACAATGTTTAAGGTATGGGATTTCACTTAACCCAAAGAAATATTTTTTCGCATTAAGTGAAGGAAAACTTCTAGGATTCATAGTGTCAAAATCCGGTATTCACATTAATCCTGACAGAATCAAAGAAATCTCTGAAATATCTCTACCTCATAATAAAAAATCCATGCAATCTTTCCTTGGTCAAATCAATTTTGTAAAGAGATTTGTCCCAGATTTTTCATGAATTGTGTCTCCTTTGCAAACCATGATTAAAAAGAATTCAAATTTCAAATGGGGTCAAGATGAACATGAAGCATTCAACCTGATCAAACAAGCTATTATTAATGCTCCATCTTTAGCAACCCCGAATTTTTCAGAATCTTTTGTTTTATACACATTTTCCTCAGAGAAATCATATGCTGCAATTCTAACTCAAGCAAATCAAGAAAAAACAGAAGCTCCAATTGCGTTTTTTAGCTCAAATTTACAAGGTGCTGAACTCAATTATTCAGACGTGGAAAAACAGGCCTATGCTGTTTTCAAAGCGGTCAAATATTTCAGACCTTTCTTACTTAAAACCCATACTAAGATCATAGTACCATTTCCAGCAGTAAGAAATCTTCTAATACAGAAGGATATGGGCGAGAAAAGAGCAAATTGGATCACTGCTTTACAGGAATACGACCTTGAAATCAAACCAGCAAACATTGTAAGAGGTCAAGGCTTCTGCAAAATGTTGGCTGGAGCATCGCAAATCTTTAAAATTTCATCCGAAGAGATACAAATGTATGAGGTAAGCCTAAACGATGCAGAACCATTGTATGCTGATATCATTTATTATCTTAAGAATGGGTATGCTCCATCACACCTGGATCACACTAAGAAAAGAGCTCTGAGATTGAAAGCTAAACAATATCAGCTCATAAATGATATTCTTTTTAGAAAGAATTATGATTCTGTTCTTCTTAGATGTCTTGAAAAAACTGAAGCTGAAAAAGTTTTGCAGGAACTCCACGATGGACCAGCAGGCGGACACTATGCTGGAGATGCTACTGCACATAAAATTTTACGTGCAGGATATTACTGGCCTACGCTGTTCAAAGATTCACACAGTTATGTGAGGAAATGTCAAGTCTGCCAAACTACTGCTGGAAGACAAAAGAAGCCGTCCCTGCCACTACAACCGGTAAACATCGAGCAACCATTCAGTCAGCGGGGCTTGGACATAATAGGTGAGATCGTTCCTCACTCTTCTAAGCAGGATAGATACATCCTCACGGCAACAGATTATTTTACTAAATGGGTAGAAGCAGTGCCTCTCAAGACGGCTAATTCTGAAAATATTATCGAATTCATAGATCAATTTATAATCACTAGGTTTGGATTGCCAATGGCTTTAATGTTTGATAATGCATCATACTTTTCTGGAAATGCAATGACTGAGTTTGCACTTAAAAGAGGGTTCAAACTAAAATATTCGGCCAATTACTATCCGCAAGGTAATGGGTTAGCTGAGTCAACAAATAAAAACCTAATCAGGATTATTAAAAGAACAGTTGACCAGAACCAAAAGAATTGGCATAAAGCTTTGGTAAATGCTTTATGGGCAGATAGAATAACGAAAAAAGCTTCGATCGGCACTTCCCCCTTTAATTTAGTTTATGGGAAAGAAGTGGTTCTTCCAACTCACTTAGTCATTCCCTCTTTGTCTTTAATAAAATACATTGATGAAGTACCTACTTCCTCCATACAACTAAGACAAATGGAAATAATTAAATTAGAAGAGCAACGAGAACAAGCTAAGAAAACCCATGCTCATCATCAAGCGCTAATAAAATCCTCTTTTGATTCAAACATAATGACCAGAATTTTTTTTCAGATGGGAGATTTAGTTTTAAAATGGGATAAGGCTCACGAAGAAAAGGGCAAACATACAAAATTTCAAAAGATGTGGCTTGGTCCTTTTCAGATATATTGAAGTCATAGGTCCATCAATGTTTGTCTTACAGGATCTAGCAGGTAGAAGGGATTCTTTGCCTGTTAATGGTCAAATCCTTAAAATATATTTTCCATAGAAGATTATTCTTCTATTTTGTAGAATAGTTTTGTTTTTTCTTTTTTTTTTTTTCATAATAAAGCTAGTTGTAAATGGTTACTACCAGTATTCACGAAAAGACACCAATTCTCTTTCAGATTTTGAGCTTTTCGCTTGTATAAATAGAAATTTTTTGAAAATCTGATCTTTATTATTGACAGATACAGTTAAAAACTTTAGCCTAGATATGATACTAGTTTCAACTTCAAAAAATTTGATGAAAGCAACCTTTAGCGAAGGAATTGTTTTATATCAGCACAATGAAAGGTATCAATAACAAAATAAAGGTTCTCTGTAAAACTGCTGTTTTCAAACTCTATTATTGTCATCTAGAGCTTTCTTAAGGAAAACAATGATTTCCTCCCTGTTAAAGAAAATCGTAGCATTCAGAGGGACAATCCAAGAAACACTATATCTCAAAGAATAAGAGGTCTCATCACGAGCCGACTTATCATGATCACAGATATTATAACTTTGCTGACTTTGCCAAACACTGTCTATCAAAACAGGGCAATGACTCAAGATTGTTGAAATCAAAAGACAAGGGGTCTCATCATGAGCCAGCTTGTTCAGCAAAAGTGTAAATCAAGTGAATGACTGTGTCATAATTTGGCTACCAAACCAAGACATTGTTCTTTAAGAATAAAAAAGGAAAAATTGTCAATATGGATTTTTCTTTGAAGGTTGTAGATAACCTTAAACAGGATAAAGGATCATTGCTAGGTAACAGGTAACCCTGTCGAGGCTATGGACGCCTGCTGGCAGCATAGGCTCTACCTATGGCAAACGAGCATATTTTAAAGCTAGCACACAGAGAAGACTTTATTTTATCTTTACAAGACCAAGTAATGGCTGATATAAATACAAGGACAAGCCTGAGGAAGCAAACAATTAGAATAGAAAGAGGTTGAAACAAAATATCATTGATAGAATAAGGCATAATATACTCTATTTGTCCATAACAAAGTTTAGATTTATGAAAATTTTTCCGTTTTGGAAGTTTAAAAAATTCAATAGAAAAGCAGAGATAACTGGTTCTTTCAAGTGAATCGCCATTGTTGTGGCCACCAACAACCCCCCTTCTTCTTTAAGTATTAGCAATAACACTAAAGAAGTGGGGACCCTTAGTAAAAAATTCAAAAAAATTTATATTTTTTTTTTTTTTGTATTATACTCCTTAAAATATATCGCATGGAGAAGAGTAAAACATTTCTTTATGAGCACAATAAAAAACTGCGAAGAAGCGACGCGAAATTCATCGCATCGCATACATTAAGAAGCGCCCATAAATGAAACAAATCTCCGATGGCCGATATGCGACATCGCATACATTAAGAAGCGCCCATAAATGAAACAAATCTCCGATGGCCGATATGCGACATCGCATATCGCAACATCGCATAAACAACACACAATAACTTAACAAATTGCAACGATCTGCGATCTGCGATCTTGCGATAAGCGCGATCTGCGATCTTGCGATAAGCGCGATGCTGCGATCTTGCGATAAGCGCGATGTTGCGATTCTGTGATAAACTGATCAGGAAACTCTGCAATGACACATCTTGATAATGCGATCCGCGATGCTGCGATGCGAGTCGTAGAAATCACCCATTGCAAATTTTCCTCGGCTCAGCATTCAAGAAAAGCTGTCCCTAAACCAAAAAATCGGGCGCACGCCTTAAAAGAAATTAATGAATGTACGCCAAAGTATTCATGAAGGACAGTTTTGTGTTTTTCGAAGAGTCAGTTCACTATGGGTGTCATGATTTTATACATTCGTAGAGCTTAGAGCTTTCGTGTCAAAATTTATTATCATTACTCTTTTCCTTTGCGTGAACTGCAGGAATAAAAAACAGGAAACAACATGAAGCAATGTGCAAGAAATATCTAAGGAAAAAGGGAAAGCGTCAATGCTCGGAGAACAGAGAAGATATGTCCTCATAAATGGATACCACATGCAACAGAAATGCAGATTTCAGAGTATTACTGAATAGATGCTGATATCAATAGGCAATTCGACACTCAAGGTCAAAAGCTCACAAAAGCAGCATGTTTACAAAATTCTGAAAGCTTATGCCCAGTAAAGGGAAAAGCGCTAAAGGCAGAAAACGCACCAGAAAGGCCCGGATCAAAGAACGGAGGCAGTTTGCGATCGCTAAGAAAATTGTTCAGAAAGAAAAGTCCCTAATTTTCTTAGTCATCCACGAGTCCAGAAACCAAGATAGCAAAAGCAGAAGCAATTTGAGAGAAATTTGGGTTGTTACCAAGTATATATGCAGTAAATTCGCCCAGCCAGAGGATGATTCCCAAAAATATCTTCTAGTTTACTAGAAAGTGGTGCCAGCGCTTGCCATTTCTATTTGCGTAGCTCAAGCAAAAGCAGAAAAAAACCAGCCGACTCTTCCCAGGCAAATGTTGCATGCTCGCAACATTAAGGAGCAAATGCAGAAATAGTTAGGAATTAGATTCAATTTTTAGAAATAAGTTTGTTTAGGTAAAGGGCGGTCATTTAAACCGTATCCTAAATTTATGTAATTAAGTTATTTAGTTAACAATATTTAAACCCTTCTCATGCATTTAGAGAAGGGTCCAGAAATTTGTCAAAAACTTGTCCTCAGAACATGCACTTCTGCACCCTCAGAGGAGGTTTTGATGAATGAATGGATCAAGGTTTATTAATGTTTGCATTTGATATCTGCTACTGATGTTGCACTTCTGTACTCTTGGTAGATATTAGAACAAGTAGAGATAAATCATTGTTGATTGAAGCTTATGAGTAAGACCAGTCATAAATGGTACTTTTATCTCTTGGCCATTTATGCTTATATTCTTAAAGTGATATATAGTTTTTAGTTGTTTATATGTTATTGCATGAATGTTTGAGTTACCATTTGGCACTTTTGTACGGTGGAGTCATTTATTTATGTTTGATATATGAATAACTTATTATGCGATATGCTGTTCACAACTGTTTTGCCTAACTTTTTATGCAAAGTAGTTCATCTTCATTGATTTCCATTCTTATGATAGCTGAATGATCTTTATTATCAGTTATTATTTGAAATCTATTTAGATTGCATAATAGAAGAAATACATCCCGGGTTAGCATAGATTAGATGTGCTGTTTTCATTAGATTACAATAGCATAGAATTATATTAAAGTAGCTTAGATTAGAACTCTTAGATCAGCATCATCCAACTCTGCACACACACACACACCCTTAGATTGGGAAACTGGTCCCATTATCCCCAGTCGGACCCGCTATACCAAACGGATAAGGAGCTGCCAACCAAGGTCCGGACCGGGCGGGTATCCCCCTTATTGTCGACCCGATTTTCGGGGCTTCAACACAACCCTAGAGACTTGCTCTATTTATACATTTCCATGGTCCGTGAACCATGGACATGCCGACTCACTTCCTATTATTTTATATTATTTTCGGGCGGACAACCCTTTGACTTGACTCCTGACAATTCGTGCTTTACGCACCTCGCGGAGCTTTTACCATACTTTTACCCAAAATTGTGGGCTTTGAGCCCCAAAAGCGTTACGCGGGCCCTCCGCTACCCAACAGTATTTCCCCTTGCTCACAGTGTCCTGGGGCTTCTTGCTTGCATCTTTGGATTCTTTTGATGGTTCATCATCCTTGATGGTTCCAATCACACCCAGGTCCTTTTCCACAACGATCGCCTCTTCACAAATCTCAAGTAACGTTGGTTTCACAGCTCGCTTGATGAACTGCACAATACTGGTTGGTAGTGCAGACATATAATAGTCATCAGTGATACAATCATGAGGTTTTGTGTTTGCTGCAAACTTTTTCAAGATATGTAAAAACCTCTGATTAAAGTCTTTCACTTTCTCTTTTGACTCCATATTGAGACTGCCCAACTCTTTGAGCAACATGGCAAGGGTCTTGTCATCAACAATTTTTTCCAAAAACATTATTTTAAGCATACCTCAATTCTGGATGCACTGGACAGGAAGGTTGTGATACCATAATGCTGCTTGTCCATCCAAGGTACACGGAAACAATCTGCATGCAATGTCGTCACATTGTAGCTCGAGTGTTTGCAGCGATAGGTAGAAGTTGTCCAAGTGGTATTCTGCCTTCACTGAATTGTCAGGGTCATACTTTGTCAACATCCTCTCCAAACGCTTTGGAATCTTGTGCAAAGCACCTGGGAGAGCTAATGGTCCCTAAGTCATCCATTTTAAGTTTTTGTCAACGATGTCTTCTTCTTCTTCGTCCTCCTCCTCTTCTTCAAAATCTGATGGTTTTGCCTCTGATTTGGTTGGTTCGTCTTCGCCTTCACCTCCTCCGTTGCCTTCCCCTCTGCCTCTTGTATTGGAGTCTAAGCCCAAGATCATAAGGGTGTACTTTTCTCCCTGTCGGAAGATTGGAGGTTCCTTTTCGTTCTCAATAGCTTTTACCAGACCTTCGAGAGTGGCAATAACTGCTTCTTCCACTAATGAGACAACAACTCTTGTGGGAGTGGTATTTGGATTCTTTGATGCACATGGAAGATATTGTATTTATGGGATCAATCTGACTGCTTTGGAAAACTGATGGGTGATGGGATGGACAGAGCAGAGATGCTGATACAAAATTTCATGTTCACGTCTAGGAGGTGAGGAGTAACCGATTTCAGAATTGCGCATAGGGGAGAGGGAGTTCGAGTTAGTACATTGACTAGATGATTGATGAGTTGGGGTGAGAGGACATTCAACCATAAACAACTGGCAACCCTCCTTCTAGCGCCAGAAATGTTGACAGTGCTGGACCTACCAACATTCAGGTGATCTCCTCGCTATGAAGTCCCAACTAGACCTCACACCATTTGGTTTAGGAGTCCCATCTGGTATGATGGTCTGGTTGCCATTATCTTAAATATATGTCTTAGCTCTTGCTTGTCAGCACATGAGATTGGTATACTTAGTCTTCAAACAATGAGGTTCGTGTGCCTGGTCAGTGCTTAGTGTCACTTGTGTCAAGGTTCTTTCACTATAGAGGGAGAGGGTGAGAGTGAATCTCAAGTTGAAAGGGAACAATCCCAAATCTGTTAGAGACACACAACAAAATAGGACATGCACAACTTCCAACGGAGTAGTCCACATGGATGCCATAGTCACAAACATAAACACAAAGTGAACAGATAGCACGTACAACACCCAACAAAATAGTCCACATGAGTGTGAAAATCATTATAACAAGTTTACAAAGAATGAATCTATCGAGTGTTCAACAGAATAGTCCACATGGGAGAGACAACATTAACAACCGATACAACACATGTCCAACAACACATGCACTAAAACAACCGAAATAGTTCAACTGTATTAATACAGGTTAAAGCAACATGCATTACACGTGTCCAAAGAGTAGTCTTACAAACAAATACAATACATGTGTGAAAATGTGTTGTCCTGTTAACAGGCTTCTGGATTAAGCAAAAGTCCCAAGACACATCCATACACCATACATCACTAACCTCGATAGTGGGGCATTGGAGCCATTGCTCGCTCTTAAAAAAAAGGACTATAGACTCTGAAGGCAATGTGGGAGGAGCCAAGGTGAAAATTCCTTTGCATGTATGAATGAGGGGTATATATAGCCAAGGGTGAACTTAACGCTTGTGACTCTTGGAATTCCCTCATGACTGTTTGACGTACATGACTCTTCAACTTTGCATGTGGGTCTCTTGGACTTCCACGTTATATTACATTGATTACAACAGTATGGATCACAATACTGATGTGGTTGAGACGACTCATGACATGACTCGACATGACAGTGCTGGTATGTTCCTGCTAATGGTGGTGTCCATGTCGAGTTGTAGCGCTGCCGAGTGATGAGTGTGCTCTTGGTGTATCATAGCTTCACCTCCGCATGGCAAGGAGTGCGGAGTCTTCGATGGTATTAGTGTTCACTTGATGTTGCATGTGCATGTATCCCCATCGCTGGTACTTGGCATGCTTCATGTGTTCATCCATTCGCGAACAAGTCTCCTAACACGCGCTTCTTGTTCATCATGTTCGTTGTCGTGCCATGTCTCATCCATGTAACTTTATATGTAATCACTCATGATGAGACGAAATCAAATCTAGAAATACCCTAGTCTACCATGATGCGTCATATTTAGTTTTCGGGTGCAAGTGACCTGGAGAGAGGAGAAGGCTCCGAATACGCGCAAAGCACAGTTAAGGTTGGGATGCGGGGTTCTGAGGCACTGTCAAGAAAAACTGCATAGAGATCACTAAGAGGCTAGGTTGAGTAGTTCGGAACAATAGTGACATTCTATGGGATTTGGCTCAGCTGGGAGGCAGAACTACGTAATTTTTCTAGGGAAGGAAGTGTAGGTAGCTGTTTCGGGTGGAAGTACCCTAGGGATTTGGGTTAGAACCCCAATAGAGAAGAGGCAAACTACAACAAGAAACACTCATACAGCTCAGGAAAATGCTTATATAATCAAACTATGTAAGAGTGACCGTACCCAGATTTCCTTCGTTCGAGTAGGTCCCGCAGGGTTCAGACCCTCTGCAACTCCTGATGTTCTTCAAACCTGAAAATCATTCAATTCAAACATACATAGCAGTATAGAAGTAAAGCATATTCACGAAATTGACTTTATATCATATAAACAAATGATTGATCATACATCAAAACAACATTCATATATGAATTAAAACATAATTTGATGCATAAACATAGTTAATTTCGGAAACAAGACATCATTTCTTTTATTGCAGTAAGCTATAAATAACATGGAGAGAATTCACCTGAGTCTTCTTCTTCTGGCTCCAAGCGGAACCGTCCTCCGAATTCGTCCTATCCCAGCCTTCAACAATCTTCTTCCATCACCAACACCATGATATCTCAAGCAAAAGGGAGAATATCTATAATCAAGGAAACAAGGGTTTCCTGAAGCTTGGGGAAGTGCATGAGGCACAAGGATTCATCAAAATCAGTCAGGGATAAACTCAGTATAATAACTCTATCTCTTCTCCTTCTTAAGGCCTTCCCATAGAAGTCTATTTATACTTCTCCCAATTAGTTTTTTAGTTGGGAAACAGTTGGGCCACGGGCAATAGGAGGTAATAAATAGGTAAAACCCGTGAACTCTGCCCATAATTAAGAAAATTTAAAATTTTAAAGTTTTTTAATAGATATACGCGGGTTGGGTATTGACTGACCCGCGTGTACACATTTTTAGCTCAGGGCAAAGTAGTGTACAGGGAATAAAACGCTGTTTTTTATACATTTGGACCAAGTTTGGAAGGAGGGGTTGCCCTAGGCCATAAACAAAGCATCACAAATATCAAGAGTAGTAAATCGTGCTATAACAGATGCCCCCTAATATACGAGGTCATAAGGGGTACATGATGGCCGAAATGTATTAAGTGTATGGAAAGAATCACGTCGAGACTGAGAAGGACTATTAGGAAACCGGCTCACAAAAATATAAAAAGATAGATCAACGCCTTAGAATTTAGCCTCTTCGAGGGGGAAACCTCCTTTACATTACACAAATGAACAATTCTTGGATGATTCAAATGACAAAACCTCCTTTCTATATATAGGAGTCTAAGGGGACACAATATAACAAAGCCAACCTAACAATAATAATATAAAGGCACAAAAATAACAATAGTGGGATTCTATGGGGCACAATAATAACAATATGGGGACAATAGGGGCACAACAATAACAATAAGGGATACAATGGCAATAGTAATGGGGGAATCACTAGTATTATAGGGACCTAACATGCCCCTTTCCTTCAAAAAAGTGTTGTCCTCAACGCTTGAGCAGTTTTGGGTGCTTCTGTATAAAATTCTCATCCTCCCATGTGGAATCTTCAACGGGTAAGTTCTTCCACTTGATGAAAAAATCTGAAATTGATCGATTTCGTAGCTGTCGAGTTCTTGTTTCTTTGACTGCTTTAGGTTCCAATATGATTTTTCCTTCCTTATCAAGTTCTGGCAATATTGTTTGAACTGGAATCTTGTCACCTATAACCTTCTTTAAGCATGAACATGGAAAACTGGGTGCACTCGGGAAGCTGTAGGAAGTTCCAATTTGTATGCCATAGTACCTATGTTTTGCAACACCTTATACGGACCATAATACTTTGGTGATAATTTATTATCCTTCTTAGCTTGCTTGAGGGACATTTTTTTATATTGTTGTAGCCATAGGAATACCCAATCACCTACATCAACACTTCTTTCACTGTGATGTTGATTTGTCTGCTGTTTCATTCTATTCTGCGCCAAGGTAAGGTTATCCTTTAAGAGTTGGAGAACTTGTTGCTGATGCTCGATGTGATCTTCCACTGCTTGAACCTTAGTATTTTCTCTTAAATATTATGTGATGGATGGTGGATGATATCCATAAAGTGCCATAAATAGGGTCATTTTTGTTGCAGTATGGAAGGAAGTGTTATACCACCATTCAGCCAGAGGAAACCATTTGATCCATTGTGTTTGTTTATCAGATTCAAAGCAATGGAGATATCCTTCCAAACATTTGTTTACTATCTCAATTTTCCCATTAGATTGAGGATGATAAAATGAGCTATGAGCTAACTGAGTCCCAAGACAAGAAAATAATTTTGTCTAAAAATTTCCAGTGAAAATGGGATCTCTGTCGCTTACAATAATCTTTGGGTTTCCATGTAGCTTTTGAATTGTTTTCATAAATGCAGTAGAAACTGTACTGACTTTAAATGGATGAGATAATGCACAAAAGTATGCATACTTGGTAAGTCTATCAAATACCACCATGATAACACTCTTTCCTTCGGACTTGGGTAAACCTGTGATAAAATCCATTGAAACCTCCTCCCAACGTTGGCTTGGAATGGATAAGGGTTGTAATAGTCTTGGGGTCTTAATTATTTCAACTTTATTTTGTTGGAAAACCAAACATTCCGCCACAAACTTTTGAATATCCGATTTAAGGCCATCCCAAAAAAATCCTTCTTAACCCTGTGGTAGGTTTTTAGAAATCTTGAGTGCCCTCCTAAGGGAGAGGTGTGCAATTCCCTAAGAATCTTTTATTTGAGTTGGGAATTCTTACATAGTTATAATCGATCCTTGTACCATAACAAATCATTTTTCCAGCTAAATGTATCAGATGTACTGGGATCTTGTTTTATCTTTTGAATGAGTGCCCACACTTCCTCGTCATTCTTCCATTCATCCCTTGCTTCGTTTATCCAATCTGGTTGGATAATAGAAATGGCGCAAAGAAATGCTTCCACATCCTCATCCTTTCTTGAGAGTGCATCTACCACAACATTTTGCTTCCCTTTTTTGTAGATGATTTCAAAGTCATAGCCCAACATCTTTGTGACCCATTTTTGCTGCTCTTCTGAAGATAATCTTTGTTCCAAAAAGTATTTAAGACTATCATGATCTGTTTTTACCTTGAAGTGTCTTCCCATTAGGTAGGGTCGCCATTTCTTAAGTGCATGTAGTATTGCCAGCATTTCCTTCTCATAAATAGCTTTGTGTAAATACTTTCCTTTGATTGGACGACTTTCGAAAGAAATGGGTCTTTGTTCTTGCATTAGAACAACACTAATTCCATTTCCTGAGGTATCACATTCCACAGTAATTTTTTTTGTGAAGTCTGGTGTAGGTAAGACTGATGCTTGGCACATTGCCTCTTTAAGATGTTCAAAGGCCTTTGTTGCTTCTGGAATCTATGAGAATGCATCTTTCTTCAATAATGTTGTTAGAGGTGCTGCTATTCTCCTATAATCCTTAACAAACTTGCGATAATACCCTATCAACCCGAGAAATCCTCATAGATGCTTTATGGATGTGGGGATTTTCCATTCCTTAATGGTTTTAATTTTGCTAGGGTCTACCTTAACACCTTCATGAGATACAATATGACCCAAATATTCCACCTCTTGTACTCCAAAGAAACATTTGGACATTTTTGCATATAATTGTTTCTCCTCCAATAGTTTGAGCACCAAGTCAACATGTTGCTCATGATCCTTTCAAGACTTGCTATAGATTAGTATATCATCAAAAATTACTAACACAAGTTTTCTAAGGAAGGGTTTGAAAATGGAATTCATCAAACCTTGAAATGTAGAAGGTGGATTAGTAAGGCCAAAAGGCATGACCAAAAATTCATAATGACCCTCATGAGTTCTAAATGTTTTTTTTGGAATGTCTTTAGTCTTCATTCTGATTTGATGATATCCTGGATGAAGATCCAACTTGGTGAAGTAAATTGATCCATGCAATTCATCAATGACAGGAATGTGAAATTTATCTTTAATATTGAGCTCGTTGATCTCCCCATAATATGGACACATGCGCCATGATCCATCCTTCTTGTGAACCAATACTATTGGAGCAGAGAAAGAACTTTGACTAGGTTGAATTATACCAGCCTCTAGCATTTCTGCAACCATACGTTCAATTTCATTCTTTTGGACATAGAGATATTTGTAAGGCCTGATGTTTGGAGGAACACTTCCTGGAATCAAATTGATAGCATGATCATGATCACGAATAGGTGGGAGGCCTTTGGGAGTCTCAAATACCTTGGAATGATTGTCCAAGACTTTTTGGAGATTTGGAGAAATGGATGATTTCGATGTGGGAACCTCTAGTGAACATAATTGTGCAATTATGCCTCATTGTTATTTCTTTATAAGGTTTTTCATTCCATTAGAGATGATTATCTTTCTCGGTTTCCCTGCGATACCCCTTAATTCAATTTCCTTTCCTTCTGAAGAGAATTTCATGAAAAGTTCTTGAAAATTAAAAGATATTGTACCCAAGGATTGTAGCCATTGGACTTCTAGTACAACATCAACACCACCCATTGGAATGGAAAGCATTGGGATATTCAATACATATTCTCCCATGGATAGCTTGATATTATGGCACTTTCCTGAGCAATTTATGGTTCCTCCACTTGTAACCATCACTTGACACTCTAGTTCTGGATATAGGAAGCAATTAAATTCTTTGGCTATCTTATAATGGCACTTTCCTAAGCAATTTATGGTTCCTCCACTTGCAACCATCACTTGACACTCTGGTGCTGGATTTAGGAAGTAATTCAATTCTTTGGCTATCTTATAATGAATAAAATTATGGTTACTTCCTGAATCAATCAACACTATTACCTTTTTCTTCTTGATATGCCCTTCTATCTTGATAGTTTGAGGAGTGGCAATTCCAGCCAATGCATTACAAGATATGGACGGATTCATTTATTCTTTTTCTAGGGTTTTTTCCTGGTGTATATCCTCTTCTTTTGATGTTTCTTGTTCTTCTTCTTCCTCCTCTTCACAATCTATGTAAAATAATTTCTTCTCGGCACACTTATGACATTTAGTGTATTTGCTATCACAACTGTAACAAAGCCCTTTTGCTCTTTTTTCTTCCAATTGTTGTGGTGTCAACCTTGTAGGTTGTGGATGACTAGGGGCATCAACACTTCCATCTTTATGATTGTGAGTGGTAGGCTTCCTTTTTGCCATGATTTTGCTTTTCATTTTTCTTGCCAACCTAAATGCCTTCTCCAATGAATTTGGTTCCCAAAGGCGAACCTCATGTTGGATGTTATCTTTTAAAGTCCCAATGAACATATCAATCCTATGCTCCTCTGGAATATCTTTTACCCTTATATTCAATTTTTGGAAGTCCTCAATGTGCTCCATCAATGAACCCTTTTGTTTGAGATTCATCAATTGGCTAAAAAAAGTGTTGCTTTTTGTATCCTCATAATGTGCTATCATTTCATCCGTAAAAATAGCCCAAGTGACAATTTGTTTACGAGAGCAAAGCCATCGATACCATACAAACTGATTTGGTTCCAAATATAAAGTTTCAATGTGTACCTTTTGTGTGTTTTGCACATTATGGAGATCAAAAAATTGCTCCATTTGTAATATCCATGTTCCTGGATCCTTTCCATCAAACTTCCTCATATCGATCTTTGGAACATGGTGGTTCTTCGATCCAACATTAGAGTCTATGAAATCATGATTAACATTTATTTTGTTCTCATCATGAGTTTCCTTTACTACCCTTTCGCCATTAGTAAGCATTTCTTGTAGAAACTTTGTCAAATATGTCTTCAAATCTTCCATGCTTGTCTTCAAATCTATCTTCAAATCATCCATCTTAGTTTCCATGCCATCCATCTTAGCTTCCACGCCGTCCATCTTAGCTTCCACGCCATTCATCTTAGCTTCCATGCCATTCATCTTAGCTTCTACGCCTTTCTTTAAACCATCCATCTTAGCTTCCACGCCTTTCTTTAAACCATCCATCTTAGCTTCTACGTCTTTCTTTAAATCATCCATCTTAGCTTCTGTTACTTTTTGTGTGAGTGACATTTGTTGTACTTGGTCTTGTAATTTTGATATATCATGTTGCATTTCTTCCTCTTCTTCATGAGTCATGCTAGAGCTTTCAAGTTGCTTACTAGGTGTTTCCATTTTCTTTCTTCGGGGCATCAATTACCGATAATAATGCTTCACTATGCCCTTTGAATTCCTTCAAACTAATTTTTCAAACTATGCAAAAATTGAAAAAAAAAAAAAAAAAAACTACGCACATTTTTTTTTCACTTTGTAGGAGCCTGATATTGAATCTGATGTATTTATGTGATTTTAACTCTTCTAGTTCTGAAATCACGATCTGCCGTAGCCCTCTGTGTCCTCTTTCCAATGCCACCAGTCTGATCGAAATTGGATTCTCTAAGAAATATTTATGCACAATCTCCCAAGATGACCTGATTATATACCTTTTCAGAAGAGCGAACTTGTATGAAGTGCCACGTGTCACTGTTTTGACCTTTGGATCTGAAAAATATATACAAGAAACTACAGTCTGTCCTATTTCTATAACTTCTTACGAAATTTCAATCTGATGCTCAGAGAGATAGTTATGATGATTTTCCCACGGTGACCTGTTTGGAATGTAATTCGGGGGTCTGCAAAAACCCTAACTTCCTCAGACTATATCTCCGAAAATATAGCGAGACAGGATCTGAAATTCGGAGCCAAGGTTCAGACCGATTTCTTCTCAAATGGGTTTTTGTTTTAGCTTCTGAAACTTTATAGTGAAAATCCCATGATGACTTGTTTTAGCTTAAATTCTGGAGCTTGCAAAAACCCTAACTTCCTCAGATCATATCTCCGAAAATATAGTGAGACAAGCTCTGAAATTCAGACCCGAGGTTTAGCACGATTTTGTCTCAAATGGGTTTTTGTTTTCACTTCTGAAACGTCACAGAAAAAAAGTTATAGCGAAAATGCCACGATGACCTATTTGGAGCAGCGAAACCCTAGAATCCAAAGCTCTGATACCAAATGTTAGGAAACCAACTCACAAAAAGATAAAAAGATAGATCAACGCCTTAGAATTCAGCCTCTTCGAGGGGGAAACCTCCTTTACATTACACAAATGAAAAATTCTTGGATGATTCAAATGACAAAACCTCCTTTCTATATATAGGAGTCTAAGGGGACACAATATAACCAAGCCGACCTAACAATAATAATATAAAGGCACAAAAATAACAATAGTGGGATTCTATGGGGCACAATAATAACAATATGGGGACAATAGGGGCACAAAAATAACAATAAGGGATACAATGACAATAGTAATGGGGGAATCACGAGTATTATAGGGACCTAACAAGGACTTCACCATAATTCAGCTTGCCAAGCCATCAAAAGAGATCAGAAAGAAACTGCTATTTGAGGCAGGCATACCCATGCTCAGAGAAAGTAAAGCATGTTCGCATATCAAGTACAAGCGGATCCAATATGTATACAAGTATAAAGGAAATAAAATTACATAATGGATCATCTGATCGTGATCGAAAAAGTACATGTCTGAATATCACATATAAGAAGACGACCAATGTTGTTGAAGGATGAAGATGATCACTGATGTCAAAAATTGATCTCAATAGTACCAAATGAATATGATGGAATAAAATGATACTACATCACAATTCAGATGCCAACATATAAGATGTTGCTGTGAAGAACTGCAACATATAAGGTGGATGGTGTCAACTAGCAGCAACAGGAGCAACTGACAAGTGAACCAAAAGATGTTGATGCAACTCGAGGTCTTCACCGACTGTTGTGGTACATTCTACACAATGGGAATGAATGATCTGAAGTTGACCATGTGATATATCATTTGATTACGGATCATTGACGTATACCGTTAGCAAACGTGAGACTACTCACTAATAATGATAATGAGAGTCAAGGTATCTAGTTCAATCTAAAAAGTGCGAATGAATGAGCTGAAGTCGAACACTTGAAATAATATATCAATCAGGAGACAATGATGGTTTCCCACTATTGATAGCGAAGGAATCTACCACTAATGGCTGCAAACCCCAAGGTACTGCCAAATGGACTCTAGATCTTTGTCCTAGAGCAAATGAGCTATAGTCGATAGGAAAAGATCCGCTAGAAGGAAGGCATTAAGGCATCCTTCATCAATGTAGCGCGAGTGTAAACCGTAGGCGAATAATGTGGAAGGAATCAGATGAAAAAGATGTAGTAACCCAACTGAAGCATGTTTCTGGCGTACACAAGATGTAGCTGGCGCATGATAGAAACCCTCTAAACCAACCAATAATGAAAGCTGACACAGAGGCGAGGAATCCACTAATAGGGTCAAATGGAAACCAAGGCACTGCACAAATCCCAATGTGTGATAATGAAAGCTGATGTCGAACACAAAGGAAACCACTCAGTCAAAGACCCATGATACTGATCGATGCTGAGCACAAGGTGACCTATCAATAATGAAAATAGGGCCAGGGTTTGGCTCTAGGCCTGCCCTCAGAGCAATATGTCGTAGTCGATAAGGACAAGACCCGCCAGCAAGAAGTCAATGGGGACCTTCTCAAACCAACACAAGCAAAGGACCAATATAATTGATGTGATGACAAACATGACATTGGCAACCAGGGATAGCCGAATGAAAAATAGGTCAAGAGACACCGCAGAGAGGTCGACTTAGGTTTACTTCCCTTAAAGAAAGCACGACTCAATGATGACCGTATGGCAGCATATGATAACTCTGTATAAGTTTGTCATGCAAGAGGCATAAGCAAACTCTCCATATGATTGGAAGAGGTAACCAATCAGAGGAGTACTGACTCAATAACAAGGTTAAGGCTCATCTAAGTCAAACTAAATCCCACCCAAATGGAAGAGAGACTTTCTTTTGAGTGCTTTGTTCAAGGGTGACACGACTGACTCTAGCTACCAACAAAATATGGAAAGGTTGTCCCGTTCCCGCTCTTTTTGGATTATATATATTTTTTTGTCTTTTTCTTTAAGATGGAAAAAGAATAAAAGAATGCTATAGTATAGTGGAAAGAAAGAGTGTCAGAGAAACAGATGATCTAGTTCCTAGGAGGGGAACATTCCTATGCTCAATGCAGGGAGGTGAAATTGGTCAAGGACACTCAAAGGGATGCTCTTTCCATAGGTAAAAGGATGCGTCAAATTGCAAAAGCTAAGTGATTGCATGGTTGATTTTGTAGATGACATGGTCAAATAAGTGGCTTAAACACGAGTCCAGGTGAAGCTGGCTCAAGGCCAAAAGGTGCAGATAGTAAAAATTGCAATGCAACAATACAACTCAACACAAAGGAGCCTCTAGGGTATAAAGCCAGAAATTAGCGCAGAAGAAAGGAGAATGTGTCTTCAACACATAAGTCATGGCGGGACTAAAGAGGACTCCCGAGCCTACTAAGTATAGCAGCATGGGCAACCAATGTCAATGAGGTTCTAACTAAGATGCCCATGTAAAGGATGGCTCTACCATCGTGGCATGATTTAAAAAATCGATGAGTGAAAATGGTTTGCTAGCCAAGATACGGTGGGGTCGACCCTACGACTAATGTATCGCTGAATGGAGGCTAGTATGCAAGATGTAGCGAAGAATGGTTTTCCCTAACCTAAATGATAGTGAGAGAAAGATACCTGCCATGACGGGTTAGCTGTCATGGGACCGAAACCATATCTCGAAGAAGTCTTCAAAATTTCCTGAAAAAACGACCCACTCTCGACAATCCAAGCCCATAGGTCAAAAAAAAATCAAGAGAAAAAAAATCAATTTATGAAAAAATATTTTGTAATTTCAAAGTTATATAATGACTTTTAGACTCACAATTTTTTAATTTCTGTTTGGAGCAAAGAGCCGTGGAGAAAAGTGAAGCACGCTTTCCTCTAAACAATTGGACCGTTCAAATCACTCCCAAGTTTCCAGGTAATCCTCAAATCCTACTTGCAATGTTTTATGATAGTTTTTAGAAGTTTTCTCAAAGTTTTGATCGTGGGAAACTATGCCAAAAAATTCAACTCTGCATATACACGGGTTGGATTTAAACAACCATTGTATACGACGGCCCTACACGCGACTGTGTGTAAAGGAAACCCGCGTGTAAGCGATTTAAAGTTTTAACATAAAAACTAACAGTTGAAACTCTAATTTTTTGCAGGATGACTATCACTTGGAGGGAAAGAGAGCATACCACTATTGATAATGAGGTAATGAATGACCAAAATGCTCTAGATGCTCTGAGAGGCTGTGCCTTACTTAAGTTCTTCAAAATGGAAAATATGAAAGCCAATACACGCTTGTTCGAACTTTTGATCCACTACTAGAGCACAGAGGATGACGCTTTCATGATAGACTAGATGCCTCTATGGATTGAGGTCGAAGACATCTATTTTATTACTAGTCTCTCCCGAAGAGGGGAGGTCGTGCATTCGACTGGCAGGACGAGAAGTAGTCTTTCAGTAGAAGACTATGTCCATATATATTGTTCTGGACATCCAGAGAAGATTGGAAGTCAAATTCCAATCAAACATGTGGAAAGTTTATGCTTGAGGATTTTGATATTTACCATTGCACGGGTAAATGGGTCATCTTCCCTGCATTAGGCATCACGAGTATCTATGATCCTGGCAGTGGAATGTCTTACTATAGTATTTCACTGGTGCACGCTTCTTCTGACTAACATGAAGAGTCAATTAACCTCTATACAGAAGGGTAAAACAAAGAATTTTGGATACAAAACCATCTTGTGTTCGTTCTTCTTCGAGAAGGTACCTGGGCTACGTCCCAAAGTATCAACATCCATCAGTAGCCCTAGAGATCCACGAATGGGTAGATGGGCAGACTTGATGAAGCACTTTGGGGGCGGAGACGTGCCTAGAACGACTTTTGATGATGAGTTTTTCACCTGGTGGGATCAACAGATCATCGCAGTCGATGACTACCCATATGCTGGCATGGACTTCTGAGGAGATCCAGACTTAGTGTTACCACCAAATGCAGCATGGGGAGAAATATGTAGCAATTTTTACGTTTTTGTGAATTTTTAAATATTTTTTGGATTTTTTAATATGAAATGAACCTAGAAAATATTTTTGATGAGACAAAATACTGAAAAAATATAATAACCATGTTCAAGGAAGGACTGGCAGTGAAAATTGCGCAAATTTTCAGAGGAGGCTAGGAGGGGGCTACGGGAGTTTGCTGGCCAAAATTGCACAGAACTGGGAGGCAGTGATGCAGGACATGTCTATGCAGTTTCTGGGTTGAGAAGGGTGTCGGGTAGCTGGTGGATAGTCCAAGAAAACTGTGCAATTTTTAGGAGGAGCAACAAGACGGCTGACAGGGGGGGACTAACTAATATAACTGCGTAATTTCAGAGACAGTGTAGTGACAGACAACAGGTGCTTGTCCCTCTTGTCTGCGCAATTTCTTCAGTCAGTGCAGGTAGGCATTCTAGCAACTTCTGTGCAATTTTTGGGAGGAGTGAAGCCTAAGGTCACTGCCCGATCAAATTCTCTCGTTGACCAGCGGGAGGATTGATGGATAGGTTTGCTGGAAACACATATTGAGATAACATCTTGGGAACTTCTGCGCTGTTCTAGGAGACAGTCAGTTTGGTTGATTCTAGGATTGCACAGTTCAGACTGCCTGGGAGGTAGCCTCCAGCTCTACGCAATTCTGGGCAGTAGTACTTGGTCACTGAGGGCTGAGACTGCATAGTGTAGCTCAGTGGAGGTTCCGCTAATGGAGGGTATCCTGGTCGACAGATCTTTGGCAAAATAGTCAAATATGTGAGCGAGTGAACTCGTGTATGCATGACCTTGCAAACACACACTCAACATGACTTGATTACAAGACATATCGAACCAACAAGATAACATATGCTTAGTGTTATTGACCAAAGGGTACGAGTGACAAGTGCGACACTTAAGATAGATCATTGAACAACCGTGACGATACTTGATTGACATTCCATATGACTTCGTGTGTGAGTGCAATAGATGCCTACATAAGCACAACTTGTACACATAAAGTCAAACCTTGAACATAGGCAGAACAAGACCACAATCAAGACATTGTGACCAACATGCTAAAAGAAGACTGGTGAACGATCAAGCAAAGAGGGTGTAAAGACTCGACACGAGCTCATGAGATGAGCCCGAGTGTTTGCAAACATCAAGGAAAAAACTAAGGAAGGCTCCGAAATTGGATGCAGGCCAAAATTTTGGAGGGTGTTGTAGCCACTACAACAAACCTTGGGTTTGTTACAACCTTTATCCATTCCAAGTCAGCATTGGGAGGAGGTCTCAATGGATTTTATCACAGGTTTACCCAACGCCGATGGAAAGAGTGCCATCATGGTGGTAGTAGATAGACTTACCAAGAATGCACAATTTTGTGCATTATATCATCCTTTTAAAGTGAGTAAATTTGCCACTACATTTATGGAAACAATTCAAAAGCTACATGGAAACCCAAAGATTATTGTAAGCGACAAATATCCCATTTTCACTACAATTTTTTGGATGGAATTATTTTCTTGTCTTGGTACTCAATTTTCTCATAGCTCATCATATCATCCTCAATCTAATGGGAAAATTGAGATAGTGAAGAAATGTTTGGAAGGATATCTTAGTTTCGTTGTATCTGATAAACAAACACAATGCGTCAAGTGGTTACCTCTAGCTGAATGGCGGTGTAACACTTTCTTCCATACTGCAATAAAAATGACCCCATTTATGGAACTTTATGGATATAATCCATTGTCCATCACATCATATTTAAGAGAAAAATCTAAGGTTCAAATAGTGGAAGATCACATCGATCATCAACAACAATTTCTCCAACTCTTAAAGGATTAGCTCACTCTGGCGCAAAATAAAATGAAACAATAGGAAGATCAACATCGTAGTGAAAGAAGTTTTGATGTAGGCGACTAGGTATTTTTAAGGCTACAATCATACAAACAAATGTCCATCAAGCAAGCTAAGAAGTATAATAAATTATCACCCAAGTATTATGGTCCTTACAAAGTGTTGCAAAAGATTGGTACTATGGAATAAAAATTGGAGCTTCCTGCATCTTCCCAAGTACACCCAGTTTTCCATGTTTCATGCTTAAAGAAGCTTATCGATGACAACCTTCCAGTTCAAATAATATTTCTAGAACTTGACGAAGAAGGAAAAATCATATTGGAGCCTAAAGCAGTCATGGAAATAAGAACCTGACAACTATGGAATTGCTGTATTCAAGCTTCTGTGATCCATAATGAATTAAACAAAGTCTTTCGGTAGAAATCACATGAGAGATTTTTTTGGCCGACGCGTTTCAAACCAACAAGTGTGGTTCATCATCAGGATCAAATGAAGAGCCAAACCATGGCAAAGGCTATAAAAGAGAGCAATGTAGAGACATAATTTCAATTGAGCGAACAAAGGAATAAGGGAAGAGTCTCTACATTGTTTTAGAAAAGCCAGATCTGTCTTCAACTTGGAAACCCTTACGCGAGACCGTTCAAAGTGATGAACTTTAATAGCAGTGGCCCTTTCGTATAGGGTAGTAATTTCTGTATTCAAGCTTCTATGATCCATAATGAATTAAACAAAGTCTTTTGGTAGAAATCACATGAGAGAATTTTTTGGCCGACGCATTTCGAACCAACAAGTGTGGTTCATCATCAGGACCAGACGAAGAGGCAGACCATGGAAAAGGATATAAAAGAGAGCAATGTAGGGACATAAATTATGTCCCTACATTGCTCTCTTTTATAGCCTTTGCCATGGTCTGCCTCTTCGTCTGGTCCCGATGATGAGTCACACTTGTTGGTTTGAAACGCGTCAGCAAAAAAATTCTCTCATGTGATTTCTACTGAAAGACTTTGTTTAACTATGAAATTGATCAATTTCAGAGTATCTTATTAATTGGAATAACTAACCCACTAAAGATTCCACATAGGAGGATGAGAATTTTATATAGAAGCATCCGAAACTACTCAAGCATTGAGGATAACACCTTTTTGAAGGAGAGGGGCATGTTGGGTCCCTATAATACTAGTGTACCCCCCTTATTTTTATTATTAATGTAGCCCCCTATTGTTATTGTTATGCCCATGTAGACCCCATATTGTTATTGTTGTGCCCCATATAAGCCCAATATTGTTATTGTTGTGCCCCATATAAGCCCACTATTGTTATTGTTGTGCCCTTACATTATTATTGTTATGTAGGCTCTGATTATATTGTGACCCCTTAGACTCTTATATATACCAAGGAGGTTTTGTATGTAATAGGCTTGGTGAAAATTCCAAGTAATAAAAGTTAAAAACAATAACCACGGTCGATGGGATAGTTATTCAAAGCTGAATGTTGGGCAAGACAACCTGGGGGTGTTCATTTGGTTGTTTATGGATAAGGAAATTGGAAAAGGCAATGGCTAAGGCTTTGGAAAGGAAAAATGGAATTTATGGCACAATTATTTATGAAAATAATGGAAATTAGGACAAAAAGGAGGTAAAAGGTCAAAGGTTGCATGTGAGGAGGAAATTGAAGGAAAATAATGGAAAATGAAGAAAATAGAGGCCTCATTCATAAAAAGGCTTCTGAGGACAGTTGGTAACCTTTTGTCAGTTGAGTTTTTGAGCTCTCTCATTATTCTCTCTCTCTCTCATACTCTTGGACACTTAGAGTTTCTTGGACCAATTTTGGCATTGGATCATGAAAGGCAAATAAAGAAAAAGGAAGCAAATATCACGCAGGGAAAGGCAGGATCAAGCAACTACAACAGGCTTCATTGCAGGTATCGACTTGCATGCGTATTTTACTTGCTATATTTGGCATGCATGGTATTGCATGTGGTTCTTTTCAATCATGGCATGGGTATTTCCAAGTGTAATAATGTTTTCATGCTAGCCTTTCCATTGCTAGAAAACCATGGTGTGATGGGGTTCTCATGTTTTGGCTGAGATGGATTGTTGGATGGATTCAAAGCTGAGTGGGGTGGATCTTCGAATGATAGAGCACATGGCATAGTGGTCCCTAAACCAGACTATGGATCACGGTAAAGCCACTGGCCTAATGACCCCTGACCTAGACTATGGGTTGCGGTAAAGCCAAGATTATGTTTCCTCGATGGGCCTAGGAATCCTTTCCAGTGAATGGCAGGATATATGGTAAATCCAAGAGGTGGTTTGCTCTCCATTGGGCCCAGTAATCCCAGGTGTTGGATATGTAGTCATGTGTGGAGAGTGGGTCTTGGTTTAGGTCCTAGTGATTTGGGTTTGGATTGCGGTAATGCCTGAGAGACTAGGAGACATGAAAATTCCTCACGGTGTAGGTGGAGAAATCTGGTAGCATCCATGCTTATTTAGTCTAGTGATCGGGTGCAGATCATGGTAAATCCTGTTATGATGTGTTCATGGTGTTGGTCTAGTGATTCGTGATGGATTACGATAAAGCCTAGTTTCTATTGATGAGGGTGAGGTGGTTTAGCCTCGGTATGCCCTGGTTGGTTCTTTTGGTTTCAGTCCCAAATTCATGCTTGGAATATGGCATGTGGGTGAATCGTTGAAGAGAGATTTGGCTAAGCCATTCTATGGTCGGGTGGAACATGGTAGTCCCATCTCTGGTTGGTTTATTGTATTCATTAACGAGAAATTCATTCCCTTGATTTCCTTGTGAAAATGTATTGATGTATATGTGGATTTTGATGGTTGATACGTTTATGGTAATTCTGTTCCTTTTATGTTGGTTATATGTATATTTTATGATAAAAACTATGTATGGATCTCAACATGTTTTTACTTGTAAATGAATGGATAGTGTATCTATGGCCTAATAGATGATAATGCAACAAATGAAATGAGGGAACAATGGTTCATAGTGATTCTCATATAAGTATGAAATACCTACATTTAATTATGTTGTTTACACATGTAGTTTACATGTTGATGATATGTTTGATGAAATCCCTGGCATGACTAGTAGGGGTCTTATTATGGTATTGTTCAACTTATTGATTTTTCATCATTGTTTCCCTGTATTTTTAATGATTTCAAGCTGTCACTCCATTCTAGGTAGTAGCCTGGGCTCTGGGCCTGAAAAAGTAGATTAAGTCACAGGGTAGTTGGCACAAAACTAGAAATTTCGGTCTCTGGTCGCTGGCAGGAAAGCCTATGAGAGTGACTTTAGGTTGCTGGTCACTCCCTTTCCCATAACATGAGAGTGACTATGGCCTAAGAGATCCAAAACAACATTGGGACCCAGGGACAAGCTGTCTCCTAAGGGTTTTGTTGCTGATGTTGGATGATTGTCTGTGATGTTTCCGCCGATTCCACTTCCTTAAGGTCACATAGGAGGTCAAATATGATCATAGTAGCCTCTTGTCTCATGTTTACCCCGATTGGCATGGTTGCTTGGGTGGATGTGGGAGGAGGGTGTTACAGAGTGGTATCATAGCATGGTTCAACTCTCGAAGTGATGGAAAGTGCGTGTTGGTCATGCATGCATTTTAGTTGCATGTGTGTCTCTTACACTTGCATTTCATGTGTTTGTTGCATTTTCTTGATGATTGATTATGGTTGTAGTAAGGTTGCCATGCTGAATTTGATGTTGATTTTATGGAATGTATTTGTCATGAGTATGTGAATGGTTGCATATGGATTATATGTCACTTACATGTTGATTTTATGTCGCCTACTTACATCCTTGTATGCTAGGATTCTTGAATATGTTGGTTACATGTATCAGTCTTGTAGGTTGATTACAAGAATTGATCGGTTATATTCAACTACATGTGTTTATGCATATGTGTAGTTTATTAGGCACTGCGTATGCATGTTGTTGGTTGCATGTGGCAATGTGTGCAATGGATTAATGGTTGTTGTCATGCATGAGGTCATAGCATGCATTGTTGATATGGCCTTGCATTAATGACTAGACCCTAACTAGAGTGATGTTTATGTGTTGATACATTTATGTGTATGTCTATATGCTGTTATGATTATGTTATACATGTATCACACTGATTTGCTGATCTTGCAGACAAGGTATCTTCCCTGAGCTATACTAAGGTACGTCAATTTATTGTGATTTGGTTCATCTGACATATTATGCATTGCATGAAAGAGATCAAATGATTAGCAAGATGGTTGAGTACAAAGACTCTCCCTATGAATCCAAAGAGAAGTATGGTGTTGGGAACTCTTCCGATTTGGCAGTTACATTGAGAAGTTTGAAGGAAGAGATAAGGATTTGTAAGGCAGATAATGACTGGATCATACAGGCACAAGAGAAGCAAGCAAAGGTTAATGCTATACTTCTTCAGAGTTTGTTAGACTTGCAACGACAAGGGCCACTTCGGATCAACCATGGACATGGGGATGGAACTAATGGGGCATATGGCAGTAGGTCCCCTGGTAGACACAAGTTGGATAGCTCTGATACAGTGAGAGATGGCAGGTTTTTGGACACTCCAGATAGGAGGGGAAATGAGTATAGGTACTATGCTAGTTTTGGTTCTGATAGACATCATGATTGTCATCATTATCATCCTTACAGGAGGAATGATAGGGTATACTTGCCTGGGGAGTTTAAGAAAGAGAAGCCACCTACTTTTGATGGATATGTGAAGAAGGTGAAAGATTCAGAGGCTTGGATACTTGGGATGAACAAATTCTTTGAGTTTCATGAGTACACATATAACATGAAGGCTAGAGTAGCTATCTCCAGCTTGAAAGGTAAAGCAGACATTTGGTGGGAAGATGTGAAGCAGGTCAGAGACATCAAGACAAATTATTTGAGTTGGTGGGAATTCAAGAGGCTTTTTAGGAAGAAGTGCTTATCAAAAAGATACTACGAGAGTAAGGCTAAAGAATTCTATGAGCTAAATATGGGATCAATGACAAACAAAGAGTACACAACCAAGTTTCTGGAGCTATTGAGGTATGTACTATATCTTACTGATGAGAAGGCTAAAGTTCCTACATTTTTCAGTGGTTTTCCATTTGCATTTAGAGATCAGATTGAGTATGATAAGCCTCAGTCACTTGAAGAAGTCATTGAGAAATTGAAGCATTGCTATGAGCAGTCAAAGTGTAAGAATGAATCTCATCATGGATGGAAGGGAAAAGACAAAGGTAGAGGTAAATGACAGCCTAAGAGGATAAGGCCTCAGAATGCAGATAGGAAAGAGAATGTGGCACCGGAAAATAAGTTTAATGCAGCTAGACAGGGACATGGGTCACATTAGCAACAACAACATAGAGGTTATGGCACTTGTCGGTTGGAGTGTTGGGCATGCAGTAAAGAGAAACTTAAGAGAGATTGTCCATAGAATCAGGGTGGTAGGCCTAAAATATACAATACAAAGGAGGCACAAACTATTGGGGATGTTTGCCAGAGCATTCCACGTATCTATGTGGCAGTGGACAACAGGAAAGAAGAACACCAGGCATATATCATTGAGATGGATGTTAATCTTTGTGATCAAGTTATTTCTATTTTGATTGACCCTAGATCTAATTATAGCTATGTTAGTCCTGACTTGGTGGATAAGTGTGGTTTGAGTAAGGAATTTCATGCAGAGTCTTGGTTAGTGTAGTTGGATACAGGTACAAAAAAGTGAGTTCATCATTGGGTAAGGCTTATGCATTTGATTTGAATGGTATGCCCACCGCAGCACATCTAAATGTGTTACCATTGGGATCATACAGTATGTTTTTGGGCATGGATTGGTGGTATATTCATAGAACCAGGGTAGACTGTTATGACAAATCCATTGAGTGTGTTGATGACAATGGGTAACTAAGAGTCTTGCAGGATAAGAAGAAATCCACATCAGTTAGGATGGTGACAGCTATGCAACAAAGCGTAGCCACAGGAAAGGGTGTATGTTATTTGTAGTACACATTTCTAGTGATAAGGGTAAGGAGATTGAGTATGTAGATGTGTTGAACATATACCGAGTTTTGCAGCAGTTTCAGGATGTATTTCCTGAAGACATTACAGAGTTGCAACCTCACAGGGAGGTAGACTTTTCTATTGAGTTTGGGCCAGGGGTAACTCCAGCGTCGAAAACACCTTATAGGATGAGTACACCCGAGTTGCTTGAGTTAAAGTTGCAGTTGAAGGAAATGTTGGACAAGGGATACATTAGGAAAAGTGTATCACCTTGGGGCACACCGGTCTTGTTTGTGAGAAAGAAACATGGTACTCTTAGATTATGCATTGATTACAAGCAGCTGAACAAAGTGACTATCAAGAACATGTACCCTTTGCCGAATATTGATGACTTGTTCAATCAACTGAAGGGAGAAGCAATGTTATTGAAGATTGACTTGAGATTCAGATACCATCAGGTACACATCAAAGAGGAGGAGATTTACAAGGCTGTGTTCAAGACCAGGTATGGGCACTATGAGTTTGTAGTTGTTCCATTTGGATTAACTAATGCTCCAGCTACATTCATATGTTTGATGAATAGTGTGTTGCATCCATATTTGGATAAGTTTGTTATTGTGTTCATTGATGATATATTGGTATATTCTAAAAATGAGGAAGAGAATGTCGAGCATTTAGCAACAGCATTGAGATTGTTAAGAGAGCATCAGTTGTATGCTAAGCTTTGCAAGTGTAGTTTCTTCTAGATTGAAGTACACTACTTGGGGCATGTGGTCTTCAAGGAGGGAGTTGAAGTAGATCTAGAGAAGATAAGGGCCATCATGGAGTGGGTAGCTCCTAATAGTGTGGATGAGGTAAGATCTTTCATGGGTTTGGCAGGATAAAACAGGAGGTTCATCAGGAACTTCTTGCAAATTGCTTATCCCATCACATCATTGCAAAGGAAAGGTAAGAAGTTTGAATGGACAGAGGAGTGTGAGGCTAGCTTTGAGCAACTTAAGAAGTTGTTGACACATGCACTAGTGTTACAGATTGCAGATTCAAACAAAGAGTTTGTGTTATGCACAGATGCTTGCAAGAGAGGGCTTGGTGGAGTCCATATGCAATATGGAAAGGTAGTATGATATGAGTTCCAAAAAATAAATGAGCACGAGTAGAACTATCCAGTTAGCACCTGGATTGAACCTCAGGTTGAAGGAATGCAATGCCAGGGTAACCAAAAACCACGCTTAGCCAAGTAGCTATCCCTACTAGGTCAGGAGAGGGCTCTCTCCATAAGGATCTCAGCCAAGATGAATGGATCAAGAAAAGGATATTAGGCTAGGTATAGTAGCAAAAGGTTTGATTTGATTTTGAAGGGGTTTTGCTAGATCAGGAGGAGCTAGACAGTTAGGGCTAGGGAATTAGGTCAAAATTGCAGGGTGTTCAATGGGGCAAGGTAGGCATAAGGTTTAGCACTCTAGGGCTTGATGGGCGAGGTGTTTTAATACTTGTGAGAAGCTAGGAAGAGCACGTGATTGCCATGGATCCTTCCTAGACTGTAGAAAACATATAATGGTGAATATTTCCCCAAAGCAGAGCAGTGATGTTATGAATTATGCCTATCAACTTGAAAACATTCACTTAGAAGCAATGAAATGATTAATGAAGTACACAAAACATTCTAACATATGATCACAAGAGAAGAAACTAAACTAAAATTCATACCACATGGATCCCAAAGAAATAGCTGCAATTTTTATTAATCTCCTGCTAAACTGCTACAAAATGATGTACAATCAAGGCATAAGCATCCAGCTGAGTCCAACCCTTTACAATGAGAAAGAAGAAGAAGATATAGGCATTGTTTCAACCTCCTCCCATCCTCAGGGGTCGAATCCCTAAGATGAGGAGCTAATCTAACCAACACTGAACAAGAAACTGGAATTTAGGCATCCTAACAACTTGCCTCTAAAAGTGAGAAAATTGATTCATTTGTGCTCAAATTGACTTTTAATCTAATGAATCTACCCTCTACTACTAATTATCCATCATATTTACAAGAAAAGTCATCATTTACATCAGTAAAACATCCTCCATGAGAAAAAATCCATGAACACAGTCAAAACATAGAAAAATGGCCATCCTGTGCAAAATTTGTCCTACGCGCAGCGCCACTGGTCCAATGCGCAGCGCCACTTTCAGGTCCCTTTTGGAGGCCTTCCCGGCATCCAAATTGAGCTCATGATAGCTCATTGGAAAGATATTCAAGTCTAATTTCCAAAACACCTAGAATTTCTTCATTTGAATCTCATTTAACCTCTCAAAAGTTTATTCTCCCAAGACTGCTTCTGTGTGTCCAAAAAGTGGCAGAAACGTCATTTTTAGGGTGTTTTTTCTGACTTTTTGCTGGATCCGTTCTACCCCAAAAACTTAGAAAATCCATAGGGTGCATTTACTCATCACTCTAAATCCAAAAATGAAAGCCATTTGTCCATTGGGTACCCCTAGGAAAAGCGTTGCGCTATTGGCGCTGCACATTGAACCAGATTTTTTGTGTTTAAAATTTTCAAAATTTGCAAAAAACAAAAACTCCTCCAAACTTGACGAAAATTGGTGAGCAGCACCATCATAAAGTATCCCAATGAGCCAAGGAAACTTCAAAAAGCAACCTAAGCCTATCCTCCTCTTTTTTTCCTTTTAGAGCCCGTCTTAGCCTTGCTTTCATTTGTTTGACCCTCATGTTGCAAATTTTGTTCCGGGTCCTGTAGTGGTAGGCCATGTGCCTGATGATCTGGTTGTCCCTATTGTCCTTTTGAAACAACTTCTCTAAGTGCAAATTGAATCTTTCAAGCCAAATCTCTCTATCACCCTCAATTTCTTTCTCAATTGGAGTCAAAGTGACCGGTGCCTCTTCCTCTTGCATTGCTGACTTACCCTTGTCACCTTGTCTTTTTATTTTGAGAAGTTCCAGCTCCATGAGGACCTGCTTGTCACTCAGCTGCTTGTTCTCTTGTTCCAGATATGTGATGACATACTTGGCTCTCGCCAAGTTGTCCATCAATGCTTGGACTTGAGCCTCCTTTTCCTGTATGATGATGTCTTTTATTGTTGCTTCATCCTGAGCCTCCAAGTCAATTGTCTCCATGCCATGATGAATATAATGCTGTTCTGGCTCATCATGCTCTGTCAAATCAAAGTCTCTTTCTTCCTCCTCATCATCAAGATCTTCCACCTACATCTTTTCTTTCCCTTTGTGCAGCTATTGCACCTGTTCCTGCTGTGTTGATGAAGAAGGAAAATCCCCTTCCACATCCTGTGGAGCAAGCATTTTCCTATGAGTTGATGAAGAAGGCAAGGTCCCTTCCACATCCTGTGGAGCAAACACTTGCCTATCAACTACAAACAATCTTCTTATTCCCCTCTAGTATGTCATGTAGGTCCCGGGAACCTCAGTAGCTCTAGTCTCTTTGGCCTTCTCATTTTTCTTCACCTGAGCACTGCTAGAAGGTCCTCCTGATTCTTGGGACAGTGGTGGAGGAATTTGAGGACCCCTGAAGATGTCATGAGAAATAAATGTCTCTAGGAGATGTTGAGGAGTTTAAGATGATGAAGCACAATCATCTTGATCAGGGAATAATGATAAAGACTACTCATCTGCTGAGGGTATGGATTTTTCTACACAAAGTGGGCCATCTTCTCAATATTCCTGAACAAGAAATAAGGGAGGTTTAACATCCTCACCCTGGTAAAATGCATGAGAAGGCTGATGTGATAGGTGTACAGTCTGGAAAATCTACCCTCACAAGTGAAATATTTCATGATGATTTTCATCATGGGGGCATACTTGTCTTCAAGGAACCTGAAATGAAAAAGCCTTCTTGCTTCATTTCTGTACCTAGGTTTGATGTAAGGCTCATAATAGTGTTCATCCAGGTCTTGTGCCTTGTACCACTTCTCCCTTACATTTGGAATCCTAGTCGCATCTGCAATGATGGAGGGTGAAACTGTGAATATCACCCTAGCAAGAGTCACTTTGTTGTCACGAAGATTGGCCACAAAAAGCTTGGTGAGCTCAGGATGGTATTGAACTCTCTCCACCTGCTCACAGAACTCATAGCACCCTAGATGCATAAAACAAGTGACAACCAACTGAGAGGCCTGCAATTATCTGAGGTTTGATGGCTCTTCCCTGATAATTTTTCCTCCCTTGTGTGGTTTTCTCTGATGCCTAGGTCTATCTGTTGAACTGTCACTGCCAGTGTTTTCCTCCTCCTCATAGTCTCTGTCTTCTCTGTCCATGTTTGCAAATTTTGAGGCTGTGCACTCCTAGAAAAGGGATGAAGGAAGTGAGCAAGAGTGATTAGGAATAAGGGAATGGGAGATGACCTTGTGAGGTATTTGGTGGGCTAGAAAATGAATGGGAGGGTATGAATCATGAAAATGAGGGAGAGGGGCTTGGGTCCTTTTTTTAAGTATAGCTTGTGGGATGAAGGATGAAGGGGTATAAAATGTTATGGAGTGATATAGGGGAGGGGTTCAGGGCTTTAGTGATAGGTGGTGGGAGAAATAATGGGGGTTAGGGTTTCTAGGGTGGAATTGAGGAAGAATCTAGGGTTTCTCTTTTGCCAATGTAAATTACCTTCAAACACTTCAATTGCAAATCAATGATGAGGTATAGTGAGGACGCTTACTTGCTTGAGGGATGAGAGGGTGATTTTTGATGTTTTTAGGAAGCTGGAGGCTCTTTTGGCCCTTGCTGGCTCAACGCGCAGTGCCCTCCTGAACGCGCAGCGCAGTTGTTTTTTTCACTGCCAAAATTGGCCTATGCGCAACGCTCAATCCCTATGTGCAGCGCTCCATCCTGAATGCGCAACGCCACTTCAAGACAAATTTTGACTGACTTCTTGGTGTCAAAATTAGGCATGGGATAGTGTCCTGTCTAGTTTCTAGAACATTTTGAATTTTTCAATTTGGAGCTCATTTGCCCTGTCAAAAGCTCAATCTCCCAAGACTGGTCAAAATGTGCAAAATGAGGTTGCCAAAATGCAGAGTGTTGTTTCAATCAACTTTTTGAGGTCTTCCTCAACTCCAAATTGAGCTCATGATATCTCATTGGAAATCTCTTTGTGTCTAGTTATCATTTGACTCATCAAGAAAGTCATTTGGACACTCCAGCTAGGAGAAAGCTTGATTTTCCCAAGGTCACTCCAGAAGTGCATCAACTCTCCTGAGGCAAATGATGTTTTGGACATTTCTCCCAAACCATGAGACCTGTGTAAAAACGGAAGGATTTTTTTCTTCTTGGGTCTATGATGGACAAAAACCTCTCTCACTTTTTTCAAATTCATCTTTTCTTGCTCAGAAACATCATTTGAATAAAACCTATCCCGATATGTGGAACAAGGGATTTGTTAAATAAAGGGAAATGAAGGGGATGAGGGGCTTCTAAATTCTTGAGAAATTTTTGGGAAGTAGGGAGGGATGTTAGGAAGCAGGGAGAAAGTGGAATTTCAAGGATTGAGTGAGGGGAAGGGGTCTAAAAGGGAAAAACACAGGCCTAACCTAGAAAAGTGTCAAATTGTAGCAATAGGCTAGGGTTTGTGGGAAAATGATGAATTTGAGGGATATAAGTGATGCGAAGTGTTTAAGAAGGTATATTAAGGATAGGGGAAGGTGTATGAACATCGGGATATAAGTTTTGTTAATGATTTGACCATCCATGAAAAAATACCTTCAAAACCCTAAGAGAGGGAAATGAACCTTACCTAAGCACAACTGAAGCACAAACAAGGTGTAAAATGACCCATTGGAACCTGAAATAATGATGACAACTATTTGAATGATGGTACACTCAACTGAACGGTGACATGGACCAATACTTGGAAAAATTTGGAAGGAGTGAAAACAATCCTAGAACTAATACCTAGTGACCAAATTTTACTTGAAGACTCACTGAAATGACAAAAAATTGACTTTGACACCCCAAGACCACTTTATAAGAGCATATTTGATCACTGGTGGAAGGCTGCAAAGACTGACACTAACATTGGCCTTATTGGGGATGACAGCTCCTTGGAGGTGTCAAGAACACCGTAGACAGAGTGAAAAACTCAAACTGAAATGCACAACTAAAAACTGACGACTTGACGACACAAACTGACTCTGAAACTGACTGAACCATGCTCACTTCTGTGAGCTTATTAATCACACCCTACTCTAAGTGATCCATTCCTCACTTGATCAAGTGAAATGAAACAACCAATGCAACTAAGTAAGCATTTTGGCTACTGTTTGAATTCTCCACAAGTGTTGGCTTATGAGTAACAAGAGAGAACTACTGAAATGCAACTCCCATGAAAACATGTAAACAGATCCAAATTTTCCCAGATTGAATAATATGGATTCTCTATCTGACTCCAAAAATACTGCATAAGGATCTTGAAATTCATGTGGACTAGGACTTAGCTCTTCCAATGGATTACTTTTCTTCTCGTCATACCATGAATGCAAACTTTCATTTGAGCTTTGTGACAAGACTCTTGCTGAAAATGACAAAGAAACCAACTGCCAGATCAAGTTTGTATCAATAATTTTTTCAAGCTCACAGTTAGCTCATGGAGAAGAACTTTCACTGCAGATATCATCCAACACATCAGCTATTGGATCGTGAAAAACTTGAAAAGACTGTTGCAACCCATTTTCTATTAGTTCCAATGAGATTGCAAGATTTTCTATAGGCTGCTCATCCTTTATTGAAGATATACTATGCAAATTTCCCTTCAAAAATCATATGTTCCAGCTTCCAAGTCTTCATATGCAACCTGACATTCAATGGCATTCGGGGGTTGCAAATCTAAATATGGGAAGTCTTGAACAAGGATTTCATTGCCCTCTAGATGGTCAAGATCAAAACTTATCGACGGTTGATTTCTGATTGCATGAAAGTTGTCTTTGATGAACTGAAACGAAGTAAAACAAAAAGGCAAAGATCCTTCACTTACTTCAAAATTTTCTGCACTTTCCTCCTCACTTCCATAGCTAATATGCATTGGCTGATCACTGTATTCGAGCTGCTGAAAGTGAACTTCCTCCTTCCACAAACTAGTTGCTGATTTGCCTACAAGATTAGCTTCTATTTGGAGAACATAATCATCATAATACTGATCAAACTTATGCAAATCATCAGAATAAAACACATCATCAAGCATACATGTCAGATCAACAACTCTCTCTTCTCGAAGCTCATACTCATTCCTTGTGGTGATCTTTTGCATCATCTCTTCCACTACACTTTCCAAAATGTCTAGCTTTACCTCTAAATATGTCGATTCCTCTGGATCTTCTTCATCTCTTCTTCCTTCAACTTTTCCCTTCTGATCAGCAAATTAGCCTCTACATCTACTGCACTATTTTGCATCTCTTCAAGTGTTGTAAGGTTCCTTTCTCTCAGCTGAAACTCCATTTCCGGATCAAAGGCTTCCGGGTAGTGTAAGAGAGCGGATCCAAGAGGAGGCCTTATATTAGCAGGCATCGAAAAATAGACTTGGTTAAACCTGGCAAAAAATTGTTGTACTATCTCCCCTGGCAGTCTTTTCAGCTGGTTATACTCTTCTAGAATCAAGAAAGGGTTTTGTTTGACCACCCACTTGTCGAGGAAAATTTTGACGAACTGCTGGAAATCTGAGATGCTTGCATCAAGCAGGGTTTTGAACCAACTCTTGACTTTGCCTTGCAAAGAAAGAGAAAAAAGCCTAATATTGACATCCTCTTCATCAACTTCAAAAAGGTCAAGAAAAGACTCAAAATTCAGTATATGTCTCTCAGCAGTGATGTTGTCACATTCACCATCAAATCTTGGTAGATATAGGTAATGAGTTTTAGGGAAAGCATGGGATATATGAGGTAAAATTAGAGGCTTGTATCTATCTGGAATTTTACAAGGTATAGGAGTATATACAAAGGCTGTAGAATTATTCTTGATCTCTTGAGGCTCATCAGTTTGAAGACGGTCATCATAAGATTCAGAAGAAGGGTCTTGATCAAGATCAAAGGCATGCGAATATTTTGTATTCACAATATTCAAAGGGAAAGAATCAAATGTAGGTCTAGGATCTTTTCTCAAATACAATATACTTTGTAAAGCCTTCTTGACATTCTCAAGAAAAGAGAAGAAATAATTTATAACAAAGAACATAATGTCTTGGATGAAATTCCAACTTGAATACCTAATCTTTCCATATTGTCCTTTCATGTTTTTGTTGGTCAGGTTCATCCTCTAGTGGAGTCCTTGGATCTGATCTCGAAACTGATTTAGAGTCGCCAGGTGAATGATTTCAACCTTCCGGTGTCTGATCATTGTCCACCATCAACAATCAGATCTAAACTTGATACATTTTGCTGAGGAACATAAAACTATGTTCCCCAGTATGGTCGCCACTATGTTAGCACCTGGATTGAACCTCAGGCTGAAGGGAGGCAATGCCAGGGTAACCACAAACCACGCTTAGCCAAGTAGCTAGCCCTACCAGGTCAGGAGAGGGCTCTCTCTGTAAGGATCTCAGCCAAGATGACTGGATTAGGAAAAGGATATTAGGCTAGGTACAATAGCACAAGGTTTGATTTGATTTTGAAGGGGTTTTGCTGGATCAGGAAGAGCCAGACAATTAGGGCTAGGGAATTAGTTCAAAATTGCAAGGTGTTCAATGGGGCAAGGTAGGAATAAGGTTTATCACTCTAGGGCTTGATGGGTGAGGTGTTTTAAGACTAGTGAGAAGCTAGGAAGAGCATGTGATTACCATGGATCCTTCCTAGACTGTAGAAAACATATAATGGTGAATATTTCCCCAAAGCAAACCAGTGTTGTTATGAATTCTGCCTATCAACTTGAAAACATTCACTTAGAAGCAATGAAATGATTAATGAAGTACACAAAACATTCTAACATATGATCACAAGAGAATAAGCTGAACTAAATTTCATACCACATGAATCCCAAAGAAATAGCTGCAATTTTTATTAATCTCCTGCTAAACTGCTACAAAATGATGTACAATCAAGGCATAAGAATCCAACTGAGTCCAACCCATTACAACAAGAAAGAAGAAGAATGCATAGGCATTGTTTCAACCTCCTCCCATCCTCAGGGGTCGAATCCCTGAGATGAGGAGATAATCTAACCAACACTGAACAAGAAACTGGAATTTAGGCATCCTAACAACTTGCCTCTAAAAGTGAGAAAACTGATTCATTTGTGCTCAAATTGACTTTTAATCTAATGAATCTACCATTTACTACTAATTATCCATAATATTTACAAGCCAAGTCATCATTTACATCAGTAAAACATCCTCCATGAGAAAAAATCCATGAACAGTCAAAACACAAAAAAATGGCCATCCTGTGCAAAATTTGTCCTACGCGTAGCGCCACTGGTCCAAAGCGCAACGCCTCTATTAGGTCCCTTTTGGAGGCTTTCCAGGAATCCAAATTTCACTAATGATAGCTCATTGGAAACATCTTCAAGTCTACTTTCCAAAACACCTAGAATTTATTCATTTGAGGCTCATTTGACCCCTCAAAAGGTGATTCTCCCAAGACTGCTTCTATGTGTCCAAAAAGTGGCAGAAAGGTCATTTTTAGGGTGTTTTTTTGACTTTTTGATGGACCAGTTCTGCCCCAAAAACTTAGAAAATCCATAGGGTGCATGTACTCATCACTATGAATCCAAAATTCCAAGACAATTGTCCATTGGGTCTATGGTGGACAAAAACCTCTCTCACGTTTGTAAAATTCATCTTTTCTTGCTCAGAACCATCATTTGAATAAAACCTATCCCGATATGTGGAACAGGGGATTTGTAGAAATAAAGGTAATTGAAGGGGATGTGGGGCTTCTAAATTCTTGAGAAAATTTTTGGAAATAGGGAGGGATGTTAGGTAGCAGGGGAAAGTGGAATTTCAAGGATTGAGTGAGGGGAAGGGGTCCAAAAGGGAAAAACATAGGCCTAACCTAGAAAAGTGTCAAATTGTTGCAATAGGCTAGGGTTTGTGGGAAAATGATGAATTTGAGGGATATAAGTGATGGGAATTGTTTAAGAAGGTATATTAAGGATAGGGGAAGGTGTATAAACATCAAGATACAAGTTTTGTTGATGATTTGACCATCCAAGAAAAATTACCTTCAAAACCCTAGGAGAGGGAAATGAGCCTTACCTAAGCACAACTGAAGCACAAACAAGGTGTAAAATGACCCATTGGAACCTAAAATAATGATGAAAACTCTTTGAATGATGGTACACTCAGCTGAATGGTGACATGGACCAATACTTGGAAAACTTTAGAAGGAGTGAAAAAAATCCTAGACCTAATACCTAGTGACCAAATTTTACTTGAAGACTCACTGAAATGACAAAAATTTGACTTTGACACCCCAAGACCACTTTATAAGAGCATATTTGACCATTGGTGGAAGGCTGCAAATACTGACACTAACATACCCGAAACATGATCTTGAGTTAGTAGCGATCATACATGCATTGAATATTTGGAGACACTATCTTCCTGGTAGGAGGTTTGTACTTATGAGTGATCATATTGGGTTGAGGTATTTGTTTGACTAGCCGAATCTAAATGCCAGGCAGGCTAGATGGTTGCCCATGATCAACGAGTTTTATTTCAAGATCAAGTACATCAAAGGTAAAGAGAACAAGGTGGTAGATGCTCTCAATAGACGGGTATTGGTAAATCACTCAGCAACTATGAGCTCCTATGGGACAAATCTACAAGATAGGATCTTGTAGGCAGGTCAGCCAGATGTCAAGTATATGGATATTGTGCATAGGTTGCAGTAGGGTACTGGTACAAGTACAAGTGGTAGTACTGGTACAAGTACTTGTAGAAATATAGGTACAAGCACAGGTACAAGTGCAGGTGCATAGGGTATGGATTATTGTCTTACATCGGATGGATTGGTCAGGTTCAGAGACAGGATATATGTGCCAGATAGCAGTGAACTCAAGAAGGTGATCTTGAGGGAGTTTCATGAGAAACCTTATTCAGGTCACCCAAGTTACCAGAAGACATTGACAACAGTGAAGACATTCTACTATTGGCCGAATTTGAAGAGGGATGTAGTAGAGTTTGTGGCGAGGTGTTTTTACTGTCAACGAGTGAAAGTAGAGTGTAAACATCTAGGTGGATTGCCACAACCAAACTCGATTCTAGAGTGGAAACGGGAGGTCATTTCCATGGATTTCATCACAAGGTTGCCCAAGATAGTGAAACAACATGATTCCATTATGTCATCATGGAAAGATTAACAAGGTTGCACACTTCATTCCAGTGAAGTCTACATTCTCAACTAGTAATGTGGCATAGGTATTCATCACAAATGTGGTTAGAGTTCATGATATACCGGAGAATATTGTGTCAGACAGGGATACGAAGTTCACTTCCAAGTTTTGGAAGGAGTTATTTGTAGGATTGGGCACAAATTTGGCCTTAAGCACAACTTATCATCTGCAGAAAGATGGACAGATAGAGAGGGTCAACATAATATTGGAGGACATGTTGAGGATGTATGTGATGCATCAGTAGAGGAAGTGGGAAGAGTATCTCCCTTTGGTAGAGTTCGCATACGAAAACAGTTATCAGGAGTCATTGAGGATGAGTCCTTTTGAGGCACACTCCTCTCAGTTGGAGTGATCTGGTTAGCAGGGTATTGATTGAACTAGATATGTTGGCAGACACGGAAAAGGAAATGCAAGTGATTAAGAAGAATGTAAAGGCAACACAAGATAGTTAGAAGAATTATGTAGATACAAACAAGTTGTTCAAGGAGTTCTAGGTTGGGGAACATGTGTACTTGCACATCAAACCGAAAAAGAGCACCTTGCGGATCAGATCATGTGCTAAGATGGAACCACGGTTTTGTGGACCCTTCAATATCATTGAGATGATTGGGCCAGTAGCTTATCAACTTACACTGCTTCCAATAGTGAAAGTCCATGATGTTTTCCTTGTATCATTGCTTAAGAAGTATCTTCAGGATGCTGATAATGTGATTGACTGGTCTGTATTTTAGGTGGAACCAGATGGATAATTCTAGCCAGAGCCTCAGTGTATATTGCAGAAAAAGGTTCTCATGCTCCGGAACTGAGCAATCGAGCAAGTTAAAGTGAAATTGAAGCACTTTGGGCCCGATGAAGCTACATGGGAGATGGCAGATCAAATGTGGGCTATGTATCCTTCCTTGTTTGCTGGTTGAGGCAAAGCAACTTCGATATGGTGGTTTGGTATATGCTTTATGGTGGTTGATATATCATTTATAATGGTTTTATATATGCTTTATGATGTTTTTATATATGATTAGATATGGTGTTTAGTATATGTTTTAACATATGTTTTGGTATATGATTTGGTATATGTTCTTGGTATATATTTGTGGTAATGTTGCTATGTGTACATATGTGTATGGATGTAAATATCGCCATGAGCTATGTTATAAAGCTCCACTATACCATATGAGTGTCATGTTATTATGATTATGTTGTCATGTTACTATGTTATCTTGTGGTTATGTTATCATGATGTTATGATGTCATGTGGATTGGAACTTAGCACGATGATCATTTTAAATACTGTAATGGGCTGTGATATAAAGCTCCACTATGCGATATGTTGTCACGTTGTCATGATCTTTTAATTTTGAGCAGGTCTTTCATTGTAAATACTACAAAGAATTGTGTTATAAAGCTCCATGTGTAGTATGTCGTCTTTTAGTAGGCTTTTGAGGTATATGTGTGATTGAACATCGTGGATGGTGTCCCCCAAGGGGGAGGGTTTTGTAACAGCCCTAGTGAAAGTTCCATGTAATAAATGTTAAAAAAAATAACCACAGTTGATGGGACACTTATTCCACGCTAAACGTTAGGCAAGACATCCTAGGGGGTGTTCATTTGGTTGTTTATGGCTAAGGAAATTGAAAAAGGCAATGGCTAAGGCTTTGGAAAGGAAAAATGGAATTTTTGGCACAATTATTTATGAAAATAATGGAAATTAGGAGAAAAAGGAGGTGAAAGGTCACAAGTTGCATGTGAGGAGGAAATTTAAGGAAAATAATGGAAAATGAAGAAAATAGAGGCCTCATTCATAAAAAGGCTTTTGAGGATCAGTTAGTAACCTTTTGTCAGTTGAGTTTTAGAGCTCTCTCATTATTCTCTCTCTCTCTCTCTCTCTCTCTCTCTCTCTCTCATACTCTTGGACACTTAGAGTTTCTTGGAGAAATTTTGTCATTGGAGCAAGAAAGGAAAAGAAGGTGTTATCACTTAAGAATTCTAATGCCAAAATTTCTCACATTAGTTTGATGGTAAAGGTCGGTGCTAGTCTAAGTTTGATTTTTGTTTTCCTTAGAGTCTGAGTCTTAGGAGTCTTGAGTCAACTATGCATTCTCATTCATCACTAGTCATTCTCATTCATCACCGGTCTCATAGCCATGTGTCAGTTTTGTTCAAAAGTTACTATGTGCCACAAAGCTCTTTAGGTGATTTCGTAGTGCATGTAATCATTTTGAAGTGTTTTCGCAGCGCATAAATCCTTTTTAGCAGTTTCGCAGCGCAACATGTTTTAGGTGATTTCGTAGCGCATAATTCAAAATTTACACTGACTGCGCTACGCAATCGGAGATTCGTGCAATCCGCAGCGAATCTTTCCTAACTGTCAAATCTGTCAAGTTCAGTTATGGTTGCATCATTCACTGTCAGCTTATACACTCCACATATCATGTCCAACCGCTTATCTCCATCATTACAGCCGCTAGGTACATTGGTACACACGGATTGCAAATTCCAAGAGAAGCCAGGTATTCACAGTCTTAATGATGATTGTATTCGTTGCATGAGGAACAAGTCTGCAAGTTTTCAATTTGAATGCATTGTTATCAAGCGAGGCAGTTATCAAGCGAGGCAGTTATCAAGCGAGGCAGTTATCAAGCGAGGCAGTTACCAAGCGAGGCAGCCATTCAAGCGAGGCAGAGTTTGAAGTTTGAGCAGCACTAGCACTTCAAACCTCCATTACGCTGAAGTCTCATGGAGGGATCAACAGAAAGGAAAGACCACAGATCAGGAAGATGCTTGAGAAACGAACCTAAAGGTGTAGACTTTGTCTTGAAAAACAAATAAGTGGAGCATGCATTCAAGCAGGTTGGATGTTGGAATTTTTGTGAGAAACTCTAGGGAGGTCATGCACAAATCACCAAGGAATTTTCTTTGAATTTCACAGGTCTGAATTCGAAGGTTGGGACCCAGTTTCACAGGTCTGAATTCGAAGGTTGAATTTGCAAGTTTCACCAGAGGTAATATCCACAGTTATTGAGATTCCAAGGGGACAAGAAACTTGGTTTAAGAATTTCAAATTTGATATGACCCCCTGTAAAGAATTTATGAAGCCGGAGTACATTGACTCAAATTTAAACAAGTCTATGCCTAGAAATTATGTCAAGGACTCATATGCCAATCTGCTTACCTGTATACAAAGGTACCTTACCTGTGAAGGGAGATATAATAAGGTGTATTCATACCATTTCAAGCTTCTGCTACATTTTACAAGAAAGATTTCCATTGATTTACCTTTTTACTTATTTCATAGCTTAAGCAAAATGTGTGATAAGGTGCAGTTAAGGAAAGAAGCCTGTGAGACCTCATTGTTTCACCACGGCTTAATTAAGTTGATTGTTCTGCATGAACTCCAGAAAGTAGGTAGGGACTGGCCCACATTCATATTCATGTCTGGTTTCAAAAAAGAGACCGGTCTCAGTCCTCAAGCTGCAAAAGATCTTCCAACAACAACTAGCCATCAGGCAGAAACAAGATCCAGGAGGTTTTCAAAGTTGAAGGCTAGGAAACAAGTAAGAAAATTCACCAAGCCACTGACTATCCAGGATACACCCCAACAGTCCCTTAAAGAGAAAGCTCAGGTCAAAGAAGCTGCACATGAATCAAGCACAGGTGAAGGAGTTCAAAGAAGAAGGACTAGGAGCCAGGTAGCTAAAGAAAAAGGCAAATCAAGGATTATTGAAGAAAGCCCTGTTTCAAAGCGAGACTTAAATGACTTATTGCAAGCCATTGACATTGAAGAATCTCCACTAGTTCAAGCAGTTTTTATAGAGTCAGGAAAAGACAAGGCTAAGAGAGTCAAAGCCTCGAAAAAACTCAAGTTTGATGATCAGGTTGATCAATTTGTGTTTAAGCCCAGGAGACCCATAATGAGGAATTTTAAACAGGTACAGGAGGTACTGCCAAGAGCAGATGAAACAGGGGAGGTAACACAACCTCATGAAGGAAAGGATAAAGGCAAAGCAGTTACTATTCAAGAAGAAGATAGTGTGGAAGAGTTGAAAAGGAGGTTGGAATTGGCAAACTTTGAAATTGCTAGATTGAAGAGTGCCTCCAGGAAATTTGCAGTTAAGGAGGCTTATTTTAACCAAATGCAAGCTCGATGGGAGGACCAAACATTTCAAATACCCGAGGTGGTTGATTTTAATGTTCAATTCCGTAGCTCGACTGTTGTTGCAATAAAGGAAGCTCAATTTATCAGAAAGGTCAATACAAACCTCAGATCTGGGATCAAAATCATGAAGAAACAAATTGAAGACTTAAAGATACAGTTAAGCCAACAGAAAGAATTTCCTTAAGGCAGTCACACATCAAGTAAGGTTTTGTTTCAGATTTTGATGGTCTTCCTTGTTATAATCCTACTTGAAGAATCATACCTTTCCATTCAGTTTTGAAAAGCTTTGGAGCAATTGAAAAGGATGTTTAAATATCAAGAGGCTCAAAATAGCAAAATTTTGGTTGAAACTGTGTTTTTTGGAATTACACAGCAGTTTCGTAGCGCGCTACGAAACTGCTGAAGCTACACAATCTAATCTCAGTCAACCGATTTTGAAATACAAGCGGAATTTTTTTGAAAAGGGAATATCTTCAAGGGATCATCTAAAGGTATCAACTTTCAACAAGGTCAAGACAGGTGGAGGAAACATGTATTCGAATCCAACTCTAAACTTTTTGTCATAAAGTGATCACATTTACTACAGTCCAAGATATGTCAGACAACTTGGAGGAGCTTTTGCCTTCACACATGACAGAGGTTGACAGCACATCAAGGACATGGAATTTTGATATATTTTGGATAATAAAAGATGAAGGGCATGGTTCATTGGATTCGAACATTTTTGAGGAAAACCAAAGGCCAATAAACAGGGGTAGTTTCCTATGTTTCAGGGGCAATGGAGAAGATGTGACATTAAGGACCATTATAGAGATTTGAACATCCACCACAGCCAAACTAAAAAACACCACTTGTCAAAGAACGAGAATGATTGTAATTAAGGCTATTATTAGCATAATATGGAGTTAGACTCCTATTTGATTTAGATCTCTAGAAAGTCTAGTAGCAGTTTGTTACATTTAATTGGTAGTTAAGATTTGAATAGGTGTCATTAGAAGTAGATTTCGAGTTCCCCTCATGCTTGAGGAGGAATCTCAGTTAGGTAGAAGAGCTCTATATATAGGAGAAAGAGCAATGTAAAGAGGGTTGGAAATTTATACAAAAAGCTCTGGTATTTGGCTTATGTAAAGACTCTGTTTTTTGGTACTACAGTACTGGCTTATGCTTCTCAAGAATCATAGAGAGTTCAATGTATGAGTTTCTTTTGTTGTCTTTTCATGTTATCTACAATGTTATGAGTATTTGATTACTTAGAAATCGCTTACCGTGTTCTAATTTCCTTCATATAGTCGTAAACTGCATTCTATGTGTTTGGTATGCTCTACATGTGTTGAAATCTGAATGCCTTGACTTTTATGCAAAGCCAACACTACTGTTAATACTGCATCATATATGACTCCATAAGCCCAATGGATACTTGTTAGTTGTGTTTCCACCATTTTCATTTCCATTTGTTTCACAAGAGTTAGTCATCTTGATCATAATCAAAAACCTTTAATCCTTTGAGAGAGCCCTCTCAGGCTAAGGAGGCTAAGCCTTAGCTAAAAGATTGGTTTGAGACAGTTACTTGAAGTCTTTCTGGTCTGTAGCCTTCCAGGGCCTAATTTTGAGATAACAGAAGGCAAGAGGAAGCAAAGACGAAGAAGGGAAAGGCAGGATCAAGCAACTACAACAGGCTTCATTGCAGGTATCGATTTGCATGTGTATTTTCCTTGCTATAATTGGCATACATGGTATTGCATGTGGTTCTTTTTAATCATGGCATGGGTTTTGCCAGGTGTTATAGTGTTTTCAGCCTAGCCTTTCCATTTCCGGATAGCCATGGTGTGATGGGGTTCTCATGTTTTGGTTGCGTTGGATTGTCGGATGGATTCGAAGCTAAGTGGGGTGGATCTCTAAATAATAGAGCACATGGTCTAGTGGTCCATGAACCAAACTGTGGATCATGGTAAAGCGATTGTCCTAGTGACCCCTGAGCTAGACTTTGGGTTGTGATAAATCCAGGATTGTGTTGCCTCGGTGGGCCTAGGAACCCTTGCTGGTGAATGGCATGATATACGATAAATACAAGAGGTTGTTTTCTCTTCGTTGGGCCTAGTAATCCTGGGTCTAGGATATGCAGTAAAGCCTACAAAGGGGGTCTCGATTTAGGGCCTAGTGATTTGGGTTTGGATTATGGTAAAGCCTGAGAGACTAAGAGACAGGAAAATTCCTCACGACGTAGGTGGAGAAATCTAGTGTCATCCATTCTTGTTTGGCCTAGTGATCAGGTGGAGATCACGCTAAAGCCTATTATGACGTGTTCATTGTGTTGGCCTAGTGATCTAATATGGATTACAATAAAGCCTTGTTTCTATTGACGAGGGTGAGGTGGTTTAGCCTCGGTATGCCCTGGTTGGTTCTTTTGGTTTGAGTCCCACATTCATGCCCGGAATATGGCACGGGGGTGAATGGATGAAGAGAGATTTGTCTCAGCCATTCTATGGTCAGGTGGAATGTGGTAGTCCCATCTCCAGTTGGTTTATTGCATTCATTAATGAGAAATTCATTCCCTTGATTTCCATGTGCAAATGTATTGATGTATATGTGGATTTTGATGGCTGATACATTTATGGTAATTCCGTTCCTTTTATGCTGGTTATATGTATAGTTTATGACAACAACTATGTATGGCTCTCAACATGTTTTTACTTATAAATGAATGGATGGTGTATCTATGGCCTACTAGATGATAATGCAAAAAATGACATGAGGGAACAATGGTTCATAGAAATTCCCAGAAAAGTATGAGATCCCTGCATTTAATTATGTTGTTTACACCTATAGGTTACATGTTGATGATATGTTTGACGAAATGCCTGACATGGCTAGTAGGGGTCTGGTCATGGTATTTTTCAACTTATTAATTTTTCATCATCGTTTCCCTGTATTTTTAATGATTTCAAGCTATCACTCCATTCTGGGCAGTGGCCTGGGACCAGGGCTTGAAAAAGTGGCTTAAATCTCGAGGTCGCTGGCACAAAACTGGCAATTTTGGTCTTTGTTCTCTAGTTGATGGAAGACAAGCCAGTGAGGGCGACTTTAGGTTGTTGGTCACTCCCTTTCCCATAGAATGAGAGCAACTATGGCCTAAGAGATCTAGAACAATAATGGGACCGAGGGACAAGCTATCTGAGTGGCTGAAATGTCTCCTGAGGGTTTTATTGTTGATGTTGGATGACTGTGTGTGATGTTTCCATTGATTCCAATTCCTTAAGGTCACATAGGAGGTCCAATATGATCATAGTAGCCTCTCGTCTCATGTTTTCCCAGGTTGGCATGGTTACTTGGCTGGATGTGGGAGGAGGGTGTTACATTGTCATTTGTATCATCAAAGAATTGTTCATTTATGTAATGTAAAGGAGGTTTCCCCTTCGAAGAGGATAATTTTTAAGTCATTGATGTATATTTTATTTTGTTTTGTGAGCTGGTTGCATAAAAAATTTACACATGTTCATATATACTCTCTTCATGCCTATGTTGAAGGCCAATGTGTCATATGGGACCACTTTTGAAATTCTTTCTCTTCCCACAGTTTTAGCTTAAACTATAGAACCGAGACAAGAAACACTGACCAATAGAGACAAATAACATGAAATTTTATCAAGCATATGATGAATTCATAATCATGACTTGGTAGTTGAAATGACATGATCAACATGACGATGATTGGTTTGGAATATGTATGTAACAACCCCTGGTTGATTTTCCATGCAAATAAAATAAGACCAAGGTCATGGGACACATATTCGAAGCTAAATGTTGGGAAAAACATTATAGTGGGGATACCTTGTGATTAATTAATGGCTATGGAAATTGGCAAAGACAAAGTGGCAATAATTGGCATTTACTTATGAAAATGAAGGAAAATAGGATAAAAGGAAGGCGAAGATACACAAATTTTCATGCAAGGGAAATTAGAGGAAAAATGAAGGAAAATGAAGAAAATAGAGGCATCAATGATAAAAAGGCTTTATAGAATCAGTTCATAGCTTTTGTTGGTTTAGGTTTGACAAAATTTGACAATTTTGTGGCGGACCTCTATTTCATTCTCTCACACTCTCATTCTCTCATACTCTTGCACACTTAGAGCACTCTTGGGGCATGCTTGGAGCATTCTAGCATTCACTTGGATTGGGGAAGGAAAGAAAATGAAAGCAAGGGAGCATAAGGGAACAATTGGATCAATATCTACAACCTGATTTCTTTGCAGGTAACATGTTGCATATGTGATTTCCTTGCTAATTTTTGGATGCATGTTATATGTATGTGGTTCCTTAGTTACATGTTGTCATTGGCATGGATATTTTCCTAGATTGACAGTGGTTTTAGCCTTACCTTTCCATTTCCTGGATAACCATGGTGTTGTGGGTTTTGCACTTGTTTTTCTGATTGGTGCTTAGGTTCTCGATGGATGTGGGTTGGAACAAATGCTCTAGAATCCTTGAACAACTTGGGTTGAGTTACTAGTTCTTGGAGACATAGGTTGGGACAAATGCTTTGGAGCCCTTGGTGGGTTGAGTTACTAGTCCCCAAGGTGTGGTTGGAACAAATGCTCTGGAGCCCTAGAAGGATGTGGGTTGAGTTATTAGTTCCTGGAGCCCTTGGAAACTTGGTTATAGACTGGTTTGATTGATTTTAGTGATTTCTTGACTGTAGAGGTGGAATCATTGTGGATGAGGGTTGAGGTGGTTTCGCCTATGGAAGCCTTGGTTTGGTTTTTTTATGGTTTATTCCATGAGATCCCACATTCATGCTTGGAACATGGCGCGAGGTGATTGGTTGAAAGAGATATTTGGATCAGCGGAATCTATGATCAGGTGGTGCATGGAAGTCCCTAAATTGGTTGGAATTTTCATATGTTAATAAGAGCCATTCTCCTATTATGATTTATGAGCACTTATACTAGTAACAATGTTGACATTATTTTTGATTTTCCATGGTTTCTATGATGGTTATTTATTGGTTATATGACGTAAGCTATCTATGGCTCTTGACATGTTTTTATAAGTTATTGATTGGTTGATGAATGCATGGAATAATGTTAGGGTCCAACCCTAACCCCTTTATTCATGTAATAAGCCCGAGGGCTCTGTTGAGAAATCTAGGGCAACAGAAGTAGGTGTTTTCTCTTACAAAGATAATTGTTTGTAATGCAATTTTCCTTAATATTTATTAGCTTCTTTCTTCCACTTGATTATATTAGCTTTTTCTATCATCAGGCAACTACCAAATCATAAATAATCATGAGACAAAGAACACAAGATGTAGGTGATCAACGAGGGTCAAAACCTCTCCAAGGTTGAGAGGAAAACCCAAAGGAATTCTTCTTCTTATAAAATCTTTAATTGACGAATTCCAAGACCTAGACCCTTGACAAATAAAGTCCTCCAAGATCAAGTCAATGCTTGCCTTCAGTCAAAGTCAACTTGATGCTGCTTCATTCTTAATCCTCGGTCTTGCAACCTTAGTTTGAAATTTTCGGACCATTTCTTCCTGTAATTCTCGGCCTCCTGAAGATGGCTGCAATATTCGCATGCGTGGACAACACTAGGGTAATTCTAACCTTTTTTCTCCTTCGCTTGACTTGTGATAACATATTTATCAATTCAACTTGTAATGTAGGTCCTTTTCTTGACTTATTTCGACCTCCTTAAGATGACTGTACTTCTGATTTGCTGCAGAAGGAAGAACCCTATTCTCTTGACACGTGTGAACTAAAATTTCCCAAAACAGATCCAAGTTTCCTTCGATCTTCCTTTCTTCTTGTCCTCCTCTTCTTCGCTTGACTTTATGCTACTTCTTGATCAATTTTATCGAACTTGTGAGTGAGTGAAGTGTGTTCCTTGAATGAGGCCAAGTGCCCTATATATAGGCTTCCAGTCACTTGATATTTAGCTGACTTGTCACTTTCTTAGGCCAACTTGTTGCTTGTGAAGGCCGACTTGATTATTAGCACTGAAATTGATCTTGGAGAGTTATTTTGACTCAAATAATTTCTCTTTTACAATATGTAACATGACCAAATGGGTCTTCAATACATGACAATGACTCAGTTGTATTTATGACTTAATGACCAATCCTAATAGCTTACAATGGGAGCTTGATCTATAAAAATAAAATTCATTGAGCATGAAACCCATGTCTCAAGCATAAAATAATTTTATTTTTATTATTTACATTAATTACATAAAATCATGGTTACACATGTCATTATGAAGAACGAACCTAGTTACATATTTCAATGCTCCCGCTTAACTATGGAGGTATTCATAATCCATGAAAGGTACTTGGACATTCTCAATCTGAATAATTCTCATAAGAAGAGTCGGATTGGTAACCCATATGTATAACATCATATCGTCCATCAATTTCACATAGCAAGGCCTTGACTAACCACTCTATCTCTCCACAAGATCAGAGCACAATGCTCGTGAGATCAATGATTTATAGAAACCCTCATCATTGTCTCTCTCGGAATGATACCCCACCTAGGTTCTCCTAGAGTATGTTCCACCAAGACTATTATTATCTTGGATTCCTAGTCGTCAAAGAATATCGGTCCTCTATGACTACTCTTGTCTTAGATGCCCTATCACATCGTCAAAGAGTATCAAATTCCAGATGCTTACCCAATCCTCCATTCTATCTTCCCAAGTGAAGAAAAGAATGACGCATCTATCTCTCCCTCTTAACTGGGGAGGATATAACCATTCCAATGAAGGAATGTACCCATTCCAATGAAAGAATGTACTCATTCCAATAAAAGGAATGTACCAAAACTTGCTCTTAATTAGGGACTTGACCAGGGACTTGCTTCTAGCAGCTCTTTAAGTGGAGATCATGGGACAAACAAATTCTTGTGGGACTCCTTCCTTTGACATCATGAGTTTCTTCTTTGATATGGAACCTACATCCTTTTGGGACTTCTTGTAGGGAAAAGACCATCCATCACTTTTGTTAGGGTCCTATAATCTGGGAATCAAAGTGTATTTTCCTCTTTCTATTCATCTTAGGGGTCTATTGATAAAGTTTAGCCTATGATTCACTATGTGTCATAGTCGAAAGAGTCCCTTGTGTAAATAGGTCAATATATGGGTCATGAAGGGGTCTTTGGGCCAAAACTCGAGTTTGTAAAAGTTTAAAGTTCATGAGTGGGTCAACTTTTCAATTTTGCAATCATAGAGGGAAAAAGGGGTCATTTCATGAGGTTTTATCATAGGTCAAATTTGGGGGTCATTTCAAATAGGTATAATTAGTTAAAAATGGTTACGGGTCTGTTAATGGTATACCTCATCATCATTGGAAGATTTTGTCCATGTCACCTCACTCCCTCCACTCAAAATCCACCATCATTGCATGAAAGGGACATGTGAAAGACATACAACTCAAAATTTTCAAGAACCATCCTCATTTCTCATTCATATAAATAATAATTCTATCTCTAAAGTATCCTGGGGCTACAAGAAGGTTGCAAGCAGTCGAAGGGAGGTGTTTGAAGCTCAGGTGAAAGAGGGCGACGCAAATCTGCCGCGCAAGTGGGAATCATCCATCTAGGAGGTATGAAAGCATTGGATAGCCTACTTAAAGAGTTATACAAAATCACACAAACATTTCAAGTCAAACCATTTGATCCATTTTTCCAGAGTAGGTGTGCAACCATATAGAGCATGGAGGGCTACTTGGACTTACTATGAATTTGTTGTGACACTCACCGTTTTTGTTATCATTTTCAAAAGAGTTTTTTGACCAAATAGAAACTCATTTAAAAAAAATGAAAGAGGTTGTTTCTAAGAACATACCAAATAGAAAAAGCCTCCTTAATTTTCTGCACATGTGTTATGGGTTTGGATATATGAAACTCTCTTGGAGGCTTATTCAAAAAAAATAAAAATAAAAAATCTATATTTTCCTTCTTTTTCAGCCATTGTTTATAGCGCACTTTTCTAAAAAATAGAAGTGATTTTTTTCAAAACTAAAATAGGTTTGTGTCGATAATGGGCCAAATAAAAAAAACCTCTCTCATTTTGTGCACAGGTGTCACGGTTTGAGAATTACAAGTGTCACTTGGAGATCCATGTTCCATAATTTCTTGCTGACATAATTTTGATTTTTTTTTTTTTTAAATTCGATGTGTAAATTTGAAGTTTTGGAAGGTTTGAAGTATGCTAGGTAATCCAAGGTGAATATAGATGGTTGGTTTGTCACTCATAATATTTTTAGAGTAGGAGAATTAAGTACAAGTTCAAAATTCGACTTTTGTTGCGCAAATGATACACAAGTTGGGATCAATTAGTTGGGAGGTCTGCAAATGCGGAAAAGAGTACTTCAAAGGTTCTACACCAACACACCATCATCTCAAGCACACCCATCTGCTCAGTTTTTTCCATAACGATTCGCAACCATGTGAAGTTTGAAGACCTATTGCACTCTTCTGCACAAGTATATCAGTGATGGTTATTTTTGTAAATTTGTATTTTGGGACCTTCTAGAAGTGATTTTGATGGTTGGATAAGTGTCAATAAGTTAGTTTAGTTTGAGTTCCCAACATGATTTTTCTAAATTTGTTTCAAGTTTAAAATCATGATGTTTCTAAGTTGTGATAGTTTTTGTTAGAGCCTAGATTTGCCTCAGGCTGAAAAGACAAGGTTCTAGGTCCACATCAAACCACGCTTAGCCTCGTAGCTAGCCCTACGAGGACAGGAGAGGGCTCTCTCTGGGTCAATCTCGGCAAAAGATAATCGATGGGGCTCAAGATGACTGTAATAAAATCTAATCTTAGGCTAGGTATTAAGTACAAGGATTTGTTTTGAGTTTTTGGGGGTTTTGTGCTGGAAACAGGGAAAGGCAAATTGGGCTCGGGGATGAGGCACAGTTTCTGCAGAGTTCTGATTGGGGCAAGGAAGGAAATCGTTTTGATGCTTTAAAGTGAGTGAATGGATAGATCAGACTAGTGAGGAGCTAAGGAGAGCAAGAGAGTCTCAAGAATTCTCCTTAAACAGATGAAAACATGAAAATTTAAACAAATTCAAAGGCAGAGCATAGCAGTTAATGGATTCTACCTTAATCACTCATTTGTTCAAATTCAGAAGAAGAGACAGGAAAATGATACACATAACACTAATGAACTTACAATTACTTAGAGAAGAACACCATCAAAACATAAAGCCACATGGATCCCAAACAGTGCTGCAAAACCCTGGTCTTTCCTTAGCCAAAAATGCAGAGATAGAATGTACAATGATATGCCAAAGCAATCCCTAGTGTCCAACCTTGAAAATGACTTAGGAATTACATGATATAGACTAGCCCAACCCATTCCCTTGCCTCTAGGGGTCGAGCTCATCATTCTAGGAGCTGTTTCAACCAATTCTAAACAAAGCACTAAAATCTAGGCAATCAAAACAACTTGCCTCTATAAGGTAGGAAACTGATTCATTCATTAAATTTTCACTTTTTAGTGAATGAATCTTTTAGAACAAGTAAATAGGTGCCAAAATTACATCATGTTTATCCAATTACATCAAGATAGATAAAAAATTACATCAAAAAGCAAAACTAGTCAAACTGGCCGAATTTCTGAGCTGGAAGGTGAAAAATTGAGCAAAAATCCTCTATGTGCCGTGCCAAATCCTCTATGCATCGCGCCACTTTGAGGCTGAGTTTGAGGCACTTCCTAAAGTCCAAATTGAGCCTAAGTGTGCTTTTTGTAAAGCCCCGCCTATCGACTTTACAACCCAAGTGGAATTTCTAAATTTGGTGCCCATTTGCCCCTCCAAAACTTCAATCTCCCAAGACTGCTTCCTGTGTGTCAAAATAGGGGCAGTGAGGTCATTTTTTGAGTGTTTTTGACCTCCTGATGACTCAAAACTTGCCCAAACTTCTTGTCCATACACCAAAAGTCATGAGTTTTCATTCCAAATCCAATTATATAAACTTTTTGCAATTTGGAGCTCCCTAGCAAAAGCGCGCGCCACGTGGCGCAGCGCATAGGGAAGAAAACCATGTGTTAATAATTTCCGTGCGTAGCGCCTTTTTACAGACAAGTTTTGAGGGCCTTTCCGATGTCCAAATTGGGTGAAGGATAGCGCGTTGGAAAGGTATTTGAGTCTAATTTCTAACCCAACTATAATTTTTTAATTTTGAGTTCATTTACCCTGTCAAAAGTCAAATCTCCCAAGACTGGTCAAAATGTGCCAAATGAGGCTGCCTCAGGGCAGAGTGCTGTTGCAGTCAACTTTTGAAGGTGTTCCTCAACTCAAAATTGATCTCATGATATCTCATTGGAAATATATTTGTGTCTAGTTATCCTTTGACTCATCAATGAAGTCATTTGGCCAACCAAGCTAGGAGAAAACTTGTTTTTCCCAAGGTCACTTCAGAGGTGCATCAATTCTCCCGAGGCGACTGTATTTTTGAATTTTCTATAAAACCATGACACCTGTGTAAAAAGAGAAGAATGTTTTCTTCCTTGGCCTGTTTTGGAGAAAAACCTCTCTCAGTTTTCCAAAATTCATCTTTGATTGCTCAGAAACATCATTTTAGTAAAACCTACCCCGATGTGTGGAACAGGGAATTTGTTGAAATGAAGCGAAATGAAGGGGATAGGGAGATTTTAAATTCTTGAGGAAATCTTGAGAAGTAGGGAGGGATGTTAAGACATAGGGGAAAGTGAAATTTCAAAGATTAAGTGAGGGGAAGGGGTCCAAAAGGGCAAAACATAGGCCTAGCCTAGAAAATTGCCAAGTTGTAGCAAGAAACTAGGGTTTGTGCGAAAATGAAGAATTTGGGGGATCTCAGTGATGGGAAGTGTTTAATAAGGTACATTAAGGATAGGGGAACGTGTATGAACATCAGGATATAAGTTTTACCGATTATTTGACCATCCAAGATGAATTGCCTTCAAAACCCTAGGAGAGGGAAATGACCTTACCTAGGCGCAATTGAAGCATGAACAAGGCATAAAATGACCCAGTGAAACTTGGAATGATGATGAAAACCCTCTGAATGATGGTACACTCCGCTGAATGGTGACATGAAGCTCTTGGGACAGCCATTAGGGTTTGGGAATTTTTAAGTAGGGTTTGGGATAATTAGGACTAGGGATTTGGGAAAATGGGAATTGGGGATAGGTATGACTAAATATAGGAGTTAGGAAATGGGTGATAAGCTGAAAAAATGAATGGAGGAATGAAAAGTGAAGGAGTGGTAGAAGGCAACAAAATGACAAGTACAAAACCCTAGGCAATGGCTTTTGAGAGATGGAAAGCTATTAGGGTTTGGATTTTCTTTTACACAACCATCATAAACTTTAAGAAAAAATCCTTCACTAGCAAGGAAAAGAGCTTAGCTTACTTGCACATTAGTAGGTTTGAGCAATTTTGGCAATTTGAGGAAGTTTTAACAGTTTTGGGACCTTGTGGCTGTATGCGTCGCGCAGCTTGCCCAATCGCCCCACCTATGCGCCGCGCCTGTGTAAAAATACACTGTATGGTCGTGCCCAGTGCGTCGCGCCTCACCAATGCACCGCGCCTCTTGCTCAGTGCACCGCACCTACAACTTGCAGCGATTTTTTGCCCAAGATTCTCACTTGCTCACCAAATTTTCTCAATCTTGTTTCTCCTTTGCTAATGAGCTTATGACATGAAGGAATAGCTTATAGACCAAGAGCTTTTGAAATCTTGGCTCATGAAACCCACTTTTGTAATGTTGCAGACTTTGGCACTTTCACATAACTCTATTTTTGCTTCCACTTTGATTTTTGGCTGAATGATGAAACTCTGTCTATTTTTGCAGGGATGATTGGCATGTAATTTCGGCAAAGGATGACCAGGGCTGCGCCTGAAGCACCTCATGACTGAAAAACTTTAAAAATTACATATTTATTACAAACCATAAATTTGATGATTTCTTCTTCAAAACAGAGTTTTGAAGAAGAATCATGATCAAACATATTGACGATGAAATTTTGCAATGAAAACTGATTTTGAACCTCCCTCATGTGCCTGTGGACATTATTAGACTTTTTGAAGATGAAACCCTAGACCTAATGACTGACATGACTCTTGGGTGACCAAAAGACTATCCATAATGACTATAAAATTGATTTTGATGAACTTTGATAATCAGACACGAACCAACAGGTACATGACATGAGGGAGTATGGAGACAAGACCCTTCCGTCAGAAGATCGATGCTCCTAATGGAATGCAGATGATCGAGCTGAATGAGACACCTAAAATGAAATGCAACAAAAGAGGTTTTGATCTCTGACGGAGGGCTGAATAGACCGACTCTAACAGTGGCTCCAATGGGGATGGTAGCTCCTTGGAGGTGCCAAGAACGGCAGATCTCTGGAAGAGCTAGACAGTGCCTTCGTCCATTGGGCTATGGAGTCATTATTTCGACAAACAACACAAGACTTTGACTCATTTATTGAATGAAACTTGACTCAAACTAACTCAATGCAAACTGAAATGATTGAAAAAACACTTGACTCTAACAAACTAACTCAAAATACGAAGACCTGAACTTTAAAACTTAAAGCTTGGTGGTAGTACATGACCACCTGTGTTTCTTACAAGACAATATACCATCAAACTATATCAAAATGCCAATGTAACCAATCAAGCAGATGCCTTCTTGATTGATTCTCATGATCAGATCTTCTGGTCAACAATAGATACTTGTAACTGGGCATCCAAAAACATAGTTGACCATGGTCTCCTTCATCACTGAACACTGCAATAATCACCTTCACTACTGACTGCAACAGATTTGCCATTGGATCCTGAAAAACATGAAGATTTACCTCCTGCTGAAGAAACAAAGTGTCTTTTTCTTTTGATTCTGATCTTCCTTCATAATGTACTTCAGTAAAAGTATGTTCCTGGTCCTCAAAAAATTCTGAACAAGTAGATGAGCAGATTTCCTCTTGGAAAAACATTTCAAAACTTGAGGCATATGAAGAAGAATCTGAAAGGGAATCCTGAATGGTCTGATTTTCTGTAGTCTGAATATATTGTAGGTCATCTTCATATGATATGACAACCAGATTCTCATGTTTCTCATTACATTCATCAATCATGAGAAAAGAAACTTCAGATGATTCTTGAAACCCAATGCTATCATTTCTATCATCTACCACAAATTCATCCAGAGAAACTTTTTCACTTACTTGAACGAAGACCTCATCTTGTTTTTGTTTATGAACTGACTGGATTTCCTCTTTATGAAGGCTTTGTTCTGATGACATGAGAACGTTTGGATTCATAACTCTGTCTTCTTTATTCCAGATGTTTTCAGCAGCAGAGTTCTCCTTCGTGAGATTCAACACAAGGTATTCTTGGTCATCACAATCTGAATCTAGATCTGAAATGGCTGACTTAACATTATCACATTCTGAAATGGAAACTTGACTTTCATACATGCTGTCATCTTCTATGGACAGATCTGAAACGACACTTTTTCTTTCATCACTTTCAGCTATATGGACATCTTCAACCTGCTGATCTATAAAGCTGCTTATAGGACTGTCATCCTTTTCAGAAGAGGAAGAAGTTCCACCATCACCTTCTTGACCATGGGCACACTGCAGATCTGCGTTAACTTGAGCTGGAACATGACCGTTCAAGAGTTGATCTATCTCGTCTTCAGACAGAGGAGATAATACTTTTTGTTTTCTCTTTCTCAAACAATGATTGTCTTCATTAATTTCAAGTGAAGGAGTGTACAAATTTTCCTCATACTGCTGATCCATTTCATGTAATTCCTGTTGACTGTCAAGATGCAAAACTCCTTCATCTTCCATCGTACTAAAATCTTGATCCTACTGCAAATTTTCCTGATCATCTTTATGCTGCTGAAATGGGTTTTCATACAGGGCTTCCATGATCTCTTCATCCATGAAATTATCATCCTCATAATATTTCTCAAGGCTTTCAATAAAAGTAGAAGCATGTTTGCAACAGTCCTGGACTAAATTTAATGATGGATAAGATTCTTTATATCTCTCAATGAACATGGCATGAAAATCCTTTAAACAGTAAATACAAGCAGGCGGTAAACTTTCATACTAAGATAGGGCATCACCTTCTAGAGTGGCCAGGAATATCTTCATTAAGCAATCTTCAGGAAAATCAACCTTCAACTTGAGAATATGCATGTGAAATCTAACCAGATGTAAAGTAGCATCCTTACTATTATCATATTTAAACATAGGCAAATTCCTTGACCAATCTACCTTCAGAATTTTATTTGGGAAGCCTGGAATGTGATCTTGGCTCATGGGAGTGTATCTTCTTACAACCTGTTCCATCTTGCAAAATCTTGAAGCTACTAATCTTCCTGCAGTGGAGTCACCATGAAGCATTGATTTTTGGATTTTTCAGTGAATGGAGTCGCCAGGTGAATGATTTCAGCCTTCTTATGTCTGATCGTTTTCCACCATCAACAATTAGATCTGAACTTGATACATGTACTGGGGTGATCATTTAGATCATATGTTTAGTTTATAAACTAGACCGGAGATTGACTGAAGCAACTTTTATCTACTTTCGCTAATGCAAAGCAAGAGCGTTTTGAAGGCTACCTGGCTAACTTCAGGCTCCGTCTGTAGCTTATAAAACAAATGACATCAACAAGCAAACCATTTTGTCCCCAGTATGGTCGCCACTATGTTAGAGCCTAGATTTGCCTCAGGCTGAAAAGACAAGGTTCTAGGTCCACATCAAACCACGCTCAGCCTTGTAGCTAGCCCTACGAGGACAGGAGAGGGCTCTCTCCGGGTCAATCTCGGCAAAAGATAATTGATGGGGCTCGAGATGACTGTAATAAAATCTAATCTTAGGCTAGGTATTAAGTACAAGGATTTGTTTTGAGTTTTTGGGGGTTTTGTGCTGGAAACAGGGAAAGGCAAATTGGGCTCGGGGACGAGGCACAGTTTTTGTAGAGTTCTGATTGGGGCAAGGAAGGGAATCGTTTTAATGCTTTAAAGTGAGTGAATGGATAGATTAGTCTGGTGAGGAGCTAAGGAGAGCAAGAGAGTCTCAAGAATTCTCCTTAAACAGATGAAAACATGGAAATTTAAACAAATTCAAAGGCAGAGCATAACAGCTAATGGTTTCTACCTTAATCACTCATTTGTTCAAATTCAGAAGAAGAGATAGGAAAATGATACACATAACACTAATGAACTTACAATTACTTAGAGAAGAAAACCATCAAAACATAAAGCCACATGGATCCCAAACAGTGATGCAAAACCCTGGTCTTTCCTTAGCCAAAAATGCAGAGATAGAATGTACAATGATATGCCAAAGCAATCCCTAGTGTCCAACCTTGAAAATGACTTAGGAATTACATGATATAGACTAGCCCAACCAATTCCCTTGCCTCTAGGGGTCAATCTCATCATTCTAGGAGTTGTTTCAACCGATTCTAAACAAAGCACTCAAATCTAGGCAATCAAAACAACTTGCCTCTATAAGGTAGGAAATTGATTCATTCATTAAATTTTCACTTTTTAGTGAATGAATCCTCTAGAACAAGTAAATAAGTGCCAAAATTACATCATGTTTATCCAATTACATCAAGATAGATCAAAAATTACATCAAAAAGAAAAACTAGTCAAACTGGCCGAATTTCTGAGCTGGAAGGTGAAAAATTGAGCAAAAATCCTCTATGCGCCGCGCCAAATCCTGTATGCGTCGTGCCACTTTGAGGATGATTTTGAGGCACTTACTGAAGTCCAAATTGAGCCCAAGTGTTCTTGTTGGAAAGCCCTACCTATCTAATTTACAACCCAAGTGTAATTTCTGAATTTGGTGCCCATTTGCTCCTCCAAAACGTCAATCTCCCAAGACTGCTTCATGTGTGTCAAAATAGGGGCAGTGAGGTCATTTTTTGAGTGTTTTTGACCTCCCGAGGACTCAAAACTTGCCCAAAATTCTTGGACATACACAAATAGTCATGATTTTTCATTCCAATTCCAATGATGTAAAATTTTTTCAATTTGGAGCTCCCTAGCAAAAGCGCGTGCGACGTGGCGCGGCGCATAGGGAGGAAAACCTATGTTAAGAATTTCTGTGCGTAGTGCCTTTTTGCAGACCAGTTTTGAGGGCCTTCCCGATGTCCAAATTGGGTGAAGGATATCTCGTTAAAAAGGTATTTGAGTCTAATTTCCAACCCAACTAGAATTTTTGAATTTTGAGTTCATTTACCCTGTCAAAAGTCAAATCTCCAAAGACTGGTCAAAATGTGCCAAATGAAGCTGCCTCAGGGCAGAGTGTTGTTGCAGTCAACGTTTGAAGGTGTTCCTCAATCCAAATTGAGCTCATTATATCTCATTGGAAATATATTTTTGTCTAATTATCCTTTGACTCATCAAGCAAGTCATTTTGCCAACTAAGCTAGGAGAAAACTTGATTTTCCCAAGGTCACTTCAGAGGTGCATAAATTCTCCCGAGGCGACTGTATTTTTGACTTTTCTCTAAAACCATGACACCTGTGTAAAAAGTGAAGGAGGATTTTCTTCCTTGGCCTGTTTTGGACAAAAACCTCTCTCAGTTTTCCCAAATTCATCTTTTATTGCTCAAAAACATCATTTGAGTAAAACCTACCCCGATGTGTGGAACAGGGGATTTGTTGAAATGAAGCGAAATGAAGGGGATAGGGAGCTTCTAAATTCTTGAGGAAATTTTGAGAAGTAGGGAGGGATGTTAGGACATAGGGGAAAGTGGAATTTCAAAGATTAAGTGAGGGGAAGGGGTTCAAAAGGGCAAAACACAGGCCTAGCCTAGAAAATTGCCAAGTTGTAGCAAGAAACTAGGGTTTGTGCGAAAATGAAGAATTTGGGGGATCTCAGTGATGGGAAGTGTTTAATAAGGTACATTAAGGATAGGGGAAGGTGTATGAACATCAGGATATAAGTTTTGCCGATGATTTGACCATCCAATAGAAATTGCCTTCAAAACCCTAGGAGAGGGAAATGACCTTACCTAGGCGCAATTGAAGCATGAACAAGGCATAAAATGACCCAGCGAAACTTGGCATGATGATGTCAACCCTATGAATGATGGTACACTCCACCGAATGGTGACATGAAGCTCTTGGGACAGCCATTAGGGTTTGGGAATTTTTAACTAGGGTTTGGGATAATTAGGACTAGGGATTTGGGAAAATGGGAATTGGGGATAGGTATGACTAAATATGGGAGTTAGGAAATGGGTGATAAGCTGAAAAAATAAATGGAGGAATGAAAAATGAAGGAGTGGTAGAAGGCAACAAAATGACAAGTACAAAACCCTAGGTAATGGCTTTTGAGAGATTGCAAGATATTAGGGTTTGGATTTTCTTTTACACGACCATCATAAACTTTAAGAAAAACTTCTTCACTAGCAAGGAAAAGAGCTTAGCTTACTTTCACATTAGAAGGTTTGAGCAATTTTGTCAATTTGAGGAAGTTTTGACAGTTTTGGGACCCTGTGGCTGTATGCACCGCGCAGCTCGCCCAATGTGCCGCGCCTGTGTAAAAATGCATTGTATGGTCGCGCCCAGTGCGCTGCGCCTCACCAGTGTGCTGCGCCTCCTGCTCAGTGTGCCGCGCCTACAACTTGCAACGATTTTTTGCCCAAGATTCTCACTTGCTCACAAAATTTGCTCAATCTTGTTTCTCCTTTGCTAATGAGCCTATGACATGAAGGAATAACTTATAGACCAAGAGCTTTTGAAATCTTGGCTCATGAAACCCACTTTTGTAATGTTACAAACTTTGGCACTTTCACATAACTCTATTTTTGCTTCCATTTTGATTTTTGGCTGAATGATGAAACTCTGTCTATTTTTGCAGGGATGATTGGCATGTAATTTCGGCAAAGGATGACCAAGGCTACGCCTGAAGCACCTCATGACTGAAAAACTTTAAAAATTACATATTTATTACAAACCATAAATTTGATGATTTCTTCTTCAAAACAGAGTTTTGAAGAAGAATCATGATCAAACATATTGACGATGATATTTTGCAATGAAAACTGATTTTTGACCTCCCTCATGTGCCTGTGGACATTATTAGACTTTTTGAAGATGAAACCCTAGACCTAATGACTGACATGACTCTTGGGTGACCAAAAGACTATCCATAATGGCTGTAAAATTGATTTTGATGAACTTTGATAATTAGACACGAACCAACAGGTACATGACACGAGGGAGTATGGAGACAAGACCCTTCCGTCAGAAGATCGATGCTCCTAATGGAATGCAAATGATCGAGCTGAATGAGGCACCTAAAATGAAATGCAACAAAAGAGGTTTTGATCTCTGACGGAGGGCTGAACAGACTGACTCTAACAATTTCGATATAGTAGTTCCTATTTCCCTACAGATGCATTGCATTTAGACCATTCTACTTTTGTGAAGTGAATTTGACCACCTAGAGTGGTGATAAGAGTTCCTCATTGTATATAATGATGAAAATATATGAAAAATGGGGTTGGTTGGAGTGTAAGAGGCTAGACTACATTATTCTGAAATTTTTGTATCTTTTTGCCAAATGAATAGAAGAAGGCCGATGAAATTTGGACAGTGATACCTGTGTCAGTGCTTATTGGTATGCGTGCTCCTTTGTGTTCTGTTCCTTATATATATTTCCATGGTGTAAACATTCTTCATGCTCATCTTGAAAATATTATCTCAGAATTCACTTAGTGCTTTGTTTTAGATCAACTGATCATATGTGTTTTCTTTTCTTCTATGACAATATGAATTCATCAGTATTTTGTTGCTCTATTTGTCATTCTTTCTGATTTTGCACTCATCCACTCACTACAACAATATTTTATTAAATATAAATAGGCTTTCCTATCTTGCCCCTATTTCAATTGCATCATATCCCTTATTCATTTGGATCTATAATAGTGCTATGATCTTAAGTAGTTCGGCCCTCTGCACCCACCTTCAATAAATAAAACTTAAAGCTACCCTTTGATCAGTGTAACCAACCCGAAACCTAGATCTTATCAGTCATCTAGTTGATTGATAATAGAACATAGCGAGAAAGCCCTCTCCAAGGCTAGGGGGCTAGACCTTATCCTAAAATAGGTTTGTGGTTACCTCTGAAATTTCTCTCCTCAGCCTAGGGAAATTTACGGAGTGTTAACATATTGGCGTCGTTGTCGAGGATTGAAAGGCCACATTTGCCCTGGGTGTGAATGACAAGGATCAAATCTAATTACTGATGGTGAACAACAGTTGGACATAAAAAGTTTGTATGTATTTCACCTGACAATTCCAATTTCAAGGATCCATAATATCAAACTTTCATGGCAACTCCACTATTCAAAGGTCAGTACGCAAGCTGAGAGTTAAATTTCCTGAATATTGTCTCATGAAGATGTTCATGGCTACTCTGGAAGGAAAAGTGAGATCCTGGTATGAAGGTTTGCTACATGGTAGCTTGTATTCACTTAAGGATTTTCATTTAGTATTTTTTGAGAAATACAAAGAATCTCATCCTTTTTTGTCGTTGGTTGAGAATTGTTGCGACCATGTTGAGAATTTCATTCAAAATATGGAATTTTTTTATGGCAATGAAGAGTTAACGGATGAAGAAATCCTGGAGGCTTTGTGCGAGAATCCTTTCCATTACCAAGAAGAAATGATGGCTTCTCTCTTGGATGAAAATGAAATCGAGCAGGATCTCGATAATGACAGTCATGTTCCATCCACCGCGTTTGATGATAATTTGCAGCAGTCTTGTCCACCTTTTTGTGATCAAGAGTATGAGAATCCTTTTCAACATCAAGAGGAAATGGTAGAGGTTAGTTGCTATAATGTTCAGGTGGAGTAAATTGTTTCTCCAAAGGCTGAAAACGAAGTATATCAAAATCCTTATGAAGACAATCATAATTCATCCACTAATTTTAATAATAATGTGCAACAAGTTTGTTCTTTTGAGCTTGATAAATTTATTGGTTTTCAAATAGCCAAGAAAGGGATCGAGATAGTAGATCAATTTATTCTTCATGCCATTCCTTGTCTCAATTTACATCCCATGAAGAAAATCATGAAAAGCAGATCCATGAAATTGCACGCATAAAGATTTTAGGCAGTGAAATCATTCACAGTGATAACTACCCAAAATTGCAGGAAAATTATGAAGAAGAGCAGGTTGTTGTAGACCCCGTGGATGTGGTCATTTTTTTTGTTGATAATGTGGTTGCCTCAACTGAATATTTTCATGGACGCACTATTCTTTTCCCTAATGCAAATGATAATCCTGATAAACAAGTTGTTTTATTTCATTTTCATGAAGATCTTGCATTGGACAATGTAGAACAACTAGCGACTGAAAACGAAGGGAGTGCTTGTCTTTTTGTTGACTTTCAAGACAGGGTAATGATTCAAATTATTGAAGACCCTTTTACCCATTTGTTGCAGTCGGCCGAACAGAAGAACATTGTGGAATTTATGGATCATGAGCGGATGTTCAATCAAAAGTTTGAGTTGCCATTTTTTGAATTTTTCTTTATGCCTAGTGGAGCTAAATACAAGCATAAGTCAAGTAGTCATTTGCTTGATTGGTTACATTGGAGGGATAATTTCACATGAGTGTATATATATCTTCAACAGGTGTGGACAACTATCATCAACGTTTGAAGCCTGAGGAGAAGGCCCTAAGACTTTGGTGATGTGTTGTCAAATTTCTTATTTCCTTTAATTTTTCAGCTTTGTAATCAGTCAGTCAGTTGAGTTTTAGTCTTTTTGTGTTTGACTCCATTGCCCAATGGTTAGGCTACTAGTCTGTAGTGTTCTTGGCACCTCACTAGGAGGCTTCCATCCCCATTGGAGCCAATGTTAGGGTCCTATAATCTAGGAATCAAAGTGTGTTTGCCTCTTACTATTCATCTTAGGGGTCTATTGGTCAAGTTTAGCCTATGAGTCATAGTCTAAAGAGTCCCTTGTGTAAAGAGGTCAATATATGGGTCATGAAGGGGTCTTTGAGGCAAAATTCAAGTTTTTAAAAGTATAAAGTTCATGAGTGGGTAAGTTTTTGAATTTTGCACTCATAAAGGGAAAAAGGGGTTATTTCATGAGGTTTTATCATAAGTCACATTGTCACTTCACTCCCTCCACTCAAAATTCACCATCATTGCATAAAAGGGACATGTTAAAGACACAAAAATAAAAAATTTCAAGAACCATTCCTCATTTCTCATTCATCTGAAGAAGAATTGGATCTCTAAAGTAGTCTAAGGCTCCAAGAAGGTTGTAGGCAATTGAAGGGAGGTGTTTGAAGCTCAGGTGAAAGAGCGCGACACGAATCTATTGCGCAAGTGGTAATCAACCAACTAGGAGGCCTGTAAGCATTGGAGAGCTTATTTCAAGAGTTATACACCATCATACAGACATTTAAAGCCTACACATTTTATCCATTTTTCCAGAGGAGGTGTGCAACCATACAGAGCATGGAGGGCTAATTGGACTTGCCACAAATTTGGTGTAAAACTGACTGTTTTTGTTATCATTTGTCAAAAGTGTTTTCTGACCAAATGGAAATGAATTTCAGAAATATGAAGAGTTTTTTTCCAAGAATAGACCAAATAACAAAAGCCTCCTTCAGTTTCTGACAGGTCTTATTTTTTTGGAGATATGCAACGCTCTTGAAGGCCCTTTTTTCAAATAAATTAAATTATATATTTTCCTCCTGTTTCAGTCATTATTTTTGGGCACACTTTTCTAACATATGGAAGTGATTTAAAAATAAAATAAAAGAATTTTGTGTCGATAATGGGCCAAGTAAGAAAAACCTCTCTCATTTTGTGCACAAGTGTCACGGTTTGAGAATTACAAGTGTCACTTGGAGACCCATTTCCACAATTTCTTGTTGATAGAATTCTGATTTTTTATTTTTATTTTTATTTTTAAATTTCGATGTGTAAATTTGAAGTTTTGGAAGGTTTGAAGTATGCTGGGTAATGCAAGGTGAATGTATATGTATATGGTTGGTTGTTCACTCATAATATTTTTAGAGCAGGATAATTTAGTACAAGTTCAAAATTCAACTTCTGCTACGCAAGTTGGGATCAGTCAATTGGGAGGTCTGAAAAAGTTAAAAAGAGTAATTCAAAGGTTCTACACCAACACACCATCATCTCAAGAACACCCGTCTTCTCAGTTATGTCCAGAACAATCTGCAACCATGTCAAGTTTGAAGACATATTGCACTCTGCTGTGCAAGTATATCAGTCATGGTTATTTTTGTAAATTTGTATTTTGGGATCTTCTAGAAGTGATTTTTTTGGTTGGATAAGTGTCGATGAGTTAGTTTAGTTTGAGTTCCAAACATGATGTTTCTAAAATTGTTTCAAGTTTTAAATCATGATGTTTCTAAGTTGTTATAGTTTCGATATAGTAGTTCTTATTTCTCTGCAGACACATTGCATCTAGAACATTCTACTTTTGTGAAGTGAATTTGACCACCTATAGTGGTGATAGGAGTTCCTTATTGTATATAATGATGAAAATATATGAAAAATGGGGCTGGTTGGATTGTAAGAAGCTAGACTACATTTTTCTGAAATTTTGGTATCTTTTTGCCAAATGAATAGAAGAAGGCCAATGAAATTTGGATAATGATACCCATGTCAGTGTTTATTGGTATGTGTGATCCCTTGTGTTATGTTTCTAATATATGTTTCCATGGTGTAAACATTCTTCATGCTAAAATTGAAAAGAATATCTCAGAATTCACTTAGTGATCTGTTTTAGATCAGTTGATCATATGTGTTTTCTTTTCTTCTATGGAAATATGAATTCATCAGTATTTTGATGCTTTATTTGTCATCCTTTCTGATGTTGCATTCATCCACTCACTACAACAAGAATTGATTAAATATCAATAGGCCTTCCTATCTTGCCCATATTTCAATTGCATCATATCCCTTATTCACTTGGATCTGTAATAATGCTCTGATCTTAAGTAGTCTAGCCCTCTGAACTCACCTTCAATAAATCAAACTTAAAGCTACCCTTTAATCAATATAACCAACCTAAAACCTAGATCCTATCAGTCATCTAGTTAATTGATAATAGAACATAACGGGAGAGCCCTCTCCAAAACTAGGGGCGTTGGACCTTAGCCTAAAAGAGGTTTGTGGTTACCTCTGAAATATATCTCCTCGGCCTAGGGAAATTTATGGAGTGCTAACAACTTTCATTAGGGAATTATGTTAGTCATGTCATCATTCTTTTCATCGAAAAGTAATCCTTTAGTCCATATTTGGCCTTCCTTCAAGCCTTGCTACCTTCTTCATGTCATGATTCCTTCAGGATATTTCATCCTATCACATGAATATTAGTTGTAGATGACATCTACAACTCTTTCCTTGGTAGCCCTACATTAGCCCATCCAGATATAATTCAAAAATAGAAAATTAATATCAAACCAAAATTACCTTTGTGATGGTCTTGTGACATCTCCTTGTTTGCATCAACATCTTGCAAATATTGTAACATCTCCAAAAATATATACAATTTCAAGGGTCCTTTTTTTTTAGACTTCAATAGGGTATTTATATATTTCCCGTGGAGATATCATAGTAATATATTTTAGTCCATGGATGTTGATTGCCTTCTCCATGACCTCTTCCTTTCTTTATTCACACATTTCTTCCCAGGAACACCCAATCATAGTTCCTTCAACTTTTCCAATCACCCCATATTCCATATGAGGACATATTGTGTTGATTTCATCTAGTCAATGTGTGAAGCATGCCTTCATGTATTCTTCCAAAGGGAGAGATCCCTTTCTTTTGGTCATGATCTTGAGGTAGAGGATTTATCCATGCTATCTGCAACTATATGACATGACTCAATTTTATCGAATACAATCATACATACCTCATTTTCTTCCTTTAGGTCATCTAGAATTCCTTCAAAAATTTTCTTGATTGAAAAAACTTCAATAACCTTGATCTGCTTTACTTCTTATGACATCATACCATCATTCCATGAATCCCATACAAGGTAGAATTTCTGGCGAGACACTTGCTTCTTTCAATAGGTGAACCTTCCAATGAAGATTTCAATGGAGGATTTTGATCATCCTCATCCAACAAATGCTCCTCTTGAATTATGTATGATGAGATTCATACTAGATGACTTTCTTCTTCGAGAAGTGCTAGTTATCCTTCTAATGAGGTTACCAAGAGCTACATCCTCTTATAGGTGACTATCTTTCATGCTTCTATATGATGATGTAACGAGATATTTCTTTCAATTGAATGCTTCTATGATGCCATCTCCTAACATGATGCATCCTATCATGTTTCTAATGATTCCTATCATGATAGCTATACTTTACAACAAAAAACTTGAAAATAAATAGGTGAGAAAGACTATCTCAATCATAATAGAGATTTTACTTCCTCTTTCTTGGATTTCTTCTTTTCAACTTCCTCCACTTCTTCAGTGCTATGGGCTTCTTCCCTTCCTCTTTTATTGTTGCCCTTCTTGAGATTCGGGCAGCCTCTCTTGAAGTTCCCATATACATGACAACCATAGCATTGAACCTTTGACACGTTTTTCTGAGGACTAAGCTTACTAAACTTCCCTTTTCTTCTAGTCATGGCAACAAATTTTTGAAATTGCTCATTTGATCCTTCATCACTTTTTGTTTTTAACTTGCTTTGTTCTATCTTGCATAGAGACCACAACTTATTGAATGGGATAGATTTCTTCTTCTCATAGGAATTTGATACAAGGTTACGTTGATCATCAGTTAGTGTATCTAGAACTATGGTGATCATTTCTTTATCAGATATCATCTCTCCTAGATCTTGAAGTTGATTTCTTATTTGCGATGCTTTTGTGAGACATGTAGATATCCCTTTATCCTTTGATGCTTTCAATTTGTATAGTTCAAATCTTAGTGATATGATTTTTCCTGTCGTGATTTCAGAAAATAGTTCTACTAGCTTATCATATATCCCTTTTGATGTCTCCAACTCTGCTATATAGGGGATGAGGAAATCATTGATGGACTCTATAAGAATCCTTTGAGCCCTTGGATCCTTTTTCATATATTTAGATAGTGCTTGCCCTTCAAATGGTTTGAAGGATTTTCCATTGACATGATTAATAACTTCATTTTCCTTGAGGAATAAGTCTATCCTCCTTTTACATGCAAGGAAGTTCTATGACCCAACTAACTTGTTGTTATCCTTACAAAATGAAGTCATTTTACTAGATTTAGTTATAGAAATAAAAATAATTACTTGTCAAGTGAAGATGAACTCTTCAACTTTATCCCTTTGTTGATGATTACTTCTTGATGATGCCTTGATGCTTCTTGAATGATCTTATTCAAGGATAATGATTTTCTTTTGAGATGAAATCATTGCTTCAAAGAGAGGGAGATTGCCTTGATATATTTGATGATGACAATGACTTTGATCTAGATACCCTTGGATGAGTAGTCTTCAAGATGCTTAAAATCGAAGTCCTTCCTTTCTTCAGTAGAGATAGGGTCTTTTAGGTCTCATTCTTTGAGGTGATGATTGAGTTCGGATCCCAAGATTGTTTCAAGAGTAGATGCCTTCTTTGATCAAACTAGGGTTTTGACTTTCGTCAAGATGATGATGTGATCATTGTCCTTGAGGTTCTCTTGAGGTGAGTGGTCCTTATTGATGATATATGTATTTGATGACCTTCAATATGATCTCTTTATACTTCGGCCCTCGAGTGCCCTTTGATGAATTTCCCTTCCTTGACTTGTCACCTTAGCTCTGATACTATGTTGAGAAATATAAGGTAGAAGAAGCATGTGATTTCTCTTGCAATGATAATTGTTTGTGATGCAATTTTACTTAATAATTTTTAGCTTATTTCTTCCACTTGAGTATATTAATGTTTTATATCATCAAACAACTACCGAATCATAAATAATCATGAGACATAGGACACAAGATGTGCGTGATTAACCAGGGCCAAAACCTTTCCAAGCTTGAGAGGAAAACCCAAACAAATTCTTCTTCTTATAAAATATTCAGTTGATGAATACCAAGACCTAGAACCTTGACAAATAAACTCCTCCAAGGTCAAGTCAATGCTTGCCTTAATCAAAGTCAAATTGATGCTGCTTCGTTCTTAATCGTTAGTCTTGCAACCCTAGTCTGAAATTTTTGGTCCCTTTCTTTCTACAATTCTTGGCCTCCTGAAGATGACTGCAATCTTCACATGTGTGGATAGAACTAGGGAAATTCTAACCATTTTTCTCCTTCGCTTGACTTGTGCTAACTTCTTTATCAATCTTTATTGTAATGTAGGTCCTTTCCTTGAATTATTTCGGCCTCCTTGAGATGATTGTACTTCTGATTTGTTGCAGAAGGAAAAGCCCTAATCTCTTCACATGTGTGAACTGAAATAGCCCAAAACAGATCCAAGATTCCTTCAACCTTCCTTTCTTCTTGTCCTCCTCTTCTTCGATTGACTTGATGCTACTTCTTGATCCCTTTTATCGAACCTGTGAGCGAGTGAAGGGTGTTCCTTGAATGAGGTCGAGTTCCCTATATATACGCTTCCAGTTATTTGATATTAGGCTAACTTGTCACTGTCTTAGGCCAACTTGTTGCTTGTGAAGGCCGACTTGATTGTTAGCACTTGACTTGATCTTTGAGGGTTATTTTGACTCAAATAATTTCTCTTTTACAATATGTAACATGCCCAAATGGGTCTTCAATACATGACAATGACTCAATTGACTTTATGACTTAATGACCAATCCTAATAGCTCACAATGGGAGCTTGATATATAAAAATAAAATTCCTTGAGCATGAAACCCATGTCTCAAGCATAAAATAATTTTATTTTTCTTATTTACATTAATTACATAAAATAATTATTACGCATGTCATTATGAAGACCGAACCTAGTTACATATTTCAACATGGCCTAGTGAGAGTCATAGTTATCTAGTTGAGTCAATAAAACCCGTAAGCAGTTATCCACATTAATAATAATTGTAATTGGTTGACCCACATTATAGAAAAGGGACCATAATTAGTTATAACCAAGCCATAGTTAATAAATAAAGTGGTTAACCCATATTATGCAAGGGACCATTAATAGTTAGGGTTTTGGATGCCATAAAGCTATAAATAATTTTAGATAGCAAGGGAAGAATCATCGAGTTTTATTGTAATTGAGCTCTGCTCTGTTGGAGGTTTCCCCCTCGAAGAGGCAAGTGAACATTGTATTCTACTTCTGAATAATAAATATCTTTGTAGCTTGTATCAATTCATGTGATATTTCTGTGTTTCTGGCAATATTGTTTCATATTTCTGGCATTCTGTTATCCTCGCAGGTCAAGTGCATAACAAGTTGTATCAGAGAACTTTTTAGGGCTAGCTGTACCTCCAATTTTGTATTTTTTGTTTTGTTTTGTTTTGTTTGTTTATGCTAGAGACGTGTTTTGACATCTTTAAACCATGGGATATGATGTTGAGTACATAAACCTGCGGATTTGGGGAGACATGCATGCCAGGAACTACAAGACGTGGTCACCCTTGTTGGACTCCCTTGTAACCCATGTGGGTACCCCTTCAAGTAGTAATGCATTAGATAAAACCATGCACAAACTGCACTTCCACATACCCTTCGGTATATTAGAAGCCACCCTAGGGTAACTTGAAACCTAACCTTCAATAAGCCATCGACCATCTTGTTGCTATAGTGCATTGAGAGCAACACTCGGGGAGATTAATCGCACATACAATAAGGTAGTCGGGTAGTAAAACTAAGGGTACGGTCGATCCTCCTTAGTTAGCGCTCTAAAATATTGGTCTGAGTACTACTATTGGACCCCTTCGTATATTGCGATCTGTAGCACCTAACACTCCTTTGTGACCATAGTTCCCTCAATAGTCTAAATCTTAAGTATTAACGGGTTTTCGCAGTGCATTATATTAGATATCATTTTTGGGAATTCAACTGCGTTAAGTAAGTCATTAATGTATGACCATTTCCATGAGAGGTAGTCATAATTGACTAATTTCTCATGATTTTTGAATAGTCCACTTAGCACTCATTGCATCGGGTGATGCTCACAGGGGTGAAGAAGTGGGATTGAAACTAGTGAAATGAATCACATAGTGTCAATCATCACTTTCGGGGCTTGCACCCAGTAAACGAGACTTCTGGGGAGGTCACCCATCCCAGATTGCCTCTGGCTCAAGCATGCTTAACTGTGGAGTTTTCCCCACAATCAAGCCCACTTAGCTTGCTACTCCATTTTCAAAACCTTAGCAAGTATTGTGCTTGATGAACCATTCAAGTAGAGTTCCCTTCACTCTTTTGAATTTAAGTATTAATGGGTTTTCGCAGTGCATTATATTAGATATCATTTTTGGGAATTCAACTGCGTTAAGTAAGTCATTAATGTATGACCATTTCCATGAGAGGTAGTCGTAACTGACTAATTTCTCATGATTTTTGAATAGTCCACTTAGCACTCATTGCATTGGGTGATGCTCATAGCGGTAGCGACATAAACCCAACTGTTATATATTATTTGTATAGTGACGGTCCCACCATTAGCATCACCCGATGCAATGAGAAAGGGCACGTCCCACCCTGGCTATGGGACCCACCACAACACTTAAGGTTTAAAAGGTGTCGACGATAGAAATGGCTGAAAGAAGGAAACAAAGACTCTACTATTACTGTGTTGACAAATACTCCCCAGGACATAAATGCAAGGGACCAAAATCCTTTCAAAGTGACGCTACTAAAAATAACTCTATTGATGGAGCTCCATCCACTGAAGTGCCTAAGGAGGAAGAGGATGAACACTAAACAGACCCGAACAATGATCCTACAACTACACCAAATGAGACGTTTATCTCACTCCATGCCTTGGCCAACATTTCTTCTCCCCATACACTCAAAATATGAGGTTTTATTAAACATCATCTAGTAGTGGCATTGATTGATAGTGGAAACATGCATAACTTTATTCATAAGAGAGTAGCAAAATCCGTTCATTGTTATGTCAGGGCAGTATCTAATTTGAAGTCCTTATTGCTGATGGTGTGACCATGAAATGTGAAGGACACTATGAAAATATTAAGCTTCAGATGGGGGGTTATCACCTCAAAACCGACATGTTTTCCTTTGAAATGGGTGGTTGTGACATTGTCCTTGGTGTTGAATGGCTCCGCACACTAGGCCCTATCACGATGGACTTCCAAGAGTTATATATGATATTTAAGCAGAACAACCACACTCATACACTGAGGAGACTCTAGGAAGGTGCTCCTACTATCATTAGCTTGCATTGAATGGAGAAGCTTTAAAAAACTGACCATTATGGGATATTAGCACAATTTAATGTCATCCATGCCATTGAATCCACTCCTCACATTCATCCTAATATGAAACATGTATTAGATCTCCACCAACAAGCCTTTGACAAATCTAAGGAGCTCTCATCCTCTAGGGGAGAACATGCTCATAACATCCCTTTGCTCTTGGGTATCCAACCACCAAATGTCTACCCGTGTTGATATCCTTTTTCACAAAAGAATGAAATTGAAAAAATCATCAAGGAACTCCTCGAAACTGGTGTTATTTGTCTCAGCACCAACCCTTATTCATCTCTGATGGTCATGGTTCTTAAGAAAGATGGTGAATGGCGCATGTGTCCAAACTTTAGGGCCCTTAAAAAGTACACTCTCAAGGAAAAATTTCATATTCTAGTAGTTGATGATCTCTTGATGAACTGCATGGTGACAATTCTTTTACCAAGATGGACCTCCGCTCAAGCTATCACCAAATACAGATGAAGGAAGTTGACATTCGGAAGGCAACCTTTCAAACTTATGAAGGCCATTATGAATTCCCGGTAATTTCCATTTTGTCTCTATAATTCCCCATCCAATTTTCAAAGCCTTATGAACTATCTTCTGAAACCATATCTCAGAAAATTCGTCATGGTATTTTTTTACGACATTCTCATCTACAACATAACATGGGACACTCACCTTCAACATGTTGACCAGATTTTGCAGCTTCTCCAAGATAATAAATTATTTGTCAAATTATCCAATTGTTCGTTTAGCATGGGAGAAGTAGATTATTTGGGACATATTGTGGGTCATGAAGGAGTGAGGGTTGATTCGAAAAATATTCAGACAATGCAAGATTGGCCCCAACCAAAAACCTTGAGGAGTTTGAGGGGATTCTTCAGTATCACAGGATACTATTGCAAATTTGTCAGTAATTATGGATGCATTTCCAAACGCCAAACTAATATTCTAAAAAAAAATCATTTCTATGGACTGGTATAGCTCAAAAGGCCTTCTTATCTCCCAAATAGGCCATGTGCTCCACTCCAGTATTGGCCCTACCAGACTTTACAAAACCTTTTGTGATTGAATGTGATGCTTTTGGTACGAGCATTGGTGTAGTATTAATGTAGGAAGGTAGACCATTGGATTTCATGAGTCAAAAACTCAGTGGCAAGCATCTGGGTCAATCTACATATGAGAAAGAAATTATGGCCATCTTACATGCAGTAGACACTTGGAAACCATACTTATTGGGGTGTCGTTTCCAAATCCACACTGACCATCATAGCCTAAAATATTTCCTCAAGCAACATCTATCATTTCCATAACAAAATAAATGGCTCACAAAAATGTTGGGATATGATTATGAGATAATTTACAAGAAGAGGAATGAAAATGTAGTGGTCGATTCCTTATCACGCCAATTTGAGGAAGAGGGCACCCTTTTATCCCTCTCTCTACCCATACCAGATTAGATTGAAGAAGAATTTCAAGAATGGTTATCCCACCCCCCGCTCATTAATTTATTATGAGAAGATCCTAATTCCTCAGAGGACTACTCTTAGAAGGATGAGGTTCTTCGCTATAAGGATTGGGTAGTGCTATCCTCGATTTCCACCCTCAAAACCCACATCTTGGAAGAGCTGCACTCCTCTCCGGTTGTAGGACATTCAGGCTTTCAAAAGACTTATACACGAGTGTGCCACTCTTTCTTTTGGACTGACATGAAGAACGACATTCTTACTTTGGTAGCTGAATGCGACGTATGCCAACGCAACAAAGGGGAAATGATCAAATTACCAGGAACCTTACAACCCTTTCCACTCCCTGCTTCCATCTGGACAAATGTTTCCATGGATTTCATTACACGTCTCCCAAATTTTGGCAAAAAATCAGCCATCATGGTGGTTGTTGAAAAAATTTCCAAATATGCTCATATTTTTTCTCTACCGCACCCATTTACCCCAACACTAGTGGCTCAAGCTTTCATGGACCAAATGTTCAAACTGCATGGCATGCTGACTTCAATTGTGTCTGATCGAGACCCCACTTTCACCAAAATTTTTGGTAGGAACCTTTCAAGCTAGAGGGCATGCTGTTGGTTTGAGGGAGCTTGACCTAGGTTCAGATTGTTCTGCGCACCAACAAAACTCTCAACAACTATCCCTTTCAGCAACGACCTGCAAGAAGATCGTAGTAGACAATTGACAAACACAAATATACAATACTTAGCAAAACTTATTCTTTATTAACAGATCTTAAATTAAATTAACTTTTCTAACCTGCGCACTTAGCTGCAGGTGGTCTGCACACTTAGCTGCAGACTCTTCAAGGTCTTTGCGTACTCAGATGTGGATCCTTCTCCAAAACTATAAACTAAAAAAAACAAAGATTCGCCTATGTCTCTATCATTCAAATTCTAAGATTATTCGATACAAAGTATTACATATCCTTTTATACAATTTATCTATACAAAAACCATGGTGCATATACCATGAATCCATAAAACAAGGACTACCACCCAATACCCGTTACAAAATAAGGGATTTATCCCATCCCAAAAGCCCTAAAAGTCCGCATGATGAATATATCTTCGCCAGCTCCGCACGGTCCACTCCTTCTTTGACGGGGTATTTTACCCAAAACTTGGACCAAGTTGGGCCCTGCCCAACATTCCCCCAACACTCACCCATTAATATTCGCTGTGATCCCATTGTATACTACATCGTAATGTTAGATTGTTTCTTCCATCGACTTTTCTTCGTTCTGATCTTCCTTCAAGAAATCTTCTGTAGTAGGGCCAACGATCTTCTACAATATCTCCATTTCCCTTTTCTTCAATTCCTTCATCCGTTTATCTACGACCCGTGAAACTGCCAGGGCTTCCTCCTGCCACAATTGAGTCCTCTCCTGAAATATCTATGCTTTCCTCTGCAGATCATCTATTTGTGTCTGGAGTTTATTTCCTTTGGAAATGCTGGCAAACCTCTGCAAGACTGGTAAGGTCTTCACAATTGCCAAGATCTAATCGCACCGCTTCTGCTTGGCATGTAGTTCTTCCTCAATATTCAAGACGTTTGGATCCTCCTACAATGAGGTCCAAATTCAATGGTAATTTCTCTTTAACTGTGCCCTTTTTTCTTTCTAATGGTCATATTTCCAGCTAACTTCGTTTGAATTACCTTTTGGCACAATCACCTTGTTGGGTCCCTATAATACTAGTAATTACCCCATTACTATTGTAGTTATACCCCTTATTAATATTGATGTTCCCCTATTGCCCCCATATTGTTATTACTGTGCCCCATAGAATTCCTCTATTGTTATTTTTGTGGCTTTATATTATTATTGTTAGGTCAGCTGGATTATATTGTGACTCCTTAAACTCCTATATATAGAAAGGAGGTTTTGTCATTTGAATCATCCAAGAATTGTTCATTTATGTAATGTAAAGGAGGTTGCCCCCTCGAAGAGGCTGAATTCTAAGGCGTTGATCTATCTTTTCTATCTTTTCTTGAGCTGGTTTCATAACATTTGGTTTCAGAGCTTTGGATTCTAGGGTTTCGCTGCTCCAAACAGGTCATCGTGGAATTTTCGCTATAACTTTTTTTCTGTGACGTTTCAGAAGTTGAAAAAAAAACCCATTTGAGAAGAAATCGCGCTGAACTTTGGGTCAAATTTCAGAGCTTTTCACGCTATATTTGCGGAGATATGATCTGAGGAAGTTGGTCTTTTTGTAGACTCCTGAATTACATTCCAAATAGGTGACCTGGGGAAAATCGTCATAACTTTCTCTCTGGGGATCGGATTGAAATTTCGTAAGAAGGTACAGAAAGAGGACGGACTGTAGTTTCTTGTATGCATTTTTTTAGATCCAAAGGTCGAAACAGTGACTCGTGGCACGTCATACAAGTTCGCTCTACTGAACTAGTCTATAATCAAGTCACTGTGGAAGATTTCACATAACTCTTCCTTGGAGAATCCAATTTGGGTCAGACTTGTGGCATTGGAAAGAGGATGCAGAAGGCTACTATAAATCACAATTTCAAAATTGGAGGATCTGAAATTACAGAGATACATCAGATTCAATATCAGGCTTCTACAAAGTGAAAAAAGGTGTGTAGTTTTTTTTTTTAAAATTTTTGCGTAAGCTTGGTTTGAAGGAATTCAAAGGGCATAGTAAAGCATTATTATCGGTGACTGATGCCCCGAGGAAAGAAAATGCAAACACCTAGTAAGGAACCTGAAAGCTCTAGCATGACTCATGAAGAAGAGGAAGAAATGCTACATGATATATCAAAATTACAAGAACAAGTGCAACAAATGTCACGCTCACAAAAGCTAACAGAAGCTAAGATAAATGGCATGGAATCTAAGATAAAGGGCATGGAAGCTAAGATGGATGATTGGAAGACAGATTTGAAGACAGACATGGAAGAATTGAAGATAGATTTGAACACAAACTTGAAGACAGGCATGACAGATATGAAGACAGATTTGAAAAATTTTCTACAAGAAATACTTACTAATGGTGAAAAGGTAGTAAAGTAAACTCATGATGCGAATAAAAGAAATGTTAGTCATGATATCATAGACTCTAATGTTGGATAGAATCCCCACCATATTCCAAAAATCGATATGAGGAAGTTTGATGGCAAGGATCCTACAACATGGATATTACAGATGGAGCAATTTTTCGATCTCAATAATGTGCAAAACACACAAAAGGTACGTATGACAACTTTATATTTGGAACCAAATCAGTTTGTATGGTATCAATGGATTTTATCTCGTAAATAATTTATCACTTGGGCAATTTTTACGGAAGAATTGATAGCACATTATGAGGATACAAAAAGCAACACTTTTTTTAACCAATTGATAAGTCTCAAACAAAAGGGTTCAATAATGGAGCACATTGAGGAGTTCCAAAAATTGAACACAAGGGTAAAAGATATTCCAGAGGGGCATAGGATTGATGTGTTCATAGGGTCTTTAAAGGATAATATCCAACATGATGTTTGCCTTTGGGAACCTGATTCATTAGAGAAGGCATTCAAGTTAGCAAGAAAAATGGAAAGCAAAATTATGGCAACCAGGAAGCATACCACTCACAACTATAAAGAGGGAAGTGTTGTTGCTCCTAGTCTTCCACAACCTATAAGGTTGACACCACAACAATTGGAAGAAAAAAGAGCAAAAGGGATTTGTTACAGTTGTGATAGCAAATACACTAAAGGTCATAAGTGTGCTGAGAAGAAATTATTCTACATAGATTGTGAAGAGGAAGAAGAAAAGGAGCAAGAAAGGTCAAAGGAAGAGGATATATTCCAGGAACAAAGCCTAGATGAAGAACAAATAAATCCAACCATATCTTGTAATGCATTGGCGGGAATTACCACTCCTAAAACCATCAAGATAGAAGGACAAATCAAGAAGAAAAAGGTAATAGTGTTGATTGATTCAGGAAGCACCCACAATTTTATTCATTGTAGGGTAGCAAAAGAATTGAATTGCTTCCTATATCCAACACCAGAGTGTCAAGTGATGATTGAAAATGGAGGAACAATAAATTGCTCTGGAAAGTGCCATAATATCAAGCTATCCATGGGAGAATATGTATTGACTAGCTCAATGCTTTCCATTCCAATGGGAGGTGCTGATGTTGTACTAGGAGTCCAATGGCTACAATCCTTGGGTACAATAGCTTTTAATTTTCAAGAACTTTTCATCAAAGTTTCTGCGGAAGGAAAGGAAGTTGAATTAAGGGGTATTGCAGGGAAACCAGGAAAGATAATCAGCTCTAATGGTATGACAAAGCTTCTAAAAAAGGAGAAAAGAGGTGTAATTGCACAATTATGTTCGCTAGATGTTTCCACATCGGAATCATCTATTTCTCTAGATCTCCAAAAAGTCCTGGACAATCATTCCAAGTTATTTGAGACTCCCAAAGGTCTCCCACCTATGCGTGATCATGATCATGCTATTCATCTGATTCCAGGAAGTGTTCCTCCAAACATCAGGCCGTACAGATATCCCTATGTCCAAAAGAGTGAAATTGAACGTATGGTTGCAGAAATGCTAGAGGATGGTATAATTCAACCGAGTCAAAGTTCTTTCTTTGCTCTAGTAGTATTTGTGCACAAGAAGGATGGATCATGGCGCATGTGTCCAGATTATAGGGAGCTCAACAAGCTCACTATTAAAGATAAGTTCCCCATTCCTGTCATTGATGAATTACTGGATGACTTGCATGGATCAATTTACTTCACCAAGTTGGATCTTTGTTCAGGATATCATCAAATCAGAATGAAGATTGAAGACATTCCGAAAACAACATTTAGAACTCATGAGGGTCATTATGAATTTTTGGTCATGCCTTTTGGCCTTACCAATGCACCTTCAACATTTCAAGGTTTGATGAATTCAATTTTCAAACCATTCCTTAGAAAATTTGTGCTAGTATTTTTTGATGATATACTAATCTACAGCAAGTCTTGGAAGGATCATGTTGAACATGTTGATAGGGTGCTACAACTATTGGAGGAGAAACAATTGTATGCAAAAAGATCCAAATGTTTCTTTGGAGTCCAGGAGGTGGAATATTTGGGTCATATTGTATCTCATGAAGGACTTAAGGTAGACCCTAGCAAAATTAAAGCCATTAAGGAATGGAAAATCCCCACATCCATAAAGCATCTGCGAGGATTTCTTGGGTTGACAGGGTATTATCGCAAGTTTGTTAAGAATTATGGGAGAATAGCAGCACCTCTAACAACATTATTGAAGAAAGATGCATTCTCATGGACTCCGGAAGCAACAAATGCCTTTGAACATCTGAAAGAGGCAATGTGCCAAGCACCGGTTTTAGCTACATCGGACTTCACAAAAACCTTTATTGTGGAATGTGATGCTTCAGGAAATGGAATTGGTGCTGTTCTAATGCAAGATGAAAGACCCATTGCTTTTGAAAGTCGTCCAATCAAGGGAAAGTTTTTAAGCAAAGCTATTTATGAGAAGGAAATGTTGGCAATACTCCATGCACTTAAGAAATGGCGACCCTACCTAATGGGAAGACACTTCAAGGTAAAAATGGATCATGATAGCCTTAAATACTTTTTAGAACAAAGATTATCCTCTGAAGAGCAACAAAAGTGGGTCACAAAGATGTTGGGTTATGACTTTGAAATCATCTACAAAAAAGGGAAGAAAAATGTGGTGGCAGATGCACTCTCAAGAAAGGATGAGGATGTGGAAGCATTGTTGTGCACCATTTCTATTATCCAACCAGATTGGATAAACGAAGCAAGGGAGGAATGGAACAATGACGAAGAAGTGTGGGCACTTATTCGAAAGCTACAACAACATTCCAGTACGTCTGATACATTTAGCTGGAAAAACGATTCGTTATGGTACAAAGATCGCTTATACCTCTGTAAGAATTCCCAGCTAAAACAAAAGATTCTTATGGAATTGCACACTTCTCCCTTAGGAGGGCACTCAGGATTTCTAAAAACTTACCACAAGGTTAAGAAGGAATTTTTTTGGGATGGCCTTAAATAAGATATTCAAGAGTTTGTGGTGGAATGTTTGGTTTTCCAACAAAATAAAGTGGAAACAATTAAGACACTGGGTCTATTACAACCTTTATCCATTCCAAGCCAACGTTGGGAGGAGGTTTCAATGGATTTTATCACAGGTTTACCCAAGTCTGAGGGAAAGAGTGTGTTATAGACATTTTTGGGCCCTACAACCCCAAGCATGAAATGTCCATAAACCAAGGGCTCCTAAGTCCCTAAAAGTGTTGTTCTAACCCCTAAAGGAACAAGGTCAACAGATTACAGCTTCTCCCAGAAGTTCTCCATGAGAAACTGCTCAGAATTGGTCAAAACAGGATCATTGCAGTTCTCCATTGAGGGTGCGTGCATTTCAAAAGTCCCTTCTGTGGGGTGCGATGGGCGAGAAGTGACAAATGGCAGTGTCATTCCGCGAGGTGGAGAGGCAATGGAAGCTTCCAGAATCTTCTCCTGTGACACTTGCCTCACTGAATTCGACCAAGGATGAGTATGAGGCCATCAATCTCCAAGTGGAAGCTAGAACTATCAGAGAGAAGACACTAATCAAATCACAAGCTGGCTCATCCCCCTTACAGATATCTATATATGGATCCCTCATCCCAGAGATCCAGAGGCTGGAATTTTGCATATTGTAAGGAATTGTTGTTGGTTTCTTGAGACAAACATCATATTGTTGGGTGATCTAAGCTTTGTTTGAGGTGAAGAGGGGTTTCTTTGCTGGGAGGTTGATGCTGGGTCAGAACAACTGGTTGTAACTCCTCTCAGCTCTTTTCTTGTTTATCAATAAAAGCTATTTGAGTTTTCCTCCATGCTTTTGTGTCATTGATGCATGTTACATTTGTATGGTCAATTTACATTTGATCCTAGATTGTTCATGATTATAGATCCATGTCTTTGTATAGTGCTATGCTTCTGTGATCTTACAGGTACTTTGTGAAGCTGGGCGTGCAAGGGAGCAGGTAGCTGAGGACTATCAAAGAAGAGAGGGATCAAATCAGGAGATTGGCGCAAGACAGAGGTTGGTCTTTCTGTTCCTCTCTATTTATAATTCATAAAGGAAAAACAAAAGTAGTTTTTCTCTGTTTGTTTCTAAGGCAGCTGTCACACCTTAGTGGGATAGAGCAGTTCTAAATAGACACTTTTCCCTGTAACAAAATGGCGACTCCACTGGGGAGATAATTAGTTTGTTTGTTTATCATTCTTTGTTGTTTGTTTCATAAACTTACAAGTAGCATTCGAACTGCATTTGCCATAACAAATGCAAAGTAGATAACTGCCGCTTCAATCCATCTACTAGATCTGTTTATAATTTAAACAACTGATTTACAAACTATCTGATTGCCCTTGTGATAGCTCTTAGATCATCCTTAGATCTACCCCTGATTGTTGCATTACTGATTGCTTTTTGCTTGGCCAAAACCCAATAACTGAACTACAAACTGTGACCCGGAACCCGAACAGAGTCTCATTTCTGGCCCAGCACAGGTACTGTTCAGAGATTCTGAGTTTCAGTGCACTTCCCGAGTGGACAACCTGCGCTGCATTTTAGATTCTCTGTGTGACAGGTGCGCTGATCAGACTAGCTCTGTGCAGTTGTGGCTTCTGTGGATCATTCTTTCCAGTTCTATTCCTAAATTTTGCTGCCTATGATCAATATATGTCTGTTTGAAACCCCTTTTCCTTGCTGTTATTCCGCCTCCTTTGTACAAAAGAACTGTAGATGTTTTGTGTGTTTGTTGAGTCATTTACAGTTCTCCTTTGCAAAAGTAGCGTAATCGTACTGTCGTCCTTTGATTTGAGATTGTCGCAAGTGTCGATTTCAATCGTAGGAAAGAGTTTAATTGTTGTTGATGGTCGATTACCCTGTTACTATTGCTTTTGGTTTGAATTTGTAATTTTCTAGTGTCAAGAACAAGTATTCATTTCAAAATCGTAAAGTGTTGTGATCGTCTCCAATTTTTGATTTCAAAAAGAAACTTGTTGATATTTGTCCCCTGAAAAGAAATTCAGATTTGTGCATCAACTTTCTTTTTGGCATTCATATACTAAGAAAGTCGAAAACAAATACATGCATGTGCATTTGCATATAGACAGTCTGATTGGCTTGATTTAGGAAAGTGCATTTAGAGTGTGCTCTTTGCTCTTTGTGAAAAGATTCTGTCTTTCTTTTCCCTAGTAGCTAGGATTTTCATTGCATAAAGGAGATAAAAAGTTTGTTTATCATCCTAGATTGCATTTTAGGAATTACATCTACATCTCGTGGTGAACCCGAAAGGCAAACTTCATAAACAAGATCAACTTAAAATAAATTCAATGAATCTAACAACGCTTTGGAACTTAACGCACAACATTTAGAAGTCTAGGCTAGAGACGTATTCCAGCGTCGTAAAGCCTGGTAACTGTTGTTCTCACTGATGGTTGGGTGGTTCCTCCACTTTGAGATGATAAGTGCCAGTACGGACTTGTGCTCCCACGTACCGTTGAGTATATTTTGGGAGACCCCAATAGGCTTAATCCTTTATCCATAGGAAGCTGTGTCTGCCGCCCTATCGATCGCAATGCACTGAACACAGCATTCGGGAAGATTTACTGCCGTACCATAAAAAGTATTCTGCAGTTTTGCGATTGGTTTGGTAATCCCTCTACCTAGATTTCCAGAGCAGTCCCTTTCGTTCCTTTTCAGACTCCTTAACGGAAAAGGTCCATCTGAGCACTTGTCACTTCAGGCTCATTAAAAATCGAAGGAGACTAGAGTCATATTTTGTTTTTTCTCGACTCTTAAAAATTGAAAAAACAAGTTGTGTCAAAGCGTCTAAAATTTATTTTAAATGGAATAATCATCACCTTTCCCTCGTTGGTCTTCGAAGTTAGTCTCCCTTCATCGCAAGTTCTTGTAGTATCACTAGGAAATCTTTTGGATAGACTAGATATGTCTGAACAACCGTCGACATCTAGGACTGTGTCATCCGACACAGCAGCAGCAGAACCTCCTGCTGCTACTCCAACAATGTTCGCCGGTATACCATATGTCCCGGCAAGTTATCAACAACAAGCCGGAGTCCAATCAGGGACTGTTGCGACAACATGGTCAGTTCCTATTTCTTCATCCGGATTATCATCTGGTATTTCTTATGTTGAAACTCAACAAATTGATCCAGTGTGTCTTCAAAGACCAATCTACCCTTTAAGTACTGGATTTCCACCATATGGAGGGCAGTATGCCTTTTCACTGTTCCCTCCCGGAGAACAACCATATGGGAGTTTACAACAAAGTTCAGGTCAAATTGGAATTACATCCAGCGGTTGGGTACCAATACTGCCTCAGCAACCAAGGGTTGTATATTCAATGCAACCAGTCCACCCTGTGTCGAATATTCCCACTATACCTGCTATGGTGACTGCGTCACAAGTACAAGCACTACCTGTTGTATGTCAACCCCAAGTTTCTCAGGTTGCAATACAATAACCTCTTGTCTCAACGACTCAATCACAACCTCAGGTTAGTGCTTCCTTATCTGGAGCGACTCAGGCTCAAACAAGTACTATGACTCCTCATCTTGGTCAATCATCCAGTATTGGACAACAACAAATGGTCCAACAACCAGGGCTGGTTCAACCTCAAGAACCGCGATTCCAGCAATCATATCAAGGACCTGAGCAACAAGTATTTATAAGTAATGGGCAACTGCATTTCCAAAGCGGTTATCAACAACCATATTATAATGGTTATGCCCATTAACCTTGTCAAAGTTGCCAGCATCAAATACATTATGCTGGTATGCAAAGACCCACTGCTCAGACGATTCCATCTTATCCTGGGTATGCTTCGCCTAACCTGAATCAACAGTTGCCCTTTGTAGCAACTCTAGAATTACCAGATCTAAACCGGCTGACGAATGATCCAATTGCTTATGCCCCTTCGTGGCCAGCGATTCCGCATAAACTTCCGTCAGATATTCCTAAATTTAATGGAAATCCGGGTGAAGACCCGTCGAATCATGTGATGACATTTCATCTGTGGTGTTCATCAAACACCCTAAACGATGATTCGATTAGGCTTTGCCTTTTTCAGAGAACGTTAACTGGTCCGGCAACAAAATGGTATATCGAATTGCCTAGAGCTTCATTTGACAACTTCAGTACCCTAGCCACGACCTTTTTAACCCATTTTCAGTTACCGATAAGGTACGAAACGGGAACGGAACTTCTTACCAATTTCAAACAAATGACGGCCACTCACATATCTGATCATATACATGAGTGGCGACGTCGTCGTAGAATGGTGAAAACGTATGTTCCCGATCAGCTTTTAGTTGAATGGTTTATTAAGTCATTACTACCTTCTATCACGAAAGATGTGGCAAAAGGGGGAGTCGTCACCAAAGAGCAGGTTATCGCTGGTGCGCAATATTTGGACTTCATTTACACTCAGTCCGGCATGCTCTATGACAAAATACCTGACGCTCCTAGACTGGAATTCTCAGTTCCTCCTCCTCCTAAATCAAACAATGGCTCTCATGCCGGCGATGGCGTGATTGGCGCAACAGACAAGAAATCGACAAAGGCTACATCTAAAAAGGCCAGTAAGATTTCTAGTCAAAATGCAAATGAGGAACTTCTTGCCTCGGAAGTAAATGCCGTGTCGACCGACAAGGGCAAACAACTGAAGCAACCAGGGGGCAAGAAGAAAAAGAAAGGGAGAAAAAAGAAGCAGGATGAGTCATCTCCTGAAAAACCTTCTACAAACCCTTATGGGCAAAGGAAACCCCCTGCGGGGTGTCATATATGCGATGAGGATCATTGGACGAGAGATTGTCCACATAAAGCTGAAGTTAAGAAACTCTTTAAGAGTTCAAAAACCTCAGCAGTATTGACTGATCCGTTTCCAAACCCGGGAACTAAACTGGTTGCTAATCAAAATGCTTCCCGATCCCAAGTGCTTATGTTGTCTATCTCAGAGCAGCAAAATGATGCTTTGACAAGGAATAAAGATTACGGGAATCCACAGCTGTCGAATAACAAGGCTAATGAACAACCTAGTAGTTCGACAACAACTTTGACCAAAGTTGTGTCACCCATCATTCCAGAACCAATGATAAAGTCGCCAAAGGGAGTAGTACACAAATCAACATTTAATCCTCGTGCAAAAGTAGCACAGAATTATAAGAGAGTAGAGGATCTGGCCCAATCGCCGTCCGCTATGTCGACACTTGAGGTACCGCAAAATTGCCCCTCCCAAAAGCAAGCTTTATTATCAGCAATAGGTGGGATTGACCCAATGGATTCCAATCTTGTGGCCTTTGATCATAAAGGATATGACCCTCAATTACCGGCTCAACTAGCTTTCCTTATTCAAGTGAAAGCCCTCAACAAAACTGTTCATCGAACAATTATTGATGAGGGGGCATCTACATGTATTATGTCGATGAGTTGCTAGAAAAATTTAGGCTCACCACCCTTGTCGAGATCGTCAAAGACATTAAAAGCATTTGATGGACGATCATACACTCCATATGGGATTTTAAGTAACTTGCAAGTTGAACTAGGGGGCAAAACAATAGAAATTGATGTTGAAGTAATCTACGGAAACCTCGTTTACAACATCCTACTGGGAAGGCCCTGGATATATGCCATGGCCGCAGTTGTGTCGACCTACTTTAGGAAGATTGCATTTCCCTTCCAAGGAGGAATTACAATCATCGACCAACAAACATTTCTTCCCAACAGTTCACAAGTTACGGGAAGCATTCGAATGATCCATGGAAGCAATCATTCGCTTCAAAATATTGGAGTAGGCCTCCTAAAATACCCTGCCTTAATGGGTACTTTTGCCCTATCGCCTCCGAGTAATTTGGAGGAAGTGGCCACAGTGGAAACTTGCAATATGAAATCTTCTATATCTAATGGATTCAGAAGATTCCTAAACATTTTGTCAGCATGGATCATTGCCATTATAGAAATATTGTAGCAATCAATTTTCTTGGCTTGGGGGCAAACCCAAATCAACGCTCATCGAGTGTTTGGATAGATAGGTCTAAGGAATATGGCACCTCTTCAGGTCCTTGGTTGCATGTATATTCTACAGACCAAGGAATCATTCAATCAATGATGATAGGAGAGGCACCATGGGAAGATCACCACCATCGTTCCCATCTCCCAGATTACAACGAAGATTATTCCAATGACCTTAATCATCCATCAGTTTTTGATTTTCTATCAAATACTGTAGATACGGTGGAATTCGAGGATGGTTCGTATCTCGTCTCAACCTCGTTAAAAAATGAAACAAGGAGTTCTGAGGATAGTTCTTTTACTGTGTCAACCTCATTAAAAAATGAAACAAATCCCCTTTCCAAAGCTCAAAGGTAAACCTTCATTCCAACCACCGTGTTGAATGCAATGAAGCTTGGGGGGCATGCACCTCAATTTGCGTTATTATGCTGGGGGTATGCAAACTTATCACGAGCAGTGTTACTGCAGGGTTCAAGCTCGTTAAAAAATAAACCCGCATCGAGCAGTTTTAGCACATAGTTCAAGCTCGTTAAAAAATAAACATAAGACATGAGCAAATGTTTCCCCCCGCGTTTAAGCTCGTTAAAAAATGAACTATTCCCCGGTAAATAACCATCATGAATGTAGTACTTCAGCCGTTAAAGCCTTGGTCGTGTTTGCACCGTCACCTCCACTTTTTCATTGGCCGATCATTCACCTCCATTTGATTGTTTACCCATTTTGAGGAACAGCTGCGAAGAGTGATTTCACTAGCCATCCTTGTGACACTGCCGTGATTGGAAAATTCCAAACCTTACCTGGAATCAACTGCTACCCGTTTTATCACTCGTTCCTCATAAGACGAGTCTCCTTTAAGCTCTTTTCAACTGACTCGTAAAATATGAAAAGATTGCCGAGCCATTGGCCTCTCCAGCTTGTTAAAGGGACAGGAAGTGCCATCCCTCCTCTAGATTTTAATCTTTTGGACTTGAGGGATTATTACACAAAAAGATCGAGCGCTTGTTTTGTTCAGCTCATTAAAAGTATCGAAAATCCATCCCTTCTGTATTGTTTTATACTTTTTCGGACTTAAGGGATTAGATGACGAAAAAGGAATTTTGGAGTTACCTTTACGTTCCTTTTCAGACTCTCTAAAATTGAAAAGGACCGAGTTATCTTTGTTGTTAAACTCGTTAAAAAGATTAATAGCGACAAACTTGTCTATAGACGAGAACGAGTTTCACTATCGCTAGGCTCGTTAAAACATAGCGATGTGTTTGCCCGAAGGGCAAATTATAGAACAAGCATATGTTATCCTCCTCAAGCTTGACAAAAATAAAGAGGTACTGGTCAGCAATGACTGGGGAAAATTGGGAAGAAAACTTAAAGAAACTTTGTTGGTAGCAAGTCGCTCTTGAACATGACACTTCCACTCCGTGTCCGAGTCGGGTTGGGTTGTTTCATTCACCGGTCACATCACCATGGTCACGCCATACCATCCACATTTGGGGTTAATGCTACCAATCCATCACATCAGTGTCGCCGATATGTTCAAGAGAAGTCATTCAGAGAATTCACCTGTGTCTCACCCACTACCATACATTATACTCCATTCTTTCATGACCGCCACCCTGAATCTTATATCACCAGATCGTTTTCACCGCCATTAAAATCATTTTCTCTGTTCCGTGTCATTGATGTGGGATTCATTAAGGCCCTCCTGTGACGGATCACTTCTTGTTGACATCAGCTCATTATCCAAGAAGTTGATCTCGGAACACCCCATTTAGTACTTTGAAGCTTGCATGCCTCAATGGCAAGTTTCTCACTTCCGGCGACAGGTTTACATCAATGGCCTTCGACCGAAATATTTTGCGTGGTGTTTGACGCCAAGTCCTTTATTCACACCATGTGAATTGTACTGCAGTACCTTGAGGGTCATTATCATTATCGGTGATTCCTCTCGTGCTTGTTAACATTTTACATCATTGACTGGTAATCAAGCGACGTCTTTCAATGTTCGACTTCAGAACATTTCTCACATGGATCGACTTGTACTTCGAGTGAAGATCAGACGAGATTGAAGACCCCGGATCTAGTTTCATCCATCCGGGCTGCGATATATATTTAGGGAAATAAAGACATTAAATGTACATCATTGCTACACAGATAATCATCCACTCAAAAGGATGATGGCTCTATCAGAATCATCAGTCTACACTCAAACGATTGTCTGTCCTATGTACACAAAAATAAATTTATAAAGTTGAGCATGGGAATGCCCGCCTCAGCTAGATCATGAAAATAATATGAAGATAATGTATTGTATTTTATCTTATTACAGGTCTCCTCCCAGCATTGAAAGAACTTCGGATCCTCATAATAAAGCATTTCACCCGACACCAAAAGATTAACGGCCTCATACTTTAGGGGGCAACTGTTATAGACATTTTTGGGCCCTACAACCCCAAGCATGAAATGTCCATAAACCAAGGGCTCCTAAGTCCCTAAAAGTGTTGTTCTAACCCCTAAAGGGACAAGGTCAACAGATTACAGCTTCTCCTAGAAGTTCTCCATGAGAAACTGCTCAGAATTGGTCAAAACAGGATCATTGCAGCTGCTCCACTGGCTAAGTGCGTTGCATCTCACCCAAATACACTGTGAGGGTGAGTTGCATTTCAAAAGTCCCTTCTGTGGGGTGCGATGGGCGAGAAGTGACAAATGGCAGTGTCATTCCGCGAGGTGGAGAGGCAATGGAAGCTTCCATAATCTTCTCCTGTGACACTTGCCTCACTGAATTCGACCAAGGATGAGTAAGAGGCCATCAGTCTCCAAGTGGAAGCTAGAACTATCAGAGAGAAGACACTAATCAAATCACAAGCTGACTCATCCCCCTTACAGATATCTATATATGGATCCCACATCCCAGAGATCCAGAGGCTGGAATTTTGCATATTGTAAGGAATTGCTGTTGGTTTCTTGAGACAAACATCAGATTGTTGGGTGATCTAAGCTTTGTTTGAGGTGAAGAGGGGCTTCTTTGCTGGGAGGTTGATGCTGGGTCAGAACAACTGGTTGTAACTCCTCTCGGCTCTTTTCTTGTTTATCAATAAAAGCTATTTGAGTTTTCCTCCATGCTTTTGTGTCATTGATGCATGTTACATTTGTATGGTCAATTTACATCTGATCCTAGATTGTTTATGATTATAGATCCATGTCTTTGTATAGTGCTATGCTTCTGTGATCTTACAGGTACTTTGTGAAGCTGGGCGTGCAAGGGAGCAGGTAGCTGAGGACTATCAAAGAAGAGAGGGATCAAATTAGGAGATTGGTGCAAGACAGAGGTTGGTCTTTCTGTTCCTCTTTATCTATAATTCATAAAGGAAAAACAAAAGTAGTTTTTCTCTGTTTGTTTCTAAGGCAGCTGTCACACCTTAGTGGGATAGAGCAGTTCTAAATAGACACTTTTCCCTGTAACAGAGTGTCATCATGGTGGTAGTTGATAGACTTACCAAGTATGCACACTTTTGTGCATTATCACATCCATTTAAAGCAAGTACGGTTTCTACTGCATTTATGGAAACAATTCAAAAGCTACATGGAAACCCAAAGATTATTGTAAGTGACAGAGATCCCATTTTCACTGGAAATTTTTGGACAAAATTATTTTCTTGTCTTGGTACTCAGTTAGCTCATAGCTCATCTTATCATCCTCAATCTGATGGGAAAAATGAGATAGTAAACAAATGTTTGGAAGGATATATTCGTTGCTTTGTATATGATAAACAGACACAATGGGTCAAATGGTTGCCTCTGGCTGAATGGTGGTATAACACTTCCTTCCATACAACAACAAAAATGACCCCATTTATGGCACTTTATGGGTATCAACCACCATCCATCACATCATATTTAAGAGAAAATTCTAAGGTTCAGGTAGTGGAACATCACATCGAACATCAACAACAAGTCCTCCAACTCTTAAAGGATAACCTCGTGTTGGCACAGAATAGAATGAAACAACAGGCAGATCAACATCGTGGTGAAAGAAGTTTTGATGTAGGTGATTGGGTATTCCTACGGCTACAACCATATAAGAAAATGTCCCTCAAGCAAGCTAAGAAGGATAATAATTTATCACCAAAGTATTATGGTCCGTACAAGGTGTTGCAAAATATTGGTACTATGGCATACAAATTGGAGCTTCCTGCAGCTTCTCGATTGCACCCAGTTTTCCATGTTTCATGTTTAAAGAAGGTTATAGGTGACAAGCTCCCAGTTCAAACAATATTGCCAGAACTTGACGAGGAAGGAAAAATTATATTGGAACCGGAAGCAGTCATAGAAACAAGAACTCGATAGCTACGAAATTGATCAATTTCAGAGTATCTTATCAAGTGGAAGAACTTATCCGTTGAAGATTTCACATGGGAGGATAAGAATTTTATGCAGAAGTATCCAGAACTACTCAAGCGTTGAGGACAACACTTTTTTGAAGGCGAGGGGCATGTTGGGTCCCTATAATACTAGTAATTACCCCATTACTATTGTAGTTATACCCCTTATTAATATTGTTGTGCCCCTATTGCCCCCATATTGTTATTACTGTGCCCCATAGAATTCCTCTAATGTTATTTTTGTGGCTTTATATTATTATTGTTAGGTCGGCTGGATTATGTTGTGACTCCTTAGACTCCTATATATAGAAAGGAGGTTTGGTCATTTGAATCATCCAAGAATTGTTCATTTATGTAATGTAAAGGAGGTTTCCCCCTCGAAGAGGCTGAATTCTAAGGTGTTGATCTATCTTTTCTATCTTTTCTTGAGCTGGTTTCATAACACACCTCCTCTTCGTCGCAGCTCCTATGGACTTCGTCATACTTCTGAGTATTGTGCAACAATATTCCTTTGGTGAAGTCCCTTCCTGCAGAGTAGTTTATAGTCTCGTGCCCACTTTCAACTGCAGGTGGCACTAAGACTTCCTTCCCTTCATTCTTCAGTGCGACGGTCTAGGGACATAATTGTCCCTGTATATTTTCAATCTACTACCATTCACTCGTCTTGGAATTATCTGACCATTTAACTTCATGAGCTGAACAACACCACCATCTGTAATTCTCTTGACGATATATGGCCCCAACCAATGTATTTTAAATTTTCCCGAGAAATTCATGAACTTACTGTCATATAATAATACAAGTTCCCCTTCCTGAAATATCTTCTTCTTGATGTGCCTGTCATCCCGGGATTTCTCCCTTGCTTTCTACACCTGTTGATGGAATCTTGCTATGAATATGTCTTCTTCTAAAGCTATTATCTGTGACATTCTCTCGTTCATCATGTCACAGTCTGGAATATATGTGACATTTACAATTCTCAGACTTGGCACAATGTATTCCATTGGCATAATTGCTTCTTGTCCTTAAACCAACCTGAAAGGCGTCTGCCCAGTCAACTTCTTGCATGTCATTCTATATGCCCATGACACTGTTGGATTTGTCAAGTCCCACTCATCTCTGTTTACATTTCATACCTTGGTCAATTTATTCTCCAGAATCTTGTTGAAATATTCCACTGTCCCATTTGCCTGAGGGTGATAAGGAGTGCTCTTCTGATGGTAAACTTGGAATTCCCCATTAGTGCTTCAATTGTCTTATTCAAAAAATGTGTCCCTTGGTCGCTCATCAAGATCCTCAGACAACCAAATCTAGACAATATATACTCAAAAATGAACTTCGCAATAGTTTATGCGCTACAATCCTTTACCAGTTTCGCCTCAACCCATCTTGTCAAATAATCCGTCGCAGTAATGATATATATTGCACCAGTCTTTTTCCCTGGTGAACTCATCGATCAAACAAAGTCAATTTCCCATTTATCAAAAGCCTATAAGGTCACCTAGGGTACTAGTGGCATTTCATCTCTTCTGGATGGCTTTCCTATCCTTTGGCATACATGACATGCTTGGCAAAAGTCTTTTGCTTGCTTATGTACCGTAGGCTACCATAACCTGACTCTCAAAATATTTTGTGCAATGGATTTTCCTGCATAATTCCCACCTGTGACTCCTCCATGAGCTTCCGTCAAAATGTTATATCTTTCATGTTCAGGTTCGTATCTGCGCAGTACTTCATCCTGTCCCATTTTATACAAGTTTCTCGTAATCAGTGAGAAATCAACTACTCGAACCACCAATTCCTTCTTTTTCTTTGTTGTGTACTCCATGGGTGCCATTCCCATGGACAAAAACTAAATAATATCCACAAAGTGATCATCTGCGACTTTAATTGCAAACAACTATGCATCAAGCAGGTTATCTTCAAGAGTTGTAGGTTCTTACCCCGTCTCTATTTCAGATAGATGATTCGGCCCAAAATTCAATCTTCCTGGCTTCACTATAACTTTGAAATCATATTCTTGGAATAATAGCAACCACCGATAGATATTTCCTACTAAAATAGGCTTATTCACTAAATACTTTAGCGCAGAGTGATCTGTGAACATATTAAAGTGTCCTCCAAATAAGTAATGTTTGGAATCCTGTAGCGCATACACTATATCCAACCCCTCCCTTTCTGTCATGTTGTAATTATTTATGCCTTAAACAACTTCCTACTTGCAAATGCTATGGGATGATCAATATCTCCTGCCCCTTGTTACACTAATATTATACCCAATGCTATGCAAGATGCATCAACATGCACATGAAACTCTTTCTTCCAATTTGGGAAAACTAGAATCGATGCAGTTACCATCTTTTCTTTCAACACGTCCAAGCTCTTCTAGCATTCTTCATCCCACTGGAAGGTCACATCCTTCTTTAGAAACTTCTCCATTGGCACAATTATCTGTGCATACCCTTTAATAAACTTCCTGTAGTAGCCCGTGTGTCCTAGCGTCATGCACAATTGTATTACTATTTTCGTTGCTAGTAGGTTCACAATGACTACGATCTTCTCCAGATCTACCATCAACCCTTATTTACAAACCAAATGTCCCAACAATATTCCAAATGGCGCACAAAATATGCACTTATTCAAGTTCAATGATATCCAATCATTGAAGTAAGCTTCCAAAAATTTGTGTATGTACTCTTTCAAAGCTACAATTAAAAATCTGGAAAAAATGGCAGGTGCGTTATTCAACCCAAAATGCACTATTGTGTACTGATAGGGTCCCCATTCTATGGAAAAAGTTGTCTTATGTCTATCTTGCGGTGCAATTTTGATCTGGTGATACCTTGAGAAGCCATCTGCAAAAGAGTAAGCCTCTTGTCCTCCTACATTATCCAACACTTCATCTGTAAATGGGGTGGGAAAGGGGTCATGCAGACATGCATCATTTAAATTCCTTAAGTCCACACATATTCTAATTTCCCCTTTCGCCTTCTTCTCCTAAACTACCATGGGACTTACCCATTTAGACTCTTCAACAAGTTCAATTATCCTTACAGTTAACATTTTCTCCAATTCTTCATTTACCTTTTCCTTATATTTTGGGTTAAGTCTATAAGGCCTCTACTTAACAGGATTCGCATCAGGCTTCAGAGGAATCCTCATAACTCCCAAATCCCCTAGGATGCCTTTCATATCTAAAAATTTAGAGGGAAACAACTCTTGGTATTCATGCAACAAATCTATTATCTTGCTGATAGTGTCGTCATCCCAATAATCTCCTATGGTCGCATACTTCGGTTCAACTTCTATCCCTATATTTACTTTCTTCGTTTTTAGTGGCTGCATTATATCTAGCATCTCTATCTTAGGTCCATTCACTTCACGATGTCCTTCTGACTCTTTGATATCAATGTTGTGAGGATCTTCGTCCTCTTCTGCAATGAGGTTATAGCATTCCATCACATTTTGGACCTGCGCAGCCCAATCAGGTTGCTAGATAACTGGAACTTCATTTTCAAAAATCTTCTTCTTAACTATATTTAGCATTGCATCTATATATGGACAGTCATCTTCAAATCTGAATTTCATCACAAATCCATCCACCATTTCTGCCCAACTAGTAGTGCCATGTCGAAGTTTAGTTTCCAAATACCAATTCCGAGGGATCGTTTCTAGGGTATGGATAAAACCATGTACCCTTTCTTCTCGTGGAATTTCTCTCCAGGCTGCCATACAGAGCTATATATGGTCTCTAGGATCATTTTGGCCATCATACTTGTTTGCGAGCTCTATTTCTACTTGTTCAAATCTTACCCACATCAACCTTTTATATTTATGCCAATCTCCTATATTCTTCTTATGTGTACCCCACCATCTAGCAGGCATAGTCCTCAATGTGTGATCTAGTCTCTAACATTCTGGTACGCGCCTTTCATAATCTTTAAAGAAAGTATTTATATCACCTAAACCATCATATAAAGGTAAATCACGTACCTCAGTTGTCATGCAATGCACTACATTGGTGATCCTTGCACTTCGCCTTGTAGACACTTCATGCATTCTATTTTTCCAGTTATCCTATTCTTCTTCTGAATCCGAGGTACAAGAACTATCTTTCTCCCAAGCCTCGAAACTATCTTTCTCCCAAGCCAGCTTTCCATTTGTAGTGGGATTGATCCATTCTTCTTCCTTCATTGTTATTTGATAGATATTATCAACGTCATCCGTGTTATATTCCTCTCTAACAAGCTCTGTATACCTCACCCCTTCTAATGGATCCAATGGAACAACCCATATTATTGCTTTCAAATATCATTTTCCTTTTCTTCAGATTGATTATAGACATGTTGTCAAACGCCCAATCCAATCCAAGCAATGCGGGGTAAGGATTACTATCATCTACTATCTCAATCAATTCAAAGTTCGTGGTAGTGCACACTCCATCGATATCCACTATGACATTAGACAACCTTCCTAGGGGTAAGATTATTTGTTGAGTTGCCATCTTCAGCTGAATAGTAGACTATGTTGGAAATAATACTGAGAGGGGGGGTGAATCAGTATTATCAAATTCTTTTCAATATGCCTTCCAGATTTATACTTTAGTTTATTCTTCAGATATTGATCATTAATTTGTATGTCAGTACCATATAATAATGAACAAGAACAAGAAAAATAGATAAGCACACCAAAGAACACCAGATATAAGGTGGAAACCCAATGTGGGTGAAAACCACCTGCTGCAATATGTCTCTATCTTCTTTGAATTAGAAACTTCTTTTACAAGGATTTTGTACTGGTGCAGTCCTTTACCAGTACGCAGGTTGCAACCTGCAGAGAGCTACAACTCTCTCTCGTTTTCAGTCTCTCCTGGAAGGGAGCTACAACCCCTTGTGCTCTTCTTCTTCTTTAAGGACCACGTTTCATTAATTTTCAGACTGGATCCAAGAAGATCAAATAATCATCAAGTACATGCAAATCATCCAATCTCCTTATACAATCAACCAATGAATCACCCAACTTCTCAGAATCCTGTAAACAGAAAAGTGATACCAGAAATCTAAACCCAGAACTCTGATGCAATAGATAAAAGACAGCCAACAAATGTTTCAAGATAGATCCGCAACTTCACCAATATAACCTTGCGGATATCCACAGTCTTTCTGTGCCTGAACTGCACAGGTCCGCACTGTATCCTTCTGCTGCTTTCCGTACCAATGCACCTTCCCCTTCTGCTGAACTGCGTACCTCAACTTAGATACTCACTGCATTATCTGTCTAACCGCGTACCTCCACACTGTTCCTTCTGTGCCTTTGTGTATCTCCGCACTTTGCTTTCTTCTACGCTGCGTACCTCGCACTGCGCCTTCTGTTGCGCTGCGTACCCCCGCACTGCGTACCCCCACACCTACGCCGTGGATTGCCTGCAAACCTCTGATTAGGGCCAAATTAACAGTCCTCCAATGTTCCACAGTCAGTCAGATCCACAGACCTGATCATGCGCCCGAGAGTTCACAACTTATCAATATATTCGCCTTAAGATTTCTCCTTGATTTAGATCTAGCTTTGTAAAACCAAACACCCAAAGTTTCAGATCTAAAGATATTCAATTTTCACAAGTGTCTAGTCAAGTGATCTCCTTCCCCTTTTTATAGTCAAACCCTTATCCACACCATGGGACAAAACCATCAAAAATCAATACAAGGGATCCAAACCGGGGTTCAATAAATTAGATCCTATACCACGGGCCAAAACCATAGGATCGTAAAAGACGGGCTAGATAACAAGGGCCAAACATAGGATACCCCGCGTGAGCGCGCTTCTCTGCATTAGAGTGAGTGAACTGGGGGACCGCACCTTATGAACAGTTAACCTGCGGGTATGTCCGCACTCCCTGGACGGCGAACCTGCGGGTCCGCACCTTTTGAACGATGCACCTGCGGACCTCTTATTTTCCATCATTTTAAGAGCCTGAATAGAGATTTTCCACTTGAGTGAGTTGCCATCAAGTACAACAACTGTACCATAGAGCCAGACCAGAATCATAATGCCAACAGACTATTGCAGTTTTTTTCTTACCCATCGATTCCCAATTTTGCCTTGGCATCAGATCCTAGATCTAAGATAACCTTATCCATGTCATATTCTCCAATCTGCGCTGTAAGCCTCATTTCTTTCCCTATTCTCTTCTTGTGTCTATGCAGGTTATTCACTTCATGCATCTCGCTCTGTGGTATCTCCCTAGAAGTACATGAGTTTATTAGTTCTTTTAATCCTTCCACAAATTTATGATTCCTCAACAACTTCATGAAGGTTTGTAGAAAAGACTTCAAAGCATTTGGATCCACCTCTTGTGTTGCAATTGATACTATTTCGTGGTTATCTTTCTGATTCGGCGGCACGGTAAAGGTCAAGGCCCCATCATCCATAAAGATTCACCTCGCCTCTGTGAATGCTTTATTTTCCTTCAAGATATCAAATACAAGAGCCTTTTCATTGGTTTTCCTAATCCATGTGGCTTCAACTTCCTTTTTTCCATCAACCTTGTCATTCCTAGTCGCGGTCCCACTTCTTGTTACAATGCCGATGCACTCTCTTGGCTCAGCGGTCATCATTTGGACATTCGATGCAAGCTGTTGGTTTATTTTTTCCTACATCTTCACAATGAGGACAAGACATTCTTCTATGGTATGATCAAAAGCCTTACAGTAATTATAGGTTGTCATCAGGTTCTGACAATCTCTTGATAAGTGTCCTGCGTGTCCACAGTTATATTAGATAATTTGGCCTCGTCCTTGACCATCTCCTCGTCCTCGTACTTGAAATCCTCCTCGTCTAGGGTGCTGGTCTTGCTCCTTACTTCGGCTTGCGGTATATAACTATCAACAATGCGCTCCATCATTAAGTCATAACTTCGACGATTTTTCTTATCATGGCCTATTTATCTACAGAAGTTACAAAACAATTGTTTTGAGGTCTGTATATATTTCTATAATAGACAATAGTTTTCAAAGCAATGGTGACCTCGCGTCCTACAAATTTTGCACCACAAACCTAGATTTACTAGATTAGGCACTCCACTTGTAATATAACCTCTGAATACTGGGCATTGATCCTTGTAGTGACCTTCCACTTTGCATTTCATACACCAAACTTCTGATCTTTCTGGTCTGACTTCTTTACCTTTCTTCAAATCCTGTAATTCTAGGGTCAACATAGCTAGCTGATTCTGTATATGCTATACTCCTACATGAGTATCTCCAACCGACAAGGCATCCAACTTCATCAGAATTACCTGCTCTTCATCTTGCGTCCTGATCTTCTGCCGTGTCAATGGTAACCTAATATGTGGTAATACCGTGGCTATGAACCATTCCTTATGTCACTATGGGGGTATTTCAAAGCTCACTTGACCCATCGAAACCTTGAATTGCTGGTCCAATTCCCACACAGATTCAGTCGGTGCTTGCTTGATCTCTTTTAGCTCTGTGATACATTGCAATTCTGATTTTGGCTTCTTGAACACTGATACCAAGGCATTTTTAATTTCATCAAATGTAGCATTCAACTTACTGATGGGCCTCTAAATTAGACATAAATTAAGGCCCATGCCTCTGATTTAAAACATAAATTAAGGCCTATGACCATCCTTCAACACATTAAACCTCTATTTTTGCATTAGATAATTTATTTTTAACTTTAATATGTTCATCAGGAAGGTTTATGAATAATTGAATATTTGTGCCTAGTATTATTTAATTTTGTGGAATATTATGAGAATATTGGGAAGATTATGAAGAGTTGGAGGAGGAGATAATTTAGGGACTTGTTCCCTACTATTGGAGGATCAATAATAAATAATAAAGTGAGCAAGATATTATGGAATTATTGCACAAATTGTGGAACTCCAATGATTGAGAAAATCTAGGAATGTGTTCCACTAATTAAGGGAGAAGATCCACTAATCAAGGGATTTCGGTGGGGAAAACTTCCTCCATTCATGGGGAATGATTCTTAATCATTTTGTATAAGTATCAAGTCAAATTTGCCTCTAGGGAATGATTGAGAAAATCTAGGAATGTGTTCCCTGCCATTTAATGTAAATTCCTAGTATTGGGGACTAGATCCACTAATCAAGGGATTTTGGTGGGAAAAGCTTCCTCCATTCATGGGGAATGATTCCTAATCATTTTGTATAAGTACCAAGTCGAATTTCCCTCTAGAGATGGATTTTCATTACTGTTATTGTGGAGAGAGCTTGTCTTTTTGCAACTCCTTTATATTTTCTTGCAGGGATGTAATTCTATTGATGAAAATAATGAAGATTGGTGTCATGTTCAGCTTCTAAATCTTGTTCTCCTCCATATGACTCTGATTTTTCTTGGGCTTGGCCATCCCAGGAACCTCAGAGCCATTTTGTATCATTTTCTTTCCTTCTTTTCATTGCTTATGCTCATGCATCTCTAGTTTTTATTTCTTTCTATTTCTGCATTTAGTATTAATGATTTATTATTGTAGGATTGAGTTAAATGGTTGATGTACGTTATTTTGCAGGATAAAAAGCATTATTCCATCCTTGGAAAAGCTTTGGAATTTCATAGTAATCATTGAGCTGCTTGGATTAATCTTCTTATTCCCAAATCTAGATCGTTGGACCTCATTTCTAGCAAAGAACAATAAATTTATGCTATTTTTTAGAGCATACTAATGAGATTCAATCGAATTGATTCCACTTGAATTAGATCACAAAAAAATTCTAGTTCATAAAAAAATTACTCCATTTCATTTGCACTTAATTTGGTTAGGCATTTCTTAGATTTACTAGCTCACTAGTTCTCGAATTTCTAGATTTTTGACTAGTAATGTTTTTTATTTTTTTTGAAAGGATTAACATAGGTCTTTTTGAGTGATTCAACTTGGAATAAGGACCTGAGACATCCTAGTTAATAACAAAATTTGTCCCATCCAATTTGGATTTGATTTTCTTGGTCATTAAACCCTCACCAATTTCATCATTTCACAAGCTTTTTGAGCGAATCCATCCATCTCCCGACTTTGGTTTTGAGTTCTGAGTGATCCTAGGAATTTTCCCACTCCATTCCACCCATCACACACCTTTCCTAGGCCTCCCATCACCTCCAACACCTCACATTTTTCTCTCAGCTGTATCCTGTAGGTTTCCTATAATTCCTACAGGATCATCCTGTAGGTTTCTAGTACATCTTGTAGTTTTTCCTGAAACGGCCTGTTCTAAGGCCAAATTGATGGAAAATCTCTAGTAAGTCACCAAAAGCCTCCCAAGGGTCTCCCACTCCATCCAATCATCTCCTAACCCTTCCATCCAACCTCCAACATCCTTAATTCACCTTCCACATCACCAAAAGACATTAGTTTGCATACTTGATTTTGCATGAAAAAGCAAAAAGACAAAAGAAGATTTATTTCAGTCCCTTTACTTGCACATTAGTGAAGATGGCAAAGAATGTAGAAGAAATTGATGACGATGATGAAAATGAGGAAGATCCTATCAGATTTCCCATTCAAGGTACTGATGGAAGTGTGCACATGAAGAACATCCCTCCATCTTTTCTTCCAAAATTTCATGGTACAAGGTCAAAGGATCCGGAAACCTTTCTTTTTGAATTTGAGATTGTTTGTAGATCTTATGGGTACTTATTAAAAACTCAAAAATTGAGATTGTTTCCGGCAACATTAAAGGATAGAGCTCTTAAATGGTTCATGAGTTTAGGGACTAATTCAATAAGATCATGGAATGATATGAAAAAGATATTTCTAGAAAAATATAAAGATCATGATCTTAAAGAAGAAATCTCTAGAATAAATCAAAGAGAAGATGGGAGTCTAGAGGATCTAATAGAGAGGTTCATATATAATTTTAAAAGAGGAAAACTACATCATTTAGGATTCGACACACTAAAAACCCTCTTACTTAGAACAATGAGGGATGAGTGGATTGATCTCCTTAATCTCATAAGTAGAGGTGATGTATATCAATTATCATTTGAGGAAATTTGTGAAACATGCCAACACATATCAAGAGGAAAAGCAAGAGTAGGTAAATCAACATGAAGGTCGGTAAGTCAAGCTAAACTTGGAAATTTTTTTGATGACTTTAAAACATAAATTCTAAGCAATCTAACCAAACAAGTAGAGATGTTAAGAATACAAAATGAGCAAAAAGAAGATGTTTGTGTTGTCCATGCCGAATCAAGTGATGTTAAATGTTGCTCCTCATTACCAAGGTTGAAGGAAGTTCACTAAGAGAAAAATGGAGCAAGTCAATTGCCAATGCAGCAATGTTTTGTAGCTCCAAGAGGACCATGGCAGACTATTAAGCCTGATATGATGCAAGAGCCTAATTCACAATTTAAAGGTTATGCATATCGACCTCAAAGTAATTGGAACACACCTTTTCTTTGGCAACATTGGCCATCTCAACCCCAAAACAAATCTTGGCAACAAGGTTGGCAAGGAACTTATGGGAGCCATCCACACCATCCTCAATATTTTCCTCAATATCCTCCATACCCAACTCCATGTTATCCCTACCATTTACCTCCACCACAACCCAACCTCATCCACATCCATCTCAGATATACACTCCCACTCAACTACCTATACCACCATTTCCAAACCCACACATTGAAGTACTTAGCCCACTTACAACACTGAGGTACAACACTTCCAAACATCTCTTGAGATCAATGGTATTCACCATAGCCTAGGAAGAGTATTGCAAAAGAGAGATACTATTAATATCATTGGAGGACTACATCCAGAAGAAGAAGATTCGAAAGAGAAGATCAAAGAACCATGGGCTCCAATTGATGAAGAAAAAACATCAAAATTAGAGATTGAGAAAGCTCCCTCATGGTTACCATCAAATCCTCCATGTATTCAAGAGAACAATTAGCAAAAAGAGGAAGATTTGAAGGTCATGGTAGAAGAAGACATGAAGAATGATCCAGATCAGCAAAAGGACCAGGGACATCACAACTATATTGAAATATGGTTCCAGACAGTCACTAAGTTGCAACAATACTCTCTTCTTCAATTGTGCTTGTATTCATCAAAGTCAAAGCATTTGATCACTCAAATTCAGGTACCTGTCAAAACATACATTTCAAGCCTACACATCATTTTGTCTGTCATATTGATGTGCACATGGCTCCATTGGAAGTATTCTTATACTTGAAAGTGATTTTGTTTTTCAAGTAGGGTAGTGTAGAAGAAGAAGAAAATAAAAATAAACAAACAAAATGAAAAATAAGAGAGAGAATTTTTTTTTAAGGTGAAAACCTCCTTGGAGGAGCCTCAGATTGGCTCATTGATTGAAACCTCCATGAGACGGTCAATGGGTTGGGAAAAAAGAAAAACAAGAGAGAAAAAAAGAAGATAAGACCCTAGGTGAAAAGCTCCTTTGAGGCGCTTAGGCATACCTACTAGTTGAAAACCTCATTGAGGCGGCTAGTAGGCCTAGAAGAAAAAGAAGAAAAAAAGGAAAAAAAAGAGAAAAAATAAAAGAATCCTTGCTCCATGCATGCATGTACTCTCCAACATCAGCAAGAAACAAGAACAAGTTGGTACCAAAAGGAAAATTGGTCAAGCTTAGTCAAAAGAAATCAAATTTTGACTTTTTCCTACTTTGCTCAAATGCTCCAACAAGGCCTAGGCCATGCCAATCCATCACCGTTATCTATTTTCACCATCCACCGATCATTCTCAAGCTTCTACCACTCATTTTCCTTGCTGTCTTAAAAAACTACAGGGTGCTCTGTTTTACTATAGGATACAAAAATACATAGAGCAGAAATTTGTTTTTGCCATAACTTGAAAACCATGCATCCATTTGCCAAGCTGTTTCAGGGGGAGATACATATGGATGATGGTAACATGCTCAAGCAATTTCAGCAAATTCCGTTGCACAGTTTCCAATAAATTCGCCTCCATCACCTTGAACCATTTTTGCATTTTCTCAATATCAACGCATCCATTTACAAAGTTGTTTCATGGGGAGATGCATATGGATGATGGTAACATTCCAAAGCAATTTCAACAAATTCCAGTGCATGGTTTCCAAGAAATTGGCCTCCATCACTTTCAGCCATTTTTAGTTTTTTTCTCGAGATCTGTGCATCCATTGACAAATTTTTTTCTATGGGGAGGTGCATAATGATGATGGCAACATGCTAAAAAAGTTTCAGCTCAATCCAGTCTACCATTTGGGAGATATGGACAAAACAATTTGTTGTCATGTAAACCTACAAGATACAAAACAACACCTACAGGATTGGCAGTGAGTAGTTTTAAAGGAGATCTATATGTCAAAGAAGATCCTCCAGAGCTTAGCAGCAGCATCAGGATCATCAACATCACCATCCAACACATGCACATCAACATCAACTCAATAGCAGGATCCATGTCTCTCCAACACCATCAGGTAGGTACAGGTATGCAATATTCTTGACCTCTTCTCTTGAGTATATGATAGCTAGAAATTTGTTGTCAATGCATGAGAGATGAGGTTTTATAAGCTAAGGATGGGTTAGTAGTCTCAACCACCTTCAACTAGTTGATTTCAACTCACTCCTTCATTCATGCAATGTTGAAAAGTCAAATTATGAAGGGTGATGATTTCAAGGAATGAGGACAACAATTAAAAGAATAAATTTTTGCAAATCCCAAGGTCACCACAACACTCCAGGCCCTCCATCCACTTCATATTCACTATCTATTCATCATTCATCCATCCCGTTTCATTCTTGAAAAAAAAAACAAAGAGAGTATCCTCTCCATTTTCATGAAATTTCCACTTGCAGGTCAGCAAGAAGGACGGTCAAAGAGCAAAGGAGGATCACAAAGGGACCCCTGTCACTCACATTTTCATTTTACCACTCATTACCATTCATTTCTCCACCATTTATGTCATTTTTTCCACTCCTTTACTTTAGTTTACAAAGGGACTGTGTTTTCTATAGGATGATCTTGTAGGAACTACAGTGACCTTGAAATCCTACAGGAGGCAGTCCTAAGGCAAAGAAATGACTTGCTATGCCATTAAATGACTTGTTAAACAAAAAAATATTCAAGAACTCATCTTGAATAAGGGCAAGAAAGCAATCTAATTGGTCTCAAGAAACAATGATTTTTCTTTGAACAAATATGTTTTTGGGCTTGTCCTTGCAGAATTTATAGGCAAGATTCTTAATTCACAAGAGAGAGGCCACTAGGGCCATGGATGAGGCACAATGAGGTCACTAAATTGCTCAGAGAATGAGCAAAAATTTCAGCAGGGGGTATGACGGGTCTGTAAATTAGACATAAATTAAGGCCCATGCCTCTAATTTAAAACATAAATTAAGGCCTATGACCATCCTTTAGCACATTAAACCTCTATTTTTGCATTAGATAATTTATTTTTAGCTTTAATATGTTCATTAGGAAGGTTTATGAATAATTGAATATTTGTGCCTAATATTATTTATTTTTGTGGAATATTATGATAATATTGGGAAAATTATGAAGAGTTGGAGGAGGAGATAATTTAAGGACTTGTTCCCTACTATTGGAGGATCAATAATAAATAATAAAGTCAACAAGATATTATGGAATTATGGCACAAATTGTGGAACTCCAATGATTGAGAAAATCTAGGAATGTGTTCCACTAATCAAGGGAGCAGATCCACTGATCAAGGGATTTCGGTGGGGAAAAATTCCTCCATTCATGGGTAATGATTCTTAATCATTTTTTATGAGTATCAAGTCGAATTTTCCTCTAAGGAATGATTGAGAACTTCTAGGAATGTGTTCCCTGCCATTTAATGCAAATTCCTAGTATTAGAGACTAGATCCACTAATCAAGGGATTTTGGTGGGGAAAGCTTCCTCCATTCATGGGGAATGATTCCTAATCATTTTTTATAAGTACGAAGTCAAATTTTCCTTATAGATGGATTTTCATTAGTGTTATTGTGGAGAGAGCTTGTCTTTTTGTAGCTCAATTGTGTTTTCTTGCAGGGATGTAATTTTATTAATGAAAATAATGAAGATTGGTGTCATATTCAGCTTGTAAATCTTGTTCTCCTCCATAGGTCTCTAAGTTTCCTTGGTCTTGGCCATCCCAGGAACCTCAGAGCGCTTTTGTATTATTTTCTTTTCTTCTTTTCATTGCTTATTCACATGCATCTCTAGTTTTTATTTCTTTCTATTTCTGCATTTAGTATTAATGATTTCTTGTTGTACGGTTGAGTTAAATGGTTGATGTAATTTCTTTTGTAGGATCACAAGCATTATTCCATCCTTGTAAAAGCTTTCGAAGTTCATAGTAATCATTGATCTACTTGGATTACTCTTCTTATTCCCAAATCTAGATTGATGGACCTCCTTTATTGCAAAGAACAATAAATTTCTGCTATTTTTAGAGCATGCTAACGAGATTCAATCGACTTGATTCCACTTGCATTAGATCAAAAAAACATTCTAGTTCATAAAAAAAATTACTACATTGTATTTGCACTTAATTTGGTTAGGCATTTCTTAGATTTACTAGCTCACTAATTCTCGAATTTCTAGATTTTCGACTAGTAATGTTTTTATTTTTATTTTTTTTGAATGGATTAACATAGGTATTTTTGAGTGATTCAACTTGGAATAGAGACCTAAGAAATCCTAGTTAATAAAAAAATTTGTCCCATCCAATTCGGATTTGATTTGATTGGTCATTAAACCCTCACCAATTTCATCATTTCACAAGATTTTTGAGCAAATCCATCCATCTCCCGACTTTGGTTTTGAGTTCTAAGTGATCCTAGGAATTTTCCCACTCCATTTCACCCATCACACACCTTTCCTAGGTCCCCCATGACCTCCAACACCTCACATTTTTCTCTGGGCTGTATCATGTAGGTTTCCTGTAATTCCTACAGGATCATCTTGTAGGTTTTCTTGAAACGGTCTATTTTGAGGCCAAATTGATGGAAAACCTCTAGGAAGTCACCAAAAGTCTCCCAAGGGTCTCCCACACCATCCAACCATCTCCTAACCCTTCCATCCAACCTCCAACATCCTTAATTCACCTTCCACATCACCAAAAGACATTAGTTTGCATACTTGATTTTGCATGAAAAAAGAAGAAGTCAAAAACATATTTATTTCAGTCCCTTTACTTGAACATTAGTGATCTTTTATGTTTCTTACTTCCATGCTTACATAGTAGCATTTGGTTCATGATAATTTAGCATTATTGCAAAGCATAGTTTCTTGGCAGTTAGTTAGAAAATGGTGTGTTTTAGCATTTGATTTCAATTTCTTTCCTTGTACTTTCTTTCTTGCAATAGGTTAAGGTTCCATTTCGAACATTTCCTTTTATGCAATTAGTTTAGGATTTGACTTCAGTACATACACTCAATTACATCATGACAACAAAGGAAGGACACATTGTATGTGGCACATATAATGCCGACACTTCTTAAGTTTGTACGGACCCCGGGGTGATAATTAAAGTCGGTAGCCTTGGGAGTTGCAACATTCTTGTTGCAATACGGAGGCTCATCACTTTTTGGAGCCGTTGCTGGGGAGGTGTCGAAGTATGCATTGTTTTCTTCCCTAGTTGATTCATTTCTTTTTAATTTTTGCAAAAACAAAAAAAAAACATTTTCATTAGGCATATTTAATTTCAAAAGTAAAAAATTGCATTGCATTATAGTTTTCATTCAATCATCAAAACAAAAGAAAAATTCTCCAACACCAACCCACACCCCCATTTGATCACATGGTGCAGTAAGAGCCATATCACCATTCACTTTTGCAGGTAGAAGAAGAATATGGTGAATAATGTAGAAGAAATTGATGGCGATGATGACAATGAGGAAGATCCTATCGGATTTCCCATTCAAGATACTGATGGAAGTGTGCACATGAAGAACATCTCTCCATCTTTTCTTTTAAAATTTCATGGTCTAAGGTTAGAGGATCCAGAAACCTTTCTCTTTGAATTTGAGATTGCTTGTAGATCTTAAGGGCACTTACTAAAAACTCCAAAATTTAGATTGTTTCTGGCAACATTGAATAATAGAGCTGTTAAATGGTTCATGAGTTTAGGGAATAATTCAATAAGATCATGGAATGATATGAAAAAGATATTCCTAGAAAAATATAAAGATCATGTTCTTAAAGAAGAAATCTTTAGAATGAATCAAAGAGAAGATGAGAGTCTAGAGGATCTAATAGAGAGGTTCATGTATAATCTTAAGAGTGCAAAACTACATCATTTAGGATCCGACACACTAAAAACCCTCTTACTTAGAACAATTAGGGATAAGTGGATTGATCTCCTTAATCTCATAAGTAGAGGTGATGTATATCAATTATCATTTGAGAAAATTTGTGAAACGTGCCAACACATATTAAGAGGAAAGTCAAGAGTAGGTAAATCAACATCAATGTCGGTAAGTCAAGCTAAACTTGGAAATTTGTTTGATGACTTTAAAACATAAATTCTTAGCAATCTAAGCAAACAAGAAGAAATGTTAAGAATACAAAATGAGAAAAAAGAAGATGTTTGTGTTGTCCATGCAGAATCACATGATTTTAAATGTTGCTCCTCATTACCAAGGTTGAAGGAAGTTCACCAAGAGAAAAATAGAGCAAGTCAATTGCCAATGCATCAATGTTATGTAGCTCGAAGAGGACCATGGTAGACTCTTCAGCCTGATATGAGGCAAGAGCCTAATTCCCAATTTAAAGGTTATGCATATCCACCTCAAAGTAATTGGAACACACCTTTTCTTTGGCAACATTGGCCATCTCAACCCCAAAAAAAATCTTGGCAACAAGGTTGGCAAGGAACTTATGTGAGCCATCCAAACTATCCTCAATATTTTCCTCAATATCCTCCATACCCAACTCCATGTTATCCCTACCATTTACCTCCACCACAACCACAACCTCATCCACATCCATCTTAGATATACACTCCCACTCAACTACCTATACCACCATTTCCAAACCCACACATTGAAGTACTTAGCCCACTTACAACACTGAGGTACAACACTTCCAAACATCTCTTGAGATCAATGGTATTCACCATAGCCTAGGAAGAGTATTGCAAAAGAGAGATTCTATTAATAACATTGGAGGACTACATCCAGAAGAAGAAGATTCGAAAGAGAAGATCAAAGATCCATGGGCTCCAATTTATGAAGAAAAAACATCAAAATTAGATATTGAGAAAGCTCCCTCATGGTTACCATCAAATCCTCCATGTTTTCAAGAGAACAATTAGCAACAAGAGGAAGATTTGAAGGTCATGGTAGAAGATGACATGAGGAATGATCCAGATCAACAAAAGGAGCAAGGACATCACAACTATAGTGAAATCTGGTTCCAGACAGTCACTAAGTTGCAACAATACTCTCTTCTTCAATTGTGCTTGTATTCATCAAAGTCAAAGCATTTGATCACTCAAATTCAGGTACCTGTCAAAAAATACATTTCAAGCCTACACATCATTTTGTCTGTCATCTTGATGTGCACATGGCTCCATTGGAAGTATTATTATACTTGAAAGTGATTTTGTTTTTCAAGTAGGGTAGGGTAGAAGAAGAAAAAACAAACAAAATGAAAAATAAGAGAAAAAAATAAAAAGCTAAGGTGAAAACCTCCTTGGAGGCGCCTCAGATTGGCTCATTGATTGAAAACCTCCATGACGCAGTCAATGGGTTGGGAAAAAATAAAAACAAGAGAAAAAAAGAAGAAGAGAAGATCTTAGGTGAAAACCTCCTTTGAGGCGCTTAGGCAGACCTACTAGTTGAAAACCTCATTGAGGCGGCTAGTAGGCCTAGAAGAAAAAAAAGAAATAAAGAAAAAAAAAGAGAAAAAAAAAGAATCCTTGCTCCATGCATGCATGTACTCTCCAACATTTGCAAACAACAAGAACAAGTTGGTACCAAAAGGATAATTGGTTAAGCCTAGTCAAAAGAAATAAAATTTTGACTTTCTCCTACTTTGCTCAAATGCTCCAACAAGGCCCAAGCCATGCCAATCCATCACCCTCATCTATTTTCACCATCCACCGATCATTCTCAAGATTCTACCACTCATTTTCCTTGCTGTCCTAAAAAACTACAGGATGCTGTGTTTTACTACAGGATACAAAAATACATAGACCATAAATTTGTTTTTGCCATAAATTGAAAACCATGCATTCATTTTCCAAGATGTTTTAGGGGGAGATGCATATGGATGATGGTAAAAAGCTCAAACAATTTTAGCAAATTCCAGTGCACGGTTTCCAAGAAATTGGCTTCCATCACCTTCAGCCATTTTTGCATTTTCTCAATATTAGTGCATCCATTTAAAAAGATGTTTCATGGGGAAATACATATGGATGATGGTAACATGCCTAGGAAATTGTAGCAAATTCTAGTGCACGATTTCCAAGAAATTGGCCTCCATCACCTTCAATGATTTTTAGTTTTTTCTCGAGATCTGTGCATCCATTGACCAAAATTTTTCTATGGGGAGGTGCATAATGATGATGGAAACATGCTAAAAATGTTTCAGCTCAATCCAATCTACCGTTTGGGAGATATGGACAAAACAAGTCGCTGTCTTGTAAACCTACAAGATGCAGAACAACACCTAAAGGATTGGGAGTGAGCAATTTTAAAGGAGATCCAGAGGTCAAAGAAGATCCTCCAGAGCTTAGGAGCAGCATCAATATCATCAACATCACCATCCAACGCATGCACATCAACATCAACTCAACAACAGGATGCATGTTTCTCCAACAACCATCAGTTAGGTTCAAGTATGCAATATTCTTGACCTCTTCTCTTGAGCATATGATAATTAAAAATTTGTTGTCAATGCATGAGAGATGAGGTTTTATAAGCTAATAATGGGTCAGCAGTCTCAGCTGCCTTCAACTAGTTGATTGCAACTCACTCCTTTACTCATGCAATGTTGAAAAGTCAAATTATGAAGGGTGATGATTTCAAGGAATGAGGACAATAGTGAAAAGAATAATTTTTTGCAAAGGCCAAGTTCACCATATAATTCCAAGCCCTCCATCCACTTCATATTCTCTATCTATTCATCATTCATCCACCCCATTTCATTCTTGAAAAAAAACAAAGAGAGCATCCTCTCCATTTTCATGAAATTTCCATTTGCGGGTCAACAAGAAGGACGGTCAAAGAGAAAAGGAGGATCACAAAGAGACCTCTGTCACTCACATTTTCATTTTACTACTCATTACCATTCATTTCTCCACCATTTATGTCATTTTTTCCACTCCATTACTTCAGTTTACAAAGGGACTGTGTTTTCTACAGGATGATCTTGTAGGAATTACAGTGACCTAGAAATCCTACAGGAGGCAGTCCTAAGGCAAATAAATGACTTGCTATGCCAATAAAATGTCAATAAATGACTTGCTAAACAAAAAAATATTGAAGAACTGATCTTGAATAAGGGTAAGAAAGCAAGCTAAATGGTCTCAAGAAACAATGATTTTTCTTTGAACAAATATGTTTTTGTGCTTGTCATTGCAGAACTTATGGCCAAGATTCTTAATGCACAAGAGAGAGGCCACCAGGGCTATGGATGAGGCACAATGAGGTCACTAAGTTGCTCAGAGGATGAGCAACACTTTCAGCAGGGGGTATGATGGGCCTCTAAATTAGACATAAATTAAGGCCCATGCCTTTAATTTTAAACATCAATTAAGGCCTATGACCATCCTTCAACACATTAAACCTTTATTTTTGCATTAGATAATTTATTTTTAACTTTAATATGTTCATTAGGAAGGTTTATGAATAATTGAATATTTGTGCCTAATATTATTTATTTTTGTGGAATATTATGAGAATATTGGGCAGATTATGAAGAGTTGGAGGAGGAGGTAATTTAAGGACTTGTTCTCTACTACTGGAGGATCAATAATAAATAATAAAGTCAACAAGATATTATGGAATTTTGGCACAAATTGTGGAACTCCAGTGATTGTGAAAATTTAGGAATGTGTTCCACTAATCAAGGGAGCAGATCCACTAATCAAAGGATTTCGGTGGGGAAAACTTCTTCCATTCATGGGTAATGATTCTTAATAATTTTGTATAAGTATCAAGTCGAATTTGCCTCTAGGGAATGATTGAGAAAATCTAGGAATGTGTTCCCTGCCATTTAATGCAAATTCCTAGTATTGGGGACTAGATCCACTAATCAAGGGACTTTGGTGGGGAAAGCTTCCTCCATTCATGGGGAATGATTCCTAATCATTTTGTATAAGTAAAAATTCGAATTTACCTCTAGAGATGAGTTTTCATTAGTGTTATTGTGGAGAGAGCTTGTCTTTTTGCAGCGCCATTGTATTTTCTTGCAGGGATGTAATTCTATTGATGAAAATAATGAAGATTGGTGTCATTTTCAGCTTCTAAATCTTGTTCTCCTCCATAGGTCTCTGAGTTTCCTTGGGCTTGGCCATACAAGGAACCTCAGAGCCATTTTGTATCATTTTCTTTCCTTCTTTTCATTGCTTATTCACATGCATCTCTAGTTTTTATTTATTTCTATTTCTGCATTTAGTATTAATGATTTCTTGTTGTAGGATTGAGTTAAATGGTTGATGTAAGTTCTTTTGCAGGATTACAAGAATTATTCCATCCTTGGAAAATCTTTGGAGGTTCATAGTTATCATTGAGATGCTTGGATTAGTCCTCTTATTCCCAGATCCAGATTGATGGACCTCCTTTCTAGCAAAGAACAATAAATTTCTGCTATTTTTTAGAGCATGCTAACGACCTGATTATCGACCTGATTCCACTTGAATGAGATCACAAAAAATTCTAGTTCATAATAAAAATTTATTCCATTGCATTTGCACTTAATTCCATTAGGCATTTCTTAGATTTACTAGCTCACTAGTTCTTGAATTTCTAGATTTTCGACTAGTAATGTTTTTTATTTTGTTTGAATGGATTAACATAGGTATTTTTGAGTGATTCAACTTGGAATAGGTGTTATAGACATATTTGGGCACTGCAACCCAAATCTTATATGTCGATAAACCAAGGGCTATTTAACCCCTAAAAGTGTTGTTTCATACCCTAAAGGATCATGGTCAACTGATTACATCATTCTCCAAAAGTTCCACTTGAAAAACCACTCATAATTGGCAAAAACTGGACCATACAGACTGCTCCACTATTAGGGTGCAATGCATACTGAATCCTACACTAGCCAGGTGTGATGCATACTAAAGAGGCCTTCTGTGGGGTGCGATGAACGAGAATGGACAAATGTTCGAGATAGTTTGTTAAGTGGATGCTCATGGAATCTTCTAGAAACTTCTCCTATGACACTTGCCTCTCTGAATTCGCCCAGAGATGAGTAAGAGATCCAAGAAATCTCCAAGTGGAACCAAGAACAACAAGTGGAATGACACTAAAAAAAACCTAGAGATGACTCACACCCTTGCAGACATCTATAAATGGATCCCTCATCTGAGAGATCTAGAGGTTGGAATTTTGTAATTTGTAAGGAAGTGTTGATAGTTTGTCTTTGAGAAAGAGCATTGTATTGTTGGGTGATCTTGCTTTTCATGAGGTGAAAAGGGCTTTGATGCTGGGAGGATGATGCTGGATCAGACAGCTGGGTTGTAATTCTCCCTTCTATTATTAATAAAGTTCTTTGAGTTTTCCTCCATACAATTGTGTATTTGTGAATGTGGTTATTTGTGAATGCTATTGTATGTTCATTATATTTCTGATTCTGCAATGCTTATGATATGATAGATCAAGATGCTTTGATAGTGTTTTGTTACTTTGTCTCTATAGGTATTCACTGAGCGGGATAAGTAGGAGAAGAGGCGCAAGCTCTATCAAGGGGGAGAGAAATCAAGTAAGGAGTCAAGCGGAAGATCTAGGTTGGTCTCTTTTCCTCTCTTATCTATCATAGATAGAGGAAATCACAAATTGCTTTGATTGTTTGTTTCTAGTATAGCTGCCAATCCTAGTGGGACTAGCAGATCGAAAAGACACTAGTTTTCTCGGAAACAAAATGGCGACTCCATTGGGGATTGAATAGTTTGTTTGTTTATTGTTGTTGTTTGCTTTATAAACTATAGACGGAGCTTGAAGTTAGCTAGATAGCCTTCGAACTTCTCTTTCTCTGCAATTGCATAGTAGATGAACGCTGCTTCAGTCAATCTCCGTTTAGTTTATGAACTGAAAATCTGACTTTCAAGCATTCTAGATGCCCTGTTGGTAGCTCAATAACCTCTCAAGATCATTCCTCTGTACTTTTCTCTTTACTGTCTATCATAGCTCAGCTTCACTCACTAAAATCAATTGCAAATTTGAGCCAAAACTCACCTCAGATGTGCTCCCTGGCCCATCGCACTGTCTGTCACTGGAAGCTAGTATGCATCGCACTTCCCGAGTGTAGCAGGTGAGATGCATCCCTATTTCTGTGAAGCATAGGTGCGATGACTGAGTAATCCTATTTCTCTCCTTGAAATTTGGGGTTTTTGTCCTTGTTTTCAGCTCTGTTCAATTGTTTTGCTACTTATGAACAATATCTCATTACTGAAGCCTCCTTGCTTTACATAGTTCAGCCTCCATTGATTAGGATTAGTAAATGTTTTTATGTATTTGTCCATCATTTGCAATCCTTTGTCGAAAAGTTGCTTAAATCGAACTGTCGTTTTGATGAAAAGTGTCGTAACTGTCGTTTTGTGTCAAAAGGAGAAGTGTCATAAAGTCTTCCTTCTCTAGATAGTCGATTGAACTTTTTGCCATGTATTTGATTTGATTTTTTGATATTTGAAGTGTCGAAAGCATCTTCTATTCGAAATTGAAAAGTGTCGTTTAAGTCTTCCTTTCTATTTTGAAAAAGAAATTGTCGAAATGTCGCTTTGAAGAAAATATTTCAGATCTATACTTAGTTTTCCTTTTGGCATTCTTCAAATTAAGGGGAATGAAAAACAAATACATGCATTTGCATTTGCATTTAGACTGTGTGCTAAAAATAATTTAGGAAAAGTGCATTTAGTGTGTGCTCTTTGCACTTTGTTTGAAAGAATCGTAATCTTCTTTCCTTAGTAGCTAGGATTTTCATTGCTAAAAATAAACAACGATTGTTTATCATTTTAGATAGCATATTTAGGAATTTTATATCTACATCATGTGGTGAACCATTGAAAGGCAAATTTCTAAACAAGATCAACTCTAAAATAAATTTCAATGAACTTAACAACACTTTGGAATCTAACGCAACACATCTAGAAGTCTAGGCTAGAGACGTGTTCTAGCGTCGTAAAATCTAGTAACTATCGTTTTCATCGAAGGTTGGGTGATTCCTCCTCTTTGATACGACAAGTGCTAGCACAGACTTGTACTCCCCGTATCATCGAGTATATATTGGGAGACCACAATAGGCTTATATCCTTTATCTATAAGAAGCCGTGTCTGCCGCCCTATTGATCGCAATGCATTGAACACAACATTCAGGAAGATTGACTGCCGTACATAAGTCCTTGGTAATTTCTCTTTAATTTATCACCAAGGTGTATTTTGCAGTTTTGCGATTGGTTTGGTAATCCCTCTATCTAGATCTCCAGAGTAGTCACTTTCGTTCCTTTTCGACTCCTTAAAAGAAAAGGTCCATCTGAGCACTTGTCACTTCGGGCTCATTAAAAATCGAAGGGGACTAGAGTCATCTTTAGCTTTTTCTCGACTCTTAAAAATTGAAAAAGCAAAGTTGTGTCAAAGCGTCATTAAAATTTATTTAAATTCAGAATAACATTATTTTCCCCTTAATTTTGAGTTGATCTAATAATCCGCAATCGTGGAAGAAAGTCAATCAAAACCCCATCGTTCGCGGAGATTAGCGAGTCAACCACCTTTGACCCTGAAAACAAAACCATTCCGGGCAAAACGGTCTCGTTTAACTGAGTCCAATTCACCTGATTTATTTGAAACTCGTGTTTCAACATCATCATAGACTACAGTTACTCCGATCATTTCTCGTACATCTGCCTTTAGAGAAGAAGTTCCGTAGTTGTAAGAGGACATTAGAACTGACCCTAGTGTAATGGTAGACACTTCTATACCTGAAACAACTCCAGATAGAGCTGATCCAGAGATTGAAGTTCACTTACCTGAACATTTGGAAGTTGAATTCCAGAATTCAGAAGGTGTCACCCCTCCAGTATCTGTCACTGCAGAAACTATACCTTCTTCAGCTCCAGAAATTTTTTACGGACCTGACGCTCTACCTCTTCCACCTAGTCTGATTGCTATAGAGGAGATAGTAGAGGATCCTACATCCAGTACCCCGTTACTTTTTGGAACTGGGATTCATTTGTGTCCTACTACTCCTGAAGTTGGTTCTTTTAATCATCCTTCATCGCAAGTTCCTGTCGAATCGCTAGAAAATATTTGAGATAGACTAAATATGTTAAAACAACCATCAACATCTAGGACTATATCATCTAATACAATTATGACAGAGCCTCCTGCTGCCATTCCTACAATGTTTGCTGGTATACCATCTGTCCCAGCTAGTTACCAATCACTAGCTGGAGTCCATTTAGGGACTGTTTCGACGACATGGTCTGTTCCTATTTGTTCATCCGGAATCCCATATAGTATTTCTTATGTTGAAACTCAACAAATTGATCTTGCATGCCAATATCAATTTGGGCAGTCCAGTCTTCAAAGACCGATATATCCTTTGAACACTGGACTGCTGCCATATGGAGGGAAGTATGCTTTTTCATTGTTCCCTCTTACAGAACAACCATATGAGAGTTTACAACAAAATTCAGGTCAAACTGAAATTACATCCAGCGGTTGGGTACCAATACTGCCTCAACAACCAAGGGTTGTATACTCAATGCAACCAACCTAACCTGTGTCAAATATTCTTACTACACCTGCTATTGTAACTGTGTCGCAAGTACAAGCGCTGCCTATTTTCTGTCAACCTCAAGTCTCTCAGGTTGCAATATAACAGCCTCTTGTCTCTACGGCTCAATTACAACCTCAGGTTAGTGCTTCCTTACCTGCAACGACTTAGGCTCAAACGGGTATGATTACTCTGCATCTTGGTTAATCTTCCAGTATTGGGCAATAGAAAATGGTCCAACAACCATGGCTGGTATAATACCAACAACCGCAATTCCAGAAAACCTACAAAGTACCTGAGCAACAAGGCTTTGTAGGTAATGGACAACCGCATTTTCAAAATAGTTATCAACAACCATACTACAATGGTTATGTCCAACAACCTTATCAAAGTTACCAGCATCAGGTACATTATGCTTGTATGCAAAGACCTACTGCTCAGGCGATTCCATCTTATCCTGGGTATGCTTCACCTAACCTGAATCAACAGTTTCCTTTTGTGGCAACTCTAGAATTACCGGATTTGAACCGACTGACTAATGATCCAATTGCTTATGCCCCTCGATGGCCTGTGATTCCTCATAAACTTCCCTTCGATATTCCTAAACTCAATGGAAATCCAGGTGAATATCCATCGAATCACGTAATGAATTTTCATTTGTGGTGTTCATCAAACACCCTGAATGATGGTTCGATTAGGCTTCGCCTTTTTCAGAGAATGCTCACTGGTCCGGTAACAAAGTGGTATATAGAACTGCCTAGAGCTTCGTTTGATAACTTCAACACCGTTGCCACTACCTTTTAAACCCATTTTCAGTTACCCATAAGGTACGAAATAGGAACAGAACTCCTTACCAATTTTAAATAGACCACGACCACTCACATATCTGATCATATTCATGAATGGCGATGTCGTCGTCAAATGGTACAGACGTATGTTCCTGATCAACTTTTAGCTGAATGGTTTATTAAGTCCTTATTACCTTCTATAACAGAGGACATGGCAAAAGGAGGAGTTGTCATTGAAGAGCAAGTCATTGCTCGTGCCCAATATTTAGACTTGATCTATACTCAGTCTGGCACACTCTACGACAAAATTCTTGACGCTCCTAGACCAGAATTTTCTGTTCCACCCCCTCCTAAATCAAACAGGGACTCTCATGCTGGTGATGGTGTGATCGGTACCACAAGCACGAAAACCACAAAGGCTCCATCTAAAAAAGCCCTTGCAATTTCTAGTCAAAAAGCAAATGAAGAACCTCTTGCCTCGGAGATTAATGCCGTGTCATCTGACAAGGGCAAGAATCCACAACAATCAGGGGGTAAGAAGAAAGGGAAAAATAATAATAAGAAACAGGAAAATTCACCTCCTGAAAAATATTTTGAGAACCCTACTGGGCAAAAGAAACCTCGTCAACCATGTTTCATATGCGATGACGAGCATTGGACGAAATATTTTCCACATCGAGCTGAGGTTGCGAAATTTTTAAAGACTTCAAATACGTCAGCGGTGTTGACTGATCCATTTCCGAACCCAGAAACTAATATGGTTGCCATCGATCATGCTTCCCCATCCCAAGTGCTTTTGCTATGCATCTGGAAAAAACAAAATGATGCTTTGATATCGACAAGGAATAAAGATTATGGGAATCCATAGTCGTCGAACAACAAGGCTACAGATCAACCCAGTAGTTGGACAACAACTTCGCCAGAAGTTGTTCCGCCCATCATTCCTGAACTAACTATAAAGTTGCCAAAGGGAGTAGTACATAAATCGACATTTAATCCTCGTGCACAAGCTGCATAGAATTATAATATAGTGGAGGATCTGGCCCAATCGCCATCTGCTATGTCAACACTTGAAGTACTGCAGAATTGCCCCTCCCAGAAGCAGGCTTTGTTATCAGCAATAGGTGGGATTGACCTAGAGGATTCCAATCTTGTGGCTTTTAATCATAAAGTATATACACCTCAGTTACCGGCCCAACTTGCTTTCCTTATACAGGTAAAAGCCCTCAATAAAATTGTTCATTGAACAATCATTGATGAGCGGGCATCTACCTGTATTATGTCAATGAGTTGCTGGAAAACTTTGGGTTCACCACCCTTGTCGCAATCATCAACAACATTAAAAGCATTCGATGGAAGAACATACACGCCGTATGGGATCTTGAGTAACTTGCAAGTTGAACTGGGGGGCAAGACAATAGAAATTGAAGTTGAGGTCATTGATGGAAAGATTGATTACGATATCCTACTGGGAAGGCCCTGGATTTATGCTATGGCTACCGTTGTGTCTACATATTTTAGAAAGATTGCATTTCCCTTCCAAGGCAGAATTACAATTGTCGACCAACTAGCCTTTTTTCCCAATAGTTCACAAGCTAGTGGAAGCATTCCATTGATCCATGGAAACTCTCAATCTCTTCAAAATGTCGGAGTAGGTCTCCTAAAAGACCCTTCCTTAATGGGTACTTTTGCCCTCCCGCCTCCCAGTAATCTGGTGGAAGTGGCCGCAGTGGAAACCTATCATATGATATCTTCTACATCATCAAATATTCAGAAGAACTCTGACCATTTTGATAGTGTGGATCACTAAAATCGAATCAACAACCAGTTGATACTGAAGTTGACCCTTCGCCTTCTTCTTTGTTTGTTTCTCCCTCCCCTTCTTCCTCTTCGCTTGGTGAGGATAGCGATGCTAGTAACCAAGTGGCTGAGAAGAAGAAGAAAGGGAAGGAGGAGAAGAAGAAGAAGCCAATTCAGCAAGGGGGCAACCAAGCAACAACTAGTTGAAAAACCGACTGACATAACTCAACCGTCGATCGAAGCACCTATCGTTGAAAGTGAATCTTCTAAGTCCATACCGGACCAAATTCAGTAGGTTGAGATGGCAGTCGAACCAGTTTTACCTTCCAAAGATCATATCCATCCTCAAGAGAGTGAGAACGATACCGTTCAAATTCTCTTTGTTACTTCAGAGTCTGATGAACTTGGGGGAAATCCGCCTGTTCCTTCACAATAGGAAGAGAATCCCCTAGTTCCCGCTACTCAAGGGGTTATTTCACCCATTCATTTGGTACCCCCTCCAAGCATTCTAATCACTTCCTTTGATTGCAATCGACTATCAAGGTCTCGCCATCCTTCTAATAAACCATTCCGGATCATAGTACAAGTTTACAAATGATCGTGTCTGGAATTATCATAGATGAAGGGGTGTCAGTGAGTATCCTTTAATCAACTACTTGGAAAGCGCTTGGTTTGCCACTGCTTATGCCTGTTACACAGAATTTGTTAGGCTTTAACAAAGGAACCACTCAACCGTTAGGGATCCTTCCTAAGTTGCCGATAACTTTGAGAAGGAAAACTGTTCACTTGAATGTGATGGTAGTCCAAGGACTGTTAGATTACAATCTACTCCTCGGACATGACTATGTTTACAACATGGAAGCTATTGTTTCAACACTCTTTCGAGTGATGTGTTTCCGCATGAAGGAAAAATTGTCCAACTTATGGACCAACTTTCATTTCTCGGTTCAAACACAGCTTCAAGTCAACCATCATCCCTAAATGGTCCTTTTTCATCAAGAGTGTCTATTCAACCTTCATTCCGTCCACCTAATTACCGTGAGTAGTTCGGTGAATGTAACGAAGCTTAGGGGGCATGCACCCTTGTCCATTTGGCGGACGAACCCAACTGAAAAGATAGGTTTCCTTGTAGGTTATGTGATTGGAATTTCCATCCCACACCATTCACTTTTGTCCACTCTGTTGACAAAGCCAAGGAAGTGTTTTGTCTAGCTGCTGACGAAACCATCCTACCATATGAATGTCCCTGTAACTTAAGTGATTGGTTTGACACACCACCCACCTTTGTCTAATTGGTGGTCAAAGCCAAGGAAGTGCTTTTGTCTAACTGCTGACAAAAACAATCCTGCTTAACCACAGTGATTCCCATAGGGTTACTGGAGACTCTCTTTTTCTTGATTCCTGGGGGCATGCAAACCTTTTTATGCAAGCGAAAAACAACCAATTTCATTTTTTAACTTTTTAGTTTTTTTAGCTTTTTAGTTTTTCAACTTCTTAGGTTAGGTGATTGGTCCGGCAATGTCTGCGCTGCAGACGAAGAAAAGGAAGGGTTTTTTCTAAACTGTAGATGAAACCATCCTACCTAACCTCAGTAGTTCCTTATCTTTTTAGTGTTTTTTAGCTTTGTAGTTTGTCATTTCTAGCCTACATAAAAAGGCATTGAGCAATGTTTCCGCAAGGTTCAAGCTCGTTAAAAAATAAACCTACCAAATAAGCAATGTTTCCACAAGGTTCAAGCTCCTTAAAAAATGAACCTGCCAACTGAGCATGTTCTTGCATGGTTTAAACTCATTAAGAAGTAAACCTAACAGCCTGAGCATAGTTTCCGCAAGGTTCAAGCTCGTTAAAAAATGAACCCGCTCCCAAAATGAGCAATGTTTCCGTAAGGTTCAATCCCGTTAAAAAATAAACCTACCAAATGAGAAATGTTATCACATGGTTCAAGCTCGTTAAAAAATAAACCTACCACTAAGCATATGTTCCCCCAGAGTTCAAGCTCATTAAAAAATGAACCCACCTTCGGTAAATAACCCTTGTGATCGCAATTATATCAGCCTTTTTTAACCTTGGTTGTGTTCCTGCCATCACCTCCATTCTTTTGGTCGATTATACGCTTCCACTTGATTGTTTACCATTTTGAGGAACAACTACAATGAGTGGTCCTATTAGCCACCCTCTTCACATCACCATGTTTTGAGAAGTTCCAAGCTTACCCAGAACCAGTTGCTACCTTGAAACTCCACTCATTCCTAAAAAACGAGTCTCCTTTAAACTCTTTTCAGACTCATTAAATATGAAAATATTATCGAGCTATTGGCTTTTCCAGCTCACTAAGGTGATTGGAAGTGACATCCCTCCTGTATATTTTAAAATTTTCAGACCCGAGGGATTATCTCATGAAAAAGTTCGAGTGCTTGTATTTTTTGGCTCGCTAAAGTGATCGAAAAGTCATCCCTTTTGTATTATTTTAATCTTTTTCAGATTTAAGGGATTATGCTACGAAAAAGAACTGCTGGATTTTCCTTTTCATCCCTTTTCAAACTCTCTAAACATGAAAAGGACCGAGTTATCTTTGTCGTTAAACTCGTTAAAGCAATAGCGACAAACTTGTCCACCCAGACAAGAACGAGTTTCACTGTCGTTAGACTCGCTAAAACATAGCGACAGGTTTTCCCAAAGGGGAAAATTATAGAACAAGCATATGTTATCCTCCTCAAGCTTGACAAAAATAAAGAGGTACTGGTCAGCAATGACTGGGGAAAAAGGGAAGAAAACTTGAATAATTTTATTGGTAGCAGGTCGCTCTTGAACATGACACTTTCACTCCATCACCATGATTGAGTCGGGTTGGGTTATTCCGTTCACCGGTCATATCACCATTGGTCCTCCATACCATCCATCTTTTGGGGTTAATGCTACCAATCCATCTTAGTGTCGCCGATATGTTCAAGAGAAGTCATTCAGAGAATTCACCATCCAGTTAATGCCTCATCCACTACAATACCTTCACCCTCCATTTTTCATGACCGCCATTCCTGAACCTTGTATCATCAGATTGTTTTCACCTCCAGAAAATCATTTGCTTTGTTTCGTGTCGTAGATGTGGGATACATTAAGGCCCTCCTACGATGGGTCACTTCTTGTCGACATCAGCTCATTATCCAAGAAGTTGACTTAGAAACAACCCTTTCAGTACTTTGAAGCTTGCATGCCTCAATGGCAAGTTTCTCACTTCCGGCGACAGGTTTACATCAATGGTCTTTGATCAAAATATTTTGCGTGGTTTTCGACATCGATCATATATTCACACCACGTGAATTGTACTGTATTACCTTGAGGGTCATTATCATTATTGGTGATTCCTCTTGCGCCTGTTAATAGTTTACATTATTGACTGGTAATCAGGCGATGTCTTTCCGTGTTCGACTTTAGAACATCTTTTCACATGGATCGACTTGTACATCGGGCGAAGATTGAACGAGTTTGAAGGCCTCGGATCTAGTTTCATCCATCTGGGTTGCGATATATTTAGGAATATAAAGACATCAAATGTACACAGACGTTGCACAGATGATCATCTAAGCTAGGGATGATGACTCTACATGTAAAGAATCACCAGTCTGCAACTGCAGACGATTATCTGTCCTATGTACATGAAAATGAATTTATAAAGCTGAGCATGGGAATGCCCGCCTCAGCTAGACCATGAAAATAATATGATGATGATGTATTGTATTGTATCTTATACAGGTCACCTTCCAATTCGAATACCTCAAATCCTCATGATAAAACATTTCACTCGACATTAAAAGATTTACGACTTCATGCTTTAGGGGGCAACTGTTATAGAAATATTTGGGCACTGCAACCCCAATCTTATATGTCGATAAACTAAGGGCTCTTTAACCCCTAAAAGTGTTGTTTCATACCCTAAAGGATCATGGTCAACTGATTACATCATTCCCCAAAAGTTACACCTGAAAAACCACTCATAACTGGCCAAAAATGGACCATACAGACTGCTCCACTATCAGAGTGCGATGCATACTGACTCCTACACTAGCCAAGTGCGATGCATACTAAAGAGGCCTTCTGTGGGGTGCGATGAGCGAGAATGGACAAATGTCTGAGACAGTTTGCTAAGTGGATGCTCATGGAATCTTCTAGAAACTTCTTCTATGACACTTGCCTCTTTGAATTCACCTAGAGATGAGTAAGAGATCCAAGAAATCTCCAAGTGAAACCAATAACAGCAAGTGGAATGACACTAATAAAAAACCCAGAGATGACTCACACCCTTGCAGACATCTATAAATGGATCCCTCATTTGAGAGATCTAGAGGCTTGAATTTTGTAATTTGTAAAGAAGTGCTGATAGTTTGTCTTTGAGAAAGAGCATTGTTTTTTTGGGTGATCTTGCTTTTCATGAGGTGAAGAGGGCTTTGATGCTGGGAGGATGATGCTGGATCAAACAACTGGGTTGTAATTCTCCCTTCTATTATTAATAAATTTCTTTGAGTTTTCCTCCATACAATTGTGTATTTGTGAATGTGGTTATTTGTGAATGCTATTGTATGTTCAATGTATTTCTGATTCTACAATGCTTATGATATGATAGATCAAGATGCTTTGATAGTTTTTTGTTACTTTGTCTCTACAGGTATTCACTGAGCGGGATAAGTAGGAGAAGAGGTATTCACTGAGCGGGATAAGTAGGAGAAGAGGTGCAAGCTCTATCGAGGGGGAGAGAAATCAAGCAAGGAGTCAAGCAGAAGATCTAGGTTGGTCCCTTTGCCTCTCTCTTATCTATCATACATAGAGGAAATCGCAAATTGCTTTGATTGTTTGTTTCTCGGATATCTGCCAATCCTAGTGGGACTAGCAGATCGAAAAGACACTAGTTTTCCCGAAAACAATAGGGACCTAAGACATCCTAGTTAATAACAAAATTTGTCCCATCTAATTTGGATTTGATTTGATTGGTCATTAAACCCTCACCAATTTCATCATTTCACAAAATTTTTGAGCGAATCCATCCATCTCCCTACTTTGGTTTTGAGTTCTAAGTGATCCTAGGAATTTTCCCACTCCATTCCACCCATCAAACACCTTTCCTAGGCCTCCCATCACCTCTAACACCTCACATTTTTCTCTCCGCTGTATCTTGTAGGTTTCCTGTAATTCCTACAAGATCATCTTGTAGGTTTCTAGTATATCCTGTAGGTTTTCCTGAAACGGCCTGTTTTGAGGCCGAATTGATGGAAAACCTCTAGGAAGTCACCAAAAGCCTCCCAAGGGTCTCCCACACTATCCAACCATCTCCTAACCCTTTCATCCAACCTCCAATATCCTTAATTGACCTTCCACATCACCAAAAGACATTACTTTGCATACTTTATTTTGCATGAAAAAAACAAAAAGGAAAAAACAGATTTATTTTAGTCCCTTTACTCGCACATTAGTGATGTTTTATGCTTCTTACTTCCATGCTTAGATAGTAGCATTTGATTCATGATAATTTAGCATTATTGCAAAGCATAGTATCTTGGAAGTTACTTAGAAAATGGTGTGAAATGGTGTGTTTTAGCATTTGATTTCAATTTCTTTCCTTGTACTTTCTTTCTTGCAATAGGTTAAGGTTCCATTTAGAACATTTCTTTTTCTGCAATTAGTTTAGGATTTGACTTCAGTACATGCACTCAATTACATCATGATAACAAAGGAATGACACATTGTAGACGCACATATAATGCTGACGCTTCTTAAGTTTGTATGAACTCCGGGTTGATAATTAAAGTTGGTAGCCTTGGGAGTTGCAACATTTTTGTTGCAATACTGAGGCTCATTACTTTTTGGCGCTATTGTCGGGGAGGTGTCAAAGTATGCATTGTTTTCTTCCCTAGTTGACTCATTTCTTTTTAATTGTTGCAAAAACAAAAAAAAATATTTTCATTAGGCATATTTAATTTCAAAAGTAAAAAATTGCACTGCATTATAGTTTTCATCCAATCATAAAAATAAAAACAAAATTCTCCAACACCAACCCACCCCCCCCATTTGATCACATGGTGCAGTAAGAGCCATATCACCATTCACTTTTGCAGGTAGAAGAAGAAGATGGCGAAGAATGTAGAAGAAATTGATGGCGATGATGACAACAAGGAAGATCCTATTGGATTTCCCATTCAATATACTAATGGAAGTGTGCACATGAAGAACATCCCTCCATCTTTTCTTCCAAAATTTCATGGTCTAAGGTCAGAGGATCCAGAAACCTTTCTCTTTGAATTTGAGATTGTTTGTAGATCTTATGGTTACTTATTAAAAACTCAAAAATTGAGATTGTTTCCGGCAACATTGAAGGATAGAGCTCTTAAATGGTTCATGAGTTTAGGGACTAATTCAATAAGATCATGGAATGATATGCAAAATATATTCCTAGAAAAATATAAAGATCATGATCTTAAAGAAGAAATATTTAGAATGAATCAAAGAGAAGATGAGAGTCTAGAGGATCTAATAGAGAGGTTCATGTATAATCTTAAGAGGGAAAAACTACATCATTTAGGATCTGACACACTAAAAACCCTCTTACTTAGAACAATTAGGGATGAATGGATTTATCTCCTTAATCTCATAAGTAGAGGTGATGTATATCAATTATCATTTGAGGAAATTTGTGAAATGTGCCAACACATATCAAGAGGAAAAGCAAGAGTAGGTAAATCAACATGAAGGTCGGTAAGTCAAGCTAAACTTGGAAATTTGTTTGATGAAAAACATAAATTCTTAGCAATCTAACCAAACAAGTAGAAATGTTAAGAATACAAAATGAGCAAAAAGAAGATGTTTGTGTTGTCCATGCAGAATCACGTGATGTTAAATATTTCTCCTCATTACCAAGGTTGAAGGAAGTTCACCAAGAGAACAATGGAGCAAGTCAATTGCCAATGTAGCAATGTTATGTAGCTCCAAGAGGACCATGGCAGACTATTCAGCCTGATATGATGCAAGAGCTTAGTTCCAAATTTCAAGGTTATGCATATCCACCTCAAAGTAATTGGAACACACCTTTTCTTTGGCAACATTGGCCATCTCAACCCCAAAACGAATCTTGGCAACAAGGTTGGCAAGGAACTTATGGGAGCCACCCACACTATCATCAATATTTTCCTCAAAATCCTCCATACCCAACTCCATGTTATCCCTACCATTCACCTCCACCTCTACCACAACCCCATCCACGTCCATATCAAATATACACTCCCACTCAAATACCTGTACCACCATTTCCAAACCCACACATTGAAGTACCTCAGCCCACTTACAATGCTGAGGTACAACACTTCCAAACATCTCCTCTTGAGATCAATGGTATTCACCATAGCCCAGGAAGAGTATTGCAAAAAAGAGATTCTCTTAATATCATTGGAGGACTACATCTAGAAGAAGAAGATTCGAAAGAGAAGATCAAAGAACCATGGGCTCCAATTGATGAAGAAAAAACATCCAAATTAGGGATTGAGAAAGCTCCCTCATGGTTACCATCAAATCTTCCATGTATTCAAGAGAACGATCAGCAAAAAGAGGAAGATTTGAAGGTCATGGTATAAGATGACATGAAGAATGATCCAAATCAACAAAAGGACCAGGGACATCACAAATGTATTGAAATATGGTTCCATGAAGTCACTAAGTTGCAACAATACTCTTTTCTTCAATTGTGCTTGTATTCTTCAGAGTTAAAGCATTTGATCACTCAAATTCAGGTACCTGTCAAAACATACATTTCAAGCCTAAACATCAGTTTGACTATCATCTTGATGTGCACATGGCTCCATTGGAAGTATTCTTATACTTGAAAGTGATTTTGTTTTTCAAGTAGGGTAGGGTAGAAGAAGAAGGGAAAAAAAACAAACAAAATGAAAAATAAGAGAAAAAAATAAAAATCTAAAGTGAAAACCTCCTTGGAGGTGCCTTAGATTGGCTCATTGATTGAAAACTTCCATGAGGTGGTCAATAGGATGGGAAAAAATAAAAACAAGAGAAAAAAGAAGAAGAAGATAAGATCCTAGGTGAAAACCTCCTTTGAGGCGCTTAGGCAGACCTACTAGTTGAAAACCTCATTGAGGCGGCTAGTAGGCCTAGAAGGAAAAAAAAGAAAAAGAAAAAAAGAGAAAAAAATAAAAGAATCCTTGCTCCATGCATGCATGTACTCTAACATCTGCAAGCAATAAGAACAAGTTGGTACCAAATGGAAAATTGGTCAAGCCTATTCAAAAGAAATCAAATTTTGACTTTTTCCTACTTTGCTCAAATACTCAAACAAGGCCTAGACCATGCCAATCCATCACCCTCATCTATTTTCACTGTCCACCGATCATTCTCAAGCTTCTACCACTCATTTTCCTTACTGTCCCAAAAAACTACAGGATGCTCTGTTTTACTACAGGATACAAAAATACATAAAGCATAAATTTGTTTTTGCCATAACTTGAAAACCATGCATCCATTTGCCAAGATGTTTCAGGGGGAGATGCATATGGATGATGGTAACAAGCTCAAGCAAGTTCAGCAAATTCCAGTGCACTGTTTCCAAAAAATTGGCCTCCATCACCTTCAACCATTTTTGCATTTTCTCAATATCAGTGCATCCATTTAAAAAGCTATTTCATGGGGAGATGCATATGGATGATGGTAACATGCCCAAATAATTTCAACAAATTCTAGTGCACGGTTTCCACGAAATTGGCCTCCATCACCTTCAACCATGTTTAATTTTTTCTCGAGATCTGTGCATCCATTGACCAAAATTTTTCTATGGGGAGGTGCATAATGATGATGGAAACATGCTAAAAAAGTTTCAGCTCACTCCAGTCTACCGTTTGGGAGATATGGAAAAAACAAGTTGCTGTCTTGTAAACCTACAGGATATAGAACAACAACTACAGGATTGGCAGTGCACAGTTTTAAAGGAGATCCAGAGGTTAAAGAAGCTCCTCCAGAGCTTAGCAGCAACATTAGGATCATTGGCATCACCATCCAACACATGCACATCAACATCAACTCAACAGCAGGATGCATGTCTCTCCAACAACCATCAGGTAGGTATAGGTATGCAATATTCTTTACCTCTTCTCTTGAGCATATTATAGTTAACAATTTGTTGTCAATGCATGAGGGATGAGGTTTTATAAGCTAAGGATGGGTCAACACTCTCAGCCACCTTCAACTAGTTGATTGCAACTCACTCCTTCACTCATGCAATGTTGAAAAGTCAAATTATGAAGGGTGATGATTTCAAGGAATGAGGACAACAGTTAAAAGAAGAAATTTTTGCAAAGGCCAAGGTCACCACAACACTCCAAGCTATCCATCCACTTCATATTCACTATCTATTCATCATTCATCCATCCCATTTCATTCTTGAAAAAAAAACAAAGAGAGCATCCTCTCCATTTTCATGAAATTTCCATTTGTAGGTCAGCAAGAAGGATGGTCAAAGAGCAAAGGAGGATCAAAAAGAGACCCTTGTCACTCACATTTTCATTTTACCACTCATTACCATTCATTTCTCCACCATTTCTATCATTTTTTTCACTCCTTTACTTCAGTTTACAAAGGGATTGTGTTTTCTACAGGATGATCCTGTAGGAATTACATCAACCCAGAAATCCTACAGAAGGCAGTCCTAAGGCAAATAAATGACTTGCTATGCCAATAAGATGCCAATAAATGACTTGCTAAACAAAAAAAATATTGAAGAACTGATCTTGAATAAGGGCAAGAAAGCAAGCTAAATGGTATCAAGAAACAATGATTTTTCTTTAAACAAATATGTTTTTGGGCTTTTCCTCGTAGAACTTACAGCCAAGATTCTTAATGCACAAGAGAGAGGCCACCAGGGCCATGGATGAGGCACAATGAGGTCACTAAGTTGCTCAGAGGATGAACAACACTTTCAGCAGTGGGGTATGATGGGCCTCTAAATTAGACATAAATTAAGGCCCGTGCCTCTAATTTAAAACATAAATTAAGGCCTATGACCATCCTTCAGCGCATTAAACCTCTCTTTTTGCATTAGATAATTTATTTTTAACTTTAATATGTTCATTATGAAGGTTTATGAATGAATATTTGTGCCTAATATTATTTATTTTTGTGGAATATTATGAGAATATTGGGCAGATTATGAAGAGTTGGAGGAGGAGTTAATTTAGGGACTTGTTCCCTTCTACTGGAGGATAAATAATAAATAATAAAGTCAACAAGATATTATAGAATTATGGCACAGATTGTGGAACTCCAATGATTGAGAAAATCTAGGAATGTGTTCCACTAATCAAGGGATTTCGGTGGGGAAAGCTTCCTCCATTCATGGGGAATGATTCTTAATTATTTTGTATAAGTATCAAGTCGAATTTGCCTCTAGGGAATGATTGAGAAAATCTAGGAATGTGTTCCCTGCCATTTAATGCAAATTCCTAGTATTGGGGACTAGATCCACTAATCAAGGGATTTTGGTGGGGAAAGCTTCCTCCATTCATGGGGAACGATTCCTAATCATTTTGTATAAGTACCAAGTCGAATTTGCCTCTAGAGATGGATTTTCATTAGTGTTATTGTGGAGAGAACTTGTCTTTTTGCAGCTCCATTGTATTTTCTTGCAGGGATGTAATTCTATTGATGAAAATAATGAATATTGGTGTCATGTTCAGCTTCTAAATATTGTTCTCCTCCATAGGCCTGTTAGGACTCTATATTGTCCCTTTTTTCTCACATATTTTGTTATCTTCCATCCTTTTTCAAACCATAATTAAAACCCATGTTATCACTTTAATCTATTTTCCAAGGTATATAACATGTCTTCTCATTACTATATGTTTGATTTATTTTACATGTAATTTTACATTTCCTTCATAGTTAATCGTTGATCAGATAGTTGCTGAAACAGTTTTGAAGACTGCAGATATCATTGCGGTCTATGTTGTTGAAACAATTTTGTCATTGTGGACTACGTTGCTGAAACAGTTAGAACAATGCGCAAATCACGTTGCTGAAACAACCCGTGATTTGCATTTTTAGATTTGGCAGCAACAGAAAGGGATCATTGAAGGAGCTGTTACATGGGCCATAACAACTGTATTCCAAAGTTAGGCATTGTCACAACCATTGTAACAATATTTTGTTAATGAAAGAATTGGTTATCCTATTTTAGCATATCAGGTCAAAATAGGATTTACAATGTAATTAATGTCTCCTCTTTAAAAAGAGGAGACATAAACATTAGAGGATATAGAGAGATTACGTGAAGGTCTAGCTGGGAGCAAGGAAATTGAATTTTTTTGTAATATGATACTTTGACAGATGAATAAAAGACTGTTCTGAGTATTTTCTCTTAAGTTTCATTGTCTGGGGAATCTTGTGAGAAGGAAAGGGCCCACCTTCATCACAAGATTCACCCCTTATTTTCTGTAGTGTGTTAAGTATTATTTTTTCATTCATGCCTTGTTAATCTCTGTTTGCTAAATTTACTTATGCGTTATTGAAACTTTGTATTTACTGCTGAAACTCTATTTCTGCTTGGTCATTACATTGTTTCCATAAATTCGTTCATAGGTAATTAGTGATTATTTTAATTAGATTTCCAGAGTGAGTTTGTGAAGCATAGTAATCAGAAACAGGTGCTGAAGATTCCTGCTTGAGGAATAGGGTCCTGTTCTTTGTTAGACCACAACTAGTCTTTTCCTTTGCAGATTGATTCCCTTACTAGATTTTTCTTATTAAATGTAATCCAGGATTTCCTTGATCATTGTCTGCAATAGTGAGATTGCTTTTGCTGTAACTCAAAGAAGAACTTCAGTTGTTTCAAGCAAGGTGTGATTAGAATAATTAAAACAACAATTTTTTATTTCTTTTGGGATTGAGAATATATAGTGCGTGATTTCCTTTGAAATAAACAAACTTCCCTGGGTTGACAATTCATGTAGCACTGGTTGTTTAAATTAATAAGCAATTAAAAGTGACCAACATTTTGGCGCCGTTGCCGGGGAAGGCAATTGTAGATTTCAAAAGTATTAATGTTTGTCTTGTAGATATGCAGAATGCATGAGAGGACGCAAGAAAACTAACCATACAGGTGGAAAGGGCAAAGGAGGAGGAAGAAAGACCTTTATTGATGATATCATATCAAAGGCTGAAACTTCTCAGAGGCTAAGCTCTCGGAAGCCCAAGCCTCAGCTCTCTCTCCAAACAAACTACGAAACAAAGGAAGTTGTGGGCCTTGAAAAAGTTGAGGAAATAGTAGAAGAAATTGAAGAACCAGTAGAGGACTTTGAGGAACCAGTTGAAGACATTGAGGAACCAATTGAAGACATTGAGGAGCCAACATAAAACATTGAAGATAGAGTAGAAGACAGAGCAAGTACAGCAGGAGAACAACCAATGGAAGAGAACAATGAAGGATTCTTTGGTGGAGGACAGGTAGAACCTGAAGGAAGAGATGAGAATTCTCTCTCTAGCTTGGGATTTCCTATTGGTGATCTGCCTAGAGGAGCAACTCCCATGAAGAATATCCCACTTTCGGCCTTACCTAACTTCCATGGTTTATCTTCTGAAGATCCCGATGAGTTTCTTTTTGAGTTTGATATATTATGCAGAAGCTATGATTATGTTACTAATGCTAAAAAATTGAAGCTGTTTCCAGCAACACTAAAAGGAAATGCACTAAGATGGTTCATGAGTCTGGGAGGCCATGTAATCACAACATGGGAATAGATGAAACAGAAGTTTCTGCTCAAATATCAGGACTACTGTCGGACGAGAGAAAAAAGGGAGGAATTATTTAAGATGGTGCAAAAGGAGGACGAGAATCTAGAGGACTTTGTGGAAAGGCTGCAATATAACCTACAAAGATCCAATCATCCCGATGTAAGTAAAGATATTATTAAAACAATATTATTGAAAGGGGTGAGGGATGATTGCCTAGACATGTTAAATATGCTTGGTAAAGGGGACATATCTAAAGAATCATATGATGAAATTGTTAACTTCTAAAAAAGATGTTCAAGAGGAGCTGCAAGGAACAGATCAAACAACAAGGATAATACGTATTAAAGAGTTCAAAAATCAGCCATTGGAGGAGCAACAAGAGCTGAAATAGGTAATTTACTGGAGGAATTTAAAACTAAAATGTTAAGTTATTTTGCTTCACAGATTGACACCTTGCAGGTTAAGAAGAAACAAGCAGAAGCAGAAGCTGTTTTGGCTATCTTTTGTTCTTAATGCAGAGAAAAACATCCACTAAGGGAATTCCCGTTGGACAAAATGCCATTTTGTACCCTTTGTGAGAGGGATCATGAAACATAACAATGTCCTTCTTTACTAGGAATAAAAGCAGCATTGCAACCAACTGTAGAAGAAGTTGAAGCAGTCTATCTGTTGACATAGAGAAGGCAATGACAACCACGAGGACAAGGTATGAACTCTAATATGCCATTTTCTAATCGTTGGAACAATTATCCTTCTTTTAATCAAGCAAATTACCCTCCCTTTAACCAGATGCAATACCTGCCCTTCAATCAAATGAATTACCCACCCACGCAACAACCAAACTCTCCCTTTGTAGATCCAACAATGTGGACTTCTTGGCCTCCACAACAACAATCTTATTTTAATCAGTGGAATCCAAATTGGAGGGGTCAATAACTCCCATTTCCAAACCAATTTCCTCAGTTTCAACAACCACTCCCTCTACCATCAGGCGCTCCACCAAATAATCAAACAATGAGACCCCAACTACTTGTACAACCAAACCCTAACCCCAATAATAAAGCTGTGCAAGTTATTGATATTCAGAACCAACCTATACTTTCTGTTTTCCCTGCGCAGTGTAATGATATTCACTTACGATCTGGGAAAATAGTTGAACCTATTATTGATGATATTACCTCTTCTAATTCTGATAAAGAAGAGACTGAGAAAAATAATTCACGTAAGGAGGTACAACCACCCTCTAATAAGGGTGCTGAAATAGCAGAGCCACCATTCCCTGAGTGTTTAGCTTTGACTAAAACGCCTGAGCCACCTGCTTTCAATCTTCTGGGGGAATTACAGAATATTTATGTTAAAATTCCACTTTTACAAGCATTAAGAGATGTACCAATCTATGCCAGAACTATGAGAGATATTTGTATCAAGAAACCTGGTAGGAAAGCTAAAGATCCCCTTACAGTTCATGTTATGGGTGATCTATCAGCCTTAATGTCTAGAAAAGCTCCTCCTATTAAATATGGTGATCCCGGCCATCCTATTGTTACAGTTCAGATTGGAAAAACTATCATTTCACGAGTTCTAGTAGATTTAGGTGCTGCTATAAATATTATGACTCTTGAAACTTCACAACTGTTACAACTGAAGAATGTGATCAGAGAGACACCAACCATTCTAGAATTGGCTGACCGTTCTACAATCAAACCGGAAGGAGTCATTGAAGACCTAATCATTTCAGTTGAATCCTGGAATTACCCAGCTGACTTTGTGGTATTACAGACTAAAACAAAGTTGGGTGGACACCCTCTAATTCTAGAAAGGCCCTGGTTGGACACAGTTGATGCCTTTATCAACTCTAGATCTGGTTCAATGACAATTTCTAATGGGTGTGAAACCAAGCAGCTTACCCTCTACCCTCATGCCACACCTATGATTAATAATGATAATTTTGTATGGTTGGACTATGATGATGATGCTACTCAACCTATTTTGACTATCGGACAAGCTTTAAGCCTTAAAGATACCACTGAGGATGAAGTAATTAATAATTTTATTTGTGAATCTTCCTTAGTCACTGCTGAAACACATAATCATTTGACTGCAATTTTGAAATATGATACCTAGGAAAATCTTAAATCAGAAGATCTACCTCAAAAATCAACCACCATCTCCTCTAAAAGCATAACAGTAGAAATCGAACCTGGCAAAACATTGAACATAAACCCCAACTTGACAGATGCTGAAACACAACAATTAATGAAGCTACTTCGTGAAAATAAGGAAGCATTCGCATGGGATTATATAGATATGAAGGGAATCTCCCCTGAATTATGTACTCATCGCATCTATATCAAGGAGGGTTGCCGACCAATCTGTCAACCCTAGCGACGAATGAACCCCAATTTGAGGGAAATTGTCAAAGAAGAACTTCAAAAATTGCTTAATGCAGGGTTTATATATCCCATATCTGACAGTGAATGGGTTTCTCCATTGGTAATAGTACCTAAGAAAAACAGGAAATGGAGGGTGTGTGTAGATTATAGAGCCTTAAATAAAGCCACTCAAAAGGATCACTTTCCCTTGCCATTCATTGATCAGGTGTTAGATAGTTTGTCAGGGAAGAAATTCTTCTCCTTTTTAGATGGTTTTAGTGGGTATAATAAAATCAAAATTGCACCCCAAGACCAGGATAAGACCACTTTTACTAGTCCCTAGGGAACTTTCGCCTATATATTTCTCCCATTTGGACTATGTAATGCTCCAGCAACTTTTCAAAGAGTATTGATAGGAATCTTTTCTGACATGCTTAATGACTCTATGGAGATATTTATGGATGATTTCACCCCTTATGGTGTATCTTTTGAAGATGCATTACAAAACCTTGAAAAAGTACTTAAACGTTGTGTACAAGCTCACCTTTCCTTAAGCACTGAAAAATGCCATATGATGATGAACTAAGGAATTGTACTTGGACATTTTATTTCATTTCAAGGAATTCACGTAGATCCATCCAAAATACAGGTAATTCAGAACCTTCCTATTCCTAGAACACAAACCGATGTAAGAAGCTTTTTAGGACATGCAGGATACTATAGAAGATTTATCAATTTTTTTTCTAAAATAACTTCTCCTTTGTTAAAAAATGTTGAATTCAAGTGGACTGATCTTTGCCAGAAAGAATTTGATGAACTCAAGCATCAACTATCTACAACTCCTATTTTAAGGGGACCTGATTGGGCACTTCCCTTTCATATATCCTCTGATGCTTCAGATACTGCAATTGGAGCTGTCTTGGGACAAGAGGAAAACCATCTTCCTTATGATATCTACTTCATTAGTAAGAATATGACTCCTGCTGAGCTTAATTATACAGTTACCGAAAAGGAATTTTTAGCAGTCATTTATGCTATTAATAAGTTTCGACATTACATTACTGGTTACTCTACTTTTGTTCATACTGACCACTCAGCTATTAAGTATTTAATGAACAAATCTGTCACAAATGCCTGAGTTACCAGGTGGTTATTATTATTACAAGAGTTTGATATTACAATTGTAGATCGACCAGGTAAAGAAAATGTAGTTGCTGATTTCCTTTCTCGGTTAAAAGCTGATGATAATACTCCAGTAGATGATTCCTTTCCTGATGAATATTTATTTGCAGTATCTGCTCACTCACTTTGGTATGCAGACATTGCCAATTATTTGGTTGCAAGAAAGTTATCATCACATTTATCACATCGAGAGAAAAGAAAGATCATTCAACAAAGTGCTCGGTATAGCTGGATAAGTGGGTGTCTTTTCTATACAGGATTTGATCATGAAATCCGGAGACCTTGTGGGGGGAATTTTGCTGATAAGAGAACGACACATAAAATTCTCAGGATGGGTTATTATTGGCCCTCACTTTTTAAGGATGCAAAGAAATATGTTCGGGCTTGCGACAGTTTTCAGAGAATGGGTCAACCGAATCATAGAGATGAAATGCCATTGAATCCCTAGGTAATACTTGAACCCTTTGAAAGATGGGCTCTAGACTTTGTAGGGCCCATTAATCCTCCATCCAATCAAAGATTTTCCATATTGGTTTGTACAAATTATATGAATAAATGGGTGGAGACTAAAGCACTCATTAGAGCTAATGAAGAATCTGTTTTAGCTTTTCTATTTGAATAAATCTTTGTTAGATTTGGAGTACCTAGAGAGCTAGTTACAGATGGAGGACCTCCTTTCAATTCTCATGGTTTTAAATCCACCCTTCAAAAATATCATATTCATCATAGAATGACTACACCATACCACCCCCAAGCAAATGAGCAGGTGGAGAGTACAAATAAAGTCATAGAAGCCATTCTAACAAAAATAGTGAAGGAAAACAGGAAGGATTGGTCTCAAAGGCTGCCTGAAGCACTATGGACTTACATAACTACCTGGAGGAATACTACAGGATTTTCTCCCTATGAATTGGTTTATGGTAAAAGTGTTGTTTTTCCTATGGAATTTGAAATTAAAACCTTAAGAACTGCTTTAGTTGTTAACCTTGATTTGACTAATGCACAGACGGCCAGGTTGCAAGAGCTTCAGGAATTGGATGAAAAGAGGTTAGATGCCATTCATCAAACAACTATGATCCAACAACAAAGGACAAGGTGGCATGATAAAACCATCAAGCATAAGCAGTTCCAAAAAGGTAATTGGGCTTTATTGTATGATTCTCGGTTTGAAAATTTTCAAGGGAAACTGCGTACAAGATGGCTGGGACCTTACGAAATAGATACTGTTTTTCCCAATGGAATAGTAAGGCTCCTAAAAATTGATGATTCTAGGACACCATTATTGGTAAATGGTCATCGGCTTTGTCTGTACCAACGACCCATTTCCAAAGAGGATTTTAAGGCCACTTGCATGGCAGATTCACATTATCTTTTCTTGGGGGAGCCTGCTCCCCCTCATTGCCATTAATTTCTACATTGTATTTTTGGTATTAGATTACATTTCTTAACTAATAATCCATATCAAGGGTAGCATGTTACAATTGATTATTTTGCAGATTCCAGATTTAGGAAAGGTTGATTGAAAAGGACGATCCTACTATAAGCAGATCCAAACTTAATTTTGAAGCTCTGTCATCTCATTTCAATTCATCCATAATTTATTTCCCCATCTTTTAGTAACATTTCCATCATTTCCCATGTTCCCATCATTTTTCAGCAACATCTTTCTTATTTTCCTCATCAATGAAATAGTACCTTTCAGCAACATTTTCCTATTTTTCCCATCCTTGGAATAGTATTCTTCAGCAACATTTCCTTTATCTTTCCCGTTGCTGAAACACCATTCTTCATCCATTTCCTGTTGCTGAAACACCATCCTTTACTCATCTTCCGTTGCTGAAACACGATCCTTCACTCATATTTCCCGTTGCTGAAACACCGTTTCAAAAGACATAATCACACAACACTTTTCATCATAAAAATCACTTCTTCTATTTTGATGCTAATTCTGTCCCTTCACTGCCTTTTCCTATAATTATATAGACCTATAACAGAATTATCCTCATACTCCAACAATTTCTTCCATCACTATTGATGATCTATTGGAAACAAGCATTATATTTTTTTGAAATAGGAATTAAAGGTCAACATGAGGTATGTAAATGTTATGTGTGAATATGACTAAAATATAGTTAAATGGGAAGATTATGTCATAATTACCATGATCCCCGTACATTTAAAGCCATCATTTCAGCCGTAGTTGGGGGGAATACCAAAATTATATGCCATCATTTCACTTATATGCCATCATTTCACAGCAAGCCAATTACCGTCATTATTTTTACCCACAAATTACATCTTATCACCTCGCCTCTGCACTGTTACTCCATGTTCCCATTTGCAAAAGTTACTCTGTCCGAAGAGCAGTAACTCGGTTTTTGACTGTGCATTTTACTGAAGTTGGTTAACTATGGGAGGACCTGCTATTCGACATGAGCCTGGCTCGATAGCTCTACTTGAATTACATCCAGAAGTATATCAGATTTTTCAGTGGGCAGGCTAGGTAGATTATTTTCAGAGGCTTTAGGGATTCGATCCACAATAGGTCCTTGAATTTGCACGTAATTTACGTGATGGCTATTCTACTGTTTAGGGAGTTTGAATTCCGGTCACAGAGCATGACATAGCACAGGTTTCAGGCCTGCCAGTCACTGGCATTCGATGGTTCAGCCATAAGCATATCATTCTGAATGCACAAATGGATTTTCTCCTACCAGGAGAACAGGTCGAGCCCAAAGGCTAGGGTGCCCGACTTCACTCATTACCACCTCCATGGCTGATGGTTGCGGAATTCGTCAAGCATTATCTCACCTATGAAGGTCGCTACCAAGTAGTCTATCAGCATGACTTTGTCTTGTTAAATCATTTGAGACATGGTAGACTATTGAATATTCTGTATTATTTACTTGGGTGTCTGAAGAATATGTCGCATTACTGTAGACAGGTAAAATTCCCACTCCTTTCCCTCACCCATCACCGTCTTGTCCAGCTACTAATTCAGAGGGGTTTTGCTTGACAAGCTCTCCCTCCTAATAATCCACCCTTGGACCCTCAGCAAGCTGCTGAAATTCCTCAGCAAGCTGCTGAAATCCCTCAGCAGGCTGCTGAAAATCCTCAAGAAGTTCTTGAAAATCCCCATGAGCAGCAACCTGATAACATTCCTGATCCCCTAGAAATCCCACCAGCAGAATTAGTTAATCCAATTGACCCTCCCACCGCATCAACTCCATCCCACAATTTAGCAGAATCATATAATCCTACCGTTCATATTCGTAGTGATGATTCTGAAGATAACCTTCCCATTACTATGCTAAAAAGAAAAAGGCAGAGTAAGACCACTTTCCTACCAAAAAGGTGAATTAGGGCCTCAACTAAAGAAGCTACCATTTCTGATAGCCCTCTCCCTCAGAAGAAACCCACTCGTAAAAGAAAAACTACCGCTCTCCCTTCCTTTTTACCCTGAAGACGAATGAGGGCATCAACTAAAGCAGTAACTGCTGCCACCACCCTGAATTCCCCACCAATTCGTCTAAAACCCCATAACCAACCACAGTCCCAAGACCCTGAATCTTTACCTATTTCACCCTCGGGCACTAAAACATAAGAACCAGATGCCCAGGACTTACGACATCATTTCTTTCAGAGAAAGTAGCTGAAACACAAGAACCAACTACTCATTCAGCAACTGCCACACAAGAACCAGCTGCTGATTCACAAAATCCAGATGCCCAGGATGTTGCACAATAGGTAGCTGCCACACAAGAACCAGCTACCCATTCAGTAGCTACCCCACAAGAACCAGCTGCTGATATACAAAACTTGGATGCTCAGGATGTTGTACAATAGGTAGCTGTCACACAAGAACCAACTACCCATTTAGTAGCTGTCCTACAAGAACCAGCTGCTGATATACAAAACCTGGATGCTCACAATGTTGTACATGACGTAGCTGCCACACAAGAACCAACTACTCATTCAGTAGCTGCCACACAAGAACCAGCTACTCATTCAGTAGCTGCCACACAAGAACCAGCTGTTGATACATAGAATCTGGATACTCAGGATGCTACTCATTCAGCAACTGCCCCACAAGAACCAGCTGCTGAGACTGTGACTGATACACAAAGCCCAGTCACCCTGGCTTCCCTTTTATAGGAAAATGAGTTTTTAAAGTCAGAACTTGAAGCCTATAAGTAGGAATTAGTAATGGCAAGGGAAGCCTATGATAGAGAGCTTAATTTGTACACTTTAGCCCATGCAACATCCATGACCGAGAAAAGTGCAGAGACAGATCAATACAAGGAATATATGTGTAGCCAATGCGGTAATATTTATCATCAAGCAGGGTATAAAGTAGTTGAAATTCCACTGCCTGGAGCCTCCCCTGCACCCACCTCTTCTGCAATCAAAGAAGAACGCCCTACTGTTACACAAGAACCAATAGGGCCTTCAAAAATCAAGGAGGAACGCCCTACTGCTACACAAGAACCAGTAGGACCTTCAAAAATTTTTGAAAAAGAGGTCAAACCACAAATACCCCAGCCTACTGTTCCAGTTAAAGCTGAAGATCAGGTACCGCGACCTACAAAAATAGTTTTTACCCAGACTGAACCTCGGCTTACAAAAACTGTCTTTACTCAGACTCCCAGTACTGAACAACAAATTGATAAATGGAACAAATCATATGTTATGCCGCAAGATAAGATCTTGTAGGAGCATAAATCACTCTGGAAAAGTCACATATACTCAAATTGGGAAGCCTTAGAGCAAGTACTCCAGCAGTCTCGCGCACAGAGGAAAGAGAATAAAGAACTAAAGAACAAACTGTTTCTTATATTTGATCTCATTCATAAGTTTTTAGCTACCAGGAAACCTTCTTCCAACTACTCGCTTTTCTTGTAGAACGCTTAGCATTCTTCCAGATAAAAGCAATAAAAAATGGGAAACCTCATGAAGTATCTACACCCAAGCAGTTTGTGGAAACTTTCATAGAAGAATCTACTACTGATCAAGATTTTCTCCGTGAATTGTATCTGCACAATGAGGCTATCCCTGAAGACATGAAGATCAATCTTAATCCTTTGTTTGGTGTTGTTCAGATTAGGGCATTTGTCTCTTTCCTAGCCAATCAGATCAAATGGTGGACTGCCTTCCTTGCAGCAAAGCACAATGAGGACAACAAACTCTTGTGGATTCGAATAGAGCCATAGAATCCTGCCATGTTCATTTGGGAATATTCTCAATTCTTAAAAGAACCAAGGATGGGTGAGCACATCAGGCAACTGCAAGCAATAGTGCTACAGGACTGCCAACATTTTGTTAAGACTAAGCAAGTTGCTGCCTTAAAAGCAAACAACTTATTCTGGCAGCAATCCTCTAAGGAGAGGCAGGAGTATAACCCTTTTAGTCCCACTAATCTTGAATCAGCAATTTCAAGGGTAGCTAACTATATCAGATGTGTTAAACAATCTGCTGAAAAATGGATAGGATATCATTTTTGTTTTCCTCTTCTATGGATGCCAGCATAGGAATATAAGGCACATTACAAGTTGACTAAAAAGGAATAAGCAGCAGCATGGCAGAAGATACAAAATGTCCACGAGTTTAGAGATTTAGCTAACAATACCTTCTACAGTTACTACCTAAGTTATTTGCACTCCAAAGCCCAGTACCCCGACTCGTATCAGAGTAAAAGTTGCATGAGGACATCCAACCCTTTCAGTTGGGGGGGATGTTAGGACTCTATATTTTCCCTTTTTGCTCACATATTTTATTATCTTCCATCCTTTTTCAAACCATAATTAAAACCCATGTTATCACTTTAATCTATTTTCCAAGGTATATAACATGTCTTCTCATTACTATATGTTTGATTTATTTTACATGTAATTTTACATTTCCTTCATAGTTAATCGCTGATCGGATAGTTGCTGAAACAATTTTGAAGACTGCAGATATCATTGCGGTCTACGTTGCTGAAACAGTTTTGTCATTGTGGATTACGTTGCTGAAACAGTTAGAACAATGTGCAAATCACGTTGCTGAAACAACGTGTGATTTGCATTTTTAGATTTGGCAGCAACAGAAAGGGATCATCGAAGGAGCTGTTACATGGGCCATAACAACTATATTCCAAAGTCAGGCATTGTCACAACCATTGTAACAATATTTTGTTAATGGAAGAATCAGTTATCCTATTTTAGCATATCAGGTCAAAATAGGATTTATAATGTAATTAATTGTAATTGATGTCTCCTCTTTAAAAAGAGGAGACATCAACATTAGAGGATATAGAGAGATTATGGGAAGGTCTAGCTGGGAGCAAGGAACTTGAATCTTTTTGTAATATGATACTTTGATAGATGAATAAAAGACTATTCTGAGTATTTTCTCTTAAGTTTCATTGTCTAGGGAATCTTGTGAGAAAGAAAGGGCCCACCTTCATCACAAGATTCACCCCTTATTTTCTGTAGTGTGTTAAGTATTATTTTTGCATTCATGCTTTGTTAAGCTCTGTTTGCTGAATTTACTTATGCGTTATTGAAACTTTGTATTTACTGCTGCAACTCTGTTTCTGCTTGGTCATTGCATTGTTTCCATAATTTCGTTCATAGGTAATCAGTGATTATTTTAATTGGATTTCCAGAGTGAGTTTTTGAAGCATAGTAATCAGAAACAGGTGTTGAAGATTCCTGCTTGAGGAATAGGGCCCTGTTCTCTGTTAGAGCACAACTAGTCTTTTCCTTTGCAGATTGATTCCCTTCCTAGATTGTTCTTATTAAATGTAATCCAGGATTTCTTTGATCATTGTTTGCAATAGAGAGATTGCTTTTGCTGTAACTCAAAGAAGAACTTCATTTTTTTCAATCAAGGCGTGATTAGAATAATTAATACTGCAACTTTTTATTGCTTTTGGGATTGAGCATATATAGTGCGTGATTTCCTTTGAAATAAACAGACTTCCTTGGGTTGACAATTCATGTAGCATTGGTTGTTTAAATTAATAAGCAATTAAAAGTGACCAAAAAAGCCTCTGAGTTTCCTTGGGCTTGGCCATCCCAGGAACCTCAGATCCCTTTTGTATCATTTTCTTTCCTTCTTTCATTGCTTATTCACATGCATCTCTAGTTTTTATTTCTTTCTATTTCTGCATTTAGTATTAATGATTTATTGTTGTAGGATTGAGTTAAATGGTTGATGTAAGTTCTTTTGCAGGATCACAAGAATTATTCCATCCTTGGAAAAGCTTTGGAAGTTCATAGGAATCATTGATATGCTTGGATTACTCTTCTTATTCCCAAATCTAGATTGATGGACCTCCTTTCTAGCAAAGAACAATAAATTTCTGCTATTTTTAAGAGCATGCTAACGAGATTCAATCGACTCGATTCCACTTGAATTACATCACAAAAAAATTCTAGTTCATAAAAAAAAATTACTCCATTGCATTTGCACTTAATTTGTTTAGGCATTTCTTAGATTTACTAGCTCACTAGTTCTCGAATTTCTAGATTTTTGACTAGTCATGTTTTTTTTATTTTTTTTGAATGGATTAACATAGGTCTTTTTGAGTGATTCAAATTGCAATAGGGACCTAAGACATCCTAGTTAATAACAAAATTTGTGCCTTCAAATTTGAATTTGATTTTCTTGGTCATTAAACCCTCACCAATTTCATCATTTCCTAAGATTTTTGAGCGAATCCATCCATCTCTTGACTTAGGTTTTGAGTTCTGAGTGATCCTAGGAATTTTCCCACTCCATTTGACCCATCACACACCTTTCCTAGGCCTCCTATCACCTCCAAGACCTCACACTTTTCTCTCGGCTGTATCCTGTAGGTTTGCTATAATTCCTACAGGATCATCCTGTAGGTTTCTAGTACATCCTATAGGTTTTCCTGAAACGACCTGTTTTGAGGTCGAATTGATGGAAAACCTCTAGGAAGTCACCAAAAGCCTCCCAAGGGTCTCCCACACCATCCAAACATCTCCTAACCCTTCCATCCAACCTCCAACATCCTTAATTCACCTTCCACATCACCAAAAGACATTAGTTTGCATACTTGATTTTGCATGAAAAAAACAAAAAGACAAAAACAGATTTATTTCAGTCCCTTTACTTGCACATTAGTGATGTTTTATGCTTCTTACTTCCATGCTTAGATAGTAGCATTTGGTTCATGATAATTTAGCATTATTGCAAAGCATAGTTTCTTGGCAGTTAGTTAGAAAATGGTGTGTTTTAGCATTTGATTTCAATTTCTTTCCTTGTACTTTCTTTCTTGCAATAGGTTAAGGTTCCATTTCGAACATTTCCTTTTCTGCAATTAGTTTAGGATTTGACTTCAATACATGCACTCAATTACATCATGACAACAAAGGAATGACACATTGTATGCCACACATATAGTGCCGACACCTCTTAAGTTTGTACGAACCCCGAGTTGATAATTAAAGTCGGTAGCCTTGGGAGTTGCAACATTCTTGTTGCAATACTGAGGCTCATCACTTACTTGCGGAGTATTTCATATACCATGTCAGCGCTCTCTCCCTCAATGATGTGATGAGCTGCACATTCTTTACATCTTCATTATTAATCTGTCTTGCCATTCATACTGCATCAACTACGAACCAAAATTGGTGAGGGTCCTTTGTTCCCAGTCCTCTAAAGACAGGTAGCTTAATGTCATCAACCATTCTTCTTCTTCTTTGGGGGCTAGGTGGAGAGGGAGGTGGAGGTGGAGGTGTACGGGAAGTATGGGGAGGGGGATGGGGTGTGAGGGGGGTGTGTTATGAAACCAACTCAAGAAAAGATAGAAAAGATAGATCAACGCCTTAGAATTCAGCCTCTTCGAGGGGGAAACCTCCTTTAAATTACATAAATGAACAATTCTTGGATGATACAAATGAGAAAACCTCCTTTCTATATATAGGAGTCTAAGGAGTCACAATATAATCCAACCGACCTAACAATAATAATATAAAGCCACAAAAATAACAATAGAGGGATTCTATGGGGCACAGAAATAACAACATGGGGGTAATAGGGGCACAACAATATAAATAAGGGGTATAACTACAATAGTAATGGGGTAATCACTAGTATTATAGGGACCCAACATGCCCCTCTCCTTCAAAAAAGTGTTGTCCTCAACGCTTGAGTAGTTCTGGATACTTCTGCATAAAATTCTCATCCTCCCATGTGGAATCTTCAGCGGATAAGTTCTTCCACTTGATAAGATACTCTGAAATTGATCGATTTCGTAGCTGTCGAGTTCTTGTTTCTGTGACTGCTTCCGGTTCCAATATAATTTTTCCTTCCTCGTCAAGTTCTGGAAATATTGTTTGAACTGGGAGCTTGTCACCTATAACCTTCTTTAAACATGAAACATGGAAAACTGGGTGCAATCGAGAAGCTGCAGGAAGCTCCAATTTGTATGCCATAGTACCAATCTTTTGCAACACCTTGTACGGACCATAATACTTTGGTGATAATTTATTATCCTTCTTAGCTTGCTTTAGGGACATTTGCTTATATGGTTGTAGCCGTAGGAATACCCAATCACCTACATCAAAACTTCTTTCACTGCGATGTTGATCTGCCTGTTGTTTCATTCTATTTTGTGCCAACACGAGGTTATCCTTTAAGAGTTGGAGGACTTGTTGTTGATGTTCGATGTGATGTTCCACTGTCTGAACCTTAGAATTTTCTCTTAAATATGATGTGATGGATGGTGGTTGATACCCATAAAGTGCCATAAATGGGGTCATTTTTGTTGCTGTATGGAAGGAAGTGTTATACCACCATTCAGCCAGAGGCAACCATTTGACCCATTGTGTCTGTTTATCAGATACAAAGCAACGAAGATATCCTTCCAAACATTTGTTTACTATCTCAGTTTGCCCATCAGATTGAGGATGATAAGATGAGCTATGAGCTAACTGAGTACCAAGACAAGAAAATAATTCTGTCCAAAAATTTCCAGTGAAAATGGGATCTCTGTCACTTACAATAATCTTTGGGTTTCCATGTAGCTTTTGAATTGTTTCCATAAATGCAGTAGAAACTGTACTGGCTTTAAATGGATGTGATAATGCACAAAAGTGTGCATACTTGGTAAGTCTGTCAACTACCACCATGATGACACTCTTTCCCTCAGACTTGGGTAAACCTGTGATAAAATCCATTGAAACCTCCTCCCAATGTTGGCTTGGAATGGATAAAGGTTGTAATAGACCTGGTGTCTTAATTGTTTCAACTTTATTTTGTTGGAAAACCAAACATTCCGCCACAAACTTTTGAATATCTGATTTAAGGCCATCCCAAAAAAATTCCTTCTTAACCCTGTGGTAAGTTTTTAAAAATCCTGAGTGCCCTCCTAAGGGAGAAGTGTGCAATTCCATAAGAATCTTTTGTTTTAGCTGGGAATTCTTACAGAGGTATAAGCGATCTTTGTACCATAACGAATCATTTTGCCAGCTAAATGTATCAGACGTACTGGAATCTTGTTGTAGCTTTCGAATAAGTGCCCACACTTCTTCATCATTCTTCCATTCCTCCCTTGCTTCGTTAATCCAATCTGGTTGGATAATAGAAATGACGCACAACAATGCTTCCACATCCTCATCCTTTCTTGAGAGTGCATCTGCCACCACATTTTGCTTCCCTTTTTTGTAGATGATTTCAAAGTCATAACCCAACATCTTTGTGACCCACTTTTGTTGCTCTTCAGAGGATAATCTTTGTTCTAAAAAGTATTTAAGGCTATCATGATCCGTTTTTACCTTGAAGTGTCTTCCCATTAGGTAGGGTCGCCATTTCTTAAGTGCATGGAGTATTGCCAACATTTCCTTCTCATAAATAGCTTTGCTTAAAAACTTTCCCTTGATTGGACGACTTTCAAAAGCAATGGGTCTTTCATCTTGCATTAGAACAGCACCAATTCCATTTCCTGAAGCATCACATTCCACAATAAAAGTTTTTGTGAAGTTCGGTGTAGCTAAGACCGGTGCTTGGCACATTGCCTCTTTAAGATGTTCAAAGGCCTTTGTTGCTTCCGGAGTCCATGAAAATGCATCTTTCTTCAATAATGTTGTTAGAGGTGCTGCTATTCTCCCATAATTCTTAACAAATTTGCGATAATACCCTGTCAACCCAAGAAATCCTCGCAGATGCTTTATGGATGTGTGGATTTTCCATTCCTTAATGGCTTTAATTTTGCTAGGGTCTACCTTAACTCCTTCATGAGATACAATATGACCCAAATATTCCACCTCCTGGACTCCAAAGAAACATTTGGATCTTTTTGCATATAATTGTTTCTCCTCCAATAGTTGTAGCACCTTGTCAACATGTTCAACATGATCCTTCCAAGACTTGCTGTAGATTAGTATATCATCAAAAAATACTAACACAAATTTTCTAAGGAATGGTTTGAAAATTGAATTCATCAAACCTTGAAATGTTGAAGGTGCATTGGTAAGGCCAAAAGGCATGACCAAAAATTCATAATGACCCTCATGAGTTCTAAATGCCGTTTTCGGAATGTCTTCAATCTTCATTCTGATTTGATGATATCCTGAACGAAGATCCAACTTGGTGAAGTAAATTGATCCATGCAATTCATCCAGTAATTCATCAATGACAGGAATGGGGAACTTATCTTTAATAGTGAGCTTGTTGAGCTCCCTATAATCCAGACACATGCGCCATGATCCATCCTTCTTGTGCACCAATACTACTGGAGCAGAGAAAGAACTTTGACTTGGTTGAATTATACCAGCCTCTAGCATTTCTGCAACCATACATTCAATTTCACTTTTTTGGACATAGGGATATCTGTACGGCCTGATGTTTGGAGGAACACTTCCTGGAATCAGATGAATAGCATGATCATGATCACGCATAGGTGGGAGACCTTTGGGAGTCTCAAATACCTTGGAATGATTGTCCAGGACTTTTTGGAGATCTGGAGAAATAGATGATTCCAATGTGGAAACATCTAGCGAGCATAATTGTGCAATTACACCTCTTTGCTCCTTTTTTAGAAGCTTTGTCATACCATGAGAGCTGATTATCTTTCCTGGTTTCCCTGCAATACCCCTTAATTCAACTTCCTTTCCTTCCGTAGAAAATTTGATGAAAAGTTCTTGAAAATTAAAAGCTATTGTACCCAAGGATTGTAGCCATTGGACTCCTAGTACAACATCAGCACCTCCCATTGGAATGGAAAGCATTGGGCTAGTCAATACATATTCTCCCATGGATAGCTTGATATTATGGCACCTTCCAGAGCAATTTATTGTTCCTCCATTTGCAATCATCACTTGACACTCTGGTGCTGGATATAGGAAGCAATTCAATTCTTTTGCTACCCTACAATGAATAAAATTGTGGGTGCTTCCTGAATCAATCAACACTATTACCTTTTTCTTCTTGATTTGTCCTTCTATCTTGATGGTTTGAGGAGTGGTAATTCCCGCCAATGCATTACAAGATATGGTCGGATTTATTTGTTCTTCATCTAGGCTTTGTTCCTGGAGTATATCTTCTTCTTTTGACCTTTCTTGCTCCTTTTCTTCTTCCTCTTCACAATCTATGTAGAATAATTTCTTCTCAGCACACTTATGACCTTTAGTGTATTTGCTATCACAACTGTAACAAAGCCCTTTTGCTCTTTTTTCTTCCAATTTTTGTGGTGTCAACCTTATAGGTTGTGGAAGACTAGGGGCAACCACACTTCCGTCTTTATAGTTGTGAGTGGTATGCTTCCTGGTTGCCATAATTTTGCTTTCCATTTTTCTTGCTAACCTGAATGCCTTCTCTAATGAATCAGGTTCCCAAAGGCGAACATCATGTTGGATATTATCCTTTAAAGACCCTATGAACACATCAATCCTATGCTCCTCTGGAATATCTTTTACCCTTATGTTCAATTTTTGGAACTCCTCAATGTGCTCCATTACTGAACCCTTTTGTTTGAGACTTATCAATTGGCTAAAAAAAGTGTTGCTTTTTGTATCTTCATAATGTGCTATCAATTCTTCCGTAAAAATTGCCCAAGTGATAAATTTTTTACGAGAGCAAAGCCATTGATACCATACAAACTGATTTGGTTCCAAATATACAGTTGCCATACGTACCTTTTGTGTGTTTTGCACATTATTGAGATCGAAGAACTGCTCCATCTGTAATATCCATGTGGCGGGATCCTTGCCATCAAACTTCCTCATATCAATTTTTGGAATATGGTGGGTCTTCGATCCAACATTAGAGTCTATGGAATCATGATTAACATTGATTTTGTTCACATCATGAGTTTCCTTTACAACCTTTTCACCATTAGTAAGTATTTCTTGTAGAAAATTTGTCAAATCTGTCTTCAAATCTGCCATGTCTATTTTCAAATCTGTCTTCAAATCTGCCATGCCTGTCTTCAAATTTGTGTTCAAATCTATCTTCAAATTGTCCATCTTAGCTTCCATGCCATTCATCTTAGCTTCCACACCACTTATCTTAGCTTCTGTTAACTTTTGTGAGCGTGACATTTGTTGCACTTGTTCTTGTAATTTTGATATATCATGTAGCATTTCTTCCTCTTCTTCATGAGTCATTTTAGAGCTTTCAGGTTCCTTACTAGGTGTTTGCATTTTCTTTCCTCGGGGCATCAGTTACCGATAATAATTCTTTACTATGCCCTTTGAATTCCTTCAAACCCAGCTTACACAAAAATTAAAAAATTAAAACTACACACCTTTTTTCACTTTGTAGAAGCCTGATATTGAATCTGATGTATCTCTGTAATTCCAGATCCTCCAATTTTGAAATTTCTATTTATAGTAGCCTTCTATGTCCTCTTTCCAATGCCACAAGTCTGACCCAATTTGGATTCTCCAAGGAAGAGTTATGCGAAATCTCCCACAGTGACTTGATTATAGACTAGTTCAGTAGAGAGAACTTGTACAACGTGCCACGAGTCACTGTTTCGACCTATGGATCTGAAAAATGCATACAAGAAACTACAGTCCGTCCTCTTTCTGTAACTTTTGATGAAATTTCAATCCGATCCCCAGAGAGAAAGTTATGACGATTTTCCCTAGGTCACCTGTTTTGAATGTAATTCAGGAGTCTGCAAAAAGACCAACTTCCTCAGATCATATCTCCGCAAATATCGCGCGAAAAGCTCTAAAATTCGGACCCAAGGTTCCGCGATTTCTTCTCAAATGAGTTTTTTTTGCGACTTCTGAAACATCCCATAAAAAAAGTTATAGCGAAAATTCCACGATGACCTGTTTGGAGCAGCGAAACCCTAGAATCCAAAGCTCTGATACCAAATGTTATGAAACCAGCTCAAGAAAAGATAGAAAAGATAGATCAACGCCTTAGAATTCAGCCTCTTCGAGGGGGCAACCTCCTTTAAATTACATAAATGAACAATTCTTGGATGATACAAATGAGAAAACCTCCTTTCTATATATAGGAGTCTAAGGAGTCACAATAAAATCAAGCCGACCTAACAATAATAATATAAAGCCACAAAAATAACAATAGAGGGATTCTATGGGGCACATAAATAACAACATGGGGGTAATAGGGGCACAACAATATAAATAAGGGGTATAACTACAATAGTAATGGGGTAATCACTAGTATTATAGGGACCCAACAGGGTGGATGGATTGGGAATCTCAAAGATGCCCTGGTTCTTTTCAGCCCCTGACTTCGACGTGCTTTCATGATGGGTGAGGGAATATTGCGAGGTTATAGGGTTACTTCTTTCTTCTTCGTTCTTAGATCCCAACAAAGGGCTATAGTCAACCTCATTAAAATTCTTCGGATCTATTCTATATCGTTTTCCACTTCGCATAGCTCTTGGTTCCGACTTAGTTATTCTTTGCCCAAAAATTAATCTGACTGCATTCGCAGAATCCCTTTTTCACACAATAAAATTTTAATTGAGAGATTCAAAGAATTTAAAAACTTACCTTGTGGTCCTTTGAAGAATCTTTGTTTAGCTTCGTTATAAGACACGATTTGGTCGATCATGAACTCAATTATAAATCCTTCCCAAAATGCTATCAATCCAGAAATAAACAACCCTTGAGATACTATTATCGATTCTCTTGAGTCGCTATATCAAATCAAGGTTCCGATGCTTAGGTTTGTCACCTTTGAAACAATTCTTATGCTAAGCTAACTCAGATATCCACTCAAGCAATTCAATGTGGAAAGAACGAAAGAAAATATCGTATTGATCTTCAAACATATATCTCTATAACCAAGCTTCAATAGATAGACGTGGGTTTCTGTTCTCTTTTTTTGCAAATTCTCTTTCTTTCTGTTTGACACACTCTTGGAGTTCTTTCTTCAATAAACGCCAAATCGTATCCCTTTAAGAAGATCCTGGTCCCAGAAAAAAAACCATTTGTTGGTTTGAGGGGGCTTGACCCAGGTTCAGATTGTGCTGCGTGCCAACAAAACCCTCAACTACTGGCCCTTTCAGCAACAACCTACAAGTATATTGCAGTCTCACCTGAAGCAGTTATGGGAGGTTGCAGAACCAGGTTTCCGCAATCGAAGGGATATCCACGAAGTGGTGCCGTGCAATTACTTCTATTTTATATCAATCTTATAACTTCGCATGCATAAGAACTTCACACAGATGATTAATATACAAAAACTCATAAAATTCAACACATAATAATATATCTTACATTTCTTCGCATAATTTAGTAAAAATCATACATAATCAGATACAACATAGTAGACAAGTGACAAACAAAAAGATACAATACTTCGCAAAACTTCTTCTTTATTAACATATCTTCAATTAAATTTACTTTTCTAACCTGCACACTCAGCTATAGGTGGTCTGCGCACTCAGTTGCAGACTCTTCAAGGTCTCTGCGCACTTAGCTGCAGAGCCTTTTCCAAAACTACAAACTATAGAAAACATAAATTCGCTTATGCCTCTATCATTCAGATTCTAAGATTATTCGATACAAAGTATTACATATCCTTTTATACAATTCATCTATACAAAAACCATGGTCCACATACCATGGATCCATAAAACAAGGACTACTACCCAATACCCATTACAAAATAAGGGCTTTATCCCATCCCAAAATCCCTAAAAGTCCATGCGATGAATATATCTTCGCTAGCTCTGCACAGTCCTCTCCTTCTTTCATGGAGTATTTTACCCAAAACTTTGACCAAGTTGGGCCCTGCCCAACACATGCAACTCCAACTGAGTACATATTATCATCCCCAAACCAATGGTCAAACAAAAGCAATCAACAAATGTTTGGAGACCTATTTGTGGTGCTTCACTTCAGAGAAGCAACATCAATGGGTACAGTGGTTGCCTTTAGCTGAATGGTGGTATAATACTAACTATCATGAAGCCACCAAGATGACACCATATGAGGTAGTGTATGGAAAACTCCCACCTTCAACAACATCTTATATCCCCAGATCTTCCAAAGTATAGGCAGTTGATAAGATCCTATAGAACCGTGCTGCCATGATCGCTCATATCAAAGATAATCTACATCAACCTCAGAATAAAATGAAGCAATACGCTGACAAACACCATTCAGAGAGGTCATTTCAAGTAGGTGACCGGGTGTTCCTACGACTCCAACCTTATAAGCATACCTCTCTCAAATAAAAGGGATGTAAAAAACTAGCACCAAAATTCTATTGGCCTTATTAGGTACGTCAACGTATAGGAGTAGTCGCTTACAAACTGGCCTTACTGACTACTTCAAAATTCCACCTAGTATTCCATGAATCTTGCCTCAAGAAAGTTGTGGGGACCAATTGTAGGGTTCAAACAAGTCTGCTAAAATTGGATGAGGAAGGTTCACTTTGGCTCTGACCTGAACAAGTCCTCGATACTCACAAAAGACATATTTGCGGTCACACAATCAAGGAAGTCCTCATCAAGTGAAAATACACCTCTCTAGAAGATGTGACATGGGAAACAACCACTATTCTTTAACAATTTCCGTAGCTTCAACCTTGAGGACAAGGTTTATTTTGATAGGGGAGGGCATGTTAGGGTCCAACCCTACCCCCTTATTTATGTAATAAGCCCAAGGGTCCTAGTCAGAGCCATAGTTAGTTAGTTGGGTCAATAAATTCCATAAGCGGTTATCCACATTAATAATAATTGTAAGTGGTTGATATACCTTATAGAAAAGGGACCACAATTATTTATAAACGATCCATAGTTAATAAATAAAGTGGTTAACCCATATCATGTAAGGGACCACTAGTAGTTAGGATTATAGATGTCATAAACCTATAAATAGCCTTATATAGCAAGGGAAGAATCATCGAGTTTTATTGTAATTGAGATTTTCTTTGTTGGAGGTTGTCCCCTCGAAGAGGCAAGTGAACATTGTATTCTTCTTCTGAGTAATAAAATATCTTTGCAGCTTGTCTCAATTCATGTGATATTTCTGTGTTTCTGGCAATATTGTTTCATATTTTTGGCATTATGTTATCCTCTCAGGTCAAGTGCATAACAGCTAACAAGTGTTATTGAAACTATATAGAGAGGGCTTAGAGCCTTCTTGGTGATTCTCAGATGAAGACTATAAATTTATGATCATATATGCATTCATGACCTGTAGCTTACATTTTTTTCATATGTTTGATGAAAAGTCTGTTATGGATTAGGCATGTCTAGGTCAAGTTCTTGTTTTAAGTTTGAATGTTTGGCATTCTGGTCATGTTAATTATGATTCTAGAAAGTTACAAGCAGTTTTGGGGAATTATATGGAGGATAGCCTGAAAAAATGGCTTAGATATTGGAATCGTTGGCACTAAACTAGAGGATTTAGGTCATAACTACATGGAAGGAGGCTTATGCATGTAGTTGGGGCCTTATAATAACAATCTTGCCTTGTTGTGCATGCAGTTGGGTTGCTATGTCAAAGAAAAAAGGTTCCAACTCCGGGAGTGATCATTTGGGGTGGTTATTAATCTCTTGAGTGATATGTAGTCCCTGTAGGATGTTTGTAAGTGTCAGTATGTCAGCCCCACTTCCATAACTGGACCTTGGAGGCCAAGTCATGTCATAGTGACACGCATCTCATGTCTACCCTGGTAAGCTTGTGAATTTGGGTAAATGTGGGGGGAGGCGAGGTTGCAACATTGGACCTCGGGGTAAAAAATAGATCGTCATACATGTTTGTATGTTTGGCATGTAGGTATGATGGTTAATGGTTGTATATGCATTGTGGTTATATGCATGTTTGTCATTCTATTACTGTAGTGGTTACATGCATGATAGATGCTAGTTAATCAGTGTGGTCATATGCATGTGTGTCGGTTAGTCATGCATGATAGTTAACTTGTTGTTATATGCATTGCAGTCATATGCATGATGATTATCATCATTGCAGCTAAGATCTTTTTGTTATATGTATATTGCAGTTAGATTAACCTATGCAGATGGCTATGGTTATGATATTGATGTATGAGTTGATATACTTGTGATGTTGTGTCATACTAATCTAGACTGAGCTACGCAGATGTGATTGTTATGCATGCATGCTAATTTTTTATGAGTTTATCATGTAAGCATGTTAGCTAGTTACTGTTATGGATATCGTGACCTTATATATGAATGAGTTGATGTGCTTGTGAAGTTATTTCGTGCTAATCTGGATTGGTTGTGTAGGGATATCCTCCCCTAAAATACACTAAGGTATGATTTTGATTATGTATCTATTTGGTTTATGTAACATGGTACGTTGCAGGACAAACTTACTAGAGCTCAGGAAAATCAAGTAGAAGTTAATGCATGCATCCTTCAGAGCTTATAAAATTTGCAGAAGAAGGGACAACCACATATGGGGCATATGGCAGCAAGTCTCAATCAGGATACAAGTTGGATAAGAATTACATAATCAGAGGTAGCAGATGGTTGGATACACCTGAAAAGAGAGTTATTTCTTATGGGTTCCATTCTAGTTTTTGTTTCGAGAGACATAATCATCAATACCGCCAACATCCTTATAGGAGGAGTGAGAAGCAATACTTTCCGGAAGACTTCTAGGAGTTGAAGACATGTTCCGTGACAAATGATGAGTACACTAGCAAATTATTAGGGTTGTTGAAGTATGTGACTTATCTCAAGTACGAGAAAGAAATGATCCAAGGGTTCATTAGTGGACTGCCATTATCATTCAATGGTCATATCAAGTTTTATGAGCCTCATCCATTGGAGAAAGCCATCAAAAAGTTGAAGCATTTTTATAAGTAGTCAAAGCACAAGATTGAGTTCAAGCGTGACTGGAAGGGTGTTGGTAATAAGGAAAATATGGCACCTCATAAGAAGTTCAATGCAATTGAGAGAGGACATGGGTATCAGCCTATGGAGCAACAAGGTAAAAAGCAATGGCAGAGAACCATTGTGGTGGAGATCATCACATGAAGGATTTCCCTTTATATTAGAGTGGCACGGAGGATGCATGGAGAGCCTCAGATCTATAATGCACAAGAGGCATAGAAAGTTGGGGATGTAGGTCAGAGCATTCCCTGGATCTATGCAACAGTGGATAATAGGAAATAAATTCACCAAGTATCTATCATTGAGGTGGAAGTGGAACCAAGGGGAGAGTTCTAGGCAGAGCCTCAATGCATTTTGCAGTGGAATAAGCTCATGCTCCGGGATCGCATAATAGAGCAAGTTAAAGTGTATGGAAGAATTTTGAGCCAAGGAAGCTAAATGGAAGATGACTGATCAGATGCAGGCATAAAAATTGGTCTTGAGTTATGGCTGGATTTGTCACAGGAATTGGAGCCCCTTGAGAGATGATACATGCATGTGTTCAATTGCAAGGAACTTGCTTGGTAAAACAAGGTAAGGTAACTGGTATATTGTTATATTTATTTATGCACTGACAATTGTGTGTTTATGATAGTATGATGCATGGAATTACATGGCAAAGAGATTTCCATGAAATCTTAAAGAAGGCTCGGGTTGAGCTTTCCCTTGGCAACAATGGGAACCATGGGGGTTGATTCATGGTGTCTATTGAGAGTTTTTTCTTTCAGTAATTTGTGATTTTTTTGTGCTTGATTTGTGGTTTTGATTATGTTTGGTGCATGGCCATGCCACTTTGTTTGTGGTGTCATATTTTTATTGGTTTTTCATGGTTTTCTTCTTGTTCTTTCCTTTTATGTTTTGAGGGACTTGGGAATTGGTTGGGGGAAGAGGAAAGTTAATGGAGCTCAGGGAGAGTTGAATGAAACCCAATAGGTAATGTAATACCTAGATGAAGCCCAGTGCATGTATAAGGGTAGTTGAAGGAAAGAATATGACAATCGGTTGGGCTGGTTAGGTCCATGGGGATAAGGAAAATCATAAGAAAGGTAAGGTGAATGGATTTGATGTGTCAGATGCCTTGGCTATGTTTGGAATTGTTGTTTTTAATGTTGTGCATGCGTTGCACAGATAAAGGGAGTTATCTTAACCTTAACCTTATGAATACTGATAATTGTGTTGTGATCATGATTATGCTAATGTTTATATATGTATGTATGTATTCCATTGTCTGACACAGTTGTCAGGGATCATTCTTGTGGAAGAATGAATGTCTTATGCAGGTGAATGGCATGAAAAGGTTCTTGGTTTTATGAGGGATCAAGTGGGAAGAGTATTCTTGGAATATTTATGAGGTTAGTATCATGTGGATATGATTTTGATATTATGTGTTTATAACTATTCCTATGTTTATGCTATGGCAGACAATGCTGAAGGATACATCAACAAAATCAAAAGCAGTGTGATCTGTGACATGTTAGGAAAATCATGGATAGTGGAAAGAGACACATACCCAAGACTTGGGTTGTGGATGCACAAAGTAAGGCGTGGGAAAGACACTAGAGGCAAGGTTGCTTGGTAGAGGCGATATGGTCTCTGGATGTGCAATACTATTGTTGTGTACATGTCGTACATGTTGTGTTGTGTACATATGGTATTGTCTTATGTGTATTGTGTAGTCATTTTATCATGGTGTTTATTCGTTGTGTTGTATTATGTGTATCTATATGTGTGGTGTTGTACACTATGTGTAGGTCTATGTGTTATGTTATACACAATGTGTAGGTGTATGTGTTGTGTTATACATCATGTGTGGGTGTACGTGTTGTGATGTAAACTGTGTATATGTGTACGTGTTGGGGATTGGTCCTTTGGATCCCTGGAGTTTGTGGGTTGAGATATTAGTACTTGGAGCCTGATGGTTGGTAAAAACGCTCTAGAGCCCTGAAACAACTTGGGATTCTCTAGAGGTTCTGGGTTGAGTTATTAGTCCTTAGAGCATGTTGGTTGGGGAAAACACTCTGGAGCCTTGGATAGCTTGGGATGAGACCAACCTTGAGTTGCTAATATTGAGTGTTACACAATAATTTGTCACTGTCTTCACTCCAGTCCTTCTATTGTGTCATGTGTCCAAGTCAAACATGCTCATATTAGACAAATGATCTCTGATGTTGCCAAATGACCCACTTTTCCTAAGTTATCTGCCTCATCGCGACTATGGATTAAATATACGCGCTGAAGGGCACTCATAAATAGTCTAGAAGCGCTACCATTGCGGAAGTACACCTGATTCTCGCAATGGTCCGATTTCATGTCCCAGCGCGAGGTTACTTGTAATCTTTAGTGATGACCTGACTGGCTGCATTACTCAATAGCGATGTCAGCACTATAGATCAGTTATGCCCCTCGCGATGATCTAGATTGGGAAAATTTGTTCCAACAGTCGACCTTCCAGATGACTCCAGACCTGGTTGTTGGCATAGTTTGTATTGCCCTCCTTTCTCTGGCGTGGCTGTTTCGTCATTTGTGCTACCTTCCTTGAAGATAAGCTCACTCTTCCACCTTTCATGGAGACTCCTCCTCCTATTTAAACTCTCACCATTGCTATGCATTGCTAGTTTCTGATAGTTGGCTAGTTGAGCGGTGCTGTTAGTGTTTGTGAGTTTACTAGATAGCTGGTGTGAGTGTGACAAGTGTGGGATTGTTGATAACTTGTGGAAGGTTGTGAAGTGCCCTTAATCTTGTGTAAAACTTATGAGTGAGAGAGACTTGTATGTTGGGAGATCCATCTTCAAAGAGTGAATGCTTGAAGAACAGGCTGGCTTGATCCCTCTGAGAAGGCTTGTGACATCAAGACTTTGGTTGTAAGCTTACTCCTATTTCATTATTAATAAAATCAATGATGCTTTCCTATGTCTCGTATGTAATGTACTCAATAGCTCATGACTTCTTGACTTTGTGAGTAAATAGATCATTGTTGTTTTCCGGTTACGTGCTTTGTTGTATTTCCTTTGCATTGTTTCAGGTTGATCACTCGTTAAGGAGAAGGAAGCGGAAGCTGGAGCAGCACAACGAAACTCCATTAACCACCGGTTGAGGTAGGCCTCCAACTATGACTATTTAAGGAAAGCTATTGTTGATATGTCCTTGTTTGTGACTAGACTCACTCTAGGGCTAGAGGGGTTGCCTCTGTCCGCAGAGGGAACACTTTCCTGATTCACATTGAGGGTAGAGGCGATATTCTCTGGATGCCCTTATTATTGATACTGAAGAGAAGAGAAGGCAATGGGTGATGTTTAGGTTTGGAAACCAATCTAGTGTGTGCATGCGGTTGAAGAGAAAAGAAGGCACTGGATGCTTGCCGAGTTTGGAAAATGATTCAGTGCGTCTACGTAAAGGACAAGGAACAAAGGAAAAAGAAAAGAACCATTAAAAAGATAAGTATAATTATTTTATTTCAGTTTTTAATTATACAGGTGGTCCATGATTCTGATTTATGATGGTTGAGTTTTGAGCTAATCGGATGTGATATGTTTATACATGATGATTTAATCAAAGAGCTAGTTTGACTTGTTGTGATAGGAAGTAAATAGAATTGTAAGTGTACCTTATTGACATGCCACCAATGAGGTATGATTTGAATTTATTTCAATTCCTTTTGAGTCTAATGGAAATTATATGCTTGGTACATGAAAGCATGGAAAATTCCCAGGTTTGGGTGGTTGAAAATGCCCGGTTTGGGTGGTTCGAATTGGCTGGTAGGTAATTAGCAGCAGTAAAAGGAATTGGAACATGCAACAATATGTTGGTAAAGCACTTAAGGAGCATGACCATTGTGGGACACTAGTACCGAATAGTGTCCACTGATTTCCATGATAATGCTATGACTGATATGATGATTTTTAGACCTTCCGAGGGGAGGAAACCTTACCAAGGGATGGATCGCCCGAGGGACTGTGTAGTAGAGAAGGGGATGTCGGGGAACTTGGAAGGTGAGTGACTACACATAAGGGGGTGACCAAATTTCCCTAGAGACTATGTAGCAGAGAAGGGAAGGTTGAGGAATAGATTTGTTTTAGTCATTAGCATTGCCATATGGAATCAAAAACACATTGGGAGTGCACCCTAGAAAAATGAGCTGATAACTATTCACTGAGAGAACAAGTAGAACGGGGACTGTAGCACTGGATATTGGATGCAGACTTTGATTTTGGTAGTGGATTCTAGAATTCTTGGGTAGGAGGTGAATCCTGGTACTACTGTTGAGGGTGGAGGTGCGATCCTCTAAATTCCCTTGTTGCTAATTCAAGCATCATATCCTTTAATTTGCTATCGAGATGTGTTTATAAATCTCTGTTGAAAGTATGAGTAATTGCTGGTTGAAGAAAATGTGCATGAGTATATGTGTTTGTCATTGTAAATACTACATTAAGCTAGGTTATAAAGCTCCATAAGTGGTATGATTATCATGTTTTCAATAGTTTGTTGTTGTAAATTCTACATCCAGCTGTGTTATAAATATCCATAGGCAATATGTTTTACTGCTTACAAGTGTCATTGAACATTGAGGATGGAACCCTTGGTTGATTTTCCATGTAAATAAAATAAGACCAAGGTCATGGGACACGTATTCCAAGCTGAATGTTGGGTAAAACATTATAGTGGGCATCAATTTTGATTAATTGATGGCTGTGGAAATTGGCAAAAGAAAAGTGGCAATAATTGACATTTAGTTATGAAAATAAAGGAAAATATGAGAAAAGGAAGGTGAAGAGACACACATTTGCATGCAAGGGAAATTAGAGAAAAAATGAAGGAAAATGAAGAAAATAGAGGCATAAATGATAAATAAGATTCAAAGGATAAATTCACAACTTTTGTTGGTTTAGCTTTTCATAAATTTTGATAGTTTTGTGGTGGAGCTCTAGTTCATTTTCTCACACTCTCATTCTCCTATACTCTTGCACACTTAGAGCATTCTTTGGGCATGCTTGGAGCATTCTAGCATTCACTTGGATTGGAGAAGGAAAGCAAAGGAAAGAAGCGGAGCATAAGGGAACATTTGGATCAACAACTACAATTGGATTGCTTTGTAGGTAATAGGTTGCATGTGCAATTTCCTTGCTAATTTTTGGATGCATGGTATATGCATGTGGTTCCTTGGTTATGTGTTGTCATTGTCATGGATATTTTCCTCGACTGATAGTGGTTTTAGCCTTTCTTTTCCATTTGCTAGATATCCACAGTGTTGTGGGTTTTCCACTTATTTTTCTGATTGGTGCTCAGGTTCCTGATGGTTGTGGGTTGGAACAAACACTTTGGAAGCCCTAGAACAACTTGGGTTGAGTTACTAGTTCCTAGAGCCGTAGGTTGGGACAAACACTTTGGAGCCCTTGGTGGGTTGAGTTACTAGTCCCTAGAGCCACAGTTGGAACAAACAATCTGGAGCCCTAGAAGGTTGTGGGTTGAGTTACTAGTTTCTAGAGCTCTGGACAACTTGGGTAGAGACTGTTTTGGTTGATGTTAGTGATTTCTTGACCGTAGAGTTGGAATCACTGTGGATGAGGGTTTAGGTGGTTTGGCCTCTAGAAGTCCTGGTTTGGTTTTGTTTTGGTTTATTCCATGAGATCCAACATTTGAGCTTGGAATATGGTGCAGGGGTGATTGGATGAAAGGGAGATTTGGTTCAACCCAATCCATGGTCAAGTTGTACATGGAAGTCCCTGACTTGGGTGTAATTTTCATATGTTAATAAGAGATATTTTCCTATTGTGATTTATGAGCACTTGTATTGGCTATGTTGCTGACATTATGGTTGATTTTCCATGGTTTCTATGTTGGTTATATGATGTAATATATATATGGATGTTGACATGTTTTGATAAGTTATTAATTGGGTGATGAATGCATGGAATAAAAAGTGTTATTTCAAGTAGATAGAGAGGGATTAGAGCATTTTTGGTGATTCTTAGATGAAAACTATCAGTTAATGATTAGATATGCATTCATGACCTGTAGCTTACATGTTTTCCATATGTTTGATGAAATGTTTGTTATGGATTAGGAATGTCTAGGTCAAGTTATTGCTTCAAGTTTGAATTTTTGGTATTATCATCATTTTAATTATGATTTTGGAAAGTTACAGGTGGTTCTAGGCAGTGGTTTGCAGGCTAGCCTAAAAAAGTGGCTGAGATCTCATAACTGCTGGCATTGAACTAGAGGATTTAGGACATAACCACATGGAAGCAGGCTTGTGTGTGCATTTGGGGCTTCATAACCAGACTCTTTCCTTGTTGTTTATGTGGTTGGGGGGCTAGGTCAAGGAAAAAGTGTTCCAACTTAGGGATTAAGCACTTGGGGTGGTTTTTCAACTCCAGAGTGATTGTAGTCCTTGTAGGATGTCTGTAAGTGTCGGTGTGTTAGCCCCACTTCCATAACTAGAAATTGGAGTTTGGTTCATGTCATAGTGACATTCGTCTCATGTTGAAAGCTTGTGAATTTGGTTAAATGTGGGAGGAGGCATTACAATCTAACTTGGTTAAAGATGAAAGATATGTACAAGGCAATGAAAGGTATGGTGAACATTTTTTTAGTTTTATGACCACAAGGTCCTAAGTGCCTCTCTCTCTCTCTCTCTCTCTCGCTCTCTCTCTCGCACTCTCTCTATATATATGGGTCATAAAAAGGTTTTGAATCGAGTTAGAGGAGACAAAAAGACATGGTTTAAAGGGCATCATGAGAAAAATGGTTTGCTATGTGATGTAAAGGTTGGAATATAACATTTTGGGTATTGAAAAGGACATGGTTATAAAGAGAGTGAATTTTAAGTTTTTAAATGGTTTATTTCTTTGCAATATTTATAAATATTTTTTATTGATAAAAGCCAAAGGAGTCATAAAAAAAGGGAAATTTGAGTCAAGTTTCATAGAGTTTCCTTTTTTGAAAAAAATGTTTAGATTTATATTGATAAAAGGTCGCTAAAGGGGGTGGAAAATAAGTACATGAGTTCAAAATATACCATTACAAAATTTTTAATGTAGCAATCTTTCCTCATTATAAAAAAAAATTGGATGGCACTTGACTTCTTGAAAAAGAAACTAGTGTATTGTCCTAATATAAGTACCCTAAAGTAGAATTAATTTACAAAACATCAAGAGGGTATTATATATTATGATATCAAATTTAAGTTATGTTGAGAAATGGCAATAAGAAATTCTATTTTAATTTATCCTTGAATTAAAATGTGAATTAAATTGGAATTCTATTCTCATAGAAACTTAAAATAGTTAAATTAAGTTTATTAAACTTACTTAAATTAGGAAATTAAAGTTGGAAGTCCTTTGGAAGTCATGTATATGTTCTCCCTACTTTGTAGGAGTCCAGTGTGAGTTAATTGTGAGTTGTAAAATAGAAGACTCAGTTTCATGAGTCATTTCAGTTAAATTAGTTCTCAAACTGATTGAGAGAACTATTAGTGAGTTAACAGTCAGTGGTGACACTAATGAACTCCAGCAGTGCTACTCTAGCTAATTCAATATTTACTCATAAGAAACTCATGCATGTCGATTATGAGAAAGACCCAGTTGAGACTAGAGTGTAGGGACAATGCACTAATTGTTTTAGATTTTTGTGAGTTGCACTGATAGTGCATGCAATCAGGAACTAACCCTTCAGGGATTACACTATTTTTAGAGGCTTTATTTCCCTTTAAATACAAGCTATCCTTCATAGGAATTACACATTGGAATAGAGACTTGGATAGCTTGTGAAGAGGCTAGGATTTGGCCTTGAGCTTTCTTATGAGTTGGAGATTGAATTTGTTGAGTGATCTGATTGTTCTAGAGAGAACAAGCATTGTAATTTCATCTTGATTTTCTGGATTAATACAAAACAGATAGTGGGGTTTTGAGCTGTGGATTTCCTCGGATATTTATTGTGCTATGTACCTTTGATTATCTTCCTCTATTGATTATGTTTTTCTCAATGTTTATGGACTTCCACTCTAAAGAGTGCAAGTAGATTCTTGTCTCTTGCTTTAGCAAATTACATTAGCTTGTGAATCTATAGGAAAATTATACATGGTATTAGAGCAAGATTGTTTTTTGGGCTGAGAGCTTGGAGAATATCTGAAAAGCTATGTGAAAATTTTTTAGATAAAATTATAGATATGGATTCCTTGGGAAAAGATACCCAAATTAAAAAAAAAAATCGGCCAAATCGGAGTTCGGATGAGGGAGATATCACCGATTTAAAATCAGCTCTCTAGAGGAGATTTCGAAGTTTTGAGTTTCTAGGTTATAGGTGAAAGTCGAATTTGCAATACATATTTTAGGATCGGCAGATGGTGTTCCATGGGTTGAGGCTTGAGTATGCCTTAGAAGGAATCTCAAATTTCATAGCCTGGAGGGAAAAGATGGAGGTAATGCTAGAGGAAAATGGTTTGAAGGAATTTGTTGAACAAGCAATTCCTAAGCCAACAACTACTGATGCACAGAACTTGGCCGAGTGGAAGAAATGTGTGGCAAAGGCAAGGTAGATAATCCTTGAGGGAGTTCGAGATCATATTGTCTTGAGTATCCATGGAAAGGAAACCCCGCATGCTATGTGGAAAACATTTACAGACTTGTATAAGAATAACAATGATCAAAGGAAGTTGGCACTGAAGGATAAAATTTGTAAAATCAAGATCGAGAAAGGCGAGATGATTCCAAAGTACTTGACCAAATTCACTCAATGTTGGGATGAAATTGGAAGTGTTGGAATCACGGTTGCCAAAGAGGATATGGTGAGCCTTGCTCTTCTTGGACTCCCAAAGAGTTGGCATAGTTATCAGGACTTTGTCAATGGTCAGGAAAAGTTGCCAGATTGGGAACGACTATGGTCAGATTGATGCAGGATGAGATTAGGAGGAACATCAGGGATGGTTCTTCATCAAAGACTGATGATGAAGAGAATCGTGCCTTAGCGATTAAGGCGAGGAAGGGGAAAGGTAAATTTCTCATTCCAAATCATATTCTTATCATGGAGGTGAGAAGAAGGACATGACGAAAGTTAAATGATTTCATTGTCACAAGATGGGTCACTTTGCTATAAATTGTTCATTGAAGAAGTCCAAGGATAAGTCCTCAGGAGGAGCGGCGGGTGAGGCTTTGGCCTCCTAATTCAAATTGGACTTTTCCCTAGTTTTCATGCATGGTGTCTTTAATGATGGGAAGTGTCTGTTACTTACATAGTGGAGCTTCTTTCCACATGACTGGTGACAAAGAGTTATTTAGTGAATTGGAGGAGAAAGATATCAAGATGCATATTGAGATGGGTGATGATGGTAAGTATAGTGTTACTGGTGTGGGTACTACTACTTTTCAGAGGGATTATGCGGCTCCACTCACCTTGAAGAATTTTATGCATGTACCTGGACTGACGAAGAACTTGGTATCTATTGCCATGCTTGAGGATAGAGGATATGATCTAATCTCTTTGAAAGGAAAGGCGTTCCTTTGACACATAGCCATGGGTCAAGTAAAGAAGATAGGGATTCGAGTTCAGAATCTCTATAAGATAGAGGTAGATGATTGTGCTGCTTTGAGTTCAAAAGCAAAAAATATGTTGAGCTGAGATGTCGGCGAGTTGTGGCATAGGTGATTGGGCCACTTGCATCATGGGGCTTTGAAGATATTGCAACAAATCTCTACCAGTCTTCCCAAAGGTACGCTTGAGCAAGTTAACACATGCAAGGGTTGTACTTTTGGAAAATACACCAAGTCTTCCTTTGGAGACAGAGACAATTGAGCAGAGTCTATTCTGGAGAGAGTCCATTTAAATGTATGTGGACCATTCTCAACGGCATCCACGGCTAAACATAGGTATTATGTTATATTTGTTGATGACTATTCTTGTAAATGCTGGGTATTTTTTATGCAGAAAAAGGATCAAACTTTCACAAATTTTTGTGAGTTCAAAGCATTGGTAGAGAAAGAGTATGGAAAGAAGGTTAAATATCTATGGAGTGATAACGGTGGTGAGTATGTATCTAATGAGTTTAAGAACTTCTGTGCAGCGGAAGGGATTAAATGAGAGTTGATGACACCCCATAACCCTTAACAGAATGGGGTTTCCAAGAGGAAGAATAGGATCATAGTAGAGGCAGAGAGGGCGATGTTGCATGATCAAGGCCTACCACTACACTTGTGGGCTGAGGCAAGAAACACAACTGTTTATGTTCAGAACTATATCCCACATTAGGTACTTGAGATGAAGATACCAGAGGAGGCTTATTCTGGTAAGAGGCCAGATGTTGGTCACTTCAGGATTTTTGGGCAATCGGTTTATTTCCATGTCACCAAAGATGCACAGAAGAAGCTTGAGCCAACAACATAGTTGGGGATCTTTGGAAGGTACACTGATACACCCCACAACTATTGGGTGTACATGCCGACCAATTGGATGATAGTGCTTCATAGGGATATCAGGTTTGATGAGGAGAAGGTGATGTGAGTATCCCTTGAGAGGGAGCTTGAGATACATGTGGATGAGGAGATTTTAGCTCTGAAGGTTGAGGGGCCTTATATTGATGTGGAGTAACCACATGTAGAGGTTCATAGAGTGGAGAAATCCACTCATGCAGAGTCTTCTAGAGAGGGAAGAAAGTGTTCTAGAGAGGCTGACAGATTGTTGGATGATGCACGGGAGAATGTGGGAGCACCCTCTTCTCAGCGCAGACAGAGGAGGTCACCAGAGAGGTACACTGGATACATGGAACTTATGGGTGCATGTGTTGTAACATAGCCCTCTTCCTTTCAAGAAGTAGTGTAGCATCCGGTTTGGGTTGATGTGATGGTGGAGGATTATGACTCCATAGTTCAAAACAGTGTTTGGGATGTGGTCTCGAGACCGGAGGACAAGTCAGTTGTGAGCTCCTGTTGGTTTTACAAGGTAAAGCAAGTTGCGGATGGTAGTGTGGAGAAGCATAAGGCTAGATTTGTGGCCTGTGGATTTTCATAGGTAGAGGGGATTGACTATGATGAGACCTTTACTCGTGTTGTAAGGTACTCATCAATCAGATCTATTTGGCACTATAAGCACAGATGGGTTGGAAGATCCATCAGATGGATGTGAAGACTTCCTTCCTCAATGGCATGATTGAGGAAGAGGCATACATAGAGAAGCCCAAAGGTTTTGAAACCGTGGATCGTGAGTCACATGTGTTCCGACTCAAGAGAGAATTGTATGGGCTGAAGCAAGCACCCCGTGCTTGGTACACTAGGATAGATAGCTACTTCACTGGGTTGGGCTTCATGAAGAGTGATGTGGATGCGAACCTGTATCACATAGTGGTGGAAGGTAAGCTATTTATCATTGTAATTTATGTAGATGATCTTATACTAACAGGTGATGAGAAGATCCTCAAATCTTGCAAGGAGGACCTTGCAAGAGAGTTTGAGATGAAGGACATGGGGCTCATGCATTACTTTCTTAGCATGGGGGTATGGTAGGGAGATGGGGAGTTGTTTGTATCTTAGGGAAAGTATGCCAATGGTATACTCAAGATATTCTGCATGGGGAGCATTAAACCCATGAAGACTCCTCTAGCTGGTAACTGGAGGAAGGAGGATGCTACTTCACGGAAAGTAGTTGAAGCTACTGTTTGTAGGAAGCTTGTGGGTTCACTCATGTACTTGGTGAACACACGACCGGATATGTGCTATGTAGTTAGCCAACTTAGTCAAGCGATGGTTAGGCCTACCAAGCTGTATTGGAAGGCAACAAAGCATGTATTGAGATACCTCAGAGGCACTACTCAGTTTGGGTTATGGTACAAACGGACAGAGGGAGTGAAGCTTCAAGGCTTATCCTATGTAGATTGGGCAGGTAGTCCATCCGACATGAAGAGCACATCAGGAGGGATCTTTAGTATTGGTTCAGTGGTAGTTTCTTGGTACAACAGGAAACATAGATCAGTTTCACTCAGTTCGGCAAAGGTAGAGTACATGGCTGCAAGTTAGGAAACATGTGAGGCTATCTAGATGAGGAAGATCCTCATTGGTTTGTTTGGTCAGTAGATGGATACGACAATGATTTATTGTGATAATCAGAGTTGTATCAAACTCTCTGAAAATCCAGTATTTCATGATCGGTCCAAGCATATTGATATCCGATATCATCATCTTAGAGATTGTGTATTGAGGCGGATCATGTTGTTAGATTACATTCCCATGGAGGAGCAAGATGCTGACATCTTGACAAAGGCATTGTCAAGATGTAAATTCAAGTTTCACAGAGACAAGATCAGGGTAGTTGATAATCCCTTTCTTGTTGAGAGGGAGTGTTGAGAAATGGAAACAATAAATTCCAGTTTAATTTGTCCTTGAATTAAAATGTGAACTAAATTCGAATTCTATTCTCATAGCAACTTAAAATAGTTAAATTAAGTTTATTAAACTTACTTAAATTAGGAAATTCGAGTTGGAAGTCCTTTGGAAGTCATGTATATGTTCTCCCTACTTTGTAGGAGTCCAGTGTGAGTTAATTGTGAGTTGTAAAATAGAAGGCTCAGTTTCATGAGTCATTTCAGTTAAATTAGTTCTCAAATTTATTAAGAGAACTATTAGTGAGTTAACAGTTAGTGGTGACACTAATGAACTCCAGCAGTGCTACTCCAGTTAATTCAATATTTACTCATAAGAAACTCATGCATGTCGATTATGAGAAAGACCCAGTTGAGACTAGAGTGCAGGGACAATGTACTATTTGTTTTAGACCCTTGAGGGTTTGTGCTATTTTTAGAGGATTTATTTCCCTTTAAATACAAGCTATCCTGCATAGAAATTACACATTGGAATAGAGACTTGGAGAGCTTGTGAAGAGGCTAAGCTTTGGCCTTGATATTGCTTATGAGTTGGAGATTGAATTTGCTGAGTGCCAGGATTGTTCTAGAGAGAAAAGGCATTGTAATTTCATCTTTGAATTTTTGGATTAATACAAAATAGATAGTGGGGTTTTGAGTTGTGGCTTTCCCCATATATTTATTGTGTTATGTGCCTTTGATTCTATTCCTCTATTGATTATTGTTTGCTCGATGTTTATGGTCTTCCATTATAAAGAGTAAAAGGATATTCTTGTCTCTTGCTTTAGCAAATTTCATTATATTGTGAATCTACAGGAAAATTCTACAAGTTCACCAAATGTTGTTCTCCTATGAATTATTCTTGGTCCAATGAATCATGTCCTTATTTCATTTTCTTTGACTAATTGTAGTGTCTTCAATTTTTTTTTGAGGAAATATCTAGGCATATCCACTCAAAGGGACTAGGCTTATTAGTAAAGGCTAACCTTGAGGGCATCGAGGAGAATTGACCCCATTCCCTCTCATTAGTGAGCTTATTTAGCAATGATATGTTGGCCAATTGAGCTAACCCTCAAGGTTAGTATCCTCTTCAAATTTTGCATATGAGGCTTTGGAAGTTTGTCTTTGAGTTGGCGAGGGGGAGGCCAAACCTATAATACTTCATTTCAACTGATTATTTTCTGTTCTCAAGATGGAAATCCATGTTCCATAAGCTAATAAAGTGTTAAATATGGAATTCACCTATTGATATCGAACTTGATTTTGGGTTAATTGAAGTCACCTCAGCTGCAATTTGATGCTATACTTGATTTTATACTTCAAATGAAGAAGACCTTCATTTATTTTAGAATGGGAAGAGGGGGAGCTATATGCCACATTATGGTTATGTGGGAGTATAAATTTTGAAGGGCCAATCAATATTTGAGGAGCCAAGGATTTCCACTACTCTGGGTAACTACATAGATAGGTGGGTGACAAAAAACTAGAGATTGTAGGGAGCATAACATGCTAGAACTAATAGATGACAAAAATAAAGAGTCTCAAAGGGGATGAATGAAATAATACTTTAGATCAAATGTAGATGATTCTTATTGAAGTTGGAATCAGTGGGAATGAGACCATTCACTCCTAACAAAATCTAAGATAATAACACAAACACCAATAATGGAAATTAAGTAGAGTCATGAGAGAACCTACTAAAATGATTGAGTTAAAATACCTAAGAAACTTGCTCATCACATGCATATAATTAATCCCACTCGAGATAATAATATTGAACAAAGAGGAAATAAGTGTACAAGTGAATGGAAAAAACAACATATACTTCCCACACAATGTCATGGATAATATTCAAGGGAAGGCATGATAGGAAAAATATTATTGACATGATGATTAATATATGATTCAAGTGGGTGGAAATATAATGAGGGAAAAAACCAATTTTTGATATTTGACTTTCATGGATTATAAGGTTGCTTTAACGTAAATGAATATATTTATTTCCAAAGGAGGTGAGGATAAATATTTGAGGCAGGGAGGAAACATATTTAGCCAATGTATTGGCACTATCATTATGTTTCCTCAGGATGTAGAAGAATTTGAGTTCATGGAAATTTAGAGTCTCTTATTGAGCTTTGATGATATTTTGATCAATTTTTAGATGAGTGTTTGGTTTGTGATGTTTCATTACTTTGTTTATTATATATGAATCTCCTAATACCACTAAATTTTTAATCTTCCATGATATTTCTAGTCTATCCCCACGAATGAAGAAAAATATTCATCTTCATTATTGATTGTGTGTCCTAATCCCCACATGAATTCAAATTTATTTGTTCCATGTGGGTTTACTTTGACTTCTCCTTATCTTGCAACCCCTCAAATATAAGGGAATTTAATCATTATTTTAGCTACTATTTACAAAGGAGAGACTAGGGTACATGTTTGGTGTTACTTGACACCCAAGCTTAAATTCATGGCCAGGTCATTTCTTGGGAGTTTTGTTGATGCAAAGAGTTGAAGTTAATAACAAGCTAAAGTCATAATCAAGTTGAAGTTAATAATTTATTGATGTCAATGTCAAAGTCAAAACCAAGTGTTTATGCTATGTCAAATCATGATAATGGTGAATCAATTAAGTTTCCCAAGCTAAGATCATAGATTTCATTAGTTGGGCCTTCAAATCACTCAAACAAATAACATTTATGCATATATAAAAAGAAGAAGACAAATGAAGAAAAATGAAGATGCAAATACTATGATAGAAGAATATTGTAAAAAGTAGCACAATTGAGATGAAGAAACAAGATGCAAACTCCATGAATGAAGAAGAATATAGAAAAAAGTAAAGAAGGAGAAGGAATCAAGAACAATATAAATGAAGAAGACAAAGAACGCAAAATGCAAACTCCTAGACCTAAAATAAATAAGAAGAAATAAGAATATAAAAGTATATGGACTCCTAGGCCTAAAAGAAGAAGAAAAAAGAATGAAGAAATGGAAGAGAATCACATAAAAAAGGGAAGACAAGGAGGAAAAGTGAAATATGAAAGAAGAGACAATGAAAATACAAGAATGATGAAGCAAGGTAAGAATAAATAATATTGTGTGTAAGGTAAGAATAAACAATGTCGTATGTTTAAAATTTGACATACAAAAGAAGTGAATCCATGAAAAAGGACATCCCTCAGAATTCTAATTGTCCTTGAATATTGTTTTCATGATGAAAAGAAATTTGTCTTGATACAATGTTTGTATAAGGGCTGGATTAGGTGGAATTGTATATACCTAAGTCAATGTTGATGTAAGTCTTCATGAGGAAAATTATACCCTCATAATTTAAATGTTGTATCATTTGTAGTTAGCCAAATCACTAATATAATGTATGGTTTATGGCCATTCGAAACCACTTGGTTTCATGTATAGTTCATGGTTAGCTAAAACCACTTAATGGTTCATGGTAAGCTAAAACCACTTGAGGATTTGATGGTTGAGAGTAATCCATAAAAACCCAGAGGATGTGATCAATGAGAGTAAGTGAAATAAAACCCAAGATGATTATTTATAAATAGGTAAGGGGAGTAAAAGAGACATGTATGAAGATATGTTATTGAAATAAACATGAGAAAATGTTTCCTAGAGAACCAACAAATAATGTGGCCGGTGAACTCTGTGATTTAGTGGATGGTAATTTTTTTATATGGATTTCAACAAATGATATTATGTTCTTGCATGTAGAGTATGAAAATTGAAGAATAAAAAAAATTAAGAATAAAGAAGAACAAAGATATCAAAAGATTAGAGATGAAGACTAAGAGCACTGAAGGAGGAAAACACAAAAGATGAGGGTGAATAAGGGACCAGATTAGTTAAAAAATAATGATTACATATTTAGATCACAAGTACTCATTAAATGGGAGTATGAAGGATTAAATCCTACTTGCGAATTATGAATAATATCTAAATTGTATGATGGATTTGTAATGAATTATACTAAGCATAAACTTCTATGTAAGAATAAGAGATGAGAAGCAAAGACAGATGTTAGGGATGAATATTGGTTGAGATATTCATGGAGGGATTATTGTGGCGATATTTATAAATTTGGTTGAAGTAAAAAGTTAATTATGACAAAGTTATTATGGTCATCTAAAGTTATATAAAGGGACCAACTATCCAATAGAAACACACACGAGAATGGCTTTATTAAATATAATTTCCCCTTTTGTTATAGACATATTTGGGCACTGTAACCCCAATCATATATGTCCATAAACCAAGGACTTCTAAGTCCCTAAAAGTGTTGTTTCATACCTTAAAGGAGCAAGGTCAGCTGATTACATCATCTCCCAGAAGTTCTCCATGAAAAACTACTCAGAACTGGTCAAAGTAGGACCATACAGACTGCCCAGTGCTAAGGTTTCTATGCATCTCACCTGCCACATGCAAAAAGTGCGATGCATACTGGAAAGCCCTTCTGTAGGGTGTGATGAGCGAGAGCAGACAAATGGCACAAGCAGTTTTCTAGGTGGATACCCTGAGAATATTGTAGAAGCTGCTCATTTGACACTTGCCTCTCTGAATTCGCCCAAGGATGAGTAAGAGATCATGAAATCTCCAAGTGGAACCAAGAATTATCAGAGAGATGACACTAATCAAAATCCCAGAAGCTGACTCACCCCCATGAAAACATCTATATATGGATCCCTCATCCCAGAGATCCAGAGGCTGGAATTTTGTAATTTGCAAGGAAGTGTTGTTGGTTTCTCTTTGAAGACATTGTTGGGTGATCTTGCTTTGTATAAGGTGAAGAGGGCTTTCATGCTGGGAGGATGGCGCCAGGTCAGACCAAGTGGTTGTAATCCTCTCTTCTACTACTTCTATCAATAAAGCTATTTGAGTTTTCCTCCATATTCTTGTGTATCTTTGAATATCGTGTTGATATATGCATTTGTATGGTCAATATATATCTGATCCTATATTGTTTATGGTGATAGATCTCTATGCTTTGATGGTATTATGTTGCTTTGACTCTACAGGTGCTCTTTGAAGTGGGACAAGTAAGGAAGGAGTGGCGAGATTCTGTCAAAGGGGAAAGGAAACAAGCAAGGAGCCAAGTGAAAGACTGAGGTTGGTACTCTCTGCTTCTTTCTCATCTATCTCTCGTAAAGGAAAACACAAGTGACTTTAGTTTGTTTGTTTCTAAGATAGCTACCCATCTTAGTGGGACTAGCAGCTCTGAATAGACACTAGTTTTCCCGATAACAAAATGGCGACTTCGTTGGGGAGCGAATAGTTTGATTGCTTGTCTCTATTTTTTTGCTTGATAAACTACAAACGGAGCCTAAAGTTAAGCCAGATAGCCTTCGAACTGCATTTGCTATGCAAGTGCAAAGTAGATCAACGCTGCTTCAGTCAATCTCCGGGTTTGTTTATGAACTGAACAACTGACTTGCAAACATCCTAAGTGCCCTAGAGGTAGCTCAAGTAACCTCATTAGATCAGCCCCTATACTTTGTATTTACTGACTATCATTAACTCGGCCTAAATCCTTGAACTAAGCTGCAAACTGTGACCAAAAAACAAGTTAAAGTCTCGTCCCTGGACCATTGCACCATCTCCTTTTAGTAGACTGGATGCGTTGCACCTCCCGTGTGCAGTAGGTGGGATGCATCCTTTTCTCCCTATGTTACAGGTGCGATGATCAGATAAGACTATTTCTACCTCCAGATTTTGGTTTTTTCTTCACTGTCTTCAGCTTTATTCAGGAGGTTCGCTGTCTATGATCAGTAGATCACTGTTGAAACCCCCTTCCTTTGCATTATTTAGCCTCCAGTATACAAATAATTGTGGATGTTTTTATGTATTTTTCGCCATTTATAGTTCTCCTTTACAAAATAGTAACTTAATCGAACTGTCGTCTTTTGATTTGAAAGTGTCGCAAGTGTCGTTTCCAGTCAAAGAAAAGAATCCTTCTCTTTTTGATAGTTGATTACACTATTACTCTTGTATTTGATCTGAATTCATAGTATTTCAAGTGTCGAAAGCAGTTTTCAATTCAAAATCGCAGTGTCATCTTGTCTTCCTTTCATTTTTTGAAAAGCAAATCGTTAGTACTGTCGCTTTGAAAGAAGAAATAATTCAGATTTGTATTGAGCATTCTTTTTGTCATTCATACATTAAGAAAGCAGAAAACAAATACATGCATGTGCATTTGCATTTAGACTGCTTGTTGATTTTTATTTAGGACAATGCATCTAATGTGTGCTCTCTACTCTATGTTGAAAGGATTTCGCTTCTCTTTCCTTAGTAGCTAGGATTTTCATTGCAAAAAGAAGAGTAAACGACTGTTTATCATCTTAGATTGCATATTTAGGAGTTGTATATCTACATCACATGGTGAACCTTAAAGGAAAACTTCTTAAGAAAGATCAATTGTAAAATAAATTCAATGAACATAAAAACGCTTTGGAACCTAATGCACAACATCTAGAAGTCTAGGCTAGAGACGTATTCTGGCGTTGTAAAGCTTGGTAACTGTAGCTTTCATCGTAGGTTGGGTGATTCCTCCTCTTTGAGACAAAAAGTGTCAGTATAGACTTGTGCTCCCACGTACCGTTGAGTATATATTGGGAGACCAAAATAGGCTATATCCTTTATCCTTAGGAAGCCGTGTCTGCCGCCCTATCGATCGCAATGCACTGAACACAACATTCGGGAAGATTGACTGCCATACTGTAAAAAGTATTTTTTAGTTTTGCGATTGGTTTGGTAATCCCTCTGTCTAGATTTCTAGAGTAGTCTCTTTCGTTCCTTTTTAGACTCCTTAAAGGAAAAGGTCCATCTGAGCACTTGTCACTTCAGGCTCATTAAAAATCGAAGGCGATTAGAGTCATCTTTAGCTTTTTCTCGACTCTTAAAAATTGAAAAAGCAAGTTGTGTCAAAGCGTCTAAAATTTATTTTAAACAGAATAACATCACTGTTCCCTCGTTGATCTTAGGTTGAAAAAATGGAGTCCACCAATCAAGGATTTCCCTTTGGGGGAAATCCTAGTCCTTTCTCCTCTTGCGGAGATGTTGGTGCACCTCATATGGCCACATTGTACCTTCCAGGATTGAAAATTGGCCTGCCAGTATGGATTTTCTCGACCTCTATCGTTCAAAGCACTGTGATTCCTGAGCAATTAAATCAGCAACTAGATGATACTAGAGTTACCCCCCAACCTTCTACTTTGTTTGTTTCTCCCTCTCCTTCTTCCTCTTCGCTTGGTGAAGCTAGTAAAACTGAAATCCAAGTAACTAAGAAGAAGAAGAAAGGGAAGAAGAAGAATAAGAAGGAGCCAATGGCAAAAAGGGGCAACCGTACATCGTCTAGCGACACACTGCACCATACAAACCTAAATCTCCATGTGTCATCTGCAAAGGGGACCACTATCATCGAGATTGTCCTTGCATCCCACAGATCTTAAGGGACTGGTCTCCTCGCTTGCACAATCTGGTGTCGTCAACCTCTGACGATCATGTTGAGAGCACACCATTAACTAGTGAAAACGAAGTCATCGGACAGAAAGGAAAATCTAAATTTCCTTGCAGACTGTGTGAAGGCGATCATGCCCTCCACTGTTTTCCCTTCCTGGACGAAGCTAAAAGACTCTTGGATAACCGTCTTGCGTCACTGCAGTGACTTCCTCCTGGATACAGGAAACTCTTGCCGAGTCCATTGCTAGTTGAAAATCTAACTGACACACCTTTGTTGTCGGTCGAAGCACCTATCATTGAAGATAAACCCTCTGAGTCCACATCGGACCAAAGTCAACAGGTCGAGATGGCAGTCGACCCCATCTTGTCTTTAGAGGATTTACCTTCAGATGATATAGTCACCAAAGAGAATGAGAACGACACCGTTCAAATTCTTTTCATAAACACAAACTCCAATGAACATGGGGGCAATCTACCCATTCCTTTACCGTAGGAAGGAAGTTCGTCAGAGATGTATCTGGCCATTTATTCAGTCCCACCTCCAAGCAACCTAGTCGTCTCCTTCGATTGGAATCTACTAGGCAGACCCCATCTACCATCTAATGTACCATTCCGAATCATAGTGCAAACTTACAGAATGGTCATGGTGGGTACCATCATAGATGAAGGGGATTTTGTGAGTATCCTTTCCTCAACTGCTTGGAAAGTGCTTGGTTCGCCATCGCTTTTGCATGAGATGCGAAATCTGACAAGCTTCAATAAAGGAACCGATCGACCGTTAGGGATCCTTCCAAATCTACCTATAACTTTGAGAAGGAAAACTGTTTATCTAAACGTAATGGTAGTCCAAGGACCTTTAGATTACAATCTACTCCTTGGGCGCGACTACATTTATAGCATGGGAGCTATTGTTTCCTCACTCTTTCGAGTGATGTTTTTTCCGCACGAAGGTAGAGTGGTCCACCTCGTAGAACAACTTTCATTCCCCGGTTCACACATCGCTAATATTGAAATGCCATACCTAACAGGTCTTTTTGCACAAGGAATGTCTCATCAATCTTCAGCCCGTCCACCTGATGAGCGCAAGTGATTCGGTGGTTGTGACTGAAACCCAGGGGGCATGCACCCTGGTCTGCTTCGGCAGGAAAACTTCAGGTATAGAGTAGGTTTCCATGGAGGATATATGACTGGTCTGACACACTCATCCATTTAGGAAAATGGGATTAGATCAGAATAAGACACCTCCATCAGAAGTTATGCCTTTCCCGACAAAACAAATGTTTTGTCTACAAATTGAAGGGTAACCTGGAAACTCTACTTCGCTATACCTGGGGGCATGCAAACCTTTTTGCATGAATGTGAAAAGCGACCATTTATTTTCTTATTTTGTAGATTCTTAACCCTTTAAACTCGTAGGATTGGTCATTCCTAGCTTACATAATAAAAGGAGTCGGAGCAAAATTTCGAATGGTGCAAGCTCCCTAAAAAATGAACCTATCGATGAGACATCCTTATTATACGACTGGCACGAGCAGTTTTACGCGAAGTTCAAGCTTGTTAAAAAATAAACCTAGCAATGAGCATATGTTCCACCAGAGTTTAAGCTCGTTAAAAAATGAACCTGCCTCCAGTAAATAACCATTGCATTATTATTAGCTTTCGAACCTTGGTCGTGTTCTTACCATCACCTCCACTCTTTTTAGCCAATCATACGCCCCCGTTTGATTGTTTACCCCTTTTGAGGAATAGCTATGATGAGTGATCCTATTAGCCTCCTTCTTTACGTTACCATGATTGAAAAGTTCCAAACATTACCTGGAACTAGCTGCTATCTGAAAACATCACTCGTTCCTCAAAAAATGAGTCTCCTTTAAGCTCTTTTCATCCGACTCGTAAAATATGAAAAGATTTCCAAGCAATTGGCCTCTCCAGCTCGTTAAAGTGATTGGAAGTGCCATCCCTCCTCTAAATTTTAATCTTTTTGGACCTGAGGGATTATTACACAAAAAGATCGAGCGTTTGTCTTGTTCGGCTCGTTAAAACTATCGAAAAGTCATCCCTTTCGCATTGTTTTATGCTTTTTTAGACTTAAGGGATTATATTACAAAAAAGGAATATTGGAGTTTCCTTTTCGTCTCTTTTCAGACTCTATAAAATTGAAAAGAACCGAGTTATCCTTGTCATTAAACTCGTTAAAACAATAGCGACAAACTTGTCCATTCAAACAAGAGCGAGTTTCACTGTCGCTAGGCTCGTTAAAACATAGCGACGGGTTTGCCCAAAGGGAAAATTATAGAACAAGCATATGTTATCCTCCTCAAGCTTGACAAAAATAAAGAGGTACTAGTCAGAAATCACTGGGGAAAATTGGGAAGAAAACTTGAAGAAACTTTATTGGTGGCAGGTCGCTCTTGAACATGACACTTTCACTCCATCACCATGATTGAGTCGAGTTGGGTTATTCCATTCACCAGCCATATCACCATTGGTCCACCGTACCATCCACTTTTGGGGTTAATGCTACCAATCCATTTCAATGTCACCGATATGTTCAAGAGAAGTCGCTCAGAGAATTCACCTACCCAGCTTGTGTCTCATCCGCTGCAATACCTTCATTCTTTCATGACCGTCACCCTGAACCTTGTATCATCAGATTATTTTCACCTCCACAAAATCGTTTGCTATGTTCTGTGTCGTAGATGTGGGATTCATTAATGCCCTCCTACGAAGGGCTACTTCTTGTCGACATCAGCTCATTATCCAAGAAGTCGACCTAGGAACAACCCTTTCAGTACTTTTAAGCTTGCATGCCTTAATGGCAAGTTTCTCACTTCTGGTGACAGGTTTACATCAATTGCCTTTGACCGAAATATTTCGCGTGGTGTTCGACATCGACTCATGTATTCACACCATGTGAATTGTACTATAGTACCTTGAGGGTCATCATCATCATCGATGATTCCTCTTGCGCCTATTAACAGCTTAATCATTGGCTGGTAATTAGGCTATGTCTTTCCATGTTCGACCTCAGAACATCTTTTCACATGGACCGACTTGTACTTTCGGGCGAAGATTGAATGAGTTTTGAAGACCCAGGATCTAGTTTCATCCATCTAGTCTGTGATATATTCAGGAAAATAAAGACATCAAATATACATCTTTGCTGCACAGATAATCATCCAAACCAAAGGATGATGGCTCTACCAGAATCATCAGTCTTCCACACAGACGATTGTCTGTCCTATGTACATGAAAATGAATTTATAAAGCTGAGCATGGGAATGACCGCCTCAGCTAGATCATGAAAATATTATGAAGATAATGTATTTTATTGTATCTTATTATAGGTCACCTTCTAGTTTGAAAAAACTTGGATCCCCATTATAAAGCATTTCACCTGACATCAAAAGATTTACGACCTCATACTTTAAGGGGCAACTGTTATAGACATATTTGGGCACTGCAACCCCAATCATATATGTCCATAAAACAAGGGCTTCTAAGTTCCTAAAAGTGTTGTTTCATACCCTAAAGGAGCAAGGTCAACTGATTACATCATCTCCTAGAAGTTCTCCATGAAAAACTACTCAGAACTAGTCAAAGTAGGACCATACAGACTACCCAGTGCTAAGGGTGCAATGCATCTCACCTGCCACATGCAAAAAGTGCGATGCATACTGGAAAGCCCTTCTGTAGGGTGTGATGAGTGAGAGTAGACAAATGGCACAAGCAATTTTCTAGGTGGAGACCCTGAGAATCTTCTAGAAGCTACTCATTTGACACTTGCCTCTCTGAATTCGCCCAAGGATGAGTAAGAGATCATGAAATCTCCAAGTGAAACCAAGAACTATCAGAGAGATGACACTAATCAAAATCCCAGAAGCTGACTCACCCCCCTGCAAACATCTATATATGGATCCCTCATCCTAGAGATCCAGAGGCTGGAATTTTGTAATTTGCAAGGAAGTGTTGTTGGTTTCTCTTTGAAGACATTGTTGGGTGATCTTGCTTTGTATGAGGTGAAGAGGGCTTTCATGTTGGGAGGATGGCAGTAGGTCAGAGCAAGTGGTTGTAATCCTCTCTTCTACTACTTCTATCAATAAAGCTATTTGAGTTTTCCTCCATATTCTTGTGTATCTTTGAATATCGTGTTGATATATGCATTTGTATGGTCAATATATATCTGATCCTATATTGTTTATGGTGATAGATCTCTATGCTTTGATGGTATTATGCTGCTTTGACTCTACAGGTGCTCTTTGAAGTGGGACAAGTAAGGAAGGAGTGGCGAGATTCTGTCAAAGGGGAAAAGAAACAAGTAAGGAGCCAAGCGAAAGACTGAGGTTGGTACTCTCTGCTTCTTTCTCATCTATCTCTCGTGAAGGAAAACACAAGTGACTTTAGTTTATTTGTTTCTAAGATAGCTACGCATCTTAGTGGGACTAGCAGCTCTGAATAGACACTAGTTTTCCCGATAACACCTTTAATGGTTTCTTGAATACGAAATTATATTGTCCCTTAATATATGTTTGTATCTACTTATTGTAAACTAGTGAATCAACATGGTTATGCCACTTGGTTTATGTAATGCACCAACTATTTTAAGCATTTGAGGATCATGTACTACACATTGTGTAGATTCATTTGTAATAGTGTACTTAGATGATATTTTAATCTTTCGTTGTGGCTAGGAAGATAATATCTCACATATTATGCAACTATAAAAGATTCCAAAGGGAAACAACTTACAAGTTGTTGGAAAACATTATGAAATATGATTTTTTTCGTAGCATCAGGAGTTATTCCTGCATGACTAAAGGGTCTCCAAGACAAGCCTAGAAGAATTATGTAAATTTTATTTTATTTGAGACAAGTCTACCAGGAAAAGGTCAAGTCGACCAACCTGTGAAGGGACATGTCCCTTGTGTTTTCAAACCCCTTGGACATGTATAAATAAGATGTTAAGATGCCTCATTTGGATACCAACAAAGAGAAAGTCTAAGCAAAACAGAAATATTATTTGGAGATCATATTTTCTATCTCTTTATCTATATCTCTTGGTCACATCTGTGAGAAGAAGGAAGAGTTTGACCAACAAGTTTTTATCTCTATTTGAACAAGTTGACTAGACCTTTGACTAAATTTCTTTGACTTAAAATTGACATAAAGAGAGGTTGGACATGTGGATTAATGACTATAGGCATTTGACCACAGACCGCAAGGTTGACTGCAGGGTCAAAATTTGACTACAAGTTAGTTTGACTATGATGAGTTGACCAATGTTGATTTGAACTTAAACATGAATGCAACAAATTACAGATATAACCATAAATATAGAGATGCAACAGAATAAGACTTCAGTTCATTAATATCAGAATACTGAAATATGATTATAAACATAATGGAAATAAACTAGCTCGAGCGATGGTCGCTTATCTCCTAGAAGAGATGTGGCAGCTACATAACTCTGAACTATGTTACAATGAGGCTCAAGGGCCTATTTATTGTTGAACAACAACAGAAAACCCTAAAAAATTGAAACCCTAACCCTAGGAGATGGAACACCAAGAGTTTGTGGGCCCCGTTGGGGTTAGTTGGGTAACAAACTTCCCGGGGTCATAACTTGGTCATATTATCTCCATTTGGCGCGTACGATACCTTGTTAGAAAGGTCTTTCCGAGCACTATAGGATTTGTAGCATGTCCCTATCTATAACTACGGGGCTGCTGCGGACCTCAAAAAATCCCTGTTTAGGGGGTCAAAATTGCTCCTGAAGTTTAGGACCCGAAAAACTGCTAAAAATAGTAAATACTGAAATAAACAAGGAAACAGATGAAATTGACTGGAGGTCTATGTAGAATAGGTGGGTGGCCACCAATATCCACCTCGATCATTCCTCCCTCCTTAGGAAGCAGTGGTCCCCGTTACGTGCAAAGCCTCCATGAGGTGAGGAAATTTCTGTTGAGCTTGGTCCTTGGTGAACCACTTGCCCTACTTCGACAACTCAATATAGCTGGATCCTCTGTTGGCAAGTGTTCTTGATTTGTGTATCCATGATTTGATCAGTTGTGGCCTGTTCCATGTAGTCTGGGTTCAAATTTGTTGGTGTGAGTTGTTCTGCAATGTCGGATGTGTCAAGCAATAGTGAAAGTATGGCTGAAGGCGGTCTACATTGAACATTGGGTGTAGACCAAGGAACGATGGAATGCTGAGCTCAAAAGAATTGTCCTCCACATCCTTGGTGATGGTGTATGGCCCATATCGGAGGGGGCAAAGCTTGTGGTGGGGTCCAGTGAGGTGCTTCTTTTGCAAATGTAGCCAAACTTTGTCGCACACCTGGAACTTGTGTGGAACCAGATGTTGATCATGGCGCTACTTGTTCTTTGCATTTACTTTGTCCAATATATCATGGACCTACTAGCGGATGTGTTGAGTGAACTCAATGAAGCTATTAGCCATGTTGTCTTTAGACTGGACATGAGTCGAATCTTCCTGAGTAGTTGCAAATGGTATGGCCACCACATCAATGGGACATAATGGATGAAATCCCATCCCTACCTGAAAGGGCTTGTGGCCCATTAAGCTGTGGAGAGCTCTGTTGTAGTTGTGCTAGACATAGGGGAGGTTTTCATCCCATGTGCATGGATGATTTGAGTTGTACATGCGCATAATGTGTATGATCATCCTGTTTATGACCTCTGTTTGGCCATTAGTTTGGGGATGGAAAGCCACAGACTTAGTAAGTTTGGTATCCAGCAATGATAAGAGACTTGACCAAAACGCACTCAAGAATCTGCTGTCCCGATCTAAGACAATGGACTGTGGGATCTTGAAGTATACACACACTCGCTCAAAGAAGATTTTAGCAGTGGCCTCTACTGTTATACTCTTCTTATAGGGGGTCATAATGGCCATCTTAGAGAATATGTCAATGACCACGAAAATGCAGTCGTTTCTGTGCCTAGAAGAAGGAAGGCTCAACATGTAATCCATGGAGGTGGATTCCCAAGGTCGACTAAGAGTAGGAAGAGGAGTATATAGGCCTCTCTTGTTGATGGTTAGTTTGGAAATGGCACAAGCAGAGCATGATTTAATGTACCTCCCAACATCCTGACGAAGGTTCAACTAATAAAAATACTTCTGCAGTACTACCACTGTTTTCTCTACCCCGAAATGTCCAGCGAATTGACTGTAGTGTGCCTCCTAAATCATCTTGGCACACTCACTTGAAGGAACACAGATGTATCCTAGGTGGCATAACAGTGCATCCTGGAGGTGAAAATTTGGAACTTTCTTACCTTCCAGGAGTGTCTGGTATGTGCTGTCGAATTCTGGATCGCTTTTATAAATATGCGGCCACCCTGAATTCTCGTGCCCACAGGAGTCGAGCACAATGATAAACACCATGACTGGTGGTTGGCTGAGGCAGTCTGCAACATTATTGGTGATTCCATTCTTGTACTTAATGTTCAAATGGAATTGTTTCAGGTATGTGGATCATTTATGATGGCGATTTTTCTTCAACTTCCCTTGTGTCTATATGAATTGCAGGGGTCGGTGGTTTGTGTGGATGACTGTTTCCTTCCCTAGAATGTAATGCTTCCATTGACGTCATACTTGTACAATGGAATACATTTCTTTTTCATAAGTGGGATACTTTCGGATTGTGTCTGAAAGTGTTTCACTGTGGTAAGCCATTGGTTGCCCCTACTGAGTAAGAACTGTACCAATAGCATAGTTGAAGGTATCTATCTCAATCTCAAATGGTTGTTGCAGGTCTGGTAATGTGAGAACTAGTGTAGAGTAGAGGCAATGCCTCAGATCAGTAAACATATTCTGTTGGGTTTTAGACCAATTTTTTTTTTTTTTCGTTCTGCCCTTGGTGACTTGACTTAAAGGCCAAGTGATATGAGAGAAGCCCAACACGAACCTGTAGTAGAATTTGGAAAGATCCAGAAAGCTGCAAAGATTTGTTAGAGTGGTTGGATCTAGTCAATCTCGAATGACTTGTATCTTGGCTGGGTGCACATGCACACCCTGATCATTAATGATGTACCCTAGATATTGAACCTGGGTCATGCCAGAAGTGAATTTCTCCAAATTGGCACACAACTTGTGTTGTCATAGTGTTTGAAGGACCTGTTGAATATGGTGGAGGTGCTCTTCCCAACTCTGGATGAATATCAAGATGTCATCTAAATAAACCACCACGAATGCATTAGTGAAAGGTTGCAAGATGTCGTCCATCAATCTCATGAAGGTTGCGGGGGCATTCGTCAACCCAAAAGGCATGACCAACCATTCAAAACGGCCCTCCTTGGATTTGAAGGTAGTCTTCCACACATCGGAGAATTCAATAAACACATGGTGATAACTAGACTTCAAGTAAATCTTGCTGAAATATTGGGTCCCCTTGAGAGCTGGTCCAGAAGGTCGTCAATCCATGGGATTGGGTACTGTCACATGGAATGAGTCGATCTTGCGGACAAGATAGACCTTCCTAGAATCTAAAGAAGACCTAGTGACAAGCAAGCCAATCACAAACTATCTTTCTCTAAATATGCATTTATAAACAAAGACAAACAAGTGTTTTAGGCCTACCTTGGGTCCAATGCAAGTTTGTGGAAGCCTCGCTCCTTTGATCCAAGTGAGCTCCCTTGTCACAAATCTACAAACACAAACAAGTAAACAAATTAAATAGCACCTGAAAAGCCAATATCATAAAACATATTTAACATGAAAGTCAAGGAATTCATGAAACAAATGACATAAGACAATTTGTTGAGAAAAATGAATCTAATTGTATTAATTCAAATCAAATAAGAACTTTACAACCTGTGCCTTGACGCTGTACAAGCTCCTCCCAAGGTCCAACAAGAAATCTCCTCTACTTTGACAAGTTTCACTCTCTTCCCAATGAAGCAAAAGGTATGTGATCTCTCCTCTCAAGCTTAACTAGGAAGTCTCAATTCCACCAGCATTTACCCTAAAAAATGTTCAGCTTCTAACCTCCCTAGCAACCAGCCCAATGCCTTAATTTATAGTGCAATGGAGGGAAGTTACTAGGTCCTCCTTCAAAGGGATAAAGCCCTCCTTCAAAGGGATAGCTCCTCTCATCAAGGGATTAGCTCCTTCTCTTTTGGGATGCATGAACCACCTAAGAGCGACCAATCCACGTCAAAATTCCTTCTAGAATCATCTAGAATTAACCCAAAGTGAGTTTTTTAGAATAAACTTGCGCCTTTTTGAATTTCACAGGGGTCTGCACCCACTCCTTTAGGGACAGAGTGGGCAGGTCCGCAGTTTTTGTAAACAGGAGGTGCAGGACCGCAGGCAACAGTGAGAGAAAGTGCGGAACCAGAGTTTTGTTGATTTTCAATGTCTTTCTCTCGTTTTCAAAGCTTGACTTGAAGAGCTGAGGTTTGAGACTTGCTTAGGAGGATAGTACAAGTGATGATAGGCCCATACTGACTGCAAATAATCATGGTGACGATATTTTTGTGTAACAGATTTCCCCCTAAAGTGCGAAGTCTGTAGTAGATGAGGATTTCATTTATCATTTTGGAAGAGTGAAGTATTTTATCATTTTGAGGATCATCTTGTGGAGAGCCCGGTCGGAAAGTGTAAAAACATTCAATGCAAGATATATATATGAGATCATATCATCGCTGAGGTAGGCATTCCCATACTCAGATCAAAACTGACTTAGAAAACTAACTACTGCTCTGATACAGGAATGATCTTGTAAGACATCACAAGTATAGACTCATGTGGACACAGTATGGATGCAACCATCTGTTTATGAATAGTCCATCATATAATCAATACAAAATTCCTCGCAGCCTGGATTGCAGAAATTAGATCCAGGGTCTTCATTCCTACTTCTCAAAACAGTACGATTCTATCCATGCGAATGAATGTGTTGATGTTGAACATGGTAGAAACCACTTGATTACCAGTCAATGATGTAAACTGTTAACAATTGTGAGAGAAACCACCAGTGATGTCAATGGCTCTCAAAGTACCTAGTACAATCCATGAGATGTGAATAAATGTGTTGATGTCGAACATGTCATGGAATCCTTTGATCGAAGGTCAATGATGCAACCTGTCGTCGAAGGCGAGAAACCTGCCATTGAGGCATGCAGATCCCAAGGTATTGACGATTTCTAGATCATCTTTCTAGATAATGAGCCGAAGTCGATAGAAAGCGATCCGTCGTAGGCAAGCCCACAACACGAAATCATAGATCAAGTTGAAGAAATTTAGTTGCAAGGACTGACTCAGGGATGGTCAAGATGGATGACAGATATTTTGCAGATGAATGGCTTATTGGCAGTGACCTCTTGAACACATAACGACACAACAGATGGCTTGGTGACAATTGACCCAAAGTTAATACCAAGAAACCGGCTGAAGACTTTCAATGTGGTTTGATCAACTGTGAGGCAAAGGATTTCCCAACCCAGGTGAATAAAAGTGTCGTGTTCAAGAGTGGTTACAAAGTATGACAAACAGGCTCATTTTTCTCTCTTTTCCCCCACCATTTCTGGCAAGTACCTCTTTATTTTTGACAAGCTTGAGGAGGATAACATTTGCTTGATTATAAGCTCATCCTTCGGATGAGTCCAACTTAGTTTAAATTAGAACCCTAAGAAGGAGTGGTTCGTTCCTGTTTGTAATTGAACAGGTCCTTTACTGTGAAATTTTAACGAGTCCAGTATAGGAGAAACTCGGCGTTTTTCAATTTTAGAGAGTCTGAAAAAACTTAAGAAGACTCCAGGGTTGACCTTTTTCGTAAATTTGTGTCTCCCAAGCCCGAAAAAGTATAAAATAATACTTGAGAGAACCGCTTGATCTTTACGACTAAGGAGTACTTTTCGTAATTAGTGCCCCTGATCCGAACAAGTAAAAAAGCGATCAATGACACGTCATTTTATAACCAATATCGAATTTGAAACGACAAAAATCCGGTAATCTTTTCATGTTTTTATGGTCAGAAAAGAGCTGTAAGTGGACCGTCTTTTTAGTTCCGTTTTAACGAGTTTAAAAAGAAAAACTCGGCAATCTTTTCATATTTTAGGAGTCAGAAAAGAGCTTAAAGGTGACTCTAAAGTTTTTTCGTCGAAAATGATAGATTTCGCCAGAATAATCCGTTATCCTGAACAAAAGTGCAAACATTACTCATACCTATTTGAAATGGATAAAAATGCTGCAAAAATTACCTTTCCAAAGTGAAACATAAACAAATTTGCAATTTATTCACTCAAAAAACTTATAAAAAGGGCTTTCGTCAATTCATTTTTACCGTTTGAGATTTGGGTGAGAAAATAGTGCTTTTGTCCAGAAACTTCCCGTGAAGATTGCGGAAAATCCAACCGTCGGAATCGAACGTCGTCTTCTCCAGGTAATCCACATCATTTCATTTTTTGGGAGGGATTTTAGGCTAAAAACCCGCGCGCGGGGGCCCGCAGGCGTAACACTGGTAGCCCGCGGACCCTGACTTTTTCTCAATGGGGAAAAAGTCAGGGGTCTGCACCTTCCATGTAGGCAAGGTGCGGACCCACGCACTGTCTCTAACCCAGAGGATGTGGTCCCCGCAGCAAGGGTTTTTAACCCAAAAATTCTCAAATTTGACCCAAACATAATAATTTCTAGCATTCTAATTTGTCTTTTTATTGGATGCAGAGAGTACATCATGCTAGATTGGCATGAACGAGAGCATGAGGACGTGGATCTTGCCGCGTTGAATCACCAACCTTTTGATCGATGCATTGAAGGCGTGCGGCTTGTACAAATTCTGGGGCATACTTGGCATGAGGGCCCAGGTGGATTTCTTACAATGGCTGGTTGACAGATGGAGCATACAGGACCAGTGCTTCTTCATTGGTGGCCACCAGCTCGAAATCGAGTCGGTAGACATATATTTCTTGACCGGTTTGCCTAAGAGAGGCGAAGACTTGACTCTATTCGGGACTAGGCCAGGTGGCCAGTCTGTCGATAGCCTCCGGCTAGAGTTCTGCAATAGCCACGCTAGAGACAAAGGGATAGACATTAAAACCATATCCCATCCTAAACTCATGGTGATCGCGTTTATTGTCACCAGACTTTGCGGGAGTGCCACATTACATATTGCCACCGGATCCCAGATGCAGATGGTAGTTGACTGCTTTCGAGGCACCATCTTCAACTGGTGCGATGCTGTGTTGGCCAATGTAAAAGGCCAACTGACCAGAGCCAAGAACAGACAACTGAAGACCTTTGGTTATGGGGCTTTGGTTGTGAGTTTTGGTCTGGAGAGGGTTCTGATGTTGATCCCGTAGCACCTTACTGTTGGAGCTGGGCTTCCTCGAGAGCCCAAACTGATGCGATGGGTTGCAGTTATGGCCCATCATCCGGACGAGGGGACAAAGGTTGTTTGATTCAAACCTGAGTATTTCCAATGGTTGGAAAACCAGGTTTTTTCTATTCAGGACTTCCCTTACACTGGGGTAGATTTTCGTGGTGACCCAGACATGGCTCTTCCACTAGGAGAGCAATGGGATGACTCAGGTAAAATCATTTTCAACATTTTCCTATTTTAATTTTTTATTTTTTCTATCGTCCCAAAACTGATAGTAAAAGTTTCAAATGCAGATGTGGGTCCACAGCGACCAGCCGCTCTCTGGCCTTACGAGAGGAAACAACCAGTTGCAGCCGCACTAGCCCCACAGGACGAATTAGCAGAGGTTTTGGCCGAGTTGGAGAGTCATCTAGAGCGCTTGACAGGAGATATTCCGGAGACCAGCATAGATGACATTCCTCGTCGACTTCAGCGCTATGTGATTAGGGTCCCAGGACCTTTTAGGAGATTCCTTTGCAAGGTGGCGCGTGCAGTGGTTTCTTATCGAGATAATCACCAGTGATAGGATGATCGCCTATTGTGGGCACATATGACATTTTTGCTTTTTGTACTTATCATTTTTGCCGATCATAAGGTGTTTTTCAACCTATGATTGAGGACGATGTATTTTTTGACACACTCCGATATATATATCACTATTACCGGCTTATCTTGTAAATCATGTTATGGAATGGTTTTAAATTTACATGTATGATTATTGCAAATGTCTATTTAACATTCGAGAAGCAATTGCATCTGCTAATGTATTTAAAGATCTTGGAATATGCTGATATTCAATATAATCAAATTCACGTTCCAAGAGATGCACTATCAAAAATAACCTCAATAACACTGGATTTCTAATGGCATACACTCTATTAAGCTGTAATACAACGAGTTCAGAATCTAACCTCACTATCAAACTCCGAATCCCAAATGAAATAGATTCAGATAACAACTCAATCACTGCACTATACTCGGCAATGTTGTTTGTTGTTTGACCGAGGCTTACCACATGCATAGATACCAACTCTTCAGAGGGCGAATAGATAACCCAAGCTACGGAAGAAATGTTCCGTGTATTATGACAAGCACCATTAGCGAAACCAATGTATGTTTGGAGAGGCATCGACATCTGCAATACCAAGAGTAAAACCAAGATAAGCAGGAATGATGACGAAAAACACTCTCTAAGCTAAGCACACTTTTTTAAACTAAAACACACCAGCTAGAAAGAAAAACTATCCTAACTAAAAATCTCCATACCCATTCTTTAAGCATAATACCTCTTCAGGTAAAGACCATTTCTGGGTTTACCTAAAGAGTCCCCGTCAAAGTCTACCAATTCATAGGCCCCTTTGTTCTAGCTTTCGCTTGACAACATAGGGACCATACCACATAGGAACGAATTTTCCAGCGCCTAATTTATCATTAGCTTGATCGTAAACTAAGACTAGATCTCCTTCCGAAAAATTTCGAGGGGTCACATTTCGATCATACTGAGCTTTCATACGTTTTGCGTGAGTCTCGATCGCCAATGCAGCATCACGTCGATTCTCATCTAATTTAGCCAAGTATAACAAACGTTTTTCCTCTTCGGAAGTAGCTGGAAGTAACTCGGTGGCCATTTGCAATGACGGGATTTCGCATTCAAGGGTAACACAGCTTCCAGACCATAAACTAGTTGGAAAGGAGTGAACCCTGTTGATGTTTTTACTGAGGTTCGATACGCCCAAAGCGCTGAAAATAGCATGTTATGCCAATTCGACCGATGAATCCCAATGATTCGTCAGATCATGATGACTAAAACTTTGTTGATGGATTCAACTAGACCATTAGCTTGTGGGTAATAAGGAGTTGAACTATCGTGACGCAAACCAAGCTGGTTTGTAAGTTCGGTGATCAGGAGCTCAGGACCAAGTGTCGTAAAATGGTCAAAAATGAAAGTGCTCAGAACTGATTGGAACCTGAACGACTGGAAAGTGCTCGTCCTCCCGATTCCGGCGCCGCAAACGGTTCGAAAAACGGTCGCCGTATGAGGAAGATACGGCCAAAACAAAATTTGCCCAATAACCCTTAGTTTTTGGGATTTTTAAAAAAAATAAAAAAAAAAATATTCCTTAGAATATTCACAAGAATATTCCTTTTGGCCAGCGAATCAGAGACTGCCACATGGCCCTGGGTGACGTCATCAAAGTTTGTTGGGCGCATGTTAAAAGTTTATTTGGTGGCGGAATGGAGGTTTGAACCCGCAACCAACTCCACACAAATGCCAAACCTTACCGTTAGCCCACAGCCTTGTACGTTGATGGATGGGCGGCACAGACATGTTTTAACTTTAAAATTTGTGCTGGGCGGGAAACAAAGGGGGCCAGCCCCGCCCACCATATGACCACAACTCGGAACCGTGCACTTAACCCAATCGCCAGCACACTAACCACATGGGCATGCAATCCAAGGTAAATGGTCACATGGGCATTTATTAAACTGCAGTTACAGTTGGCGGATCAGTTGGCGGTGGCGCCAAATTTGGCGGCCGCTCCACATTTGGCGGGCCTATCTGGCCGTAACTAAAGTTAACTTGAGTTTTTTTAGGCCAAGCTGGCAGTTGGGAGTAAATGGCCATAACTTTGGCTAGGAAAGTCCGTTTTGGACGAATTTTTTTTTGATTTTGGGTCTCTTCGACCTTCTGAAGCCATTGGCACAGGTTTCACAGCCATCTGAGGTCATTTGCAGGTGTTTTTTCTTCGTGGAAGTTCCAGGAGCCACTAGGGCCAAATCAGTTTGGGAGCTGCATTGGGAATTGTGCAGCCATTGGAAGTGGAACGAAGGTCATTCCTGAAGTTTTCCAGCCTTCTGAATCCATTTCTACAGCTCGTTTTGCCTTCTGAGGCATTCTTCTCACTGTTTAGCTTCAGGGAAGCTTTCAGGGCCACTAGGGTCATTTCAGTGTTGGAGCTGTTTGGGGGCTATGTTCATCAGTTTTTGGTGATTCAAAAGCCTATGTCTGCTATTTTCGACCTTCTGAGTCTAATGGCAGAGGTTTCAGAACCAATTGAGGTCATCTTCACCTCGAAATTCTCCATGCAAGCTTAAAGGGCCACCAGGGCCAATTGGGGAAAGTATTGTATGAAGGTACAATTTTCACTGTTTAGTGTTGGGAAAGAGCATGTTTAGCTAATTCCTATCTTCTGATTCTGTATTTACAGTCAGATCTGTCCTTTGAGACACCCATATTCTTGTATTAGCCTTTGTAGCAATTTTAATACAAGAGGACAAGCCTAGTTGGAGAGGCTTGGTCCAGCAGATGTAGCCCAGGAGGGGGTGAACTGCTTTATCATTTTGATGTCTTTATTTGCTGAAGATAATATGGTAAACAAAACTGAAATAAAGTTTTAAACAGCAAATATACATAACTTACATACCCACATAAACACCTGTTCAGCTACAGAAAGTTATTTGTCTTATTCCGCAAGGACATTAAACTTCAAGTTTGTGTATGTCAAAGACTTCTAAGTGTTTACTTGTTTATTTCTTTAGGCAGAGCCTGTAGAGGGCCAGGTAGCCTTTGGAACTCATCCTCTTTTTAGAGGTGACATGTCCGGTGAATGTCCCTACAGTCTATCTCTGTATAAGAAATAAGAAGTTTATACATTTTTAGAGGTCATTTGGAGTGTCTAGCTCACAGTTGAAATTATTGGAAATGGATACCTTGCACCCTTAAACAAGTACTTCCATTTTCAGATCATTCGGTCATCATAACGTTTCGAAAATGACGCCCATGATCAGTGATAATCGCTTTTGGGACACCAAACCTAGCAATTATATGATTGAACACGAAAATTGCAGCTGTTTTGCCGTCGGCCTCAAATGTAGGCATTGCCTCGGCCCACTTGGTAAAATAATCTACCACAAGGATGATATACGCATGCCCCCCAGACGAGTGAGGGTTACATGTAATAAAATCGATACCCCATTTGGTAAAAGGACCAACGACAATTATAGGGTGGAGAGGAGCAGGTGGAGCGCGCATCTTTCGATAAAAAATTTGGCAGTTGTGGCATTTTCGGACCGCGTTAATACAATCTTTAAACAAAGACGGCCAGAAGTAGCCAGCGCGCAATATCTTTTGGGTTGTGGCATACCCAGAAATATGACCGCCACACGCTCAAGAGTGACAGTCATTTAGAACCCTTTCATCTTCCTCGTGAGTTAAACAACGTAAAAAAACAGAGTCCGCCCCATGGCGATAAAGAGTATCTCCAATAATCTTGAATTATTGGGACTGGAATCGTATTTTCCGACGTTCTGACCTTGAAATTTCTGGCCGAAAGGATTGGGTCTGGAGATAAACGATGATATCCCCATACCATGGATCTAAAGTGCTGATTAGAAACAAGGATTCATCCGCAATGGGCTCTTCCGCCACAGTTTCAGTGTCAGCACGCGGGAAGTCACACATTAACTCTGCAAAAACTAAAGATTTCTTAGACTTAGATTTTTCAAATTCCAAGTCGAACTCCTGCAAGATAACAATCCATTTAGAGTACTTGCCCCCTAGCAATTGCTTGGTCAAAATGTAGATCATAGGGTTGCAATCAGAAATTACTGTAGTTTTACGTAGTAAAATGTAGTGACGAAAATGTTGGACAGCTTGAATAGCTGCCAATGCCAATTTCTCCACATGTGAGTATTTTAGCTCAGTTGGATTTAAAGTTAGACTAAGGTAATATATCACATGTTCAGAACCGAATTCATTTTCCTAAACTAAGACCATTCCAATGGTGGAATGAGAGGCGGCGAGATACAAGAAGTAATCCTGGTTGTAGTTGGGAGGATGCAATAATGGTCCATGGGTCAACGCGTGTTTCAGTGCATCAAAAGATTTCTGAGCTATCTCATCCCAATAGAATGGAGTATTCTGTTTCAACAACCGGGTAAAACCCTTGGTAACCTCGGCGTAGTTAGGAAGGAATCGTCGTAAAAAGTTTGCTTTCCCTTGCAAACTCTGGAGTTGGCGAAGACTCGAAGGAGGAGGCAATTTGACAATAGCTTCGACCTTCGAGGGATCGACGCGAATGCTGGCTTTCGAAACAACAAATCCCAGCAATCGACTCGTTTCTATACAGAAAACACACTTGTGTGGATTCAACCGAATCTGATAATGCCTACACCTCATAAAGATTGCTCGTAAATGGATGAGATGATCAGCTCGATGTAATGAATGAGCAGGCAAATCATCGAGATAGGGTTGCACAATGTGCTTGATGTCATGAAACGCATAAGACATGGCCCTTTGAAAAGTTGCGCTGGCATTCTTGAGCCCAAAAGGTAATTTGCAATAAGCAAATGTCCCCCATGGACAAATGAAAGCCGTTTTTGGTTGATCGGCAGGTAGAATATTGATTTGATTGTATCTGGAAAAACCATCCATGAAGGAGAATATTTCGCTGTCGGCACAATCATCAATGATTTGATCGATATAGGGAGTTGGGTAATTGTCCTTTGGACAGGCTCGATTAATGCCCCTATAATCGATAAATATTCTTATTGTCCCTTGCTTTTTGTTAACCGGAACAATATTCGATACCCAATCCGTTAACGGGATCAGATAAATGAAACATGCTTTGAGTAATTTTTTAACTTCTACTTTAATAGCAGCAGCTTTTCTTAGGTGAATCTGACGCAAACGTTGCCGGACGGGTTTAGCGTCCGGGTAAGTCTTGATTTCATGAACAAAAATCGCGGGATCAATTCCTGGCATTTCCTCATAGGACTAGGAAAACATGTCGCAGAATTCTTGAAATAGGGCCTTATATATTTGAATTTCGTCTTCTGTACACGAGGCACCTATATGAATGTTCTCAACAATTTCGGGCTTAACCGAAATGTCAATAGGAATAGTTCAAGAGATGTTTCCCAAATTTAACTCTGAATCAGGATTTTTGATTGGATTCTGAGGTTCCTTGACATATTCTGTCGTAAAAATTGATGAAAAATCATTTTCAAAACGATCATTCTCGGGTAAGAACGAAGATCTGTGATGGAGATCTTCCCATGGTAAATCATCTACACACAGGATTTCATGAATTTTCTCATCAGAGTGAACAAGTTCAGAAAACGTGATTGAATCCGAGCTTGATGTGAAAAGTGATTCCTCACGGACCACATTCATTAAGTCAATTTTGGTTGAAGATGGGTCGGTAAACGATTACACGACCTCATACGCAATTTCATATGGACTCAAAGGCATGATATCACCAAATGAGTCTATCTCAGATTCAGAAGGAACGATCCAAGGATCATCATAAACAATGGCGTTTGACGAAATCATATGAATGGTTGCAAATGAAGACGATGCGTTGATTGGAGGAAAAGGAAAAGTTCCCAGTAAATCGACATCTTTAACTAGTCCTACTCCAACATCCTTATATGGGATAGTCGTTTTACCAACATGCTGAATGCTTTCAGAAGAGGCTGGGTCGGATGAAAAGTAAGCTAGCTGGTCTATTGTTACGATATTTCCATTGTGAGGAAACTTTATAACCTGAAATACCGATGAAACGACAGCTGTCATAGCGTAAGACCAACTTCAACCCAAGAGACGGTTGTAATCTAGAGGGGCATCAACCACCTCCACATCTAGATTAACGGTTTTTCCTTCAACCCCTATAGGTAAATCCTGTAGAATGCCAAAAGGATGAAACTCACGGCCATCAAAGGCCTTTAGAATCATCGGGGATTGATTTAATGAAGGAGAACCAAGCGATCTCCAACACTGTATCGACATAATACACGTTGAGGCTCCCTCATCAATCACAGTCCTATGAATAGGTCTGTTTTTGACTATCAATGGAATCTGGAAAGCCATTTGATGAGGTAAACACAGTGTCCTATTTTCTAGATAGAAAATTATTAGGTTCGAGTCCTGAACGTCAACAACTCCTATAGCTGACAAAAGTAATTTACGCTGTGCTGGACATGATTGCAACGCTTCCAAAGCCGACATTGCTGAGGGTGAAACAACTAAGTCCTCAACAATGTTATAGTTCTGAGCGATCTCGCATGTGGATTGAAAGCTGACTTTCGAAGTATACCCTTGGCAGACGGTTTGATTACCAAGTCTGGATTAGGATTCTCGATCTGTAGTGGATCGGAACCGGGAGCTGAGGTTGATGGATTAGAATGAGAAGATTCTGCTTATTTACCATCAACAGGACTTTTACTACCATAATCATGTGATCGAGTCACAATCCTAACATGGGACATCATCAGAATGGGTTCTTCATTGGCACTCGAGGAAGAACCTATCATTTTACTGTCTTGACTTGGAAAAGGATCCTTCAAAACAGCAGGCGTTTGGGAACCTTTGACAATCTTCGTAACCTCTGCACGATGAGGGCAGTCTCTTGTAAAATGTTCTTCGTCACAAATGAGATAAGGATAACGAGGTTTGCGTTTTTCACCATTGGATTCCAATTTTTCAGGTTTCTCTTTTGAATTTTTGTTCGTTTTATTCTTCTTCTTCCCTTTCTTCTTGCCACCAGATTTTGATTTGGCTATAGATGACCCTACAACGTGAATATCGGCGGAAATCTCCGTGAAAGAATCTCCTGTCGGGGAATCAGGCAAGGTTATGATAGGAGAAGAATTCTTGGAAGACTTCTTCTTACTTTTAGTGTTAACCGTACCAATCATACCATCGGCGGCATGAGACCCTGAAGGAGCTGCAGCGATTTGATTTTGCTTGGGAAGATCGGGGATTTTCTCGTGTAACGTACCTGACTGAGTATAGACCAAGTCAAGGTACTGTGCTTGAGCAATTACTTGCTCCTCAGTAACGACTCCGCCTTAGCTACATCTTCAGTGATCTTTGGCAACAAAGATTTTACAAACCATTCAGCCAAGATCTGATCCGGAATAAAAACCTTCACTAAACGCCACCGACGTCTCCATTCATGAATGTGATCTGAAATGTAAGTGGACGTCGATTGCTTTAACGAAGTTAGTAATTCCGTGCCATTGTCATATCTGACTGGCAACTGAAAATGAGTTAAAAACGAGGTAGCTAACTGACTAAAATTATAAAAAGTGCCTCGTGGTAACTCAATGTACCACTTGGCCGCGAGACCAATTAGAGTGTGCTGGAAAAGCCTTAGATGGATTAAATCATCTGAAATGGAGTTAGACGCACACCAGAGGTGATAAGTCATCACATGGTTCAACGGGTCCTCTCCTGATTTGCCTTCGAACTTAAGGATATCACTAGGTAACTTATTCGGCATTGGCGGCCAAAACGGAAGATAATTAATGGGATCGTTTGTTAGGCGCGACAAGTCAGGCAAGTCCAAAGTTGCGATAAACGGTAACTGACGATTAGAGTCCCTAAAACTCTGGGTCATGAGACCAGCCCCAGGAGGAGGATATCTAGGATAACTAGGAATAGGAATTGCATTTGGGATATTGTATGCTCCCGGAAAACCAAGATTAACCAGACCGTACTGGGGTTGTTGAGGTTGTTGATATGTGTACCCAGGGTACGGTTGATACTGATAGACTGGATGCTGCACAGCAGGACCGAATTGGTACTGTCCCTGGTACGGTTGATAAGTAAATTGTGGTTGACTTGTGACAACCGTACTTGAACCAGGTTTTCCTACAGGCATTTGAACCGAAGTTTGAATCGTGGATCCAGACGGAGGTAAAGATGTCTGAGGAGTAGATACAGGAACAGTAGAAACGGAGCTGTCGATACTCCAGAAGTAGGTGGGGTAGATTGAACAGATGTTGCGGCAGTTGCAGCAGTCGTTTGAGTCGGAGTACGAGGCGTAATAGGCCCAGGCTGAGAAACTACCGAAGGTACAAAAATTTGAATAGTAGACTGGACAGGTTGCTGGGGTGTACCAGAAACTAAGGGTTGTCCAGTTTGAGATGACAACTATACATTTGGCTGCAACACCTGTTGAGTTTGCGATGGATCCCACACTAAATTCATTTCGGGGTACGGACCCATAACAGGTTGAGAATATTGAGGACCATAACCGGGTTGAGGGTAGGATTGATAATTCAAAGGTACATTTCCCGTTCCTTGAACATATGATTGACCGGAGGGTGGTTGGAAACCTTGGTTCGAGTACTGACCTTGGGGTTGATACCCTTGAGGCACGTACTGATACTGGGGTTGACCTTGAGGAACGTACTGTCCCATAGGTATGTACTGTCCTTGAGGTTGCCCCCCAGGCGCAAATTGGGTACCTTGAGGTTGCCCCCCAGGCGATAATTGAGGATTTTGAGGCTGCCCCCCAGGCGGTAACTGGCCACCTTGAGGTTGAGGATTGGGAATAGTACCTGACATCATGAGAATATCTTCCACGCTCAACGGCTTAGTACCATTGCTTCCAGTTAATAACCCTTGTTCAATGGGTTGAGGAGATGCTCCTGAAAAAGTACTAGAAAGTGACTGATACCTAGAGGGAACAGAAGGACTGCCGTACAAAAAGGATTCTGGTGATTGAGTAAACATGGACGACTGTCTTGACATATTTAACGGAGGATAGTAACCTCTAGGTGTTGGGTGATAAGGAACACAAGGTGGTGAAAAACTTAACCCTGGGTTTTCTAAGAAATTAGTCAAAGAAAGATACCAAGCACTGCTCCTACGTGGACTATAAAAAATTGATTCACGCTCCCTTAGTTCAATAGCAGGTTGATTTTCAGGGATAGGGATGCCTACTTCTTCTTCTAGAGCAGCAAGTTCTTCGATAGCTATAAGTCCAGAAGGAAGATTTTGGGTAATTATTCTTTCTACCCTAGGTGAACCAAGACCATTAGAAGCTGGAGAAGCAAACCCCGATGTTGGAGTAGCAACAAATTCACTTTCAGGTTCGGATATTTTAGGTTCCTCACCTATATCACTAGTAGATGAAAAGCTACCAGTAACTTCGGAAACAGACAGTGATTGTGGGTTATAATCTGCTACTAAAGCTTGAAAATCAGGATGTACCACCAAAGAAGACTCTCCTTCTTCAGGTGACCCAACTCTACTATCTCTAGGAGTTACGAGGACTCTCAATCCTTCAGGCCGGCTCGGTGAAAACTCAGGAGGTTGGCGTTGAAGTCTACAGGACTTCCTCAGTAATTCAGCCACGATTAAAAACTTTAACTACTTCACACGTAAACAAAGTAAAATCTCAATGAAAACCACCTAAAGCCTCTAAAGAACCAAACAAATTTGAATCACACGCCTAAAGAATCTAGGAGATCAAACACACACAAACAATAACTTTCCGTACTGAAAACACTAGTTGGTGATGAAATCCAACGTCGCAGAGTTCAATACAGAAATGGCGGTTGGAACAGTTACCCCGACAACCTGCTTAATGAATAGACTGGCACAAGTTCCTCCACTTAACCGTCTCGAGTGAAGAGAACCCCTCAGAAAATCCAAGTGAGTCTAGCCAACGTCTGCTCCAGGTACAGTGGGATCTTGCCACCATTGTCACCTTAGGAAGAATCCTAAATAATTTGGTCATTAAGGTTACCAACTTAAACAAATATACCTAGGGGAACAGTCTACGATCCGATACACACGCAAGGGCAGAGTAGCAAGCTCCATCCCCTTAAAGGCTCCTTGACATAATCCAAGGTTTACCAACAAGTGACCCCAGGCTCCTCGACAATGGTTAATACGAGGTTTAACGTTTTTAATATGTGAATATCTGGCGTCGTTCCCAATGAGGAAGGATTGATTCCCACACTAGTTCGGACACGATCTCGTGCTTCTCCTTTAAGAGGAGCTTTCCCAGAGCATAAATGCAACAATTGGATTTCTTCCCTACCACAAGATACAACTACTTGTTTGTTTTTACTGTCTTGGAGAGTTAATTACTCTCCTACACCAAGACACTAGCCTAAGCTATGTTGGTGTATCAGAGCCCTAGAAATAAAAATATTACTAGACGAATTTTACTTTAAGCGTTATTTTTATTGGTTTTTGTTTAAGTCAAGAGGTGCAGAGATGAAACTCGTGGTATGAAGACTCGACTCAAAATTACTAAAAATGCACTTAAGATGATTAAACAATCTTTTCCCTTCAATGAACTTCTAGCTAGGAAAGAGTTTGAGAATGCAAATACTTGTAAACACAAATCTTTCTTAACAAACAAATTAAAAGAAGAGATTTTGTCCTTTCCAATGCACTCAAAACGAGACAACTAGTTATTTTCACAAAAATTTCCCTTTTCTTTTTCAAAGCACTCAACCACTACAAAAACAAACTTTTTCCAGAAGATTTTTATTTTTATTTTTTATAAAACACTCAAAACTATGCAAACGACTAACTTTGAGATCTATAAATTATGAAAACCTATTTGAAGTCAAAGCTTACAAGATGTCTTTTTTAAGGATGTTTTACTTAGCTAGATGTAAACTAAGGACAAATTTATGCAGAATCACAAATCAGTCAAAAAACAACCAATTTTGTTTTCTTTTTTAAAAATGAAATCCAAACTTTTAAACACAAGCTTTTCGAAGTTTTGTAAAGAGAAAACACAAGGCAGATTCCTCAACAAAGGTATATTTCACAAATGGTCAGACTCATAAGAAGGCTGGTAGAAACCAAGGTGATCTGAGGTTCCTACAGCTTCTAAGCTCAGAGCTACTACAAGACCAAAATGAAAAACAAACCCAACAAGCAAAACTTCTAGGAATTTCACCTAAAACCCTAACACCAATGAAATCAACCTAAGGAAAGCTTCTGACAGGTTATATGCAGGTCTGGGCAGTAGATAATAATTTCTAAACAAAAACTAAGCTGAATAACAGAGGAAATCTTAGGTTTTCCAAAATTTTGACAGGGTTCGCAGGCCCACAGTTAACACAGGTGCGGTACCGCTCTGTGCTAAAAGCAAAAGTGCGGATAAGTATGCACTGTGTCAAAAGCCTAGGGTGCGGTCCTCTCCCAAAGTTATGAAAAACAAAAAATAACCCTGGATCTACTAATTCTACCCAATTCCACACACAACAAGCCAAAAACAGAAACAAAAACACAGTTTCTCAGGTCAAAGTAAAAACAAGGAAAAAATCAAGTCCCCAGTATGGTCGCCATTTTGTCACACGGAATGAGTCGATCTTGCGGACAAGATAGACCTTCCTAGAATCTAAAGAAGACCTAGTGACAAGCAAGCCAATCACAAACTATCTTTCTCTAAATATGCATTTATAAACAAAGGCAAACAAGTGTTTTAGGCCTACCTTGGGTCCAATGCAAGTTTGTGGAAGCCTCGCTCCTTTGATCCAAGTGAGCTCCCTTGTCGCAAATCTGCAAACATAAACAAGCAAACAAATTAAATAGCACCTGAAAAGCCAATATCATAAAACATATTTAACATGAAAGTCAAGGAATTCATGAAACAAATGACATAAGACAATTTGTTGAGAAAAATGAATCTGATTGTATTAATTCAAATCAAAGAAGAACTTTACAACCTGTGCCTTGACGCTGTACAAGCTCCTCCCAGGGTCCAACAAGAAGTCTCCTCTACTTTGACAAGTTTCACTCTCTTCCCAATGAAGCCAAAAGTTATGTGATCTCTCCTCTCAAGCTTAACTAGGAAGACTCAATTCCACCAGCATTTACCCTAAAAAATGTTCAGCTTCTAACCTCCCTAGCAACCAGCCCAATGCCTTAATTTATAGTGCAATGGAGGGAAGTTACTAGGTCCTCCTTCAAAGGGATAGCTCCTCTCATCAAGGGATTAGCTTCTTCTCTTTTGGGATGCATGAACCACCTAAGAGCGACCAATCCACGTCAAAATTCCTTCTAGAATCATCTAGAATTAACCCAAAGTGAGTTTTTTAGAATAAACTTGCACCTTTTTGACTTTCACAGGGGTCCGCACCCACTCCTTTAGGGACAGAGCGGGCAGGTCCGCAGTTTTTGTAAACAAGAGATGCGGGACAACAGGAAACAGTGAGAGAAAGTGCGGAACCAGAGTTTTGTTGATTTTCAATGTCTTTCTCTCGTTTTCAAAGCTTGAATTGAAGAGCTGAGGTCTGAGACTTGCTTAGGAGGACAGTACAAGTGATGATAGGCCCATACTGACTGCAAATAATCATGGTGACGATATTTTTGTGTAACAGGTACCTATTACAAATAGTGATCTTGTTCAGCACCCGATAGTCAATACATAGTCTCCAGGTCCCGTCTTCTTTTGTACCAATATAATCAAGCTCCCACAGGGTGATGAGCTTGGCCTAATGTGCCCTTTCTGCAACAGCTCCTGAATCTGCATCTTGTTCTCATCATTCTATAGAACAAAGTGTTGATAAATTGGTCCTTTGGTTAGAGATGCACCCGGGGTCATATCGATTTAGTGCTTGACCTGACAATGCAGAGGTACCCTTGTAGGTGAGGCGAAAATGTCCATGTACTCATCCACGACCTTTTCCATTTATTGTTGCTGCGGAGAGGAGCCCTTCCTAGAATCTGTGGCCACAACCTTCTTCTTTCCCTGAGGGCGAATCATAAGGAAAATAAATTTTCTAGTTTGGGAAATTATCTTACTGCATTTCTTTGCAATGATCAAATAGATGGCGGTAGGTGGGGCCACCTTTGATATCCTGTACAACTTATTGCCCAAAGTAATAATCACAGAGCGAGGTCTAGACTCATATATAACATGTCACTTCCACAAGTATGGATGTCTTAATAATATATCATAAATTTCAAGAGGAGCAACATCACACAGTAAATCATCCGTGAAGGGCTTGATGCTATAGGGAAGGCGACACTACTAGATGACGCAGAGATCTCATCCTTGATGAAACCACCTGATGGTGTACGACTATGGATGTGCTGTCGTCGGTAGGCCCAACCGCTTCATGACCTCTTCTGAAATGAGGTTCTTTTGGCTCCCACTATCGACAATGAACTGCAGTGGAGAACCCGTCACCCACATCTATGAGTGGAAGAGGCATTTCCCCTCCTTTGGGTCTTAAGGGTCATTCTTCTGGATCTTGGGGGTGGTCATGATGGCACTGGGATCTGCTTCAATGATCTTCTTCCCTTTGTCATTCCCCTTGTCGGGTTCTGATTTGGATTCAGAACATGTGTCTGATTCAGAAGCCTTTAGCTCAACCACTAGTGACTGCTTGGTCTGACACTCACTTGTGTTATGAGTGGAGATCTTATGGAACTCACACCATTTTCCTGTGTCCTTATTTGTCTACGGGTTGTTTTTCTTTTCTTGCAACTTTAGCAAGTTGTCTTGGGTCACCTCACCTTGGATTTGGCCTTTGCTCTATGGTTTTGGGGCACCTTTTCCTTGCTTCAGATTTGTAGGTCCAAAGTCTCGCTTCTTCCATTTAAAATTATGCTCAATCTTGACAACATATCGGTATTTCATGCTGAGCGAGGAGATGTCCAGGAACTCCATCTTGTCTTAGATGTACTTGTGTAGGCAGCCACGTACTTAAGTACCAAATTCCGGCTCAGAATCCTTGATAGCCAATTTTGTGCGGAGGTATGCAAAACATTTGTTAACTCCGGAACATCTTGGTCCCTTCCTGTTGTAGCGTGGTCCACTTTATGTAATTATCTTCATAGCTCCTGACAGGGTAATATTGTTCCTTGATGGAATTTCGGAAAGAATCCCATGTGGGTGCGGTTGAAAATAGTGAGGATTCCCTCTCGTCCTTTTGCTCATAGTAGGTTTCCCACCAGTCCTTGACATGTGAGGCGGCTTTGAGAAGTGAAAAAGTAATATTTTCCCGATTGGAAAAGTCATGAACTGAAAAATTCCTTCCAACAGATTCAACCATTTATCTACGATGTCTGCATATATCTAGCCCTAAAATATGGGAATGTCAAAGTTAACTTGTACCTTGAAAGGAGTGGAACCTCCAGAGTGGTTGCTGGATGAAGATGTGTCACCTTTGGGTAGCTGTCGAAGGATCTAGTCAAAGTTATCCATCATCGCGTTCCTTTTTCGGTGGAGGGCTTCCTCAAGCAATATTTTGATAGGATCTCCTACACCCTCATCTTTATTTTCTTCCGCAATAGAAGGTCATCAGGGTTTGCGAGTCTGATCTTGCAAAGGTTCAACTAGATCGAGCCCTAACTCCTTATACCTTGATCTCGTTGGGGACATGCAAAGAAAAATAGAGAAAGAGAAGACTCCTCTGATATCACTGATCCAAACTTAAACAAGAATGCAACAAATTAAAGATAGAACCATAAATACAAAGATGCAACATAATAACGCTTCATTTCATTAATATTAGAATACTGAAATATGCTTACATACATAATGGAAATAAACTAGCTCGAACGATGGTACCTTATCTCTCAGAAGAGATGTGGTGGCTACATGACTCTAAACTATGTTACAATGAGGCTCAAGGGCCTATTTATTATTGAACAACAAGGGAAAACCCTAAACAACTGAAACCCTAACCCCAAAAGATGGAACGCTTAGTGTTTGTGGGCCTTATTGGGGTTAGTTGAGTGACCAACTTCCTGGGGTCATAACTTGGTCATCTTATCTCCATTTGGTGCATAGGTCACCTTGTTGGAAAGGTATCTTCAAGTACTACAGGATTTTCGACAAGAATATGAGCTTGCTGCGAGCCTAAAAAAATGCCATTTAAGGGGTCAAAACTGCTTCAGAAGTTTAGGACTCGAAAAAATGCTAAAAATAGTAAATGCTGAAATAAATAAGGAAACAATTGAAACTGACTGGAGGTCTAGGTGGAATAAGCGGGTGGCCACCAATATCCACTTGGATCAAATGTATAATTTTGATTTTTTGGTTAGTTTGACCAACATTGACCAACATATGTTTTGACTGAGTTTGAATGAAATTTGAAGTAGATTATTGGCACAAATTTATTGACAATTTTCTGATTTGTAAACTTTGCTAAAGAATAACTTCTCCTAAGAAAAGTTGTTGGGTTTTCTCCCAAGTTTGATTTCCTAGGGTAAAAATATTGTCTCTATTGTGCACAATTAATTTTCTATGATATTTATTGTTTTTGTTGCATTTACTATTGATGTTTTTCTGAAGTGTAATTATTAAATGATTACAATGACATTAAATATTGGTTGGAAATCATTAGGAAGTACTTACCTGGTAAACAAATGTATTATACTACATTAGCCTTAAAATTTCAACATGGTATTAGAGCTTCTAAAGAGTAGAATTTGAAGTAAGCCTAAGAGACAATAATCAATAACCTACTTTGTTTTTAGATCTCTTGTGAAAATGGTTTCAAGTATCAAAGTAGAAGACAAGTTGGATAGTGCTACTAATTTCAAATCTTGGAAGACCAAGATACTTCTTATCTTGGAAAAAATTGACTTTCAGTATCAAGTGAAGGAAGTCATTCCAGAACCAGAGGGAGTTGAGGAGAAATCCAAGCATAAGAAGAATGAAGCCAAGGCTAAAAGAATATTGATAGATTCCGAACACGATGTTGCTGAGTTGAAGACTGCCAAAGAAGTGTATGATGGTTTGGTGGGATTGTTCCGTAGTGACTACACTAGCATGAAAGTAACCTTGAGGCATCAACTTCATAGTGTCATGATGACTAGATTAGATTATGTTGTCTCTTATCTTATGAAAATCTCTCAGTTGAGAGATGAACTTGGAGCTATTGGAGATACCATTGACGATGCAGAGCTTGTTACAGTGACTCTCAATGGATTTCCTTCCATATGGGATCCATTTGTTCAGGGAATTTGTGCATGAAAAAATATTCCCAAGTTTGATAAGCTATGGATTGATTGTGTCCAAGAGGAGGTCATACTGTTGTCCAAGGACAACTTGCTGGGATCTCAGGATGAAGAAAAGGAAGAAGACATTTTGGAAACTTTGATAAGAAAAATATAGGTAGAAGACCAACTCCTATTCAATATCACAAGAAGAAGGATATGTCAAATATCATGTGCTTCACTTGTCATGATTTTGGACACTATGCCTCATAGTGTTATGAGAAGAAAATGAAGGAAAAGAAGCATGCATCAACAACCAATGTTGTTGATGATGATGAACATCAACCTCAAAATAAGACAAAGGAATCTAAACTTGATAAGATTTCAATTGGAATTTAGAAAGAATACTTCCTTTGTAATTCATTGATGATTATTGAAAAAATATAGAAATAAATTCTCAATTTGATTTTTCCTTGGTAAAATTGAGAAAATTCGAATTTCCACATCAACAGATAAATTGGATGATGTTAACTTGTGTCACATGACATATGTCACCTAGTTTACTTAGTCAATTCGAGTTGGAGGAGTTAGAGTCCAGTTCTGTATGTGTGATTTCTAATTTGTAGCAATCAAGGTCAATTATATCAGGTTGTTTTTAGTTAAACAAGTTCTAACTTTTGGATGAAATAGTGGAAGGTCAATTAAGCAATGGGACTTCAATCAAATTTAGTGATCATCTAGTTAACTGACTAATCAACCTAGAATAGCTAGTGCATGTAGAGAATTCAAGTTATCCAGTTGAGGTGAAGATTCCAAGGCAATGTAACATCAGTTGTAGACTAGTCTTGAGTGTATAGGTGTTACATGCAGTCAAATGATCAACCTATTGCGCAATTCAATTAGAGGAATTTCCTAAATAATAGGGTCTAATTCCTCAAGGAATAATGCAAGGAAATAAGAGCTCAAGTTGAGGCAAAATTTGACTAAGTCTGGGCTAGAGGCGTTCAATGAGTAGAGATATAGGTTGTGCACTTGCAAGGTGAGCTCAATTGAGAAAAGAAATTGTAATAAATATCTATTCATTTGATTAATGCAAGCAAGCGTTGGGGTTTTTAGCAAATTACTTTCCCTAGATATAAATACTTGTTTCATTTGTGTTATTTCTTCTTGCATGTCTGAGATTTTTGAACTAAAATGTGAATTAATGTCCGCAGATTAGTAGTGTAGGTTTTTGTCTTGTGATTTTGATTAAAACTTCATGAGAAGTTGCAAATCTACAACCAAATTTATACATGGTATCAAAGTTGGATTCACATTAGACCAGTCAATTTGAAGTTATTTCTTGGAGGTTTGAATTTGAAGATTAGTGTAGTAGGATTTCTTCAAAGCTGAGAAGATGGCCTTCAATGGAATAAGGCTAGAGTATGCCTTAGAAGGAACCTATAATTTTTTTGCATGGAAGGACCACATGGAGGTAGTATCAGATGAAAATGGGTTGCTAGAATACATCAAGTCATATTTTACAAAACCATAAGAATATGATGTTTAGAACCTTCCTTAGTGGAATAAATATGTAGCCAACGTGAGGAGAATACTCTTGGAGGGAATATGAGATCATATTGTCTCTAATATCCATGGAAAAGAAACTCCTTCCATGATGTGGAAACCACTGACATAATTGTTCGAGAATAGAGTAACCACAAGAAGATGGCACTCAAGGATAAACTTCGAAGTATCAAGATGCAGAAGAATGACATAATTCCGCAATATTTGAGGAAGTTTACATAGTTTCGTGATGAACTTGGTGGGGTTGGTGTTAATGTCCTCAAGAATATTTGGTAACCCTGGCCCTTTTGGGCCTTCCCAAGATATGGCATAGCTATCAAGATTCAGTGAATGGGAGGAAGAAATTACTGAGTTGGGAGCACTATTGGCTTAAGGGGGACTGACCTAGGTTCAAAGTTATTTGCGCCAACCAACAAAACTCTAACTGTTGGCCCTTTCGGCAACAACTCGCATAACGCAGGCTACAGTCTCACCCAAAGCAGTAATGAGGATGCTAGAACCAGGTTTCTGTATCCAAAGACTATGTGATATGTATTCTGAAACCCTTGTAGCTCAAATTTTCCTTCACACATATATGTATCTTCCTATGGTTTAGTACTGCAACTCTATCCAAACGACCCCCAGACCTTGGTGAAGGTCTAGGATCAGGCATATTAGACCTAAAAGAAGCAGACTCATAACTTTTGCTTAGTAAATAATAACCATAGATCTACCTTTGCGCAGATCTACTCGATTCGAACAGTTAGCATAATAGATTTAGTTACTACCTTCACGAAAACAGTTCATTACTCATTTCATGCATATATATTAGATATTTGATAGATTCGCGCAGAGAATAATATTTACTTCATAGAAAAAAGATCATTAAGAAACAATGCATGAACTTCAACAAAATTGAGATCAAAGCATAGATGCAAGAGATTTGGTCCAAAATTAGTCTTTATTAGATTCAACATTCAAATTACAAACTCTTCCACCCTGCGCACCCAGCTGCAGGGGCCCACACACTCAGCTGCGGACTTGCTAAGGTATCCATGCACTCAGCCGTAGCAGCCTTCCCCTTTCGCCTAAGTACAAGAAACAAATATTTCCTTCCTTAGCACTTTGCCCTTGCACTCGTTCTTCACCAAAATTTATTCTCCTATACTTGCTATGACTCAAATATCTATAGCTTTTTTATTACAATACCATGGCCTGCAGCTTATGGGTGAGTCTTAAAACCCTCCTATCACTTACCCATACAAGGGGATAAATCCCCTTTTACTCCTACTTAGCTGAGTGCTTTGCTTCCATATTTCGTAGAGAGTTTACATTCTTTACAAAATTCTACTCAAAAATTGATTAAATTAACCCAAAATTGACCCTAGGGACCCTATCCCAATATGCCCCCAACAAAAATATGGTGACTCGCCCTTGAGTCACTCAATTGGCTTCTTGACTTTGTGGTGGAGCTCACTGAACTCCTTCTTCAATGCTTCTAGCTCTACATTGCCTTGTATTGTAGCCTACTTTACCTCTTCGACTAGCTTTTCTCTAGTTAGTCCCTATACCGCAAGCTGCATAGTCCTATGAGTTTGCTGTAATGCTTTTAGTTTCTCTTGAATAGTCTGGGAAATTTGGCTGGCCTCTTCTATCCAAGGTTGAAGCCGAGCCTTTAACACTGATTATTTTTGCTTCAATTCCTGAACTTGTGCCTGTAGCAGCTTGCCCTCTTGTAGGCGCGTGAAGTGCCGAACTGGTGCCAATTTGCGACTAGTTGCCCTAATCTCATCATATTTATGTTGGGCCTCTCTGATTTCTATATTCAATCTCTGTAGGTTTGGATTCTCCTGCAAAGTGTCCCATAACTCCATGGCATTTTTAAAAAGGACTTTGCAACCTTCAGTACAATCGTCAAAATAAACCTCAAAAAATTTATGAATAAACTCTTTGAACGCTGCGATGACTACCCGGGGAACATTGTAGGTGTGTACCAAATGAAAGTAATGTATACTGAAAGCAACCCCACTCCATTGCGAAGGTTGTCTTGCTTCAATCCTCCGACATGATATTTATTTGATGGTATCTTGATAACCCATTCGTAAATGAATAAGCCTCCTATTTGCCAACATTATCTAATAATTCATCTGTAAATGGTGTTGGAAATGGATCATGTACACATGTATCGTTAAGCTTTCTCAGATCTACACATATCCTGATTTTTCCTTTCTGTTTCTTCTCTTAGACAACCATTGGGCTCACCTAATCGGATTCCTCTACTGGTTCAATAATACTGGCATCCAACATCTTATCAAGCTATTGGCACTTCATAAACTTAAAACAATAGGGCTCACAGACAATTATTAGAATGCAAATTGTTTCTCTGCAGGCCAACATGGCATATTTATAGGGGTTTTCAAATTCAAATCTGACCGTTCCCTCCATTTTTTGATCATAAATGCATATTTGGCACCAAATCTCCAAATATTTTCGCCATAATCATCGCCTTCCCGCTCCCCCTAACAAGATTTTTTCTATCCAACCATGAACAATGACTTCAACGACTACTTTTGGAACTGATTGCACGGCACCAACCATTTGTTGTCTTAAGGGGGCCTGACCCAGGTTCAGTGTTATTCACACCAACCAACAAAACACTAACTGTTGGCCCTTTCGGCAATAGCCCGAATAGTGCAGGCTGCAGTCTCACCCGAAGCAATATTGGGGGATGCTAGAACCAGGTTTATGCATCTAGAGACTGTGTGATATGTATTCCGAAGCCCTTGTAGCTCAGATCTACCTTTGTGCAAATCTATATCTTCCTATGGTTTACTACTGCAACTCTATCCAAATGGCCCCCAGACCTTCGCGAAGGTCTATGATCAGGCTTGTCAGACCTAAAAGAAGTAGACTCACAACTTTTGCTTAGTAAATAATAACCCTAGATCTTCCTTTGCGCAGATTTACCCAATTCGAACAGTTAGCATAAAAGATTTAGTTACTACCTTCGTGAAAACAATTCATTACTCATTTCATGCATAGATATTAGAGATTTGACAAATTTGCACAGAGAATACTATTTACTTCATAGAAAACATATCATTAAGCAACAATGCATAAACTTAAACAGAATTAAGAACAATGCAAAGATGTAAGAGATTCAGTGCAAAATGAGCCTTTATTAGATTCACCGTTCAAATTACAGATTCTTCCACCCTACACACCTAGTTGCAGGGGCCCATGCACTCAGCTGTAGGAGCCTTCCCCTTTTGCCTAAGTACAGGAAAACAAGATTTCTTGCCTTATAACTTTTCCCTTACACTTGTTCTTCACCAAAAGTTATTTTCCTATACTCGCTATGACTCAAATATTTATAGATTTTTCTATTACAATACCATGGCTCGCGCCCTATGGGTGAGTCTTAAAACCCTCCTATCACTTACCCATACAAGGAGCTAAAGCCCCTTTGACTTCTACTTAGTTGCGCACTCTGCTTCCAAATTTCGTGGAGACTTTACATTCTCTACAAAATACTACTCAAAAATTGATTAAACTAACCCAAAATTGACCGTAGGGACCCTATCCTAATAGGCCCCCAACACAAATATGGTGATTCGCCCTCGAGTCACTCAACTTGCTTCTTGACTTTATGGCAGAGCTCACTAAACTCCTTCTTCAATGCTTCCAGCTCCGCGATGCCTTGTATTACAACCTTCTTTACCTCTTTGACCAACTTTTTTGTAATTGGTCCCTATACCGCAAGCTGCATAGTCCTATGAGTTTGCTGCAATGCTTTCAGTTTCTCCTGAATAGTCTGGGAAATTTGGCTGGCCTCTTCTGTCCAAGGTTGAAGCCGAGCCTTTAACACTGATTCTTTTTGCTGCAATTCTTGAACTTGTGCCTGTAGCAACTTTCCCTCCTGTAGGCGTGCAAAGCACTAGACTGGCGCCAATGTGTGCGCAGTCACCCTAATCTCATCGTATTTCTGCTGGGCCTCTCTGATTTCTTTATTCAATCTCTGCAATTCTGGGTCCTCCTGCAAAGTGTCAGATAACTCCATGGCATTGTTAAAAAGGATGTCACAGCCTTCAGTCCAATCGTCAAAATAAACCTCCAAAAATTTATGAATAAACTCTTTGAACGCCGCGATGACTACTTGAGAGAAGATTGCATGCATGTTCTTTAATCCAAATGGAATTACTGTATATTGAAAGAAACCCACTTCGTTGTGAAGGTTGTCTTGCTTCAATCCTCTGGTGCGATCTTTATTTGATGGTATCCTAAGAACCCATCAGTAAATGAATAAGCCTCCTGTTTGCCAACATTCTCTAATACTTCATCTATAAATGGTGTTGGAAATAGATTGTGTACACATGCATCATTCAAATTTCTCATATCTACGCATATCCCAATTTCTTCTTTATATTTATTCTCTTGGACAACCATTGGGCTCACCCAATCGGATTCGTCTGCTGATTCAGAAATACTGACATCCAACATCATATCAAGCTCTTGGCACTTCATAAACTTAAAACAATAGGGCTCACAAACAATTATCAGAATGCAAAGTGTTTCTTTGCAGGCCAACATGCCATATTTATAGGGGTTTTCAAATTAAAATCCGACCATTACCTCCATTTTCTGATCATAAATTCATCTTTGGCAACAGATCTCCGAAGATTTTTTCCATAAATGTCACCTTCCCACTCCTCCTAACGGGATTTTTGCTATCCAATCATGAACAATGACTTCAATGGCTACTTTTGAACCTGACTGCGCAACACCAACCATTTGTTGGCTTAAGGGGGCCTGGCCGAGGTTCATAGTTATTCACGCCAACCAAAAAAACCATAACTGCTAGCCCTTTCGGCAACAACCCACATAACGCAGGCTGCAGTCTCACCCGAAGCAGTATTGGGAGATGCTAGAACTAGGTTTATGCATCCAGAGACTGTGTGATATGTATTATGAAGCCCTTGTAGCTCAGATCTGCCTTCATGCAGATCTGTATCTTCTTATGGTTTACTACTGCAACTCTATCCAAATGGCCCCCAAACCTTCGTGAAGGTCTATGATTAGGCTTATCAGACCTAAAAGAAGCAGACTCACAACTTTCGCTTAGTAAATAATAACCCTAGATCTTCCTTCGTGCAGATCTACCTGATTCAAACAGTTAGCATAACAAATTTAGTTACTACCTTAGCGAAAACAGTTCATTACTCATTTTATGCATAGATATTAGAGATTTGACAAATTCATGTAGAGAATACTCTTTACTTCATAGAAAACAGATCATTAAGCAATAATGCATAAACTTAAACATAATTAAGAACAAAGCATAGATGCAAGAGATTCGGTCCAAAATCAGTCTTTATTAGATTCAATGTTCAAATTACAGACTCTTCCGCCCTGCACACCCAACTGCAGGGGCTTGTGCACTCTGCTACGGACTTGCCAAGGTCTCTATGCACTCAGCTGTAGGAGCCTTCTCCTTTCACCTAAGTATAGGAAACAAAGCTTTCCTGCCTTAGCACTTTTCCCTTACACTTGTTCTTCACCAAAAGTTATTGTCCTACACTCGCTATAACTCAAATATTTATAGCTTTTCTATTATAGTACCATGGCCTGTGACCTATGGGTGAGTCTCAAAACCCTCCTATCACTTAAGGGGCTAAACCCCCTTTGGCTCCTACTTAGCTGCACACTCCACTTCCACATTTCGCAGAGACTTTACATTCTTTACAAAATTCTACTCAAAAATTGATTAAACTAACCCAAAATTGACCCTAGGGACCTTATCCCAACAAGTGCTTATGGTCTGATTTGGTACAGGAGGAAATAAGGTAGAATACCAAATATGGGACTTAATCCAAGGGCGAGGATTAATAAAACTTTGCATTGGATGGAAAGGAAAAGAAGGGAAAAGGGAAGAAATTCAAATCCAAACCAGAATCCACTCAAGGGGGCAAGAAGAAATATTTGTCAAAAATGAAATGCTTCCATTGTAATGAATTCGACAAGAAGACCTCAAGAGGAGTAGTAGGTGAGGATTTGGCTTCACAGTTTGAGCTTGAATTTACCCTCATTGCATGCATGGCGAGCTTAGTGATGGGAAGCGTGTCATACATGGAATTAGGTGCATCGTTCCACATGACGAGAAATAGATATTTTTTCAGTGACATGGAATAAAAATATTTGCAGATGCACATCAAGATGGGGGACGACGAAGGGTATAACGCGACCGATATTGATACAACCACCTTTCAGAGGGAGTCGGGCTCCCCCCTGAGGTTCAAGGATGTCATGTTCGTTTTGGGCCTAAAGAAAAATCTCGTCTCTATTACAGTTTTGGAAGAACGTGGTTATGATGTGATATTTAACAAAGGAAAGGCATTCCAATGACACATAGCCACAGGATATGTGAAGAAGATCGGGGTTTGTGTGAAGAATCTATACAAGCTATATGTGGAGGATTGTGCTGCATTGAGCATAAAGGCAGAGAAGGTGCAGAGCTGCGATGTTAGTGAACTTTGGCATAGAAGACTTGGCCACTTGCATCATGGTGCTTTGAAGATCATGTAGCATATAACCACAGGCTTCCCCAAAGGAGCACTTGAGTAACATGATGTATGCAAAGGATGTACTTTAGGGAAGTACACAAATTCCACATTCCATGATCGGGACAACAAAGCACATGCAATCCTTGAAAGGATCCACTTTGATGTCTCTGGACCTTTCTTGACAGTCTCCAATGCCAGTCACAAATATTTTGTCATTTTTATTGATGACTTCTCATTGAAGTGTTGGATCTTCTTCACATGGAATAAGGATGAGACATTCTCCAAGTTCGTAGAATTCAAGGCACTGGATGAGAAAGAGACATGCAAGAAGGTGAAGGCTCCTAGGAGCGATAATGGAGGTGAGTACGTGTCAAATGAATTTAAAATTTTCTGTGCAAAAGAAGGTGTTTGATGAGAGTTGACAACACCCTACAACCCACAATAGAATGGGGTGGTTAAGAGAAAGAACCATAGCATTATGGGAGCAATGAGGGTGATGTTAAATGATCAAGGCCTACCTCTACATTTGTGGGCTGAGGCATGCAACACAACAATCTATTTGGCAGAACTAGAGTCCTCATCGGATTCTGGGCATGATTACCCTGGAGGAGGCTTTCTTGGGGAGAAATGCGTATGTGTCACACTTAAGGATTTTTGGAGCCTCTGTTTATTGCCATGTCTCCAAATAATCAAGGAAGAAGCTAGAGCTGACAACGAAATTTGGGGTCTTTATGGGTTACAAAGAGGCTCCCCACAACTACCATGTGTACTTTCCATCCCTCAGAATGAATGTTGTGTGAAGGATGTAAAATTTGATGAAGATAAATCCATGTGATGCTCTCTTGAGGGAGCTTCAGATCCCACTAGAAGAGGAGATTTTTAGCTCCAAAGGAGGAACCTCAGGAAGTTGTGGAGCAACCATAAATTCAGGAGTAGAGAGTGGAGATAGCGACTCAAGTAGAACCATCCAGAGAAGGCTGGAAAAGGACTAGGGAAGCTGAGATACTTGTGCAGGATGTGAGGGAGAATGTGGGTTCTCCTTTAAATCAGTGCAAACATAGAAGGTTACCAGATCAATACATTAGATCCATGGCTCTAATGACTGATCTTGTAGAGACTGAGCCATCCTCTTTCAAGGAAGCGGTAGAGAAACCTATATGGGTTGATGTAATGGTGGAGGAATACAAATCCATTATAAAGAACAATGTTTTGGAAGTGGTTCCAAGGCTAGTAGACAAATCCGTTGTGGGTTTGAGATGGATCTCCAAGGTAAATCAAGAAACAAATGGAAGCATAGAAAGGTTAAGTCCATATTTATGGCCAAGGGGTACTCTCTCATTGAGGGGATTGATTATGAGGAGACCTTTTCTCCTATAGCAAGGTATTCATCCATTAGATCAATTCTTGCTCTGGCTACACAAATGGGGTGGAAGATCCACTAGATGGATGTGAAAACAACATTCCTCAATGGAATTATTCAGGAGGAGGTGTATATCGAGCAACCATAAGGCTTCAAGAATTTTGATCGGGAGTCTCATGTGTGTAGACTCAAGCGAGTGTTGTATAGTCTCAAGCAAGCACCTCATTCTTGGTAAACCAAAATTGATAACCATCTCATTGGTTTGGGCTTCTATTGGGATAGGGTCCCCTGGGGTCAATTTTGTAAAAGTTTTGTTTTTATTGTAAAGTCTCAGCATTTTTAGGAGTAGGGCACGCAAGTCAATAGGAGTCAAAGGGGATTTAGGAAGGTCAAAGCATAAGTTTTTTTGTGACTCGCCCATGGTTTGTGAACCATGGTATTGTAATAGAAGAAGATATAAAAGGAGTCATAGGGGATCATAGAAAAGGCATTCAGGTAATTTAAGTGTTAATGATCTAAGTAAGAGAAGTATGCTTTCTGTACTTAGGGGAAGGGGAAGTCTCTAGTAGTTGTGTGTGCGGAGACCTTGGTAGGTCCGCAATTAAGTGCGCAGGCCCCTGCAGCTGTGCATGTAGGGTTGGAAGAGTCTGTAACAAAGGATATGAGCATAATAAAGACTATTTTGGAGCATAAACTGTGTATCTATGTGCTATTATTTACTTATGAAATTATTGTATGTTCGCTCTGGTTACTAAATTTATCATGAAAAGTACTTAATAGATGTGCAGAAGTGGTAGATCTTCTTAATTACATGATGTTATGAAGGATTAGAAAAATTAGCAAAAAGTTTGGATCTGTTATCTGTTACTTACTGTAATTTTCGAGTTTCAAGGGTTAGGGTTCGCGAAGGTCAGAATAAAGCCCTAAAAGTAACAAAGACACATCACATAGTCCTTTGGATGTAGAAACCTAGTTCTAGCATCCCCCAACACTTCCTCGGGTGAGACTGTGGCCTGCGCTACGCGGGTTGTTGCTGAAAGGGATGGTAGTGTTGGGTTTTGTTGGTTAGTGCAACTAACTTTGAACCTGGGTCCAAGCCCCCTCAAGCCAACAAATGGTTCCATTCCAGGACCAAGATCTATCTGAGGAATGTGTGATGTGGCATAAGTGGATACTGACTAAGAAAAAGATCAAGAAGTGGATAGGTCGGAAGCTGCACGAGTTTGCAACCTAGAAAAATAGAAATCTACGTGTGTTAAAGGAAGAGTGGTTGAATCGATACCTGTATATAGAAGACCACAAAATTTTCTTCTTCTCTCTTCCATGTGAGTTGTTATCACTCAGAATTTTCTCAAGGTTAAAGAAAGAAATTTCCGAGGTAACCACAAACCTAATCTTTTAGACTCAGGTTCTAGCCAACCTAAGTCCAGAGAGGGCTCTCTGTATATGATTTAACTTTGTTTTGGTGGGATATTAGGCTAGTTCTTAGTGCTCATGAGGTTTTGTTTTGATTGGGTGGTGGAATTAAGAAATCAGATGAGCAAAACAAGTATTCAGGCCATTGGGCTATGGAGTCAATCAAAGAGTATGTAACTGGATCTGATCAATCACTAAAGTAAGAGTCCATAGGGTAGGCTAGCACAACAAAAAGCAAATCTGTAGGTTCAAATGGATGAGGTAGTCCTAACCAGGGAAAAGGGCAATGAAGAATCCTTAACCGGGATTAAGATGAAGAAAGGACAGATAATCAGTAGCAAAGGGCAATGAAGAATCCTTTACTATGGACCAAAGGGGGGGAAAACTATGGAAGTAAGGGAGAAATTAAGAATTCCTAGACCAAGATAGTTTAGTAGAAAACATATAGAAAGTAAACAGTTAAAACATAGAGCATTTAAGCTAATTCTGAGATAACATTCCTTGTTTACTTTTCAGATTTCATAAGAGACACATATGGATATTTATAACATGAAGAGAAAACAATATTTAAACATGAAGAGATAATACCTATTTGTTTCAACTGTGCACAAGAATCCAGTGAAATGTCCTTAGCTTTATTTCATGATCCAGCAAAACTAGTCCAGTCTTACCATATAGATTTACCGTAGTAACTTCATAGTAAATCAGTCAAATTTGTCCACCATTCACTGTCAGGTAATTTCATCCTTACCATTTTCTTGTATATCTCGTCAGCTTCTATATATTTAGCAAAATTTGGTCTGCTGGTAAACAGGTGCTTTACCTCATGCTCTATGTAAAACAAATTTTCTAAACTGTCATATAGTACCTTACCAATGGGTAGAGCTTTTACTCCTGAGGTACTAGCTTGGCTTTTGGCCAGCTTGTTGAGCCTGTCAATATAGTCATATTGAGTCATTAGCTTGTCATTTATTACCATAGGACTGGGAAGTCCTTTGTCTCTCAAAATGCCATACTTTGTCATAAAACTGTCAATGTCTGCTTGAATGCTTTGACACCTTTTCTCTAGATTGAGCATTAGGTTCCTTTTGGTGAGAACCTTCTTTATTTCTATAATGGTTTCCGTTCTGTCCTCTATTTCTAGTTCATCTAGTTGGTACCTGTTTCTACTGTTCAAAAATGTTATTAATTGGTTTGCCTCTTCAGGCTTGTCTCCCAATTCTTCCCTTGTTTTGTGGACTGCTTCTGTAGCTACTTTTACTAATTCAGTATGTTCAAAAATAACTTGAATAGAAGGCCAAACCTCATTGACGGAATCAATGGTGTTGGCCCAAAGAATTTCTTTTATGTCTCCCAATGGCTCTTGCAATATCAAGTCCTTTTCAAGAACTTGTATTCTTTCTACCATTCTTTGGTTCTTCTGAACTTCTTCCTTTTGTTGTACCTGGGCAAGTTTACAGCTGGTCTCTAGATTTGATACTTTTTCTCTAAGTTTCTTAAGTTCAGTGGCCTGGATGATCATTTCCTCCATGGCCCTTACCAATTCAGCTATTTGTTCTGTAGAAGTACCTGTGCTTGAAGATGCCCCTGTTCTTGCTGATGTACCTGTTACTGGCAAAGCTGTAGCTGGTGGAAGTGTGGGTGCTAAGGAAACGACCAATGTGGAGGGTACTGCAATGGAGACTGTAGGAATGACAGTCTGAGGAGTGGTGGCCAACTCACTTTGTTTAGACTGTATCAATTTATCTAGCTCCTTTTTTGTTTCTTTCAATTGATCATTTAGCTTTAGGACTAAATCCATAAGCTCTTCCTCCTTTTGTGTTTCCAACACTTTAGCTGTTTGAGGATGATGTAGAGGAGGAATTTTGAGTTGCTTCTTCAATGCAACTATATCATCGTTTTTCTTCTTGATAATCTTTTTCGTAGCTTTCACATCCTTAGGATCATGTCCCAGCTCTATGACCAAGTCCTCTAAGGACTTTATTCTAGTGTCCTTGGCCTATGAAGAGGCCTTCTCCCACTGGAATTGTGCTGATATGTTATTCAGTGAATTCTGGAGCTGGTGGGCTGTAATTGCCTTGTTGGTCAATGTGGAATAAACTATTTCACCAATCTGCTTGTGTAGTTCAATTTGGTCAATACGATGGATATCCTTTGCCAATAATTCAAAATTATTTTCAGATAATCTGCCATTGATCTAGGTTTCTATGTAATTGGCTTCAAAAAACTCATCTGCATTTTACCTTCTTTTATGTCAAAGGCTGACATTAGCCTTATTTGATTTGTTGGAGCAATTTTTAGGTAGTGTGCATAACTTTGGGCTTTTAATATTTCATTTCTTTCCTTGATTTCTTTTTATTTCTGTTTTAAGTCTTGGATCTGGCTACTTGGAGCTCTAAAGGGGGATACTTCCACGCTCTACTATCTTTCCAATGTTTGAGCCTGTGAGGTGGAAGGTTCTTGTGTTCCTCCTGAAGGAGTGGTTTGTCTACTTTTTGCTCCTACAGTTCCTGCTGTCTCCTTGGTATACTCGTGCTCTGAAAATGGGTTTAACCTTTGCCTCTTGACATAGGTTTTGGAAACATTTCTACTAGAGGGGGTGGCCTCCTCTCTATCTCTTTTTAGATTCCTCTCCTCATTTAGAGGAGTCTGCAAAATGGGAGGATTGCTCATGATTTGCTCTGGTTGAGCAAGTTCTTTTGAAATCTCAGGCTGTTCAGATTCCTCTGGCTGCTCTATTCCCTCTGAGTGCTTTGATGCTTCTGGTTGTTCTGAAGGTCCTTCTTCTGCTGTTTGCCCACTGTGTCCTTGTGATTGTCTTTGAGATTGAGTTTCTCCTGAAACCTGTACAAATGAATCCTCATCAAGTCTTCTATCTAAATTAATCAATACATTTTTGACAACAATTTCTGTACTATCCTGGTCTACCAAAGTGTTTTCCACCCATTCAAACTAATTTGCATATTGTTCAATTTCAGGGATTCTATGGTGGATATAAGGAGATAATTTATTCTTCTGTCTCCTATTGCAAATGAAGTCAAAAGGATCATATCTCCAGATGAAACTTTGTTTTAATCTCAGCCTTTGGAGGATTTCCTCTACTACTTTTCCCGTTTCTCTACTGTTACATATGGAAGGACCAAGCTGATCTTTTATCCTAAGCTGAGCTTTCTTCTTGGCTTTTAAAAAATGCACCTCATCTGAGTTGATCATTTGTCTGTAGTACTCCAGGTCAAACAATCTCACAGGGAGTTATCTGTGTAGCTTATAGGGAGCCAGCTCACATCCATAGATTCTGATTTCAGTGTGGTTTTGGTACAAGTACCAATCCCCCACTCTGTACTATTTTGATAACTGAAGGACCCTCCTGATGTCTACATTGATTCTAGGTGGAGGGCTTCCTAGCAACATAGTTGCCACTGGGTGTACAAAGAGGTCTATGAAGTCAGTATAAGAATATTGAGAGTCAAATTGGTGGGTTAACACAGTCCAGAAGACCACTGATCTAGGGTTGCCTCTGGTATCAAGCTTTTGGAGGGTGATTGGAAATTTATCAGCTTGATAATACAAAAACAAATGATATATAACTGAAGAATATTTAAATACTCTTTCATTTTCTAACCTCATGAATTGATCATGCATTTTATCAGCAATGAACTTAGCATAGTCAAACATGATGGCTGGTGGTTTCCCAGGAGAGTAGATGGACATAAAGGCTATAATGATTTCATCAAAAAATTCACTTGTAGTATAACCTAACACATTGGATATCATGTCTATGGTGTCTTGGCCAAGGTCAGAGAATATAGTCCATAGATAAGGGGGAGAGTCTTTTGGAGTGTATTTTTCTTCCCTGATGAAGGTCTGGTATAACCGAGCAAGTTGGATTGAGGTGAGTGTAGGGTATTTGTTTAGAAAATCCCCAATAGAAAGAGGAGTCAGGCTTTGGCTTGGTTGTAATTGCAACATTTCATTTATGGACTCAACAGTGATAGTAAATAATACAGAATGGTCTGGGGTTCTCACTGCTCTTTGGTTGGGATCATAGTTCATGTGGCAGTAATGTACAATCTCTAGGAAGATGTGAACTCTGGGGAATTGGTATTTGGGTAATCCTGATTCCTAAAGCCCTATATTGTCTGCATGATTGAGGTACTGGTCTCTGTATCTGCAGAATAGTTTCAAAGGGGATTCTAAGACAGAGGTATCTTTAATCTGGAAATCTTTATTAACCAGTGGGAGATGATCTAAATCCCTATGAGGAGTAGTAATGGGTATGATATTTAATGCAATTGGGGCAAACATCCTTGGTTCTTGTGGATTCAAGGACGACGACGATGGGTTTTTAGTGAATTTTGGGAAAAACTGGCCTAACTCAGGTGTTTTGGAGTCACCGGGAAATTTTTCTTACTAAATTACTTAGAAATTGGAAGCAATTTAGTCCATGTTGTGGAACAAAACAGGGTTTCTTGGCGAATTGGGATAAATACCTGGTTTTGGCTTTTGGACGGAGTAATGGCAATTTTGCACTGTCTGCTGGAAGTGCACGGGACTGCAAGGTGGTCTGGAGTTTCAACAGCTCTAGTAAATTGATAGTTGGACGTAGGTCGACGGTTGCATGTACTCTGGTGCTTGCATGGAGGTTAGAGTGTTCTTTTTCACGATAAAAACAAAAAACTATAAGTTTTTTAGTTTTATTCGTAAGGTTAATGATTTTGGCTGGTACACGAGAAAAGGACACTTGGAGTTACGCGGGGGATGTGACATTTTGTCATTTAGCGAGAGGCAGTAAGTGGGATCATATCGCACTGCTTTTGGGATAAAGTGGTTTTTGGCGTGTTAGGGCCTAAATCTACCTCAGGCTGAGAAAGGCAGGATCTAGGGTAACATCAAACCACGCTTAACCTGGTAGCTAGCCCTACCAGGTTGGGAGAGGGCTCTCTCCTTGTTAATATCAAAAGAATATGGTCAATAAGGCTTGAGATGACTGATGTAAAGATTGATTTTAGGCTAGGTATATGCTCAGAGGAGTTTGATTGAATTTAATGTTGGTTTGCTGGCTCAAATGTGAAAGGCAAATTTGGGTCTGGGGAATGGACACAGTCTTGCAGAGGTTTCTGTGGGGCGAGGTAGGCAAATGGTTTAGTACTTTTAAATAAGTGAGATGGAGAGTCTTAATACTGGTGAGGAGTTGGAGAGGGCATGAAAGTCTCAGGGATCCTCTTCAAATAGTTGAAAACATAAATAACTAAACAAACCCTAGGTAGAGCACTGCAACATCAATGAATTCTACCTTTATCCTTGATTCATTTAGTTAAGATGAACAAAAAGAGATGATGGCATACATAAGCACATGTAAAATTGATTTATAGAAGGAAAAATAATACCCAATCAAGCTGCCACAAGAATCCCAGAAAATGCTGCAAACCCTGGTCTATTCCTTTGCCAAACTGCAGAGATGAATGTACAATAATGCTCAAAGCATTCACAAGAGTCCAACCTTTACAAATGACTGAAAAAGTACTAGATATAGGGAACAAATAACTCATGCTAGGCTTTAGGGATCGAATTCATGAGTTTAGGAGCTGTTTCAACAAGATCTAAACTAAGAACTGAAAAGTAGGTAGTGGAACAACTTGCCTCTAAAACTTAGGAAACTGATTCATTCAGCTTCAAACTACCTTTTCATGATGTATCTACCTCCATGAGTGAATTTTTAGCATATTTACATCAAATTCCATCAAGTTACATCAAATTACATCATGAGTTTGACTATGAGAGAGAGAAAAGTCAAACTGAGAAAAAACTAGGTGAAAAACAGAGTTTTTTGGGCAAAAAAGTCAATTTTCCATCTTGTGTGCCGCGCCTCTGTCCCTGTGCATAGCGCCTTTTTTGTAGCTGATTTTTGAGGCCTTCCCATGCACCAAATTTTCTCCAAGTGGGATTTGTGGAAAGGTATGTCTGTCTACTTTCTAGAACATGTGGAATTTCTGAATTTGGTGTCCATTTGCCCCTCCAAAAGTGAGTTCTCCCAATGCTGCTTCCTGTGTCTCCAAAAAGGGGCAGAAAGGGCATTTTTGAGGTGTTTTTGACCTTTTTGGAAGCTCAAAACTTGAAAAAATTTCTTGGCCATTTGTGGGCATTCATATTTTTGCACGAGGAATCCAAAAATTCTGAGTTTTCCTCCAAAGGAGGTCCCTAGCAAAAGCGAGCACCAGGTGGCGCGGCGCACCAGGCAGAAAAATCTGTGTTTTGCTCCAAAAATTCAAAATTGACAAAAAGTGTGCCAAATTTCTTGAAATTTGGGCTGAATGACCTGTATCAAGTGCTATGTTGGACTAAGGAAGCCTCAGCCAAAATCTTAAGCTTGTATTTCTATTTTCTCTTCCTCAAAGCTTTCCTCAACTTGGCCTTCAAAGTCCTAATTCTCGCTTTGCAAACTTTGTTTCTCGCCAAATAGTGATAGGCCATGTGCCTCAACATATTTTTCTCTTTGTTGGCCTTCTCCAACATCTTTTCCAAGTGCATGTTTTCCCTCTCAAGCCAAGATTCACGATCAGCTTCAATTTCTTGCTCAAGTGGTGTCAACTTGATTTTCTTCCTCTTGGCAGCTTGCCAGTTTTCTCTTATGTTTTGGAGCTCCATGATGGTTTGCTGGTCCTCTAACTGTTTGTTCCTTTGCTCAAGATAGTTGATTATCCACTTGGCTCTTTCCAGGTTGAGAGACAAGTCATGAATGTCAGCTTGTTGTTCTTGAATGATCTCCTTGAGCTTTGAGCTTTGGGAGCCCAAATCAGTGTCATCATCCTGAATGAGAATGAAATCTCTCTCTTGACCTTCTGAAGGCCCCTCATCATGCAATGGCTGCTTACCCTTGTCCTGTACCTGCTTTTCTGTTGAAGGAAATGAGACCCCTTCCACCCTGGGTGGAGATAGTACTCATTTTGTTGCTGCAAAAAATCTCCTTGTGCCCTTTTGGTAAGTGACAAACATTGGCATACTGGTGGTTTGAGTCTCATTTACCTCTTGCTGATGTGAAGGCTCTCCTACCTCATGAAAAACTGATGGGGGTACTTTAGATCTTGTGAATACCTCATGTGAAATGAAATCATCCCATGAAACATTCAGTAAACTGAGCTGATGCAAAACCACAATCTTGATCAATGCAAAGTGATATATGCTGTTATACTGTTGATGAGGAGGTTTCCTTTGCACCAATGTGGTCATTTTCTCAATATTCTGGTATATGAAATAGGGGAGGTTCATCATCCTCACGCTAGTAAAATGCATCAACAATCTGATATGATAGGTGTATAGGCGAGAAAATCTACCTTCATAGCTGAAATATTTGATTATGAGTTTCATAAGGGGAGCATATGTGTCCTGTAGGTACTTGAAAGGGAAGACCCTACTGATATGCCTCTTAAAACTAGCCTTGATATAAGGCTCATAATGATCTCTGTCCATCATCTATCCCTTGTTCCACTGCTCACCCACATTTAGAATGCCTGTTTCTTCAGCTATAGTCTCAGGTGTCAAAGTGAATGTCACACCTAGAAAATTGACCTGGCCATTGTGAAGATGGAGCACAAAAAGTTTGGCAAGCTCATGGTGGTATTTGACTCTTTCCACCATCTCAGAAAATTGGTAGCAAGATTGATGTTTGAAGCATGCTACAGCAAGAGGGCAAGCCAACAACTCAGTAAGTGTAGTGGGCTCCTCCCGGATATGTTTTCCTCCCTTGTGAGGTCTCCTTGGTGCATGAATTTCTTTGGAGGAATCACTTACTGTTTCCTCATTTATGTCATAAGATGAATCTGACTCCATGTTTGCCATTGTTTGATGTTTCTTAGATGAGTATGAAGAGATTTTATAGAGACAATAGGTATTTGCTACTAAATGACAGGGATTTGATGATGGGGAACAATGAATGAGGGGTTGGGATGCTGCTTGTAGGGTTTTTGGGAATGGAAGGGTTTGGGGAATGATGTTTAGGGTTTTGAGATATCAATTAGGGTTTGGGAGTAGTGGGATTACAGATTAGGGTTTTTAGTTTTAGGGATATGGGGATATGTGAGTGTGAATGAAATAGGAGAGGGAAAGTGATATGAGTGAAGTGTAGTGAGAGAAAAATGAAAATGGGGATAAAACAACAAAAACTGCAATTTTGCAAACCCTAGGCAGCTTTTTCAACTAACTAGGGTTTAATTTTTCTCCTATTGAAACACCATAAGAACTGACCAAAATCCTTACAATGGAACTTGGGATTGTTAACTTACTTGTGAAAGAGGAATTTTGCAAGTTTGGAAGGTAGATGAGGTGATTTGGATGAATTTCGAACTCAGAAGACTGGTGCGTCGTGCCCATTAACAGGTGTGCCGCACCTCACTGGTGCGTCATGCCAGTTATAATTCCAGTGTAAAACCTACACTGCGTGCGCCGCGCTGGCCAGGTGTGTCGCGCCTTGACCCAGGTGCGCCGCGCCTCAAAATTTTCACAGTTTGGTTGCAAATTCACTCCTTAGGCTCGAAATGACTTGGCTCTTGTTCTCATTCACTCTTTGGACACAAATGAACTTCTTCAATATGAAAAAGACTTTATATACCCACCAATTTAATTTTTCACTTATAAAAACCCACTTTGGAATGTTTGGATTTCACTTGATTTTTTAAAACTCTGTTTTCGTAGTTTGACTTGCTTTTTTCCTTTGACGGACTAAATGCTTTAAATTTTTGACTCTTTTGCAGGAGCTAGAGTGCAGGAGCTTGGCAAGGTGACCAGGGCTGCATCTAGAAATTATTACATATAGGAAAAATGAAATTGCATGAAATTTTATACATAAAACATAAAAACTCTGTTTTTCCTCAAAACAGGGTTTTGAGGAAAAATCAATCACTGAGCATGTGATTATTGAAACTTTTGTTGCTGAGACTTTATTTGACCTCCTCATGTGCCTGCTGACTATTATTGAGTTTTTGCAAGACCTTATTGACAAAACCCTAGACCTAATGAGACCTAAAACCCTAAAAATGACTTTTGCAGATGTAATGGCAGAAAATGACTGTAAATGACCTAAATGTATAAAAATGAGCCAGCAGGTAAAGATCACGAGGGAAAATTTATAATATGCCACTACCATCAAATGATCCATGACCCTAATGGAATGCAGATGATCGGATGAGACACCTAACATGCAATGAAATAAGAGTATTTTGATCACTAATGGAGGGATGAAGATATCGACACTGACAGGGCGGAGGACGCCTGATGCCATTCATCGGGTGCCACGTAATGACGGGGTGAATAGTAAAACCACCCATATCGGGCGGGTAAAGGTCGGCCTTCGGAGGCCGACCGATATGTTGGATCAATTGGGGTCAGATCGCATGGTGATCGGGGCGATGATTTGATGTGCGGTTTAATGGAGGGGCTCGGCGGGGTTTAAAGGTGCAGAGGGATTAATTAATGAAGGATTACAAAGGTTTAATGATGTCGGGAATGATTTCATTGGCGGGGATAGATTTAATTAATCACTGATTGACTAATTAATCCTTTTATTTCGATGGTGGGTCATGGTTATTAATTAGTCGCTGATCGACTTAATTAATCCCATTAATCAGTTTATTAATAAGTTTATGTTTCAAACTTTGGGGCAGGATATTAACATATGGATTTTAAATAAAATATATGGGAAAGGGTTGATTCTTTTGTATTTAATAAATAATGTTAGAAATAAATAATAAATGTGAGCGGAAAACGAAATGCACTAAGTATAATGTATATTAAGTTTATTTTCTTTTCACATTACACATTATAAATTAGGCTAAATGCACATTTGTGGGTTTTTGTGAAAAAGAGGGGTTCCACATGGGGGTGATTACTTTTCCTAAGCAAATGGTGTTTTTACCTTAGGAAAAGGGATTTTAAGGGGAAAAATGAATGAATTGAATGTGGTGAATGTTTGTGAGGGGGATTTTAGTACTTAGGACCTACAAGTTATTGGGCCGAGGGTCCGGTCCCTCCAAAAGTTAGAGAAATGCTCTGAGCCCCTTTAACTTAAGGTTTTAGGCACTTTGAATTTGCTTATGGGAAATTAATAAAATTAGGGGTGAAATGAACGGGGAAATTAATCACTTGACTTTGTGTAGATGCTCAATTACCATCCATACTTTAGCAACTTGATGATGAAAGTAAATGATATGATCTTAACTAATCATTCATCATAATTCTGCAACCATTCAACTACTTACCCATCTACTCATCCTACCATTTGTTACACTAAAAAATGTCACCATGGCTATTTACAGTTAGTATGGCTCTATCAACAGTCATGCTATCCTCCTGGGCAAGTCTTATGCCTCTGCTCTCCATGTCAAACTCCAAAAAGAGAGAAAGTCTTTGTAAATGTGTTTATCTCTGGGTACGCAGATTCTCTCGGCCTTACCTGCGGGTACGCACCTAATGTTCAAAAAAACGTAAAGGGGCAAGTGCGTACCCCTGTAAAGGTCAAAATGCACAAGTTTCATCTTTAAAAAGTTACTTGTGGTCATTTCTAGAGGTTTCTAGATGTATGTTTGACGTGTATGAAGCGCCTCCAGATGGTTCATGTACCCCTACAAGAGGAACTTATCCCATCAATAAGGGAGCTATCCCATCCAAAGAGGGGATTATCCCATTGATGGTGGACCTGATTAACTTCCTCTTGAGCACTATAAATACAGGCATTGGGCCAGAAGGAGAGGAGGTTGGAAGCTAAACATTTCTAAGGGTAGATGCTGCTGGAATTAGGACTCCCATTTAGAAGCTTGTGAGGAGAGATTGCCATCTTTGCTTGTTCTATTTGGAAGTGGGTGAGCTTTGTCAAAGTAAAGGAGAACTCTTGATGGACCCTGGGAGGAACTTGCACAACACCAAGGCTCAGGTTGTAATTGTTCCTTTTGTTTCCTATTAATGCAAATGAGTCCATTCTTCTCAATAACTTGTTATTTATGAGTTGTTTCATGTACTCCTTGGTCTATGTGTTAAATATGTTTTATTTTATGAGATTATCAAGTGCTATTCAATCGTTTGATTGTTAGTGAATGCAGGTTTCGAAGTGAAGGAGGAGCTCATCTGGATCAACGAGGCTGGACTGCTACAACAGCGTTGGACTACAGGTAGGATCTAAACACTTGATTTCTTATATAATAAATGCATGTTTAGAGAAGGATTGCTCTCATTTGTCTTGTTTGTCACTAGAGAGTCTTAGGCTCCTAGGGAGGTTGGTTGTGTCCGCACTATCGACTCTTTCCACCTGACAAAATGGCGACTCCGTTGGGGAATCCATTGATGTGAAAGTCTTTTCCTTTGTATGCAACTTTGATCTGAGAAAAGTCATTTATTTTCTGGTCTTTTCCTCTGTGACTTTGTATTTGGGTGGGTTTGCTTAGGGTTAGATTGAATTTAGATTTTCTTGGTTTTTTCAGTAGTACGCACCCTCTGAGTATTGCACAGTGCGTACGTGTACGCACTGTTACTGTGTGCACAGAGCGGGCCCGCACCTGTTTTAACAGGTTGCCTGCGTACCCTGCTAAAAATTAAGAAATTTTCATTTTTTACATTTTTCCTCTTAGATTTTGCTTTTTCTTAGTTTTTATTGCCCAGATCAATTAGTCTCTTGTCAAAGATCTTCACCTGAACTTGTTTCGATAGCATTGAGTGTTTTAGTGGATTTCATAGAAATTTAAGCCCTAGGGTTTGATTTCTGAGTAGGTCCTGTAGTGACTTTGGCGGTAGAAGTTGTAGAGCATTAGATCTCTCTGGTTTTGTCAGCCTTCTTAGGAGTCGGACCTGTCATAAAGTCTACCTGTGAGAGCAACTTACCTTTGAGTTGTCTCTTTGGCAAATTTCGAAGTGCTTGTTGATTGAGTATTGAATTCCATTTTACAAAAAGAACAAAAAAGATTTGAGTTTTGTTTTGACTAGTCTTTTGATTCTGCATTAGCTGGTCCTTGGCTTGATTGTGATCAAGTAAAACAACCTAGAATCATCTTTGTAGGCTTTTGCCTCGTTAGGTTTGCTTTAGAGTAAATTTCTTTTTGATTTGCTTGTGAGTCAAGTTTTCATAGATTTTATAGCTTTCGAGATTGATTTTCGTTAAAATAGATTTATATGCTTTATTAAATAAAAGAAAATACAAAAACATTTCCTTTGAAAAGTTTTGTTTCAAGTAGCTTTGAGAGATTTTGAAAGAAAAAGAATTTTTCGTGCACGTAAGGAGTGGTCATGTTTGTATGCTTGGAAAGATAAAGAGAATTGTTTCTTTGATTGTCTTTACTAAGAAAGTTGTTTTCTATAAAATTTGCGTTTTCCAACTCTCTTAGTTAGGAGTTTCATTGAAAGAGAAAAGTAGCGTAAATCATCTTAGGTGCATCTTTGTAGTGGTTTTGAGTCGAGTCTACACACCATTGGTTTCATTTCCGCTACCTTTTGTCTTTAAGAAAAACCATAAAATTAACGCTTAAAGTAAAATCAACTTAGTAACTTTTATTTACTAGGGCTCTGAAACACCAATTTAGATCAGGCTAGTGTCTTGGAGTAGGAGAGTAATTAACTCTCCAAGAAAACAAAACCAAACAAGTAGCTTATCTTGTGATAGAATAAATCCAATTGTCTCATTTGTACTCTGGGAAAGCTCCTCTTAAAGGAGAAGCACGAGCTCGTGTCCAAACCAGTGAGGGGATCAATCCTCCCTCGTTGGGAACGACGCCAGACATGCACGTATTACAAATAGTAAACCTCCGATTAACCATTGTCGAGGAGCCAGGGGTCACTTGTCGGTAAACCTTGGATTACTGTCAAAGAACCGGCAAGGGGATTGAGCTTGATACTCTGCCCTTGCGTGCTGTCGGAGTGTAGACTGTTCCCCCAGGTGCATTTGTTGCGGTTGGTAACCTTAGTGACCATTATCTTTAGGATTCTACCGAGGTGACGGTGGAGAGAAGATCCCACTGTACCTGGAGCAGACGTCGGCTAGACTCACTTGGATTTTCCGGGGGGTTCACTTCACTCGAGACGGTTAAAGTGGAGGAACTTGTGCCGGTCTATTCATTAAGCAGGTTGCCGGGGTAACTGTTCCACCCGCCACTTCTGTACTGAATCCAGCGATGTTGGGTTTCATCTCCAACTAGCGTTTTCGGTCTGGAAGGCTACTGTTTGTGCTTGGTTTGACGCCCTAGATTCTTTAGGCGTGTGATTCAAATTTGTTTGGTTCTTTAGCGACTTTAGGTGGTTTGATTTGAGATTTTACTTTGTTTTCGTGTGTAGTAGTTAAAAGTTTTTAGCTGTGGCGGAATTACCGAGACAGTCCCGTAGACTTCGGGGCAAGTCACCTGAGATTGTTACCGGAACTGATTTGTTGAGGAAACTCCATAGATCACGGGGTGGATCTCCTGAAGACATCCCGGGTCAGTACGAAGGATTGAAGGTCCTTGTAACTCCTCCTAGTGGCAGTAGAGTAGGTTCACCTGAAGAAGGAGAATCTTCCTTGGTAGTCCATCCAGATTACCAAAGTCTAGAGACAGGTTATAATCCCGAAGCTGTTACAGTTTCTGAGCTTGCTGGTAGTTTTTCGTCTACTAGTGATATAGGCGAAGAACCTGAAATATCTGAACCTGTTACTCCGACTTCTAGTGTTCCAGATTCACCAAGAGTAGAACGAGTTATCACCGAAAATCTTCCTACTGGTCTGATTGCTATTGAAGAACTTGCTCCAGAGGAAGAAATAGGTGTCTCTAACCTTGAAGATCAGCTTACTATTGAGCTCAGAGAGCGTGAATCTATCTTTTACAGTCCTCCTAGAAGTACTACTTGGTACCTTTCGTTAACCAATTATTTAGACAACTCAGGGATAGGTTTTTCTACACCTCGTACTCCTTTTCCACCTGGAGGTATTTATACTCCTGTAAATATGTCTGGTCAGTCGTCCGTGTTTACTCAAACTCCTGAATCTTTCTTACACGGCGGTCCTTCTGTTCCCACCGGGTATCAATAACTTTCTGGTACCTTTGCGGGGGCATCTCCTCAACCCATTGATCATGGGTTATTAGCTGGAAACAATGGTAATATACCATTGGGTGTAGGAGACATTTACATGATGTCAGGTTCAGTTCCCGTTTCTCAACCTCAAGGTGGCCAATTACCGCCTGGGGGGCAGCCTCAATTAACCCCTGGGGGGCAACCTCAAGGTACACAAATTGTGTCTGGAGGGAAACCTCAAGGTCAGTATGTACCTATGGTGCAATAGATGCCTCAAGGTCAACCCCAGCCTCAATATGTACCCCAGGGTCAACCTCAGTATCAATATTTACCTCAAGGGTATCAACCCCAAGGGTATCAACCTCAAGGGTATCAACCTCCAGGTCAAGGTCAACCCCAGTATCAGTATTTACCCCAAGGTTATCAACCTCAAGGTCAATACTCGAGTCAAGGTTATCAACCACCTCAAGGTCAGTCATATGTTCAAGGTATGGGAACTGTACCTTTCAGTTATCAATCCTATCCTCAATCTGGCTATGGATCTCAGTATCCTCAACCTGTTACGGGTCAATACCTCGGAACGTTAGTGTGGGATCCATCACAGGGTCAACAGGTGTTGCAGCCAAGTATACAGTTGGTACCTCAAGCTGGACAACCCGTGGTTTCTGGTCCACCCCAGCAACCGCAAAATTGTCCAGTCAAATATTCAAACTTCTGTAGCTTCGGTAGTTACTCAGCCGCCGATTGCACCTAGTACTCCATCTCAAACGGCTGCTGCAACTACCGCAACATCTGCCACACTTACTTCTGGAGTATCGACAGCTCCGGTTTCTACTGTCTCTGCAACCACTCCTCAGGCATCTTTACCGTTGTCTGGATCTACGATTCAAACCACGGTCCAGATGCCTACAGGTCAGCCTGGTATAAGTACGGTTGTCACTACTCAACCTCAATTTGTTCAACAACCGTACCAGGGACAGTACCAACATGGGCAAGCTATCCAACAGCCGGTTTACCAGTATCAACCGTATCCTGGGTACACTTATCAACAACCTCAACAACCCCAGTACGGTCCCGTTAATCTTGGTTTTCCAGGAGGATATAATATCCCTAATGCGATTCCTGTTCCTAGTTATCCTGGATATCCTCCTCCTGGGACTGTTCTTGTGACCCAGAGTTTTAGAGATCCTAACCGGCAATTACCGTTTATCGCAACTTTGGATTTACCAGACTTGACGCGCCTAACGAACGATCCAATTCAATATCTTCCGTTCTGGCCGCCAATGCCAAATAAGTTGCCCAGTGATATACCCAAGTTCGAAGGTAAGTCTGGAGAGGATCCGTCCAATCATGTGATGACTTACCACCTCTGGTGTGCTTCAAATTCTATCTCGGATGATTCGATCCGCTTACGTCTTTTCCAGCGTACACTCATTGGTCTCGCGGCCAAGTGGTACATTGAGTTACCACGGGCCTCTTTTTACAATTTCAGCCAGTTAGCTACCTCGTTCTTAACTCACTTTCAGTTGCCGGTCAGATACGATAACGACACAGAGTTATTAACTTCACTAAAACAATCGACATCCACGTATATTTCTGATCACATTCATGAGTGGAGACGTCGAAGAAGGTTAGTGAAAGTTTTTATTCCGGACCAAATCTTAGCTGAATGGTTTGTTAAATCATTATTACCGAAGATTACTGAAGATGTAGCTAAGGCCGGAGTAGTTACTGAGGAGCAAGTCATTGCTCAGGCGCAGTACCTTGACTTAGTTTATACTCAGTCAGGTACGTTACACGAGAAGATCCCAGATCTTCCAAAATCAAATCAAATCGCTGCTGCTCCTTCGGGATCTCATGCCGCTGATGGTATGATTGGCATCGTGAACACAAAGAGCAAGAAGAAATCTTCCAAGACTTCTACTACTCCTATAATCACCTTGCCTGATTCCCCGACAGGAGAGTCTTCTCCTGAACTTTCCGCCGATATTCACGCTGTAGAGTCATCTACGGCCAAATCAAAAAACGGTGGAAAGAAGAAAGGAAAGAAGAAGGCTAAAGCAGACAAGGCTCCGAAGGAGAAAACAGAAAAGTCGGAAACCAATGACGAAAAGCGCAAACCTCGATATCCTTGTCTTATTTGTGAAGAGGATCATTTTACAAGAGATTGCCCTCATCGGGCCGAGGTTGTGAAAATAGTCAAAGGTTCTCCCACTCCTGCTGTGTTAAAAGATCCATTTCCAAAGCAGGAGAGTAAGATGATAGGTTCTTCCTCGAGTGCCAGTGAAGAACCCATTTTGATGATGTCTCATGTGAGGATTGCGACTCGGTCGCAAGATTATGGTAGTAAGAATCCTGTTGATGGTAAGGAAGCAGAATCTTCTCATTCTAATCCATCAACCTCAGCTCCTGGTTCCGATCCACTACAGATCGAAAAACCTAACCCGGACTTAGTAATCAAACCGCCTGCCAAGGGTGTACTTCGAAGGTCTGCTTTTAATCCACATGCGAGAGCAGCCCAGAATTACAACATTGTTGAGGACTTAGCTGTTTCACCCTCAGCAATGTCGGCTTTAGAAGTGCTGCAATCATGTCCAGCACAGCGAAAATTACTTTTGTCGGCTATCGGAGCTGTTGATGTTCAGGACCCGAATCTGATAATCTTCGATCTAGAAAATAGTACACCACGCCTTCCCCATCAAATGGCTTTCCAGATTCCAGTGATAGTAAAAAACAGGCCTATCCATCGGACTATAATTGATGAGGGAGCTTCCACGTGTATTATGTCGATTCAGTGTTGGAGATCACTTGGTTCTCCTTCGCTGAACCAATCCCCGACCATCCTTAAGGCCTTTGATGGCCGTGGGTTCCGTCTGTTTGGTATTCTACAGGAATTGCCTATAGGGGTAGAAGGTAAAACCGTTAGTCTGGATGTGGAGGTGGTTGATGCCCCTCTAGACTACAACCTTCTTTTGGGTTGAAGTTGGTCATATGCTATGACAGCGGTCGTTTCATTGGTCTTCAGAGTAATAAAGTTTCCACATAACGGTAAGATCGTGACAATTGATCAACTGACATACTTTTCATCCGACCCAGCCTCTTCAGAGAGTATCCAGCATGTCGGTAAGACGACAATCCCTTATAGGGACGTTGGCGTAGGCTTAGTTAAAGATTCTGGTTTACTGGGAACTTTTCCTTTCCCTCCAATCAACGCAGACCCTTCATTTGCATCAATTCATATGATTACATCAGACACCATTATATACGACGATCCTTGGATTGTCCCATCTGAATCTGAGATAGACTCATTCGGTGATGCTATGCCTTTGAGTCCATATGAAATTGCTTATGAAGCCGTCATGTCTTTTACCGACTCGCATTCAACCCAACTCGACCAAATGAATGTGGTCAATGAAGAATCATTTTTCACATCAACCTTAGAACGGATAGCGTTTCCCAAAGTCGTGTCATCTGACGAGCAGCTTCGCGAAATCCTAACTGTAGACGATCTACCATGGGAAGATCTCCATCGTAGATCTTCGTTTTTACCTGAGGATGATGCTTTTGAAAATGATTTTTCATCTATCTTTACCACTAAATATGTCAAAGACGCTCAAAATCCAACGAAACATTCTGATTCAGAGTTGAATTTAGGGAATATTTCTCGCACTATTCCCATTGACATTTCAGTGAAGCCCGGAATTGAGGAAAACATTCATATAGGTGCCTCATGTACAGAAGATGAAATTCAAACTTACAAGGCCCTATTCCAAGAATTCCGCAATGTGTTTGCCTGGTCTTACAAGGAAATGCCAGGAATCGACCCTGCCATTGTTGTTCATGAAATAAAGACCTACCCAGATGCTAAACCCGTCCGGCAATGGTTGCGTCAGATTCACCCCCGGAAAGCGGCTGCGATTAAAGCAGAAGTCGAGAAGCTGTTGAAAGCAGGTTTCATTTATCCAATCCTGTTAACGGATTGGGTATCGAATATTGTTCCGGTCAACAAGAAACAAGGAACAATAAGAATCTGTATCGACTATAGGGATATAAATCGAGCTTGTCCAAAAGACAACTATCCTACGCCTTATATCGATCAAATTATTAATGATTGTGCCGGAAGTGAAATGTTTTCCTTTATGGATGGTTTTTCGGGCTATAATCAAATCAATATTCTACCTGCTGATCAACCAAAAACGGAATTCATTTGTCCATGGGGGACATTTGCTTATTGCAAATTACCTTTTGGGCTTAAGAATGCCGGAGCCACTTTTCAACGGGCGATGTCTTACGCATTTCATGACATCAAGCACATTGTGAAACCGTACCTCGATGATTTGCCTGCTCATTCTTTACATCGAGCTGATCACCTTGTCCACTTACGAGCAATCTTTATGAGGTGTAGGCATTATCGAATTCGGTTGAATCCCCACAAGTGTGTTTTCTGTATAGAGACAGGTCGATTGCTGGGATTTGTTGTTTCAAAAGCCGGCATTCGCGTCAATCCCTTGAAGGTCGAAGCTATCATCAAATTGCCTCCTCCTTCGAGTTTGCGCCAACTCCAAAGTTTGCAAGGGAAAGCAAACTTTTTACGCCGATTCATTCCAAACTACGCCGAGGTCACTAAAGGTTTTACACGGTTGTTGAAACAGAACGCTCAATTCTTTTGGGACGATATTGCCCAACAATCTTTTGATGCACTTAAGAACGCGTTGACCCATGCACCGTTGTTGCATCCTCCCAACTACAACCAAGACTACTTCTTATACCTTGCAGCTTCGCATTCCACCATTGGAATGGTGTTAGTTCAAGAAGATGAATTCGGAGTGGAACATGTGATATATTATCTTAGTAGGACATTAAACCCCACTGAGCTAAAATATTCGCATGTGGAGAAGTTGGGCCTGGCAGCCGTTCAAGCTGTCCAGCGTTTTCGTCACTACATTCTTCTCCGTAAAACTACAGTTATTTCGGATTGCAACCCTATGATTTATATTTTGACAAAACAACTGCTAGGGGGCAAGTACTCTAAATGGATAGTTATCCTGCAAGAGTTCGACTTGGAGTTTGAGAAGTCCAAGTCTAAGAAATCCTTAGTTTTTGCGGAATTGATGTGTGATTTCCCGCGTGCTGACACAGAAACTGTGGCAGAGGAGTCCATTGCGGACGAATCTTTGTTTCTTATCAGTACTTTAGATCCGTGGTACGGGGATATAATCATCTATCTCCAAACCCAAACCTTTCGTCCTGAAGCTTCAAAGTTGGAACGTCGAAAAATTCGGTTTCAATCCCAGCAATACAGGATTATTGGAGATACACTTTATCGCCGGGGGGCAGACTTAGTTTTTCGACGTTGTTTAACTCACGAAGAGGCTGAGAGGGTTTTGAATGATTGTCACTCTGGAGCATGTGGCGGTCATATGTCTGGGTATGCCACAGCTCAGAAGGTGTTGCGCGCTGGCTATTTCTGGCCATCCATGTTTAAAGATTGTATCATTGCAGTCCGGAAATGCTACAACTGTCAAGTGTTTGATCGCAAGATGCGCGCACCACCTGCTCCTCTCCATCCTATAATTGCCGCTGGTCCTTTCGCCAAATGGGGTATCGATTTTATTACTTGTAACCCTCACTCGGCCGGGGGGCATGCGTATATCATCCTCGCGGTTGATTATTTTACTAAATGGGCCGAGGCGATGCCTACATTCGACGCAAGTGGCAAAACAGCTGCAGTTTTCGTATTCAATCACATTATAACTAGGTTTGGTGTCCCGCAAGCAATCATCACTGACCATGGGAGCCATTTTCGAAACATCATGATGATTGAGCTTACAAGCCAGCTTAGTTTGCGCCACGATAGCTCTACTCCTTATTATCCGCAAGCCAACGATTTGGTTGAGTCTATCAACAAAGTTGTGGTTATCATGATCCGACGAATCATTGGTATTCATCGGTCGAATTGGCACAACATGTTATTTTCAGCGCTATGGGCATACTAAACTTCAGTGAAAACTTCAACAGGGTTCACGCCTTTCCAGCTAGTTTATGGCTTGGAAGCTGTGTTACCCATTGAATGCGAAATCCCATCACTTCAAATGGCTGTCGAATTACTCCCAGCTACTTCCGAAGAGGAGAAACGTTTATTATACTTAGCTCAATTAGATGAGACTCGACGTGACGCTGCATTGGCAATCGAGACTCATGCGAACCGAATGAAAGCTCAGTATGATAGAAATGTGACCCCTCGGAGTTTTTCAGAGGGAGACCTAGTGCTGTTATATGATTAAGCTAACGATAAGCTAGGTGCTGGAAAATTCGTTCCTATGTGGCATGGACCCTACATTGTAAAGCGAAAGCTAGCAAAAGGGGCCTATGAGCTGGTAGATTTTGATGGGGACTCTTTGGGTAAACCCAGAAATGGACTTTACCTAAAGAGGTATTATGCTTAAATGGTAGGTATGGAGATTTTTAGTTAGGTTAGGTGTTCTTTCTAGCTAGTATGTTTGTTAAGTTTAGATAGTGTGCTTAGCTTAGAAAGTGTGTTTTTCGTCGTTATTCTGGCTTATCTTGGTTTTACTCTTGATATTGCAGATGTCGACGCCTCTCTAAACGTACATTGGATTTGCCGATGGTGCTTATCGTAGTACACGGAATATCTCTTCCGCATCTTGGGTTATCTATTCGCCCTCTGACGAGTTAGTTTCTATGCATGGGGTGAGCCTCGGTCAAACGACGAACAACATTGCAGAATACAGTGCAGTGGTTGAATTATTGTCTGAATCTATTTCATTTGGAATTCGACGTTTGATAGTGAGGTTAGATTCTGAACTCGTTGTATTACAGCTTAATAGAGTATATGCCATTAGAAATCCTGTGTTATTAAGGTTGTTTTTGAGAGTGTGTCTCTTGGAACGTGAATTTGATTACATTGAATATCAACATATTCCAAGGTCTTTAAATACATTAGCAGATGCAATTGCTTCTCGAATGTTGGACAGACATTTGCGATAATCATACAAGTAAATTTAAAAAAAAAAACATTTCATCACATATGTTAAACAAAATGAGCCGGTAATAATGATATATATATATATATAGATAGGAGTGTCTCAAAAATATACATCGTCTTCGATCAGAGGTTGAAAAACACCTTATGATCGGCAAAAATGATAAGTACAAAAAACCAAAAATGTCATATGTGTCTACAAAAGTGACTACTCAATCACTGGTGGTGCTCTCTATACGAGACCACTGCCCGCGCTACCCTACACAAGAACCTCCTAAAAGGTCCTGGGACTGCAACCACATAGCGCTGAAGTCGAATGGGAATGTCATCAATGGTGGTCTCTGGTATATCCGCCGTCAGACGCTCTAGATCCTGTTCCAGCTCGGCTAAGGTCTCTGCGGCCGCATCCTGTGCGACTGGTGCTGGTACAGCTGGTAGTCTCCTCTCAAAAGCCCAGAGGTTGGCTGGACGCCGTGGACCTACATCTGCATTGTGAAAATTTGTGCTGTCAGTTTTGAGGCGATATATAAAAAAAAAAATATATACATAATTTGAAAACTCGTGAAAAATGAAATACCTCTGTCGTCCCACTGTTCTCCCTGTGGAAGAACCATGTCCGGATCATTCCGAAAATCCATTCCGGCATAAGGAAAGTCCTGAATAGCAAAGACCTGGCTCTCTAGCCAGTGAAAGTAACCATCAGGAAATCGAACAACTGCTGCGCCCTCATCAGGATGCCGGGCCATTACCGCAACCCATCTCGTCAGCTTAGGCTCCCGAGGCACCCCAACTGGAACTGTAAGATGCTGGGGGACCAGCATTGGAACTCTCTCTAGGGCAAAGCTCACGACTATAGGCCCATATCCAAAGGTCTTCAGTTGTCCTCTCTTTGCCCTGGTTAGTTGGCCCTTCAAATTAGCCAACACAGCATCGCACCAGTTGAAAATGGTGCCATGGAAACAGTCTATAGCCATCCGCATTTGGGACCCGGTGGCTTGGTGCAAAGCGGCCGCGCCGCAAAGTCTGGTAACAGTAAAGGCTATCACCATAAGTTCAGGTCGGGATATGTACTTGATTTCTATCCTCTTCTCATGGTTTTGGTTGTTGCACCACTCTAGCTGGAGACTAGCAAGGGATTGGCCACCCGGCCTAGTCCCGAATAGAGAAAGTTGCTCGCCCCTATTAGGCAAGCCAGTGAGAAAATATATGTCGGAGGGCTCTATCTCGAGCTGGTGCTCTCCGATGTAGAAACATTGCTCCTGAATGTTCCACCTTTCAACCAGCCACTCAAGAAAAGGCACTTGGCCCCTCATGCCAGGTATGGCCCAGTATTTGTACAGTCCGCATGTTTTTAATGCATAAATGGAAGGTTGATGACCTATTGCGACCAAATCAACGTCCTCGTGCTCTCTTTCATGCCAATCAAGCATGGTGTGCTCCCTGCACATCATAAAACATCAGTTAGGATCCGTAAAATTTAAAAATTTTGGTCTATTTTGGAGATATGAGGGTTTCAATTTGTGTTTTGCGGGGTACGCACCCCGGCCTTTAGGGACAGAGCGTCCGGACGCAGCTTCCCTTAAGGCCGTGTGCGTACACCCCGTAATTTTCCCATTGGGAAAATATCGGGGTACGCAGGTCAGCAGTGCATGACCTGCGTACCCCGAAGTGCGCATCTTGAAACCCCAAGACCCCCAAAAAATCAAATAAAAGCTTAAAAATGAATTCTAAACGGATGGAAATCAAGAGAGGGGTGTTGTAGAATACCTGGTGAAACGGCGTTCGATTCTGACGGTCGGATTCTCTGCAATCTCCACGGGAAGTTTCTTGTCAAAAGCCCTTTTCTCAACCTCAACAGTGAAATGGTAAAAATGACATGGTAAAAAGTCTTTTTATAGGTTTTTTGGATGAATGAATGCTAAGTTTGTTTATTTTTCACCATGAAAGGACATTTTTCAATGTATTTTTACCCATCTTAAACAGGTATGAGTAATGTGTTGTTTATGTGCAGGACAAACGAACTTTAGGGTAAATTATCATTTTTCACGTCAGAGTCATCTTTTAAGCTCTTTTCTGACTCCTAAAACATGAAAAGATCGCCGAGCATTTCTTTTACACTCGTTAAAACGGAATTAAAAGACTGTCCCCTTATAGCTCTTTTCTGACCGTAAAAACAGGAAAAGATTGCCGGGTTTTTGTCGTTTCAAACTCGATACGGAAATAAAACGACGTGTCCTTGATCGCTTTTTACTTTTCAGGTCAGAGACACTAATCATGAAAGTACTCCTTGGTCGCAAGATCAAGCGGTTCTCCCGAGTATTATTTTATACTTTTTCGGGCTTGGGGGACACAAATTTACGAAAAAGTTCAACCTGGAGTCTTCTTAAGTTTTTCAGACTCTCTAAAACTGAAAAACGCCGAGTTTCTCCTATACTGGGCTCGTTAAAATTTCACAGTAAAGGACCTGTTCAATTACAAACAGGAACGAACCACTCCTTCCTAGGGTTCGAATCAAAACTAGGTTGGACTCATCCGAAGGATGAGCTTATAATCAAGCATATGTTATCCTCCTCAAGCTTGTTAAAAATAAAGAGGTACTTGCCAGAAATGGTGGGGGAAAAGAGAGAAGAATGAGCCTATTTGTTATCTTTTGTCTCAGAAGAAACTTTATTACCACTCTTGGACACGACACTTTTCATTCACCTGGGTTGGGAAATCCTTTGCCTCACAGTTGATCAAACCACTTTGAAAGTCTTCAGCCGGGTTCCGGGGATTAACTTTGAGTCATTCGTCACCAAGCCATCTGTTGTGTCATTATGTGTTCAAGAGGTCTGCAAGCAAAACTTTCATCTGCAAAATACTTGTCATCCATTTGACCATCCCTGAGTCAGTCCTTACAGCAACATTTCTTCAACTTGAACAATGATTTCGTGTTGTGGGCTTGCCCTGCAACGGGTCGCTTTCTATCGACATCAGCACATTATCTAGAGAGATGACTTAGAAATCGTCAGTACCTTGAAGTCTGCATGCATCAATGGCAGGTTTCTCGCCTTTGACGTCAGTTTACATCATTGACTTTCGATCGAAGGATTCCGTGAAATGTTCGACATCAACTCATTCATTCACATCTCATGGATTGTACTGGGTACTTTGAGAACCATTGACATTACTGGTGGTCTCTCTCACACTTGTTAACAGTTTACATCATCGACTGGTAATCAAGTGGTTTCTACCATGTTCGACATCAACTCATTCATTCGCATGGCTAGAATCGTACCAATTCGGGAAGTAGAAATGAAGACCCTGGATCTAGTTTCCACCATCCAGGCTGCGAGGAGTTTTGTATTCATTATCTAGTAGACTAATCATAAACAGATGGCTGCGCCCATACTGTGTCTACAAAAGTCTATGATTATGATGTACTGCAAGATCATTCCTGTATCAGAGTAGTTAGTCTGTTAGTTAAAGTTTTGATCTGAGTATGGGAATGCCTACCTCAGCGATGATATAATCTTATACGTGTATTTTGTGTTGAAAATTGCAGGTTCTGACCAGGCTCTCCACGAGATAATCCTTGAAATGATAAAGCGCGTCACCCTTCCTAGATAATACAAAACCCTAATCTACTACAGGCTTCGCACTTTAGGGGGCAATCTGTTACACTAAAAAATGTCACCATGACTATTTACAGTTAGTATGGCTCTATCAACAGTCATGCTATCCTCCTGGGCAAGTCTTATGCCTCTGCTCTCCATGTCAAACTCCAAAAAGAGAGAAAGTCTTTGTAAATGTGTTTATCTCTGGGTACGCAGATTCTCTCGGCCTTACCTGCGGGTACGCACCTAATGTTCACAAAAACTGCGTACTTGTACGCTCTGTATGTAAAGGGGCAGGTGCGTACCCCTGTAAAGGTCAAAATGCACAAGTTTCATCTTTAAAAAGTTACTTGTGGTCATTTCTAGAGGTTTCTAGAAGTATGTTTGATGTGTATGAAGCGCCTCCAGATGGTTCATGTACCCCTACAAGAGGAACTTATCCCATCAATAAGGGAGCTATCCCATCCAAAGAGGGGATTATCCCATTGATGGTGGACCTGATTAACTTCCTCTTGAGCACTATAAATACAGGCATTGGGCCAGAAGGAGAGGAGGTTGGAAGCTAAACATTTCTAAGGGTAGATGCTGCTGGAATTAGGACTCCCATTTAGAATCTTGTGAGGAGAGATTGCCATCTTTGCTTGTTCTATTTGGAAGTGGGTGAGCTTTGTCAAAGTAAAGGAGAACTCTTGATGGACCCTGGGAGGAACTTGCACAACACCAAGGCTCAGGTTGTAATTGTTCCTTTTGTTTCCTATTAATGCAAATGAGTCCATTCTTCTCAATAACTTGTTATTTATGAGTTGTTTCATGTACTCCTTGGTCTATGTGTTAAATATGTTTTATTTTATGAGATTATCAAGTGCTATTTAATCGCTTGATTGTTGGTGAATGCAGGTTTCGAAGTGAAGGAGGAGCTCATCCGGATCAGCGAGGCTGGACTGCTACAACAGCGTTGGACTACAGGTAGGATCTAAACACTTGATTTCTTATATAATAAATGCATGTTTAGAGAAGGATTGCTCTCATTTGTCTTGTTTGTCACTAGAGAGTCTTAGGCTCCTAGGGAGGTTGGTTGTGTCCGCACTATCGACTCTTTCCGCCTGACAAAATGGCGACTCCGCTGGGGAATCCATTGATGTGAAAGTCTTTTCCTTTGTATGCAACTTTGATCTGAGAAAAGTCATTTATTTTCTGGTTTTTGCCTCTGTGACTTTGTATTTGGGTGGGTTAGCTTAGGGTTAGATTGAATTTAGCTTTTCTTGGTTTTTTCAGTAGTACGCACCCTCTGATTATTGCACAGTGCGTACGTGTACGCACTGTTACTGTGTGCACATAGCGGGCCCGCACCTGTTTTCACAGGTTGCCTGCGTACCCTGCTAAAAATTAAGAAATTTCCATTTTTTACATTTTTCCTCTTAGATTTTGATTTTTCTTAGTTTTTACTGCCCAGATCCATTAGTCTCTTGTCAAAGATCTTCACCTGAACTTGTTTCGATAGCATTGAGTGTTTTAGTGGATTTCATAGAAATTTAAGCCCCAGGGTTTGATTTCTGAGTAGGTCCTGTAGTGACTTTGGCGGTAGAAGTTGTCAAGCCTTAGATCTCTCTGGTTTTGTCAGCCTTCTTAGGAGTCGGACCTGTCATAAAGTCTACCTGTGAGAGCAACTTACCTTTGAGTTGTCTCTTTGGCAAATTTCGAAGTGCTTGTTGATTGAGTATTGAATTCCATTTTACAAAAAGAACAAAAAAGATTTGAGTTTTGTTTTGACTAGTCTTTTGATTCTGCATTAGCTGGTCCTTGGCTTGATTGTGGTCAAGTAAAACAACCTAGAATCATCTTTGTAGGCTTTTGCCTCGTTAGGTTTGCTTTAGAGTAAATTTCTTTTTGATTTGCTTGTGAGTCAAGTTTTCATAGATTTTATAGCTTTTGAGATTGATTTTCGTTAAAATAGATTTATATGCTTTATTAAATAAAAGAAAATACAAAAACATCTCCTTTGAAAAGTTTTGTTTCAAGTAGCTTTGAGAGATTTTGAAAGAAAAAGAATTTTTCGTGCACGTAAGGAGTGGTCATGTTTGTATGCTTGGAAAGATAAAGAGAATTGTTTCTTTGATTGTCTTTACTAAGAAAGTTGTTTTCTATAAAATTTGCATTTTCCAACTCTCTTAGTTAGGAGTTTCATTGAAAGAGAAAATTAGCGTAAATCATCTTAGGTGCATCTTTGTAGTGGTTTGAGTCGAGTCTACACACCATTGGTTTCATTTCCGCTACCTTTTGTCTTTAAGAAAAACCATAAAATTAATGCTTAAAGTAAAATCAACTTAGTAACTTTTATTTACTAGGGCTCTGAAACACCAATTTAGATCAGGCTAGTGTCTTGGAGTAGGAGAGTAATTAACTCTCCAAGACAACAAAACCAAACAAGTAGCTTATCTTGTGATAGAATAAATCCAATTGTCTCATTTGTACTCTGGGAAAGCTCCTCTTAAAGGAGAAGCACGAGCTCATGTCCGAACCAGTGAGGGGATCAATCCTCCCTCGTTGGGAACGACGCCAGACACGCACGTATTACAAACGGTAAACCTCGGATTAACCATTGTCGAGGAGCCAGGGGTCACTTGTCGGTAAACCTTGGATTATTGTCAAGGAACCGGCAAGGGGATTGAGCTTGATACTCTGCCCTTGCGTGCTGTCGGAGTGTAGACTGTTCCCCCAGGTGCATTTGTTGCGGTTGGTAACCTTAGTGACCATTATCTTTAGGATTCTACCGAGGTGACGGTGGAGGGAAGATCCCACTGTACCTGGAGCAGACGTCGGCTAGACTCACTTGGATTTTCTGGGGGGTTCACTTCACTCGAGACGGTTAAAGTGGAGGAACTTGTGCCGGTCTATTCATTAAGCAGGTTACCGGGGTAACTGTTCCACCCGCCACTTCTGTACTGAATCCGGCGATGTTGGGTTTCATCTCCAACTAGCGTTTTCGGTCTGGAAGGCTACTGTTTGTGCTTGGTTTGACGCCCTAGATTCTTTAGGCGTGTGATTCAAATTTGTTTGGTTCTTTAGCGACTTTAGGTGGTTTGATTTGAGATTTTACTTTGTTTTCGTGTGTAGTAGTTAAAAGTTTTTAGCTGTGGCGGAATTACCGAGACAGTCCCGTAGACTTCGGGGCAAGTCACCTGAGATTGTTACCGGAACTGATTTGCTGAGGAAACTCCGTAGATCACGGGGTGGATCTCCTGAAGACGTCCCGGGTCAGTACGAAGGATTGAAGGTCCTTGTAACTCCTCCTAGTGGCAGTAGAGTAGGTTCACCTGAAGAAGGAGAATCTTTCTTGGTAGTCCATCCAGATTACCAAAGTCTAGAGACAGCTTATAATCCCGAAGCTGTTACAGTTTCTGAGCTTGCTGGTAGTTTTTCGTCTACTAGTGATATAGGCGAAGAACCTGAAATATCTGAACCTGTTACTCCGACTTCTAGTGTTCCAGATTCACCAAGAGTAGAACGAGTTATCACCGAAAATCTTCCTATTGGTCTGATTGCTATTGAAGAACTTGCTCCAGAGGAAGAAATAGGTGTCTCTAACCTTGAAGATCAACTTACTATTGAGCTCAGAGAGCGTGAATCTATCTTTTACAGTCCTCCTAGAAGTACTACTTGGTACCTTTCATTAACCAATTATTTAGACAACTCAGGGATAGGTTTTTCTACACCTCGTACTCCTTTTCCACCTGGAGGTATTTATACTCCTGTAAATATGTCTGGTCAGTCGTCCGTGTTTACTCAAACTCCTGAATCTTTCTTACACGGCGGTCCTTCTTTTCCCACCAGGTATCAATCACTTTCTGGTACCTTTGCGGGGGCATCTCCTCAACCCATTGATCATGGGTTATTAGCTGGAAACAATGGTAATATACCATTGGGTGTAGGAGACATTTACATGATGTCAGGTTCAGTTCCCGTTTCTCAACCTCAAGGTGGCCAATTACCGCCTGGGGGGCAACCTCAAGGTACACAAATTGTGTCTGGGGGGAAACCTCAAGGTCAGTATGTACCTATGGTGCAATAGATGCCTCAAGGTCAACCCCAGCCTCAATATGTACCCCAGGGTCAACCTCAGTATCAATATTTACCTCAAGGGTATCAACCCCAAGGGTATCAACCTCAAGGGTATCAACCTCCAGGTCAAGGTCAACCCCAGTATCAGTATTTACCCCAAGGTTATCAACCTCAAGGTCAATACTCGAGTCAAGGTTATCAACCACCTCAAGGTCAGTCATATGTTCAAGGTATGGGAACTGTACCTTTTAGTTATCAATCCTATCCTCAATCCGGCTATGGATCTCAGTATCCTCAACCTGTTACGGGTCAATACCCCGGAATGTTAGTGTGGGATCCATCACAGGGTCAACAGGTGTTGCAGCCAAGTATACAGTTGGTACCTCAAGCTGGACAACCTGTGGTTTCTGGTCCACCCCAGCAACCGCAAAACTGTCCAGTCAAATATTCAAACTTCTGTAGCTTCGGTAGTTACTCAGCCGCCAATTGCACCTAGTACTCCATCTCAAACGGCTGCTGCAACTACCGCAACATCTGCCACACTTACTTTTGGAGTATCGATAGCTCCGGTTTCTACTGTCTCTGCAACCACTCCTCAGGCATCTTTACCGTTGTCTGGATCTACGATTCAAACCACGGTCCAGATGCCTACAGGTCAGCCTGGTATAAGTACGGTTGTCACTAATCAACCTCAATTTGTTCAACAACCGTACCAGGGACAGTACCAATATGGGCAAGCTGTCCAACAGCCGGTTTACCAGTATCAACCGTATCCTGGGTACACTTATCAACAACCTCAACAACCCCAGTACGGTCCGGTTAATCCTGGTTTTCCAGGAGGATATAATATCCCTAATGCGATTCCTGTTCCTAGTTATCCTGGATATCCTCCTCCTGGGACTGGTCTTGTGACCCAGAGTTTTAGAGATCCTAACCGGTAATTACCATTTATCGCAACTTTGGATTTACCAGACTTGACGCGCCTAACGAACGATCCAATTCAATATCTTCCGTTCTGGCTGCCAATGCCAAATAAGTTGCCCAGTGATATACCCAAGTTCGAAGGTAAGTCTGGAGAGGATCCGTCCAATCATGTGATGACTTACCACCTCTGGTGTGCTTCAAATTCTATCTCGGATGATTCGATCCGCTTACGTCTTTTCCAGCGTACACTCATTGGTCTCGCGGCCAAGTGGTACATTGAGTTACCACGGGCCTCTTTTTACAATTTCAGCCAGTTAGCTACCTCGTTCTTAACTCACTTTCAGTTGCCGGTCAGATACGATAACGGCACGGAGTTATTAACTTCACTAAAACAATCGACGTCCACGTATATTTCTGATCACATTCATGAGTGGAGATGTCGAAGAAGGTTAGTGAAAGTTTTTATTCCGGACCAAATCTTAGCTGAATGGTTTGTTAAATCATTATTACCAAAGATTACTGAAGATGTAGCTAAGGCCAGAGTAGTTACTGAGGAGCAAGTCATTGCTCAGGCGCAGTACCTTGACTTAGTTTATACTCAGTCAGGTACGTTACACGAGAAGATTCCAGATCTTCCAAAATCAAATCAAATCGCTGCTGCTCCTTCGGGATCTCATGCCACTGATGGTATGATTGGCATCGTGAACACAAAGAGCAAGAAGAAATCTTCCAAGACTTCTACTACTCCTATAATCACCTTGCCTGATTCCCCGACAGGAGAGTCTTCTCCTGAACTTTCCGCCGATATTCACGCTGTAGAGTCATCTACGGCCAAATCAAAAAACGGTGGAAAGAAGAAAGGAAAGAAGAAGGCTAAAGCAGACAAGGCTCCGAAGGAGAAAACAGAAAAGTCGGAAACCAATGACGAAAAGCGCAAACCTCGATATCCTTGTCTTATTTGTGAAGAGGATCATTTTACAAGAGATTGCCCTCATCGGGCCGAGGTTGTGAAAATAGTCAAAGGTTCTCCCACTCCTGCTGTGTTAAAAGATCCTTCCAAAGCAGGAGAGTAAGATGATAGGTTCTTCCTCGAGTGCCAGTGAAGAACCCATTTTGATGATGTCTCATGTGAGGATTGCGACTCGGTCGCAAGATTATGGTAGTAAGAATCCTGTTGATGGTAAGGAAGCAGAATCTTCTCATTCTAATCCATCAACCTCAGCTCCTGGTTCCGATCCACTACAGATCGAAAAACCTAACCCGGACTTAGTAATCAAACCGCCCGCCAAGGGTGTACTTCGAAGGTCTGCTTTTAATCCACATGCGAGAGCAGCCCAGAATTACAACATTGTTGAGGACTTAGCTGTTTCACCCTCAGCAATGTCGGCTTTAGAAGTGCTGCAATCATGTCCAACACAACGAAAATTGCTTTTGTCGGCTATCGGAGCTGTTGATGTTCAGGACCCGAATCTGATAATCTTCGATCTAGAAAATAGTACACCACGCCTTCCCCATCAAATGGCTTTCCAGATTCCAGTGATAGTAAAAAACAGGCCTATCCATCGGACTGTAATTGATGAGGGAGCTTCCACGTGTATTATGTCAATTCAGTGTTGGAGATCACTTGGTTCTCCTTCGCTGAACCAATCCCCGACCATCCTTAAGGCCTTTGATGGCCGTGGGTTCCATCTGTTTGGTATTCTACAGGAATTGCCTATAGGGGTAGAAGGTAAAACCGTTAGTCTGGATGTGGAGGTGGTTGATGCCCCTCTAGACTACAACCTTCTTTTGGGTCGAAGTTGGTCATATGCTATGACAGCGGTCGTTTCATCGGTCTTCAGAGTAATAAAGTTTCCACATAACGGTAAGATCGTGACAATTGATCAACTGACATACTTTTCATCCGACCCAGCCTCTTCAGCGAGTATCCAGCATGTCGGTAAGACGACAATCCCTTATAGGGACGTTGGCGTAGGCTTAGTTAAAGATTCCAGTTTACTGGGAACTTTTCCTTTCCCTCCAATCAACGCAGACCCTTCATTTGCATCAATTCATATGATTACATCAGACACCATTATATACGACGATCCTTGGATTGTCCCATCTGAATCTGAGATAGACTCATTCGGTGATGCTATGCCTTTGAGTCCATATGAAATTTCTTATGAAGCCGTCATGTCTTTTACCGACTCGCGTTCAACCCAAATCGACCAAATGAATGTGGTCAATGAAGAATCATTTTTCACATCAACCTTAGAACGGAGAGCGTTTCCCAAAGTCGTGTCATCTGACGAGCAGCTTCGCGAAATCCTAAGTGTAGACGATCTACCATGGGAAGATCTCCATCGTAGATCTTCGTTTTTACCTGAGGATGATGCTTTTGAAAATGATTTTTCATCTATCTTTACCACTGAATATGTCAAAGACGCTCAAAATCCAACGAAACATTCTGATTCAGAGTTGAATTTAGGGAATATTTCTCGCACTATTCCCATTGACATTTCAGTGAAGCCCGGAATTGAGGAAAACATTCATATAGGTGCCTCATGTACAGAAGATGAAATTCAAACTTACAAGGTCCTATTCCAAGAATTCTGCGATGTGTTTGCCTGGTCTTACGAGGAAATGCCAGGAATCGACCCTGCCATTGTTGTTCATGAAATAAAGACCTACCCGGACGCTAAACCCGTCCGGCAACGGTTGTGTCAAATTCACCCCCGCAAAGCGGCTGCGATTAAAGCAGAAGTCGAGAAGCTGTTGAAAGCAAGTTTCATTTATCCAATCCCGTTAACGGATTGGGTATCGAATATTGTTCCGGTCAACAAGAAACAAGGAACAATAAGAATCTGTATCGACTATAGGGATATAAATTGAGCCTGTCCAAAAGACAACTATCCTACGCCTTATATCGATCAAATTATTGATGATTGTGCCGGAAGTGAAATGTTTTCCTTTATGGATGGTTTTTCGGGCTATAATCAAATCAATATTCTACCTGCCGATCAACCAAAAATGGCATTCATTTGTCCATGGGGGACATTTGCTTATTGCAAATTACCTTTTGGGCTTAAGAATGCCGAAGCCACTTTTCAACGGGCGATGTCTTACGCATTTCATGACATCAAGCACATTGTGCAACCATACCTCGATGATTTGCCTGCTCATTCTTTACATCGAGCTGATCACCTTGTCCACTTACGAGCAATCTTTATGAGGTGTAGGCATTATCGAATTCGGTTGAATCCCCACAAGTGTGTTTTCTGTATAGAGACGGGTCGATTGCTGGGATTTGTTGTTTCAAAAGTCGGCATTCGCGTCGATCCCTCGAAGGTCGAAGCTATCATCAAATTGCCTCCTCCTTCGAGTTTGCGCCAACTCCAAAGTTTGCAAGGGAAAGCAAACTTTTTACGCCGATTCATTCCAAACTACGCCGAGGTCACTAAAGGTTTTACACGGTTGTTGAAACAGAACGCTCAATTCTTTTGGGACGAGATTGCCCAACAATCTTTTGATGCACTTAAGCACGCGTTGACCCATGCACCGTTGTTGCATCCTCCCAACTACAACCAAGACTACTTCTTATACCTCGCAGCTTCGCATTCCACCATTGGAATGGTGTTAGTTCAAGAAGATGAATTCGGAGCGGAACATGTGATATATTATCTTAGTAGGACATTAAACCCCACTGAGCTAAAATATTCACATGTGGAGAAGTTGGCCCTGGCAGCCGTTCAAGCTGTCCAGCGTTTTCGTCACTACATTCTTCTCCGTAAAACTACAGTTATTTCGGATTGCAACCCTATGATTTATATTTTGACAAAACAACTGCTAGGGGGCAAGTACTCTAAATGGATAGTTATCCTGCAAGAGATCAACTTGGAGTTTGAGAAGTCCAAGTCTAAGAAATCCTTAGTTTTTTCGGAATTGATGTGTGATTTCCCGCGTGCTGACACAGAAACTGTGGCAGAGGAGTCCATTGCGGATGAATCTTTGTTTCTTATCAGTACTTTAGATCCATGGTACGGGGATATAATCATCTATCTCCAAACCCAAACCTTTCAGCCTGAAGCTTCAAAGTCGGAACGCCGAAAAATTCGGTTTCAATCCCAGCAATACAGGATTATTGGAGATACACTTTATTGCCGGGGGGCAGACTTAGCTTTTCGACGTTGTTTAACTCACGAAGAGGCTGAGAGGGTTTTGAATGATTGTCACTCTGGAGCATGTGGCGGTCATATGTCTGGGTATGCCACAACTCAGAAGGTGTTGCGCGCTGGCTATTTCTGGCCATCCATGTTTAAAGATTGTATCATTTACTAGCTTCTTATTCCAGGTCTTCTTGTTATCTTCCAACAATTTTTTGATGATATTCACTAGGCTTTTGTTGGAAGACTCTATTAGTCCATTTCCTTGAGGATAGTAGGCAGTGGAGTGACCAAGGGTTATATGGTATTTTTTGTAGAAATCAATCATCCTTTTTGATTTAAATGCTGCTGCATTGTCTGTGATGAACTTGGTAGGGCAACCAAATATGGATAGAATGTTGGCCTCAAGCAAACCTATTATTATAGTATCAGTATGCTGTCTTCAGGGTATGGCTTCAATCCATTTTGTAAAATAATCTGTGGCAGTAAAGATCCATCTATGTTGGGCAGAGGAAGGGGGATGAATTTCACCAATGAAGTCGAGACCCCACTATTGAAATGGTGTTTCGATAGATATAGGTTTCAAAGGAAATGGAAATAGTTTTATTTTTCCTTCAAAGATCTGACATTTGTGGCATGAAGTTACAATTTTTTTCACATCAGGGAATAGAGTGGGCCAGTAAAAACCAACTCTTAAGATTTTATCTGCTATGGTCTTCCGGTAAAGATGTCCCCCACAGTCACCTGCATGAAACTCTCGCAGTATTTTGTTAGATTCTTCCTTTAACAAGCAATTCAAAAGGATGCCTTCATGATTTTTCCAAAATAAAGCATTGCCAATTATGCAAAACTTTAAAGATTTCATTTTTAAGAACCTACTTTTAGTTCTGGACAACTCAGGAGGAGCTTGAAGATTTTGTAGAATGTATATTATGACAACATACCATGGTGAGTCTATAAAGGCCTGGCTGATATGTGGAGTCACCATCTCCTCTTCGTTATCCAATTCTGCAATGAAACTTATGTCTAGGGCCTGACAGTTTGATTCAGCCATTAGTTTGGCTAAACCTTGGCCTTTGATCAATTTTGTAGGTTTAATTTCTAAATCATACTCTAATATGGTAGCTATCCACTTCCCTCTCTTTCCATCTGGTCCATCCTGTGTTAGAATGTCTTTGACTACAACATTGGGAACATAAGCTACTATATGAGAGTACAAGATATAAACTCTGAAATCTTTAATAGCTTTAACTAGAGCAAAAGCTTTCTTTTCCATTATATTATAATTTAAAGGTGCATCTCTCAGGGCTTTATTGAAAAAGGCTATTGTTTGTTCGAAACCTTGATCATTCTTTTGCAATAGGACTACAACAATTGTGTGTTCTGAGGCGAAAGAAAAAATGATGAAATCCCTATCAAACATTGGACTAATGAGGACTGGTGTTTGTGTTAAGGCTAGCTTTATATCTTCAAATGGATTTTTAGCCTCTAGAGTCCATTTAATAGTCAAATATTTCTTTAACATGTTGTTCAGTAATCTAGTTAGTTCAGCTAAGTTAGAGATAAATCTTCTCAAAAATTTTATTTTACCTAAAAATGCTTGTAGTTCTTTGATGTTCCTAGGATGTGGTATTTGAAAAATGGCTTCAATTCTAGTTGGGTCAATCCGGATACCATCTTTGGAGATTATGTGGCCTAGTAGTTTTCCCTCTTCCAGTCCAAATAAAGATTTTTTAGGATTCAGGGAAATTCCATACTTCCTACACTTGGTAAAAACCTGCCTAAGATGATCCAGGTGTTGTTGATCTGATTTAGAGAATATTGTGATATCATCTAGGTATATTACCAGGAAGTCGTGGATTTCTTTTGCAAAGGCTATGTCCATTTCTCTTTGAAAGGTGGCCCCTGCGTTTTTTAACCCAAAAGGCATTTTCACATACATGAAAGTGCCCCATGGTGTAGTGAATGCAGTCTTTTCCTGATCATCTGGGTGGACTAGGATTTGGTTATAACCAGAGAACCCATCTAGCAGTGAGATTCTGGTGGAACCTACTACCCTCTGTAATATGTGGTCCATTTTAGGGAGGGGGTAGTTATCCTTCAGTGAAACTTTATTTAAATTCCTAAGGTCAACACATAGTCTAATTTCACCAGTTTTCTTTCTTGTAGGTACCAAATTAGAAACCCAGTCTGAGAATCTAATTGGTGCAATAATCTTAGCTTCATACATTCTTTTGATCTCCTTTTCGATAGAAGGCAATAGAACAGGATTAATCCTTCTAAGCTTCTATCTAAAAGGATTTTGGTCTTCTTTTAATGGAATGGTGTGTTGTATTATGCTGGTATCATAGGATTTAAGGTCCTCATAATTCTAGGCAAAAACATCTTGGAATTCCTTTAGCAGTTCTATGTATTTCACTTTTTCATTGGGAGGCAAAGATTTTGAAAGTTTTATCATTTTGGGATCTTCTTCAGAGCCAATGTTACATTCTTCAATGTCTGATTTCAAAGGTTCCATTTTAGGCTTTTTAGGAACATCATTTGAATCAAATAAATCTTCCAAAGGAGTTAATCCTTTGGGTAAAAAATTATCTTTCAGATTGATGACTTTAGATTCTTCATCGGTTGCTTCATCAATTTCCATTTGTTTTAGGTTTCGAATATCATATTTTGTAAACTTTGTGGGATAGAAATTATCTATCTTTTCATCTTCTACTTTGTTAATTTCTATTTCATTAGTGCAATCAAAATCTAATGTCATTTCTGTGTACATGTTACTATTTACAAATTCCTTATCTAAAGTTAGAAAATTGTTAATTTGCTGATCATTATCAAACACTTTCCAGTTCTTTAAGTTGTCAGGAATAGCAGGTCTATGCCTAACCTCAGTAGTGTACTGATGGTTGGGATGAAATGGAAACTTGCAAGTACTAGCAAACATCACTAAACTGTGAGCTTGCATATTGTGTTTTCTTGGAATAACAACAAGCTTGGTTTCTAAAAAAGTATTTAGTATTTCTACAACTGTTCCTCTATAAAATCCTAATCTAGGATCCCTAGTCATATAAACAACGTTAATTTGTTTTATTACCAACTCAAAATCTCCCATAATAGAGACTCTTATGGCTCCTAACCTTTTGACCAATTTTAGACCTAATAGAAGTGCTTCATATTCTACCATATTGTTTGTACATTTAAAGTTCAATATGTAGGCATGACCCTCTGAATGATCATTTTCTAAGTTGTAAATCCATACTCCTGCTCCTACACCTAGTTTGTTTACTGACCCATCAAATTCAAGATGCCATAGGATTTCATGCTCATAATTTTCACTGTCTCGGGGAATGAAATATTTTTTGACTAAAGTATCTAAGTCATCTTTATTATCCGAAATTTCATGAATTTGGACACTTTGATTTTCATCTGTTACTGTAATTTCTTTTGGTTCTGCTATAGTGCTGTCTGAAGTATTTTCTTGGTTAGATTCAACATTATAAAGAATGAAAGAATCAATATCAAAATGCATTGAATATATAGGAAAGTTTTGAGGCCTCTCCTGTGTACTCACTACATACTTCATCAGAGTTTCTCTATACAGTTTCTTAGGATGTCCAAAGACTGAAATGGTAGCATACGACATGTCAAGTTGCAGAGACCCCTAGAGTTTAGCACCCCAAGATCTAGACAACAACATACCATACTTAGGTGGTATATCAGCAACAAATATGTCCATTAAAATGGTTTTAGTAGGGTACTGCACTAGGGAAACACACGAGTCTTTTGTAAGTCCTAGACACTTAACTTGGCTTGAATCAAAGGAAAAGAGGTCTTTTTAGGGTCTGGTGATATCCAAGTTTAGCTTCTCCATGACAGATTTAGGCATAAGGTTGTGTGAAGCCCCAGAGTCTAGCATGTCATTATGTAGGATTTTATCGTGGATGTTAAGGCTAATGTAAAAGGGTGGTATCCCTCCTTCCATTAGTTTTCCATTAACATAAGGTCCGAAAATTAACTCAAGTTTATCATCAAATAGGTTAACAGAGTCTTCATTTTCAACGAAGTTTAAAGATTTGCTTATTTGAGATCTGTAAGTTTCATGTTTAACCAGTTCTGTTAAAGGAACTGAGATTTTAAGTTTGGCTACCTCTACTCCCAAATTAACAGGGAGAGGGGCTTTGTCTGTTTGAACGTTTGAAATCTTAGCACATAGGTTCTGAGTGGTTTGTTCTTCTTTTTCATTGTTTGGAGTCTTTTTAATTGGAGTTTCTAATGCAGATTGTTCCACTATTTCCTTGAGGGGAATTGAAGTGGAAGGTTGCTCCTTAGAAGGTTGGTCATTGGTTACATCTTCAATAATAGGACAGGGAGGATTTTGACTAGGTCTAGAAAGGATTTGCAGGGTTTTAGTAACTGGAGGATTCTGATTTGCAGCTTTTACTTTCTTAGGCTGATTAGGTATTGCTTTTTTGATTTGTTCTGGAACATCAATGTTCTTTCTGCTCCTCAAATTGTATTGTTTATGCACTTCAAAAATAGCAGAATCATACCCTTGTTTGTAATTGAAAGATTCTCCAGTTTAGGTCTATAGCTGTTGAAGCATATATAGTTCTTGGTCATCTTGAGTTAGAAAAACAGTTTCTTCTTCATCTAACCCCATTACGTTGATTTGGGTGTCTAGCTCAGGGTCTTCTTGATGGGAGGTTTCAACATAATTCTCTTGGAAGGGTGGTCTAATGTTCTGATCAGGCCCATTTTTACCTGTGTTTTGGTTCTGGTTCTTCCTAATGTTTGGATTCCTTACTGGAGGTGCCTATTGGCTATCCCAGTGAGGTTTTCTTTCTATGTTTTCTATTCTGTCCATCAATTTTCCCATTCCTTTAGCTAAAGCATCCATTTTTTGATCGAAGGGTGAAGTCTCCTCTTTTAGGGGTGTTCTTTTCTCGTTTCTAACCCTAGCTCTTTTAGATAGAATATTAGCTTCTACGCTAACTGTAACACTTTGCATATCTTCTAGTGTAGGGTGATTCCTTTCTCTAAGTTGAAAAGCCATATCTGTGTCAAATCCGTTTGGAAACTTAATCAGGGCTAAGCTATGTGGAGATATAAGGTCAAGTGGTATTGCATTATATACATTGTTAAACCTAGTGCAGTAGTCCTGAATGGTTTCGTTTGGTCCCCTCTTAAGGTTTTCATATTCAGAAAGAATTTGAAGAGGGTTCTTTTTCTTCTCCCACCTATGTAAAAATTGTTGATAAAAAAGTTCTAAACTATCTATACTATTAGGAGGCAAAGATCTAAACCATGTTCTCACTTCTCCAGCTAAAGTTTGGGAAAAAATTCTCATTTGGACATCTCCTATGTCAATCTCATGTAGTTCGAAATAATCTATCATTTTCTTTGTGTGCTGCTGTGTAGTGTAAGTTCCAGTGCCATCAAATAAGGTAATTTTACTATGATAATCTACTGGTAAGACACCTTGAGGAGTAGGCATGATAAGAGGGGCATATCTGAGTGCCATAGCTCTAAGTTGGACAGGATTGAGAACTGGAGTTGGGGTAACTGGGGGATTTGGGACAACAAGGGGAGTTGGGCTAACTAGGGGATTTGGGACAACAAGGGGAGTTGGGGTAACAGGGGTAGTGGGTATTTGAATGGTAATGATAGGTTGATGGGGGAGTGAAGGTATGAATGGTGATGAAGGATGATCTTCAGAAATGTGGGGAAATGATGGGGAGCTAAAAGAAGTTGAAGCAGTTTCAGAAAGTTCAGGGATTCTATCAGAAGTCAGGGATGACTGAGGGGAATTCAGAAGGTATTGATCAATTGACAAATTTTCTCTTTGGACTTCAAGTTCAGCTGTGAATTCTGGATCTAGAACTGTGTCTTCAAGTTCCCTTTCAGACTTAGTTCTAAATAGAGAATTATCACAACATTCGTTAAAAGGGAGATCTTCTAGGAACAACTACTCAGCAGGGCATGAATTTGATCTGAATAAAGGTCTTGGGCTTACTGAACTTTCTTGTCTTCTGATTATTCTCGGAATAAGATTGGGATTGTCAAATACAGGGGGAGGATTTGTATCAATATTAGCTTTGGTATAGTGAGTTCTCCCTGAAGCTAGATTTCGAGCTTTCTCTACTTCTTTTCTTTTATGAAATTTTGAAATAACTTCTAACAAACCTTTTAAGACTAGGCGTCTGAGTCCCCAGTATGGTCGCCATATGTTATCACTCAGAATTTTCTCAAGGTTAAAGAAAAAAATTTCCGAGGTAACCACAAACCTAATCTTTTAGACTCGGGTTCTAGCCAACATAAGTCCAGAGAAGGCTCTCTCTATATGATTTAACTTTGTTTTTGTGGGATATTAGGCTAGTTCTTAGTGCTCATGAGGTTTTGTTTTGATTGGGTGGCGGAATTAAGAAAATAGATGAGCAGAACAAGTATTCAGGCCATTGGGCTATGGAGTCAATCAAAGAGTGGCTTAACTGGATCTAATCAATCACTAAAGTAAGAGTCCACAGGGCAGGCTAGCACAACAAAAAGCAAATCTGCAGGTTCAAATGGATGAGGTAGTCCTAACCAGGGCAAAGGGAAATGAAGAATCCTTAACCGGGATTAAGATGAAGAAAGGAAGGATAGTCAATAGCAAAGGGCAATGAAGAATCCTTTACTATGGACCAAAGGGGGGGAAAAACTACGGAAGTAAGGTAGCAATTAAGAATTCCCAAACCAAGATAATTTAGTAGAAAACATATAGAAAGTAAACAGTTAAAACAGAGAGCATTTAAGCTATTTCTGAGATATCATTCCTTGTTTACTTTTCAGATTTCATAAGAGACACGCATGAATATTTATAACATGAAGAGAAAACAATATTTAAACATGAAGAGATAATACTTATTTTTTCCAACTATGCACAAGAATCCAATGAAATGTCCTTAGCTTTATTTCATGATCTAGCAAAACCAGTCCAGTCTTGAGTACAATAGCTCCTTGGCTCAATATAAAATGTCTGCAGCAATGTATTTTAATCCACACCAAATACTTCAAATGAAGAAATATTTATTCAAAAAATGTTTACAAAAATATCTCATAACCATATGAGAATTATTCTAGGAAATGAAAAGATCTTTAACAAGAAGATAGAGACAGATGGAGAAATGTCTTCTTGTTGTCCCTTTTATTATGATTGTGCTGGCTGTTGTAACTCGGATTTGGCTCTTTTAGTTGCTTTGTAGTTGTGTGCTCGATCCACTTTCTATATTCTACCTACTGATACTCTTTACTTGTTCTACTTTGACTCTGTATTACCTGTTTCACCTGGCAGTAATGTTTTACCGTATAGATTTATTGTAGTAACTTCATAGTAAATCAGTCAAATTTGTCCACCACTCACTGTCAGGTAATTTCATCCTTATCATTTTCCTGTATATCTCATCAACTTCTGTATATTTAAAAAAATTTGGTATTTTGGTAAACAGGTGCTTTACCTCATGCTCTATGTAAAAAAAAAATTCTAAACTGTCATATAGTACCTTACTAGTGGGCAGAGCTTTTACTCCTGAGGTACTATATTGGCTTCTGGCTAGGTTGTTGAGCCTGTCAATATCATCATCTTGAGTCATTAGCTTGTCATTTATTACCATAGGACTGGGAAGTCCTTTGTCTCTCAGAATGCCATACTTTGTCATAAAACTATCAATGTTTGCTTGAATGATTTGACACCTTTTCTCTAGATTGAGCATTAGGTTCCTTTTGGTGAGAACCTTCTTTATTTCTATAATGGTTGTCACTTTGTCCTCTATTTCTAGTTCATCTAGTTGGTACCTGTTTCTGCTGTTCAAAAATGTTATTGATTGGTTTGCCTCTTCAGGCTTGTCTCCCAATTCTTCCCTTGTTTTGTGGATTGCTTCTGTAGCTACTTTTACTAATTCAGTCCGTTCAAAAATAACTTGAATAGAAGGCCAAACCTCATTGATGGAATCAATGATGTTGGCCCAAATAATTTCTTTCATGCCTCCCAGTGGCTCTTGCAATGTCAAGTCCTTTTCAAGAACTTTTATTCTTTCTACCATTCTTTGGTTCTTCTGAACTTCTTCCTTGTGCTATATCTGGGCAAGTTTACAGCCAGTCTCCAAATTTGATACTTTTTCTCTAAGTTTCTTAAGTTCAGTGGCCTGGATGCTCATTTCCTCCATGGACCTTACCAATTTAGTTATTTGTTCTGTAGAAATACCTATGCTTGTAGATGCCCCTGTGCCTGTTGATGCACCTGTTACTGGCAAAGCTGTAGCTGGTGGAAGTGTGGGTGCTAAGGCAGCGACCAATGTGGAGGGTACTGTAGTGGAGACTGTAGGAATTACAGTCTAAGGAGTGGTGGCCAACTCACTCTGTTTAGACTGTATCAAGTTATCTAGCTCCTTTTCTGTTTCTTTCAATTGATCATTTAGCTTTAGGACTAAGTCCATAAGCTCTTCCTCCTTCTGTGTTTCCAACACTTCAACTGTCTGAGGATGATGTAGAGGAGGAATTATGAACTGCTTCTTCAGTGAAATTATATCATCGTTTTTCTTCTTGATAAGCTTTTCCACAGCTTTCACATCCTTAGGATCATGTCCCAGCTATATGACCAAGTCCTCTAAGGACTTTATTCTGGTGTCCTTGGCCTGTGAAGAGGCCTTCTCCAACTGGAATTGTGCTGATATGTTATTCAGTGAATTCTGGAGCTGGTGGGCTGTAATTGCCTTACTGGTCAATGTGGAATAAACCATTTCACCAGTCTGCTTGTGTAGTTCAATTTGGTCAATAGGATGGATATCCTTTGCCAATACTTCAAAATCTATTTTCAGATAATCTGCCATTGATCTAGGTTGCTGTGTAATTGGCTTCAAAAAACTCATCTGCATTTTACCTTCTTTTATGTCAAAGGCTGACATTAGCCTTGTTTGATTTGTTGGAGCCATTTTTAGGTAGTGTGCATAACTTTGGGCTTTTAATCTTTCATTTCTTGCCTTGATTTCTTTGTATTTCTCTTTTAAGTCCTGGCTCTGGCTACTTGGAGCTCTAAAGGAGGATACTTCCACGCTCTGCTGTCTTTCCAACGTTTGAGCCCGTGAGGTGGAAGGTTCTTGTGTTTCTCTAGAAGGAGTGGTTGTCTGCTTTCTTCTCCTATAGTTCCTGCTGTCTCCTCGGTAAACTCCTGCTTTGAAAATGGGTTTAACCTTTGCCTATTGACATAGTTTTGGGCAACAGGTCTACTAGAGGGGGTGGCCTCCTCTCTATCTCTTTTTAGATTCCTCTCCTCATTTAGAGGAGTCTACAAAATGGGAGGATTGCTCATGATTTTCTCTGGTTGAGCAAGTTCTTCTGAAATCTCAGGCTGTTCAGATTCCTCTGGCTCCTCTGTTCCCTCTGAGTGCTTTGATGCTTCTGGTTGTTCTGGAGGTCATTCTTCTGCTGTTTGCGCACTATGTCCTTGTGATTGTCTTTGAGATTGAGTTTCTCCTGACACCTGCACAAATGAATCCTCATCAAGTATTCTATCTAAATTAATCAATACATTGTTGATAGTAGTTTATGTACTATCTCAGTCTACCAAAGTGTTTTCCACCCATTCAAACTAATTTGCATATTTTTCAATTTCAGGGATTCTATGGTGGATATAAGGAGATAATTTGTTCTTCTGTCTCCTATTGCAAATGAAGTCAAAAGGATCATATCTCCAGATGAAACTTTGTTTTAATCTCAGCCTTTGGAGGATTTCCTCTGCTACTCTAACTGCTTCTCTACTGTTACATATGAAAGGACCAAGCTGATCTTTTAGCCTAAGCTGAGCTTTCTTCTTGGCTTTCACAAAATGCACCTCATCTGAATTAATCATTTGTCTGTAGTACTCCAGGGCAAAAAATCTCATAGGGAGGTATCTGGGTAGCTTATAGGGAGCCATCTCACATCCATAGATCTTGATTTCAGTGTGGTTTTGGTATAGGTACCAATCCCCCACTCTATAATGTTTTGATAACTAAAGGACCCTCCTGATGTCTGCACTGATTCTAGGTGGAGGGCTTCCTAGCAACATAGTTGCCACTGGGTGTACAAAGAGGTCTATGAAGTTAGTATAAGAATATTGAGAGTCAAATTGGTGGGTCAACAAGTCCAAAAGACCACTGGTCTAGGGTTTCCTCTGGTATCAAGCTTTTAGAGGGTGACAGGAAATTTATCAACTTGATAATATAAAAACAAATGATATAGAATTGAAGAATATTTAAATACTCTTTCATTTTATAACCTCATGAATTGATCATGCATTTTATCAGCAATGAACTTAACATAGTCAAACATAATGGCTAGTGGTTGCCCAGGAGAGTAGATGGACATAAAGGCTATAATGAGTTCATCAACAAATTTACTTGTAGTATAACCTAACACATTGGATATCATGTCTATGGTGTCTCGACCAAGGTCAGAGAATATATTTTTCTTCCTTGATGAAGGTCTGGTATAACCGAGCAAGTTGGATTGAGGTGAGTGTAGGGTATCTATTTAGAAAATCCCCAATAGAAAGAGGAGTCAGGATTTGGCTCGGTTGTAATTGCAACATTTCATTTATGGACTCAACAGTGATAGTAAATAATACAGAATGGTCCAGGGTTCTCACTGCTCTTTGGTTGGGATCATAGTTCATGTGGTAGTAATGTATAATCTCTGGGAAGATGTGAACTCTGGGGAATTGGTATTTGGGTAATCCTGATTCCCAAAGTCCTATATTGTCTGCATGATTGAGGTACTGGTCTCTGTATCTGCATAATAGTTTCAAAGGGGATTCTGAGACAGAGGTATCTTTAATCTGGAAATCTTTATCAGCCAGTGGGAGATGATCTAAATCCTTATGAGGAGTAGCAATGGGCATGATATGTAATGCAATTGGGGTAGACATCCTTGGTTCTTGTGGATGCAAGGATGGGGGCAGCGGGTTTTTAGTGAATTTTGGGAAAAAATGGCCTAACTCAGTTGTTTTGGAGTCACCGGGTAATTTTTCTTACTAAATTACTTAGAAATTGGAAGCAATTTAGTCCAGGTTGTGGAACAAAATAGGGTTTCTTGGTGAATTGGGATAAATACCTGGTTTTGGCATTTGGACGAAGTAATGGCGATTGTGCACTGTCTGCTAGAAGCGCACGAGACTGCAAGGTGGTCTAGAGTTTTAGCAGCTCTGGTAAATCGGCAGTTAGACGTAGGTTGACGGTTGCACGTACTCTGGTGCTTGCATGGAGGTAAGAGTGTTCTTTTTCATGATAAAAAAAAACTATAATTTTTTTAGTTTTATTCGTAAAGTTAATGATTTTTGCGGGTACATGGGAAAAGCACACTTGGAGTTACGCGGGGGATGTGACATTTTGTCATATAGCGAGAGGCGGTAAGTAGGATCATATTGCACTGCTTTTGGGATAAAGTGGTTTTGGACGAAGGACGCTCGATGCCATTCATCGGGCACCACGTAACGGTGGGGTGAATAGTAAAACCACCCATATCAGGCGGGTAAAGGTCGACCTTCGGAGGCTGCCCGATTTGAGTGTCAACCATTGGATCAATTGGGGTCAGATCACATGGTGATCAAGGCGATGATTTGATGTGCAGTTTAATGGAGGGGCCTGGTGGGGTTTAAAGGTACGAAGGGATTAATTAATGAAGGATTACGAAGGTTTAATGATGTCGGGAATGATTTCATTGGCGGGGACAGATTTAATTAATCACGGATTGAATAATTAATCCTTTTATTTCGATGATGGGTCATGGTTATTAATTAGTCGTTGATCGACTTAATTAATCTCATTAATCAATTTATTAATAAGTTTATATTTCAAACTTTGGGGTGGGATATTAACATATGGGTTTTAAATAAAATATACAGGAAAGTGTTGATTCTTTGGGATTTAATAAATAATTTTAGAAGTAAATAATAAATGTGAGCAGAAAACGAAATGCACTAAGTATAATGTATATTAAGTTTATTTGCTTTTCACATTACACATTATAACTTAGGCTAAATGCACATTTGTGGGTTTTTGTGAAAAAGAGGGGTTTTACATGGGGGTGATTACTTTTCCTAAGCAAATGGTGTTTTTACCTTAGGAAAAGGGATTTTAAGGGGAAAAATGAATGAATTGAAGGGGGTGAATGTTTGTGAGGGGGATTTTAGTACTTAGGACCTACAAGTTATTGGGCCGAGGGTCCGGTCCCTCCAAAAGTTAGAGAAATGCTCTGAGCACCTTTAACTTAAGGTTTTAGGCACTTTTGACTTTGCTTATGGGAAATTAGTAAAATTAGGGGTGAAATGAATGGGGAAATTAATCACTTGACTTTGTGTAGATGCTCAATTATCATCCATACTTTAGCAACTTGATGATGAAAGTAAATGATATGATCTTAACTAATCATTCATCATAATTCTGCAACCATTCAACTACTTACCCATCTACTCATCCTACCATTTTTTCTACTCTTTATTAGGGTGCACTTAAGTTGGCAAACCTTTATCAAATTTTTTTTCTTTTCTTTTACAAAAGTAATCTATCTAAGTCTATCCTTATTGCATCCAAGGGCTCAGATTAAATAGTTGAGCTCCTTTTATTACTCTACCTATCTAATTATCTGCCAAGATTAAACAGTTTGGTCAGATTTTATTCTCTATCTCTAAACATGAAATTCAAAACATGGAATAACCAAGATTAAACTGTTTGATTACCATGGATTGTGGCATGAATAAAAAGTTGCGCACAATCATTATTATGCAGAAAAGTAAATAGTAGTGGCATTTGAACTTGCACACTTTCATGGTCCTTTTCTTTTTTCTTGGGGTTCATTTTTCATCTTTTTTTTGACCTTCTTCATTATTTTTGTCCTTTGATTTTTCTTTTAGGACATACCCTCTTTAAATTTTTTTATTTTTATTTTTTATTTTTTGAATATGGAAAACATTTGCAGAAAGAAAAGGTATGTACATATTATAGGTTTAATCTCAGCCATTCAAAAATTATGAATCCTATTGGTATAGGAACCTAACATGAGTTATACGAATGGTTGGATAAATTGGTGGAGATCAAGGTATGTGGAAGATGGATAACCCTATTGTGTGGACTCTAGAGTTAGTGAGGCACTTGGAAGGTTCAGAAAACAAGATTGTGAGGGCTTCCGATTATTGGATTGATATCATCTTGGGTGGATTCATTACTGGGTTCAGGATTAACAGATTTGTCAGTTATAGCGAAGCTGAACACCGTTTTTCAAAGGACCAAGAGGTAAGTATTTGAAGTCCCTGAAAACTTGGATTAAAATTCTATTGTGTGAGAAAAGGGTTATGCCATTGAATTAATGTTTAGATGAGACTTGACGGGAGCTACGCGAAGTGGAAAGCCATTCAGAAGAGATCCAGATTCAGGTGCCAAATACAATCCTTTATTGGGAGCATCTGATAGTGACAAAGAAAGTAATAGTTTGAAGACACCTCAAGGCACACCACAGATGGTAAATCAAGGTATCATAGGAATACCACATCCATCCACTCCACCTCTGCCATCACCTCCACCTCACACACCTACACCTACACCTCCGCCTCCACCCCCACCTCCACTATTCAATATGGAGAATGCTATGAAGATGCCCATATTCAAGGGTATGGGGACAGAAGACCCTGAACAATTTTGGTTTGTAGCAGATGTTGTGTGGAAGTCACAATAGATAACGAATGATGACTTGAAGAAAGCGCAACTGGTCACAACATTGCAAGATAGGGCACTGAGCTGGTATATTAAGTATTGTACGACTCATCCAGATGCAATGCTGAAAGATACGAAAGACACACTGAATAATGAATTCAAGAAGCCTAAGTCGCAAGCCTAGTCGGTAACAGAGGTCAAAGAGATCAAACATAAGGTGAATGATTCTGAGTGGGATTTTGATCAAAGGTTGAAATGCCTACTACAACAGGCTAATATGCAAATCATATATGAATAACACAAGGATTGGTATATTGATTTTCTATTACCTCATTTTTGATTGCCACTGTCACAGCAGAAAATTGGAACACAGGCTGAGGCACTGGAGATTGCTATGAAGTTGGAGGCCTCACCTATCCAGGATACAAATTTAGGGGTGAAACGAATTCAATCATAGTTTGCTAGCATGCATATGGAATTGTAGAGTCTCAAAAAGTGAAAAGAAGCCCAGAGTGAGACCTGCGCGAAAGTATGGTGTTTAAAATGTAAAGGTCATGGTCACAACAAGGATCATTGCCCGGTGCATCAAAATTATCTAGTTGGGGGAGGTCCTGTCTACCTAAAGTGAGAGAGTACCACTGGGACAAGCACTGGTTTAGTGCCATGGTGCACTATCTGTCAGATCATAGGAAAACATATGAAAGACAAATATCATTTGTTGCAGAAGTTTGTGCTGACTCCCGAGCAGCTGTTTTGAAATTTTTGCAAGTCTGTAGGTCATGAGGAGCACAATTGCTAGAGTTATGAATTAATGATGGAAATAAAACCAACGTATAGAGTTTATACAGAGGCACATACTCAGTAGGATCAAGGTGCAACTGTAGTGCGAGGATTGTTCCAGGGATGAGGAAGAGGATGAGGGGGAGGAGATGGAAGAGGTAAAGGACATATAATTTTCTACAATTGTGGAGAACTAGGTCACTTTGCATGAGATTGTCAGAATCCAACGTACCCCTCTTGTCAATATTGTCAACAGTTTGATCATGTCATAGAAGATTGTCCTGTGCTCATCGTAAAGATGCAAGAAAAAAATACCCATTCCCAAAAACCTATACAGAACATCTAGATGATGAGATATGAACCACGCGAGGATGGGCCCAGTCTTAATATCATTACGCGAAGTGGTATAGCTATTAGGGAAGATAAAGGGAAACAACCAGAGGAAAATGTATGGGTACGCAAGGCTACTAACAAGGAGGCTGGATTCGATTTGAATAAGGAAAAGGAGAATTTTATGGAGGTAAAAAGGAGCTTTGCGGATGTAAGATATTCTACATCAAGGGCTCAGAGTACACACACAGAGAAGCCTAAAGGAGTCAATGCTGCGCAAAGAAACATATCCTTCATTGTTAAAATCTTTCTTATAGACTTGCATGAAGCTCAAAAGGGACCAAAAAGCAGTAGAGGGTCTACAAGATTTGATAGATAACTACGCTCACAAGGGTAAGCCATTGCCTGAACAACATGTCGTACACAAAGTAGAAAAGGGTGAGAAAAAGACTAGTCACGAGATGAGATTGATTGCCCAGATCAGAGAGTTCGAAATGAACTAGGTAATCCTTGATTTTGGATCTGATGCCAATGTTTTTCCGAAGCAAACCTAGGAAAGAATGGGAAAACCAACACTAAAATGGTCCCCGATCTAGTTGCAAATGACGAATCAACAAAAGATTATTCCTATGGGGCACCTACATGGAATAACTGTGGATTTTGAAGGGGCGTGCACCATAGCTGATTTTGAAGTAATTGAAATACTAGATGACAAAATTCCATACCCAACGCTACTTGGAATTGATTGGGAATTTGATATGAACGCAATCATCAATTTGAAGAAGCGCAACATGACATTTGAAAAGAAGGAACTAAGGGTTATTGTTCCATTGGATCCAGCCGAGGGTGCACGATATACTGAACCAGTTCGAGATTATTACGAGGAAGACGATATTGAGCAAATATATAAGGTTACTACATGGGATGAGGATTGGATTGACAACCCTATGATGGATGGGAGAATTACTTGGGAGAAGGACAAATCTTGCAATTTGGATTCAAATGAGGAGCTTGAGCACTGGTAGAATAGACTACATGAGGTATCGATGTTGCAATATAACAAACTCATGAGGTGACTTCGATGTATATCCACTGAGGTACACAACTTACCGTATTATGATGGTTTAGAAGATGAAAGTTTATTTCTAGATAAATTTGAAAGGGATGTACTAGAGGAACATCAGTTCCAGGCACCAGACATCACACTGAGGGCTACGCCTTCCAGATGGTGGGGTACACATAAAAACAACTTTGCAGATTGGAAGGAATATCAATGGATGATGAAGCTGCAGTTTGGGTATGCCAATACCCGCACTATAGAGAAGTATACAGGGAAGGATGATCTGCACGAGCATCTGGATCGATGGATGAAGGTGTTATCTCAAAATCAGATCTTGATAGGCTGCTGGTCAGGTTGACTCTAAGTAATTATTTCAGACCTACTTTAGGCTGAGGCTTAGCCTCCTCAACCTGAGAGGGCTCTCTCTTAAAGGATTAATGATTTTGATTAAAGATAAGATGGCTAACTCTTATAGAACAACTGTGAAAAATATGAATGCTGGAAATACATTAAACAACTATCCATTGGGCTTATGGAGTCAACAACACCTCAATATAACAGTGAACTCAACCTTACATAGAAGTTAGGGCACTCAGCATTTAGACATTCAGAACATAACTCATATGGGACCACAGTTTATAAATGCATACAGGAAATCAGAGCACATTCAGTGAATTCTGAGTGATTATACATCTATACCACTGTAAAAATTATGGAAAGGACAAGATCACATATTCTGAACATAAGAAATCCTTCATGAATCCTGAGAAGTAAAGTCAAAATTATATTACTGAAAATGAGTCTTTACATAAGCCAAATACAAGCTGTATCATAAAATTTTCCAACCTTGATTACATTGCTGTTTCAGCTATATATAGAGTTCTTATTCTAACTGATCGAGATTCCTCCTCCAGCATGAGGGGAATTCGAAAACTACTTCTAATGACACCTATTAACCCTTTAACTAACTAATAAATACAACAAGGTGTTGACTGGAGTTTTTTAGAGATCTAAATCAACTATGACTCTAACTCCATATTACATGCATGATGGCTTCTCCTCATTCTTTGACATCTGGTTTTCTTTCAGTTTGGCTGAGATGGGTGTTTAATGCTCCATGTTGACCTTGGATACTGAATCTTCTTAACTGCCCAGAAATATTAGGAGACTATCCTTGCTTCTCGGCTTCAGTTTTCCCCAAAATATTCGAATGCAAAGAAGCATGTCCTTTATCTTTTAATCACCCAAAATGTAGAAGTCTGCCACGTCCTTGATGCGTTGTAAGCTTTTTCTCATGTACATGTGTGCAGGCAAAAGTTTCTTGTAAACTGTTTAACATATCCTGAACTGTGGTAAATTGCTCACTTTACGACAAAAATTTAAAGTTGGATTTTGAATATATCTTTTCTCCACCTGTCTTGACCTGGTTGACTGTTGATTGCTTCAGATGATGCCTTATATGCCTTTTAGACGTTTCCCTTTCAAAATTCCCGCTTATAATTCAAAACTTCTTGATTTGCGTTAAAATCATCACCTTCAGCAGTTTCGTAGCGCGCTACAAAACTGCTGAGTTATTTAAAACAACTTGCTTTTTACCCGAGACCTTTATTAGTCGAGTACTTGATTGCCAAAAACTCCTTTAGACTTTTCAAATGTCGAATAGGGATTTATATTTCCTCAGAAAGATAAAATCAAGCAAATTTGTCAAAACTTTAAAACAAAATTTTACTTGAAATGAAAACTCATTTAGCAGGTAGCTGACTTAGCTGTGCCTTCAGATCTTTAATTTGTTTCCTCATAGCCTTATTCCCAGCTCTCAGTTGCATATTGATCCTTCTGATGTACTTGGCTTCTTTGATTGCTGGTACTGTCCATGTGTGAAATTGTGAATGGCCATCAACCACTGAATTCAGCTGAGCTTCTACAGCAGCATTCCCTTCCCATAGAGTTTTATAATACTTTGCATGTATAGCTGCATGTTTTCTAGCGGCTTTCTTCAATTTGGCAATCTCATATTTAGCTGATTCCAATTGGCTCTTCAGGGCTGCTATATTATTTTCTTTAGCTGCAATGACTGTTTTGCCTGTGTCTTTTTGTGTCTCTTCCCCTGTTTCCTCTGTTCTTGGCAGTGCTTCCTGTACTTGCTGGAATCTCCTTGTCATAGGTCTTCTAGGTTTAAAAACGAACTCTTCAGCTGGCACATCAAATCTAAGCCTTTTTGAGGCATTGGATTTCTTGGTGCTTTCTTGTTCTGACTGCATCAATTTGATTTGAACTGGTATAGACTGCTCGAATTCAATAGCCTGTAATAAATCATTTAAACTTGCCTTGGACACTGGACTTTCTTCAACTGCTATAGCTTTACCTTTTTCCTTATTTATCTGACTTCTTGTTCTTACCCTTGAGACTACTTTAGATGTGCTTGTTTCAGGTACAGTCTTTTTACCATGAGCTTTTTCCTTAGTTGATTGCTGAGGTTGATCTTGGATGATAAGTGGCTTCATTTGTTTTCTTACTTGTGACTTTGGAACTCTTTTAGCTCTTGCTTCTGTTCGGAGCTCAACTATTGTAAAATCTCTAGCAGGTGGTGGAGTGAGGCTAGTCTGGCTTTTGAATCCAGCCATGAAAATGAATGAATTCCAATCTCTGTCTATCTTTTGGAGCCCATCTAAAACCAGTAGTTTAATCAAACCATGATGAAACAAAGAGGTTTCACAATCCTCTTTCCTCAGCTGTACCTTATCACACATCTTACTCAAACTACGGAACAGATAAAAAGGTAAGTCTATGGAGACCTTCCCGGTGAAATGCAAAAGGAGTTTAAAATGGTAAGAATAAACCTTGTTATACCTTCCTTGACAAGTCAGATATTTCTGTATGCAGGTGAGTAAGTGAGCATAATATTCTTTGACATAATTCCTAGGCACTGCCTTACTTAAATCTTCATTTACATAATCATCCTTCAAAAACTCCTTGCAAGGATTCATGTCAAATTTAAAATTTTTAAACCATTCCTCTTTTCCTCGTGGGATCTCTGTTACAGTAGATATCACTTCTGGCGAGACCTGCAATTCTAACATGGCTACCTTTGAATTCAAGCCTGTGAAGTTAAGTGCAAATTCCTTAGTTACCTGTGCGTGTCCTCCTTGTAACTTTTTGCAAAACTTCCAGCACCCGGCCTTTTTAAATGCTTTCTTCACCTCTTCATTTCTCAGCGTTATATCCAGGCCTTCAGGCTCAGTCCTTAGAGGTTTTCCAGATCTATGCTCCTTTTTCTCCATTGATTCTTCCAAATCCTCGCAAACAATAACTACCAGCTCCGGTTGGAATTGTGTTTTAGCTTCTATTTGAATTCAGCCTCGCTTGATTATCAGCCTCACTTGAATTTTGAATTTTTCCGTTTAAAATCTTTCAAGATGTAATCTTGCAGATTTCTCACTCATGCAAGACTTACGGCCATCATTAAGGTTTATGCACGGTTGTCTTTCTTGGGAATGATAATTCGTGCGTATCAAAAGATCTAGTGGTGGTGATAGTGGCAATGAGAGGTAAAATGTGATAAGAGGGCTACATGAGCTGACATGAGAAGACATGGCCTATGACTCACCTAACAGACTTGAAATTTCGGGAAAGATTCGCTGTGGAATGTATGAATCCATGATTTCGCAGCGCTGTCAGTTTAAACTTTTAATGATGCGCTGCAAAACTGCCTAACTATGATTGCGCTGCGAAACTGCCTAATTGGCATTGCGCTATGAAATTACAAAAAGACACGGTGACTGACATAAGATAACCGGTGACTATAGAACAATGGTAGATGGAGGGGAACCAATGGGAGCTGAGAATAACTTGACTCAAAAACTCTTCAAAACTCCAGATTCTAAGGGAAAAAATTAAAACAAAATTAAACTAGCACTGACCTTTGTCATCGGGCTGGGATGAAAAGTTACATGTATCAATTTTAGTTCTAAGTGATAACAGAAGGCATGGGGAGAGGAGCCACAACTAGAATGGGTTCATATATTCTGCCACATGTTGGATACTATTCTGATGAACTGGTATCTAGAAACAGAGTTGCGACATGCAACCACAGAGTATGATGTTCTGAAGGAAAGTTTTCTATTAAATTTAAGCTTTGACGATGGATTTGAGTGTACTGGCAAAGCATTACAAGAGATCAAAGCTACAATATTCAGAATTCCCGAAGAGGTTGTCACATGGGTACAACCAGACTAGAGCACGCAGCTGCGCCATGCTCTAGAATGCTATAATGTGACCACAAAAGAAGGTGAGGAAGACCCATCAGTATTCTTGAGTCAGAAGGACAACGTGATGTCGCAGGGCCTAAGGTAGAAATCCTTGACATCTCAAAGCCCTTAAAAACTAAGCAGGTGAATATTGGGTCAGAGGCAACCAAAGTTTGCAAATATAGGTGATTATTGGGATGAGGAGATAGTGGACAAAGTCGCAGAGTTATTGCGAGAGTATCAAGACTTGTTTCTCACAAATTTCTCTAATTTGAAGGGAATTGTAGGCAATCTGGGTGTCATGAAGATCACTCTGAAGCCAGCTGTGAAGCTAGTGAAGCAGCACCCATACCAATTGAATCCTAAGTACAAGGAAAAAGTACACAAAGAATTAGTTAAGATTCTTGCAACAAAGATTATTCAGCTTGTCGAGGAATTAGACTAGGTTAGCCCTATGGCGGTTCAGGAAAAGAAGACAAAGGGTGAAATTCATATCTGCGTAGACTTAAGAAAGTTGAATGATGCTTGTGTCCATGATCCATTCCCTACGCCATTCACAGATGAAGTATTAGAGAATGTTGGAGGTTAGGCAGCCTATTAATTTACCGATGGGTTCTTAGGGTGTCATCAAATAAAAATCATGACAGAGGATCAGAGTAAGACCACCTTCGCTCCTTATGCCCTTATACAATTACAGTTATGCCCTTTGGACTTAAGAATGCCCATGCAATCTTTTCTAGGGTGGTAGTCGCAACTTTCAAATAATTTATTCATAAGTTTTTGGAGGTTTACTTTGATGATTGGACAATGTTTGGGTTAGTAAAGAAGCATGTTTCCAATCTTCGCCTCATGCTGGATACTTGTTGAAAGTATCAGATATCCCTTAATCTGAAGAAGTGCATATTTTACATACCATATGGGATACTCTTGGGCCATGTTGTCTATAAGCAGGGGTTGATGGTGGACCCTACCAAAATTGTAGTAATTATCAATTTGGAGCCTCCAAGGAATGTCAAATGCTTCACGTGACATTGGACCATACAAGATATTATAGGAAGTTTATCAAATCATATGCGCAGATCATTGCACCCATGGAGAGATTACTGAAGAAGGATGCGACGTTTTTCTGGGATGATGATTTCCAAAAGAGTTTGGATGTATTGAAGGAAAAAATGGTCACACGCCTATTCTAGTGTTCCCCAAATCGAAGAAGGAATTCCACGTGCATGTATATGCATCCTGCATAGCATTAGGAGCTGTGCTAACTCAACTAGGCATAGGTGATATTGACCACCCGATAGTGTTTACGAGCAGGAAGTTGTCAAAGGCAGAGAATAATTATTCAACTACAGAGCGCGAAGGATTGGCAATGGTGTATGCGCTCCAAAAGTTCAGGCACTATTTGTTGGGTGCACACTTCAAAATGTACATAGACCATTCTGCTTTGAAATACCTGATAAAAAAGCCTGTGTTGGGGGCGGGGGGATTTGTAGATGGTCGTTGCTCTTTTAGGAATATGATTTTGAAGTTGTTATGAAGCCATGGCATTTAAATGTTGGATCAGATCACATCTTGTGGATTGAGAATGGTGACGAGACTACAAATATGGATGAAGGATTTCCTGATGTACAACTCTTTGTTGTGCGTGTCACAAACAAACATTTTGCAGACATAATACAATTCTTGTCTATGGGTGCAGCTCCTGAAGGGTATACAACGTAGCAGAAGAAAGAATTGGTAGTCAAGGAAGCTGATTTTTCATTTATTGCAGGGAACTTATATAAAATGGGTTCAGATGAAGTACTGCGTAGGTATGTCCCAGATTATGAACAACAAAGTATCCTCACTGAAGCACATGGAGGATTTGTGGGAGGAAATTATTCGGGAAGAGAAACTGTGTAGAAGATCCTACGAGCTAGGCTATGGTGGCCAACTGTGCATAAGGATTCCAAGGATTATTGCAGGGCATGCGATGTCTGTCAGAGAATGGGGAGGCCATCACGAAGGGATGAATTTCCTTTGAACTTGCAAGTGTCATTATGGGCATTCGATAAGTGGGCAATATACTTCGTGGGACCAATTCAACCACTTAGAAAGAAGACAGGAGCAAGATACATCATCACAATGACTGAATACTTGACCGAGTGGGATGAGGCGCAATCCATGAAGATTATAACATGGATACAATTGCGAAGTTCATTTTTGAATACATTTTGTCTTGGTTTGGCTGCCCTAAAGTTTTGATGAGCGATAGGGGTTCGCACTTCTTGAACGAAACAATTGCTACCTTGCTTGAAGAGTTCCAGATGTATCATCATAAAAGTACGACGTATCATCCTCAAGCGAGCATGAGAGTGGAAGCCTTCAATAAAATCTTGGCGAATGCTTGAACGAAAATTTGTAATACAAATCAAAAAGATTGGTATGTGCACATACCAGCTATTATGTGGGCGTATAGAACCACCTGTAAAAAGTTGACCCGACAAACATCGTTTAGATTGGTTTATGGACAAGAAGTCGTGATGCCGATGGAGTACTGATAAGCCCCAAAAATGGGTAGCTTATTGGGATAATTTTGCCTATTATTCTCGATTAATCCACCATTCTTCATAGTTTATGCATGCTTTTGAGTATATTTATGTTAATTGAATGAATGAGGTTAGTCACTTGATCTTTAAGTCTAATAAGTGCTTATTGCAGATTTTTGGACATCTTTTGGACCAAGGTCAAGCATTTATGAGCCAATTGACAGCCAAATACGAGGGAACAAGGCTGAGGATTAGTAGGAAGGGTGTCCCCTACACTAAATGGCCCCTTCCTCTAGTTCTCCACCATCAGCTCTGAGTTCAGCAGCCCACCAAAGATGATTTCCAAGGGCAGCCGAGCAACTTTTGTGAAGTGGCTAATTACTTGCAGTTTTGAGCAGCCAAGCCCCTCGAGTTAAGGAGGGCTGTTGGAGGTCCTCATGGTGCATAAGTAGGAAGGCTTCAAGCCTTGATAGTTTAGCTCTTGAATAGTTGTTTTCGCACTTTGGTGTTGCTTTGCCTTTTAGCTCATTTTCGAGCTTTTGCTGTAAACATTTCTGTGACATGGTTATTTTTTGAGTAATGGAGATAAATTTCACTTTGCACCAGCTCTGAGCTTTTCTTAGGAGGTTGTAGCTCTTGGGGTTGGGCCCAACCCAACTGCCAGTACCTCCTTTGTGTACCATTATGTGTTTTCTTTGCATTCATAGAATAATTTCTGCTATTTAGGTTAAGATCTTGCTTTGTTACTTTGGTTGCTTTTGATGATTAAAATAGCTTTTCATGCTTGAGGTTGATTTGACAGTTTGAATATAGAAAATTTCTTCAAAAAATTCCATCAAGCAACCCTTGATCTCACCTCTCCCTCCTTGGGACCATGAGCTGAGACCAAGGCATACTTGCTGCCACAAAACATTGTTTTGCCTTTCAATGCAATTGCAAGTGTTGGATTTTTAGATGGAAAAGTTGATACAAGTTGTGCTTTCTTATTTAGATCTATTCTTGCTTAGGTTTCCATAGTTCTCTTGCATGATTTCCTGTGCATAGCTTGTTGTTCATCATGATTTTGGTTTCTAGGTCAGATTAGGTCAAAGTAGATAGATCTCTGAATTTTTTAGTCTTTCTTTGATTAGTTTTGAGAGATAGTGTGTAGATCACCTGTAATCCATCCCTGCCTATCCTTCCTTCCTCACACAACCTACTTCAACCCAAAATTCCGGATTCCTTCCCTTCATTTTCCACACTTTGCCAGTTTGACCTAATTTCTTCATTTTTGTGCAACATTGCTCCCTCCATCCTTGAACAAATCCAACCGTCTTCATCAATCAGTCTCATTTACCAGGTCCTAGACCTCTTCACAGCCTCATCCATCCTCCATTTCCACTTTCCCACCGTTCTTCCTCCACCAGCCCTCAAAAATCCTCTCTCGGCTCTTCCTGTAGAACATCGTGTAGAACCCCTGTAGACTTCCTGTAGAAGATCACGTGAGCAGTTTCTCGAGATCTGATCGTTGTGAAACTCTCTGGAAGGGTGCTAGGGACCCCTTAGGCCCTCTTCTCACCTTCCTAACCTCCTGCAAATGCCCACTCCATCTCCTTTCGCCAATAACCCCTGCACAGTTAAACATAGTTAAAGCACATGCATAATAATCCTGTAAAATTACTCAAAAATACAAAAAGATGTGGTTTCCATATTTTCCTTTAGAATTAGCTTAGTCACATGCATTTCACCATTCCAAGAGTCAATGGCACCCATTTCTGCAACTTTCATCTCTTTTCTTGCACCAGTAGGGCTAGTGGGTAAAACTAGGGTTTGCGTTTCCTTTCAGCTTTCAGCTTCTTTCTGCAAGTAGATTAGCCTCCTTTGAGTTAGCTTTCATCCATCACAATTAAAATATTCTTCTAAGAGCTCATAGAAGTTGGCTTAAGCTCCTAGCAGACTTGTGCCAGCTGATCAAGTGACAGCCTGCAGCAAGAGCTAGTACTTGTGCATATAGCACCATCGCTTCCAAGTTTGTTACGAACTACCGGGTTGATAAAAGTAAAGAAGGGAGTCCAAGGAGTTGCAGCATCATTGCTGCAATACTGAAGCCCACCATATTTTTGGCTCCTTTACCGGGGAAGCGTCAGAGCATTTGTGATTGCTGCTTTTCTTCTATTTTCTACGACAACCTTCTGCTAAGTAGTTTATTTCAACAAGAGTAGAGCAATTGTTTCATTTCCATTCTGCAATTTCATTTCTGCAAAAGTAGATTAGACATTTCCTGCTTTCCTAAACTAGCATTACAATTCTGCAAGCATAGATTAGCATTTCCATTTTGCAATTTCCATTCCACAAGTGTAAATTAGCATTTCCATTCTATAATTTCAATTCCGCAAGCATAGCTTAGCATTTCCTTTCTGCAATTTCATTTCAGTAGCATAGATTAGTCCTTTCCTGCTTTCATTTCAATTCTGCATTTTCATTTCAGCAAGATAGATTTTAGTTAGTTGCAGTTCAATCTATTTCAGTTTTGCAGGTATAAGCAGAAAAAAACAAAAATCAACCAAAAATATTTCATTTCATGCCTCGTAGGAACATAGACCATACAGGAAAATTCTTACCCAACACCCCCACCACATTACTAAGTCACCCTTCTCTCTTCTTCGGTAGCAGTGATCCAGAAGAGCCTATAGGTGAACCTCTAGAGATATACGAAGATGCTATAACAGAAGAAGAGAAAGAAAACGTTCCTCTTGAGACCATGGCTGAACACAGGAACGATATAGGGAATGAGGAGAGAATAGAAGGTGCCTTTCCCATTCGAGAGACAAATGGGGACACAAAAATGAAAAACATAAGTCCCTCAGCCTTACCTCACTTCCATGGATTGACCACTGAAGACGCTGATACCTTCTTATTTGAGTTTTCCGTCCTTTGTCGAACTTATGACTATGCAGAAGATGAGTAAAAGTTGAAACTCTTTCCCTCTACCCTCAAGGATGCATCACTACACTAGTTCATGGGGTTACCTGGAAACAATATCATAACTTGGGCTCAAATGTAGCAAGCCTTTAACAACAAATACCGGGACTACTGTAGGTCAAAGGAAACGAAGGGAGAAATCTTTCGAATGACCATGGGAAGTGATGAGTCTCTGGAAGACTATGAAGAAAGGTTCCAAGTAAGTTATAAAAGGGCCAAGTGCACACTTGACCCCGAATATCTGAAGCTAGTTCTGCTCCGAGGAGTCCTTGAAGACCTTCTAGATACCCTCCATTTTCTAGCTGGAGGAGACATCTACCAACTACCTTATGATGACATAAAGACTGTATTTAGAAACCATTCTAAGGCAGCCCAGAAAAGAGGTAGGGGGAATCCACTTTCAGCTAGTGCCACCTTCTCCAAACATGACTTTACAAATCAGATGGAAGACCTTAAAAGTGAGGTGAGATAGACCATTTCCATGCAACTGGATACTTTCCGAATCCAACAGAAGAAAGAGGAAGCTGAGAGGGCTTTGGCCATCTTTTGTCCCAGATGCACCAGGAAGCATCCTAAGAACGAGTGTCCATTGCACTTAGTAGAGGTATGTTTTGTTTGTGAGGAAGACCACCCTACAAATCAGTGCCCAACCTTACCTGGACTTAAAGATGTGTACCAAGGGGCTAAGGGAGCCACTGAACCACTCTACTTCCTCAACCAAAGGAGGCCACATGGATCCAGACCTTACCAGTAGGGGATGCAAGGGACATCCCAAACGTATTACAACCCCAACCAATCCACTCACATACCTTCTTGGGGTCCCCCTACTCATCCTTCCTAGTCCGCACCCCCTCCTTGGTCATATCCACCTCAATACCATACTCAACCTGTTGCTCATTCGTTTCATTCACATGTTCAGCTACAACCTCAGTGGAATGCACCGCAACAAGGGTGGAGGCCCTAGTACAACTCTCCTCCTGCCATTTTGCCTCCACCACCTGCTCAACCACAACCATTACCTCCTGGTCCTCCAAGACAACCCCAGATTCCTGCTCAACCGAACTCGAACCCCAATAACAGATAGGCCCAACAGGTATATACTAGAGAGACAACATGCCCTACCTATGCTGTGGAGATTCAGGAGATCAACCTTCGATCTGGGAAGGTCCTCCCAGATAGCCAACCTCGTCCTAAGGAGGATGAAGTAGAGGAACAGGAAAGTGAACCCAAAGCCATTCCACCTTTTCCAGAGAGACTAACTGGAAGCACGCAACCAAACCTAAAAGAGATTGAACTTCTAGGAGAACTTAAACAACTGTGTGTAAAATACCACTTCTCCAGGCCATCAAAGATGTACCAATCTACAACAAACTGATCAAAGAGAAGTGTTTCAAGCACCTAGGCAGGCGCAAGAGAGATGCCCCAACTATCAATGTCATAGGACAACTGTTCGACCTAATGTTGGGACAAGTAATCTATCCAAAATATTTGGACCCTGGGAGTCCTGTAGTGGATGTCCACATCATTGGCACCATAATCCCCCACACCTTGATTGATCTAGGGGCTGACATTAATGTGATGACCAGGGACACTATGCTCAAACTTAACCTTCAGGGTTCCCTGAAAAAGACCTCGACAATACTGCAGTTAGTAGACCTCTCCACCGTGACTCCCGAAGGGATTGTGGAAGATGTCCTAGTCTCCGTTGATTCTTGGGAGTACCCTGTGGACTTTTTGGTCCTTCAGGCAAAGGTAAAACTCACTGGATACCCCCTCATTTTGGGAAGGCCTTGGTTAGCTACTGCAGATGCTTACATCAGTTGTCGAGCTGGGACCATGACCATTAAGAATGGGACAATGTCCAAACAACTAGTCCTATATCCTCCTGTCCAACCTTTGCTCGAACATGACTTACCTCTCTGGTTGGAGGAGGAAGATGAGGATGAAGTCTACTTTGCACCTGTGTGCACCATGGAAGCCACTAGGGGGGTCCTCAAACCGAGGATGACCTTATTGAGAATTTAATCCAAAATCCACCTCCCAGTGTGTTGCCATTAGAAGAGTTGGTAGGAGACACCCAAGCCAGTGCTTTAGTGGATCTCTGTGTGGCTGATCTGACCTCTTCCCGAGTTAAGAATGTGGAATTTGGCCCTGAAAGAACCTTGAAGATCAACTCATCCCTATCTCCCTCTCAAGAGAAGGAGCTGTGTAGCTTATTGAACCGCCATCTGGATGCTTTTGCTTGGAGCTACAAGGAGATGAAGGGAGTCCACCCTTCAGTCTGTACCCATCACATTTACATTAAAGAGGATTGTAAACCAGTCAGGCAGCCTCAGAGGAGAATGAATCTAGCCCTTAAGGACATTGTCAAAGAAGAATTGCAAAAGTTATTGGATGCAGGATTCATCTACCCCATCTCTGACAGCGAGTGGGTTTCTCCTTTGGTGCTGGTGCCCAAGAAAAACGGGAAGTGGAGAATCTGTGTAGATTATCAAAAACTTAAAAAAGCTACCAAGAAGAACCATTTCCCTTTGCCTTTCATAGATCAAGTGTTAGATGGCCTGGAAAGGAAGAAGTTATTTTTCTTCCTAGATGGGTTTAGCGGGTATAATTAGATCCAAATCAGCTTGGAAGACCAAGATAAGACCACTTTCACTTGTCCATGGGGTACCTTTGCCTACCAGGTCCTCCCCTTTGGGTTATGCAATGTTCCTGCCACTTTCCAGAGAGTAGTACTGAGCATATTCGCTGAGCTGGTTCATGAATCAGTGGAAATCTATATGGATGACTTTATTCCTTATGGGTCCAACTTCCAAGAAGCATTGACTAACCTCGGAAAAGTTTTAACCAAGTGTATTGAGATGAACCTATCCCTCAGTCCTGAGAAATGTGAATTCCTAATGACTGAAGGGACCGTGCTACGTCATGCAATTTCTTAGCAAGGCTTACAGGTGGATCCCAGCAAGATTGCTATCATCCAAAGGGTTCCACCTCCTCAAAAGGTAAGGGATGTTCAGAGTTTTTTAGGCTTAGCAGGATATTATAGAAGGTTCATTAAAGATTTCAGTAAGCTAGCCTCTCCATTGTTTGGTCTTTTGGGGAAAGATGTTGAGTTTATATGGACTGACAACGGTCAAGAGGCTCTAGATGTGTTGAAGGATAAGCTGGTAACTGCCCCAGTCTTGAGAGGTCCAAACTGGGACCTACCTTTCCACTTTCACACAGATGCCTCGAACAAAGATATAGGAGCAGCCTTATGACAAGTTGAAGGGAAGCTACCGTATGCCATATATTTTGTCAGTAAAAAACTATCCAAGGTAGAATTAAATTGAGCTCTTAGCTGTAGTCCATTCCCTAAACAAGTTCAAACACTACATCACTGGTTATCAAACATTCATACACACTGATCATGCTGCAATTAGGTATTTGATGAATAAACCTAATGTAAATTCTCGTATCATTAGATGGTTACTTTTATTGCAGCAATTTGATTTGACCATTGTTGACAAGCCAGGTAAGGAAGATGTTGTTGTTGATTTTCTGTCTAGACTAGATTTGCCTGCAGGAGAAGAAGGGGTGGTGGATGATCAACTACCAGATGAACACCTGTTAGCTATTTCAGTACTCTCGCCATGGTTTGCTAATATAGCAAATTACTTAGTTTCAACACAATTCCTGCCACACCTCTCCTCAAAAGAGAAGAGCAAGATCGTGAGGAAAAGCGCCCCATTCACTTGGATTGGGGGCAACCTGTTCAAACTTGGCCCAGATCATATTTTGTGGTGTTGTGTCAGGGAGGAGGAAGTTTTTGACATCCTCCTGACCTGTCATGACGGACCCTGTGGAGGCCACTTTGCAGCAAAGAGAACCGCTTTCAAAATTCTACAGGCAGGCTACTATTGGCCCACTCTTCATCAAGATGTCAGAAGATACATCAGCCAATTTGACCGATGTCAAAGGATGGGGAAAATGACTCCAAGGGATGAAATGCCCCTCCAACCTCAGGTGACTTTTGAGCCATTTAAGAAGTGGGGCATGGACTTTGTGGGTCCTATCAACCCTCCTTCAAGACAAAAGTCTTACATCATTATGTGCACGGACTACCTGACAAAGTGGGCAGAAACAAAGGCAATCAAGGCAGCAACAGAAGAAAAAATGGCTGAGTTTTTGAGGGAAAATATCTTCTATAATTTTGGCTACCCAAGAGAATTAGTCATAGATTAAGGAAGCTAGTTTACCTCTAACCTGATTGAAGACCTGCTTGCTCATCACAAGATTAAACACAGAAATTCCACCCTTATCATCCGTAAGCAAATGGGCAGGTGGAAGTCACTAATAGGGCTTTGGAAGAGATCTTGACTAAAGTGGTGAGCAGTAGCAGAAAGGATTGGGAAGATCGCTTGGTTGAGGCCACCTGGGCCTACAACACTACTTGGAAAACTACAATAGGTTTCACACCTTATGAGCTGGTCTACGGGAAGAAGGCTTTGCTATCCATAGAATTTGAATACAACACATTGAGGTTGGCAGCTCAGCTAGACCTAGATCTCAGCCATGCACAACAGGAAAGACTACTTCAGCTGAATGGACTAGATGAACAAAGAATGCAGGCCCTCCTCCACTCATAGGTGGTCCAACTCCAAAGAAAAATATGGCATGACCGGCACCTTAAAGAGAAGCAATTTTAGCCAGGAGATTGGACACTGTTATATGGTTCAAGATATAAGGATTTCAAAGGGAAGCTGAGGACAAGATGGCTGGGACCATATATAGTGGAGAAATGTAACGAAAATGGTTCAGTCCTTATCAGAACCATTGATGAAGAAGCCATCCCCATGCTCGTTAATGGGCATCAATTAAAGATCTATAGGAAGCCCCTTTCTAAGCAGGAGTTCACTGAAACTTTGGATAAATCAGTGTTGGTAATGGAGCAGGCCCCTGTCTCCACCCCATCCACATTCTGAGCAAAAAAAAAAAAAAAAGAGAGAGAAAAAAAGAAAAAACAGGAAAAGAATAAAAGATCCTTGGGTGAAAACCTCCTGGAGGCACCTAGGGCAGGCAGTGAGGGTGAAAACCTCCTGGAGGCACCCCGGCTATCTCAAAAAAAAAAAAGAAAAAAAAAAGAAAAAAAGAAAAAAGAAAAAAGAAAGAAAAAAAACATAAAAATAAACCTGACTTCTGTTGAACAATTTGCAGGTTGCAGGAAGGACTTTGCATGTTAGGAGGATCACACAAAACGAGGATAGAGGCCAGCACCAGGCTGCAAGCATCCCTCACAATCAATTCCTCCATGACCACTACCATTTCCTAAGATTTGATCTCATTCGGGCCAAAATTTCACCTTCTACAGGAAGTTCTGTGCCTTCTACAGGAAGTTCTGTGTCTTCTATAGGAAGATCCTGTAGAACCCACAGACGAGAAAAATTGATCTCAGAAGGGAATCCGAAGGTTGGGAATCTACCTATGAGACCTGCAAACATCCCCGTTTCCGTCCATCGCCATATGTCACCCTCTTCCATCTCTTTGCCCCTCCATTGCACCCATTTTTTATTTGTTCCTGCACAGTCACACATAGAAAACCCTGTTTTCTTCATACTGCCAGCAAAAACTTTTATTGACAAATCAAGCAGCAGTTTTCCCCACTCACCATGACTATCAATCTCCATCTTGACTCCTCAACAACTAGAACCCTCATCAGTAGTATAGCCCTGCTCATTCTAGTTTGCATTCCAAGAGGAGAAGCAGCTATAGGACATCCTACAGGAATCCTGTAGCAGCTGATCCCTCTGGAAGACATACTCTGGAGATAGGGACAACCAAGAACGACAACAGGGACATGCAAAGAGCTCTTCTTGAACATCAGAATATTAGCAGCAACCGAAGCCAAGCATGCAGCATGCTGCAGCAATAACAAATGGAGGAATGGGTTCCAAAACCTGTGCATGCAGCAACAACACACAGAGGAATGGGTTCCAAAACCCAAAATTTGCATAACGCGGCCGTGACCATGTAGGTAAGTGCCTAAACTCATTTTTCAATTGCATAAATCATATTTTAAAAGCTGAATGCCTATGGGAATGGTTCAGATTGAGTGGAATCGGTGGCCAGTCAACTGGCCACCCTCGACCAGTTACATATCCTTGTGGGATCCAAACGAGCCCCGTTACATTCAAAATTGCCGACAAGATGTGCAGCCAACACGTGTGGAGTGTCCATTCAGGGAGAAATCGCTGGGACTGGTAGTGGTGGTGGTGGATAATGGCAGAGAGGAGGTGATGGCGGTCAGAAACACGTCGAACCATTATGGCTGTGACGTCGAACCAACGGTCCGGTCCAGCCACCTCATCCCCTCACCACGAATCACGTCGTAGTTAAAAGATGCCTAGCCGAAACATGCACCACCTTCTGTTCACTCTGCACTTACAACATCCTCAACTGGAGTACGCGTCCACCACTTCCAAAAATAGTTAACCAGTCATCCTCCACCAGTTTTTCTGCCTGTGTTCAAAAATCTCCCGCATATCAGGCTCGCTTGGAGGCACAGTGGCATTCTACAGGAACCGGGGGCCTTCTACAGGAAAGGCAGAACAGCTTTACGGAGTAGGAAAACCTAGGATTTTCGTTGAATTTGGAACTCCAAACGAGGTAGGCTCGAAAAAACCCTTCTATGCATGGTGTGTTTGTGCAAGGTGGTGAATTGAACAGCATTAGATTGAAAAATTAGAGGAAAAGTCTACTTGTGTATTGGAAGTAAAACGTTTGCCTGCATATTGCACTAAATTTCCCTAGTTCCTTTGCATCAAAAATCTCCTCCACGTTTTCTTTTTAAATTCTCATGTAAGGAAGATATATATAGCCCTAGAGGCTAGCCTGTGTGAGAAAAAATTTGAATTTTCATATCTACATGTGTGTTGAGAAGGGAACCTGATCCTTATGCTCTGTCTGTAAAAACAAAATTCTTCCTTTCATAAACAGACAGTCGAGTTCTGGATGACAGCGGTTTTCAAACAAGGGAATTGTTGCTAGTTGGTATTGAACATGAGAAATTCCTTCTTGAGTTCAGGGGAAACCAAATTAAGCTATCCTCCGTTTCAGATTGGCTGTTTGGTTGCCTGAGCATTTCCTTTTCTGATTAAAACATAAAAAGATCACTCTCACCATTCCAGGAGGATTCACAAGGAAAGAACCATCGAACTCTAGCAAACTGCATGAGCATCTTGAGGTGGTGGACCTTTTCACCCGAGCAAATTGGATATCCTTCTTTGACAAAATTCAGGGTCATTCTGAGGAGATAACTGAGGAATTTTTAATGTCCCTAAGACCATAGTCAAAAACACGTGCCACAGTTAGTTTTAGGGGTTTGACCCTGGAACTCACCCCTGAGCTCATCAGTGTAGTTATTGGTCTACCATTGGGGCTCCCTTGGAGCAAAGAAGAGAGATCATTGGGCCAAATTGCTAAGAAGTCATTCTTTCTGCCCACGGAGCATCCTGTAGAAGACAAAAACAGGGTTAGAATAACTAGCTTGCCTCCTCTCTGGAGTGAAGTCAGTTTCCAAATTATGAACTACATCACATGTGAAGGGAGGTTTAGCATCATCTATGGATATCATTTTAGGTTGCTGTGTGAACTAAAGCATGGGATTGACTTGCCTCCAGCCAAGAAACTAAGCATCCCCTATTTCCTTCTTCATTCACTAATTGAATGTGGTACAAAGCTCAATGAGGGGATCCCAGATCAGTTGGCCCATCATGGGCTCATCAAACTATTGGTGGAAGATGCTTTGCACACCTACACTATCCCCATATCTTGGGAAATCTTCCGAAACATGTCTAGAGATGAAAACATTCGAACTTTGGCCGAAAACATCACCCCATCCAGTAGTGAGGAGGGAGAGCACACTAAAGAAGGTGAGAAAAACAATGATGAAGGAACATAGGACACTCAAGCACAGAAAGAACAGAAAGAAAAAGGGGAAATGGGCCAGATTGCTGAGACTAAGACAGAGGAAGAAACAACAGCAAAAACACCAAGGGAAAAGAGGATGCAGAGTAGAATAGAGAAGGCCGAAAAAGCCCAAATGAAGGTTGCCATAGCCAAAGCAGGCACAAATAAACAAAAGGAAAAGACACACCTTGAAATCTCAGCAACACAAATAGAAACAATTGACACAGGGATTTCTACAGGAAGCAAGGAAACATGACAGCAAGAGGAGAAATCACCTGAGATATTGGCAAGGGAGGCAGCAGCTGTGCTTGTTTCCTTAAGCACACCTCCAAAACAAAAAGCGAAGAGAAAGAGGCAAACCTCCATGTACTTTAAAGCAAGGAAACACACAAGAATAAAAGTGGGATACCCCAGCCACAGTCAAAGGAGCCAATTTTCATTGAGGACACAACAACTAAACCAAAAGAAGAGTCTCCTTCAAAGTTGTCTATCACCTATGAACGAGGAAGCCCAAAAACCTCCACCTGGAGAGAAAGAATTAGGATGATAGACTCAAAGACAGCTCTACAGGAAGTCGAGATATGTCTACAGGAAACTCTGGCTAAGTTAAAAGAGACCGAGAAATTGGAGGAAAAGGCAGCCAAATCATCACAGGGCGAGGAAAAGACCAAGGAGATACTGGAACCAAGCCCTCAGCCTAGCTTGGGTTCATACTACAACTTGTTAGAGGGTGGGAAAATCATCCCGCAGAAATTTGTTGTGCCACTCTTCTTTGCATTGGAATAGGAGAGGATCAGAACACACACATGGATGAAAATTGCCAAATCTAAAGGAATTGAGGACATAGGCCACATGGAGGAGAAGTTAAAAGAGTTAAGAGGAGAAATGGCCATGGTTAGGCATGTAGAAAGCTGCAAAAGAGCCCAGCAGCAGGAGGAGAATGAGCTACTAAGAAAACAGTTGCAGCTACAGGAAGTCCACAAGGAAGGTAGCTGTCCATTTTGGGAGGGCAACAGTAGCAAGAAGGACCTCCAGCAGACAAGGACACAACTGAGAAACAATAGAAGGAGGCATAGCTACACGCTAATGTGGAGATGCTCACAAAACTGCTGCAAGAATAGGAGTCTCAGGCAGCAGAAAAGATACAGGGTTTAGAACAATAGTTGCAAGAAAAAGACTCCCAAATGGCCTGCATGGCCAGCTGGGCAATAGAAGCCTTACAATGTAGGCAACCTGCCAAGTCATATGCCTTATATCTTAAGGATCAATGGTTGCATTTTCAAATTAACACCGTGGCCCATAGGGGCACCATTCCATTTCAAAATTACCATCAGTTTATGGACTTGTGTGACAATAGCTCAACAGAAGATAAGGCCAAGTTATCAAAGTTCTATTTACCCAATTTGGCCCTTCCAAACATGAATTTGTGGGACCCCAATGCTTCATTGGGGGATGTGCAACTCATGGCCATGGCCTCTTGGTTAAACCATGAGGAAAAGAGGGCAGCAGAAATTTGGAATGTTATGGACAGGGAGCTACGGGAGCCACTCATGATCGGAGCAGAACCAGAAGATTCCTTAGCTTTAGTGTATTCCCATCAGCACCTTGCCAACAACCCCCAAGTTCACCCAGACTACATTGAAAGACAAGCTCAAGCCATTGCTCACTTTGAGGACATGGAAAGACTGTTGGGGGATAACTGCATTCATGCTTGCACAAGGAGATGGAACACACTGTCCCACAGTCTGAAAATAAGAGAATACCACTCCCCAACAAGGATGAGGGAGGCCTTGGCAAGAGTACCACTCTATAAATAGTCAATGAAAAATCTACAGGCCAACTGGATCGGCCTAAAGTTTAGTCCTCCATTGCTTTTAGGACTGCTGGAAGGGGTCAAAGAAGAAGAAGAGCACAGGCAATGGGAGGAAGTAGAGAGAAAAGCAGGGTTTCATGACCAAGAAGAGGACATCACCTCGAAATCCTGGGATGTTAGAGAGGCAGTCAAAGCAATCAAAGATGATGAGCCAGATTAGTTGCTCAGAGGATGAGCAACACATTTAGCAGGGGGGTGATGATGAGCCCCAAAAATGGGTAACTTATTGGGCTCATTTTTCCTATTATTCTCAATTAATCCACCATTCTTCATAGTTTATGCATGCTTTTGAGTATATTTATGTTAATTGAGTGAATGAGGTTAGTCACTTGACCATGAAGTCTAATACATGCTTATTGCAGATTTTTGGACATCTTTTGGACCAAGGTCAAGCATTTATGAGCTAGTTGATAGCCAAATATGAGGGAACAAGGCTGAGGATTAGTAGGAAGGGTGTCTCCTGCACTAAATGGCCCCTTCCTCGAGTTCTCCACCATCAGCTCAGAGTTCAGCAGCCCATCAAAGATGATTTCCAAGGGCAGCCGAGTAGCTTTTGTGAAGTGGCTGATTACTTGCAGTTTTGAGCAGCCAAGCCCCTCGAGTTAAGGAGGGCTGTTGGAGGTCCTCATGGTGCATAAGTAGGAAGGCTTCAAGCCTTGGTAGTTTAGCTCTTGAATAGTTGTTTTCGCACTTTGGTGCTGCTCTACCTTTCAGCTCATTTTCGAGCTTTTGCTGTAAACATTTCTGTGACATGGTTATTTTTTGAGTAATGGAGATAAATTTCACTTTGCACCAGCTCTGAGCTTTTCTTAGGAGGTTGTAGCTCTTGGGGTTGGGCCCAACCCAAGTGCCAGTACCTCCTTTGTGTACTATTATGTGTTTTCTTTGCATTCATAGAATAATTTCTGCTATTTAGGTTAAGATCTTGCTTTGTTACTTAGGTTGCTTTTGATGATTAAAATAGCTTTTCATGCTTTAGGTTGATTTGACAGTTTGAGTACAGAAAAGTTCTTCAAAAAATGCCATCAAGCAACCCTTGATCTCACCTCTCCCTCCTTGGGACCATGAGTTGAGACCAAGGCATACTTGCTGCCACAAAAACACTGTTTTTCCTTTCAATGCAATTGCAAGTGTTGGATTTTTATATGGAAATGTTGATACCAGTTGTGCTTGCATATTTAGATCTATTATTGCTTAGGTTTCCATAGTTCTCTTGCATGATTTCCTGTGCATAGCTTGCTGTTCATCATGATTCTGGTTTTTAGGTCAGATTAGGTCAAAGTAGATAGATCTTTGATTTTTTTAGTCTTTCTTTGATTAGTTTTGAGAGATAGTGTGTAGATCACCTGTAATCCATCCCTTCCTATCCTTCATTCCTCACACAACCGGATTCAACCCCAAATTCCGGATTCCTTCCCTTCATTGCCACACTTTGCCAGTTTGACCTAATTTCTTCATTTTTGTGCAACATTGCTCCCTCCATCCTTGAACAAATCCAACCATCTTCATCACTCCTTAGTCTCATTTACCAGGTCCTATACCTCTTCATAGCCTCATCCATCCTCCATTTTTCCTCCATCAACCCTCAAAAATCCTCTCTAGGCTCTTCCCGTAGAACATCCTATAGAACCCTTGTAGACTTCTTGTAGAAGATCACGTGAGCAGTTTCTCGAGATCTCATCACTGTGAAACTCTTTGGAAGGGTGCTAGGGACCCCTTAGGCCCTCTTCTCACCTTCCCAACCTCCTGCAAACACCCATTCCATCTCCTTTCGCCAATAACCCTTGCACAATTAAACATAGTTAAAGCACATGCATATTAATCCTGCAAAATTACTCAAAAATACAAAAAGATGTGTTTTCCATATTTTCCATTAGAAGTAGCTTAGTCACATGCATTTCACCGTTCCAAGAGTCAATGTCACCCATTTCTGCAACTTTCATTTCTTTTCTTGCACCAGTAGGGCTAGTGGGTAAAACTAGGGTTTGCTAGGGTTTGCGTTTCCTTTAAGCTTTCAGCTTCTCTCTGCAAGTAGATTAGCCTCCTTTGAGTTAGCTTTCATCCATCATAGTTAAAAGCTTCTTCTAAGAGCTCATAGAAGTTAGCTTAAGCTCCTAGCAGACTTGTGCCAGTTGATCAAGTGACAGCCTATGGCAAGAGCTAGTACTTGTGCATACAGCACCGTCGCTTCCAAGTTTGTTACGAACTACCGGGTTGATAAAAGTAAAGAAGGGAGTCCTAGGAGTTGCGACATCATTGCTGCAATACTGGAGCCCACCAAGTACATAGTGCCAAGTTTGCAGATTGCTGCAGTAACACATATGACTGATTGGGATACCATGGAAGAACGCCTCGTGCAGATAGTTGAGTTAGAAGAAAATCACTTCTTAGCTGGTTTTCATCAGCAGGTGTAGAAGGCTCATCATAGTTGGCAGCTAGAAGCAACAATAACATAGGATTGTAGTGAGATTCCCAAGCTCTAGATCCCAGCAGAAGTGACTTCCACAACTAAGATCCAGAAGTTAGCTACCACTATAAAAGAATCAAAGGAGGAAATAAGAAAGGTTTGATTTGAGTTGCAACTACAGATATATGAGCTCCAACTTAAGCTGTAGCCAACCACTCCTCTGAAAGTGAGAGAGCAGCACGAGGTTGCTATTAAGGAAGAAATGACTACACTAGAAGCTGCAGTCAAGGATTTCACATAGTTGTTTGAACAGGCCATGGAATTGTGGACCTCGCTGTAGGAGGATCCCACTTTGTAGAAAAACAAAGCAGTTTTTCGAGAAAAGAAGAGGTAGTTCGACGAGATCAGAGCTATTGCGCAGACCTTAGCACCAGTGCAAAGGTTCACTCGATTGCAGGAGGGGAATTTCATCTAGATTAAGATCTATGAGCTGTGTTGGAAGGAATCCATAATATCCTCAAGGACGCAACCTTGGGAAGATGAGGCCATCCAGTTGACATAGGCGGTGCAGAGCAAGCTGAAGGCTATGCAATAGACACAGAGAACCATGGGCCTTGCAGTTGAAGGTCCTACTACAGAGAAATTGGTTGAGGAGGTTCATCAAGCCATTGCGTAGGGAACAATAGATCTTCAAACATTGAAGACAAAGTTCAGTGGTCTGCAGGCAAAGATCGAGGCAATACTAGCAGAGTGACTCGGGACGAGTCATGACTTTGTGTTGGGGGCCTGTTGGGACAGGGTCCCCTGGGGTCAATTTTGTAAAAGTTTTGTTATTATTGTAAAGTCTCCACATTTAGAGGAGCAGAGCGCACAGGTATATAGGAGTCAAAGGGGATTTAGGAAGGTCAAAGCACCTTAGTTTTTTAGGAGATAAGTTGTTTTGTGACCTGCCCATGGTTCACGGACCATGGTATTGTAATAGAAGAAGATATAAAAGGAGTCATAGAGGGTCATAGAAAATACATTCATGAAACCTAAGTGTGAATGATCGAAGTAAGAGAAGTTTGTTTTCCTGTACTTAGGAGAAGGGGAAGGCTCCTACAACTGTGTGCGCAGAGACCTTAGTAAGTCCGTAGCTGAGTGCATGGGCCCCTACAACTATGTGCGCAAGGTTGGAAGAGTCTGTAACAGAAGATCTAAGCATAATAAAGACTATTTTGGAGCATTAACTGTGTATATGTGTGTTATTATTTACTTCTGAAATTACTATATGTTCACTCTGTTTATTGCATTTATCATGAAAAGTACTTAATAGATGCTCGAAAGTGGTAGATCTGCTTAATTATACGATGTTATGAAGGTTTAGAATAATTAGTGAAGAGTTTGGATCTGTTATCTATTAGTTACTAAATTTGTGGGTTTTAAGGGTTAGGGTTCGCGAAGGTCGGAATAAATCCCTAAAAGTAATAGAGACACATCACATAGTCCTTTGGATGCAGAAACCTAGTTCTAGCATCCTGCAATACTGCCTCGGGTGAGAGTGCAGCCTGCGCTATGCGAGTTGTTTCTGAAAGGGCCATTAGTGTAGGGTTTTGTTGGTTAGTGTAACTAATTCTAAACCTGGGTCCAAGCCCCCTCAAGAAAACAACTTCACCAAAAGTGAAGTGGATGCAAACCTCTATCATATCTTGGTAGAAGGTAAATTATTTATTATTTTCTTATATGTTGATGGTTTTGTTTTAACTGGTGATGAGCAACTGATAAGATCTTGCAAGGAGGACCTTGCAAGAGAGCTTGAAATGAAGGACATGGGTCTCATACACTACTTCCTCATATTAGAAGTATGGAAATGTGATGGGGAACTATTTGTCTCTTAGGGAAAGTATGAGAATGAGATCTTTCAGAGGTTTCACAAGGATAGTTGCAAACCCATGGAGACACCTCTAGCAACCAACTAGAGGAAAGAGGATGCCACTTCAAGTGAGGAAGTGGATGCTACTGTTTACTGATAGTTGGTGGGTTCACAAATGTATCTTATGAAGACACAACCAAATATGTGTTATGCAGTCAACTAGCTGAGCCAAGCTATGGTTAGGCGAACCAAGTTATTTTTTAGGGCAACTATGCATGTTCTACAATACTTTAGAGGCACTACCCGATATGGACTATGGTACAAACAGACATAGGGAGTGAAGCCATGTGGCTTCACAAATGAAGATTAGGTAGGGAGTCCATCAGACCCAAAGAGTACATCAAGTGGAATTTTCAATGTTGGGTCTACAGCTGTTTCCTAGTACAACAAGAAGCAAAGATATGTGGCACTCAACTCAGTAGAAGCGTAATACAATGTTATTAGTCAAGCAACATGTGAGGCAATTTGGATGAGAAAGATATGCTTGGTCAAATGATGAATCCAACTGTGATAATCAAAGTTGCATCAAGATATTTGAATATCCTATTTTTCATGACCAATCCAAGTATATAGATATCCGGTATCACCATTTACATGACTGTGTGTAGAGGCGGATAATGTTGTTGCAGTACATTCTGACAAAGGATCAAGATGCCGATATTTTGACAAATGCCTCGTCAAGAGGGAATTTCAAGTTCCAAAGGTGCTGGATAGGGGTGGTTGATAATCCCTTTCTTGTCGAGAGGGAGTTGTAACAACCCTGGTGAAAATTCCATGTAATAAAGTTAATAAAGACAAAATAAGACCACAGGTAAGAAATAATTATTCCAAACTAAATGTTGGGAAAATATATCCTAGTGGGCATCGCTAGATGTGTGCATTTTGGCTAAGGAAAATTGGCAAAGGCTAAGGGAAAGGCATTGAAAGTAAAGAAAAATCATTCTTGGCACATTTATTTATGAAAATAAAGGAAATTAGGAGAAAAGGAAGGTAAAATGTCACAGGTTGCATGTGAGGAGGAAAATGAAGGAAAATAATGGAAAATGAAGAAATTAGAGGCCTCATGGATAAAAAGGCTTCTTAGGATCAGTTGGTAGGTTGCTCAGTGTTAGGATTGCTCAGTGTTAAGCTTTTGCTAGTTCAAGTTTGGAGCTCTCTCATTATTCTCTCTCTCTCTCTCACTCTTGGTCACTTAAAGTTTTCTTGGAGCACTCTAGTTTGGAGAAAAGGAAAGGGAAATTAGGGAAAGGAAAGGAAAAACAAGCAAGGATCAAGGAAAGGAAAGGAAAATAGGACTCAAGCGGCTTCAGTAGAAATAATTACAGGTAACCTTTTTCAGGTGTTATTTCCTATCTGATTTGGACATGCATGGATTTTCATGTTGGTGTATGGTTCTCTTTCTGTAGGTGGCATGGTTTTGCTGGATTATGATAGTGGATTTCAACCTAGACTAGGCTTTTTTCAGATGCCATAGTGTCAGGATTTTTATTTTGATTTTTGAGCTTTGGTTTGTCAGATGGATTTCAGAATTAGGGGTGGAGGTGGTCTCAAGTTTCATTCCCAAAGGCCTAGGAATCCCTTGAATGGTTTTGGCGGGATACACGATAAAGACTGAGGGAGAAGTCTTGATTTAGGGCATAGTGATTTGGGTTTGGATTGTGGTAAAGCCTAAGATACTGGTCTTGGTTTAGGGCCTATTGATTCGATATTGGATTGTGGTAAAGCTTAAGAGACAAGGAGGTGGAAAATTCCTCAAGGATAGTGATGGATTCCAGATGGCATTCCAAGTTCAGTTCGGTTATGATCAGAGCACCGATTTTGGTGTGATCATGGTTTGATGAGGGTGGAGGTGGTTTAACCTCTGGATTCCCTTGGTTTCTCTATGAGATCCCACATTCATGCTTGGAATATGGCACGAGGGTGACTAGCTGAAAGAGAGATTTGGTTCAACCATGTCTATGGTCAGATGGTACATGGAAGTCCCAAACCTGGTCGAAGTTGCCTACGATTAATAAAAGCTAAGTTATCTTACTTTTTCACTGATTTATATGTGGATTTAATGATTGTCATATCTATGATATTTATATGGATTTATTATGGTTATAAGCATGGTTGAATGATTGGTTTATGTCATGGTTATTTTATATATTTACTTGTAATTGTTAAATGGATGGATGCAAGACCTAATTTATGATGTACTAGTTCAATGGAGAAGGAGGTGATCCTTCTGGTTATGTTTCATAAGTTTTTGCAGTCATTTATGCTTTGTCTTTTACCCTAGCTGTAGGTTGCATTGATGCCCAAATGTTTGATAGAATGTTAGACCCAGTTGGGGATGCTCAGGCCTAGTCCCGAGGGTGATTTTTGATTGATCATCATTGTTATCATGTTTTTAATGAATTATGGAAGTTACAACAAGTTCTGGGCAGAGTCCATGATTATGGGCTAGAAAAGTGGCTTAAATCCTAGGGTCGGTGGTGTTAGAGTAGGTTAGTTTGTTAGTCAAAGGTATTCGGGAATAATTTTTTGCTATCTTAAAGGAGGTCAAATACTTAGCATGTTCACTGTCATAATTTGACTTGTTACTACCTGAAGAATCATCATGAGTTGGGTCATTACTCTGGTCATTAAAGTTAGTCATCGGAAGGGGTGTCTGTGTGTGGAAAGATATGATAATAAATTGTTGGTCTAGGTATCAAGTATTGGTAGGATGGTCACATGGTCAAGGTGTCTACAATTGAAGGAAATAACTCAAAAGATCATGGTCATATGTGTTCGAATCTATTCCCTTATTAGACATCATATTTTCTCCTTTTCTTATCTCCTTATTTCCCTCATTACATTAATTTTCCCCTATTATCAAACATTTACATTATCCCTATTCACTATTTTAGGCCTAGATGCTCACCCCCATTTTATCCTAAATATAAGTCCCTAGGCCTAAATACTCCTTGCCTAGGAACCATCACATATCATGATTGACTTAGGTCCATTTCCACTTCATATGAATTGTGATCATAATCCCATCATTTCCAAAGCGTTCGCCACCACACCAAACTCAAATCAGTGATCACATTCCATGTGATTTTCAAGTGCAACGTGGGTTAAATGTCAAATTTGATTACATCAGCAAATTATTTTAAATAATTGCAAAGGGTTTGTCTTTAGTGCGACTTTTTGGACTTTCCGGTGCCAGAATCCGGTGGAAAAATTTGAGGTTAAATCTTGATTTGTGTTATTTAAACTGGTTTTTTAATTGCACATTTGGATTCAGCACCCTAAAAAACCCCTAGGATGCTTTGATTGTGTAGGGATTACCCATCAAGCTTGTGATTTCAATGAATTGTTTCCAGATATTAGAGAAATTTGACAGGAAAAACCCAGTGGAAAAGCTTCCAAAAAGTCGCACTAAAGACAACTCCATTGCAAAAATCCGCACATTTTCTTCATGACTGATCGTAGATGAATGGGCTCATTCTTCATGCAGGGAATGCATAAACTGGTTATATTTTGAAGCCGAGGTCATAGAGGAAATCACACAGGGTGCTACTTTTATCTATGCAGAGAGGGTCAAGGCAGTAAATTGTTTCATATGCCAACTATCAATGCATGGTTTTGCCTTCAAGGATTGTAGAGGTAGGAAATCGATGACCTATCCTAAACTATCACCATTTCATATCCTGATTAGTGTTGTTAAGCCTTGAGTTTTCTTGCTAAGAAATATTCTATGCACTCTCTGTTTTTCCCAGTAGTAAGCATTCACTTCTAAATTTTCTGTCTCATACCATAGATATGAAATTATGTCAATAATCGATTATTGAAGGGAAAAGTCAGTTGTTTTTATGATTCTAAAAGTTTCTTTTTCACATTCGACCCCAAAACCTCTCTGTCACTATCTCATTATCACAACTGTTGAACCAGAATTGTGTTGTCACCCTTGTTTCATTGAGGTTGTACACATAGCCCTTTTTCAAAGTAAATTTTAATTTGCCAAGTATTAAAATAAGATGGCCCCTATTACTAGTAAAAAGGGTGGAGACCTTGTGCATATTGAACCTAGTAACTTAAGCTTTCTAAACTCATCACCTACCATTACAGTGGCTTTTGAAAATGTGGGTTGCATTCCTTTTTGTCAAAAAGTCTAGAAGATAGGTCACAAAACAAGACTTGCTAGCTTGTTTGCTCTCAATTTCCACGATGGCAGAGTGAAATTAGGAGACCTGGAGATTGTTATGACTGAGAAATTTATTGCCGATGCAACCAACCTCCCTACAATAGGGGAGAAGTGGTTTAAAGGGGATGAATTAAACATCTTAGCCTATAAGAAGTTTGTGAAGCTAAAGTTTCTGGACAAGTTTGCCTCTACTTTCCCCAATGTTTATCTTCAGGAACAATATGATGACCTCTAGAAATGTTATTAAAAGATACTTCATCTGCGAGGGTAGGTTTAGTATGATATATCAATACCATCTGAGACTATTATGGCATTTCATAGAGAAAAAGCCAATGAATCTTCCTTACTTTTTGCTCAAGATTTTAGAGAGAATGCCAACTAAAGTGAAAATTTAGAAGGATAGTCATGCTTCCAGTCTTTTTCATTTTTCTTTAATCAAGATTTTAGTTAAGCATGCAGTTGAGAGGAAGAAAATATATTGGTCTGATTTCCTTGCTAGTGTTGATTTGTTGCCACAAACTGGTTCTCCATTAGTAAAGATAGGTGAGGAAGAGCCCAAGTAGGAAACCCCAGAAAAGGAAAAGATACACTCAGCTATGGAGATGAAACTAGTAAAAAAAGAAGATGAGAAGCCAAAAAAAGGGCCTATAGGTAGACATAGAAAGAAGGCTAAGGTGCAAAGTATGAAGGATAAGAAAGTAGTAGAAGAAACAAAGGAGCAAGTGGCTTCAACTCAACCTGCCAAGATCAAAGTCAAGATTGAAGACATAGTGCAGGATGAATTTGTGATGAGACCCAGGACAAGGTCTAGAGTCAAATAGACCCAGGAAGAGGCAGCCCCTCAAGTAGTAGTGGATATTTATGAAGACAGATAAGTAGATAAGCAATATCATGACATAATAGATGAAGTTAAGGGACCTGAAATGGTGCAACCAGACTAGGAAGAGGACATAGCACAACCTAAAACAGATGTTGTGCATTATGAAGAAGAAGACCTGAAAATGACCAAGATGAAATAAGTACTCTCTAAATATCAAATGAGAATAACGTTCTTGAAGAAAAAGAATAGATATCTCAAGGGAGTAGTCAAACCAGCAGAGGACAAGTCAAAGTCACCTATAGAAATAGTTGTTAAGGGAAAGGGGAAGCATGTTGCTTTTGTAGAGCAGGCCAAGAATGTTGCAGTAGAGCCTAGAGGGTCATCAATTAGGGTTTCCAAGTCCAAATTTGGATATGTGTAGCAGATGAAGCAGATAGTTCAGGCTCCTGGAAAACCCCCCTTTAGTCAGTGGAAAGAGTATCAAAGGTGTTTGGAGGAGCTGGAGGAAAGCAAGGACCAGGTGAACCAGTTCAGACAACAGAATCTAGATTATAAAAATTCAATACAACACATTCTTGAGAATTGTGATCATGAAGTTAGGGAAGCATCTAAAGCCCTTGACAAGAGAAAACACTTTGTCAAATGGTCCCAGCTAGTAAGGAGGCAATGCAAAAATTTATATGTTATAAATTTGGTATTGAACGCCTAGTTGAGGAGCATGAAGCAAAGCTTGGATGAGGCATGAAGATTGATAAAGAAATATGAAGGAGCAACTGTGATACCTCCTCTTGTAAAGGTGCCTAAATTGGATTCTAGTCTCATGAATAAAGCCAAACCCACCATGTCCTCACCTATTGAACATCAGGGCTTTAATTTTCAAAATTCCAACACTAAGGCTTCCAACAACAAGGTTTTAGGAAAGAGAAAAAGGAGGTGATCAAGCCTCATTTCATGGTTCCAAGTTTTGTGTTAAGTTTTTTGATATTTTAATATTATGGATTTGATGTTTTGAGTGACATATAGTAGCATGATGGAATTCTAGGAGGACTGGAAGGTGCTCAACAGACAACTGTATAAATTTCGGTGTGTAGGCATTGCGCAACCGCTACGCAGGCTGTGCCTAGATCAACACACACATGTTAGAGGGAAGCCACCTATTAGGTTTTCAAGAGGCTGACATGGAGTATGTGTTGCAGCCATCTCACCTTCTTAGCAGCTCAACACGTGCCATTTCCAACAACTCAAAGTTTTGGATGTTGCGCAGCTGCTACGCAGCCTTTTGTACACTTAAAAAAGAAGTTTTGGGCTTTTTGCTATTTTGCTTCATGATGATCATGTTCAAAGATATGTTAGTTTTTTATTTGGAAAACGTTTGTTTTTAAATACAAAAAACACTTTTCCTCCTTCGGTTTTGAGATCGATCCTATGTTGGATTGAGTATGCATTGAATCTTGACATGATGTTACCCTATGAAAAACTATATATTTTGCTAATGAATACATAAAAGGTTGTTGATGGTTCAACATGGTGTTGGTGTTAATTTTCTGAAATTTATGCTTGTGTGATCAATTCATGGTGCATTGCTTATGTATTGAGGGTTATCAATTCCACTATACAGGGATTCTTATGGTTTGATGTCTATGATTTTTTTTGTTTACTGTTCCTTTATTCCATTTTCTCTGTGTTTTATGAGTATTTTGATCTCAGTTGATATAGAATTCAATTTAGCTGCTCTCTTTCAACTGTCTTCATGTTTTAGTTCCAAATGAAATACTATATACTCATGCATATTATCTTTTTTGTTTAGTCTCTCTTTCTCCTATATAGACAACATTGTCTTATTGCAGAGGAAGGATTTGTTTTGTTTGATTTGATCTCCTCTATACTATAACCTATCATTGTATCTCAAGTCATGCTTAAAATCCCTTGTAATAGTTGTCAGTTTGCTTGCATAAGTAAATGAGTAAAGGGATAAAGTGATCATGTATTACGTTATTACTTAGCCGACCATTCATACTTCAACCAAACATATTTAGGATTCCTTTGTCAGAACTGGTCTCTGCTATAAATTTGTGCTTTAAAGTCTTTATACTTTTGAGTGAGGGAGCCCCCTCTAGTTGAAAAAGACGAGTCATTCAACCAAAAGAGGTCTGTGGTTGCCTCTAAGTTTATCCTTTCAGCCTGGAGAAAACTACTGAGTGATAACAGCTCGCACAAAACTAGCAATTTTGGTCCACAGTCATTGGCAAGCAAGCCCATGAGAGCGAATTTGGGTTTCTACTCTCTCCCTTGCCCATATCATCGGAGAGAATATGGCCCAAGAGTTGCAAAATAGTAGTGGTGTTACAGGGAAAAGTGTCTATGCAGAACTGCTAATGCCACTAAGGCGGGTAGCTACCTTAGAAACAAACAAAGTAAAACTACTTTCGTTTTCCTTTATGAAAGATAGATGAGAGAGAATAAAGGAGACCAACCTCTGTCTCGAGCTTGGTTCCTTGTTCGATTCCTCTCTCTTCTGATAGTCCTTTGCTACTTGCTTTCTTGTATACCCAGCTTCACAGAGTACCTGTAGAATCAAAGCAGCATAACACTATACGAGAACATTGATCTATTATCATAAACAATCTAGGATCAGATGTAAATTGACCATACAAATGCACAAAGCATAAATTACACAAGAGTATGGAGGAAAACTTGAATAGCTTTATTGATAATCAAGAAAGAGCCAAGAGAGTTACAACCAGTTGTTCTGACCCAGCATCATCCTCTCAGCAAGTAAGCCCTTCTTCACCTCATGCAAAGCTTAGATCACCCAACACTATGATGTTGCCTCAAGAAACCAACAACAATTCCTTACAAGATGCAAAATTCCAGCCTCCGGATCTCTGGGATGAGGGATCCATATATAGATGTCTGCAAGGGAGATGAGTCATCTTGTGATTTGATTAGTGTTTTCCCTCTGATAGTTCTTGCTTCCACTTGGAGATTGATGAGCTCTTACTCATCCCTGGTAGAATTTAGAGAGGCAAGTGTCACAGGAGAAGTTTCTGGAAGATTCCATGCTTCTCCACCTCACGGATTGACACTGCCATTTGTGTCTTCTCACCCATCGCACCCCATAGAAGGGCTTTTTGAAATGCAACGCACCCACTGTGTGTATTTAGCTGAGATGCAACGCACTTTGCCTATGGAGCAAGTGAAATGATCCAGTTTTGACCAGTTCTGAGTAGTTTTTCATGGAGAACTTCTGGGAGAAGCTGTAATCAGTTGACCTTGCTCCTTTAGGGGTTGGAACAACACTTTTAGGGACTTAGGAGCCCTTGGTTTATGGACATTTTATGCTTGGGGTTGCAGTGCCCAAAAATGTCTATAACAGTTGCCCCCTAAAGCATGAGGTCGTTAATCTTTTTTGATGTCGGGTGAAATGCTTTATCATGAGGATCCGAAGTTCTTTCAAGCTGGAAGGAGACCTGTAATAAGATATAATACATTATCTTCATAATATTTTCATGATCTAGCTGAGGTGGGCATTCCCATGCTCAGCTTTATAAATTCATTTTCATGTACATAGGACAGACAATCGTCTGAGTGTAGACTGATGATTCTAGAGGAGCCATCATCCCATAGATTGGATGATTATCTGTGCAGCAATGATGTACATTTGATGTCTTTATTTTCCTGAATATATATCGCAGCCCAGATGGATGAAACTAGATCCGGGGTCTTCAACCTTGTTCGATCTTCACTCAAAGTACAAGTCGATCCATGTGAGAGATGTTCTGGAGTCGAACATGGAAAGACATCGCCTGATTACCAGCCAATGATGTAAGCTGTTAAAAGGCGCGAGAGGAATCACCGATAATGATAATGATCCTCAAGGAACTATAGTACAATTCACGTGGTGTGAATAAGGGACTTGGCATCAAACACCACGCAAAATATTTCGGTCGAAGGCCATTGGTGTAAACCTCTCGTCGAAAGTGAGAAACTTGCCATTGAGGCATGCAAGCTTCAAAGTACTGAAATGGGTGTTCCTAGATCGACTTCTTGGATAATGAGCCGATGTCGACAAGAAGCGATCCGTCATAGGAGGGCCTTAATGAATCCCACATCAATGACATGGAACGGAGCAAATGATTTTAATGGAGGTGAAAACGATCTGGTGATATAAGGTTCAGGGTGGCGGTCATGAAAGAATGGAGCGTAAATGTATTGCAGTGGGCAAGACACAGGTGAATTCTCTGAGTGACTTCTCTTGAACATACCAATGACACTGACATGATGGATTGGTAGCATTAACCCCAAATGTGGATGGTGTGATGTGACCATGGTGATGTGATCGGTGAATGAAACAACCCAACCCGACTTGGATGCGGAGTGAAAGTGTCATGTTCAAGAGTGACTTGCTACCAACAAAGTTTCTTCAAGTTTTCTTCCCAATTTTTCCCCAGTCATTTCTGACCAGTACCTCTTTATTTTTGTCAAGCTTGAGGAGGATAACATATGCTTGTTCTATAATTCGCCCTTTGGGCAAACCCATCGCTATGTTTTAACGAGCCTAGCGATAGTGAAACTCGTTCTTGTCTGCTATGGACAAGTTTGTCGCTATTAGGTTTTAACGAGTTTAACGACAAAGATAACTCGGTCCTTTTCAATTTTAGAGAGTCTGAAAAGGGACGTAAAGGAAACTCCAAAAATCCTTTTTTGTCATCTAATCCCTTAAGTCCGAAAAAGTATAAAACAATACAGAAGGGATGAATTTTCGATACTTTTAACGAGCTGAACAAAACAAGCACTCGATCTTTTTGTGCAATAATCCCTCAGGTCCAAAAAGATTAAAATCAAAAGGAGGGATAGCACTTCCGATCCCTTTAACGAGCTGGAGAGGCCAATGGCTCGGCAATCTTTTCATATTTTACGAGTCAGTTGAAAAGAGCTTAAAGGAGACTCGTCTTTGAGGAACGAGTGACAAATTTGGGTAGCAGCTGATTCCAGGTAAGGTTTGGAATTTCCCAATCATGGTAGTGTTACAAGGATGGCTAAGAGGATCACTCTTCACAACTGTTCCTCAAAAGGGGTAAACAATCAAATGGAGGTGAATGATCGGCCAATACAAAGTGGAGGTGATGATGAGAACACGATCAAGGCTTCAAAGGCTGAAGTACTACATTCACGATGGTTATTTACCAGAAATTGGTTCATTTTTTAATGAGCTTAAAAGCTGGGGGAAACATTTGCTCATTGGTTATGTTTATTTTTTAACGAGCATGAAGTTCGCGTTAAAACTGCTCGATATAACGGTCATTTCTTGACTTTACCATTAATAGCTTCGTTCTTTCAAAGATTGTACTGCATTCTCAATTGCTTCATCAAACTAGTTAGAAATGAACAATATATGTTTGAAAAATGAGTTAGGACACTAATATTTCACTTGAATTACGTAAAAGTAATTTAAAAGTGCTTTTACCTCTCATTTTACCATTTCATTTGAACTTTGGCTTGTTGGAGCTTTGGAGGTGCTTTCCCCCTTTGATTTTTCACCAGCTGATTCCGGGAGATTTTGTGGACGATTTTCGGCACCGTCTGGACCAGGTAGGAGCTAAACCTGAGCTCTTTCATTTCATCCTTTCCATTTTGCATTCTGAGCCTGATTTCTGGTTTTTCTGAGCCTCTAGGGTTTGAAAAACTCGCCCTGGCTCCATCGCACCCTTTATGCATCGAAAGGTGCGTTGGATGTTAGCCTGTCCACTGGCCAATTGACATGCAACGCACCCAGAACACTACTGTAGGTGCGATGAGCGCAAGGAAGGAAATTTATGCACAATTTTCAATGGAAATTCTTGCTTGTTTCTCACCAAATGAGGATCTAACTCTTCTCTTGTTTGTTTTCAGAGATTTATTGGAGCAAAATGACCATTACATGGCGAGAACGTGAGCATGAAGAAGATGACATGCTTGCTTTACATGATCCGGTTACAGTAAATGCATTACGGAACTGTGGCCTGTTGAAGTTTTTCCGCATTTCTAGCATGAGACAACAAATCAACTTGCTGTAGTATTTGCTTGATGCTTGGGATCCTACCAGCCAGGTGTTCTAGATTAGGGGCAAATCCATCCCCTTGACCGTAGTGGACATCTATTTTTTGACCAGCTTATCGAGGCGGGGTGCCCCCATCTCTTTATCAAATTCGGCCCGTGGAGGTGAATCTGTGAGAGATTATGTTCACAGGTATTGTAGAGAGGGATCTCAGCTGAGTAAAGACGGCAAGATCATCATCCGAGATGTCACTGATAGGTCTTTGAGGACCATTCTATTCACTTTTGGTAGGATGGCCGGTGGTGCAGCTCTTCATGTGGCCAACCGATCTTATATGCAGTATGCCTTGGAATGTCTCGAATCGAAGGTGTTCAACTGGTGTGACGCAGTACTCCTTGTGATGAAAGAACAATTGACCAAGGTGAAAAGTGGGAGATTGATGAACTTTGGATACAGTTCTATTTTGACCACCTTCGCCTTGGAAAAGATACCACTGATGCAGCCGCAGTATATTGCACTTGGTTTACCTCCACCGACTGAACCATGTATGTAGAGATGGGTCGACCATATGTCTAGGCATGCTGGTCAGTCTCAGATTTCCTTTTCTGATACCTTTTTTGGGTGGTTCGATCGTTAGGAGATGGTTTATTCCGAGTATCCATATGCTGGTATGGACTTCCGGGGTGACCTAGATTTGGTACTGCTGGCTGGCGAACAGTGGGGTGCCATTGGTAAATTCTTGACCATATTTCTGTTTATCGTTTTTCCTTTTATAATGTCCTTGTGCTTTATTCTATCAAGACTTAATCAGAACTGATGTTCTCATGCAGATGTTGGTCCCGTTCGGCCAGTAGTACGCCTGAGAGTTCCAGCGGCCGCTCCAGCAGGAGAGGCTGTGGGAAGGGCTATCCTTCGCCACCTTGATGTGGCCGAGACTCTTTCAGCATTACAGGATCAGGTCGAGGGCCTCACTCTCGGTATTCCAGATGTGAGGAATAACGAGCTGCCTTTGAGGCTGCAGCTACATACTACTGGCGTGCCAAGTCGATGGACTAGGCTTTTGCGCATGATTGCACTGGCGGTGACTTGTTATCACCAGCATCATTAGACTAGGGTGCCCCCTAGAGCTTTGAGTTTTGGGTCATTTGACCAATTTTGTCTTGGTTACAGAACATTATGTGTAAACCATAAACAGCTATATATATATATGTTTGATTTTCGGAGTTTTATTTTGGTTAAGTTACATGATCCTAATGCAAATATTGATGAGATGCTTCTTTTCATAAATGTTGCAAATGTCTATCTAACACATAATTTGCCAATGAGTCAGTTAATGTGTTTAAGTTTATGGAAATATGCTGATATTGAATAAAATCAAATTGCGTTTCCAAAATCTTGACCCTTAGGAACATGCGATAGATTGCTGGATTTCGAACAAAATAGATACCATTGAGCTGTAGTATGACGAGCTGTGAGTCTAGCCTGACGACCAGTCGGCGTATGCCATGTGTGATGGCATCAGAGAGAAGTTCTATCAATGTGCTATATTCAGCGATGTTATTCGTTGATCGAACAATACATACCCCTCTGAAACTTACTAACTTGCCGCTTGGATCGAAAATGGCCCAGGCCGCAGAAGATAGGTTCCGTGAACTACAGCTTGCTCCGTCGGCATATCTAACAAAATATTCCAATAGGTTTGACATCTGCGACAAATGTAAAAAGTGGACTTACTTGACCAAAACAAATACTTTAGCGAAAACAAAAATGTAACAAAAGCATATAGGTTACCACACTGAATCATGCATAGTAATGCTTAAGGTACAACCCATTACGAGGTTGTGCCAGTGGAATCCCATCATAATCCATTAACTCGTAGGCTCCTTTTGCTAACACTCGCTTAACAATATAGGGGCCCATCCATAAAGACTTGAATTTACCTGCTCCCAATTTATCGGATTCTTGGTCATAAAGCAAGACCAAGTCACCTTCTGAGAAGACACGGGGTTTGACATTCTTGTCGAACTGCGCCTTGACTCATTTCTTATGGGCTTCATTAGCCAAAGCGGCATCATGACGAGTTTCATCCAATTGGATTAGTTCCAAGAAACGAGCCTCTTCTTCTGAAGTTCTGGGGAGAAGGTCGATTGCGAGTTTGAGGGACGAGATTTCACACTGAACTGGTAAGATCGCTTCTAGGCCATACACCAGTTGGAAAGGTGTAAACCCAGTCGCATTCCTTACCGATGTTCGGTATGCCCACAAGGCTGAGTACAAGATCAGGTGCCAACTCCTTTTGTGAACTCCAATCATCCTTTGCAGCATGCGCTTCAGGACCTTGTTGATTGCTTCAACTTGTCCGTTGGCTTGCGGGTAATATGGAGTAGAGCTATCATGCGACAACCCTAATTTGGCAACTAATTCGACCATCATGTGATTGCGAAAATGCGATCCATGATCTATGACTATAGCCTGTGGGATGCCAAATCTGGTGATTACATGATTGAAAAAGAAGAGGGCATCTGTTTCACCAGTGTTATGTAATGTAGGCATCGCCTCGGCCCATTTGGTAAAATAATCAACCGCGACTATGATATACCCATGCCCCCTGGTCGAGGTGGGGTTACATGTCATGAAATCGATGCCCCATTTGGCGAATGGCCCAACAACAGCTATTGGCTGCAGAGGTGCGGGTGGTATTTTGGTTTGGCTATCGAATATTTGACAGGCATGGTAACTTTTGACTGCGGTTATGCAATCTTTGAACTTTGTTGGCCAGAAGTATCCTGCTCGTAAAAAATTTTGCGCCGTAGCGCAATCGGTTTGATGCCCCCCACACGCGCCTGAATGGCAATCATTCATGACTTTTTCGGCCTCCTCATGGGTGAGGCACCTCCTTAGAACTGTATCGACACCACGACGGTAAAGTGTATCACCGACGATCATGTAGTCTTTTGATTGGTATCGAATACGTTTTTGTTCAGAGCGGGAGGTATTAGGCCTATATTTTTGGGTTTGGAGATAGATGATTATATATCCATACCACAAATTTCTTGAAGATATCAGAAACAAAGATTCATCCATGATAGTTTCTTCGGATGTTTCATCGTTGGATGACGATGAGAGATCACATAATAATTCTGTGAAAACCAGGGCTTTCTTTGACTTGGATTTTACAAATTCTAGATCAAACTCTTGTAGAATGGCTATCCATTTTGAATATTTGCCCCCCAGCAACTATCGCGACAATATATAAGTCATGGGGTTGCAATCTGACAGAATGGTAGTTTTTCGAAAGAGGACATAGTGTCGAAATCTCTGTATTGCTTGAACAGCTGCGAGCGCTAGCTTTTCAACATAACAATATTTTCTTTCTGTATCATTTAAGTTCTTACTCAAATAATATATAGGATGTTCAATTCCGTTGTCTTCTTGAACTAAAACCATTGCGATTGTTGTATCCGCTGTAGCCAGATATAGGTTAAAGTATTTTTGATCATCGAGAGCGTACATTAATGATGGTTTCATTAGGGATTCTTTTAAAGCATCAAAGGAAGCTTGCGTAACCTGATCCCAGACGAAGGGCACTTCCTTTTTCAATAGACGTGTATAACCTTTAGCAAGTTCGGCGTAATTTGGAATGAACCTCCTCAGAAAGTTTATTTTCCCTTGGAGTTTCTGAATCTGAAGCAAATTCGAAGGTGGAGGCAAATTTATGATTGCCTGAACCTTACATGTGTCGGGACGAATCCTGTCCTTTGAGACTACAAAGCCAAGTAAACGACCAGAACTGACATAGAACACACATTTGTGTGGATTGAGTCGTATCTTGTAGTGTCGACAATGTAGAAATATCGCTCTTAAATGCTGCGGATGATCAGTCCGCTTTCACGAATGAGCTGGAAGGTCGTCGAGATATGGTTGAACGATGTTTTTGATGTCATGGAAGGCATAATTCATTGCCCTCTGAAATGTTTCCCCTGCGTTCTTTAAACCAAAGGGTAATTTTCGATATGCGAATGTGCCCCACGGACAAATAAATGCAGTCTTTGATTGGTCCTGTGGGCGGATATTTATTTGATTATACCCGGAGAATCCATCCATAAATGAAAAGATTTCGCATCTAGCGCACTCATCAATTATTTGGTCAATGAAGGGTGTAGGGTAGTTGTATTTTGGAAAAGCTTGGTTTACATCCCTATAATCGATGCACACTCTAGTCGTTCCTTGTTTTTTCATAACAGGAACAATGTTCGATACCCAATCGGTTAGAGGAACCGGGTAAATGAAACCAGCATGGAGAAGTTTTTCAACTTCTGCCTTGATGGCAGTGGCTTTCTTGAGGTGCACCTGCCTTAGCCATTGTCGTACTGGTTTGACATCTGCATACATCTTAATTTTGTGTTCAACGATACTCGAGTCAATGCCTGGCATTTCATTATATGACCAAGCAAAGACATCTCTAAATTCGTGAAAAAGAGCGTTATATATTTCCAGTTCTGAAGGAGAACAACATTTGCCAACATAAATATTCTCTACAACATATATTTTGGTCGAGATATTTATGGCGATAGTCTCTTCAATGTTGGACAAGTTTCGCTCGGAATCCACCGTGTTTACAGTATTTGATAGGAAATAAAAAACTGAGGGATGATAAAGGTCATCAGGAGTATCTTCTTCACAATCCAGAAGAAGGGAACGATGGTGGTAATCTTCCCATGGTGCCCCTTCAATTACCATTGATTGAACAATTCCTTCATCGGTGTAATGCACTCGTGACCAAGGATCTGAAGGGGTGCCATATTCCTTAGACCTATCTATCCAAATGCTTGGTGAGCGTTGATTTGGGTTTGCCTCCCATGCTAGGAACATTGATTGCTACAATATTTCCATTGGGCTTGGAGGAAATACCTGCGTATGATCCATGTCTATATCATATTGCAGGTTCCTACTGATGCTACTTCCGCTAGATTTATTGGAGGTGGAAGGGAAAAAGTTCCCATTAATGTAGGGTCTTTTAGTAGGCCTACTCTGATATTTTGAAGCAAATGAGGGCTTCCATGGATCATTGGAATGCTTCCCATAACTTGAGAACCATTGGGGAGGAAAGTTTGTTGATCGATGGTTGTAATCCCTCCTTGAAAGCGAAATGCAATCTTCCTAAAATAGGTCGACACAACGGCAGCCATAGCATATATCCATGGTCTTCCTAGTAGGATGTTGTAATCGAGGTTTCCGTTGGTTACTTCAACATCTATTTCTACTGTTTCCCCCCCCAGTTCAACTTGCAAGTTACTTAGAATACCATATGGGGTATATGTTCGTCCGTCGAATGCTTTTAATGTCGTCGAAGATCGTGACAAGGTTGGAGATCCTAAAGTTTTCCAGCAACTCATCGACATAATACATGTAGATGCCCCCTCATCAATAATTGTTCGATGAACAATTTTGTTGAGGGCTTTCACCTGAATGAGGAAAGCTAGTTGAGCTGGTAACTGAGGATCTTATCCTTTATGATTAAAGGACACAAGATTGGAATCCTTTGGGTCTATCCCACCGATGGCTAATAATAAAGCGTGCTTTTGGGATGGGCAATTTTTCAGTACCTCAAGTGTCGACATAGCAGATGGCGATTGGGCCAGATCTTCCACTATATTATAATGCTGTGCCGCTTTAGCACGAGGATTAAATGTCGACTTATGTACTACTCCCTTTGGCGGTTTTATTGTCAGCTCAAGAATGATGGGCGGTGCAACTTCTGTCGAAGTTGTTGTCGAACTACTAGGTTGATCTTTATCCTTGTTGTTTGACAGCTGTGGATTCCCGTAATCTTTGTTCCTTGTCGATATCAAAGCATCATTTTGCTGTTTGGAAACCGACAACATCAACACTTGAGATGGGGAAGCATTTCCACTGTCAACCAGATTTGTCCCTGGGTTCAGAAATGGATCAGTTAATACTACCGAGGTTTTTGAATTCTTGAAGAATTTTTTAAGCTCAGCTCTGTGTGGAAAATATGATGTCCAATGATCCTCATCGCATATAAAGCATGGATTTTTTGGTTTCCTATTTCCAGGAGGGTTTGTAGAAGATTTTTCAGGTGATGATTCCTCCTGTTTCTTCTTCTTCCCTTTGGTTTTCTTCTTGCCTCTTGGTTGCTTGGTTTCTTTGCCTTTATCTGTTGAGACGGCATTTACTTCCGAGGCAAGAAGTTCTTCTTTTGCATTTTGACTGGAAATCTTACGGGCCTTTTTAGATGTAGCCTTTGTCGATCTCGTGTCTATTGCGCCAATCACGCCATCGCCGGCATGAGAGTCATTGTTTGATTTAGGGGGAGGAGGGACCGAGAATTCCGGTCTAGGAGCGTCAGGTATTTTATCGTAGAGCGTGCCAGACTGAGTGTAAATCAAGTCTAAATATTGTGCACGAGCGATAACTTGCTCTTCGGTGATGACTCCCCCTTTTGCCACATCTTCCGTGATGGAAGGCAATAATGACTTAATAAACCATTCAGCTAAAAGCTGATCAGGAACATATGTTTTTACCATTCTACAACGACGTCGCCACTCATGTATATGATCGGATATGTGAGTGGCCGTTGTTTGTTTGAAATTGGTAAGAAGTTCTGTTCCCGTTTCGTACCTTATCGGTAACTGAAAATGGGTTAAAAAGGTTGTGGCTAGGGCACTGAAGTTGTCAAATGAAGCTTTGGGCAATTCGATATACCATTTTGCTGCCGGACCAGTTAACGTCCTCTGAAAAAGGCGAAGCCTAATCGAATCATTGTTTAGGGTGTTTGATGAACACCACAGATGAAAGGTAATCACATGATTCGATGGATCTTCACCCGAATTTCCATTAAATTTAGGAATATCTGATGGAAGTTTATGCGGAATCGCTGCCCCCCAAGGGGCGTAAGAGATTGGATCGTTTGTTAACCGATTTAAATCCGGTAACTCTAAAGTTGCCACGAAGGGTAACTGTTGGTTCAGGTTAGGCGAAGCATATCCAGGATAAGATGGAATCGCCTGAGCAGTGGGTCGTTGCATACCAGCATAATGCATTTGATGTTGGTAACTTTGGTAAGGTTGGTGGGCATAACCATTGTAGAATGGTTGATTTTGACCGTTTTGAATATACAGTTGTCCACTATTTGCAAAGATTTGTTGCTCAAATCCTTGGTATACTTGTTGGAATTGCGGTTGTTGGTATTGTACCAGCCATGGTTGTGAAGCCATGTGTTGTTGCCTGATACCAACTGTTTGACCAAGATGAGGGGTAAATGTACCCGTTTGGGCCTGTGTCATTCCACCAGTCAGCAATTGTGGTTGAGCTGCAGGGTCAAGAGGCTGTTGCATTACAACCTGAGAAACCTGATGTTGGCATACAACAGGCAGCGCTTGTACTTGCGACACCATCACAATAATTGGCGTAGTTGGTATATTTGACATAGGTAAACATTGTTGCATTGAATATACAACTCTTGGTTATTGAGGTAGTATCGGTACCCAACCGCTAGATGTAATTCCAGCATAACCTGAATTTTGTTGTGAACTCCCGTATGGCTGTCCTCCTGGAGGTGACAATGAAAGGGTATACTGCCCCCCATACGGCGTTAATCCGGTACTTAAAGGAATGGTTTTCCCTTGAGGAACGGACTACCCAAATTGACATCCTGAAGGATCAATTTGTTGAGACTCAACATAAGAGTTTTCTGATACTATTCCGGATGAACAAACAGGAATGGACCATACTGTCGAAATAGCCCCTGAGTGGGCCCCTTCTAGCGATTGAGAGCTAGTTGGGATAGATGGTATACCGGCGAGCATTGTTGGAGTGATAGCAGGAAGTTCTGCCATCGCTGTGTCAGACGACACAGTCCTAGATGTCGACGGTTGTTCAGACATTTCTAGTCTATCCAAAAGATTACCTAGTGATTCTACAGGAGCTTCCGCTGGCGGTAGACTAATTTCTGATGAAGAAGGATACAGAGTTATCCTGACTCCAAATTGCGATGGAGTACTAGATGGAGGATCCTCCATAATCTCTTCTATAGCAATCAGACCAGGTGGAAGAGGTAGACCGTCAGGTCCGTAAAATATTTCTGGTGCCAAATAAGGTACAAAATCTGTAGTGATAGATGTTTGGGGAATAACACTCTCTGAACCGGTTGTAGATGAAACTGGTTCAGTAACACAAGTGTTTACTTTCAAACTAGGATCAGCGCTACTGTCCCTCGGTGGCTGCTGAACTTCTTCTGTAAAGGCAGGGATACCAGAAATGTTTGGAGTAACCAGAGTCTCCGATGTTGTTGGAACACTTATTCTACCTTTACCAGGAGATTTGGAACTTGTTAAATGAGTTCGCTTTGTCCGTAATAGTTTCGATTCCGGAGACAAAGACGATTGACTCGTAAGCCTCCGCGAACGACGGGGTTTCAATTGAATTTCTTCCACGATTACGGATTACTCAATCAACCAAAAATAAAGGGGAAGTATGTTTCCGAATTAGATGAATTTTAGACGCTTTGACACAACTTGTTTTTTCAATTTTTAAGAGTCGAGAAAAAACAAAATATGACTCTAGTCGCCTTCGATTTTTAATGAGCCTGAAGTGACAAGTGCTCAGATGGACCTTTTTCATTAAGGAGTCTGGAAAGGAACGAAAGGGACTGCTCTAGAAATCTAGACAGATGGATTACCAAACCAATTGTAGAATACTTTTTACGGTACGACAGTCAATCTTCCCGAATGCTGTGTTCAGTGCATTGCGATCGATAGGGCGGCAGACACGGCTTCCTATGGATAAAGGATTAAGCCTATTGTGGTCTCCCAAAATATACTCGATGGTATGTGGGAGCACAAGTCCGTACTGGCACTTATCGTCTCAAAGTGGAGGAATCACCCAACCAACAGTGAGAACAACAGTTACCAGGCTTTACGACGCCGGAATACGTCTCTATCCTAAACTTCTAGATGTTGTGCGTTAGGTTCCAAAGTGTTGTTAGGTTCATTAAATTTATTTTATAGTTGATCTTGCTTAAGAAATTTGCCTTTCAGGTTCACCACGTGATGTAGATGTACAATTCCTAAAATGCAATCTAAGATGATAAACAGTCGTTTTATCTTCTTTGTGCAATGAAAATCCTAGCTACCAAGGAAAGAGAGATAGTATTCTTTCAGCAAAGAGCATAGAGCACACACTATATGCACTGTCCTAAATCAAACCATTCAAACAGTCTAAATGAAAATGCACATGCATGTATTTGTTTTCAGCCTTCTTAATATGTGAATGATAAAAATAAAGCTAATGCGCAAATCTGAATTATTTTTCAAAGCGACAATTACTAACAAGTTTCTTTTCAAAATCAAAATGAAGACAATGACAACACTTTGCGATTTGGAAATGAAAACTTGCTTTCGACACTAGAAAAAACTACTAATCCAGATCAAATACAATAGTAACTAGGTAATTGACTATCAAGAGCAATCAGACTCTCTTCTATGACTGAAAACGATACTTGCGACACATTCAAATCAAGAAACGACAGTACAATTACGTTACTTCTTTGTAAAGGAGAACTGAAAATGACTCAACAAATACATAAAAATATTTACAGTTATTTGCACAATGGAGGTGGAATAACAGCAAGGAAAGGGGTTTCAAACAGAGGTGTACTGACTACAGGCAGCAAAACTCCTGAATAGATCTGAGAAGAGTGAACACAGAAACCAAAATTTAGGAACAGTGCCTAGTCTGATCAGCGCACCTGTAACACAGTGAATTTGAAATGTAGTGCACCTACTACACTTGGAAAGTGCGATTAATTTGAGATTCATAGAACAGACAGTGCGCTGGGCCAGGGACGAGACTTTGATTGGGTTCCGGGTCACAGTTTGCAGTTCAGTTCAGGGATTTTGGCCAAGCAAGTGGTAATCAATGAATCAATCACACGGGTAGATCCAAGGAGGTTACTAGAGCCACCACAAGGGCAATTAGGGAGTTTGTAAATCAATTGTTTAATTCATAAACAAAACCCGGATATTGACTGAAGCGGCATTTATCTTCTTTGCATTTGCATAGAAAATGCAGTTTGAAGGCTACCTGGCTCAACTTCAGGCTCCGTTTGTAAGTTTATAAAGTAAACAAATGTAGATAAACAAACAACCTAGTCGCTCCCCAGTGGAGTCACCATTTTGTTACAGGGAAAAGTGTTTATGTAGAACTACTAATCCCACTAAGGCAGGTAGCTACCTTAGAAACAAACAAAGTAAAACTACTTTCATTTTCCTTTATGAAAGATAGATGAGAGAAGAATAAAGGAGACCAACCTCTGTCTTGCGCTTGGTTCCTTGTTCGATTCCTCTCTCTTCTGATAGTCCTTTGCTACTTGCTTTCTTGTATACCCAGCTTCACAGAGTACCTGTAGAATCAAAGCAGCATAACACTATACGAGAACATGGATCTATTATCATAAACAATCTAGGATCAAATGTAAACTGACCATACAAATGCACAAAACATAAATTACATAAGAGTATGGAGGAAAACTTGAATAGCTTTATTGATAATCAAGAAAGAGCCAAGAGAGTTACAACCAGTTGTTCTGACCCAGCATCATCCTCTTAGCAAGTAAGCCCTTCTTCACCTCATGCAAAGCTTAGATCACCCAACACTATGATGTTGCCTCAAGAAACCAACAACAATTCCTTACAAGATGCAAAATTCCAGCCTTCGGATCTCTGGGATGAGGGATCCATATATAGATGTCTGCAAAGGAGATGAGTCAGCTTATGATTTGATTAGTGTCTTCCCTCTGATAGTTCTTGCTTCCACTTGGAGATTGATGATCTCTTAGTCATCCCTGGTAGAATTCAGAGAGGCAAGTGTCACAGGAGAAGTTTCTGGAAGATTCCATGCTTCTCCACCTTGTGTATTGACACTGCCATTTGTCTCTTCTCGCCCATCGCACCCCATAGAAGGGATTTTTGAAATGCAACGCACCCACTGTGTGTATTTAGGTGATATGCAATGCACTTTGCCTATGGAGCAGGTGAAATGATCCAGTTTTGACCAGTTATGAGTAGTTTTTCATGGAGAACTTCTGGGAGAAGTTGTAATCAGTTGACCTTGTTCCTTTAGGGGTTGGAACAACAATTTTAGGGACTTAGGAGCCCTTGGTTTATGGACATTTTATGCTTGGGGTTGCAGTGCCCAAAAATGTCTATAACAAGTGGGACCTAGGGACATGCTGTCTGAGTGGCTGACTTGTCTCCTGAGGGTTCTATTGATGATGTTGGATGACTGTAGGTGATGTTCCATCGATTCCACTTCATTAAAGTGACATAGGAGGCTGAATCTGATCATATTAACATCTCTCCTCATGTTTACCCTAGTTGGAATGGTTACTTTGGGTAGACTTGGGAGGGGGCATTACAGGAGTGTTGAAAAAATGCAACAAGAAATTATCAATTTGATTTTACCTTGTTTAAATTGAGAAAATTCGAATATCCACATCAGTAGAAAACTTTGATGATGTTAACTTGTATGACATGGCTTGTGTCACCCAATTTACTCAGTAAATTTGAGTTGGAGGAGTTAGAGTTTAGTTTTGCATGTGTGATTGCTATTTTGTAGCAATCAAGTTAAATTATCTTGAGTTTTTTTTTTTTTTTAGTTAAACTAGTTCCTCTAGTTCCAACTTTTGGAGGAACTAGTGGAAGGTTAGTTAAGCAGTGGGACTTCATTCAAACTCAATGATCATCCAATTAACTTATCAATCAACCCAAAATAGCTAGTGCATGCAGAGAAAATGAGTTACCTAGTTGGGGTGGAGATTCCAAGGCAGTGTAGCATCAACTATAGCCTAGTCTTGAGTGTACAGGTGTTGCATGCAGTCAGATGAATAGATTAAGGAATTTCACAATTCAATTAGAGTAATTTCCCAAACAATAGGGGCTAATTCCTCAAGGAACAATGAAAGGAAATATGATCTCAAGATGAGGCAATTTTTGACTAAGCTTGGGTTAGAGACCTTCAATGAGCAGAGAGATAGGTTGTGCACTGGTAGGGTGAGCTCAGTTGAGAAAAGAAATTGTAATAGATCTCTATTCATTTGATTAATGCAAGCAAACAATGGGGTTTTTAGCATATTTCTTTCCCCAGATAAAATAATTGTTGCATGTGTGTTATTTATTCTTGCATGTTTGAGAATTTTGTTCTAAATTGTGAACTAATGTTTGCAGAGAAGTAGTGTAGGTTTGTGTCTTGTTATTTATGATTAAAACTTCATGAGCAGTTGCAAATATACAACCTAATTTCTACAATGATTTCTCCCATGAAGACCAAGGATGAGACCTTTAGCAAGATCCACAAATTCATGACTAAGGTAGAAAACTTAATAAAGAAGAAGTTCAAGATTAAGGTTAGATAATGGAAGAGAGTATGCTTCCAAGGACTTTAATGATTTTTGCAAAGAGACAGGGATCGAGAGGGAGTTGATAGTTTTGATAGCTCCCTAAAACCCTCAACAATTTCTAGAGACAAGTACTTTGAATCATATTTTTCTCCTTTGATTGATGAGCCTCTTGTCATTTTATTTTTGTATGCTTTAGATAATAGAAAATGATTGATTGGTTATGATTTTTTCCATTTCCATGGCCTCTTGAATGGGGTTTATCGAAAGGAATAATAGTTCCATTATGGAGGATACCAAGGTGATGATTCATGCAATAGATAGTAGCGTCAAAAAGTACAAGAAAGGTTTGTGGCAAGAGGGTTCTCTCAAAAATAGAGAGTGGACTATGAGGAGACTTTTTCTTCAGTCATTAGATGACCAGGTTCTTGCATGGCCTAAGGGTTTAAGCATAGACTCAACAAGAGTGATTGATGTTTAGGAGGGATGTTTCTACAAATTGTTAGGATTTCCAGGACCGTGTTAGATGATCGAAAGAGATTCCAATTCATAGGGAGTAGAAAGTCAAGTAAAGTGGAAAGAACAACCTTCTAAGAGGATGTCATGGGTTGAGATTGTCAAACTAGATGCTCAGAGATGGGAGGTATCTAGAGTAGTAAGCCTTATGTGAAGGTACCATAAAAAAAAGGTATGCTTTAGTAACAAAGGGAGTAGTCGATATTTCCACAGAAAGATTTGCTTAAGTGTTAGAGGGAGCTCCCAGTCAGGGTGACCAGAAACCGATTGTAGTGATGGATCGAACCAATGGAAGAGGATGGCTAGTTTATGGTTGAGCTGAGGCATATGGAAAAATAAGTATTAATATACCTGTATGGTACAATTAGACATGGTGTAGTGATCTAAAATTGATAAAAGGTATTACAGACTATGTGTGAAGTTTCCTATGTTAGTGTAATGGATTGATAAGATTGCGAATAACACAGACACTTAAACAATTATAAAAACAAAATCAGACACATCAACACAAGAAAGATTGATAAAGGATTTCACCAGACTTCCTGGCTATGTCTCCTGGTCCTATCTCCTAGTGCTGACCTCTTTATTATGTCTTCAAATGGTTGTCACATGTGTGAGCTCAAAAACAAAGTCTCAACACAGAAATGGAACTCACCACTATGTTCTGCTCGAAACTTCGAGTTGAAATGAGCATACACACAACCGTATTGGTCACCCTAACCTCAAAACCCCCTGGAACGGTTCACAATACACTCCTCTGTCAACTTTTCTATGTTATGGTGTTTATATAACAAGTTTTAGTTACAAATTGTAATAAACGTGGAACAAATACATTTATAATAGAAACAGGCTATAAAAAAAGGACCAGCGGGCACGGGTGGACCCCAACCGTTCAACCTTTCCCCGACACTAATCTTGAGAACAAACCGTCTAACCGCTGTTGCATCCCGCTCTTCAACTGATCCGGACAACCTGCGGTGTTGATCTGTCCTCTGCCATCTGACGGCTGTTGCGCGGTTTCGCGCTCCAACTATCATGTTTGCTATTTCTCCAAAGGCACACAATAAAGTGGTTTTTGGGAGGCTACTTGTCGAGAACTAAGTGGAATCATGTTCTCCTAGTCTAATACCACTTCCTACCTTGAGGGCACACGATAAACCATTTACCACCCTCCTGTCAGAACTCAAATAATTTAGCTCCTTTTTTCATAGTTTTATCGTGTCCATTTTCCCAGATAACTTTCTTGCATGTTTCGACGTGATATGCGTCGATCTCCTTTGATCGAACGATCTTCACTTTTGACCACTGTTCCTCATCGCTTGAGGTTTGAACCAATCTCCAATTGCCATATCATCTTCTGCGTTGACATCATCAGGTACCTACGACTCTTTCCTGGGTTGCCACATGTCCTGCTGACGTAGGCTTTGACTCTTTGACCTAAATCTTTGATTAACTCTAATTTCCTTGTCCGAACTTGGATTTGAATGCAGTTTGTGCCATTGGCTTCGTATTCACGAGCCCTTCAACATTTTTCCATTTCACCTATATTTGAAGACTTTTGATTTACGCTGAATCCATTTTGGATCATGCAGAAGAGAGTAGTTAAGCTTCAATACACATCCATAGACGAGAAGATTGCAAACATTCTCACTAAGCCTCTATCTAGAGTAAAGTTTGTATACTTTAGAGACAAGCCTGGCATGATGTAGAAAGTATCCCTCATTGACAAGGAGTGTTGATGTTTTTGTATCTTCTAGAATAGGGTAGACATTCTCCCATTAGGTCATGTTGATTCGATTATGGGAAAATGATACATTCACCCTTTGGGCGATGCTAATTTGGCTAGGGATGAATTATCTAGAGTGTTTATGCTTGCGGGATTAGGGAAAAAATTCTCCCATACAACCTTGTTGATTTGACTAAGGTCACGCTGATTTGAATAGGAGAGATTGATACATTCACCCATGGAGCCATGTTGATCTGGTTAGGGTGAACAACCCAAGGAAATTTTAGTATAGGGAAGACATTCTTCCATTAGATGCATGTTGATTTGGCATCTGTAGGGTCATTTTGATTTGAGCAGGGGAGAATTATGCATTCACCTAAGAAGCCATGTTGATTTGGCTGGGTCATGCTGATTTGAAAAGGGGAGATTGATACATTCACCCATGGAGCCATGCTGATTTGGTTAGGGGTAAATGGCCTAAGATAATCACATTACTTGCTCTAGGATGGACTAATATATATTTCTACAAACATGAATGTGAGGAGACACTACATCGACATAGAAAGCTCATGGAATTTTCTAATGAAGGAGAAATTTCAATAAGGAGAAAACTATTTTTCAGCTAAGAAGAATACCTCCCTTGCTAACAGGGAGCGTTGATTTTTATGTAGGATCAAGAGGAATTCCCATGTGACTACAAGGTCTCCAAGTCAACCCTTGAAGTATTATGTAAAATTTATTTTATTTAAGACAAGTCGGTCTAGGAAAAAGTCAAGTCAGCCAACCTGTGAAGGGATGTGTCATTTGGGTTGTTACAACCCCTAGAAATGTATAAATAAGATGTTAATATGCCTCATTTGGAGACCAATAAAGAGCAAGTCCAAGCAAAAGAGAAATTTGTTTCGAAGATAATCGTTTCTATCTTTTTATCTCTTTCTCTTGGTCACATATGTGAGAAGAATGAAGAGTTTGAACAACAAGTTTTTATCTCTATTTGACCTAGTTGAATAGACCTTTGATCGAGCTACTTTGACCAAAAGTTTACCGCAGGAGGGGATGTATTGCAAACTGTTGACCATAGACCGCAGTTCCAAAATTTGACCACAGGCTAGTTTGACTAAGCTAAGTTGACTAGTGTTGAATTTCTAATCTTTTGGCTAGTTTCACCATGTTTGACTGATATTTGACTTGGATTATTGGCACAAATTTCCAAACACATTACTAATTTGTAAACCTTGCTGGAGAATAATTTCTCCTAAGAAATGTTGTTGGGTCTTCTCCCAAGGTTGGGTTTCCCATGGTAAAAATATTATCTCTATTGTGCATCGTTGTCTTTCTATGACTTCTATTGTTCCACTACATTTACCATTTAATGTTGATACTTTCTAAAGTATATATATATATATATACACACACACACTTTAGAAAGTATCAACAATAAATGGTAAATGTAGTGGAACAATAGAGGTCATAGAAGGAGCTATTGCTTCGCAATACTCTATCCAAAAGGATTACCAGACAACAAAAGGAATATGGCTAATGAATCGATAGAAAAGCCCCAACCCAATGCTCATACATGCAACATACAAAAAATCTAGATTTTATGAGGAAAAAAAGTGCACCTTGTTATCACCCTATAATTGAACCTCTAGGCTGAGAAAAGGTTTACAGTGGTAACCAAAAACCTCTTTGGGCTAGAAATTGGCCTTTTCTAACTAGAGGGGGCTCCCTCACTCAAAAAAATCCAAATTTAAGAAATAATAAAGCTTAAGGGAATCAGATAGAGGCCAGATCTGTAAAGGTAAATGGAATTTACTGATGGCGGTTAGTAGAATTGAGAGGGAGGGCCACTGGGCATGAAACCATAATTCAGATTTTACACAAAAATATCAGTGCTTGCATGAGACACTTATAAAACTAGAGGCAATGCATATATATATTTCAATTCATAACATCAATTGTAGCATAGTGAGTTATTTTTAATGGTAACTTGAAAATACACAATGATATCCAATCACATGTAATAGAGCATCTAATGAATTCTGCAACATATATTTTTGACCAAATATCGAGAAGAATAAATTTTCTTTTTGACGTTTATATGTTTTGTTTTGTTTTTAATGTATATATTTATGTTATATGTAACAATTTTTTTTATGTGTTTTTATGTTTAATGTATAATGTTATGTTTTTTTTAGTATATGTTTATGATATGTTATGTTTTAATGTTTGTTACTTTTTTTTTTAATAAAGTGTTTTTTTAACATTTGTACATTTATGTTATCAGTTTTTTTATGATTTTTGTTAAATTTATTTGTATATATATTTTAGTTTGTACATATGTTTTTCTTTTATGTATATTTATTTTACTTTTGTAATTATTTCATTAATTTTTAGATTGTATGTTTTATTAATTTCTAGATTGTATGTTTTATTAATTTTTTTAAAGAAAATTGGCATGGAAAATTGTTGAAAAATTTTGATGCGAAATTCATTGCATAACTGGAGCAGATTAAAAAAAAATTGTTGTGATGGTTCACTTACACACTCGTTGAAGCAAGAAACAAAAGAAAGAATCATAAAACACGAGACAAGAACAACAAACAAGGCTACAACATCAACAAACTGGAAATCTCTCTGCCACTGTTCAACCAAAGAAGGTTTACAGGATTTTAGCTACAGAAACTGCACAATTCTGCAGCTGAAAAAGAATTTTGCAACTCTGTATTTAACTCAATGCTCTATTTTTCAACAATGCATTCTAATCAGAAAATCATGATCAAAATTTGTTGGATTTGTCTAATGGTTATGTTTTCAATCATGATGCAGGAAAGAAGAAGAACTAGAAGGTGCTTTATCTGCAAGATCGATTGATGAATTTTTGATCGAAGATTGTTTTGCAGGAATCATTAAGCATTTGCAAATAATATTTCTTTATCTTTATGAAATGCTATGATTCAAACATAAATGGAGGAAATTGTTTACCTGTGCATATCATCATTTTAGAAATTGGATTCATTATCACAATTATGAAATTGGAATAACCATTTGAAATGAAGACACGTCATGAACCTATTAATTATGAAAAATTTTCATATGTACCTAGAGAAATTGATCACTTCTCTTTGAATACACTTACATTTGTTGCAATGTTAGTGCCATGTTTATTTTCAGGTCCCAAGGAAATCAAAGAATTGAAGGAAGCCAATTATGCATGATTGGTTTTCTGTGACCAATTTCAAGAAACATGAACCAATTGAATCCATTTCTATCATCCATAAATGCCATCATTTTTCCTCTCCAAACTCACAAGCTATTCAAGCATTTTCACTAAGCATCGTCATCACCATTTTCCTCGCAAGAGTCACATGTTTCCTTATCATTTTCCATTTATATTTTCCATCTATATTTTCCATAATTTCCATTCATTAACCCATTAATAGAGACATTTAGCTCACTTACATGCTGATTTGTCATTTTTCTTTCAGTTTGCTTGTTTACCCTCATGTCATTTTCCTTTCCATTAAATAAACCTTGATCCACTACAAAAATTTTCATTCATAGTCCTTCCAAAATCATCATTTCATACTTGTGTTAGATGATGGAGGATTCATTAAGGCCTCCCTTCTAACAATTCTTGGCCTATTGACATTAGCACATTATCTAGGTTCAGGGCTAGAGTCCTTATTAGAACCTTGAAGCTTGTATGCATCAATGACAAGTTCTCTCACTGACAATCATGGGAATACATCAATGTCCCTTGATCGTTACATCTTGCAAGTGGATCAACATCAGCTCATCTATTCGCATTTTTCAAGATGTACTTAGGTACCTTGACACTCATTGACATTAATGGTGAGTTTGCCTCACATTGGTTAATGAAATTCATCAATGGCCGGTAATCCAATGAATTCTCTTCATGCTCGACAACAACACATTTATTTGCATGACTAGAATTGTACCACCGGGTTTTGTAGCAGGTGAAGACTATATCATTTCAACATTTTGCAGTGGATACAATAGATTTAGCAGTAGAAATAAAGAATCCAGTTTCACCACCTCATCCACTATTTATGCAACCAAGAAGTAGATGAAATTCTACATTCTATTCCATGATCCAACAACAGTTACAACTTCTCTACATATGCACAGTTTGTCCACTTCCTAGGTAAAGGTATGTTATTTTCTAGCTTTTAATCATAGAATTCCTTGAATACTGAAGTTATAATTTTTGGAAAATACTTCACCATATTTCATTTCTCATTTGAAAAAATCATAAACACCTTTAGTTGGGGGGAAGGGACATCCATTTATTATCACATCCACATCACTTCATTTCATCCTAACATACTTGTCCTAATCATTATGTTTGCATCATGGTTCAAAATTTATGTGATTTGCAAATAAATGCATAAATGATGAGCATATTATATGGCTGATTTATGCATTCTTAAACATGTTCAATGAATCTTACTGCAACAAAAAGAAACAAGGTATTGAAACACAAGAACCAATACAAATTAAGATTTGGTTGTCACACAAGAACCAACCAAACATGTTGAAATTCAATGTATGACAAGGAATACTTTGCAAAATGAAATAAATTTGTCAAATACTATCAAATGCAAAGTTTAAGGACATATGATATAAGCCAAGCTCATTCAAAAGCAAATCATGATTAAGCAATACAGTAGATTGCATGAGGACATGCAATAACATCAGTTGGGGGGAATGTAGAGTCTCCAAAATGTATTCAAAATATCATCCACTTTCACCTTTATCACCACCATTTCACTCACATGTCACAAATCCATGAACATATAACCTTTCATTAGCCTCCATTTTCATAATTATATGGGTTACCTTTGTGTTTTCCAAAAGTTAATGATTTCTAGTATTATAAGTGAATTAAATGGTTAAAATTTAGAAAAATGACATATACTTGCTAATACTTAAAAGTGGCTTGAGTTTCATGACATGTGTAGGTCATTTGGAAGCTTCCAAGGCACCCTTATGTGGCCTCCAATACTCAAATTCGAATTATCTTCAAGATATGGAAGAAGATTTGGATAAAGGTCAAAGAGGATACGTGTCTCATCATTACCTATTTGAGTTGTAACTCTATGAGATTTTCTAGGGATCTAGGGAGAGAATAATGGACCTCCATTAATGAGGTAGCTTCTTATTTTTTTGTATAAATAGGAGAGCCTTCTCCTTTGAAATGCATGTGTAAAGTTGGGGAAATGCTCATGTTTTAAATATAGAATTTGGATTTGGCACCATGCTCATGAGTGATGTTCACCTTGATTTGGTTATGCTTGCATTTGGAGCCTCTCAACTTGTCATCTCTCATACTTTTGGATTGGCCACCTACAATGTGTGAGATTTATTGTTTTTCATAGATTAAGATTTATTACTTTCATAGATTAAGATTTATTTATTTCATATCTTTTCCTATGTGAGAGGTTAAGAGTGATTGTCTTTATTTGCTTTCTACCTAGAAGTTAAGAGCATTTGTTTTTATTTGCTTTCATATCTTTTCCTATGTGAGGTTAAGAGTAATCATTTTTATTTTCTTTCTACCTAGATGTTAAGAGCATTCATTTTTGTTTGTTTTCATATCTTTTCCTGTGTGAGAGGTTAAGAATGATTGTTTTTGCTTTCATTTCTAAAAGAGTGGTGTGATTTTCAATTCCTACAAGATTTAAAGATTAAGATTTCAATTTCACGTGCTGTACTATAATTGTACTATAATTTCTTTTGAGTTGATTGTTGAATTATAATAGGTGAATTTGGTTTGTCATTATTTGGTTTCATAGTTAGATTGATCTAAATTGAAAGTTAATTTCTAGCATATATAGTGCACGCATGCTTCGCGAGTTTTACGAAAACCCCGGGTTGACAATTAAATGATAGGTAATTAATTTGCCTCAACAAGGAGACCAAATCCTAAAATATCTCTTGCTTGCCTACTCTGAATTCCTACAAAAGTCAACCCAAAACTACTCCAATTCATGCATTTAACACACATTAGGCCACATAAAATAGTAACTCACCTTTACTCTTCTTACTAAGCAAAATATAACAAAATATTTAAATAATTGTGAGAAAAGTCAATTTAATAAGCTGGAGAGTGGCATTGTGACCCATATAGCTTACCTATTGATGAGCCTCATCATCACCCCCTTATTGAAACTTTTTCTCATCCTATGAGCAACCTAGTCATATATATCCATATCTTTCAAAGCCCTAGTGGCCTATTAGAAATCCCAGGCTTCTGTGGATGGTGTATCTTCTTGAGGATAGAACCTTGCATTTTTTTCTATCTCTTCCCACTTCTTTCTTTCCTCTTATTCATTCCTACCTTCCAACAAACCCAACAACAAAGGTGGATTGAGCTTTAGTCTAATCCAATTGATCTACAATCTTTGCATGGACTTCTTACACATGGGTGTCCTTTCTAATGCATTTCTCAATCTCCCAGGAGAGTGTTACTCCCTAATCCAGAGACTGTGTGGTATGTTATTCCATCTCCTTTGGCATACTTGTTGGCTCCCAGTCCCCAACAATCTTAAAGTGTTCTCAAAATGGGAGATGGCCCGTTCTTGGGTAGCTAGGTATCTTGGTACAAGTTGAGCATCAATGGAAATGATGTTGTGTTTTGTAATAACAACCATGGAAATTATTTGTTCTACTTTGATGTAGAGGGACTCTCTTTCCTCTTTTTCTACTATTCTCTTCACCTCCTCAGCCCTATCCTCCTTCTGACTTATCCATGATGTAAGGGCCATCAACTGCAAGTCCCCCAACTTCACATTAGGGTGCCACACATTCAAGTCTATCAACGCAAGGTTGTGAAGGTAGAATTCAGATAATTTGGCCTTGTCTTCAAGGGCACTCTTGTCACATAGCTTGGTGAATTTCCTATAATCTTGAAATGGCAAGGTCCCCTGTTGTGCCAATGTATTAATTTGAAACTGCATCCATTGATCTTTGAGGTATAATGCATATGATTTGGATGATAGCCTGTATTGAAGTGCCTCTAGGGAGAGGTTTTCCATGGTGGCTAATTGGCTCTCCTTTTCTTGTAACTTCCTCCTCAGCCATGTGTTTTCTCCCTGCAATTGTGTTCTCATGGTGTTCTCTCTATCTCTAAATTCACTAAACTCCCTACCCATCTTTAGGAGTTTTTCTTCCATATGGCCCACATATTCTACTTTCTTTGACTTAGCAATTTGCATCCATTGGTGTGTCCTTCCTCTTTATTTTCAAGTTCAAAGAAGAGAGGGATTGCAAATTTTTGTGGCATCACTCTACCTCTCTCAACAAAATTGTAGTAGGAGCTCAAATTTGGTTGTGGGCTAGGCTCCTACAACTTTGGAAAATCTCCCACAAATGTCTTTAGAGAAGCTACCCCCTCATGTACCTGTGGTGTTACTTCCTTGACTTCTTTCTGCCCTTGCTGATCTTCCCCTTCTTTCTGTCTTTCCTCTAGCACTGCTAGTATTTCCTGTAGCACTGTTTTGGGATCCTGTAGCAAGCCTTTTCCTTTTTGTTGGAGGGTTATAGGTGCCTTAGTTTGCTTAGATGATGTTCACCCAGTTACAAGCTTCCTGACATAGGTGATGTTATCCTTTGGGGTTGCTTATGGTGATGTGACTTTCTCAACCTTCATTCCCATGGACTCTATCTCCTCTTGCTTGCTTGGTGATTCTTCAATTATGGAGGGGTTTTTTGTTGGTGTTTTTGGCTTCCCCTGCTTAATCCTAGTGCTTCTTCTTGTTTTGAAATAGAGGGGAGTCCGCCTCTGCCTTTTCCTCTTGGAGATGATGGGTGTGCTCAAGGCATCCAAGGTAGAAACTGGCTCCTTTTTAGTGGGTTCAGGAGATAATCTTGGGGATATATCCTCTTCTACAAGTGCAATATTTTTCTTAGGGCTGGTCTCTTCCTTCTGCTCCTCCTCTCCTTCTTTCTTTTCTTCTTCCTCCTCTTATTTTTCTTCTTCCTCTCTTTTTTCTACCTCTGCTTCTTCTTCTTCTTCTTCCTCCTCCTCTTCTCCTTCCTCTTCCTCCTCTTCCTCTTCAGCACTAGAGGTTGGGGTCCCACCATGTTCAAGGGCTCAGGTTTGAAGGAAGGCTTCTCTATCCATGTCCCTAAATGTGGACTAGAGAACATGAATTCTCAATTGGCTTAAGGAATCTTCCATTATTAGCTTGATGAAACCATGGTGTGCTAATTGTTGGTGTTTCCCCTCTCTCACCTTCTCACTCATGTCTATAATGGGTTGTAAAAATAAATAAGGCACATTGAGCCTTTGTTTTATGGGTACTTTGGCTCTAAATATCAACTCATGGAGGAGTCTGAATTGGTAGCCATAGACTACACTTAGTCTCCCTTCACAAGACATGTACTTAAGGATGTGGTAGCCCACCTCATCCCAGGGATAGGGAAGGCTCTCCCTTCTGACCCCATTTTTGTATTCAATTGGATTTTCAACATTTAGGATGAATTTTTTCTTAGAAAAGGTGTTGCTGGACTTGTATTGATGAGCCTCAGTATTGCAACAAGAATGATGCAACTCCTAGGGCTACCAACTTTACTTTATCAACCCAGGGTTTCATACAATCTTGGAGGTGACAATGCTATATACACAGCAGATGCATCATTCTACTCATGTCACATATCAACTGGGGAATTTGACCATTAGGGTTCCAGACTAGTCCCCTATTGAACTAAAGGAAGTTTGACTATTGAGAGTGAATGTAAAGCTAGTTCTAGTGCAAGGAAAGTAAATGCTTGTCTATTTAGGAAATGAAAGCTACCACAGGGTAAATGCCATGAAATGTCATAAATCATCTAGCTATGAAATGACACAAATTAATTGCAGAAAGGAACTATGCTAATATTGCAATTGATCATATAGCTATCAGGACTACTTGAAAATAGAAATTTACTCTATCATCTCAGAATTCAAACATGCATGCATTAACTATTTCATTCACATTTACAGAAAAAGTCTTAATTGCTAACTTCAGAAATATAAGAGCTAATGCTATCTGATCTTGCAGGAGGGAAAGGAATGGGAAAATTGGTCTAGGTGGCACTTCTGGTCATGGAGTCCAAGATGAGGGCTAAACTACTCCTATACTAGGCTATCCTATCATTTCAGGTCAAAACAGGGTCAAAACAGGCTACTACAGGTTTGCTACAAGAAACTGCTACAGGATGTCCTGATTTGCTATAGGATGTCCTGAACTGCTACAGGAAGTTAGATGAGAGATTTTGGAGGGCAAGAATAGTGAGATGAGGTGTTGGAGGGGTCCATGACAGTCATAGAAGGTGTAGGGAAGGTGAAAAACGCCCAAGGCCAAGCCCAACACCCCAAGGAGGTTAGATTTTCCCAAGGCAGCTTTCTCATGGTGGCTGGAAAATAGAGGTTCGAACTATGGGTTGGTATGCTTTGACATAAGGTGGAGAATACCTAGGTGACGTTGGTTGGAGGAGTCCCTTCCTGTAGATCAATAATCTCTGCAATAAAACCTGTTTCTCTTTTTGTTTATAAATCACTACATGTCCACATGGAAAAGATGAGTTGAATTTCAGAAGTTTGATCTATCTACTGTTAAGGACTAGATCTATGAAATGGATTTCATTTTAAGCTACAAAACCTTAAGAAAACAAGATAATAACTACAGATGCTTCTAAGAAATTATAAATAATTATCTAGCTAATAATGAAATTCAATCTATGCAATGAACAAAAGACAAACTCTATTTTTTTGTGCTGTCAGAGTGGGGTCCTCTAATCATAATCCCATGAGGGAAGTGAGATAGGGGCCACTGTCACAAGCCTTTCTGGTATAATTTCCTTCACTAAACTACAACACTAATCTACCTTTTTAACCTAATGGAAACAAGGTTAAGCAAAAATTTAAGTAACTTGCTAAGATAACAGAAAGACAAAAATAAACTTAAACAATTAAATATCATTCTAAGCTAGGACTATATCTACAAAAGAGGAAATTACACTGCTAGGGTTGGGCCCTAACCCAAGAGCTTCAACCCTCTAAGTCAACTCAGTGCTGGATCAAAACATAATTTCTCATTATCATAAAAGTTTCAAGTACATCATAACAATAACAATCAAAATGTTTTAGCTCAAAATGGCCTCTTGGCTACAACAAAAAATCGAATCCTAATGAGTCCCTTGGCTCTCTTATTTATACAAAACTGGAGCTACCAACAAATCCCTAGAAAATAGGGATACTTGGCTCCCTAACTCGAGAATAACTCTTCCTTGACTACCAATGAACTCGATTTTCTTGGCTGTCAGTGACACCAAGATGATGAGATAGAGTGAAGGTATCTTTGAATGATTTGAGGATTTAAGGAGGGAGGCCAACTCCTAAAATCTCTCTTTCTTACCTACTCTCAATTCCTACACTTAAGTCAACCCAAAAATACTCCAATTCTTGCATTTAACACACATTAGGCCACATGCCATAGTAACTCACCTTTACTCTTCTCACCAAGCAAAATATAACAAAATATGTAAATAAATGTGAGAAAATTCAATTTAATAAGATGGAGAGTGGCATTGTGACCCATATATTTTACCTATTGATGATACTCATCATCACCCCCCTACTAAAACCTTTTCTCATCCTTTGAGAAACCTACTCATCTGTATCCATATCTTTCAAAGCCTTATTGGCCTCTCTGACATCCCATGCCTCTGTGGACGGTGTCTCTTCTTGAAGATAGAACCTTGCATTTTTCTCTATTTCTTCCCACTAATTTATTTCCTCTTATTCCTTCCTACCTTCCAAAAAACCCAACAACAAAGGTGGAATAAGCTTTAGTCCAATCCACTTGATCTTCAATATTGTCATGATCTTCTTATATAGGGGTATGTTAGGTCCCTATAATACTAGTGATTCCCCTATTACTATTTTCAATGTAGCCCTTATTGTTATTTTTGTGCCCCTATTGTCCCCATATTGTTATTATTGTGCCCAATAGAAGCCCACTATTGTTATTGTTGTGCCCTTATATTATTATTGTTATGTCAGCTTTGATTATATTGTGACCCCTTAGACTCCTATATTGAAAGAAGGTTTTGTCATTTGTATCATCCAAGAATGATTCATTTGTGTAATGTAAAGGAGGTTTCCCCCTCGAAGAGGCTGATTTTGAAGTCGTTGATATATTTTTTCTATCTTTTTGTGAGTTGGTTTCTTAACATTTGGTATCAGAACTTTGGATTCTAGGGTTTTGATTCTCCAAATAGGTCATCTAGAAGTTTCGCTATAAATTTTTCTCTATGAAGTTTCAGAAGCTAACACAAAAACCCATTTGTGATGAAATTGTTCTAAACCTCAAATCTGAATTTCAAATATTGTCTCGCTATATTTTTGGAGATATGATCTGAGGAAGTTAAGGTTTTTGTAGACTCCCTAATTACATTCCAAACAAGTGACCTTGGGAAAATCGTCATAAATTTCTCTCTAAGAAACAAATTGAAATTTCGTAAGAAGTTACAGAAAGAGGATGGACTGTACAAGTTCGATCTACTGAAAAATTATATAATTAGGTCATATTGGGAGATTGGGAATACCTCTTTCTTGGAGAATAAAATTTTTATTAGAATGGTGGCATCAGAAAGAGGACTCAGAGGGCTACTACAGGAAGAAATTTCAGGCCTTGGAGATATGCAATTATAGAGATACAACAGATTCGATATTGAGGTTCTACAAAGTGAAAAAAGGTGTGTAGTCTTTTTAAAATTTTGTATAAGTTTGGGTTGAAAAATTAGTTTGAAGTTCAAAGGGCATAGTGAAGCACAATTATCATTAATTAATGCCCCGAAGAAAGAAAATGGAAACATCTAGTAAGCAACCTGAAATCTTTAGCATGACTCATGAAGAAGAGGAAGAAATGCAACATGATATATCAAAATTATGAGACCAAGTGCAACAAATTTCACTCTCACAAAAGGTAACAGAATCTAAGATTGATGGTTTAAAGAAAGACGTGGAAGCTAAGATGAATGGTGTGGAAACTAAGATGAATGGCATGGAAGTTAAGATGGATGGTGTGGAAGCTAATATGGATGGCATGGAAGCTAAGATGGATTGCATGGACGCTAAGAAGGATGGTATAAAAGAAAAATTGAAAGGTGACATGGAAGATTTGAAGATAGATTTGACTAAGTTTCTACAAGAAATTCTTGCTAATGGTGAAAGGGTAGTAAAGGAAACTCATGATGAGAACAAAAGAAATGTTAATCATGATTTCATAGACTCTAACATTGGATTGAAGACCCACCATGTTCCGAAGATCGATATGAGGAAGTTTGATGGAAATGATCCTGTAACATGGATACTATAGATGGAGCAATATTTCGATCTCCATTATGTGCAAAACACATAAAAGGTACACATTGCAACTTTATATTTGGAACCAAGTCAGTTTGTATGGTATCGATGGATTTGCTCTCGTAAAAAAATTGTAACTTGGGCATTTTTTACGGAAGAAATGATAGCACATTATGAGGATACAAAAAACAACACTTTTTTTAGCCAACTAATAAACCTCAAACAAAAGGGTTCAATGATGGAGCACATTGAGGACTTATAAAAATTGAATATAAGGGTAAAAGATATTCTAGAGGATCATAGGATTGATGTGTTCATAGGGACTTTAAAGGATAACATCCAACATGAGGTTCGCCTTTGGGAACTTGACTCATTGGAGAAAGCATTCAGGTTGGAAAGAAAAATGGAAAGAAAAATTATGGCAACAAGAAAGCCTACCACTCACAACTATAATGATGGAAGTGTTGTTTCCCCTAGCCTTCCAAAACCTACAAGGTTGACACTCAAATAATTGGAAGAAAAAAGAGAAAAAGGGCTTTGTTATAATTGCGATAGCAAATACACTAAAGGTCATAAGTGTGTTGAGAAGAAATTATTTTACATAGATTTTGAAGAAGAGGAAGAAAAGGAACAAGAAACATCAAAAGAAGAGGATATACACCAGGAACAAACCCCAGAGAAAGAAGAAATGAATCTGACCATATCTTGTAATGCATTGGTCGGAATTACCACTCCTCAAACTATCAAGATAGAAGGACATATCAAGAATAAAAAGGCAATATTTTTGATTGATTCGGGAAGTACCCATAATTTTATTCATTTTAAGATAGCCAAGGAATTGAATTGCTTCCTATATCCAGCACCCGAGTGTTAAGTGATGGTTTCAAGTGGAGGAACCATAAATTGCTCTAGAAAATGCCATAATATCAAGCTATCCATGGGAGAATATGTATTGAATAGCACAATTCTTTCCATTCCAATGGGTGGTGCTGATGTTGTACTAGGAGTCTAATGGCTACAATCCTTGGGTACAATAGCTTTTAATTTTCAAGAATTTTTCATGAAATTTTCTTTGGAAGGAAAGGAAGTTGAATTAAGAGGTATTTCAGGGAAACCAGGAAAGATAATAAGCTCTAATGGAATGAAAAAACTTCCAAATAAATAACAACGAGGCGTAATTGCACAATTATGTTCGCTAGAGGTCCCCACATCGAAATCATCTATTTCTCTAGATCTCCAAAAAGTATTGGACAATCATTCCAAGGTATTTGAGACTCCCAAAGGTCTCCCACATATTCATGATCATGATCATGCTATTCATTTGATTCCAGAAGTGTTCCTCCAAACATCAGGCCTTACAGATATCCCTATGCCCAAAAGAGTGAAATTGAATGTATGGTTGCAGAAATGCTAGAGGCTGGTATAATTCAACTTAGTCAAAGTTCTTTCTCTGCTCCAGTAGTATTGGTGCATAAGAAGGATAGATCATGGTGCATGTGTCCGGATTATTGGGAGATTAAAAAGCTCACTATTAAAGATAAATTTCCCATTCCTGTCATTGATGAACTATTGGATGAATTGCATGGATCAATTTACTTCACCAAGTTGGATCTTCGTTTAGGATATCATCAAATCAGAATGAATACTGAAGACATTCCGAAAACAACATTTAGAACTCATGAGGGTCATTATGAATTTTTGGTCATGCCTTTTGGCCTTACCAATGCACCTTCTACATTTCAAGGTTTGATGAATTTGATTTTCAAACCCTTCCTTAGAAAATTTGTGTTAGTATTTTTTGATGATATACTAATCTATAGCAAGTTTTGGAAGGATCATGTTCAACATGCTGACAGGGTGCTCAAACTTTGGAGGAGAAACAATTATATGCAAAAAGCTCCAAATGTTTCTTTGGAGTACAAGAGGCGAAATATCTGGGTCATATTGAATCTCATGAAGTTGTTAAGGTAGACCCTAGAAAAATTAAAGCCAATAAGTAATGAAAAATCCCCACATCCATAAAGCATCTGCGAGGATTTATCGGCTTGACAGGGTATTGTCGCAATTTTTTTAAGAATTATGGGAGAATAGAAGCATCTCTAACAACATTATTGAAGAAAGATGAATTTTAATGGACTCCAGAAGCAACGAAGGCCTTCGAAAATCTTAAAGAGGCAATGTGCCAAGCATCGATCTTAGCTACATCGAACCTCATAAAAACATTTATTGTGGAATGTGATGCCTCAGGAAATGGAATTGGTGTTGTTTTAATGTAAGAAGAAAGACCCATTTCTTTCGAAAGTCGTCCAATCAAAGGAAAGTATTTACACAAAGCTATTTATGAGAAGGAAATGTTGGCAATACTACATGCACTTAAGAAATGGAGATCCTACCTAATGGGAAGACACTTCAAGGTAAAAACATATCATGATAGTGTTAAATAATTTTTAGAACAAAGATTATCTTCAGAAGAGCAACAAAAATATGCTGGGTTATGACTTTGAAATCATTTACAAAAAGGGAAGCAAAATGTTGTGGCAGATGCGCTCTCAAGAAAGGATGAGGATGAGGAAGCATTTCTTTGTGCCATTTCTATTAGCCGTCCAGATTGGATAAACGAAGCAAGGGATGAATGGAATAATGACGGAGAAGTGTGGGCGCTCATTCAAAAGTTACAACAAGATCCCAGTACATATAATACATTTAACTGGAAAAATTATTCGTTATAGTAAAAAGATCGCTTAGACCTATGTCAAAATTCCGAACTCAAACAAAAGATTCTTATGGAATTTCATGCCTCTCCCTTAGGAGGGAACTCAGGATTTTTAAAAACTTACCACAGGGTTAAGAAGGATTTTTTTTGGGATGGCCTTAAATATGATATTCAAAAGTTTGTGGCAGAATGTTTGGTTTGCCAACAAAATAAAGTTGAAACAATTAAGACCCTGGGTCTATTACAACCTTTATCCATTCCAAGTCAACATTGGGAGGAGGTTTCAATCGATTTTATCACATGTTTACCCAAGTCCAAAGGAAAGAGTGTCATCATGGTGGTAGTTGATAGACTTACCAAGTATGCACACTTTTGTGCATTATCTCATCCATTTAAAGACAATACAGTTTCTACTGCATTTATGGAAACAATTCAAAAGCTACATGGAAACCCAAAGATTATTGTAAGCTACAGAGATCCCATTTTCCCTGGAAATTTTTGGACATAATTATTTTCTTGTCTTGGTACTCAGTTAGGGCATAACTCATCTTATCATCCTCAATCTGATGGGAAAACTGAGATAGTAAACAAATGTTTGGAAGGATATATTCGTTGCTTTGTATTTGATAAACATACACAATGGGTCAAATGGTTGCCTTTGGCTGAATGTTGGTATAACACTTCCTTCCATATTATAGAAAAAATGACACCATTTATGGCACTTTATGGATATCACCCACCATCCATCACATTATATTTAAGAGAAAATTCTAAGGTTCAAGCAGTGGAATATCACATCGAGCATCAACAACAAGTTCTCCAACTCTTAAAGGATAACCTAACTTTGTCACATAATAGAATGAAACAATAGGCAGATCAACATCGCAGCGAAAGAAATTTTGATGTAGGTGACTGGGTATTTCTACGACTACAAACATATAAACAAATGTCCCTCAAACAAGCTAAGAAGGATAATAAATTTTCACCAAATTATTATGGTCCATACAATGTATTGCAAAATATTGGTACTATGGCATACAAAATGGAGCTTCTTGAAACTTCCCGAGTACACCCAGTTTTCCATGTTTCATGCTTAAAGAAGATTATTGGTGACAAGCTCCTAGTTCAAAAAATATTTCCAGAACTTGATAAGGAAGGAAAAACATATTGGAACTTGAAGCAGGTCACAGAAAAAAGAACTCGATAGCTACAAAATCGATCAATTTTGGAGTATCTCATCAAGTGGAAGAACTTACTCGCTGAATATTCCACATGGGAGGATGAGAATTTTATACAGAAGCATCTGAAAATACTCAAGCATTGAGGAAAACACTCTTTTTGAAGGAGAGGGGCATGTTAGGTCCCTATAATACTAGTGATTCCCCCATTACTATTGTCATTGTATCCCTTATTGTTATTGTTGTGCCCCTATTGTCCCCATATTGTTATTATTGTGCCCCATAGAAGCCCACTATTGTTATTGTTGTGCCCTTATATTATTATTGTTATCTCAGATTTGATTATATTGTAACCCCTTAGACTCCCATATATAGAAAGGAGGTTTTTTTATTTGTATCATCTAAGAATTGTTCATTTGTGTAATGTAAAGGAGGTTTCCCCCTCGAAGAGGCTGATTCTGAAGTCGTTGATCTATTTTTTCTATCTTTTTGTGAGCTGGTTTCTTAATAGGGTGTTATTTCCAATGCATTTCTCAATCTCTTATGAGAGTGGTACTCCCTGATCTAGAGACTGTGTGGTAGGTTATTCCATCTCCTTTGGCATGCATGTTGGCTCTCAGTCCCCAACAATCTTAAAGTGTTCTCAAAATGGGAGATAGCCCGTTCTTGGGTAGCCAAGTATCTTGGTGCAAGTTGAGCATCAATGGAAAGGATGTTGTGGTTACGAATAACAACCATGTAAATTATTTATTCTACTCTGATGTACAGGGGGTGTTTGTTTCCTCTTTTTCCACTATTCTCTTCACCTCCTCAGCCCTGACCTCCTCATGACTCATCAATTATGCAAGGGTCATCAAATGCAAGTCCCCCAAATTTGCATTGGGGTCTGACACTTTCAAGTCTGTCAAGGCAAGGTTGTGTAGGTAGAATTCAGATAATTTGGCCTTGTCTTCAAGGGTGCTCTTGTCACATAGCTTGATGAATTTCCTATAATCTTGGAATGGCATGGTCCCCTGTTGTGCCAATGTCTTAATTTGAAACTACATCCATTGATCTTTGAGGTATAATGCATATGATTTGGATGGAAGCCTGCATTGAAGTGCCTCTAGGGAGAGGCTTTCCATGGTGGCTAATTGGCTCTCCTTTTCTTGCAACTTCCTCCTCAGCCATGTGTTTTCTGCCTGCAACTGTGTTCTCATGGTGTTCTCTTTATCTCTCAATTCACTCAACTCCCTACCCATCTCAACAACAATGATGCCAAAAAGTGATGATCCTTAGTATTGTAGCAAGAACGCTGCAACTCCTAGGGCTACCAAATTTACTTTATCAACCCTGGGTTTCGTACAAACTTGGAGGTGAAAATTCTATATACACAACAGATGCATCATTCTACTCATGTCACTTCTCAACTGGGGCACTTGACCATTAGGGTTTCAGACCAATCCTCTATTGAACTAAAGGGAGTTTGACTATTGACAATGAATGTAAAGCTATTTCTAGTGCAGGGAAAGTAAATTATTGTCTATTTAGGAAATGAATTCAAAGCCGCCAAATGCTAAATGCTATGAAAGGACACAAGTTACTTGTAGAAAGGAACTATTCTATTCTTGCAATTGATCATATATCTATTAAGACTGCTTGAAAATAGAAAATTACTCTATCATCTTAGAACTCAAACATGCATGCACTAACTATATCATTCACATTTTCACAAAAAGTCTTAATTGCTAACTTCAAAAATATAAAAGCTAATGCTATTTGACCTTGCAAGAGGGAAAGGAATGAGAAAGATGGTCTAGGTGGAACTTTTGGTCATGGAGTCCAATCTGAGGGTCTAACCTACTTCTATACTAGGCTATCTTATCATTTCAGGTCAAAACAGGGTCAAAATAGGCTGCTACAAGTTTTCTACAGGAAACTACTACAAGATGTCTTGATCTGCTATGGGATGTCCTGAACTGCTACATGAAGTTAGCTGAGAGGTTTTGGAGGGCAATAACAGTGAGATGTGGTGTTCGAGGGGTGCATGACAATTGTAGAAGATGTAGGGAAGGTGAAAAACACCCAAGGCCATGCCCAACACCCCAAGGAGGTCAGATTTTCCCAAGGTAGCTTGCTCACAATGGCTGGAAAAAAGAGGTTTGGACTATGGGCTGGTATGCCTCAACAAAAGGTGGAGATGAACTAGGTGAAGCTAGTTGGAGGATTCCCTTCCTGCAGATCAAAAATCCCTGCAATAAAACCTGTTTCTCTTTTCATTTATATATCACTACATGTCCACATGGAAAAGATGAGTTGAATTTGAGAAACCTAATCTATCTACTATTAAGGACTAGATTTATGAAATAGATTTCCTTTTAAGCTATAAAAACCCAAAGAAAAAAGGTAACAACTGTAGATGCTTCCAATAAATCATAAACAATTATCTAGTTAAGAATGAAACTCAATCTATGCAATAAACAAAAGAAAAACTCGTGTTTTAGGGATGTGAGAGTGGGGTCCTCTAATCATAATACCATGAGGGAAATGAGATAGATGCCACTTTCACAAGCCTTTCTGGTATAATTTCCTTCATTAAATTGCAACACACTAATCTACCTCTTTAATCTAATGGAAACATGTTTAAGAAACAATTTAAGTAACTTGCTAAGCTAACAGAAAGACATAAATAAACTTCAGCAGCTAACTATCATTCTAAGCTAAGAATACAACTACAAAAGAAGAACTTCTGCTACTAGGGTTGGGCCCTAACCTAAGAGCTTCAGCCCTCTGAGTCAACTCAGTGCTGGATCAAAACATAATTTCTCATTATCATAAAAGTGTCAAGTACATCATAACAATAATAGTCAAAATGTTTTAGCTCAAAATGGACTCTTGGCTACAAAAAAAATTGAATTCTAATGAGTTCCTTGGCTCTTTGATTTATACAAAACTGGAGCTTCCAAAAACTCCCTAGAAAATAGCGATACTTGTCTCCCTAACTTGATAATAACTCTTCCTTGACTGTCACTGGTTTGGCTGCCAATGAACTCGGTTTGCTTAGCTATTAGTGACACCGAGCTGATGAGATAGATTGGAAGAATCTTCAAATGATTTGAGGAGTTAAGGAGGGAAACCAACTCCTAAAATATCTCTTTCTTACCTACTCTGAATTGCTGCACTTAAGTCAACACAAAACTGCTCCAATTCCTGTATTTAACACACATTAGGCCACATGACATAGTAACTCACATTTACTATTCTCACGAAGCAAAATATAACAAAATATGTAAATAAATGTGAGAAAAGTAAATTTAATAAGCTAGAGAGTGGCATTGTGACCCATTTAGTTTACCTATTGATGAGCCTCATCAATAATCTTCTTGCAGGCAACTAATATGGTCATCTTAGAAAATATGTTGATGACCACAAATATATTGTCGTTGCCATGCTTGGTAAAAGGAAGGCTAGAAATATAGTCCATGGATATGGATTCCAAAGGATGGTTAGGAGTAGGAAGACGAGTGTACATGCCTTGATTCTTAATGGTTGGCTTGGCAATGGCACATGCAATGCAAGATCTAATATATTTTCCAACATCTTGTCGGATATTTGGCCAACAAAAATACTTTTGAAGTACTTCCATTGTATTCCCCACACCAAAGTATCCCACACCCTGACTGTAGTGCACCTCCCAAATCATCCTATAATTCTCACTTGAAGGAACACAAAGGTGTTCTAGGTGGCATAATAGTGGGTCCTAGAGGTGGAATTTTGGAACTTGCTTTCCATCCATCAACATCTGGTATGTACTAGGGAATTCTAGATAATTATTGTAAAGTTGTGACCATCCATAAGCCTTGTTCCTACAAGATTTGAGACTAGTGTTCACCACCACAACCAATGGATGACTGAGGCAATCTGTAAGATTATTGGTTCTACCCTTCTTGTACTTAATTTTTAGATGAAAATGTTGTATATATGTGGATCATTTCTGATGGCAATCCTTCTGCAACTTCCCTTTTGTTTGCATAAATTGAATAGGTTGGTGATTTGTGTGGATGATCACCTCCTTCCAAAAATGTAATGTTTCCACTATCGACAATCCTGCATGATGGAACACATATCCTTATCGAATTGTATTAGAGACTGTATCACTATGATAGGCCATCGAATTCCCTTGCTGGGTGAGAACTACACCAATAGCATAGTCAAAGGCATCTGTATCAATTTTAAATGATTGTTACAGGTCTAGAAATGTTAGTACTGGTGCAGAGAAAAGGCGTTGCTTAAACTCAACGAATGCCTTCTTTTGGGACTTGTTCCATAAAAAAATTACTTACGCTCCACCCTTGTTGTTGGGATAGGGTCTCCAGGGTCAATTTTGGGTTAGTTTAACAAATTTTTGAGAAGAGTTTTGTGAAGAATGTAAAGTCTCCATGAAATGTGGAATCAGAGCGTAGAACTAAGTAGGAGTCAAAGGGGCTTTAACCCCTTGTTTGGGTAAGTGATAGGTTGGTTTTGAGACTCACCTTGTTAGGTCCCTATACTACTAGTGTAACCCCTTATTGTTATTAGTGCAACCCCCTTATTATATTTTTGTGCCCATGTAGTCCCCATATTATTATCATTATGCCCCATAGAAGCTCACTATTGTTATTATTGTGCCCTCACATTATTATTGTTATGTCGACTCTGATTTTATTATGACCCCTTAGACTCCTATATAGAAAGGAGGTCTTGTCATTTGTATCATCCAAGAATTGTTCATTTGTGTAATGTAAAGGAGGTTTTCCCCTTGAAGAGGCTGAACTCTAAGGCGTTGATCTATCTTTTCTATCTTTCTGTGAGCTAGTTTCATAACATTTGGTATCAGAGCTTTAGATTCTAGGGTTTCACTGCTCCAAACAGGTCATCATGGAATTTTCACTATAGATTGTTTGCTGTGATGTTTCAGAAGCTAAAAAATACCCATTTGAGACGAAATCACGTTGAACCTCAAGACCAAATTTCAGATCTTGTCGCACTATATTTTCTGAGATATGATCTAAGGAAGTTAGGGTTTTTGCAAGCTCTAGAATTTCATCTAAAACAGGTCATCGTGGAATTTTCGCTCTAAAATTTTCACTGCGAAGTTTCAGAAGATAAAAAATACCCACTTGAGAAGAAATTGGTTTGAACCTCGGGTCCGAATTTTAGATCTTATCTCACTATATTTTAAGATATATGAACTGAGGAAGTTAGGGTTTTGCAGACTCCCAAATTATGTCCTAAACATGTGACCTTGGGAAAATAATCATAACTTTCTCTCTGAGCATCAGATTGAAATTTTGTAAGAATTTACAGAAAGACGAATGACTGTATTTTGTTTGGGCATAAGTTTCAACACCTAAAGGTTAAACTGTGACATGTGGCACATCGTACAAGTTCACTCTAAAGAACTAGTCTATAATTAGGTCATCGCGGGAGATTCAGAATAAATCTTTCTTAGGGAATCCAAGTGCGATCAGACTTGTGGAGTTAGAAAGAGGACTCAGAGGGCTATTACAGGTCGAAATTTCAGAACTTAAAGATCCGAATTACAGAGTTACAGTTGATTCAAGATCGAGTTACTAAAATTAAGAAAAAGCGAGATGAGGAAGTTTGATGGCAAGGATCTGGTAAATTGGATACTACAGATGGAGAAATATTTTGATCTACATGGTGTACCACTATTATAAAAGGTACGTATTGCATCTAATTATTTAGAACTGAATCAATTTTTATGGTATAAAGGGCTTTTTTCTCATAAACCACTTGTCACATGGTCAATTTTCACAGAGGAAATGATAGCACATTATGAGGATACAAAGAGCAACACCTTCTTTAGCCAATTGATAAATCTCAAACAAAAGTGTTCAATGGTAGAGCACATTGAGGACTTTCAAAAATTGAATACAAGGGAAGATGATATTCTAGAGAAGTAGAGGATTGATGTCTCCATAGGGACTTCAAAGGATAACATTCAACATGAGGTTAGTCTTTAGGAACCTGATTAATTGGAGAAGGCATTCAGGTGAAAAGTGGAATGAAAAATTATGGAAACAGGGAACTCTACCCCTCACAACTATAAAGATGGAAGTGTTGTTTCTCCTAGCCTTCCACAACCTACAAGGTTGACACCACAACAATTGGAAGAAAAAAGAGCAAAAGGGCTTTGTTACAATTGTGATAACAAATACATTAAAGGTCATAAGTGTGCTGAGAAGAAATTATTTTACACAAGTGATGCTTGAAGGAAGGTGACACTGTTGGCTGGCACAAAGATCTCAACCTCAGTGAAGCTAACCAATGGTGCATGGATATAGGTGTAATGCAATCTACATGACCATTTGCTTAGTGACCTCTACTGAGATTAGGTTCTTTTGGCTCCCATTGTTGATAATTAATTGCAGTGGAGAACCCTTCACCCACCTTTGTGAGTGGAAGAGACAATCCCCCTCCTCTGGATCTTTGGGCTCAATATTTTGGACCTTGGTAGTGGCCACAGTGGAATTAGGCTCTGCATCAATAATATGTTTCCCCTTTTCATTCCCCTTATTAGGTTCTGACTCATAGTTAGAACATGCATTTGACTCTTAAGCTTTTAGCACAGCCACTAGTGACTGCTTAGTGTGACACTCATTTGTGTTGTGGGTGGGGCTCTTATGGAACTCACACCACTTCCCGATATCCTTCTTCATCTTTGTGGTGTTATTATTTTCTTGTGGATTTAATGGGTTGTCCTAGGTCACTCCACCTTGGCTTTTTCCTTTGTTCTATGGTTTGGAGGTTCCTTTTCCCTGCTTCGGATTCATAGATACAAAGTCTCGCTTCTTCTGTTTAAATTTATTCTCTATCCTCACAACATATCGGTATGCTATGCTAAGTGAGGAGAGCTCCAAGAAATCTATTTCTTCTTGGATGTATTTGTGTAGATAAATAGATTACTTGAGAATCAAATGCCTCTCGGAATCCTTGATACCCAACTTCGTGCATAGGGTATGGAAAATGTTTGTGAACTCTAACACATCTTGGTCCCTTTCTTGACATAGTGTGGTCCCTTTTATGTACTTGTCTTCATAGCTTGTGACAGGGTAATATTATTCCTTGATGACATCTCAAGAAAAATTCTAAGAGGATGCAACTAAAAATAATGAGGCTTTCCCCTCATTCCTCTACTCACAATAAGTTTCCCACCAATGCTTGACATTGGGGGAATATTTGAGGAGTGCGAAAGTAATCTTTTCCCTATCGAAAAAATTATGGACCAAAAAATATCCTTCCAACACATTTAACCATCTATCCATGGAATTTGCGTCTATTTGGCCTTCAAATATAGAAATTTCAAAGTTAACTTGTACCTTAAAGGGGGTGACACCTCCAAAGTAACTATTGGATGAAGGTGCATCGCCTACTAATACCTGTTGAAGGATTTGGGAAATTTTTTCCATCATCTTGTTCCTTCGTCACTCGAGGGATTCTTCGAGAAATATTTTGAAAGGATCTCCTACTCCCTCATATTTCTTTTCTTCCTACTTGGGAGGTCATCAAGGTCACCAATTCCTGCATTGCAAGGGTTCAACCGGCTCAATTCACAACTCCTTAAACCCTGATCTCGTTGGAGACATGCAAAAAACAACAAAGAAAGAGTAGACCTCTTTGATACCATATATCGAGATTTATTAAGGAAAAAATTAAAATATAGATTCAAACCAAAACACATATATATAATGAAACAAAACAACAATTAAATAAATAGTAACTACTGAAAACTATTTTCATACATAAGAGAAACAAACTAGCTCTAGCGATGGTAGCTTATCTCTAAGAAGAAATATGACGACTACATGCATTCTAAACTATGTTACAATGAGGCTCAAAGGACTTTTTATTATTGAGAAACAATGGAAAATCCTAAACATCAGAAAATTTAACCCCTAGGAGATGAAGCGCCAAATGTTTGTGGGCCATGTTGGGATTAGTTGGAACACCAACTTCTTAGGGTCGTAATTTGGGCATATTATCTCTGTTTGGTGTGCACAATACCTTGTTAGAAAGATATGTCTGAGGAAAAAAAAATTCCTTGCAAGAATTTTCCCTTGGGGTTATGGGATTGGTTCGTTTTTCAAAAAAGTTTTGTTTAGGGCATTAAAAAGGCTCGAGGAGTTTAGGATCAATAAAACTACCAAAAATAGAAAGCTATGCTAGAATTAAGGAAACTGAAAAATAGATAATGTTGGGGGTCAAAGTGGAATAGGAATGTGGCCTCCAATATGTACCTAGATCAAGAAGAGTAAAACAAAGAAAAAGAAGAAGGGCCCTAGGAAGAAAGAAACTCAAGCTAAAGAGATCAATTCTCAGAGTGTGAATACAACTAATCATTATGAGGAGAAATCAAAAGAAAAAGGATTAGATGAGAAGCAACAGAGTAAATCTGAAGGTAAAAATATTGATGAGTTATTTTTAAGTTATGCATTAGATATTTGTGATGATTGATCAGTCAAGATGATGTTGTTATGCTTCTCAAAGTTGAACTTGAGTTAGCCATGGTGGTTATTGATAAACTAGATATTGAAATAAGTAGGTTGACAATTGTTTGTAGATATGAAACAAAGTTGATGTATATATTTGATGAAAAAGAGAATGAGTTGAGAGAAGAAATCATTAGCTTGAAGATCCAACTGGAAGAAGCCAAACAAGTTGTGGATGTGAGGAGAAGCTAGTTGAAAGAGAGAGAGGGTTGAGTTGAATAACTTGAGGATGAGATTGTCTTTATGAGGAAGAAAATTGAACAAAAATATAATCAATTGAATCTAGAGAAGAGAACCAAGGATTTGGAAAACATGCTTAAGAGCCAAATATCTCCCTTGAATGGATTTGGTATTGGTTTTCATAAGGGAGAGTCTTGTTCACAAGCACAAGGAAAAAGTGATGTCGATCCTAAATATAATATTGCATGCAATGGCAACAACAAGAGTAGGATGAAAGGAAAGAAGCAAAAAATCCAACAACAACAAAAAAATGTGCCAATAGGAGCATCTATGTCGAGAATACCATTTGTTCCTATAGTTGATGTTGGCAGATTTCAAAGGAAGAGTCAAAACCCCTTTACTTATTTAATGGATGAGGTCGAGTCTTATGTTTTCCACAACTATGGACATGATGCAAACAAATACAAAAGAAGAATGTACAAATATAATTAGAAGAGTATGCAATAGTATGGGCATCAAGGACAAAAAAGGGGGTCAACAACCATTAGGTATACAAGTTCATTTAATGTTTATTGTTTTCCTTGTGTGGAGTACCAAAAAGGTATGCTTTTGATGATCATTTCAATAGCTTTTCAGTAGAATTTGTAAACCTTTTTGTATCATGAATCTGGAAAACAATAAAGAATTATAACAAAACATGAGAATTAATATGCAAGACTTAATCACTGATAATTGTTATTCTTCTGTGCAGGAAAGGGTGAAAACGAAGAGTTGCCATTCTGAAGGAAAAGATAAAGACAAGATAACTGTTGTCCCTTTGAAGGGAAACCGAATGCAAACAAGGCTAAGCAGATCAAAGCAAATCAGCCCGGAAAAGGAGGAGAAGACACCAGCTCGGTGGAGAAGAAAAGAAAAGATTAAGGATTGATAGTTTGGCGAATCCCTCAGGATCTTTGATCCTGAGGGATCGCTTCTTTATTTATCTTGTTACTTAGACATCTCCGCCGTCACCTTTATATAAAGGGACAACACTGTTAACCTAAAAATATATACTTTTATGTAATTTTCTGTAAAAGATCAACTTTGATCATCGAGTCTCGTTGAGAATTGGTTCATTGTACTTTTGTCTTATGCATTAATATAAACTTGGTGATTATCTTATCTCTGTGTCTGGATTAACTCAAAGCGGTGTACCCTTGAGGCTAAGGGCCCGGCCCCGGAGGACACTTGCTTCTGTATCACTACGATTTGATTTCTGCGTGGTTTGCTTATCATTGTTATCTGGTAATCTGATATGCTTTATGAATCGCCATTACATGCTCTGTTAAAGATTAATCCATTAAGGTTTTTACAGATAGAATTGTGTATTGACTCTGCATTATATTACTGATCCTTTCAGAGTTGATTGAATGATTATTAGTCTTGGCCGAATATTATTATTGTTTTGTTACAGAGCTCTTGTACTGAACATTTATGTCATAGATTCATTTGAAGTTGTGTTCTTCATGATTGTTGGATTCAGAAATAATGCTGTTCTATTTGGAAACACAGTCGTATTCTTGTTAATTAAGATTGATCAGATTACTGTTCCAGTGTGTTGCGTGTGTATGATCTATTGGTGCTGTTCCATAATTTATTCATAGTTAATGTTGTTCCATTAGTGAGTTCTGCTTGATTCGCCTTAAGAGTGAAAGATTGATATTTGATTGTGAAGAGTGCATTTGGGTTAATAGATTAAGTTTGGTTACGACTCGCGAGACTTAGTTGTTTGATTGCTGTTCCATTCCAGATTTGCTGTTCAATTCCTTATTTGCTGTTCCATTTTGCTATTTGCCGTTCCATTTACTTGCATTTGTTAATTTGGTGTGAGAGACGATCTAAGGCTGTAGTGAGCCTCGGCATTCACTGCCTCACTCCCAGACCCATGATCCATGCTCTAAATTCCTTTCCATCAGTTTCCAAAGGGATGGGCTATTGCTGCCGAACCCTTGACTGGTAAGTTGCTTGGTTTTCTGAATGTGTGATTTTCCATGCTTTAATTTCCTTTTCGTCAGTTTCCAAAGGGATGGGTTATCGTCACCGAACCCTTGACTGATCAGTTGCCTAGTTTTAAGAGTGTGTGCTTTAGTCATTTGAAGTAACTTAGTTATAGACAAGCATCTATTTACTCTTGTATTTTTGTAGAATGCTGTACTACTAGCATTACTCTGACAAATAGCCTCGGATTGAGTCACTCTTTGTAATAACCAAGCGCTCCCGGATTGACATATTAATGTGAGATAATTAGAGGTGAAAGAGACCCTTTTTATAGCTCTACACCTTGTAACTTGTTTGGCCACAAGGCAGTTGATTATAAATCTAGTGCATGGAGTAGAGGCTTGATTAGTGCAAGGCATAGATCTAATATGAGAAACAAATTATTTTACCCTCTAGCCTCATATATTGGTCATGTGAAGTGTTATACCTATGGAAACTTTGGTCACATGGCTAGAGATTGCAAGCTATTTGATTTTTCAAGGCATATCCAGCAAAATGAGCAGTTGATTCAAAGTAAGCCTAGTAGAAAACTAGAGGTGAACATAGATATCAAGAAGCATCCTACCAAAGTGTGGGTGAAGAATGAGGAGTAACAAATGAAGTAGGAGCAATCTAGTCTCCACTGCAGTCCATTTTTCTCTTATTTACTCAAGCAACATTGTAGAAGTACATGTGAGGCCTACATAGCCTCAAAGGAGTGTATGAAAACATAAAGAATTGATGTAGATAAGTAGAAACAAAAACATGGTGTGTATAAGAGTCCTCTAGTATGATTAGGTCCACAAGATCAACATGGCTATTGGAGGTACATGAGCTCAGTGGGAGCTATGCATGGTATTAGGGTTTCAAGGATTGGTTGTTATTTCAATATTTTTTTCACTTATTCCACATAGCAACTTCACGTGTTGTATGTATGAGTAAAACAACTTGTGTATTATACATATGTATGCATTTTCTTATTATTTGACATGATGGATAAGTAGCCCTTGTATGTGGTATGCATAGAAGAGTCATTTCCATGTAAGCACCATTGAGTGCATTGAGTTATCTTTGTATGTATTTACTCATTCCTTGTTTCAACCATGTATGGAAAGCTAGTTGAGAGTCACTTGGTATAGGAATGCACCAGAAATAAAGTCCTTGTCATAATCATGCGTAGAAGAAAGTTTTGTGTCAGGCATGCGTTGAACAAAGTGATATTTCATTCATGTACTATCATGATATAGCCTTGCATTTGTATTGCATATCATTGTACATCATTAGGTTTGTTGGTTGTGTAATCATGGTGATAGGCATGCATAAAAGAGTCATACTTCAACCATGAATGGACTATTGGGTATCATTGGTATTTCCTTGTAATCTCATTATGAAGTCATGTATTATCATTATTTGGTCCTAGTTGGTTGGAATCTTTGGTTAAGTTTGAGTTGTCTCTTGCATGTTGTAAAAAGGTTTCAGGAAGGAAGCAACACAATGTGTTAAACAAAAACCTTGAAGAAGATGATTGTAGCCCCAATACATGTTTAGGGGGAGTATGTTTAGCAAGAGGAATCTCATGGTGTTGGAATAGTTAGTCTTTTTGTTATCGTTGCAGGAGTTACAAGAGTTAGCAACAAATTTTCTTGGTTCTAATGTATATCTTGCATAAATCCAGTAATTGTTCTTGTTTCATTAGTAAAATAATTGGTATCAGTAGAGTTGAGTTCATGTTAGCATGATGTATTCTTTGAGACTTGATTACCCTTTTCAATTGGTGTCAAAGAGGGAGAGTGAGATAGCCACTAGTGGATAGTGAAGACCAACCAGTTAGAGAATATTGTAGATCCATGAAGTAGATCATATTGGTCTTTGTGGCTATAGGTTTCCATCAATGCTAAAGGGGGAGATTGTTGGCAAACTGGTGTTGAGATTGATTTCAATTAGATGATTTATTTATCTTGGCATTGATGTCAACCAGTTGAAGGAGTGTTTACACAATGATCATATGTTTGGTTGATGTTCTAGAGGTGTATAGGTGTTGGGTAAGGTGAGTGAAGATGGCTTGAAGCTATGGTTGAAAATTTGGGTAGTGAACCTTTTATTTTTACAAGCTTACACAAACTAGAGCAATATTTCTATTTGTATCTATCGACATTGCCTCACTACCACACTTTGGCCATTTTGTTCTTGCAATACTCTGCCTAGGGTTCCTATTCAGTGCCCACAACACTGTCTGTGGGTGCGAAAAGCAAATACCACAGGCTATGCCCCAGTAGAATTTCCCAAGGCATGGATGTGATCAAAGAAATTTGACATAGTCTTCAACATTCACTAGTTGATAAGGTCAAGGAGGTAGGAACACATTAAAGGTCTAAGTGATCATTTCTTAGTAGACCGATTTTTGAAGGCATAGTGGGATGAGTTTAATGTCTTGATATGGTATGAGTTAACTATGTGCAATTAAGTTTAAATTCACCAAGCCATGGAACATTGGAAGGTTAGAAGATTTGCGTTAAGTGTGCATAATTTTTTTGCGTTGGAGCATGTTTGGAATGCACATGGAGGCTATGACACAAACAACAACTTGCATGTATCCTCTGTAGCTGAGTGAGATGGTTATATCACACATAAGTTTGAGGATATAATAGTTTATATAGTGTGTGCACACCTCAGCCTGTACAATGAAGTGTAATCTGTTGGATGATGTCATATAACATTAGATTATATAATGATCAACCAAAGATATGGACTAGTGCACATGGAGTGGAGCAATCTTAGTCGAACAAGGATATGTATGTGCATGGATAGAGACATAGGTGTGTGATATGCTATGTGAGTGGTGGCTGATAGGTGGCACACATTTACCAGTTCAAAAATAGAGATTTGTGCATGAGTATTCCTAGATATGCAATTTGGAGCTCAAAGAATACCTATAACAAAGTGTATTTTTGAAAGTGGTACAAATGAAACATTTTATAATTGCTGGAAATGTTATGTAGGGGAAGTGTTTGGAGTAGAATCTTGTTGGTGCGTATGTGGTTGCTTGCTAGGGAGTTCATATATGGCTACTATAGTCATGGGTGTGTTTATATTTTTTTCATTGAATTGTATTAATGCCAAAGTCCTGTAAAAGTAATTGTGAGGTTAGAGTTTATATATGTTGTTGCTGTAGTTTGCATGTTGATTTTGTATATGGTTGAGTGAGAGGGTATGGTATTGTTATTACGTCTAGTTGAGTTGATAAGGTTTCGTGCTGCTGAGTTTGGTGAGTTAGAGTGTGTTGTTAGTGGTTGATATATGTTTGAGTTGAGATGCTAGGGTTTGTAGGAAAGTTTGTGTGAGCAGAGAGATATTTTGAGTTGCAGAGAGTATGTTGTATTCAATTATTTATAAGAATAAAGTTTTAGTGGGTCTAGTTTTAAAATTGTGAAACACGACTCACATTTCTTTTATGTAAAGATTAGTGGGCCCTAGTTTGAAAATGGATGAAATGAGGTCCATAAGAATTTGAAGGTTGGGGCCTTGAATGGACAAGTAGTGGCTTACCAACAAAAAACAGCTTGCTGATTTAGCGAGTGGTGGCTTCCTTTGGGTTGTAGCCTGAAAAATTTAGGAGTGGTGATTCGGATTTAAATAGGAATGCAAAAAATTATAGATATAACCATAAATACAAAGATGCAATAGAAATAATACTTCATTTCATTGATGTAAAATACTGAAATATGCTTACAAATAGAAATGGAAATAAACTAGTTAGGGCGATGGTAGCTTATCTCTAAGAAGAGATATGGGGGCTACATGCTCTGAACTGTGTTACAATGAGGCTCAAAGGCCTATTTATTGTTGAGAAATAATGGAAAACCCTAAACATCCAAAAGCCTAACCCTAGGAGATGAAACACAAAATTGTGGGCCCCGTTTGGGTAGATTGGTACATCAAATTCCCGGGGTCGTAACTTTGGCATACGATCTCTGTTTGATGCGTACAATACCTCGTTAGAAAGATCTATCTGAGGACTAAAAATTTTGAGTAAGCAATAATTGCTTCTGGTTTTCCCCAAAAAACGTTGTTTAGGTCCTGAAAGCGGCTCTAGAAGTTCACGACCCGAAAAACTGCTAAAAATAGTAAATTGTGCTACAAATAAGGAAACTGAAAAACTGAAAGAGACAGTTGTGGGCGTCCAAGTGGGATAGGTGGGTGGCCACCAACATCCACCTGGATCAAGTGGTGGCTTCCCCCAGTTGGGGGCATGGGAAACTATTGGGAGTGGTGGCTTCCAACTAGTAGTATCGTGTAACAGGTAGTGGCTTGGAGCGAGTGGTTGCTCACTGTGTCGCAAGTCAAGGTTTACACACTTACGGTGGCTAGTGATATGATGCAAAGAATATTTTAATAATAAAGAAGAAACATATGAAGACAAGTAAATGAAGATGCAACCAGACTTTATCGCCCACTTGAAACTTGTGTGGCACCCGATGTTGATCATGTCGTTACTTGTACTTGTCATTTTTCAGAATGGAGTGGTGATAGATCGACCCATTGGGTAGAGGTGCTTTGGAAGTCAGATCGGATGAATGCTTGACCTGATAGTGCAACGGTACCTTTGTGGGTGAGGAGAAGATGTCCCTGTCTTCTTTCATGACCATATCCACATACTTCTGTTGAGTGGAGGAACCCTTCCCGGGGGCCATGGATGTGGCTATGATCTTCCCCTTGCTTTGAGAGCAAACCAGAAAGAAAATAAATTTTCTAGTATGGGAGATGATCTTACTGCCTTTCTTAACAGAGATCAAAGAAGTGGCGGTAGGTGGGGCTACCTCCGGTATCCTGTATAATGTATTACACAAAGAAATAATAACAGCGCGAGGCCTTCACTCATACACAACATTTCGCTTCCACAAGTATGGTTGGCCTAATAATACATCACAAACATCCAGAGGTACAACATTACATAATACCTCATCTGTGAAGGGCTTGATGCTGTAGGGAAGGCAACACTGCTGGCGAACTCGGAGATCTCGTCCTTGGTGAAGCCACCTGATGCTTTGTGGTTGCAAGTGTGGTATGGTTGGCAGTCCCAGCCGCTTCACGACCTCTGCTGAAATGAGGTTCTTTTGGCTCCCACTGTCAATAATGAATTGCAGCAGCGAACCCTTCACCCTCATCTGTGAGTGGAAAAGATTCTCCCCCTCCTCTGGATCTTCAGGCTCATTCTTCTGGATCTTAGTGGTGGCAATAGTGGCACTGGGCTCTGTGTCAATGATTTGGTTCCCTTTGCCATTCCCCTTGTTGGGTTCTGACTCAGGGTCGGAACATGCATTTGATCCTGAAGCCTTCAACTCGGCCACCATCGATTGCTTGGTTCGACACTCACTTGTGTTACGAGTGGGGCTCTTATGGAGCTCACACCACTTTCTTGTGTCCTTCTTTGACTTTGTGGTGTTGTTCTTTTCTTATGGCTTCAACGGGTTGTCTTGGGTCACCCTGCCTTAGCTTTGTCCTTTGTTTTTTGGATTCATAGATCCAAATTCTCGCTTCTTTTGTTTAAAATTCTTCTCGATTTTGACAGCATATTGGTATGTTGTGCCGAGCGAGGAGATGTTTAGGAACTCCATCTCATCCTGGATGTACCTGTGTAGGAAGCCATAGTATTAGAGCACCAAATTCAACTCATAATCCTTGATACCCAACTTTATGCGAAGGGTATGAAAAATATTTGTGAACTCCGGCACATCTTGGTCCCTTCCTTGCCGCAGCGTGGTCCACTTTATGTATTTGTCCTCATAGCTCTTGATAGGGTAGTATTGCTCCTTGATCGCATCCCGGAATGAATTCCAAGTGGGTGCGGCTGAAAATAGTGAGCCCGTATATTCATTCTTCTACTCGCAGTAGGTTTCCCACTGGTCTTTGACATGGGGGGTTGCTTTGAGAAGTGCAAAAGTGATCTTTTCCCAGCTAGAAAAATCATGAACAAAAAAATAACCATCTAGCAGATTTAACCATTTATCTACGACATCTGCGTCTATCTGACCCTCGAATATGGGGATTTCAAAGTTAACTTGTACCTTAAAGGGTGTGTTATTTCCAGCGTAGTTGTTGGAAGCAGATGCATTGCCCATGGGTAGCCGCTGAAGGATCTGGGCAAAGTTTTCCATCATCGCATTCCTTTGTCGCTTGAGGGCTTTTTCGAGCAAGATTTTGATGGGATCTCCTGCCCCCTCATCTTTCTTTTCTTTTGCCATGGGAGGTCGTCGGGATTTGTGAGGCTGGTCTTGCAAAGGTTCAACCAGTTCAAGCCCTAACTCCTTATATCCCGATCTCGTTGGGGACATGCAAAGAAAAACAGAGAACGAGTAGACCACTCTGATACCACTGATCTGGATTTAAATAGGAACGCAACAAATTACAGATATAACCATAAACATAGAGATGTAGCAGAAATAATACTTCATTTAATTGATGTAAAGTACTGGAATATACTTACAAACAGAAATGGAAATAAACCAACTAGGGCGATGGTAGCTCATCTCTAAGAAGATATGTGGGGGCTACATGCCTCTGAACTGTGTTACAATGAGGCTCGAAGGCCTATTTATTGTTGAGAAACAATGGAAAATCCTAAACATCCAAAAACCTAACCCTAGGAGATGAAATGCCAAACTGTGGGCCTCGTTTGGGTAAATTGGTACATCAACTTCCCGGGGTTAGAAAGATCTATCTGATGACTACAACTTTTGAGTGAGCAACGTCGTTTAGGGCCTCAAAACAGCTCTGGAAGTTCAGGACCCAAAAAACTGCTACAAATAGTAAATTGTGCTACAAATAAGGAAACTGAAAAACTGAAAGAGACAGTTGTGGGGGTCCAAGTGGGATAGGTGGGTGGCCACCAACATCAAACTGGATCAAGTGGTGGCTTCCCCCAGTGGGTGGCATGGGAAACTATTGGGAGTGGTGGCTTCCAACTGGTAGTATCCTGTAATAGGTAGTGGCCTGGAGTGAGTGGTTGTTCACTGCGTCACAAGTCAAGGTTTTTACACTTACGTTGGCTAGTGATATGATGCAAAGAAGATTTTAATAATAAAGAAGAAACATATGAAGACAAGCAAATGATGATTTTTCTCCCATAAGTTTCCACCTTATATCATGTGTTATGTGTTGAGGTGTTTCTTTTATGTTTATATGCTTCTTATGATGCGTGCTTAGATTTGTTGTTATTATAATGTGTTGTTCACGAATGAATGATTTAAAAAATTGTAAAGAAAGGTACAAAGTATAATATGGTGATCTAATGCACAATACTGATTCACTACCCCTCTCAGTATTGTCAAGCTCACAACAACAAATGATTATAGATATTTGGTTAGTTTTAATTAAAAGAAGTATTGCCAAGCTCACAACAACAAATGATTATAGATATGTGGTTAGTTTTGATTAAAAGCATTATAAATCATCAACAATCTCATTCTCATTGATTACTCATTCTCATTGTGCTCACTCAATTCATTGTTTATATTACAATAGAGTATGAAAAAGATGTGGTAAAAATATCTCATTTTCACTCTTAGAGTTATAAATAAAGTATTTCGATATCTATGTTAAATAATACAATTTTATATTAACTTCATACAGATAAAATAATTAAAGTTAAAAAAAAAAAAATATTTCTCTTATAAATATTTCAATATAGATCTTAAATAAACTGTTATTACAATAGAGTATGAAAAAGATGTGGTAAAAATATCTCATTTTCACTCTTAGAGTTATAAATAAAGTATTTCTATATCTATGTTAAATAATATATTTTTATATTAACTTTATACAGATAAAATAATTAAAGTTAAAAAAAAATATATATTTTATTTCTCTTATAAATATTTCAATATAGATCTTAAATAAAGTGTGTGAATAGCCCCATATATATATATATATATATATATATATAGTAGTAAAATATTTCAATGCTAAAAAAAATAATTAAAAGTAAAATAATTTAGTTGCTTCTTAATCATTCTTAATCAAAAGGAAATGTGTAATTCATTACTTTTTGATATACAATATTCTCAATAATAAAATATTCAAAAATACAATTTAAACAATAGAAAAATAAGATTTATAATATATAAAAAATTATATGTATAAACAATAAAAATCTCAAAAAATTATATGCAACACAACTACTCCCAACCAACCACACTTATATTTGCCTATTCTCTTTATTTAATATTTGAAGCCTTTCTTTCTAATAATTTATCCTTTTTTTTTCACTAATCCCTTATTCAAAATTATTTATTTATTTTATATTATTATTTTAAATATTACCATAATATTTATCCATTTTATTCCTTTATAATTTTTATATAAACATTCCCTTTTCTCGTATTTTTTTTCAATGTGCATAATAATAAGAAGTACAAATTCTCTTATTTTTTGTATAAACATTCTCTTCTTTCATTCTTTCAATGTGAATGGTAATATTCTCTTTATATTTTTTTTCTCAACATTCTCTTTTGTATCATTCTTTCAATTGTACATGATAATAAGAAGTAAGGATTTTCTTTGTAATTTTTATTTAAACATTTTCTTTCCTCTTATTATTTCAATGTCCATCTTGATACGAAGTAGCGTGTACAATAGGAACTTACGACTTTTAAAAAACACAATGTTTAATCTTTCATAAGTGTTCAAGCGATTATTAATAATCAGTAAGAGGCTTTTAAGCGAGATTAATAATTACTCAAGGATCTTGGTGGTTCAAGTTCCAGGTTTCCGTTCACTTAATTGTTTTATTCATTGTGTGGTCTCTGCATTGGATTCCTTTATGGAAAACTTCATTGCCAACTCCCTACAATGTGGATATTTCTTGTTGTCACAGTTTAGCCATCAAGTGCTCGAATCAAGGGAAAAACATGCAACCTGACCATCCATGAACGGATGGATTCTAAAGAAAATGTCGGAAAAAAATGAATCAGTTTCCTTGATCATCCTTTCAATATTGAAAGACCAAAAATTATTTAAAGCTTTTTTCGTGTTGCCAGCACATGTTCAACAGTTAGAGAATGACACCTCTATTTTGTGTGTTTTCGGAACAGGTTCAACAATGAGAGAATGACACATCTGTTATCCATGATTCTGGTTGTCATATAAAGTGAGGCTGGACAACTTAGGTCTCCTGCTGTGAGATCTTTACTCGTAAAATTTGTTTTCTGCATTTATTGGATGAGCCTAGCCACCTGTAATTAGCGACTATGCAGTGTATCATTGATTTAGACAATTCTCTGTTTTGTCCATGGTGGATATCATGTTGACAAAACAATACATGTTTGATTTGTTTTAATACTTTGTAATATTGGTCAGCAATTTAGCAAAACATGTTATAGACAATATGTATTCAATAATTATCCAGATATGCACGGAAGATAATATTATTTGATTTTTTTTTCTGTGCCTGTGATACTTTGTGATATTGGCCAGCGCTTTAGCTAAACATGTGATGAACAATATCTATTCAATAGTTATCGAGATGTGCACGGAATTCTTGTGCAATTTATCCGGAAAACACTCGATATCAAGCTTTGCTCAGAGCGGTCTACCATCAATAGAAAATGAACAGCTGACATCCATCATATAAACATTTTCTCACTAGCATATGATTTTATAAAAACCTTCCATTCTTTCATTTTTGCTTATTTCCATTAAATTGATTACTGCGCCTCAAATGTGTTTTTTTTTTTTAAAGGTGGAAAAACTTATCAAATTCAGTTGTCAAACCAACAGTGAGGACAGCCATCTCTCTACGAATGTCCGTTGACCCATCACTGTTATCAAGAAAACCACGCCACATGGAATAACCCGCTGGTGGTCCGTAAGGGGGGAGGTTTTCACTCTGTCTGGGTCTTGGGTCGTTAACCTGTTTCCTTAAGTCCGAGGAAGACGAGTTCTTAGCCAAACATAAACAGTTTTAGGGCATACTCCAAGCCCCTAGTCAAATGTGTTATATATACATATATAAAATTTGATATTTGAGTAAATAATTAATTTTAAAAACTCATTGTGGATCCATTTTTTCATTTTTTCTTTGTTCATTAAATCAATTACTTGTGCCTCAATTCAAATGTTTATATATATATATATATAGATATATATAATTTGCTATTTGAATCTTTTTTTTTTTAACCCATTATGGTTTTTTCTTATTTTTATATACTAAATATAAAATTAATAGTTGATTTTCCCCATATAAGCATTCGTTATCCGCACACACTTTTTCCTAATAGCCACCTCGCACATGCATAATCATGAACGATTTATGTACTCAATAACCCTTCAATCATTGACATTCATAATTTTTATTAATTAATGTGGACCCCACATATTGTGGAGAGGGAGTGTTCCTTGCGAAACACTTTTTTAAATAATAATTAAAAAAAATATTTGTATATTTATTGTTTTAATAAAAAACATGCTATATATAACAGCCATTAGATTTAACATTGTTAAGTAATCATTATTACAATTCACCCAAGGAAATGTAAATATTAATTGGATATTTGAGTCTATGCAAAGAACAATTCATTAAGTAATCATTATTACAATTCACCCAAGGAAATGTAATAATATTAATTGGATATTTGAGTCTATGCAAAGAACAATTCATACTTAGCTGTACATTAAATGTTTTTATTGCTAATATTTTAGTATTAAATAATCCATATTTACTATTTGCAATAATAACAAGGCAAGTGGTGGACCCATACAATATTATTGGTAATATTTTAATTATAAATAATGCACATTTCCGTATTTGGGAATATCTTGCATGATTGAGCAAACATTTTGTTTATTGTTATGTTTGAGAAATTAGGTACGTGTGGAAGTGTGGAGGGAGTCCATTGTGTGGTAGGAGTTTTCATTCTGCAGATGTCCACACTTAATTCGCACTAAATGATTTTATTGCTAACATTTCAATATTAAATAATCCATACTAGTCATTCGCAATAACATTGAGAAAAATAGTGGACCCATATGATATTACATGTAATATTTTAATTATAAATAATGCATACTTATGTATTTCTGAATATCACTAGTCAATTGAGTAAAGGTTGTGTAAAGTGGAGATAAAATTCGACACAATGAAAATACGAATTGTTTTAAAAGTTCTAGATTGTTCTGCCACACGTAGTGGCATAAGGAAACATAATAATATTAATTAAATAATTGTTTAGTCCCCATCCTCGAGCCTATGTAAAGAACTTGCAACCACATCAATTCTCGCATCATTGAAGATAAGCTTTGTTTATGGTCATTTTTTCTGAAAATAGGCACATGTGCAGAAGTGCCAAAAAAGTCCATTATGTGGAGGAAGCTTTCAAGCTTTCATTGTGAGGATCTCCACACTCCGCATAATCTACTAATATCAAATTGCACATGTGCTAACTCTAGAAGAGTTAAAACACATTATAATTAAAATATTCTTTAACACATCCTTCATTTTGCACAAATTCAAAGCATAGTAAAAGCTTCGCACAAGGAAACATGAGAGTATTTCATACATTGTATAGTTTTGCACACATAGACCAAATTTTTCATGGAACAAATTAATGCTCAAGTGAGTCACTTGTAGCTTGATTCACATATTCATTTTACTCGTCGATACTATATTATTGGTAATATTTTAATTATAAATAATGCATATCTCCATATTTCTGAATATCACTAGTCAATTGAATAAAGGTTGTGCAAAGTGCAGACAAAATTTTGAACAACAAAAACTTGAATTGTTCTCAAATCCCTGGATCATTCTCTTACACATAACTACACAAGGAAACATAATAATATCAATTGTACATTTTTTCAGCCCCCTATCCCCTCGCTACTTGATCCTATGCAAATAACCCACCACTGCCTCAATTCTTGTATTATTGAGAAGAAGCTTGGTTTATCGTTAGTTTTCTGAATTTAGGCACATGTGTGGAAGTGCGGAGAAAGCTTTGAAGTTTCATTGTGCGGATGAAACTTTCAAGCTTTCATTGTGCGGATCTCTGCACTTCGCACTAAGGGATTTTATTGCTAATATTTTAGTATTAAATTATCCATATTTGTTGTCGCAGTAATACCGAGGCAAGTGGTGGACCCATACAATATTATTGACAGTATTTTAATTATAAATCATGCATCTCTTAGTATTCCAAATATCACTAGAAAATTGAGTAAAGGTTGTGCGAAGTGTGGACAAAATTTTGTACAATGAAAGATTTTCGCACAATGAAATATTTTCACAAAAAACTCTTTGCATAAGCATTGTAAGCTTTGTCTATGGTTATTTTTGTGAAATTAGACATATGTGTGAGAGTCTAGAGGAAACCCATTGTGCGGAGGAAGCTTTCAAGCTTTCATTGTGTGGGCATTCCTGCTTTACACTAAAAGCTTTGCTAATTAATTGATTAAAGGTTGTGTTCTCATAATGAAAAATGTATTTTTATGTAACTGGAACATATGAAATAACATAATAATATTAATTGGAGATTTGTTCAGCCCCCCTGCTAACCGCCCTCCTGGGCCTATTCTAAGAACCTGCAACTGCTTCAATTCTCACATCATTGAGCATAAGCTTTTTTTATGGTTATCTTTCTAAAATTAGGCACATGTGTAGAAGTGTAGAGTAAACTCTCAAGTTTTCATTGTGAAGATCTCTGCATTTTGCACTAAAGGATTTTATTTCTAATATTTTAGCATTAAATAATTCATGTTTGTTGTTAGCATTAACATTGAGGCAAATGATGAACCCATATGATATTATTGGTAATATTTTAATTATAAATAATGCATCTCTCTGTATTCCAAATATCATTAGTCAATTGACTAAAGGTTGTGTAGAGTGAAAATACAATTTTGTATAATGAAATCTCTCCGCAGAATGAAATATTTTCACACAAAATTCTTAGCATAAGCATTTTAACCTTTGTTTATGGTTATTTTTGCACATTGTGCGGAAAAATATTTCAATATTTCATTGTGTGGGCTTCCGCACTCCTCACTAAAGGATTTGCTAATTAATTGATTAAACATTGTGCTTTCATAATCAAAGATGTACTTTTATGTAACATACAAATGTGAAATATCATGAGATCAGAAATTAAAGTTATGAAGTTCCTTCTACACCTTACGTTTATTTTCTCATATCGCACATAGCTAAATCTACAAAAGTATTAAATGGGAAATAGTTTAAGATTAATTTTCCCTTTGTACCTTTGTTGTTGTGCACAATCCTTGTCTTTTGCACTGTAAAAACTTTGCACAAGGAAATCTTCATATAAGGAAACATAATAGTAGTAATTCAAAATTATGTGTATCATCTTTGATTTTCTTGATTATTTAGTAGTCCATATTAATGACATTATTAGCAAGTGCGAAAGAGGTTAAAGTTTATGGAGAACAAAACCTTATGCATAAGCATTGTAATATTTGTTTATGGTTGTTTTTGTGAAATTAGGCACATGTACTAATTATGCATTGACATTGTACATGTTACAAATCAAAGTTATAGAGTTCCTTCTGGTGAGATGACAAAGCTATGAATGTTGCATTACTAGGATTTTCCCATTCACACTTGGCTCTCTAAAATGATTTCCTCTAATTGGAACTAACCCCTTTTTTTAGGATAAACATTGCTTGGTCTGTCATTGAAGTAGAATGATTAAACCTGCACATCAATCATCCTATCAACAATTTTCGTTATGCTATTCGATAGTAAGTGAGATTCTTGGTGATGAACCATGCTTTTCATGTCAACTGTTGGAGTGAATCTGTAAGCATATAGTCAGGGATTAGAGCCATAAGTTGTGAAGTTTATTAGCAAGTGTGGCATAGGTTGAAGTTTATGGAGTGGGAACAAAACTCTGTATTATGAAAGCTCTTTATACAATGAAATCCTTTTGCACAAAATTATTTGCATAATGAAAGCTTTCCGTGGAAGTGCAGAGAATAGTGATTTTCCCACGCTACTACACAGTGCACTATAGAGTTTTTCTCTGAACACATGCATGAGTGCAGAGACTTTTTTGAATGGAGAGAGTGAGTGCGGAAAAGTTCAAAGCTAACATACAATCCTGCACAATCAGCTTCTATGCACTTCATAACCACTATACAAATTCAATTTTCATTTATCAAATTTAATATCACATATTGTATTGGCTATTTGTGCAGTTTAACATTAGTGTTTATAACATATTTTATTACGTAATTATTATAATGATAACAAGTAACATACAAATTGTTGGAAGCATTTAGTACTAAAGCATGTGAGAAAGGACAAGTGTGTTATATGCAAAATCTTTGTCGAGACGATAATGTTTATGAAGATACAAAAACTTGGAAATCACACTTAGCATTGAAGAATTAATTAATTATCAACATTCATATTAATATCTATTCAAAAAATCGATACACAATTACATTATCCTTGAAGTGCTTAGTAACATCTACTCTGATGCATTGTGTAATGATTACTGGTTTCAAACATATCAATAAAATCATATCTATCGATATTATAAAATACTTCCTTTGATATTTATTCGGTGAATTGAAGAATACATAGTGGTTTTAAAAGAGCTGCGTCGGTTAGAGATGTTACTAGTGATCAATAGTTTGTATCTACATGTGATCAGTTAGAAATGTTAGTCATAAATGAAGGATATGTGGAGGAAGTACAATTTACGTATTAGGCATTATGTTGGAGGCTAAGTGATGGTTATGCGAATGAACTTGATTTCGTTTCTTCTATGGCAAATTGAATCTATTTTGAAGGCTATTTATTAACTGAATAGTTGGAGACTCATTTCTATTATATTGTGCCTATATGAAAGTGAAACATGGAAATGAATGGTACTATCCAGTTATAGCTTTCTAATGAAGTTTAGTTAGGCTGTCAAAGTGCATAGTTTCCAATCAAAGCCTATAATACTTTTGGAATGCTAGTTTTTAGCTTAACACAAAATGAAAAAAACCATGTAAAGTTATAAACTGTTACCTAATTCACTTATTTCAGTGAACAAATTTAATTTAATATTTGGATAATGTGACAAAGGAAATAAGGAATCCAAGTCATGAATTTACATCTAAGATCTGAAATCACTTTGTCTTCCACAAAGTAAAATCTAGCCGATAGCAAGGCAAGTTTACATAGTAAATGTGTTGGTTTAATGAATAAATACGAAAAATACTTTTATTTATTGTTAGAAGAGATTTAGTTAATCAAAATAGAATGTGGTTTAGGATATCAATAAAATAATATTTCGATGTCGATTAATAAAACATGTAAAATAGATCAATCATGAAACATAATTGTATCAATTAGACTATGTCAAATTGGAATTTAAGTAAAATGTATATGATCTAAAATAACATATTTCACATTCGTCTTTTCTGATTAAATATCAATCAGTACTAGTCATATTGATGACGATCACTGGTTAATAAATACCATTAAAATCAATAGTATTTAAATTTCTTTTCAGAACTTAGATGTCAATTCATGATTTGGATGATTTATCAGCTTTAACGCATTATGTGTAGGCCTATTACTTGTCAAATTAATTTGTCAATGTTCATTTTGTTCTAGTCTCATTAGTAAGTTATAGGTAATGGACTTGCTTTGTTGTTCTAAAACTGTTATGTGTTTTTAGGTTTTTCTTTATAATTTTTCTATTGTGTTTTGAATTTGTTACTAACAATGAAAATATGGCCCAAATAAAAAATAGAAAAATCACAGAGGAAGATGTATATACAGAGAGCTAATATATCTTAATTCTCAACCAAGATATATTAATGATTAGTCAAGATATTTTAATGCTAATGGATAAAATACTGGATCTTCAACAAATGCTTAAATAATTCAAAGATGGACTAGATGCCATAAGAAAGTTGCCAGAAGAGCTCTTGCAAAACATGAACAAAGAAATCAGAACTCCATTCTGACAGCATAATCACTAGAAGCATTAATGTCTAAAAATAATGGTTAATTAGTAAAGAAATTGTTACCAATTTTTGTTATTTGCTCAACCAATTTTGAAATTTAGTATATGACATAGGCTATGTGTTGTAATATTCTCGACATGTTTAAAGAAAAAGAAACATATTTAACTATTATGGATTTCATACGTCTATATAGATGCAACATATTTTATAAGTTGTATCGTAATCTTTCTTATTCGATTTAGAAATTTGTTTCAACTCTGTATGAAAATGATTTATTTAGATATTTGTTTAAATCTTGCATGAAATAGATTTTAATAAAAATAAGACTAGATTTGTCAACATTGTAAACAAAGAAAAATGTGATTGTAAAGTCCATTAATTAATAACATTGTCACCATAAATCAATAAAACAATGTAAGAAACAAGACTGCAAGAAATAAAACAAGACATAACATAGTAATAAACATAGAGCCCGGACAAAATAGTTCATTTAAATACATTCATGTAAAATGTCATACTAACATTTGCATTAGTAGAAGCAATCAACTTGTTTTCTCTAATGTTTGCACTCCTAATATTATTCTTATAAGTATAGTATATTGATTGACAATGTGAAATCAGATCCCAATCATTAAGTAAAATGAAAGAGTTATTCGACAAAAATGCAATTATTGAGCCAAAAAATTCAAGGCAATGTTACGATGCTTAACATTGCAAGAAACAAGAACTTTACCATTACCAGATTGCTCAACAATATAAACAAAGAAAATAATAAGTGTATACATATAACTATGTTTTGATGGTTTATTGTAAATGTGCCATGTGTCTCGAAATTGATAAAATTTCAATAACATCTGATTTGTCTACACAATATCGCTCATAGGAAATTTGTCGTAGTGCAGGTAATACCTTTTCCAGTTCCATGCCCATTAGAATACAATGTATTTTAGTCTTGTCATTTGCATGTATGATGCAGTTTAACCAATGAAAATAAAGGAAATAAGAGTCCTACTTGCAAGGGGTGCAATAAAGCATAATTTTATTCATAGTAGAACACTTGTAATTGGAGTACTGAATTTCACACAAACAATCTCGAATGGATTCAAATATGCACTAATCTCTATTAGATATCATTAGAAGTACCGTAAAATTGATATAGAAAACAAAGACTTAGTAACATGAAATCAAATGTTTTTTAATTTATTGTTCTTTAACTATGTCTATATAATCAATATAATATAGTTTACCGTGCATATTCCACTCGGTGAGGAAATCAAGTTTCTTAGATTTTCAACTTTCTTTCCTATTTTCAATGGACATATGAATGTCGATTGTGAAGTTCAGAAAACTCTTTCTTTTTTTAACTATATTTTTTAGCAAGATCAATGGATTTTTTTTTTGTAATTCCCTTTGGATTGAAACACATGTCGAAACAAGTTTATCATGTACTTAAAACTATTACATATGCAACATTTGTAAAAAATAAAATGAAAACCATATAGCATATGGACAATAATTTTTTTTCTCAATGTTGGGGTATATAGACCTACGCACATGTATCTTCTTTTCTATTTGAATGAAAGTTTTGTTTTCTGGAGAAAGAAAAAGATGTACAATAACTTTGTAACAAGAAAATAATTAAATAAATTAAATCTTATTGTTTCCCTGTCCTTGTTCCAAATATTTTTACTTCATTGATGTATTTAGAATTGTAAGTAAAAGAGCATGTAACCACAAGTACATTCACAACACTGAAGAGGGAAAAAAAAGTGGCCATAAAGAGAAGAGCCACCAAAATGTGATAATGAAGTTCGCCCAATGTGGGCTACGTCTTCAGGTCTTGCTCAAAGTGCAGAGGATTTTTAATTCATCAACAAAAAAATCAAAATGAATATATGGAAAAATGCACATTATACCTCTACTTTCGAGGACGGCCTAAAATTTCATAGCAATGCTAAATAAATGAACAACACAGTTGGATTTGTGGTGAAATTTCGTGAAATTTGACTATAAAGTTGACCTTGTTCTGTCATGGTTGAATTTGGGCTCCTCGAGAATATTTTAGATTCCTCACAAGATTCTCCTGTAGTCACGGGTGAAACTTTTTCTACTCAGATGAAGAAATGGACTACATAGTTGAAATCCTGGCAAAATTTTGGTTCAGATGAGCATAAACTTGATATATTTATGGCAATGTCAAAGTTTGGCCCTAGGAAATATTTTAGATTCCTCACAAGATTCTCCTTTAGTCACGGGTGAAACGTTTTCTACTCAGATGAAGAAATGGACTACACAGTTGAAATCCTGGCAAAATTTTGGTTCAGATGAGCATAAACTTGATATATTTATGGCAATGTCAAAGTTTGGCCCTAGGAAATATTTTAGATTCTCTCAGCATCAAAAAAGATATGCTACATTAGGGTTCCACTCCTACTATCCCATGTCAAGGTTTCACCACTCTGCAGTTCTGTGCTAGGCTTCGCCTTGCAATGTTTTGTTTGTGCCCTCGCTTGCCAGTCTGGTTACCTACTGCACATGCACCAAGCTTATATACAAAGACCTCTACATAGTTAACAACAGGTGCCCGCTTAGCACCTTGGTTGGAGGGTGAATGTTAGGTTGTTGGAAATGATCGGGACGCAGGTTTAAACCTCATGCTTTTTTATTTATGAACCAAAGTTCAACTATTTCCCATCATTTAAACATTACAACATGCAAAATTAACTGCTAATGTGACCCTTCGTTGTATCATTTGGAACCACCCACTATTCACAACCATTTGCGATAACGGTCCCATGCTAAGTTTAACCATCATTGACCACATGCATTACATTGGTTGGCTTGCACCATTGGTTATAACCATAGGTCCATTGTTTTGTATATATGGGTAGAACATATATTATGTGGTTCCAATAATTTACTTAAGGCCCCGAATGGCTTAATCATATATTTCAATATGTTGACTTATGGTTTTAAATAGCTTGAGTTTTATGGTATATGGTTATTATAATAAACCTTTTTTTTGTTTTAATATAATAACATTTTGTTATTATATATATATATATATATATATATATATATATATATTATTTTTTGGTTATTATAATATATATATATATTTAATATTTTTCTTTGTCTTTTGTGCAGGGTTAGAAGACTAACATTGAAGTGCCTCGTGTCAATAACCTACTGGTCATTCAATCGCTACATATGAAAAGCGGGTCCCACATCCTTACGACTTGTAAATTTTTGACGGTCATAAAAGGGTCATAACAACTCCAGTTGAGGTGTCGTTTGTGTTGTTGGGTTCGTAATGATGAACAATATGAGTTGGTACTAATATTTTTGAGATCTGAGAACTTTGATATTTGAGTCTTTCCAAAGCCACTTGGATCATTCTCATTCTACATTCCTGTTTGCGTTACTGAAATCACAATAGCAACAATTGTGGTAATTGGAAACGCATCATCATTATGTGAAAAATTTACAATCGTCATAGTTGGAAAGAATCAATATTTTGCACAAACAAGACACATGTTTTCTACACTACTAAAACTATTTAGACCAAGCTTTTTCACAATCACTACTATCGTATTTACGCTTTGGACTTATTTCAAAATATCTAATAGAAACAACAACATTTGGATTAAGTTTTGACTCACGTTGTTAGATTAACTGTGTTGACACAAGGAATGTTATTATATTTTCCGCTTTCTTATTTGTTAAGTCTATACAGGGTATTTCTTTTATCTTGTTTAATTTGTCCAAAAATGTATGACATTTAGCCAAGACAATGTCATAAAAATCCTCCAAGTTATGTTGTTATTGATATCTTTGATCAACAATGGCATATAATTGATTTCGTTTTGCCTAGTCATGAGCATTAAATTGAAATAAATTAAAAAAAAAGAACAAATAAACAAAAAACAAATTTGATACATAGTTAATTAAACATGCCCAAAAGTACCTATTTACTTTTATTTCTTCGCTAATTTATGTTGCTTTGATTTTGTCTATTGTGATATCTATTTATGTAGTATTGTTGATTGCTATCTCTACACTCTTGTCCATCTCTACTATGACATCATTCAAATTTGATATCTTTTTGATGTCTACAAATAATACATTGAAATCACTGTCTAATTTTTTTTTATAATTGAAGCTAAGTAAGAACTGTCTAATGAAAACAGAATAAGATAACACAAAGTCATTGCTAGTGTACATAAATTCTAAATAGATTTTAGTGCCAATAAATACAAATGTCTAATAGAAATGTTCAAAGTACCTTTTTCCTTTTAATTGTTGTCTTGGATCCGAATCTCTAAGTGTTATATGTTTTCTGGAAATTAAAAAAGGTTTTATTTTAGTTATAAAACATTAAATTATGGAAAAAAAACACAACCGATTGTGTAATGTGAAAATAATCAAAGGACAATAAATAGAACATAAACATACCTCTTAGAAAAATTATAATTGTCCTTAACAATATTTCTTTTGCTTGTGTTCATTTCCGCTGTGATGATGATATGAGTTATATCAAATATACAAAAATAAGAAAAATAAAAGGTACTAATTTCATAGCATGAAAGTAATTCAAACGTAAGAACTGTATGACAACAACATATCTTGTGTAAACATATTTAGTACTATAAAATTACGCAGTATTTGAATTTTGTACATCATTGCTGCAGGATTGTACCGTATATTGTATAAATAGTCGAAGTAATCACATATAGAACAAATAATCCATTATTTATCTATCATAAATGTTACACATTTTTCATTTTCGCTCGGAATAAGCTTGCAAAGATAATCCCTTACAATGTGCAACAACCAGAACAATATTGTACAACCTAGACGAGGATTATATTTGTAACGAGCTCATCCAAAAAGTAATTTAGCATGCATTTGTAACATGCATGTTAAAAATATTGCATGATGAACACCTGACTGATGCTTCTACGGAAAACATAACCAACATTAGTGGTTATAATTGTCATATTACCTTATAAATGTTGAACATATGTATTAGATAGTCAAAGAAGTTCTACATGTAGATAGGAAAATTATAGTAAAAAATAATCGACAATCAACAAAATTTGAGGCGAGTGTTATAGTTTCCAGTGAAGCAGGAAGTTGTCAACAAATTTTGTTCAAGAACAAATTGTTATTAATAATAATAAAATATCATCAATTAAATAACTTTGATCCAATGCATCATTGTACAATGTGAAGGAGACGGCCCTTCGAAATTATTATTATTATTATTGTTGATGAAAAATTCTTATAAGTGAAGAAATATGCGGAAATAGCTTTGAAATATTAATTTAATGTGAGATATGGGAAAACGAGACAAAACCATCCCTCCTCTCCCCCTTTCCCTTCTGGCACATGATGAGAGCTCCTAACAAGAAAAACTTTAAAAAATGAAACGTGCTAAAAATGATCGAAGATCGCTAGTTCAAAGTAGATTATATCGAACCTTAATACTGGTTTAGAATTTCTAAAAACTAAGTAAAATCAAAGCTACATGAAAAAATCATAGCTATTTTGTTTAATAAGTAGGAGAACTATGTTAGAAAGACTATACAAGCAAGATTGGGAAGAAATATGCAAAAAGTAGATTTCAAATATTAATATAATATGAAATATGAGAAAATACAAAAAAATTTAAGAGACACAGTTAGAGAGAATAGTTCCCTATGCATCCCGGATCTCCTACACATACCCCCTACTCCATACATTCTTTAGTCTAGAGATATTCACAGCTCTATGCAACTGGTCTTTTGCATGACTAAATTTGTAAAAGTATGAAATACAAAAGAGTTAAATTAATTTTGTCCCCTGTGATTATTATTATCACATTATACAACACTTTTATTTTGCTATATATTTTATCTGCTTTGTAGCATGCAATGTTGTATACATAAAGTCACACATAAATGTATACAGACATACGAAACATCACACCTCAATGTTTCTGTTCACTGTTTCGCAAAACCGTTGTTCCGCACAAAAGAGGAAGTTCATTTAATATTGCATAAAATTCCAAATAAGAGTGTCGTCTTTCCATTTATGAAAAGAATTAGCAAATGTAAACATTTCAACAACCTTGCAACAACGTTTCATGAATAGTTCTTCACGATTACTTCCTTCTTTGAAAGTCTTGTCACTCTAAAACTTGTACCATTTTCATCAATTTTTTTATTATAAATATAACCATAAACAAAGCGTACACTGATTATGAAGAGAGTTTTATGAAAAAATATTTCACTGTGCGGAGAGCTTTCATTGTATATAGTTTTGTTCACACTTCGGATAAACTTTACTTAATTGGGTAGCAATATTCAAAATATAGAGATATGGATTATTTATTATTAAAATAACACCAATAATATTGTATGGGTCCACTACTTACCTCGATATTATTGTGAATAACAATGTTATGGTTATTTATGTTTAATTAAACACACTTCCTTTTTTTCTATTAGTAGATTGTGTAGAGTGAAAAGCAATAACATAACAGTGCCACTGTCAGAGCACTAACCAATGGAATGACCACTTACAAAATCAATTTTTGTTTTTGTTTTTAATTTTTTTGTTTTAAATTTTTAAATTTTAACATAAATTTTCAAGAAATGACAAATACCAAAAAATAAAATTCCCTCCACCAGGGGAATTATGTCCCATCAGAGCTCCCTAGCTAATTGAAAATTAGAATTAACATCTCCTGAAAATTAGAAAATTAGAAAATTAGGTTAAAATTGCAAAAGATAGCAAAATAATGCAGAGTCAATGCAGTTTGATCGTGACGCAAATGCTCAAGTCCCTAGCGAGGCAAGGAAAAAAGTTTTAAATGCAAAATAGTTTAAAATTAATTTCATTTATGCAGAATAAAGTTCCATTTGCACCTCCATTCTCCTGCACATTCCCATTTCTCCGCGTAGTAAAAGCTTTGCATAAGGGAAGCTTCACACAAGCAAGCTCCGTGCAATGAAACATAATAATGATAGATTAACATTAATAACTTAATGTTAATTTCATCCACATTGAATAAAGTTCCCTATGCACCCCCCATTCTCCTACACATACCCTGCCCTCCGCATAGTCAAAGCTCCACACAATGAAACATAATAATATTCATTCATACATCTTTCATTCCAAAAATATTCATATCTCAATAAAGTCACAACTCTATGCAACTACTCTCATTAGCGGTAGAGGCAGGGACTATGTTTTCAATGCGTAATACAGTTCCCTTTATGCACTATGAAATATAATAATAACATATTAAAATTAATAGTTTAACATTAATTTACCTATGCACCTCCATTGTCCCACAAATACCTCATTCTCCACACAATAAAAGCTCCGCACAAGGAAAAATTTCAACATTAATTTTGTCCATGAGAAATAAAGATCCCTATGCACCCCCGTTCTCTCACATATACCCCATCCTCCACACAGTCAAACCTCCGCACAACGAAACATAATAATATTAATTCAAAATTTGTTCATAGTTAATTAAAGTAATAGATTGTGGGGAATGTAGATGTCTGTACAATGAAATCTTGAAATATTCTTCCGCACAATGGACTTCCTCTGTAGTCTTACACGTATGCATTTGTATTAATATTTCAACAACCTTTGGTCAATGTTTCGTGAACAATTCTTCATGACTACTTCTTGCTTTGAAGATCTTGTTACTTTACAACTTGTTTTGTTTTCATCGATTCAACTATTACAAACATAACCATAAACAAAGCTTACACTACTTATACAGAAAGTTTTATGTGAAAATATTTCATTATGCAGAGTGCTTTCATTGTACAAAGTTTTGTCCGCACTCTGCACAAACTTTACTCAATTGGCTAGTGATATTCAGAAAATAGAGATATGGATTATGTATTGTTAAGATATTACCAATAATATTATATGGGTCCATCACTTACCTTGGTCATTATTGCGAATAATGATGTTATGGTTATCTCCATTTAATTAGGCATCCTTCATTTTTTTTCTATTAGTAGATTATGCAGAGTGTTGAGGTCTGTAGAATGAAATCTTGAAAACGTCTTCATTAGTCCTGCCCAAGACTAGTGGTTATTTTATTATTAATAGATAGTGTGGAATGTAGAAGTATGTATAATGAAAGCTTCCCCTACATAATGGACTTCCTCCACAGTCTCACACATATGCATTTGCATTAATTTTGAAAATACATGGCAATATTGATATTTTAATGGTTTGAAAATCATGCTTTTGGATTTGATATCTCAATGCTTTGAAATAATGGCATATACAATAATGCTTGTTAATCTCAACGAAAAGTGAATTCTAATTGGAAAATTAATATATATATTAGTTTAAATTTTAAATGTATATCGAAATTAATATATAAGATAATTAGTTTTAATTTTGATACATTAATTTAAATTTTAATGATTTCAAATAATGAATGTGGTAGTTTGTAATAATGAATGTGGTAGTCTACAAAATGAAAGCCTCACTTTTCTTTGAATTCTCCTTTGTTGCATTTCCTTCTTGTGACTTGAGATATATTGTACGTTTTCTATCCTTTTGAACGAACTTTGTTGATGATTTCCAACTTATGCACCTTCATATTATTTATATGAGCTGAGTAATCATGTCATGCAGACGCAACTATCATCATGTATCGCACGTCACCCTATGGCTTACTTCACTAAACTCATGCTTGCTTTTTCGACACATCGTCTTGACTACTGCTCATATCACCCAGTCATGACCATTGTACATCTCACCCAATCTGTGGGTGCCATCTGTATGTTGCGAGCACCCTCCACTAGACTTCATTTGATATTAAATACTAAGGTTGCAATGCAAAAGGAAAAAAAATATTTTCCTTGTAAAGAATGTGGAAGTTAAATCAAATTTTCTTATCTCTGCATGTAGATCTTGTTACAACGTTCACAAATAGAGCCCCTCATCAATATGTCTTGGAGACTAAGGCTATTTTTATTTTTTCCAAGAGCACAATACGCTAAACAGTAGTTTAAAAGTCCATACAATTTTCAGGAAATGTTGTTACAATGAATCAATGAGATCATTACCTTTTTTGTTTATGTGATGTATTCCAATATGGATTTTCATGAAAGAATCTAGTTCTCGATAGTTTTGATTTTTCCATTGGTTATGCTACTATGTGAAGAAATTGTTGTGTAGAAATATAGGCCAACCACGTCTGCATTATACGAGATAGGAGTTTCAATAGGCTATAGTTGATTTCATGAAAAAAATTTCTACACTTGTGCACAACTTTGGTTGCATGAAAATTTCACTATATGAAAATCTCCACACAAGCAAGACTCCACACACAGCTTGTTTTCACAAGCAATAATCCATGCACTACTTATCCCTCTTGAGAAAACTTGATAATCCCGATAAATGCAATTAACTTTTGTTTTTTAATTCCGAATTCGGTAATGTCATTCACACTATCTACAAGGTTTCATTGGGAAAGTAATTCAATATATACAAAAAACTTCATATCACCTAGCAGTGTTGTCCAATGTGGTGACAAGTTCCTTGTGTTGTGAGTCAAATTTTTTATTGTCTGAAGAGCTCCTGTTGTTTTTATTATGTCCACATATAACTTTTTTCAATACCTTCAAACATCACAAATGTATCCACTCAACAATATGTATTAGAATTATAGGAGAATGTGGAG